>OV121133.1:12500000-15000000 GCA_921294245.1 Brassicogethes aeneus
TTGATAATAACCAAGATACAGGGTTTCAAAGTTGAAAGTTCGTTTTCGATCTTATTACAAAACTTTGAAAAAACTAACGTTTTTGATTTGATATTCGGGGGTTGCTCAGGACGGGAAAATTAAGTTTCTTAAAAAAATGAATGTTGGTTGTAGAGGGCGCTGTCTGCGACACCTTGCATACGTTTAAATTGTCACATCTTTTCTTGTTTTAATAAAAATATTACATTTTTCATCTTTATTACGCAAAAAAGGTACACCTAGTAAATGTCACTTCAAGAACCGTTTTCGAGATATGTGCGATAAATAAAATCTCACATCTGTCAAATGGTTAACCTCACTCCTTACCAATTTTAATTGTTATCACGGTCGCCTTCTCCCAATTTAAAACCCGATTGGTTTAAATCACAGTGAATATTGAAATCGGCCAATCATTGCATAATATTGTTTTTTTTCGTGAATAATAATAAACATTATAAATTCCCTGCCTAGCAACGGAAATAATGAACTCACATTGTTAGGCATCAGTGAATTGCCGCTTTAAATATTCACTATATGATTTGAACTAATCGGGTTTTACATTGGGAGAAGGCGACCATAATAACGTTTTTTTCAAAGGGTAATACGAAAAAATGCAAAAGTCAATTTTTCCGATAATTTCCAATAAAAGCACATTTGGTTCTTTTGTTTTATTTAACACTTCGATTTATAAAATTATAATTTAAATTTATATGTAAATCAATCATTATTTTGTAATTGTATATTTTCGTTTACGCTTATATTCTTGAATCAATTTAATTTAATTCAATGTTTTTTTTTCTGTTGGGATAATTTTTTTAAATTAAAATAATGTTAAGTTGTTGATTAGTACTTTTTTCAAATGTGTATATTTTCCAAAAAAAACATTTTTTCTCAAAAAAGACAGTTTTTTCCCATTGTTTCCGTTTTTTTCGACACTTTAAAACTCTAGTAAGGAATGAGATTAACCATTTGACAGATGTCAGATTTTATTTATTTATTTTTAAAAATCATTTTATCTACTTATTGGAGTAGATAATGTATAGTATTACACTTGAGATTATGCGCATTATCTTTCGTACACTGTTTAAAATATCTGTGGTGTAAAGAGTATTCTTAAAATGTTGTCAAAATCCAACACCAAGTGGTGTTAATATAACACCATGAATTATGGTTGAAAATGTTATATACAGCAAACACTAAAACGGTGTTTATCTAAAAATATTTGAGAAGTGCACCTACACAGAAAAAAAGGAATAGTTCATTTAAATATATCAATTTGATTGACCCATAAGGATTTATTTTTGTATTTTTTTTATTTTTATCAACTGTGGGAAGGTTAATATAAACAAAGATTAGTCTGACGGTACTAAACCAGATAGTTATTTTATTTTTTTTAAATTGGTTAAATTAACGCAGAAAACTTTAGTGAAACCAACTCGTTGTATGGTTTACTTTACTAAATATGTTGTTTGTAAAATAAGAGTTACTTCAACCTAAAGCACTCTGTTAAAACGATTAAAACAATTTGCCGTGCATTCCCGGTTGCATAGTGTGTACCGATCGCGGCAAAGGTGGTGTGGATCACGTGATGTTCTTAAATCTCGCCTCTGTTGACTTACATGAAGAGTATATAAGCTCAGGTAGTCCTTTGCTTTGGTGGGACACTACAAGTTGTTTGATACTAAAGAGACCTTAAATAGGTGGAAACAGCTGTCAATACTTGAAGTATTTTAAGTTAGTGGAACGCACTAAAAATATTATCTCTAGCGAGTTGAAGGTTCAATTTTCTGGAATAATACCACTGGTAATATACTACTAATGCGTCAAGGAACTGTTTCCTTTTTTTTCCTTTTTTCTGTGTAGTATGATTTAATTTGACCACAAACACATAATATTTAACACTGAAAAGGAGTTCAATTTACACCAGGTAAAATTTATTTTAAACTGTGTGAAAGTTAAATTAACACTATTTTAGTATTTGAATTTACACCGGACCAACGAACCATATTTAACACCATTTTGGTTTGTATCGATATAGACCATGTACGGTGTTAATTTGGTGTTAAAATGGTCATGAAATTTTGAACAGTGTATAATAATATTCTATTATCCTACTTTTTTTAATTTTTTAATATGATTGATCATATTGCTTGATAATAAAACCATCCCAAAATGCTTGCAAACAATTTTTCACTCTCAATTTTAAAACCATCGAATCGAATCCACCCTCGTCTTGGCCCGCGCAATAACAAAAAGTTATAAAAATAAATGAGGCCGAAATGTTTTCTTGCAAGGCCCGCGTTACATAACAACCCATAAATTTTCAACAAAACTTGGGTCGTCAAAACTAAAATATGAATAACAATAACGAGTTCTCCACTCGGGCACTGATTTAAGGGTAGCGGCGCCCTTCTTGCGCAAGGGGTTCGCCGCGTATACTCAGCGATATTACTGGGGTCGCTTTATTACATTAACAACTCAACTCATAATAATTATAGAGTCGTTTACTGCCGAAACATTATTCGAAATTAGAGAACCACTATTCATTCACACTTCGACGCGGCTCTTCATTGTTACAGAGTGCTGTTCGGTCTTCATTATGCATAAGGCGGTAATTGGCATGATACACATAAAACAATCGTGTTATCTTTGCCAGCACGAGATGTCAATATGGTCTAATTTTCTTTGCTCTTTTATGCTTGCTGCATCAGAACAACGAGCAAATTGGGATCGATTTGAATAACTTACTTATCTTTTGGGGTTAATTAAAAATATACATACATTGTAATCGGTTTTATACTGTTTTATCATCTGTTGTGATTTTTTTAAATTTTAGGTGCTTTTTTATAACAATAAAGTAATTCAATTAAATAACAATTTAACGGTTTAACCGGAAGTGACATCAACAAACGCTTATGTTACAAACGAGTGTTTTTGAGAATAAAGCCGGAAAATGTTAAAAAATATCGGAAAAAAAACCGTGGCTCGATTTGTTGTGTTGGGTGTATTTTGAGAGGAAATCCTGTGTTAAGTTTTTACCTGTTTTCCAAAAAACATTGTAAATCTAAATGAAGAAATAAATTGCATACAGTCTTTGTAAATATAAATTGTACCTATTAGATACAATAAATACGCACTTTAGTATTGATTAACGTGAAAAGTGTAAACATTTCAATTCAGTAAAAATCGTCAAACAAATAAGTCGTCTAAATTTAAACAGCATTTAGCATTATTAAAAGCGTTGATTAAGAAAGTCTCCACTCAACGGTAAAATACCATTATATTATGTATTATATATGTTATGGCTAATGTGCAAACTTGGATAGTTTATAAACTAGCCAAACTGTCAGCTATTTTAATTGAAAATGTATTTTCAACTAAAATAGCGGCTAGTTTACAAAATAACCAAGTTTGTTATCTAGTAACACAAAATAGCTAAGCTTTAGCTAGTTTGTAAACTAACCAACCAATTCTCTGGCTAATTTATTAAAAAAGTGAGGTTACGGCATTGTTTTTCGTTTTGCCGGCTTAACCGGATTTGTTCTGTGCATTTTAACGTTTTTAAAATGAATCATAGGCAAAATTTTAACGCTTCATTGTTAGAAAACTCAACAACACAACCCTACCGACCCGGCCCTATTGGTCAAAAATGAGAGAAAAAACCCAAACCAACCCAAAAAAAAAAAAGCTTGGCTATTTTGAGTTACTAGAAATTTTGGTTTTCATATTAGCCAAATTGAATTGGATAGTATACAAACTATCCAGCTATTTTAGTTTCCCTAATAATTTTAAGTAAATTAGCCAAGATCCTTGGTTATTTTGTAAACTAGCCGCTAATTTAGTTGAAAATACATTTTCAATTAAAATAGCTGACAGTTTGGCTAGTTTTAAACTAGTAGTTTATAAACTATCCAAGTTTGCACATTAGCCGTAACATATATAATATTATGTTGCCATGAATTCGTAGGTATATTTTGTTGTTTAAAATGCAGTTGTCGGCGTTTTTTAGAGAACTCAAATATAAAAATGGTTGTGCAAAAATTATTTTTTACTAATTTCTTAAAAATGTCTAAACTTAAATATAAATTATATCAGGTAAAGTTATCATTAGTTAATTCTGCACCAACAAATGTACTTACCGAATTGGATCCTTTGGCAAAACATGAAAATGCAAATATTTCATTCTTGAATTTTATTTACAATTAAAAACACAATAATTCACCATGATCCCTTAGATAAAATACACACACTAACTATACCTATATAACCATTTAAGCGTTGAGTTTTTCAATCAATGATATAAGGATAATGATATAAGGAATGATTATAATCAATCGAAATCGAGTACTAAAAAAGTTTTTTAATTTTTTCCTTGCAACGTATAAACGTATAAAACACAAATAACATGCGCGATTTAGCTGTGCAATTGAACAAATTTTGTCGAGTAAGACTTCTGCCTTCCTCTCTTTTGTGAAAAAACTACCTTTTTTTTAAAAAAAAAGATGTATAATCTGTGCTTTAAATGTATTGTTGACAATTCTTAAATTCACGCAATGTCAAAGTCCACCAGAAATCGCGATACTTCTTTAGCGTATAGCCAACAACTTTTTTGTTATTAGGTTTGCGGATATGGGGATGGTATTTTTGGAATTTTAAAACATTGTTGAAAAGATTCCATCTCTTTAACATTTTGCAACAAATTACCTGAGAAAACACAAATTAGACTAACTTGAAACGTTAATAACTTTGATATTTATTTAAATCCGGTATGTTTTTACATAATTAAATAGTAAATGAAAAATCCTTTCGATTGATATAACTATTCCCTAAATTTAATAATTTCAGGCATATTTAACAACTTCTTAAATTTTAAATATTACTATCTATCAAGAAACCTGTGACGATTGAGTTGACGGTATCTATGGTTACCACGTAATCTGTCATTGTTTAGGTTCTTATGAACAATTTGTTGACCAATTAAGGGTTTTGTAAACCAAATTACTGATAAAAATAGCAGTCAGTGACTTATAAAGAACATTGATAGTATTTGCTAATTTTGAAAAAAAAAATCAACTAGCTCATTAGAGACAAAAAAATTATTTTATGAAATATTTTAATAACAAAAAAAATGCGTAACTGTAACAATCTAATAAACCAACATTATTTTAATTAACAATTTTGATAACTAATTTATTACTAAATGTTCAAAGTGTCCTTCATTTACATTTAAGCTTATCTTAATCCTTCTACATTACACGGTGCTCTTCTTGACTTTTTTTTCTAGTATTATACATTTTTAAATGTCTCTGAAATTCATAAATTTAGGTATAGGGAATGGTTACAATAATCGAAATGTTTTTTAATTTCCTATTTGATTATGTAAAAACATACATGGTGTTAAAAAAGTTATTAACGTTTCAAGTTAGCCTAATTTGCCATGGTTTTTCTTAAGTAATTTGTTGAGATATGTTAAAGAATTGACATGAACTCTTTTAAACAAAGTTTTAAGTTTACAAAAATTCCACCAACAAATCCGCAAACATAATATAGGCTATTTTTAAAAGACGCGCATTTGACAAATTTTAACGAAAAAAATTAATATCTTGAGAACTATTCACTTTAGGTATAGGACATGGTTTTGTCATTTTATTTAAAATTTAAAAATGTATAAATCAAAGGGGAGTTCTATTTGAAATGACAAAGTTGATGTCACTTCTGTTCAAAATAATTTAGAAAAATGGATTATAAACGCTTTTAAAATTTCAAATCAATTTCTTTTTCCGTTCAGGAGAAACTTCTAATGGAACACAAATGTAAACATACAGGTATGTTAATTAAAATTGTTATTTAATTTAATAATATTTATTGCAACAGAAAAGCACCTGAAATTAAAAACAGTGGTCATTTTTACTCAAAATTTTATTTAGAATATAAAAATATAAAAATATATGGGGTAAATTAAACAGTTGGTCCATGGATTATAAACGCTTTAAAAATTTAAAATCGATATCTTTTGCCGTTCGACAGAAATTTTTAATGGGCCACGAACGTAAAACACCCTGTATATGCGGGGAACTTTTTGTGTTAATTATTAATTTGATTGACGCTGGAATGACTCAAAAATAAAAATGCATTAGTCGGCATTTACAAAATTCACGAAGGACTAACGTAAATTTAAAAAAATTTCAAATATGACGAAAACAATTCAAATTTCTCTTCAAGTCATTCATGACATTTTTAAATTTACCTTAGCAGCATTTTTTTAAAACATTTTTTTTTGAAATGGTCTATTGTTTTAAATTACTACAAATTTTGTAGTACGAAAACATCTTTCTAGCATTTCAGATTTTCCATCTTAAAGTCCGACAATTTGCTTAATAAGTAAGCCTTGCAAGTTTTCCCAAAATAAATTGATAACTTATTCTTCTACTATATGTGTACATACTTATATTCAAATCGATTAGTTGTTAGTCGGAATTAGTCGGCAGCTAATAAAACTTTCGTAAATGCCGACTAGTGAAGTCATAGAAAAATGAGGATCCGAATGCACATTCGTATATTTAACAATTTTTAACTGAATAATTTTCGGCATTTATTATAAAAATCAAATTTCTTATTGTTAATTTTATTTTGTAAAATGTAAACATAATTTTTTGTAGAACTCCAGGGTATGTAATTATTTTAACAAAGAAAAATATTTTACTGAAAGGTTTGTAAAGTTATTATGCAATTTTATAAGCATTTTGTTAATTTCAAAGGTTACAGATTATTTTGTTAATGTTTAACAAAACATTTCGTTAAAAAGTACACGTGATTTTAGGCAATTAATTAAAACATTTCCCACTGACAATACGCATCAACAAATTCAACTGACTTTAGCAACTGCAACTTATGTTTCTGCTTACTTTATTCTAATTCGTAACGTGTTTGTAACAACTGTCCAGAGTGTTTATAATATATTACCAGAAATCTGTTAATATTGTTATTCGAATTCCTTACATCATTTAACGAGTGAGCGAAGTGCGAAATATCCGAAATTAGGGGATATAGTGAAACGGGTTAAAGTTACAAAATAAATCAGTAAGCGTTGTAGTAGTACCATTGAGTAAAGAACTTCTTTACTCAATGGTAGTACTGATAATTATATTGGACCAGATTACTTTATAATTTGATGATTTGAGATTCTAAAATTCAGAATGGTGTGTTATTTAATTCTTTGTATGTTATTTGTTGTTCATTTATAAATAAAACAACATTTCTTATTAAAATTCTTTTCATTTAAGTTCCTAATTTCCAACAAATACTTTTGTTTTGTTTAAAGGTTTGTAACGTACTCTTCGGAAATTACAAGAATTATGGTTGAATTATTGATGTAGGATTTTGTTATTAAATCTATAAAATGTTTGCTATAAATACAAACTACTTATTTAATTAGTTAACAGATCGGAGTTGGTTGTAAACTTAACATAAAGTTATGTGGACCTGGATTAACATAAAATCCGGTTAATATTTGGTTAAAATTAACAAATATTTTTTTACTGTGCATTCGGCTGAAACGTGTCTTTTTGTGCTTCGCTCAAGGCCTCCACTAACGCGTCGGACTTCAAAATTTCAAAAGTCATATCTCAGCCTTATGACATAAATAACTATTTTTTTATAATTTTTTGTTATTGTAATAAATTTTTAAATATTTTTTAACCTTTTTTTAATATTGGTAAATATTTTTTATATGGTTTATTTATATTGCTTAGGTATCTACTAATTTTAATTTATTTTCACTTTTTTGATATACAAGGTCTCCTTAGTGGCATAAATTTAGGAGCAGATTAAGCAAGTCAAAATAAAATCTAAATAAATATTTTTCCTAATTAGGTATGTTTAAAAGATACAGGGTGATAAAGTGTTACTTATAATATCAGTTTTTTTTATATAACTTCTACTGTGGTAAACTTGGAAAAGTGATATTTTTCGAACAGTAGCTTAATACCAAAACACATGTTCACACATAATTACAATTGTTCGAGTAAACACAGTGTCGTAGGAACAGGGGTTGCTTAAGCTTATTGTCCCATACAAACTTTGAGGTTAGGTTTTTATACCATTTGATACAATTTAACGATTACCTACTCAGTTCAGCTACTATTAAAAAGGTGTACCTCTCAAACTTCTATAAAATAAAAAGTTTCCGAGATATTCGAGATTACAATAATTGTTATATCGCATTAAAGGTACCTATAAGATAACAAATTTTTTAATTAAAAAAAACTATAATTTTTTTTATGTGACGGTCAGGGCAAAAAGTCCTGAGGCTCATAGAATGCTCTTTTTAGTTTTTTCAATTAAAAAATATAATTTCTTATCATATACCTTTTAATCCTTTTAAATAATGGGATATAACAATTATTGTAATTTCGAATATCTCGGAATCGGTTTATTTTATCGAAGTTTGAGAGGTACACCTTTTTAATGGTAGCCAAACAGTGTAATCTAAAAATTGCATCAAATGTTATAAAAACCTAACCTCAAAGTTTTGTCTCATACAAGGGCTTAAGCTTAAAGCAACCCCCGTTTCTACGACACTGTGTTCACTCAAACAATTATAATTATGTGTGAATATGTGTTTTGGTAGAAAGTGACTGTTCGCAAAATATCACCTTTCCAAGACTACCATGGTAGAGGTTATATTAAAAAAACTGATATGATAAGTAACACTTTATCACCCTTTTATCTTGGAAACATAAGTAATTAGAAAAAATAATTATTTGGGTTTTCGTCTTATTTTGACTTGCTCAATCTTTTCCTAAATTTATGCCAATAAGTTTAGGGACACCTTGTATAGTTAAAAATGATTACTCTTCTTGTTTACTCTCAAAAACGCGTATTTAAGAAAACCCAATATCTCTAAAAGACAGTTATATGTTTTATATCAAATAACTTTAGTTTATATCTCCGGACGCAGGCAAGAAGTAATTTTTACAGGCGATCCGATAATAAACCAAACACTGAACAAATGAAAAAGTCCTGTCCGGCTAAAATACCGAGTTATCCTCGACGTCGATCCGGCAGTAAACAAAACTATAAAAGATATCGTCGGATTACTGTCGGTTAGGGAAACTTCCAAATAGAAGAGATTCACTTGTTTTTGTATCGCTTCCGGTGCTGACGCACTTCCGGAACATGTCAAGTCAGAAGGATTCGTCCATGCATTTCGAGCTGGGAGACTTTTTGCAGAATTGCACTAGCAAGGCGGCTAATGTACGGGAAAGAGGGGGATCCATAAATTGTTTTTAATGGATAAATCCGCACATGTTTCAGAATTGTCATTCGGCCAATTTTTTGGGATCCATTAGTGGAAAGATTAGTTTGGGGCAATTAAAATTTTTCTGTAATTTATGGTTTTCAATCTGAACTTTTCCGTTCCAATAAAAAATAGGATTAAAACGTATTATAAAAAATGATGAAAATCACGAACTATCCAAAATTTCCCCCCAGTGGATTTAAACCAAATTTTGGAATACAGTCTGCGGGCGAATAATGACCATTTCGATTTTTTGTTATCTCTTAAAATTGATTGGATTTTTAAGGGTGGTTCAAGTCTCATACCTGGTAAAGTCCATGAATTCCCCCTATGTTTTTTAAAAATAAACCAGACTAGGTACTTTAAAATCAAGAAAAATGAGAAAATATTAAGAAAAAACATTCTAAAATCGAAAATTTTAATTATCATTTATTATTATTTTTTTCAGGACTCTTTATTAACAACAATTAAAAAAAATGGAAATCTATTAAATCATAAAATTGCAATACAAAATTATATACAGGGTTCCCCATAATAGACTACCCATTTTATTTTATTAATAAATTCCCTACGAAATATCTAAATAAGTTGTTCTCTATGGAAATATCTTCTATAGTCTTTGGGATTTAAGTTAATTATTAATCAAGTAGGCGCCTGTCACAAATGGGTTTTAAATTAATAATTTCGTGGAACGTCATGCTTCGTCGCTCATCAGGAGACTGTGAATTGCTCCTTGATGTAAAGCCAAAAATTCTTGACAAAATGCTAACCTTGCTTCTTTATCTTGATTGCTAAGGTGCTGTGCCATTTGGTATTTATAGGAATAAAATTTTAAATCCTTTTGAAAAATTCGATCTACGCTTCCCTTTGATATTCCTAGGATAAGGCTTTGTCGATTAGCAGACCTTTTAGGGCTTCTCGTAAACGCAATTCTAACTCGTTCAATATTTTCTGGTGTACGAACTGTTCTTCGACGTCCAGGCTTCTTCAAATTTTGTACAGAGCCATTTTCACGCCAATGACGAACCCATAACTTAACAGTTTTACGATTTGGCGCGTGACCCCTATGGTTGTTATTAAACTGAGGTCGCAATGCACGCCTAACTTCTTCTATCGAATTGCTTCTTATGTAAGTTTCTACACAAAACACACGTTGTTGGACTGAGTAATCCATGAAAGTTCAAACGGATGTTGAAATAATGCCTCAAAGCTAAAAAATTAAATAATTTAAATAATTATTGATGAAAACTAACAAACTTCTCGTAGAAAAATGACGTTCCACGAAATTATTAATTTAAAACTTATTTGTGACAGGCGCCTACTTGATTATTAATTAACTTAAATCCCAAAGACTATAGAAGATATTTCCATAGAGAACAACTTATTTAGTTATCTCGTAAGAAATTTATTAATAAAATAAAATGGGTAGTCTATTATGGGGATGGGTATATCTTAAAAGAGACTTTTTTGTCGAGTGGTTAATTAATAATTATCACCACTCGACAAAAAAGTATAGTGGTCTTGCAATTACTCCCTTAATGAATTCCTTCACTTGCCTATCGGATCGCTCGGAAACTTTCATCGGGAGTAATTGCCATGATTCCACGCTAGGTAAACAATATACTTTTTAACACTCCCCAAATACACAATCATTTAAAAATGTTATATTATTGATGGTTTTAATTGAACTTTTTTCTAATATTTTACTAAAAACACCCAAAAAAATTAAGGATAAAAATTCATCTTTAAAGGTTAAAAAAATTGATATGTGTATCTTGATAATTAAATTTGATTTCTTAGTTTTTTTACCATAATTTTTTTCAAGTTTTTTTATATCTTGCTTCGTTTACCTAACTATAATTAATTTAAAAAAACATATTTTACAAAATTAAATTCAATAATACACACACCGAAAAAACCGTACACCAGAAATTATAATCTTCATCTGATTTTGATATATTTGTTTTAATTGTAGGTTGACTCTTAATACGCTATGGTAGAAATTTTTACTTTGATATTAATTTGAGCATATACAGGGTGCAAAAGTATATTGTATTGTATTGTATATTTACGCGTGATTTGAATACAAATATCTTAAATACTCTCTAAAAATGAATTAGTCAAAAATTACTAATTACTATAGTACATAAAAATTAGCTGTTAAATGTTGGGATACCATGGTATTCCAACATTTAACAGCCAATTCTTATGTAAAATGTTCCTCTGAATCCGAAAATACCGTCAAAAATTATGAAAGTTCCATATTATATGGAAAATTGACGATATCTCAAAAACTGTTATACTTTTCTAACTTTTTGGATTCAGGGAACAATTTTACATGGAAATTGACTGCTAAATATTCGGGATACAAATTGCTTTTGACGAGAATTATTAGTGGCTGCTTTTTCGCTACGAAAATTAGTCATTTTTGACTAATTAATTTTTAAAGAGTAAAGTAAGCAATGAATATCTGAATGTGATGAGTGAACACAATTTTGAGCCACGATATAACGGTAAAAAATGAGGAAAATGGTACTTGTATTGATCACATCTTTATGAAAGCTCCTAACAATTTTGAAGATTAAAAACTAAAATAGTAGTCAATTTTCCTATTTTATCACAGCAGGTATTTGAATATAAAAGAACAAGAGAAAATATTCATAAATAATATTGATCTTTTAAATATTAAGTGGGATGAAATTGTATCAAATAGGTAATGATGTAGAATCTAGCACAAACAATTTTACCCATTTAATTAAAGAAGAGATAAAAAATACCTTTGTAAAAGAATTTAAAAAAAGGGTGTGGATAAGCCAAGATATTATTATCTCTATAAACAACCAAGACAATCTTTATGTTATATAAAAATACACGAAATATTAACATTTTAAATGAATACAACTACAAAAAATATCTAAACAAAGTCACAAAAAGGCAAACAAACAATAACTATAAAAATAAAATTGAGGAAATCCGCAAGGGAAATTTAATTGTAAAAGATATAAAAGGACATGCAATATTTTGAATAATCATTATATAAATATGGCAGACAAGACGGCAAAAAATATTAACTAAATAGATAATTATAAAGAAAAAAACGAAAAATTTTAAATTCTCTATACTTAATGCGAATTTGCTTACAAGAAATAAAATTTACAATAAATAATTTAAAATATAAAGACTTTAAAAAATATAACGCATAATATTGCATATCCCTTATATTATCAATAATTATAATAATGAATAAAATATTTGAATCTGGTGTATGCCCTACCGCATTTAAAACCTCGATTATGATTCCGATTTTTAAAAAGGGAAGAGATACTTTAGCTCCAATTCTATTTCACTTATAACTAATGTAACTAAAATATTTAAAGCTCTTCTGAAAAAAAAATTACAGATTTTATAAACAAATTTTCTGTAATAACAATATGGTGTTTAAAAGGGCAAGTCTACCCAACAGGTTATTTTGGCGTTAATGGAAGATATATATGAATCGGTAGACAAAAGTCGGCCGGTCATCTTTCTTGACCTACCAAAAGAGTTTGAAACCGTTTGCCAATAGAAACATTTAAGTAAATTATCAGACATTGGGATCGGAGGTATATTGCTAAAATTAATAGCTAGCTACCTTAAGGGTAGAAAACGACAACTTAAGGCGTGCCCACTCTTGTTTTATATATATATATATATATATATATATATATATATATATATATATATATAAATAACCTATTCAGAATAAGAAGTCAAGATAAGATAATAAACTTTGCAGATAATACTACCATTTTTTATGAGGGATCTAACTGGGAACAACTAAAACATTCAATTGAAAACAATTTTGTTTTAATTAAGGATTGGTTTGACATTAATTTACTAATACCTAATATTGAGAAAACTTACTTCATGCCCTTTGGATCATATACAAATAACGTACCAACTTTTGAGACACTTAACTTTTTATCAACCACTCAAAATTTCTCAATTAAATCTAAAACCGCAATAAAGTTCTTAGGAATAATTATTGATCCTCATTTAAAATGGAATCTTCAACTGGAACAAACAAATAAAAAAAAATTGAAATCTTATTCCGTATTTTAAAATATTATATATATATTGTAATATAATATTGTATATCTAATATATGTATATTGTTTACTAGGACAAATGGATCATGTACATCAGTACTGATATATTTTTGCTTCTATACCATATTTATAAATATTATTTTATAATTATATTTTTTAGTTTTATTGTATATATTTCTAGTGCACGTACAAATGCACATTGTAGCATTTCTGTGTATCTAAGCATATTTATAGTTGTAATTTTCTATACGTTTTATATTATGTAATTTTTAAATCTATGTATTCTGTATATTTTATTAAAATCTTAATTAAATGTATAATATAGCATCGTTACTGAAGAGTTAATTAACAGTTAAAAAAATCATTAAAATCAGATGAGCGGTTTGCGAACACTTGATTGGAGTTCGATTTAAAATAGTATCTTCGTTAATAATGAAGATAATAATGCGAAGAAAAAAAAAGGCTCAGAAAAGATAGAACCATGGTATGCTTTTGGTTCACATTTGCTGTTATTGCTGATGCACCCCACATGGTGTTTCAAATTTTAGGAAAACCTATCAAACTATTTTTTTTAAAATCATCAAAATCTAATGAGTGGTTCGCGAAAAATCAACAACACGTTAATTTTGTCTGTGAGTGTAGTTAAAAAATTAAACCTTATTATTTTCATTTTACGTGTTTTTATCAAAAACACTTCATTACTGTAACACTTATTTTACCTTATCAAGACATAATGAATAACAAGTATAATGACTTTAACTGATTATATTTTCTTTGGGTATAAATGCGTAAATTAGGATATATTTTTTATATTTCGGAATAAAATAAAGTAAACCTTAAAATTATTATAACTTTTATAATCTGTATTTCAAAGAAAAAGCAAAATTGTATCTTATACAGGATCTCCATATTGTATGGTCTAAGGTTAATCCTTGTTTTATACTCTAAGGATACTTGTGACAAAGGACTTAATCAATGTCAATCAATGTCAATCAATGTAATTATACCATTCATATAGTTATTTCCTTAAAAATATATTTTTAACAAAATAAAATCTAGACAAAATTTATTACACAAACATTACCAATGATCTTCGGTCAATAATAAAGTATTCGATTAAAAAATATGTAGGAGCTTAGTATTTGTTAATACCAACTTGGTATATCGATATATAAAGGGTTTTTTACAATCTAGAAAACAAAAGCTGATTGAACTAAATAATGGTAATTTTTGGATCAAGGGCACCCAAATACCCTGGTCAAGTTGTTGGCCAACCTGCAACACACAAAAAATTGTATTTTGTCGGCCTTACAAGTAAATCCTGCCACATTCGCTATTTTGCATTGTAATAATAATTTTCCTTCAAAACTCACTTAAATTGCAAAACTCACTTTTAATTCAATATGTTTTTAATCTTGATGTAAATAAGTTAATATTGTTTAAGTTTCTTATTTCCTGAGGAAAATGATTGAATGCATGAAGACCAAAAGAATTGGGTGCATTTATACTTATATTTAATCTAGAAAATGAAACTCGTTACATTTTCTGGTTTTATAATTATAAACTAGGTTGTTTTTTATAAATTTATTTTTGTTAGTAACTATAAATTTAATTAAACTTGTAGAAGACGATATACCCAGTAGGCAACGTAGAACTCTTTTTGTGCTATAAAAACACATTTTGCAGATGTAGATAGTCCCCAAAAGAATATACCATAGTATAAACTAGATGCAATATATGCGTTATAAACTTTTATCATATTTTGTTGGGATATGGCACTTTGCAAATTTTTTAATAGTATACTATTAAAAAATTTAGCTATAGCTAAGGATTTGTAATTTTCTGGTCAAATTTATACAAGGGTTATTCCACTCAAGGCAACTATCTAATGTAAGACCCAGAAATTTGGTATCAGAAAATTCTACAATAGACTATAGTTGAATACTGAATTTTACAGGGTGTGAAATCTGAGGTACGTTTATTTATCTTTATTAAAATACAAGAAATTGCTTACAACCCAAGTTTTTAAAGCATACAACACATTATTACATTTGTTCTTCAAAGTTAAGTTACATTTATCAGAAATAATAAAATAAGAATAGTCAGCAAATAAAGTTCCTGTGCAATAATTTTTTTAAAAATCTTAAATATATCATTAATACGTATATAAATAAAATAGGTCCTACTACTGACCCTTGAGGTACCCCTATATTTGTGGTTGCTAGATCTAAAACGTAACTATTTTCTGAATTATTGAAGTGCTGCGTTACTGCAACAAACTGCCTTTTAAAATCACAAAAAATTCCCGTCGGTCATTTTCGGTTTTCCATTTTTAATATTTTGTCTCGGTAGCCCCTAGCTGCAATCCATCAGGAACTAGAAAAAAGGTTATAATTACATCAAATAATGGTTAATCTTAGACTGCCATAAGTGGGCCCCTTGATTTTTAAATTTTAAATTATTAACAAGTTGAAATATAAGTATACTTATAAGTTCGCTGAAAAACGATGTAATCAATTTTCATATGCCTGATTACATTAAGAGTGTTGCAAAGGACTTGCTAAGAGGATCTACTAACAAATTTAAAATAACAAAACATTAATATTTACAAAACAATCACATTATTTCTTAAGCAGACTAGGGGCCCCATTTTATTTTACCGCCCCGGGCCCCTGACGGGTTTAGTCCGCCACTGCTTTTTTATAATATTGGGGTTGTATTCAAATGACATAATTGTAACTAAAATCATTTCTATTATAATAAATGGGAATTTGTTATTATCCGGAAATTTATGCTTATTAACAAAAACATGTGCCGCCGCATTAAAAAAAATTATAAAATTTACCTATTATAATATTTTTACAAAATATTTTCGTCAGTTATTTTTAAGTTTTTCAAATTATAAAAATTTTGTTCAATACAATTTTATACAATAATAAATTTAATTATTTTACCACCTAAAAGTTGCTTTCCAGTACTTATTTTCGTAAAGTAGGTACCTAATTTAAGAATTTTCTCACCTAAAACAAGAAAAAACGTTACCTATTTAGGTACCTATTTTTATATATTTTGCAATCTAAAATCCCATCTCTATTAGTTTTATATCTTATTTTATATATTTATATTTAAATTAAAATGGTCATAGGTATTGAAAAGAGTATATCATAAATAAACCATTACTTTACAATGGATTAACTGAAAAAAACAATGTATTATTTTAAACATTTTCAGGCCTATAAATTTCCTCCAAAATAACGTAATTTCCGTGGGAAGCAAACAAACTATTTTTTAATACGAAATTCGCGAATGTTGCAAAAGCTAGCGAGGCTTGGTGGCGCCGTTGGCCCCCCTTCACGGCGCCAAAAAACTTTACTATCCCGGATTCCCCATTCGACATCAGTGTATCCATTCCCGGATTCCTGCCAAACTTAGATCCGGCCCCCGGATTACTGGCTCCTCCTCGAATTCAACCCGGCCCATACACGAAACTTTTATTTGCTTTATTTATGAACGTTTCCACTGTTATCTGCTCTCAGAAAATGACATTTGTTAAAATACACGCGACCCCTCCCAGGACGCTTCCGTTTTTTACGAATAGTTTTAACGGGGAAACTTAATGGTTCGCCAACAATTTAAGTTTCTCTTAAGCTGTTTGCACTGTGGCTGTATACAGCTCTATAATGTTGTTTGTTTCGTATTTTCTTAGGTTTAATCCAAAGAAGTGGTGGCGATATGAAATAATTCAATACAGTGTGAAAACACGTGACATTTATCTTATTTCACTTGTTCTTGTTATAGTTTTGAAGTTAAATGTTTTGTTTACTGTACGCAAACTCATTCATACAAAATATGGGTATTTAAAATCAAAATATTTAACTATTATATAATTTATTATATAATTTATTAAACTTATTTATTATATAATTTATTAAACTTATTTTTACTATAGTAAAAATGAGTTTAATAAATTAAATTTAGAATATTTAAATATTTATAAAAAAAAATTCATTAATTCTTTTCTTCTCCGCTCAAAATTATATCTTATTTAAATTTAAATTGCATGTTTATAAATGGTTATAATTTATTAAACTTATTTTTACTATAGTAAAAATAAGTTTAATAAATTAAATTTAGAAATATTTAAAGATTTATAAAAAAAAAATTCATTAATTCTTTTCTTCTCCGCTCAAAATTATATCTTATTTAAATTTAAATTGCATGTTTATAAATGGTTAAAAACAAACAATTTACCCTTAATTTGGATATTTTGTAAAATCTTCAGAATGTATTAAAACTAATACTAGTGCAAAATTTATATAACAAAAATATTGGTTTTCTAGGGAATAATTTTTATTCTAAATCTACCTCTGTTACATTATATTCAAAAAAGCATTCAGAAATTTTATTTAAGGAGCAATATTTTAAATATGTGATTGTTTTATATAATGCTATTGTTGTATCTTAATTAATAGTATATTATGTATTAAGTTTGATAAACGCCATTTTATACACGAATTTAATCTAGGCACGAGCGAGCTTGCGAGCGAGTGCTTAAGTTAATGAGTGTATAGAAAAGTTTATAAACGGGGTGCATACTAAACTTTTTCTACGACAAATACTTATTTTTATCTTAAAATGATTTAAATCAAAAATTTGTATAAAGCGCCAACTATGAAACAACAGGGGAAACTGTCAAATGTCACATTTTTACATTTTATAAACACAATTATAAAGCTTATAAATCGAAATGGATCTTGAAAATTGACAGTTTTTCACAGTGAAAGTAAAGGAAATGTTTTATGAGGACTTTACAGTAGAGTCCGTGCCCGAATTTAAGTTATAGTTTACTGCCCGCGTTGAGAAACTATTTAATATTTTTGTATTTTTGTATTGAGATAATAAAATAATTTTTACATTTAGTATTATTTTACAAGAAAGGCACTTTATTTTAACGATTGTATGACATTTGATAAATGTCAACTCTTAAAACTAACTTCAGCCCGTGACTAAAAACCTGTTGCTAATTTCAGCCCGTGACTAAAGCGCGGTAAAGCCACAACTTGTCAATGTGTATTTAAAAGGTCACTTAGTGTCATGGAAACATGTACGATAAAGGGCGTTTTAAAGGTGGGAGTAGAAAAAATAATTTTTGAGTGCCTACGCAATAATTAATTACTTTAGTAATGAGTGTTGACAACAAAAAAGTTTAAATTATATTTGATTGAAGATAAAAAAATACTCACCTCACAAAAATGGCGAATGCGCCGGGACAAAACTTTATATTCATGATTATTTATTAGGGTGATTCATTTCCGCAAAGTTTTTGTTTTCTCCGGTGCTCAAGCAAAATATTAATCTGCATATAGAAAAAAAAATTCTCAACAAGTTTGAGCTCTTAATATCAATTTTAAGTACTTGCAGTTTAAATTTAAAGTTTTCCCATTTAAAATGCATGTAAAAAAAATGTTTTTTTTTCAAATTTCTAATGCTTACCCACCTTTGACAATATTGCAAATCGGTTTAATACACCTTATGGGGAATTCCACGCTCTTTAAAATTGCTTTTGAGTTTTTTTTTGTAACTCGCATTGGTTCACCAGTAGGAGTCGTCAAAGGACAGTTTTTGAAAAAAATCGTTTTTTTTTTTAATTTTTTTTAACAAACCGCAAAAAGTACGGAGAAAAGTTTTCGTTTTCTTCGGTGCTCAGGCAAAATATTAATCTGCATATAGAAAAAAAAATTCTCAACAAGTTTGAGCTCTTAATATAAATTTTAAGTACTTACTATTTAAATTTAAAGTTTTACCGTTTAAAATGCATGTAAAAAATATATTTTTTTTCAAATTTCTAATGCTTACCCACCTTTGACAATATTGCAAATCGGTTTAATACACCTTATGGGGAATTTCACGCTCTTTAAAATTGCTTTTGAGTTTTTTTTTGTAACTCGCATTAGTTCACCAGTAGGAGTCGTCAAAGGACAGTTTTTGAAAAAAATCGTTTTTTTTTAAATTTTTTCTAACAAACCGCAAAAAGTAGGGAGAAAAAAAGCTGAATCATAAAAAAAAGTTATCCAACCAATATTTAATGAATTTACAGCCATTTTTATAACTGTAAATTCATAAAAAAATAGCAAAAAAATATAAATGAAGATTATTTAATTTTTTGAAGCGAAATTTGAAATATGTTACATAACCTTCTGTATATTCCGATTAAAGTTTTGTTGTTTTTTTATGAATTTATGTGTTGTTTTCATATTCATTATGAGTGAGAAATCATAATAATTTTAAAAAAGTTCTTAGTGTAGGGAAATATAATGATAATAAATAGAAAAAATCAATCTAAATAACATTATAGGTTGGTATTTATCAATTTCTTACGTTTTCAGTTATAAAAATGGCAGTAAATTCATTAAATATTGGTTGGATAACTTTTTTTTTATGAATCAGCAATTTTTTCTCACTACTTTTGGCAATTTGCTCGAAAAAATAAAAAAAAAGATTTTTTTCAAAAACTGTCCTTTGACGACTCCTACTGGTGAACCAATGCGAGTTACAAAAAAAACTCAAAAGTAATTTTAAAGAGCGTGAAATTCCCCATAAGGTGTATTAAACCGATTTGCAATATTGTCAAAGGTGGGTAAGCATTAGAAATTTGAAAAAAAAAACATTTTTTTTACATGCATTTTAAATGGGAAAACTTTAAATTTAAACTGCAAGTACTTAAAATTGATATTAAGAGCTCTACCTTGGTGAAAATTTTTTTTTCTATAGGTAGATTAATATTTTGCTTGAGCACCGAAAAAAAACAAAAACTTTGCGGAAATGAATCACCCTATTATTTATACTTGTTAAAAGGTTTAAAATAACTATTATTATTATATATTTATTATAACATACCTACATATATAGGGTATACCAGAAGTAAATTAAAATTGTCATTTAAAGAATTCCGTACAGGAAGAGCATAGTGGTGCACCATCTTGTTGAAGCCATATCCTTTCATTGGGAAGATTAGGATTCAATGGATTTGCTGAAGTTGAGACAACTTACATTATTTTGGAAGTTATATTATAAATTTAACGACGCATAACAAGCACAAAAAAAAATTTAAACAAAAAATACATGAATTTGATTGAAGTAGTAAATAAAGTAGAACTAAATATTGAAATTTGAAAACTGTTATAAACAATACATTTTTATTCAACAATTAAATAGGTATATAACTTTTGGACTACGCACCTGAGAAAATCCATACAGGGGTACTTTTGTAGGAAATTTAATTTCCTTATTTATTTTGGTCAAAATAGATTTTTCTAACCTTAAAATACAAAATTAGATGATATTTTTTGTTCTAATACATTAACCTACCTTTGATACAGATATTCTTATTCCATAATAGAGAAGTTAGATTTTTTTTAATAAATGCTGTTTAGTTAAAACTATTTTATGGAGAAATGTAGACCCAATGCACAAAAATATCACTTATATTGCACCTTACACTTTGGAATTTCATTAAATGCAGTATTTATATTCCTAAATTCTTAAACCAACCATTGTTATTGTGATACTATAAAGATTTATTAACTTTTTACGCTTAAACATAAGCGGTAACACTATAAATATTATTTCTTTCATTGACTATAATTTGACAGATACATAACCTGAAAAGCCTTAAATGCCAAATTTTTAAAAGACTGCGTTCCGTACATGGTCACGTGGTGGGACTTTGAGGTGTGGAGCATAGTACATTGTTATACAAATCAGATTTGTTCACATAAGTTTGTAGTTTGTTAATTTTATTTTGTAAAATTTTAACATAATTGAATCTGTAAGAATATGAACAGTACAGTCCAAAAATTTAATTTTGACAAGTCATTTTTTAAAATCAATTTTAAAGTTCAAAGTACATTTTTGTGAGAAGATATAAATTATTTTACAGAATATGAACATTATATTTTATAAAATAGTTAAAATATTCCCACAAAAATGCATTTAGAACTATAAAACTGAAATAAAGCCTGAATGGTTAAAACCTGAATAAGACGTATCCTGTTATTTAATTTACGATTCACAACTTTGTTGCGAGGCAAAGCCGAAAAATACAAATGTTATAATTTTTAAATAGCAATTCTATAGAAGTATACAAATAATTCAAAGGTCAATAATTTTTCTATTAATTTATTTAATATGTTTTGTTTATTTTACTAAGTTTAATTCTGCGAAACAATATTTTTTTAGTTTATTATCTGTTGTATTTTCCGCCAAAGAATGTTTTTATTTTTTAAAAATTAAAATATTTTATCCCTTATATATTTTGTATGCTGTTTTTATTGTTCTTCCTAATAAAATTACCAACAAAAATTATACAATCGTCGCTGCCTAATATCTGTGAGAAAAATACAATAGTAAAATCGCAACCGCAGTTAAAAAATCGCCTCAAATGATAAATCACTTTAAAAAGTTTAGTGTGAATATGAGAATTCAATAATAGTATCACGAAATTCACATTCACAGGTTATTTTCACAGGGAATAAAAAATCACGGTCACAGGTATACCTGTGAATACGAATTCACGTTTTAGCTCATCTCTAGTAAAAAACCAGGGTTTGTAATTATTTTATCAAAATAAAATATTTTACCGAAAGTTTTGTAAAGGTAATATGCAATTTTGTTAATTTTAGAGGTTACAAATTAGTTTGTTAATGTTTAACAAATTATTTTGTTGAAAAGGTACACGTGATATTAGGGTATTTTCGGATTCAGGGGACAATTTTACATAAGAATTGGCTGTTAAATTTTGGGATACCATGGTATTCCATCGTTAACCATGGTACAAGTGGAAAAGCAGCCACTGATAACTATTAAATTAGTCATTTTTGACTAACTCATTTTTAGAGAGAAAGGTGACCCATTTAATATATTATATTTATATTTACTTATAAGCTCGCTTATAAGTATATGGGTCACCTTACGTAGTTCACCCTGTACATTTACAAATATTATATAATGTAAAATTAATAAATTATTATAATGGGAATCAATAAAAACAGTTTTCGTGTACCTGCATCGGCGTCCACGTGCTCAGCTCATTGTGCTGTTCCAAGATCAAGGTATAAACCTTTATTAAACTAAAGCTTATGCTCGTATTATGATGTATAATTATTACAAAAATTTACCCTTAACAATTGCCAGCTATTGGAGCCAGTAGGTGTCACAACAAATAAACAAAACACTGCAGCCACAGACACTTATTCCTCGCGGTTAGTACGCATTTCTCCTATAGTGATCCCGCCAAAACAATGCACCATTCGCAAGTGCGTAATAGCTTGTACCATAGAGTATAAAGTCGACTATTGAACAGTATAAGACATATTATAGTTCTTATAAAAAAAAATATATAATAAATTAAAATAAATATATGGATATATACATATTAGGGTGCTCCATTTAAAACGAACATTATTTTTTGTTCCTTTTATCAAAAAAAAAAATTACCCTGAAAATTTGAACCCTTAATTTTAATTTTAAGTGGTTCCTCTCGATCGATGTATATTTCCCATTTAAATAACGTGTAATTTTTTTAATTTAAATTAATATAGCTCCGTTTAATTTCATGGTATTTTATTGCAAAAAGTGAGAAACAGATATTCTTATTCCATAATAGAGAAGCAAGATTTTTTTTAATGAATGCAGTTTAGTTAAAATTATTTTATGGAGAAAACCAGATATTTGGACCAAATGCACAAAAATATTACTTATTTGGCACCATACACTTTAGAATTTCATTAAATGCAGTATTTATATTCTTAAATTCTTAAACCATCCATTTTTATTGTAATGTTATAAAGATTTATACATTTTTAACGTCTAAACATAATATTATTTCTTTCGTTGACTATAATTTGACAGATACATAACCTGAAAAGCCTTAAATGCCAAATTTTCAAAAGACTGCGTTCCGTACGTGGTCACGTGGTGGGACTTTGAGGTGTTGAGTAGGGTGGGCCAAAAAAAACTTTTAATTTTCTTTTCTTTAGCTACCATGAAAATATCGTCCAAGATGACGAAAAAAAAGTTTGAGCTCTTAATATTAATATTAAGAGGTGGCTTATCACGATTTTTTATTTTCCATTTAAATAACACGGGAAAAATACATTTTTTTGTTTGTAATTTTCTTGCGTTTTAACGAATCAGTGAGTTGTAGAAATCAATACATATTCTTGTAGGGAATTGAACAATCTACAAAAAAGATTTGATATGATTTTTTGCATAGTCGACTCTTTTAAAAGTTATTTGAGGTTAAAGTTCAATTTCAAATAGTAAATGATGACTTTTATAGTTTTCATACTTCATCACGAAATATTCTCTCAAAATCATGAAATATCATAGTTTATCGAGTGTTTTTCGGTAAAACAATACAATTTTTTCGAAATATCAATAATCGTGAAAAAACCGGTTTTTTCCTATATTTAATTTTTTTTTAAATTCGAAATATTTTTTTTACCTGAGACTATTAGTATTAGTGTTTTTCAAACGTCTTGGCGTTTTCAATGATGTAGCAGAAAGAGGAATGCATTAATAGAAGAGTACAACAAATGTTTGATTTTAAGATAGTACAGTTATGGAATAACTTTTTTTATTTTAATTGATCTAAATCAAGTAGGTATAGAAAAAAAACGGTTTTTCACGATTATTGATATTTCGTAAAAAATGTATTGTTTTACCGAAGAACACTCTATAAACTTCACGAAAAATAGGATATTTCATGTTTTTGAGCCAATATTTTGTAATAGAGTATGAAAAACTATAAAAGTCATTTACTATTTGAGGTTGAACTTTAACCTCAAATAACTTTTAAACGAATCGACTAAGCAAAAAATCATATCAGCCCTTTTTTGTAGATCGTTCAATTCCCTACAATATGTATTGATTTCTACAACTCACTGATTCGTTAAAACGCAATAAAATTACAAAAAAAAATGTTTTTTTCACGTGTTATTTAAATGGAAAATAAAAAATCGCAATGAGCCACCTCTTTATTTTAATATTAAGAGCTCAAACTTTATCAGAATTTTTTTTTCGTCATCTAAGACAATATTTTCATGGTAACTATAGAAAAAAAATTAAAAGTTTTTTTTGGCCCACCCTAGTGTGGAGCATAGTACTTATCGTCTTACTCAAAAAAGTTTGCAATATTAATTTTCGATAAAAAGTGGGGTTATTTTTTAAGATAATGTGGCGAGAGGAACTTGGTTAACAAGATTTTAAATTGAATAACGAATTGTATTCCATAAGTAACCACATTGTATATTTATTTAATAAAACATTTATCTGGCTTTAAAATAAAAAAATCTTTTAAACAAAAATCGCAGGAAAATGAATTCGGCCCCTTCGGGTTGGCCGGCGGGGTTGTTTTTGCAAGGAAATAACAATTTGTTATTTAACTGTCGCGAATGGTAGAGGCGGCGGTATCGTTGGGGCACTTCGCCAAGCCCGTCCCCGCGCCCGTTTGGAGTGTGGGGGAGGCGCCAGAGCTTGGCCCGGGATCCAACGGCCGACGCCGAAATCCATCTTTCGCTCTGCGAAAACCCAAAAACTCGACTACAGCATCCATTTAATACGCATCTACGTGTCTCATCTCGAGCAGGGAAAGCCTACCATGCTTTTATTTATTGCCCGTGTTCGCGGGTGTAAAAGTTTGAATGAATAACAAATTTTCGTGGAAACTGTTTTCGCTAGGCTCCATGGCATGGATAATTAATTTAGTAGTTTTATTAGAAGATTTATTTGGTTTCTGTAGGCTTTTCAGAAAAATCTAATTAGGCAAAAGATTTTGATATTTGATTAATATTTCTTTTAATAAAGGGTGTTTCCAAATGGCTGAAACACTTTTGGTCTTTTATTTGCTGATTACTTTTGAAACATCATTTACAAGATAAATTTCTTTTTTTTTTTAAATCAAATCAAGTAAACATGAAAATATATAAAAATTACTAAAATATTAATTAATTCAAGAAAATTTTATGTAATTTAAAATATAAAAATTTGTTTCAAAAAAATGTTTTTTCCAATATTTTGTTGTTTAAATTTGGACATTCAAAAGGGGTAATTGCCAAAAAAATGTTCCTAGTTACCAGTTAAGTAAAACACAAAATTTTAAAATAAACAAAAATCGATTCTCAAAGTTTCTTATTATACAAAGAAAACCAAACAAATTTATAAGGCAAAATTATTTCGAATTTTAAAACGTAAGTCTAAATTTTCGTTCTTTAGTTAATATTCCAATATTTGTTATAAACTAGGGTTTAAAAATTTCCAAAAAAAAACGGATAAATTGGGATATTTTCAGAAAAATTGACTTGCATTTTTTTCATTTTATTCAAAGGGTAATACAAAAAATGCAAAGTCAACTTTAAAGTATTTTTTACGGTTAATCAAAACGGTTTTATAACGGTATAGATACGAAAAATTACCAAATTTTGGAATGGTTTATTTCGTTATTTTACCTACATAATAACCATTTTGATCTACTAAGAGAATACCGTAATAAAAACAATATAAATACCACAAAATTACGTAAAAATAACGCTATAATTACTAACTGTTTGCTCTCTCTTTCTAAAACATTAGAGTGGAAATTCAAAAGCGGTAATTGACAAAAAAATGTTCCTAGTTACCAGTTAAGTAAAACACAAAATTTTAAAATAAACAATAATCGATTCTCAAAATTTCTTATTATACAAAGAAAACCAAACAAATTTATAAGGCAAAATTATTTCGAATTTTAAAACGTACGCCTTTGCTGCACTTAGACTCTTTAAAATTTTCGTTCTTTAGTTAATATTCCTTTTTTCATGACTGTTTGCTCTCTCTTTCTAAAACATTGACATTCGTAATTTCTTTGTTCTTTTAATTTATATTTTACAAAATGGTACTTACAAAGTAATAAAGGCCACCCCACAGAGTAAAATTAAAAAATATAACTTAAATTGTCAAAACTAATAATATTTTGCATTAAAACTCAAACAAACAAAAAATAGGCACAATTCATCTTAAAAATTATATGCCCTCTAAAAAAAATATTGCTTGGGTAAAAATTCAACAAAACCTAAAACCTACAAAATTTTATTAAATCTTTTAAAAGTTATTTAGTTTTAATTATTTTTTAATAAGTAAAACTTTCTTTATTATATTTTAGAAAAATATTTATGAAAAAATATTATATAAATGTTTAGATTAAAAAACTCATTATGGCGACCTGAAAAAAATTTTATTTTTCACTTTAAGCTTATTTTTCCTTGTTTAGTCAATATTAATAGTATTTATTACCACTAATAACCCTAAAAAATACCAGGTAAATAGGAATTATTTACGGTTATAAAGTGATCTTAATATCGTAAAATTATGACTTAGGAGTACCATTTACCATTAAGTAAAAATTCCGACGTTAAAATTACCGTTAAATTTTCCTTTAGGTGAAATAAACTTAAAACGTAACTTTCTTTCGTAAAAATTACGTCCCTCATAATACTTAAAAGTGTTGAAACTTAAGGGTTATTAAAATAGGTATACCTATTTATTTATGTTATTTTTATAAAAATAACATAAATAAAACTTGCCTATTGCCTCAAAGCTCTTTAGAGTGTATACGCTTTTAATTAAAATGCTGCACTGATATCGAGAAAAAAGTAAATTTTAGACGCTGAATATAATCGTAATATTATGATTATTAATAATAATAATTTATTATTAATTATTCCTTTTATTTTAATTCAGTAAGAATATTCTACCGAGTCGCAAAAAAAAATAATTCGGTGCTGTATTAACACAACTTTCGTTTAATTTGAGAATTTGATTTATAAAATTATAATTTTGTAATTTACCTTTATAAATCATTCATTATTTTGTAATTGGATATTTTTAATCGACTCCTTTTTGCTTTTATTTTCTTAAATCAATTTAATTTGTTGTTTGGTTTAATTTTTTTTGTAAGGATATTTTTTTTAAATTAAAATAATGTTAAATTGTTGATTGCCACTTTTTTTTTAAATGTGAATATTTCCCGAAAAAAATTCAACTTGTCCCAAAAAAGCCAATTTTTTCAAAGGCCTGGGAACAGTTTTTTACCCAATTTTTCCTGTTTTTTTTTCGACACTTTAAAACCCAAACCAATGAAATGTAATTTTTTGTAAGATAAGCTAAATCTGAAGTAATATATTAGTTATAAGTTATAACTAATATTCTTAGTTTTTTTACCAGGCTGTCTTTCCTTAATTCAAATGATGGTTAATTTCAATTACCAAGTATAACAGTCGGTTGTATGTATTTTTAGAAATTTTCTAAATAATCCTTTAAATATTTTTTATTTTTTAAAATTAATATACAAAAGGTACTATACAGGGTGCACCAAGTATTCTATGTGTATAATTTTTTTTGATTTTGAAAATTTTTAGGTTTTTTTCAAATATTTTGAGGACCGATGACTTTTTTTCAATTTATAAATTTCATGTTAATAAGCTTGTAACAACGCTACTTGTATCTAATTTAATCAAATAAAAAGATACCTCCTATACATAATAGGATACTTGCACCCTGTATACATATATTGAAACACAAGAATGTGAATTAAAAAACGAAAAAAATGGATTTTAACGCGACAAAATTGCGAGTTGTTAATAATTGGTAACTATGGTAACGCTTTTCGCTTTTGACAGTGGCAGTGACAGTTATATATGCAGTGTTACTTAAAATCTAAAAATAAGTTGTTAAAACGAATGAATTTAACCACAAAGAAAAAATTATTAAAAGATTTATTATTAAAGAAGGTATGGAAACAAAAAGTAAAGCAACAGAAAACATGCATTATTGTGAATGCAGCGAAAGTCTAAAGAGAAGAGCAAACAACAAAAAGAAGAAAACCATGATAGATAGAAGGATTGTCTAATTAGGTAAAAATTACTTAATAAATATGTTCGTAGTCCATGATTTACTATATAGTAAATCAGAAAGCAAACAATTTATTTATTTTCATATTTTAATTAAGTATTATTTTATTATTTGAATCCATTTCCTATAATAATTAT
The DNA here is from genome assembly GCA_921294245.1 of Brassicogethes aeneus. NCBI lineage: Eukaryota > Metazoa > Arthropoda > Insecta > Coleoptera > Nitidulidae > Brassicogethes > Brassicogethes aeneus. The sequence goes on from OV121133.1 coordinate 12,528,488, forward strand.
GTATATTAAAAAAAGGTTTATACTTTTAAAAATAAAATTTTTGGGATTTTTAAATAAATAGTGTAATATCAAAATATTCAAATATACCGCTTCAAAACGAGAGGAATACGAGTTTATACTTAGTTTTTTTCTGTTTCTCCAACAATTTTTAAGAACGCAGCAGCGTTTTGAAAAAACGTAAAATTCAAAACACTTTGACGACCTTGAAAATGGCGCGTGACGTCACGATGTTTTAACAGATGTGTCAAGAATTAGGAATGAATCAAACATCTGTTTCTAGGTTATGTTCAATATTTTTTAAAGTATTTAAATCGTTATAAAAATCGAGGTATAGTATTGCACAAGAGGTGCAAATTTAAATTTTAAGAATAATTTTATGAACTTTATACTAAAATACGCTGTTAACAAGTAAAAAGATTATAACCGTCAAAGAATTTGGTTAAGTTCTAAATTTTTAATTTTGCATTTACCTATAGTTATAATATGTGCGTAAAGATTTACGAATAAAGTATACTTTGTTGTAATAATCTCGACAATCATGTTAAACATACCAATATACCATTTATATTATTACATCGTGACGTCACGCTACCGAGAAAATTTATGGATTTTTAAAGTCACTTTAAAGGAAAAAATAATTGGTAGCAAAAATCGTTATTTATTAAAAGGACGGTTGTTTTTAGTGACTATACTTGAAGTAGTTTCAGACTGATTTTATACATTATTTTCCAATACCATTTTTAACGAAACCCGTAAAAATATACAGTTATAACTTATAAGTTTATAATACTCAGCAAAGTTGACATGGTTGTCAGATGTATTTTATGACAGTTAGGGTCAAAAAATTAAAACTTAATATTTTGTAAACGTCATAAGAGAATAAAAATAATTTTTAAAATTTTAAATTAACTTAAAAACTACTTGTATTTTTTTAATTCTTAGTGTACCATTTTCAGGACACTATCTTTTTTTAAACTATTAAAGGTGGTATCAACGTATAAAGATTTCATTTTAACCCACGCTATGCCAATTTTTATTTGTTTATATAATAATTAATTAAATAACGATAAAATTAAATTGTAATTTTTTCCTGTGCTAATCATATTTCTAGAAATAAAAATTATACTGTAAATTTAAAGAACTTTAATTTGTTATAAAACCGAATATTATAATATTAATAATATTTTTTGAATTTTATAAAGTTAAATAGGCCAAAATCATGTTACGCCCATGTTAAAACACCGCACAAACACCCACGCCATCTATGGAAATCGTCATAAACCAAAAACTCTATTCCACTACAGCACCACACAATAAAGATACCGTACAATACTTTTATTTCCAGCGCCTACTTTTTACGAGTTCAGCCTCCAACAAACAGATGGCGTTACCTATGTCGAAACATAAATCCGCTTCAAAAGGGAAATGTGCAAAAAGCTCGTAGCGAGGCAATGTTAAATAAAGAAATTTGGATTATTTAAAATATAGAAGAAAAAAAAACGTTAATACTTACTTAATCATTATGTTTTATTTAAAGAAGGTGAATAATTCTTTAAAAGCGGTGAGGTAAGTCGATGACCTTCATAAAATTCTTGCGGATATGCCCACCCAATACTTTATATGCAGGTTGCATCTTTTTAATAACATATACAATAAAAATTCCCGTGAAAAATATTGTTTAGGTAAACTTAGGAAGTTAATAAACCATAGAAAAGTAATTTACTTTAATTTGTTTGGTTTATTTACCCAGTTCTAATGACTTCGACTTAGTTTGTGGAGAGAGAAAGTTCTTGGACTTGCACACTACAGTAGTGTCACTACTGAGTATTTTAGTCAGTTTACCTTGGTGGGTAAAAGTAAACGTGTTAAGTATTGTGATTTGAGAAAAATGTGACTTATTTTTTACCTATTGTGAGTGTTTATATTGTAAATAGTTAAACCCTTAGGATATGCAACAATCAAAAAGGAAATAATTAAAGAAAATAGGAATGTAAGTGGTTTAAAATAAAAACAAATAAATTGTCATAAAAGTGTACATATAAACAAAATTAGAGCCAAAATCATAATGACTTTTATTATTAAAGTTTAATATTGAAAAGGAAATTTTTTAATATAATAAAATTTATTTCAATTTCTTTTTCCTACTTTCTCATTTTTCTACCTTGATGGACCATCTTTTGGGATCATTAGAGTCGACTTTTTTCTTTTTACAGATTAGTAAGTTTGTTTTATGACGTGTCCTGATCCTTATTAAATTTGAGAAGGAAGGATGTCAGTCTAATAGAAAAAAGTATCATTATAATACCTTCTGATGTTATACTTACCTGCCATGGCATTGTAAAGCTTAAGACAACCATTTTTCTTGATATAGGTAATTCTCCAATTTTATCTTTTTCTGCGAAATAAAGAATGGATAATACTTTGTTTTTATTAGAACTATGGTTTAAACCTTTGTAGCATTTTTATAAATTATTTTTTTTACCTTATAAAATTAATAATATAATTAGTAATATATAGGGTAGGAGTACCATTAGCGGCCATCACACCAGTTCCGGCCCCTTGAAATTTGTATTCGATTTATTAAATAGGGATATAATTGCATTCCAAAATTTAAATTTACCGCGTGAAATCAAATAGTTTTTGCCCCTACTTATAAAAAGTATCGGTAGATAGCACCACTGAAGTTTTAATGGCGGATACGTGAAATCAGCTGTGTGTTGTTTGGTAAAATTTCTTAAAGTTTTCGCTAAGAAAGAAGGGTAAGTTCATATATTAATAACTTTTTGGGTCACTAAAATAGTAGTAGCAAACATTTAGTTACAGGTTATTGATACTCCAAGATTTATATTTTTGTTTAAAGTGCTTGTATAAAATTACATTGTATTTATTTAATTAGGGTGGCCGGAACCGGAGCATAGAAATATACAAAATATCCGGTTACGGCCATCCTAGTGGCCTCAATAGGAGTATGGTTTTCGAGTTGCGGCCATAGTGGCCGAATTAGGTACTTACCTGTATGTTATTCGGCCACAATTTTTTTAATTTGGGTTAAGGTAAAAAATACCTATTTTTTTAAAACCTTTTTATTTTAGAACCTAATGGCAAAGACTAAGAAAATTCATAAGAAAACTCGCTTTAACCCAACATTGTTTAATTACAATGCCGAACAGCTCAAAAATGCATTGGAAGCCATTAAGAATGGGATGCCAGTTTTAACAGCCTCCAAAACCTTTAAGATCCCAAGAAGCACTCTTAGGTATAAAGCATCTGGTGCCCGGCCAGAAAGTTTTGGAAAAGTCGGCCCAAATTGCGTTTTGGGAGATGATGTTGAAAAGTTGTTGTGTGATTGGATGAAAGCGTCTTGTGCAAAAGGTTTTCCGGTAAACAAAGATGGTCTTTGTTATTCTGTACAAAAGATCGCCAATGAAACCAAACAAAAAACTCCTTTTACCAACAATCGTCCTGGGCGGAAATGGTTCGAGTCGTTTATGAGTCGTCATCCAGAACTCTCAGTTAAGCAATCGGAATACATTAGCAAGGCTCGCGCCGCTGTTACAGCTGAAAAAATTAGAAAATGGTTCCAAAATACCTTGGATGATCTAGGGAACCACGCAACAGTGCTTGAGGATCCAAAACGTTTATGGAATATGGATGAGACAGCTTTCTACCTTAACCCAAGTGGAGGCTGCGTTATAGCTGAGAAGGGCAAACACGTGTATGCTACGTCTATGAATAGTGACAAAGAAAATGTCACTACTTTGATTTCTGTTAATGCGGTGGGCGATTATGCTCCCCCGTTAACTTTATATAAATTTGAGAGAATTCCAGCAACATACTTTAAGTCGGCACCACTTCATTGGGGGATTGGTAAATCCAAAAATGGTTGGATGACTGCAGAGACATTTTACGATTACATGGTTAACGTTTTTCATCCGTTTTTAATTGAAAAAAAGTATACTTTACCAGTAATAGTGTTTTTGGATGGACATTCCTCACATTTAAGTCTCCAGTTAAGCAAATTTTGCAGGGATAACGGCATAATTGTAGTGTGCTTATATCCAAATACCACCCATATTTTACAGCCACTAGATGTAGCAGTCTTCTTCCCACTTAAATGTCATTGGAAAAAGGAATTACGAACCTGGAGAATGGAACATAATGGAAGGGAAATCCGCAAACAAGATGTACCAAATCTTTTAAATAGTATATTAACAACAATATCATTCAAAACAACCATAATTAATGGATTTCGAAAATGTGGGCTTTACCCATATGAACCAAATAATGTTGACTACAGCAAGTGTGTCAAAAAAAGTTCGACAATTCCAATTCAACCCAACGAAAACCAAACTTTAAATCCAGAAATTGTTAACATAGATTACCTCAACTTTAGGAAAGAATGCTTATCTTATATTGAAAAAAAAATAGAGGCAGAAGTGTTATCTGAGTTTATAGAAAAGCATCAGCAACAGAAAAGAACTGATAAAAGAGAAGCTCAAATGTTATTTGATGTCTGGGAAAGCATAAAGTGCGATATAGACTTAAATGAAGATAAAGAAGTTTTCGACAATTCACCTAATTTTCAAGAAGACATATTGGAATTTCCTTTTCCTGAATTTTACCAAGTTACGGCTGAAAATTCATCGACGACAGATACAGATGATCTTTCTTGGATCTGTAAAACCATTGACAAAGAGGAGATAAAATTGTTTGATGACCAGAACCTCATTAACGAAATCGATAAAAATTTGGAAATATCAGATTTGTTTAGTAATCAGACAAAAATTTTAATAGAGCAGATTGATGAAGCTAACGACAAAAATAACGCAATTGATGTTAAAACTCAAGACCAAGCATCCAACAATCCAGAAAATAAAACCAAACCAATAATAAGTGATAACGATACCAGCGAAATAGAAAAACCAAAGCAAACTGATATAGATATTAACATCGATTTGAAAAAGAATATTGTGATTAAAGCTACAAATGAAAGCAATTGTGATAATATAGAATCTAAAATTTCAACAAATAAGACTGATGAACAAAACTTGGGTTGTGAACACAAAATTAATGAAGAGAGGAATAAAGAAAATATGGATTTAAATACACAAAAAATTAATATTTTAAGCAATATACTTGTAATACCTGAACAAAAGATTAACCCAGTAGCCAAAAAAAGGACCTACACCTCAAGTGTTTTAACCAGCGCGAGTTGGATTGAAATGGAAGAAAAAAAAGAACTTATTAAACTTGATGCACTTAAGAAGAAAGAAGAAAATAAGAAAAAAAGAGATGAAAACAAGCAAAAGCGGATAGAACAACAGCAAAACAAAAAGAAAAAACACCATACAGAATCCAAAGAAATAAAAAATATTGAAGAACAAGACAAAATCTACAAAGAATCAGAAACAAACCATAGCTCAACATCACCAATTATAAGCAATGTTCAAGAAAAACTAATAAACGAAAAACCTGAAACACAAGAAGAACAAAAAAAGGATAAAGTTCAACTGACGTTTAAAGATCAGAAAAAATTGGAAGAAAATACACATGTTATTGTTAATTATGAAGACAACTTTTACCCTGGCGTAATTACAAAAGTTAGTGATGATGAATATTTTATAAGTACAATGACAAAAACACTGAACCACTGGAAATGGCCCGAAAAAATAGATGAAATAATCTATAAAAAGGACGAAATTGTTAAAATTATTAGTGCTCCCCAGAAAATTAATTCTAGGGGTGTTTTTTCGGTTCCTGAAATTCTTGAGTTAATTGAATAAAAAAAAACGTTTTTACATATGGTTAAAATTTACCTGTACCTGTACTATTTTAGTTAATTCTTGTTTTAAATAGGTAGGTAATATAATTTAATTTGTCATAAGTTTTTTTAATAAATGTTTTAATATTTTTGGGCAAACTTATTCTTTTTCCCCTTAAAACCACTTATGGCCTCAACTGGTACAATTGCTGGCCCCTACTGGTACTTCTGTGGCCGGAAGTGGCAAAAATGGGTTTGCTAGCCTTTATTGTTTAAAAGTGGTTTTAAATATTGTTTTTTCTATATTTTTTCGAAAATAAATTAATCTTTAGATAAATAACAACATTCCAAATTACATTTGGCCCAAATGAAACAAGAATCATTAAAAATATACAACTTGGAATAAAAAAAAATCCTTAATGTGGCCGCAACCGGTACTCCTACCCTATATTAGGTATACAACTCGTTTATAAACTTTTCTAGACACTTATTTAATTAAACACTCGCTCGCCAACTTGATACATACTTTACTATTTTATTATTTTCAATATATTTATTTATTTTAACGTTTTTTAAAAGATTTCTTTTTTGTTTTTATTTTTACTTGTGTTAGTTTTGGTCCACTTTTTAATTCTTATTTTTAAAATATTCTTTAAATGATTTTTTTAAATTGTATTTTAACCTATTATGGTAAATATTTTATAAATAAATATAAATATATTTTTCTACTTACACCTTTAAAACGCCCATTATCGTACATGTTTCCATGACACTAAGTGACCTTTTAAATACACATTGACAAGTTGTGGCTTTACGGCGCTTTAGTCACGGGCTGAAGTTAGTTTTAAGTTAGTTGACAGTTGTCAAATGTCATACAATCGTTAAAATAAATTGCCTTTCTTGTAAAATAATACTAAATGTGAAAATTATGTTATTATCTCAATACAAAAGTATTAAATAGTTTCTCAACGCCAATATTTGATAAGTTTATATGAACATTGTACTGACCTTTTAATTTCGCCGGCAGTAAACTATAACTTAAATTGGGGCACGGACTCGGGCACGGACTCTACTGTAAAGTGCTCATAAAACATTTTCTTTACTTTCACTGTAAAAAACTGTCAATTTTCAATATACATTTCGATTTATAACCTTTATAATTGTGTTTATAAAATGTAAAAATGTGACATTTGACAATTTCTCCTGTTGTTTCATAGATGGCGCTCTATACAAATTTTTGATTTAAATCATTTTAAGATAATAATAAGTATTTGTCGTAGAAAAAGTATAGTATGCACCTCGTTTATAAACTTTTCTACACACTCATTAATTTAAGAACTTGCTCGCAAGCTCGCTCGTGCCTAAATTAAATTCGTGTATAAAATGGCGTTTATCAAACTTGATACATAATATACTATTTTCTTCTTACACCTTTAAAACGCCCATTATCGTACATGTTTCCAGGACACTAAGTGACCTTTTAAATACACATTACACATTTAATTACACATGGCTTTATGGCGTTTTAGTCACGTGCTAAAGTTAGCAACAGGTTAACCTTTTAATTTCGCCGGCAGTAAACTATAACTTAAATTCGGGCTCGGACTCCACTGTGAAGTGCTCATACTCACTGTGAAAAACTGTTAATTGTTAATCCAAATTCAAGAAATACATTTCGATTTATTACCTGTAAAATCTGTGTTTATAACACATACAAATTTGACGTTTGAAGGCAGATTTCTCTATTGTTTTATAGATGGCGCTCTATAGAAATATTTAAGATAATAATAAGTATTTGTCGTAGAAAAAGTATAGTATGCACATGCACATTAATTTAAGCAAATAAAAAACCCTATTAAATATAAAAAACATAAAAAAAATAATTTTAACATTTTTTATTAAAATAATAATTTTTTCCAGTTTTAAATATAATACCAAGTAACATCTTTAATAATCGTACCTATAAAAAATATAAATAAAATATTATAAATTTATAAAATTATTTTATCCGAAATCGGCAGTAAAGTAGTCAACAATCGGCAGTAAAGTAAAAGATATCGGCCGTAAAGTAGAACTTTAATACGAGTATTGTATGCAACCCATTATACAATTTAAGATGTGTCTACTGCTCAGGGTTGCCAACTCTTGAGATGCACATTATAGTATTTTCTTAATTTAATTATAGTATTTTTTAGAAAAATTATAGTACAGATGACGTATTGGTTTTTGAGAAGCAGGAGCCCACATTTTTCCCCCTTTTTTTACCAATAGGCTACTAGAAGTTAGAATAAAGACAGGTTTTTTATTATATTAAAGGGTGTTTTTTTAAAAATTGGACAACTTTAAATTGGCAACACTGTTTTCTGTGACATCCGATTTGAGTTAGGTTGGTTTGGCAAATCTATTTTGAAAAAAACGGTTAAATTGGGGAAACACATAGGGCATTTCGTGAGTTTTATGGTGCTCATAATCGTCCTTCTAACCGATTAATTCAAGACACTATGAATCGTTTTTGCAATTCCTTTACCGTAAACAATAATACGCATCCCGTAAGACGTGGTACACACGCGATTGCCGGTGTGCAGCATAGTGTTGATGATGATCCAAATGTGTCAATTCGTCATCGTGCTCAACAATTAGACTTGTTAAAATTGTTAAACGATTTGAAGCCATAAGATTATTTTCTTTGGGGAAATGTAAAGAAACAATTGAGCACTTGGAAGCCAACATTCGACACGTTATAGCTAAAATACAGCCTGATTTACTGCAAAGAGTGTGTGAAAATTGGACCTCTAGATAGCTCCTGTACGCGCCAGCCGCGGTGGCCACATTCCCGAAATAATATTCAAACATTAATGCCAAAAAAATATAAATAAAGCCAATAAAGCCAATTTGATGAATATTAAAAACATTTTGTTGTGTTTTATTTCAATTTAAAGTTCTCCGCCTTTATATAGTATATATTTTCAAAAAACTTTTGTTGTGACAATAACTGATAAGTTTACAAACTTTGTATGCAATTGAAAATTTATTCTGTAGGTACATACCCTTTATCATAAAATGTACACACTGTATTTACACGTATAACCTATAAAAACCTTTTTTCTGTTATAACAGTTAAATAAGAGAATAAATGCACGCGCCGCGCTAATGCGCACCACGGTATTTCATGTGGCTAGTTTTGCTTTTGCATAAAAGAGGGCGCGAAAATACAAATTTTGCAGTTTTCTTTTTTATAAATTCTACAGTTTTCTTTTTTAAAAATTATAGATTTTTTTAAGAAGTGGGTATTATAATAATAATACTATTATTTACATCACTCATCACTTAACTATATCTTATTTAATTCAAATGTGTTACAATGATTGTTTGTTTATTTTATGTATATTGGGGTTCTTTGGTAATACCTTGTTTATTGTTGTTAAATATTGTATATAACTGTTTTTTTTAGTATTGTATTTATATATTATTAATTGTTAGTTGTTATGATACTTTTAAATTTTGCTTTAAAATAATTTATACAATTGTTTTTTATTCCTATACTAGTATATTTGTCCTGTAACTGGTTTTAAACTGTTGGGCAATAAAGTATTTATTTATTTATTTATTTATTTATTTATTTAAAATTATAGTATTTTAACGTACTATAATACTTTGCTATAGTACATGGTACACCGACATAAAATTATAGTAGAAATACTATAATTCTAGTACGGTTGGCAACCCTGCTACTGCTCCTCAGCAGCAACTAAATAATATTTTTAAAAAAGCACCGTCGCGGAGGTTGATTGGACCCTTTCATAAAATGTTGTTTATTAAAAATAATAAGTTAATTTTATTGATTAGATTAAAAAATCGCCGCGGCGGGCAAATATATAATAACCGTCGTAACAAACAGTATACGCACGGCCGGCCCGACCTTTTTTGCCGCCCCGGGCGAAGACATTTTGGCCGCCCCCATTTTATTCAGCAGAAATAGGAAAAAAGTAGTAAACGTAATTATTTTTTTCAAATTTATTAATTTTTATAAGAGTTTTTATGCTTTAGAATTACTAGGTAAGGCAATATACTGTTAAATATACATATATACATAATTGCATCACTTGTCAATGATTATATCCTATATATTATTATATACTGTAAATATTGTCACTATTATAATAGACTATATATGTAAATATTGTCACTATTATTAATAGTGACAATATTTACATATATATATATATATAGTAGAGTATAATTAAACAATATTTTTAAATTACAAGAATTCTTTGGTTTGTTAAAATTTACTTTCGCAATATTCCGCAATAGCTCGGATTATTACATACATAATTGACTCGCGTCTATAGACAGGAATATCACTTTGGCTTCCTGGCTTCCGCATGCGCACAACAATAATATAATAATAAATTGTACCTGTATACAGCTTAAGGGCACGTTAGTTACGTCATAAAACCAAACCAACCCAAACTCAACAACACAACCCAACCGACCCCGCCCCATTGAGCAAAAAAAACAACTAAAATGGGCAAATTTATGTTACGATAAAAATAAAACACTTTTTAACAAAGGAACAACAAATTTATGAAATAAAAAGAGTTCGACAACTTCTAGTAGATTCTATGTTACGATATAAACAAAACAAACCAACAAACCCAACCCAACCGAACACTTTTTAACATAAAAGCAACAAATTTATGAAATAAAAAAATAAAAAAATTTCGACAACTTCTGAGGATCGAACCTCTCGCATGCCAAGCAACCATTAAAACATTAAAAAACATTAAAAACATTTATTGAATAATATTCATAGTTACAAATACAACATATATATCACAGTTTACAGTTCGTTTTGGTTTCCCGAATAAACATTGCATCTTTATGTGGGCCCAAGTGGGCTGCGGGTGCCAGAAGGGCATAGGGTCCTTCTCGCCGACGGTGACAGTCAAACCAACACAAACATCCCGTACATAGATGGAACTCGGCGCTGCTACCCATTTTTTGCGCTTTGCGCTTATGAGGGTGTTTTGGGATCAAAGACCTTTTGGCATTTTGTGTTTTATGCATTTAAAAATACTCATATTGCAGTGAACGAGGTCTGTGTTAAATTCAAGGAAAAATAAAAATAAAAAACCTTGTATCTGGAGCTAGGGGGTGTTTTTAACCCTTAAATTATTGTGGGGCCAATACACTGAAAGAAATTTGTTGCTAAAAGTAAATACAAATTTATACTAAAAATTTTATACTAGTGCTTTACACATTTATACTACTGTTTATTATGAATGTATGGTAAATTTTGTAATACATTTATTGTAAAGAAGATATGTTAGATCTAAATAAAAATAAACTTACCCTTACTATAAAATGTAAACTATAAGTGAATTACAGCAAAAAAATATTGCTAGAAACACCATTTATATTGCTAGGGCAGCAATAGGCTGCTAACCAAACGAATATATTTGTTTTAGCAATGTATGTGGTAGTCTATATATGAAACATAAAATATATTTGCCCTAATTATTTTTTTATTTAACTTTAGTATATATTTCTTTCAGTGTATATGAGGGGTTGGGGTAAATATTTTTGGGGTGGCGAGCCTTTTCAGCCACCGATCCCCGAGGCGATTTCGCAGTCGGTACACCTTTATCTAGACATAAAGGTGTAGCGTCCGCTCGTCACCACGTCAGGGAGCGGCAGCTGAAAAAGTTCGCCTTATCAAAATTAATTGTTTTGTTGATTTTTTTAAAAAAGTAGGAATAGAATTTATTCTTTGGAGGTTTTTTAGGCCTTATGGTGAATAAACATATTTAAGAAGTATGTTATTTCGGCCGTCGCTACACCTTTATTTATAAAGACAAAGGTGTGCCGACTGTTTTATAAAATGTGATATTTGGGGTTTAAGTGGTTTTTATGTCGAACCACTATTCGATTGTTTGTGGGGGGGTTAATGATTATGTGTTCCCACATTTTGGGGTTAAAAGGGCATTTTTGACCTCCGGTTTCACAAGGCGCTTTGCCGTCGGTACACCTTTATTTAAAAATAAAGGTGTACCGACCGCTCGTCGCCACGTTAGGAAGCGGCAGCCAAAAACACTCTTTTTGCCAAAAGTCGTGGTTTTTGATAGTTTTTAACCAGAATCAGGCTGGCGTTCATTTTTTGTGATGTCTGTGGTGCTTTTAGTGGTATTGCGCCCTTCTTCATCTATCGTTATCCGGCGAGCAAACTCAGTCGCTACACCTTTATCTTGAAAGATAAAGGTGTACCGACCGTTACGTTCGCACGTCAGGGAGCGACAGGCGAAAAAGTGCGCTTATAAGCGCATATATAAATATAGGGGCATGACTGCTCGTATACATCATGAAGCACATATTTTTAAAAAGTTATTAAATACCGCCAGAGGTGTCGATAGACGCCAGAAACTGAGTTTTGGCCAAACTTACATGCATTTTCATGGTGGCATTAGATCCTCCATGAAAATTGGAAGGCGCTTGTAAATAAGGCCGTGCTTCAGTCTCTGGTTGTCGCTGTGCCTGATTCTGGTTATACTGGCAGTAAGTGGCGACTTCTTGATGTTATGACTATAAAAATCATTCGAGATCGCATGTATATGCTGTTTCAGTGGACAACACATTGCCAAATTCTGTATTTCCTCTATACGAGTGTATCGAGGGGCACGCGTGATAGTACGCAATATTTTTGTCTGTAGCCGTTCAATCTGCATGTACCTGGTGTCCGATATGTCACACCACGCTGGGGCAGCGTAGGTGATGATGGGCCGTAGAATGGTCTTGTAAAGCAGCATTTTATTTTCAGTGGATAGGGCACTGGAGCCGACGATGAGCGGATATATCGCTTTTAATGCTCCGTATAGCCTGCCCTTAGTGTGGTTCAGCTGGCGGAACCAATTTAGGCGTTTATCTAAATAAACGCCCAAATATTTTGCGTAATCGCGCGATACTACGGCGCGCCCGTCTATCTGTACGTGGCTGAAAATGCCAATGTTTGTGTATTTTCGAGAAAAATTAACCAGCTCCGATTTAGCTGGATTCACCTTAATAAGCCACCTGTCCCAGTAGGCTTTAAGCATGTTAAGGTAAATCTTTACCTGATCATTTGCAACCGACGACGCGAAGGAATGGGCATAAAGCGCAGTGTCGTCGGCATACAGAGCTAGTTTACATTTCTCGAAATGTGGCAAATCACTGGTATACAACCTGTACAGCTTCGGGGCTAACACCGTGCCTTGTGGTACGCCAGCTTTCACAACGAAGGCTTCTGAGCAGGTTCCTTGTACTCTTACCCGGAAAGATCTGTTACGCAGATAAGAGTTGAGCAATTTAGTGAAGTGAGGCGGTAGACCCAAAAGGTGAGACTTGTGGACTAGTCCGTCCGTCCAAACAGTGTCGAATGCCTTTTCCATGTCGAGCATTAGCATAACAGTGGACTGGTCCCTGTTATACGCCTGCTTAACGTCGTGGACTATTCTCACTATTTGGTGGACGGTGCTATGTCCGGGTCGAAAACCAAATTGCTCTGGTGGCGTCAGTTTTAGCCTTTTGTCTAGCCTATTAATTCTGTCCAGTAGTAACCTTTCAGCCACCTTGGACAGAGTGTTCAGCAGACTAATCGGTCTATAACTGTTAGTTAGAGTGGCATCTTTTCCGGGCTTGGGTATGGGAACTATAATAGCTTCCTTCCACTGAATTGGATAATGCTGCTTCCTAATAATGGCGTTAATGATATATGCAAATTGAACAACAGACTTACGTGGCAAATTCTTTCAAGCAACCGCCCTACCAACTAAGCTATCTAGCTTGACAACAAATATTATAAGTTCGGGGAACAAAACCGGATTATTATTATTATTATGATTGCGCATGCGGAAGCCAGGAAGCCAAGTGATATTTCTGTCCATAGACGCGAGTACATAATTGCTGTTAAAATATCGTATTTTTAATGTAAAAGCAAAGATTAAATATAAGATATAATATACTATATAAGAGTATATTTAATCTTTGGTAAAAGTATACAGACCGAGTGCACCCGAACATTTTAAGTAACTTACTTCAGGTGAATCATCTTTAAAAGTAAATTAACTCAATAATTACGCAATGAAACATTTAATTTTCTTAGTTTATTTAAGAAACTTTCTTTACCCATTACTGGTAATATTCATAGGTTCATTTTTTTATTACGTAATGAGTTTAGCGGACTTTGGCAAAACCGAATGCTGCTATGATGCACGTCAGATCATTGATTTTAGGCCTCTAAAAACAATGTTTAGATGTACACAACAAAAATAAAACCTCATTTTCATATATGCAATATTGTTTAATTATAGTATAATTATTATACCTGCCTACGATGATTCTTTTTGCAAGAATTTGGAAAAGGCTGGTGCTAGTACTCGATTTTCCGCCGCACGCGACCTTCTTTTGTTTTTATAACAAGTTCCTGAATCTTTTTTGCGTTTTTCAGACATTTTATACTTGTAATTATCAAACTACCTTAGCAATGCACTGATTTTACAAGCCCAATCGTGATAAAATGTGCCAATTATTAATTATTAATTGTCAATTGTCAAGCAAAAGTATAAAAAACTACAGGATGTGATTGAAGAGACGAATGAAAGAAAGCGCCTTTTTCAAATCTTTGTAACAAAGATATTAAATTATCTAAACTGCATTTCTCGAGCGTAATTCTTAATTCTTGATTATTATTATTTTTGATTATCATTAACAAATCGTAAAAATGCCGCCCCCCCATTATGCCGCTCTGGGCCGTTGCCCGGTTCGCCCTTACCTCGGGCCTACCCTGAGTATACGTAGACACTTCCTACATTCAAATGGCATTTGATTTAATAATAATAATAATAATAATAGGTCTTTATTTATTATTGACCCCAAAATTCAGTTTTAAAAACTGGTACCAGGGCCTAAAAAAATATACATATAACAAAAAAAAAATTCTAACCTAAATTATTACAAATATTATACTTTATAAAAAAAAGTTATACTTTCTCTTGAAATAATTTTCTATGATTAACAACAATTTAGAGTTTTATCACAATTAGCTGCACAAAAGCTTTATTTCCCTTAAAAAATAATGAAAGTTCTTTGTAATTTTTAACTGTTCTGGTAGTTTGTTGAAAGCAATGATACATTTAAAGAATGGTGAAGTTTGCGTCTTATTTGTAAGTCTTAAATTAGGTCTTATGTTGTTTTTATTTCTAGTCAGGTATTCATGAAAATCTTTGTTATAATTGATGGTTTGGTTTAATTTTACCTTCTTTTGCGTTAAACGCCATTTTAAGTTGTTCAAACATAAGCAAGTTATCAAAATTTGGAATTTTAGTCTTTATATATACATGTTTTGAAGAAGTTGTAAGGGGTAATTGATATAGTATTTTTAATAGTTTATTTTGCAGTCTGCGTACTGGTTATAAAATATATCATCAATATTAATTATTAGTATTATTAAATGTGATTTCGGATAAAATTTAATATGCACCTCGGCATTAAAGTGGTATTTTTTATCAATTACGTGGTTATTTGCCTCGGCTTCGCTTCGGCAAATAATTTCCACATTCATGATAAAAAATACGACTTTACTGCCTTGATACATAAATAAATATTATTTAATAATAGCTACTAGTACATTTTATCTACACCTTATATTAAAAAACTTTTACCTCTTTCCATATTAAACAAACAAACAAACAAACAAACGAACCCCTAACTAACCCCAATTTCTTTCTTGTCTTCCACAGATGGCGATCACGTCGTCTCTGCTCTTCACGGCGATGCTTTGCACGCTTTGCGGTCCCGTCCTGTCGGGCTACGTTCCCCCGGGACCGCTTTACAGATGTCCCAAGGACAAGCAGTTCCTGCATCCGTGCACCTGCGACACCGAGTCGGACGCAGGAGTCACGGTCAGCTGTAACAACACCAATTTGGCCAGCATGAGCGTGGCCCTCAACAACTTGGCCGCGTTCAACTTGCCCGTCGAGAGCCTTCTAATTTATAAGAGTCATATAGGTGAGGGTTGGCTTTTAGTCGACGAATCCCAAAAGGATCATTATAAAATTTTATTAAGCTTTGGTAGTACAAACAATTTAATTTTTTAAATCTTAATAGGCAAAACTATTCATGTGTACAACTAGGCCCCGGGGCAGGGCCTAAAAAAAGGTTTTTAATTCGAACCCAGAAAAAAAATCAAATTAAATTTATACATAAGTATACATAATATAAAAATAAAACATTATAAGAGGGTCCCAAAATGGTGATATTTAATTTTTAATCGTGATTTTTCGCTCCTTATGATACGTTCTACTTTATTGATATAATATTACTATATCGATACAGTAGAACCCACCATTACCAATAATAGGATATTTTAATATTCTGTCGCGGTAGGTATTTATGTTCTCAGTGATTGTAGACGGTATAACCTATAGGTTAAAAATGAGAACAAAACAATTCATATTCAAATATGGCTACAATTGTAAAGTAATCTTATAAGAATCCAATTATAAGTAAATTTACCTAGAAATTAGTTAGTAAAACAAACAATTGGATGAAAATCTGCACTCTCTTAAAACAAAATAGTTAAAACTCTACTATTTAAATTAATATCAGCATTGTTTACTAATAAAATAGTCGTTTTTACTTTTAAATAGTTATTTTTTACTACTTAAATAGTTTGACTAATTTAAGATAAGTCACCACCTTTGACTGTTTCTAAGTAAAAAGAAACTAATTTTTTAATTGTTTTTAATTCTTGTGGCCAACAACAAACTATTGTTAGAGTTAAATGCATGTAGGCTATGGAGCCTATAAAAACAAACAAAGTTGCAAAAAGTTTAGCTCAAAACAGATACTCAATTTTAAAATATTATTAACAATATTTATAGACAGATTAACTAATTTTTAGAAAAGTATCAGTGACGCCCCGGTTGTACACCCGCTTGGCAAGCGACAGACCTCAGTTGAAACCCCGGCTGTATCATATTTTTTTATTTTATTTGGTAGAATTTAACTTATTTTTCGCTATGACAATTAGCCAAATATTACTAATTACTCATTTTAAGAGTAGAATATAGTGGGTCAAATATGGAACAAATGGTATTAAAAAACAATAATTTTAAAAACCAACATATGATTTTCTGTCTTAATAATAGACCTATTAATACCTGTACACAATTTTATTCATTATTTTTAAAAATTCTAGTTAAAATCATTTTCTTGTTTTCTTAGTTTATAAGCAAACTGTACATTTTATTACAAAATTTGTTATAAAAATAATTTTTTAAACAAGTAGGAATTTTTATGAAAAATTATTTTAAAAAAAATCGCAATAAACGTTATTTTATTGACGTTTCCGTTCCGGGGACGCAGTGTATACGGCTATCTGTTAGTTCAGTTTCGAATCGTTTAAATTTCATTAGAAAATAGAAGCACAGAATCAGATAATATAGGCAAAAAAATCAAACAATTTTATTTAAAAAAAAATCTGAAAAAATGCAAAAACAATTAAAAAGTTGCTAAAATGAAAAAAAAAACATTAGTTGTAGGTATCTGCCTGAAAATAAACGGTCATCATTGTTAGAGTATTGATAAATTAAATATAAATATGCCTTTTACATAAAAAATAAGCAAAATATAGCAAAAAGTGAATAAAAAAGTAGCCAAACTTGAATATAAAATATCTTGAACCTATAGGTTTTTCTATAGAAAAACGGATTTCGCCATTAAATTCAAATACCGAAAATTAAGTTTATGTGTCCCAGCGTTTTCGTGTATTTTTAATAAAAAAAAATTTATAAGTTGAAAATCTACCTACAGTTATGAAATACATATATATTTAAGCTTGGACACCATTCAAATAAATATAATAATAATATTATTATTATTTATTAAATCATTTTATCAATCAAAATTGTAGGTTATATTAGATCCTTCTTCTTAGACGTTTTTATAATTCAAGAAATCATCAAACGGACTAGATGTATTTTTGCAAAAACAATAAACTAAATAAAGTTTACAAGGAAATTACTGAATTGGTCTAGCAATAGCACAAATTTAGGAAGAAATATTAAATAAAAAATAATTTTAATTTGTAATCAAAAAGTTCTTCAAATAAACGATTCACCCATTTATTATTTTTCCTCACACACACAATCTCTAAATAATAATAATAAGATTTAAAAATTTAATTCAACCTTAAATATAATTAAATTCTTTATTATTTTTTCTTTATGATTTTTAGGGCGTTTTTACGGAAGTCTTCTTTACAAACTGCACGTAAGGATGTTAAAAATAGAAGACACCCCCATAGAGAAAATTGAAGAGCATACTTTCTTGGGAATTAACAACACTTTAAATGAACTACATTTAATAAATACCGAATTGTTGGAGTTTCCTACTGCAGCTTTTAAGGTAAATAACATAACATAAGTATTACATACATACATGAACAATAGAAAGTCTTATTTCATTCATGAAAAAATATTTTACATTAAATTATATGAAAATGTAAAAAGTAAATCAAATTAAAAATTTTTGTAATCTTTGACTGAGTTGAAATCCATACATATTTAAAAGAAAATGAAGTTTTATATTATTCCATAAATAAGCCCAGTAAGTTTTCTTACTTAAAAAAGATTTACTTACGAAAGCCAAGAGAACCTTTCGTTAGAGAAAAGCGATAATTTAAGTGGGGGATTTAAATTTAAATTACATTCTTCTTGGCATTGGCTCGGTAAGAATCGATTTTCAGTTAAAATCATTTATGGGGTCCATTTAAAAATGGGGTTCTCATTTACTTTCAAGTTTTTAGTTCGTTGGCATATATTTTTTATTTTAAAATAAAAAAGTTAATTTAAAATCTTTTTCTTTTAAGTCAATGATTAAAACGTACAAAAAATATAATTAATTTGCTGCTTTGTAATTTTTAATTAAATATACAGGGTGGCCAATTAGTCCAAGGTTTTCGCCAAAAACTTTTCAGCTTTGTATGGGAAAATAAAAAAATCTTACACATTAGCGGGGGCGCATTCACCCTTATTTTTTTAAATGGAAATGGGTATGTTGTGATACATCTTTTAAAAGGGCATTACATTTTCTTTAAAGTGAAGCTGAGCAATGGAATTCTGAACATTTTACAGGACCGCTTATTTACAAGTTTCGTAAAGCAAAAAACTGGTTGAAAAAATTGTTTTTAAACTAACAAGTATCAGTCGACAATTCGACTATATCTTCAGTTAATGTGGATAGTTCGTTATTTCTGTGCTTTAATTTTCTTTTAAATCGATAAAAAATGTTTTATTCTATTGCGGAGAGTGTAAATTATTGAATTGTATTTTATAAACAATTAATGTGCAAGAGTAATGGCAACTTTGTTTAATGTAAGGCATGCAAATAGACACGCACATCATGATTACATCCTAGAATTAGTAGCAAAATTCCGGAAAAATCCGGTGGGTGACATTACTTTGGACCCTACATTAAGTACCTGAAGTAACGGAAGTTTCGTGGGCCACCGTACAGAAAATTCTAAAACATAATAAATGACTCCTACATAAAATTCAAATTTTTCAAGAATTGCATAAAGATGATAATGACCGCCGTTTACAATTTTTTTAAATAATTTTCGAAAGAATTATAAATACTTCCAACTACCTTTTTAATATTTGCTTCTCAGAGGAATGTTAATTTTTTCTCAATGGCATTGTTTATCGTCATACACTGTTTAAAATATCTGTGGTGTAAAGAGTAATCTTAAAATAGTGTCAAAATCCAACACCAAGTGGTGTTAATATAAACACCATGAATTATGGTTGAAAATGTTATACAGCAAACACCAAAACGGTGTTTTTCTAAAATTATGTGAGAAGTGCACCTACACAGAAAATAGGAATAGTTCATTTAACTAATATTAATTAATATATTAATTTAGTTGACCCATAAGTATTTATTTAAATCAACTGTGAAAAGGTTAATATAAACAAAGATTAGTTTGACGGTACTAAACCAGATAGTTATTTTATTTGGTTAAATTAACCCAGAAAACTTTAGTGAAACCAACCCGCTGTATGGTTCAGCCCAGTAAACACACATACGTTAATTAAACGTTTTTTTAACCCGTAACACCATTTTGTTTTTACGTATATTTTTAACGTACAATCAACTTTAAAATGTCGCAGATTATAACGTTTAACAATACTAATAAATAAACGTTTAATTTGGGCGTTAAGAAAACGATCATTACATGTTTCGAAATGTTACATTTAAAACGTTTAATATACGTCTATTATTAACGTAAATTAAAGATTGTTTTTGCGTCATTTATAACGTTTATCTATACGTTATATTTAAATTCATATTAATATCCTTTCTAACGTTAGTTCTATAATAAATAAAACTCCACAAATACATCTTTTTACAACGTATTTCTTAAACGTTTGTTTAACGTTAACTGCAACATGAATACAGGGTGTTTAAAGGTTGTAGACAATGATTTTTTTAAATGAAGGAAAGGTTTTAGAGGTATCTCCAATCGTCTTTAGGTGAATCATTTTTATCGTTCGCTGAAAAATTTAGCTGCTTCTAAAACACAAAAAAAATTGTTAAACGATGAAAACTAGTCTAATTTTTCGAAAAACCCTATCAGTTATTATTATTATAATGGACTCTTTCCACAATTTTAACATCTGTGCATTTATTACTTATTGTGTTTGATCTAAGTCGGTTTAATGTTAACTTAATGTTAATTTAACTTAAATGTTAATTTGTGTGTTAATATTTACCTACCACATAATACTTAATAAACATTGAAAACACGTAGAAATCGTCTTTAAAATTAACATATTAACTCTCATATTATTCTAGGACGCTGCACAAATTATAATAAGAACAAAATCACACTCCCCCGAAAATTAGGAAATAAAACAATGAATCTGCATGATATTAACAGTGTGTATATTTTAAAACAATTACATTAAAGTACTTACCAAAAGCCGAACGAATCTTACGAGCAGAAAACACTTAAAAAATGCACCTTTTGATAGCAAAATCAAATTGAAAACTGACCTAGCGAGCAGCTATGGCATGGCATCCTGCCATTGGCATGCCCAATCACATGATGTGTATTCGGCCAATCAGATTGCGTTTTATATGGGCATGTATAAACGTTTTAAATACGTTTGTTTAAACGTATTAAGTACGTAATTTTTATCTATTACAGTAACTGTCTACTTTAAAGAATGTTAATAAAATAATGCCCTTTTTAAAGCAACATTTGTGGATGAGTATAGTGTTCTGCCTAAAGCTTACTGTATGACCACTATACTACTATAGGTACACTAGACTATAGAATTACTTATGCTTTTCTTTAGAATGTAATTTCTAAATTTCATTTAATATTGTTTATATAGGTACTTATGCATATTGCTTATGTATATATACATGTTTCACCAATTTATTAAATATTAAACGTTATAAATTCTTTTTAAACAAGTTATCCCATTTTAGAGAAAAACGTTGTGGATAAAAGTTTATTTGTATTTGACAAAAACCGTTTTATTAATGTTATAAAAATACTTTTGAAAAAGTGAGAAAGTTAAATTATTCATTTAACATTCATTCATAATTCATTTTTTTACGAACAAAATTCTTAGATTTTATACCTTCAGATTTTAAAATAAGAAGTCATATTGTCTACATGTGTAAACTAAGCAAAAATTTAGCCACTATTAAAAAGCACATTTAAATTAACGCTGTTTTAACGTTTAAATTAAACATTTAAATATATGGTTGACTGAACACCTTAATACAACGTTATTTTAAGGTAAAAGTTAGGCCCTATTAAAAGCATATTAAAATTAACGTTGTTTTAACGTTTAAATTAAACATTTAAATATATGGTTGACTGAACACCTCAATACAACGTTATTGTAAGGTAAAAGTTAGCCACCATTAAAAAGCATATTTAAATTAACGTTTAAATTAAACATTTAAATATATGGTTGACTGAACACCTTAATACAACGTTATGGTAACGTAAAAGTTAGGCACTATTAAAAAGCATATTTAAATTAACGTTGTTTTAACGTTTAAATTAATTGGTGTAAATTTATACCAACATCAAACCGTTGCTTTTTCTACGTAAAAGGTTTTATTGACCATTCACACGTTTTAAATACGTTTAAAAAACGTGTGTTTACTGGGAGTTTACTAAATATGTTGTTTTTAAAATAAGAGTTACTTCAACCTAAAGCACTGTGTTAAAACGATTAAAACAATTTGCCGGGCATTCCTGGTTGCATAGTGTGTACCGATCACGGCAAAGGCGGTGTGGATCACGTGATGTTCTTAAATCTCGCCTTTGTTGACTTACATGAAGAGTATATAAGCTCAGGTAGTCCTTTGCTTTGGTGTTACACTACAAGTTGTTCGATACTAAAGAGACCAACTAATATGGATAAGCGGAGTTTTGGAATGCACCTCCTCATATGGTCTTGAGCAAGGCTTTTACCGGAAAGAAAATCTAATACCCAAAATTTATTTTGTCATTCCAAAACTGTTGAAACATTCGAGAAATCCTCTTGACGACACTACGTTGCCCATGTTTAATACAAAGCAAACCCAAAACACACCATGATAGTAAAAGTTTAATTTAAAAACACAAAGAAAATATGGATATTGCAAATAACTGGGTAACTGTCAAAATTACGGTTACACTTGCTGGACTGTTTTTGATGGACCACCACCCTGTATTAAAACCTCGTTTTAATTATTAAATTCTTTCAATTTTTATAGGGTTAAATTTTCATGATCCAAAAGAATTTTATTGTAGGTACACTGTTCAAAATTTTATGACCATTTTAACACCAAATTAACACCATACATGGTCTATATCGATACAAACCAAAATGGTGTTAAATATGGTTCGTTGGTCCAGTGTAAATTCAAATACTAAAATGGTGTAAATTTAACTTTCACACAGTATTAAAATAAATTTTACCTGGTGTAAATTGAACTACTTTTCAGTGTTAAATATAATGTGTTTTTGGTCAAATTAAATCATACTACACAGAAAAAAAGGAAACCGGAAGTTCCTTGACGCATTACAAGTATATTACTAGTGGTATTATTCCAGAAAATTAAACCTTCAACTCGCTAGTTGTGCGTTCCACCAACTTAAAATACTTTAAATATTGACAGCTGTTTTCACCTATTTAAGGTCTCTTTAGTATCGAACAACTTGTAGTGTCACACCAAAGCAAAGGACTACCTGAGCTTATATAATCTTCATGTAAGTCAACAGAGGCGAGATTTAAGAACATCACATGATCCACACCACCTTTGCCGCGATCGGTACACACTATGCAACAAGGAATGCACGGCAAATTGTTTTAATCGTTTTAACAGAGTGCTTTAGGTTGAAGTAACTCTTATTTTACAAACAACATATTTAGTAAACTGAACCATACAGCGGGTTGGTTTCACTAAAGTTTTCTGGGTAAATTTAACCAATTTAAAAAAAATAAAATAACTATATGGTTTAGTACCGTCAAACTAATCTTTGTTTATATTAACATTCCCACAGTTGATTTAAATAAATACTTATGGGTCAACTAAATTAATATAGTTAAATGAACTATTCCTTTTTTTCTGTGTAGATGCACTTCTCAAATATTTTTAGATAAACACCGTTTTGGTGTTTGCTGTATAAAACATTTTCAACCATAATTCATGGTGTAATATTAACACCACTTGGTGTTGGATTTTGACACCATTTTAAGATTACTCTTCTAACCACAGATATTTTAAACAGTGTATAAAAAGAACACATCAAGATATATATATATATATACATGCACGGCTATCAATACGAAGCCCGGTGCATTACACTGGCTAGTCGAAGCCCGGTAATGCGGGACGGGGCGGTTAACTGTTCGTTGGTGCATAAACAACAAGAGACACACTTCGCTGTGTATCAGAAGCCCTGCGGTGTTGCCAATGTCTAAATTTATAATTATAGGCAAATTTGATTTAAAATACCTAGACTATACCTAAACTTAACCTATATTTTTAAATAATGACGTAGGTATACTTAAATATTTAATAATATTGTTGAATTATAATTTTTATAATAAAAATTATTATAATAATAATTATTATTAAATTAATTATAAGTCATTATTTAAAAATATTGTCTAAATTTATAATTATAGGCAAATTTGATTTAAAATACCTAGACGATACTTAAACTTAACAATATTCTTAAATAATGACGTAGGTATACTTAAATATTTAATAATATTGTTGAATTATAATTATTATAATAATAATTATCGTTAAATTATAATTATTTATACTATAATAATTTAAAAGTATTGTTGAATTTAGGACCTATAGGTATAAACATTTCATTTATTTTGTTTATACATCATAATTTTGAGAAGGTTTAAATATCTTATACAGGGTGCTCTACAAGCTCTATGGCAAACTTTGTCAGATGATAGCTGGGTTAATTATAAACATTTTTTCTTAAATGACATGGATGCGATTCGTTTTTGTTTAAAAGTTAAGCTTTTAAAAATATATTTCCATATGTTAATAAAAAATATACGAATATATCAATAATTATAATTATTATAAGAATTATTGTTGAGGTTAGGTAATTTTGTGTAAAACTTAAATGGGAATCAAAACAAGTGAAACTGACTGAATATTTTTTTCATGAATTATAAAGACATCTAGTTTTTTTTTAATTATTAGATTTAAATACACCAAAAATTCTAAAAAATCTAAATAATGACGTATACTTTAATACACTGCCCGACAAAATTATCGCATAATAAATATAAAAAAATTAACTCTAAAACGCCTTTACCAATCTTTATGAAATTTTTGATAAAAATACTTCAACTTATATCTCAATTTACGTGTTAGAGGGTTTTTCGAGAAAATATGTTTAAGCCTTTTTATTTAATAATGAAAAAATGTTCGAAATATAACTTTTAGGGAATTTTTTAAAATAAATAAAAAATATGCTGTTAAAGAGCGTATTTTTTTAGTACACCCTGAAAATTTTGTACAAATCAAACGAACATTAACGAAGATACAGCGCTTCAAAGTCGGTAAAAATGACGCCTTTTTGATTATTTTGCTGAAAAGTGGTCATTTTTCACGACTTTGAAGCGCTGTATCTTCGTTACTGTTCGCTTGATTTGTACAAAATTTTCAGGGTATACTAAAAAAATACGCTCTTTAAGAGCATATTTTTTATTTATTTAAAAAAATTCCCTAGAAGTGATTTTTCGAACTTATTTTCATTATTAAATAAAAAGGCTTTAAACATATTTTCTCGAAAAACCCTTAAACACGTAAATTGAGATATAAGTTGAAGTATTTTTATCCAAAATTTCATAAAGATTAGTAAAGGCGTTTTAAGTTAATTTTTTTTATTTATTATGAAATAATTTTGTGATTTATAATTATTTTAATAAAAACTATTATATTATTGAATGAATTATAAGTCATTATTTAAAAATATTGTCCAAATTTATAATTATAGGCAAATTTGATTTAAAAGGCATAGTTGAGGAGCATCCGTGGAAAACCGGCTATATCCATTTTAATAAATGTTGGGAAAATTTAGAAAAACTAAACCAAATTAAAAGTTGAAAAATAAAAAAAAATAAGTGGGGAAAATTTAGTTTAGCATCCTATAAACAAGAAAAATGTATTACAAACCAAATATTGTTTTATAGCTACATTATAAAGTTAAAGCTGCCTTTTATCCAATAAAAATCGTAGATAAAATATTACTTTAACCAAAACGGTTGATAAAATAATATTGTAATTGTAAGTATAAATGGACAATCCTTATCTAAAAGGAACCAAGCGCCAAAAACTATTTTTGGACTTAACAACATTTTTTGTAAAATAACTCATTTTTAATAATGCTCAAAAAGTTTCTCATTATTTAGAACTTCTTTTAAATTATTGAGAGGACTTTCAAATTATAATTAAGTTTTTGAGCAGCATTAAAAATGAGTTAGGTATATACAAATAAGAACCCAATTTCTTATTGTTGTTTGGTCGTTTGGTCGTTGTTTGCCATGTATAAATAAATTGACCAGTTGTGAATGTTAATTGACAAATTTCCATGAGAAGCTGTCAAAAAGCAGTTTTTGCAATTCAATGTTACATTATAATGATATTTAATAAAAATAATTTTTAATTTATTTCATACCGCTATTGGAAAGTTTTTAAATAAATTAAAAATTATTTTTATTAAAATTGAAAATGTTTCAAATAAATTAAAAATTATTTTTATTTAAATTATTTAAATGTAACATTGAATAATAATAATAATAATATATACAAATCCCCTTGTTTCCCCAATTAAAAGTATGTAAAATATCTGGACAACTTGTAAAACCGCCCCAAAGAAAAATGCACTCCAAATAATATTTCAAAAATAAATATTTCTTTAAAATTAAGTGTATTACGAAAGTATTTAACAAAACATTGCCTTTTAATCCACGCCATGTAGTGAACAAAACATAATTTTGGGAATATAACATTTGTTTTGAAAATCAGTAGATACAAATTTAAGAATCCCGCATTATTTTCCCCGCCTTCCTATCAAAAAGTCATCGAGCGTATAGTCCCCATTGTTGCCAGATGTACGGGCTTCGTATACTGCGTAATACTTATACAAAGCTGTATATAATCTCGTTTGACTCGTGTGCCCCCTACCGCCAAAGCATTGGAACTAAGGGTGTATATTTTGATAGGTTTGAATGGCATTAGGAAGCCCACCACTTTTTCGCCATTGAAACAAGGGGGCATCACTTAACTCTAAAACAAATTTATACACGCTAATTTTAGGAAGCCCGATTTCGGGCTTCGTAAAAACCGAGTGGGCTTCGTTTATACTGTAGAATGTAACGTTTCGGGCTTGGTAATGTAGGATTGCATATCTATATATATATATATATATATATATATATCTTGATGTGTTCTTTTCATACACTGTTTAAAATAGAGTAATCTTAAAATGGTGTCAAAATCCAAGTTAAAAATATTTTTAACTTTATTTTATCATTTAATTTGTAATTTATTTAGATCCTGGGAAACCTGACTGTCCTGAACATAAATGGCCACAAAATGACCTCAATGCCTAAGGACGCGTTCGCATTGAGCGACATGACCGGCCGCCTATTGAAACTCCACATTTGCAACGGCACGCTCTCCACTCCCCCGTTGGAGAGCTTCCAGCCGCTGAGGAAGCTGCGATTGCTCGATTTGCATGGAAATAGGATCCAGGAGCTGAAGAGGAATCAATTTAAGGGACTGCGCGACGTCGAGAACCTGGATCTAAGTCACAACAACATCTCGAAAGTGGATTCGAGCCATTTGGCCGATTTAACCAAGCTGGGATGGTTTAATGTGTCGCATAATAACATCGGAGAGCTGACTAGGTAAGGCCGTCGGGATTTCGACGTTTAAATGTGTTTCCGATTCATTGGAATCGGGAACGAGTGGAAATGACGGGTCGAGGGAATTAAGTCGATTCATTATGCAGAAGATTTACCTACTTACGGAATCTAGGCACATTTTAAATTTATCCTGGAGCAAAAGTCATTTTGTTGTTGTGAAGATGAAAATCGAAAAATTTAACAATGTACAGAGTGTCCGAAAATAATGTTACACGTAAAAATAAAAGTTGCTATAAACAGATATCTGTGGCGTCAAATCGGGGCTATTCGGGAAAAAAATCCTCGTTATTTTTTTGAGGGTCTATGAATTCATAATTTTACGTTAAAAGGTGCTCTTGTTACAAAGTCATAGAGCCAACCGTTTTCGGGAAAAACGCCACAAAAAATATTAGCTTACTTCGCAAATATCATTATTTTGTCAGTGGTGACATTTGTCAAATCGTTTGTCATAAGGGTCATTCCATAAAAACGATATAACGGGTGAAAAAATACATATATTCTTTTCGCATTGATGAATTTTGAAAGAAAACATTACAAACAGATAATTAATTAATCTTCATAATCTGTACTCAAGGGAACTGGCTGAATGACCATTGTGCCTTTAAATATTGGAAATACCACAATCCACACAACAAGGTCTGTTCTATCTCGTACTAAAAATACGAAAAATCACTGCAATACCGCACAGTTTAACGGCGGCCATTTTTGTTCTTTACAATTTTTGTGCTTTGGGTTTGTGATCTGTTTATACAGATTATTAATCGTTTTAAACGTTGTGTTTCTCATAGTAAGCCTTAAAAGAGGCCTTAAAGTGGTAAGAACAACCATTTTACTCCTCTATTGTAAAAAATAAACTTTATTCTAAAAGAGGAGCAAAATGGTTGTCCTTACAAGTGCCTCTGTAAGAAACACAACGTTTAAAACAATTATTAAACAGCACAAATCCAAAGCACAAGAATTTTAAACAACAAAAATGGCCGCCGTTAAAGTCTGTGCAGTGTTGCAGTGATTTTTAGTATTTTTAGCATGAGATAGGACAGACCTTGTTGCGTGGATTGTGGGAAATACGAAAAAAAACCTGTCAATTTGTCAACCATTTTGCCACGTAGTGATTAATAGTTATTTATGTATTAAGGGCATAATAAGGTTTTTATGGTCCGATGCGCTATTTCGAGCCCGAGCGCGTTAGCGCGAGGGCTAGAAAAGCGTCGTAGGACCATAAAAACCAGTTATGCCAGCAATGCATACAAAACTTTATGCACGATTAATATATTATTATTTTTAATATATTATTGTTTTTAAAGACGTTTACGTCAAAGAATTTTTGTTATAATTGTCATATTATAATGTCAACTGACATCAGTCAGTTTTAAAGTTTAAAGATGAATGAAATTGAGGAAGCAGCTGAAAAGGCGAAAAATTGCGGCCTGCTGCCGGAAAAATCAAAATCTTTATACGAAAAAACTTACTTTGAATATATCAAATGGTGTAAAATTGTTGTTTTTAATTTTTGACGTTTCATTATAGCCGGCTGGGTCATAATAACGCCCGCGGGCTATAAAAAGACGTTTACGTAAAAGAATTTTTGTTATAATTGTCATATTATAATGTCATCGTGCATAAAGGTTATTTATCGTAGCATTGGTGGATTGCGTCACAGTCTCGAAAAAATTGATAATTATCACGTTATAAGTGTGTTTTTTTTACTTTTACACTGTTACACCCGAAACGAAAAAATTAATTTATTATTATACCTTACAGATTGATCGACGATCAATGATCGTGTAATAATATTTCGTAAAAGTAAGGTTGATAATGATTTAAAATACTAACTAATATCTGAGCAGAAGACTAATTTGATATGTTTTTTGTTGATTAAAAACTGTAACACCCGAAACGTTTCAGGTGTCACAACTTTTTTATACAGTGTGACCCATTTGTTTGCGACTCACCCCTGTAAAATCTTTATTTATTGTGCGATTTTAACCGGATTTGATTTAAAGTATAGATCTTGATAAACTGTATTTTTGGAGGAAAAGAGTCTTTTCAAAAGACGCCATTTTAGTACAAAATACAAGGCCTACTATGTCAGTTTTTAAGAGTAAATTTTTAAGAATTCATATTAGCGATTTTTTTAAACAAAATCCAAGCACGGCACTGGATTCACCAAACCTTAAAATTACCCTTTACTAAATTTTATTAAAAAAATTTTAGTAGAAAAATGCACAATGTACACTACAACTACAACTACAAAAATGTATTCTGTCAAGTTATTCATGAAAAAAAGATTGAAATAAAATTAAAATTATAGTAATAGAACCATCTTACTATTAGTTTAATTTTATTTCAATGTTTTTTTCATAGATAACTTGACAAAATAAATTTTTTTAGTTATTATTGTGCATTTTTCTACTTAAAATTTTTCAATAAAATTTAGTATAGGGTCGTTTTGAGGGGTGGTGAATCCAGTGCCGTGCTTAGATTTTGTTTAAAAAAATCGCTAACATGAATTTTTAAAAATTTACTCTTAAAAACTGACTTAGTAGGCCTTGTATTTTGTAAATAAATGGCATTTTTGCTTCAAAAATACAGTTTATCAAGATCTAGACTTTAAAACAAATCCGGTTAAAATCGCACAATAAATAAAGATTTTATAGGGGTGAGTCGCAAACAAATGGGTCACACTGTATGTCGATATAAGTGTGTGAATTGCTTGAAGAATGCAATAGGTATATCTTAAATTATTAAAGATCCGATGGTGTCGAACCTACCGAAATCAAAATACCAAATATTACGATTTTCGTGAATAGTTATGTTTTTTTACCGATTTTTGGCAATAATAACGATTTTACCTGTTTTGCCGATTTATCAATCGTACCCAAAGCTATGTAAAAGAAGAATTCATTCTATTTATGTTTATTTGTTACTTACTTATTTCGTAGTACTTAAAGACTAATAAAACACCGATTTTGTCCATATAAAGTGTAATTTTTATACTTGTAACACCCGAAACAAAGTAAAATTTTATAAAAAAAAATAGTAAAACGTTATTTGTGTGATTATGTGGTAGATGGTTAGTAAATATTATACTTTTGGAACCTGTAATTTTTAGGAATGTTTCCCTAAGCAAATTTGCTGAATTTCAAATAAATGTAACAATGATTAGGACATAGAAGCAGAATCGTGAAACTTCCGAAACGCACACTTTTCGACTTATAAAATCGTTATCCTTTATGCTAAACTGTAGGTACTAATTTTACAATTTAGATAGAACAACTATAAACGTAGAGAATGATGGCGCCTCACCCAATTTTTCTGCGAACGTATGACACATTTAGATAAAGTTTTCGCCGCCCGATTGATAGGACAAGGAGGGCAAATTTCGTAGCCTCCTCGTTCTCCAGATTTAAGTTCACTCGAATTCTGCTTGTGGGGATATTTAAAATAATTGGTGTATGCAGTCTCAATAAATAAAATAACAGGATTTTAATAAAAAAAAACAAAAATTACTAAAAAGAACAACTAAACAAAGAACAACAAAATCTTTATATGAAATAAAATTAAAACGAAATAGTGATAAAAATTATAAAAAATAACTTTAAAATTAATGAAACCCTATTGCATTAATACCATATAAATCCAGTAGTAAAGTAAATGAGTTTAAAAAAGACTAACGCAACCTAAAAGAGACTTTTAAAGTGTGCAGCTCTTCTTGAACAAACAATAGTCGAGCAAAATTAAAAGGAATTTTAATGGTTTTAACTGCATTTAGAAGCGTTCGACTCAAAGTAAAGCTTTTGCATAATGAACTTTGTTCATTGAGCAGACCAAATTTCCACCACCAGTCATTTACATTCGAAAACGATTTCAATGGATCAGGATCACATTTAAGTTGGTAGCATTACCAACATTTATATAGTAAATTCTTTAATGGAAGAAATCAAAATCACACAAATAAAAATTTTATTATAAAATTAGGTAAAATATAAAATGTAGTACCTATTAAATAGATAATTTAAAAAAATAAAATTTAAATTAAAAAATATAGACGGTGTCTCAAAAATGGCGCATATCACGCAGATTTTACCCCTCTTTTCAAACCTCTTAATAATTTTACTAGTGGAGCAAGATTATTGAGTCTTAAGCCATGATTAGCAGAAAAAAATCTCCGCGCAGCGATCAAAAAATGTTTGTAATAAAGCAAAGAACGCGGTCTTCACAGGTCCTCAGAAGCGGATTGGCCTTCCTAGGCAAAGTAAAAAAATATTTGTTAATTTTAACCAAATATTATCCAGATTTTATGTTAATCCAGGTCCACATAACTTTATGATAAGTTTACGACCCACTGTAATCTGTTAACTAATTGAATAAGTAGTTTGTATTTATAACAAACATTTTGTAGATTTAATATCAAAATCCTATATCAATAATTCAACCATAATTATTGCAATTTTCAAAAAGGACCTTATTTTTACAAACCTTTTTGTAGACCCAGTATCAAAATTATTTGTTGGAAATTGGGAACTTAAATGAAAATAATTTTGATAAAAAATGTTGCTTTATTAATAAATTTAATAACATACACACAATTAAATAATACACCATTCTGGAATCATCAAATTATAAAAAAAAATTGGTACAATATAATTATCAGTACTACTACAACACTTACTAATGTTTTTCGTAACTTTAAGGCATCTTTTTTCGGATACTTTGCACTTCGCACACTCGTTAAATACTTATAAGGAATCCTAATAACAATAATAACAGATATCTGGTAATATATTATAAACACTCTGGACAGTTATGAATTAGAAAAGTTGCAGACATTAACAAAATAATCTGTAACCTTTGAAATTAACAAAATGCTTACAAAATTGCTATAACCTTTACAAAACTTATAAAATTATAAAATATTTTGCTTTGTTATAGTTATTTACGTGTCAAGCTTTGTAAATGAATCTTTACGGGCGAGCTGGATGTTGAGCGACGCAGGAGCAAACCCCATAATCCAGTGAGCCCAGTAAAGATTAATTGCAAAGCGTGACACGTACAAACTTTTATTTTCACCTTTAAATAACGATTTTCAAATTTAAAATTTCAATTAATGTGTAAAATTTGTCATTTTATTTCATAAATTTCAATAATTTTCTACAAGCCTGTAAAACTTTACAGGTCTTTTATACAAGCCCGTAAAATATTACAGGTCTCTCCCATAATGTATCGTTTACTTGGACACAAAAACAACAAAATTAACCTATAAAATGTCATTTAAAAGAACCTTAAGGTTATAATCTGTGGTGGAAATAAAAATAATTACAAACCCTGGTTTTCTACAAAAAATTATGTTAAAATTTTACAAAATAAAATTACAAACTACAAACTCATGTTATAAAATCTGATTTTTATAAAAATGTAGAGCGGTCCAAACACCAAAAAGAACAAAACCGAACAATCGTAATGATCTCATGCGCATTAAATAATTTGTGACGCTATCTTTTATCACTACAGTTTGTGACAGTCATGCAGAGAAATATTTTGTATGCAATATCAACACTAAGAAACACTGTGTCAAGATTCAATTGGCGTAAGCCGCTTTAAATTTTGTTGATTTCTCTAAATCTTTATTAAACACTTTTTGTAAAATTGTTGCCTTTTCCCCAATATCAGCATTATCGAAATTTTTGAAATAAATATTTTTGATGCTGTGGCATATCGGCACACTATGATTTTTTTCTTCGAAAACTAAAAATCCATTTTCTACACTGTTTGTATTTTTTTTTAATTTTAATTTTTTTTGTTTTTAATCTTTAAGCGAATACAATTTTTTTTATCTATATTAGATCGTGGCTATCGAAAAATTAATATTTTTTTCGGAATTTTAAATTTTAATAATTTCGATTTTTTCCACTTTCGGACATTTTGTAATATCAAAAATGATTTTTGAAAAAACTACTTATTTATTACAAAAAAATGTGCAGTTCGTATATTATTTTATATTTTATATAAACTGCGCACCACTCACTGTGTCGCGACCAAAAAGTTTGTCTTTTTTCAAAAAGACATAACTATTTTGTTTCTTAAACGATTTTATTTTGGTCTGTAATGTCTGCTAGCCTCATCCTCTGGACATTCATGACATAGATATGAAACTCACGCTTCTTCCAGTAAATTTCCTGTAGGGTGATATGAAAAACGGTGCAAAATTTCAAGTTAAGATTTTTCGAATTGGAATCTTAGCAACGAAAATATGATTTTTTTTCTAAAAGAGTACATTTGAGGCTTTTTGGTAGGCAATACACACAATAAGATAAGATGGTAAAATATTGTTCCTTAAATAATTCTGAACAATCGACAAGCTATTTTCAGAGGGGCCTAAGCAAAGACCACTTTTCAAAATGGCATTTTGGTAAAAATTTGCGAAAACTAAATCTGAACCGATATTTACGTTCGTGACATGTTTTCTTCATAATTTTGAGCTCCTGATTGTAATTAAGTTGTCAAATTTAAGTTTCAGATAAAACCCAAATCACCAAGAATCAAAATTCGAAAACAGTTCCTGGTTGTTAAATGTCTTGATAAACTCCGATTCCTGGCGTGCTTCTTGCATATTTATTATTAAATTGCCATTTGGGGATTAATTTTTTGGTCGAAATTACTGCAATTTGTTATAACGCGCGTACTGTACCTACTTTTTATGTTTATTTTCCTTAAACATTCAGTAGGGACTATGAATTTTGATTCATGATGATTTTGGTTATATCTGAAACTTAAATTTGACAACTGAATCACAATCAGGAGGTCAAAATTATGAATAAAACATGCCACGATCGTAAATATCTGTTCAGGTTTAGTTTTTGCAAATTTTTACCAAAATGTCATTTTGAAGAAGTGGTCTTTGCTTAGGCCCCTCTGAAAATAATGAAAGTTTGTTGCTTGTCTCTTGTTCAGAATTATTCAAGTAACAATCCTTCACCATCTTATCTTCTTGTTCTTAAAAATACTGAGTTTATTGCCTACCAAAAACCCTCAAATGTACTCTTTGGCAAAAAATAATATTTTCGTTGCTAAGATTAAAATTCGAAAAATTTTAAAACCTTTTCAAGGTAAGACATAATACTTCATTATTTTAAAGTAAAAACAAGAAAAAATATTTTTTTTACAAACAGGGCTTGGATGAAGTTATTTAAATTTTTTACCGTTTTACATATCACCCTGTAGGAAATTTTCTTGAAGAACCTTGAGCTTTATATGATATAGCCCTATCCTCTAACAATTCATGCAATAGATATGAATCATATCTATTGCATGAATTGTTAGAGGATAGGGCTAGCAGACATCATAGACCAAAATAAAATCGTTCAAGAAACAAAAAAGTTATGTCGTTTTGAAAAAGGATGAAGTTTATTTTGTGTTTTTTTAATAATTAAATTGATTGTATTATAATTTAATGATCGGTATACCGTATATAAAAGATTAATTCCATGTTTTTTTTATAAACGCAATAATATCAATACGCATTAAATGTAACAAACAATTTTTCATTTCCAGAGGCGCTTTCGGCAGAAACACGCTCCTAAAAGTCCTGAACATGTCGCACAACAAAATAAAACGTCTCGATTCGAACTCCTTTAGAGGCATGAGGTTCATGCGCCGTTTATTCCTCTCGGACAACCTGATTACGGACGTGGGCAGAGGTACGTTCGGACCGTTAAAACGCATCGGCACGATCGACTTGGCCAGGAATTTCCTAAAAAAAGTCGACTATCAAATGTTCTACGAGCTGAACTTTATCGAGGTAAGGAACGGACAATTTTTAAGAGGATTAAGTAAGCGCATTGAATGTGGGATATTGAAAGCAAATTCAATGCTGTACAATTTTAGAAATTGGAGTGAAACTACTTTCATTAAATAAATCAATAAAAACCTAGTTATTAAACTCACTCTCTTAAAATGAAATAGTCAAAACTCTACTATTTGAATTAGTACCAGCATTTTTTACTAACGAAATAGTCGTTTTCACTCTTAAATAGTTATTTTTTACTACGTAAATAGTGAAAGCTTGACTAATTTAAGATTAGTCACCATCTTTGACCATTTCTGAGAGTTAAAAGTAACTAATTTCTTTAATCGTTTTCAGCCAACAACAAAGTATTATTTGAATTAAATGCATATAGGCTTTATGGTTAAATGGCCCATAAAAACAAAGATGCAAAACCAGCAACACAAATAATATATTCAACTTTAAAATATCATGAACAATATTAATTGACAAATAAAATTGATTTTTATAAGAATGATTGATAGCCACATTGGTGATGACAACAGCTTGACAAGCGACAGACCTGTGTTCAATCCCCGGCTGGGTCAAAACTTTTTTTAAATTTAAATCTGTTAATTTGACTATTTAATTCACTAGAATTTGACTAATTATTAGTGACTGCTTTTTACAATTAGTCAAATATTACTTATAATTATTTTTGACTAATTCATTTTAAGAGCAGGTATTTCCACTGTTTTAATATATTTTATGATTTTCTTTTTTATACAGGGTGTGCATAAGTAATGATTTTTCGAACTTACTCTTCCTTTCTTATTAACTAAATAAAGTAGCCAATCAGATGTAGGCTTTAGCAGAATGAGGTAGGAGAACTGCTGGCTTAAGTGTGCCTCTGATTGATTGAATACTTTATTTAATTAATATCTCAAATAAATACATCCACTGATGAGTCCTACCACCAAAAGCTGGTCACCCTGTACCTTATGCCGACCATCCTATATATTTTACTTTCAAGAAAATAAATCAAATTTGATATTAAGCTTAAATAAAATATTAAAATGTCACTAAGACCGTAAAATGAAGCTTCAAAATAAGTTAAATAAAAAAATGATTAATATTTTTTATCAACTGCCACCCATTTCAAAAAATAAAATTGCAGTCCAAAGAAATATCCACTAGACAGCTTACTGACGTGCACCATTAAATAATATTAAAAATGATATACGACCAGGCGGCAATTTAAGGAAATTGAAGGTGAAAATCCAATTTTATCTTTTTCGTATTTTTCATTATGTTAATGCATTTTAAGGGGGGTTGAATGGTTTAGTATAATAGTCGAGGTTTGCGGATTTATTACTTAATTTAAGTAAATATGTTATTAAATTAAAATTAAAAATCTTGTCAAGTAATACTAGGTGCGTTCAGAAAATAACGGAAATTGTTAAATTTCGCGGGTTCAGAGGGTCCGGTTGTCATAAAATTTTCTTTATTATCTTGGTATACATGCCCCCCAAGGTATGATAAAAACTTTAGCTGTTTTCATTGTTTACTTTGTCTGTGGCAGCCGCTAAGGTTAGACGTGTTTTATGAGCTCGGCGATTTTTAGTTCGTTAAAAGAAATGGATCAAAGAATTTGTATCCAATTTTGCTAAAAAAATGAAATAATTTCTGTGAAATGTTAACAAAGGCCTATAGTGAGTCTGCTATAAGTAAAACAAGAGTTTACAAGTGGTATAAGAGTTTCCAAGATGGCCGTAAAGACGTTGAAGATGACGAACGCCCCGAACGCACAGGCACAAGAACCGATAAAAACATGGAAAAAGTGGAAGAAATGGTTATAAACCATCAGAGAAATTGCTGATGATGTTGGTATATCGATTGGCTCATCCCATGAAATTTTTTTGAATGTTTTGGGTATGATATGCGTGGCAGCAAAATTTGTTCTAAAATTGTTAAATTTTGAACAAAATTTTTGGCCAAAAACAATACTGTAATGAAGCCCCAGCCTCCATATTCGCCAGACATGCCTCTGTCTGACTTTTTCCTATTCCCAAAAATAAAGAGAACCTTAAAGGGCCGTCGTTTTGCAAGCATGGATGACATTAAAAGCGCATCGCTGAAAGAACTAAAGGCTATCCCAAAGATCGAGTTTTAGAAGTGTTTCGAGTATTGGAAGAAGAGCTGGCACATGTGCATAATATCCAATGGGGTCTATTTTGAAGGCGACAACATTAATGTAGACGATTAAATAAATATTTCTTTCAAAAAAACGAAAATTCCCGATATTTTCTGAACACACCTCGTATAATAAGTTTTAAGTATTTTAATGATGGTATTTTACTCATAAGTCATATTTTTACTAAATTAAAACCACTATAACCGTAAATAATTCTTATTTGTCTCAAAACGTGTTAAGGTTTAAAGTTATATAAAAAACTATTAAACCTTAAGTAAAAACTAAAACAAAAAGGGCAATATTTCTTTAGACACCAATTACATTGTGCAACACCAAAAATCAAACCGCACCGGACTAATTTTTTCTGAAAATATACCTTTCCAATAGCAAAACCCTGGCTGGGTTAGTAAAAGTTGCCTCTAATTTTTTTTATGGCCGTTTGTATTTTCGACCTTCATATACCCCAATTTAGACGTATAAATCGATATTTTTCGCATATATTCGATTTATATCGTCAAGTTTTTTTTTTTGTAGAAATGCAGTTACTGAACAAATAAACCCATTTTGTGAACAACCTATACCAAAAACCCAATTTTTGGGACCAAATATTCGAAAAATTACATTTTTTTTTCAATTTTTCGATAATATTAAAAATATCTTGCTACTTCTTCTGGCAAAAATGTTGTAAAATTTACTAGAAGAGGTAAATTATAAAATACGCCCAGTAAACTGAACTTTAAGTTTGCTTATTTGCTAGAAAGCAATGTTTGAACAAGATTTTCCAAAATATTTATCTTTTCACACTCAACACCAAATTTTTTGCCGAAATATTTGGAAAATCTCTAGGAAAAAATTAAATAGATAAAATAGAATTGTAGAAAAGTACAGAAGAGTTTGATTTTTTCTTTTGTATTAATTTTATTATTAAAAAACTTTTTCATATCAACACATTGAGTAATCTGAATCATTGCTGGAGAATGCCATCCCTTCCGTCCCTTCCACTTCTTCTTCTTTATTTTCTTGTTCATCATTTTCATTTTTTGATTAATCACTGGAGAATTCGATCCCTTCTACTTCTTCTTCTTTATTTTTTTGTTCTTCATTTTCATTTTCTTTCTGATCGTAGTCAAAAATATGTTTACTCCACCAACATATTTCGGCTAGTATGACATCTGGAGCTCGTTTTCCTCTGTATCTGGACTCAAATGGCATCGCAGTTTCATGATAACGCTCTCCCTGCTCAACTGATTCTGTCGATAACTGTAGACTGAAGTAGTCCAAATGGCGACGAAGGAAATTAATTTTTAGCTACATATTGACTCCAATTTTGGATAGAGCATCCAACATTCGTCGCACAGATCCTTCATAATTGGGAGAACGATGTTTGCCTGAAAGTCCAACGATGATTTCTCTTATCGACGCCCACGCATCTCATTGTCAACCAAGGCCCTGTCAAAGTCTTCAGACTTTACCAATTTCCGAATATCAAGACCATGTAAAACCCCTGAAATGAAAAATATATGAAATATTTATTGAAAATATATGAAATCGTTGCAATATATTTTATTGTGGGTTTTGACAATCTTGATTTTGACGAAACAAAAAGTTACAGGCTAAGATAAAGCAGAGCACTGTAATCGTTTCGTCGAAATCGGCATGTCAAAATGTCTAATATTCTATTTTATTTCAAATTTATCTAAAAATTCACGTCAAGAGTGTGAATTTTTAGTAAATTTGAAATAAAATAGAATATTAGACATTTAGACAATAGTAATTTTAACGTTATTTATTTGTTTGTATTAGTTTATTCTTTTGAAATGTTTTAAGTTTTCCTTTGAATTTTTTTTCATTATTTGTCTTACCTTATTAGGTCATAACTAATTGAGCGCGAAAAAGGAGATTTTCAAATTTCAGTAAATTAGTTCAAAAATCTAACAAGCGAGGAACCAAGGAAGATTACCTAATTTGGGTACGCTGAATCTAATGGTGTTAATCGTTTTTTTTAGGTTACCTAGTTTTTGTTTTCGAGATATTTTAGATATAAATTGTAGACCCAAGAACCACAAAAAACATTATTTATTTATTTATTTTTATTATTATTTTTTCGTTTTTAGATCATTTATTGAAATTAAATTTATGAAAACAGATATATATATAAATATATACAGGGTGTTTCACATACGTGGTACATTAAAAGTTTCTGAAGAACGAAAAAAGATATCGATTTGAAATTTTAAAAGCGTTTATAATCCATTTAAGTATATATTTTTTAAATATTTTAAACAAAATGCTACTTCCGGTTCATCCGGAAGTGACATCAACTTTGTTATTTTAAATAAAACACCCCATATATTTTTACATTTTTAAAATCTGATTAAAATTACTATACCATGTCCTATACCTAAAGTGAATGGGTTAAGGGTTATTAGTTGTTTTTGTTAAAATTTGACAAATCCGCGTCAATTAAAAATAGCCTATAACTTTTTTTTATTAGGTTTGCGAGGTTGCAATTTTTAGAATCTTAAAACATTATTTAAAAGATTCCATGTCAATTCTTTAACATTTTTTTAACAAATCACCTTAGAAAACCCAGGGCAAATTAGGCTAACTTGAAAGGTAAATAACTTTTTTATTTTAAATGTAACAACCAGTATGTCTTTCCATAATCAAATAGTAAATTAAAAAACCTTTCGATTGATGTTACTATTCCCTATACCTAAAGTTAATAATTTAAGAGATATTTAACAATTTCTAAAATTTTAAATATTATTTTGTATCAAGAAACCTGTGAAGGGTGTTGACGGTATCTATGGTTACCATATAATCTGTCATTGTTTAAAATTTAAAGTGAGCTCCGTTGCCGCTGATCGTTGTAAACTTTGTATTTATAAATAATGTTGGAGGTAGAAGTTAACATTGATAAAAAACAAAAGAAAGGCGACTTGACAATCAGGACCGTATTCCAAACATTTTAGTACAATTAATACTGAATTTATGAAAAATTATGAAAACTATATTTTTTGAGAAAAAAATTATAAAAAAACACTTTGAAATCAACCCAATTTTTTTTAACATTTTCTTTTCAATATGTATTTGTCTATACATTTATTTCATTGATTTTTATCAATTTATAATCAGTAAATGGTTTTAAAATGAGAAAAATAATGGTTTTTTGTGATGCTTGGATCTACAATTTAAATCTAAAATATCTCGAAAACAAGAGCTAACCTAAAAAAAGCGACTATAGTACCATTGGATTCACGATACACACACAACGGTATGCCAACGCGCACGTTCGCGCCATCTCTCTCGCACTATGTGACGTCACGTTGGAATCAAAATTTCAAAATCTTTAATGCTTAATGTATGCGGTTATGGTGTTTTATTTGGAACCAAAGAATATTTTTGTGATTTTGTAATATAGTGGCATTTTTAAATCTAATATTTAATAAAAAGATCTTTTTTATATACATGGTTATTAAATTTATACATGCATGGGTATTGAATCCTTATTAAATCCAAAATTCTGTCGCTCAAGGATAATAAATTAAACAATGTTTTGTAAAATAACATCTATTTAATATAATTATTTGAATTATTAAATTATTCGATTCAATAATATTACTTCTAATATATTATGGTTATAATATATATAGTTATAACTACTATAGTAGTTTCTTTTTTGACCAAATTATGTTTAGGTAAAATTCTACTTACCTAATATAAAAATCTGGATTTGGATAATTTCTATTGTAGATACAGAAAAAATCCAAACTAAAATAACACAAAAAATAATGTACTCAAAAAAATTTTTTTTTCGGACCTGTGGTCTGACTATATTTATCATATGTTTTGGGGTCGCTGAATCTGGTCAGAAAAACAAAATTGCATAATTAATAAGTAACTTTATTTAGGTATAAGTACATAATATCAAACTATAAGTATATAAAAATATAAAATAAAACTTATTTTGGTATAAAAATGCAAGATAACTGTTTATTTTTTGGCATTGGTAAATTTTGAAATTTTTTTGCCAATTTTTTTTTGACAATGTCATCATGTCTTTATTTTTTGGAAATCCAAAGTATTTTATATCTGTTCCTTTAGTATTTCGATTGGTATTTTTGCACGTAGCCACGGCACAACCCGGCATTATGGTTTTATAATAGTCCTGAACAGTGGCTAAACACAAAATAAAGTCAAAAAACACAATAGTCCTGAACATTGGCTAAACACAAAATAATAAAAAACATAAAATAAAGTCAAAACCGACAAGAAAAGCAGTAAAATCACACTAAATACCTGGGAAATCAATCAAATTACACTACCAAGAAACAATTCTGATTCCAGCATGACGTAATGCGCAGAGAGTGTTCAATTTGAGCCAACAAGTAATCATACCGTTGTGTGTGTATCGTGATTGGATTAAGCGTATTCGAATTAGGTAATCACCCTGGGTGCCCTGCTCGTTAGAAAAAAAAGTTCCCGATTCGAGCACAGTGTTATTGTATTATAACAGTTTTATTAATTATAATTAATGAAACTGCTATTGTAATTGAAAGTATTTATTTTATTAAAACAAGAAGTTTTGTAAATGCACACCACCAATTGTAATCAATATTTTGTTAAAATATATGATTGTTTTTATCTGTTTTTGTTATTTTTCAGGTTTTGGATCTCACGCAAAACAACATAACCGTATTGGAGAAGAACGCGTTTAAAGATTTGTACTTGTCGACCATACTGCTGAGAAACAACAATATCAGCAAAATCGAAGAGCAATGTTTTATAAATTGCGCGAACATAACGCTGCTCGATTTATCTCACAACAATTTATCAAACTTGTCGAAAAAGGCCTTCGACGAAACCACCTACGCAACCGAACTTCAATTGTCTTACAACTTTTTTACCGAACTCAGTCAGGCAAGTGTTAAACTTAAATGTCTTGTTGCTCCTACCATCAATAACATTGTGCGATAAAAATGTATCATAAAAAAGTTTAATTATAATCTTTGTCTATTTTAATCCTACTAAGAGTTTTTAGAGGCATAGTTTTTAGTAATACTAGGAGATTCTTAGAAACAACGAAATTAGGAATATTTTAATTCAAACTGTTGGCAACCCTTTTAATTTTCATGTCAACAATGTGCTAAAAACTCGTTTCTCTGTTTTTTTTTTATTAAAATGTAAATGAAATCAATATAATTTGGTAAATGTAAACGTTGTATAGCTCTTAGAAGCATTGAAATAGACAAAACAAAATTTCACGTTTTATTTTGAGCGACATTAAATATTTAATTTCAAAATTTCGCTTCACGTCAATTGAGGAGCATCCGTGCAAAACCGGCTATATCCACTTTAATAAAATGTTGAAAAAATGGCAAAAACTCTCGGTTTCCTGTCCTTTACAGATAAAATAAAAAGCAAACTTGAGTTTTGTGAGCTTTGAAGTACCTACTTGAATTATAAGATATACTTTCGTTTTCAAAAACTTTTTATTAAGGCCAAAATTTCAAAAAATGTTTTGGATATAGCCGGATTTGCTCAAAAACCGAATAAAAACCGAATAAAATGTGAAAAAAACCTTTATTATTCAAAAATAAATTTAGTGCAAACATG
This sequence comes from Brassicogethes aeneus, assembly GCA_921294245.1. NCBI lineage: Eukaryota > Metazoa > Arthropoda > Insecta > Coleoptera > Nitidulidae > Brassicogethes > Brassicogethes aeneus. The sequence continues at coordinate 12,571,339 of OV121133.1, forward strand.
AAAAATCAGAACAAATTTTAGTAGTAGTATGGATATATCCAAGCCAAATGCTCATCATCATTATTATTTATTGGATATAGTCGGGTTTGCTATAAAAAATGTGGATTTGGCCGGTTTTGCTCCTTTTAAATGTGATTTTAACATGGATATAGTTGGATTTAAACAAAATTATCTTGGTTGTCGATAGAAATGAACCCAAAGATGCGAAATCAGAAAAAAAAACAAAAACTGAATAAAATGGATTTAGCCGGTTTTGCACGGATGCTCCTCAATTGTTCAAACCTAAAGTCTGGGAAAAAAATTTGCTGTATAGTATTTTTTATTTTAGGTAGCGAAACTTTGAATTTGATTGGTTCTCAAGGAGTACCTCTTACACTAAAATATTTTACCGCAACCCGTATTACAATCTATATAAATAATATTTCCAATTAGGTACCTACACATTATAATTCTTATAATATTATTATAATAATGACTAATATTATGGTTGCATAAATAATTCAAATATAAAATAGGTACTCAAAATAGTGAAAAACGTACTTCTGAAGTCACTGCAAATTTATCTTGGTCGAAATAGACAAAATAGTATGAAAAACTAATGTTACAATGACTTATTGTGTATACTCGTACTATTGCCACCATTGTCTGTGATTGCCACAAACGGCTTCACAGTCGTGCGGCTTAATAACTCCTTATTACAATCATTGTAACACTCGTTTTGCAATATACTTTTTTTTATTAAATAAAGTATTAAAAAAATACAAATTTGGTAAAAAGAGAAATTTAAGTTTTTTTAGTGTGACTGAATTTAAAAAAAATATGCACATAAATATATTTAGCTAATAAAAATCCCTATAGGAAATTTAAATTTTTTATTTTGTAACATAATAAGTTTGTAAGTTTTGTTAATTATGGACCTTTTAAATTTTTATGGAAATTAATAGTTATTTAATTTTTTTTTTGAATTTATGTTACTGTGAGAATTTGTTCCCATAATTTCCAATTTAAAAAAACGATAAAATAATTGAAATAAAAAAAAATAATGATTTTAAAAATTTTGGTAATTTTGAAAATTAAGTTTTGGAAATTATGAAAATAGCATACCTTACTTAAAACCGTTTAAAACCTACTTTCATATTTTTAGATGTTTAGTTTTTCTTGCACAATTCCCACCTGAACGTGAATTACCTCTGTAACTTTATGCTGTCCTGATACTTACTGGCGTTTAAGAGCGTCCTTATATTTTCCGTGGCGCACTTCTAATATTTTTAAATATTATTTTTTAATAATACCTAATAATTTTTGTTTTCATAAAAATTAAGGAGTTTCATAGAGAAAGTTTCTTTCTCTATGGGAGTTTATAATATTTTAGTAAGATAATTTATATATTTTTATACAATTCATTCATGTTTTTGAAATAATCCATTTATAAAATAGTGCAACAAAAAATTAGACAAGTTTGTACAAACTTTTTTTCTATTGTCTTTTAAAGATATTGAGTTTTAAAATACTAATAATTAGTAACATAAAACTCAAAATAAATTATTTTCAAAATAAAAACCTTTTTACAAAAAATGATAATATATTTAATTTTTAAGCGTCAATTTACAATTATACCTCACATTTCTCTTAAAAATGAATCATTTTATCAAAGTAGCTCAGATTCTTTTTAAAAAGGATTTTATTTTAAAAATAATTTATTTTTATGAACAATTGATGTAATCAAATTTTGTCAGAAATGTGGTGTGCAGTGGAAGTCGGCCATATAATAGCAAATATTAGCAGTGTTGCCAACTGATTTTTCCCCAGTTCTAGGGATTTTTTACGACTGTCTAAATTTTTAAGATTTTGATTTATTCGTGTTGTAATTTATTTTTATAAAAAATTTAATTTATTGAAAATAAATACTGTTCATTAGTTAAGTAATTTAAATAAAAACATTTGTATTTATACTCTTTACAAAATTTGTATAATTACACAGTGCAACAGTGCAAAAGGGAATGGGATGAAACCAAAAGCAAATGAAAGGTAATAGCTTCTACAAAAAAACCCTATGAGGTTGACACCCTATAATAGGAAAAAAATAAGTAAAACAATTTTAATTTTTTTTTAATTATTCTGGCAATATAGTCGAGGAATCCATTCCAAGTAAAGAGCATTTTTACTAGAAAATTGGGCATTTTTATAAAAAAAATATTCACTAGTAATACCACTAGAGGTCAAATTATTTCGAGCTCATGAATATTTTGAAAATTATTATAATTATTATAATTTCTTTATTTTCAATCGAAAAAAAAAACAATAGAATGGAAAGTCGGCACAAAATGGGAATAGTGGGGTTAAATAATGTCTTAGTTGAAGTTTTTTTTGAGACAAAAAAATTGAGAATCGAAGGTTTCAGAATTCGAAAAAATGACGGTTTTATTGAAAAAAACTGAAATATTTCATATATCATGACTTCCGAAAAATTGTTTGTATTTTTTTCTGAAAACTACATTTAAAAACAAAAATTTAAAAAAAAAACGTGCCGAAAAGTCAATTTGTGAAAAAGTTATTGCAATTTAAAAAAAAGAGCGGTTTTTTTTCAAAAATTCGTAACTTTTTTGGGTCGGGTAAAAAAATCTAAAAAAATTCAGAAAAATGTCTTTGGTAGGATAGAAAATGATAAAAAAGTTTCAGCGAAATCGAAGGGGGTCGGGTCAAAACCTCGGTGATTTGGCATGGATTGCCCCATATATTCCATTATTTTCAGAAAATAGGACGAAATTTTGACACTGACAGAAAAGTGTCCTTAATTTTTTTCTATCAAAATCACGTTGTGGGACTTAATGTGTAGTACCTGGTAATAAAAAAGACAACATATGTAGTTGTACTTAAAAAGTATACTTTTAACTTTTAAATTTTTTTTAATTATTATAAAAAATGTAATAATAAAGCTATTAAGTTTAATTAAAAATATTGACGTTTAATGATGCAAGTAATAATACACAGTCGACTTAAAATAATTAAATTTTTTTTTAAATTTTATTGAAACAGAAATTTAAAATAAAAGAGAATATATGACAAATTTATAAATTATAGGGCTTGAAATGAACTTTTTTATGGTTTTAAATTAAAAAAATAATATTGAGTGAGGAATAGGTACTAGAGAAAGGGAAAAAAGGCAATTTTATAAGAACATTCACCCCAAAAACTTAACTTTGTTGCATTAAATCCTCATAAATATAAATTATTTTGAGATGAAAAACCTTCTCACAAAGAGTAGAAACGAGAAACATCAACTACTTTGCCAAAAGAAACAATTTGTAAGCGAAATTAATAAGAAGAAACTTGTCGCACAGTGTAATTGTATAATTATTTATTAAACATTTTTGTTTAGATTCCTCTACACAACATGACAGGAATAAAAATCCTAAACGTTTCCCACAACAACATCTGGAGGATACCAAAGAAAACCTTTCCAAAACTTTACGAGCTTCACACAATCGACATGTCGTACAACAATGTAAGCGATATTTTTAATGCCGTGTTTCAAACGTTGTTTTCCTTAAGATATCTGGACTTGAGTCATAACTCTATGGCGGCTATAAAACCGAGTACCTTCGGACCTTTGCCTACTTTGTTAAAACTGGACTTAAGCTATAATGGGATGACTACTGTTGCTAAGAGTTCTTTGACAAGGCTTGCTAGTATGAGGGAACTTATTCTCAGAGGTAAGACTTCCTAATAAATCCCGTCGCATTCGCCATTTTTGAAAAATTATTTTCTAGGTAACAATCTAAAAAACCTGTTTCTTCTACCAATATCAACATCACATATGGACTTATCGTACAACAACTTTGAAGAAATACCTTCAAATCAGTGGCCATCGATGAACTCCTTACTGCATTTGGACTTGAGCCATAATAAATTGGGCGATAATTTGGTACATGGTAGTTTTGCAGGTCTTTTAACCTTGCAAAGGTTAAATTTGAATTATAATGGAATGACACTGCCACCATGGGCTGCTATAAGCGAACTTACGTCTTTGCAATATTTATATTTGGAAGTAAGTGCAATAATATTCGTTTCTTAAAAGTTAACCGTGTTAATATACACTCACAGGCAAAATAATCGATCCACACAAATTTTGGATGAATTTCAATCGCAAATAACTTGTTTATTTGATGTCGGATTTAAATGAATATTAAAGAATATTGTAGATAAATTAATGGACAATTGCTCACATTTTAAAAATTACTAAAAAATAGATGTACGTTTATAATATACAGGTTTAAATAAAAAGATGTTTTTTACCATAAGTTTAAGACACTCTGTAGAGTGGCAAAACCGTATATTGTTCTAAATTAAGTTTTATTTATCAAGTCAAATCTACTCTTAACAGTTTTGTTTTTGGTTTACCTCGATATATTTATTTTTGTGGAAAATATGGATTAAAAAAAACATTGTAATTTCCAATATTTTTCTGTAGAAGAACTAAGGTTGCTATGGTCCACCCATAGGCTATGGAGAATGACAGTGACAGTTTTGTTGAATCATCCCATACTTGGACATGTCATACACGGCTTTCAAAAGCTATCAAATTGTTTTTTGCAAATTATTGTTTAAATTTTGAGGTGTCTTCTTACTTTAAAAAATGGATATGTCTCCGGCTGATGTTGCCAGAGCCATTAATTTAATCCAGGATGGACGGTCACAGTATTACGTGGCAAGTGTTTTAAACGTCACAAGAAGTAAAGTACAAAGGGCAACATCAGTCGGAGACATTTTTAAAAGTAAGAAGACACCTCAAAATTAACACATTAATTTACAAAAAACAATTTGATAGCTTTTGAAAGATTTATATGACATGTCCAAGTATGGGATGATCCAACAAAACTGTCACTGTCATCCTCCATAGGCTATGGATGGACCATAGCAACCTTAGTTCTTCATACAGGAAAATATTGGAAATTGCAATGTTTTCTTAAAAAAATCCATATTTTCCACAAAAATAAATATATCAACGTAAACCAAAAACAAAACTGTTAAAAATAGATGTGACTTGATAATTAAAACTTAATTTAGAACAATATACGGTTTTGCCACCCTACAGAGTGTCTTAAACTTATGGTAAAAAACATATTTTTATTTAAACCTGTATATTATAAACGTACGTGTATTTTTTAGTAATTTTTAAATATTTGTTTAAATCCGAAATCAAATAAAAAAGTTATTTGCGATTGAAATTCATCGAAAATTTGTGTGGATCGATTATTTTGCCTGTGAGTGTAGTTATTTTGAAGGATTTTATAATAATAAAAAAATGTTTTACCTTGGAATAGTTGTTGGCCACCTTGTGGCAAAATTGCTGTAGACCAGTGTTATTAAGATGAAATATATTTTTTTTCTATTTAGGCAGAAGTGTACTGTAAATTCTATAAAAATAAATTGGACCTCTTTTACTAAAATATTTAAATTATACTATATACATATTTCGGTAAAGTCAAACTTAAGGGGTCAATTAAAATTTTCCCGAACTTTAGGCTTAGGTGTAACTTATTACACACGCATAATGGAAATATCCTTTTCATAAATTTTGAGGGTCTAAGTTAAACAAGAGGCGAGCAAAGAAACTTTACATTAAATAAGTTCGAAATTAATTATGTCAAACTGTTAATGAATTCAACTTCAACTGTTTTATATTAAAGGCTTAACTTGCTTGGCGTGTATACATTTGTAATTAAATTTTACATAAACATTACTCGCTCGAATGGGGTTTCATATTAATTTTATGGTCGTGGGTGTTATGAAAAACATCTATGCAACTTAATAATATTCATAGAAGAAAATATGCTTCAGTCTGAACTTTTGCTTATGGATTTTTTCAAATTCATTTTATATGTATACGTACATAATATGTATAAAGGTTGCAAAGAGTAACCTTCTTATTTATTAAAAGAGATACAAGCAAGGTTAAATTAGAAAAAAAATAAATCGTAATTACAAGCCTATTAAAATAATTTTTTTTAATTCAAAATCTTTCGAAACCAAAATTACCATAACTTCATTAATATTCTATATTTTTATTTAATTTCTTCGCTTTTATATTTTGAATTACCATCACAATTTTTGTTTTAATAATGACATCCATAACTTAAATAGTTTGATAATACATCGTTGGATTTATTACTTTTTTTTCTATCCACTCAAGATTTAGTTGGTGAAAAAAATTTCAATAATCACATGTTTCCATAAGCTTTTAAATACACATTGACAAGTTATGGCTTTATGGTGTTTTAGTCACGGGCTGAAGTTAGCAACAGGTTTTTAGTCATGGCTGAAGTTAGTTTTAAGTTAGTTGACAGTTATCAAATGTCATAGAATGGTTAAAATAATGTACTTTTCTTGTAAAATAATACTAAATGGGAAAATTATTTTATCATCTTAAAACAAAAATACAAAAGTAAGTATTAAATAGTTGATTTCTCCGACAGTAAACTATATTTATACTTACTTACTTATAATTAACCATTAAAAATTTTAGGTGGAGACTCCACCGTGCGCATAAACCATTGTCTCCACTTTCACTGTGAAAAACTGCTTCTATATCGGATTTAACCGGGTATACATAATACAGATTCCCAAGTTGGAATGGTTATTCTATTGTTTTATAGATGTCGCTATATACAAATATTTCATTTAAATCATTTTTAGATAATAATAAGTATTTGTGGTAGAAAAAGTATAGTATGCAACTCGTTTATAAACTTTAATTATTAAAATTCGTGACTAAAATGGCGTTTCGATACATAATATACTATTAAAAACATTATAGAAGTTAAAACATTTTTTTAATAGTACATTTTATAATCTTTAAATTACTTAAAAATGTTAAAAACATAATTTAAAAAACCTTTTAGGAGAAAAATAGTTATTTATGTATCAAGGCAGTAAAGTCGTATTTTTTATCATGAATGTGGAAATTATTTGCCGAGGCGAAAGCCGAGGCAAATAACCACGTGAGTGATAAAAAATGACTTTAATGCCGAGGTGCATATTAAATTTTATCCGAAATCACCTTTAATAATACAGCCATTCCACGCTACTCGGGAAGTTTTGTAGCGTCCGTTACAATAAAAGGTTGTGAGTAAAACTACCGTAATTATTATGCTTATAAATTTAAGGCTAATTATTACAAGCATAATAAACATGTTTGCAATATTAACTATTGTAACAGTATTTAATTTAATTGCGGTAGCTTTTACTCACAATTTTTTGTTGTAACGGACGCTACAAAAATTCCCGACTAGCGTGGAATGGCTGAATACTACTGATGATCAAATCAAATGTCATTTGAATGTAGGAAGTGTCTGCGTATACTGTTTGTTGCGACGGTTATTATATATTTGCCCGCCACGGCGATTTTTTAATCCAATTAATAAAATTAACATATTATTTTTATAAAACAACATTTTATGAAAGAGTCCAATCGACCTCCGCGACGGTGCTTTTTTTAAAATATTATTTAGTTTCTGCTGAGGAGCAGTATACTGTATAGACACCAGTGGCCTAACAAGACAACGTGGGGCCCTGGTTTCAAATCTTAGAGGGATTTATCAAAAATCGCGACAGGAATGATTTCCGATACCTCACCTACCAGTTATACACCAATTATAATTATTTTAAACAAAGTTCAAAATGGACCTAAAACAATTCTACCACCACCAAAAACTGTTATTAGTTTAGTTATAAAAAAATTGTAATTGTATATTAGGGTGATTCAAAAAACTTAAAAACTAAAAAATTGGTTCTTAGGCACTTCTAGAAAGTGCTCACCAAATTTGAAAATAAAATTATATATACTATTTTTCTTTTTAATAAATTCTTCAAACTTTGATATTGAATTTTTTTTAAATGGTTAGGGTATTCGCTTAAACACTAGTCCTTTTTTGTAGGGCATTCAATTTCCTACAAAAATATGTATTGTAAAGATTTTATTAAACGATTAATTAATAATGAAATATGGTCTTTTTTATAAGGAACAAAAATAAAATGGAAAACTGTGATGAGGAGGATCTTCCTATTAATATTAAGAGCTCAAATTTGGTGAGCACTTTCTAAATGTACCTGAAAACCAATTGATTAGTGTCGGAAGTATATTTTTGGAAAGTTTTATATACAACCGTATAAAACGACAAACGTATACGTTTATTTATAAAACGAGAAACAATTTAAAAAATTTCAAATAAAGGAGTGTCGACACTCAAAAGTTCGTTTTTGTATGGTTTTTAAAATTACCACAATTTTTTTACGCTTTAACCGAGCCACAGGGCCGAGCCGGGCCCCCAATGGTTACGCCACTGGTAGACACATCTTAAATCGGCAAGTTCTATTTTACTGCCGATTTCTTTTACTTTACTGCCGATGGTTGACTCGATTTCGGATAAAAGTATATTTTAGAATTTTTGATACTTAAAAAATTTTAATAATACATGATACTATCATATTACAATGAACCTTTATAAATTAACTTGTAAATGGGTGATCCGTTAATAAAGTTATTATTATTATTATTAGTTCTTATGAAATTGTTAAGATTATTTCAGTAGTTTACCTCTTATATCTTTTACTTTCTCTTGTTCTTGTTCTTCCGTTTTTAAATGAAATTGAGATTGTCAATAACAATTTCTTAATAAAGATTTTACTGAGACTTTAAAAATTAATTATTTTATTCCATTTTAGGGCAATAACTTGACAAAACTGGAAAGGAATGCATTCGGACGACTACCTGTTGTGTTCGAGTTGAATTTGGCTCATAATAATTTATATAATATCAGCTCCAGAGCTTTTGAAGGACTCTTACAGGTTCTCGTATTAAATTTTACGAACAATAACCTGACTTATATACCAAACGGGGCATTTCAAGGTAAGTTAACAATATTGGTTTTATTGGATTTTTAAATTTTCTTTACTTTATACTGTTTATCAAGCAAGTTTTAGGAATTTTTTTTTATTAAAGGTTTAGTTAAAAATAAAAATCATCGATAATTGGCAGAAAAGATGCAGTTATGCATAAGAGAGTACAAAATACGTTTTGAATTATAAAACCAATGACGAAGGTTACAAAATTCATTCATTTTAAATATTAAAATTACAAAGTTTAGAGAAAACAACATTTTTAAGACAAAGAAATATACGTAAAATAAACATAGACCAAAAAACCTGTACGTTAAAAAAATTCTATTATGCAAATAACACAGGTCTGCAAAACTATTATTTTTTCTTATAAAAATGTTGATATTCGTTATAAATGTCTTGAAAGTAATCCAAAATGATATTAATAATATGGTAAATATAACGTGGTGTTTACCATATTATGATAAAAAACAGATTCAGACGTAAAGTGGATTTATTAAAAATATTAATCTACTTATCGCATCTATATAAATTGGACGCCTTTCTGCAGAAAGGAACCAACCCACAAAACCAAAAAAATCGAGATATTTAGCCTATGAACCAATTAAGTATGTATAATTTATCTGCAAAATAGGTCATAGCCAAAATGCAAGTGTAGTGAAATATATTAATCATTGAACCAACCAACATTCAATAATAGTGTGGATTACTAATCCAGAATTAGAATCTGTAGAATATCTGCAAGTGGGTTGGATCTTTTTTGTAAAAAAGCAGGCTGGTAGACCCACTACCAAAGTCTTTAAAGATTTCCTGCTTCTGCAAAATATAAAGTCTTGATGCATTTTTTTGGTAGCTTACAAGATGAGGTGGGGTTGGAAGATGATGTGGACGAATTTCAAATAGAATCAAAATTAATTCATATTACCATTATAATAGTAATATCAGTTGTATTTTGTTTGGAAATAAATAATTATCGCTTTTCTTTAAATACATACATACATCAGATAGTAGTTTTCATAAATTGCAGAAAGGAACCAACCAACAAAAGTCCATTTTTTTCGTCACCCTTACACATAATATCACAAAATCCACCTGATGAAATTATTAAATTATATCCCTTAAACCTCCGTAAGTCCAAAATCGGCATAAAATTAACAGGTAATTTTAAAATTATTAAAATCTTTGATAGCTTTTTTCTCAGTTTCATCATTGTGTGGGTTGGTCCCATTCTGCAGAAAGCCGTCCAATTGTAGTAGCGTAAAATTACGCCAAAAAATCTTAAAATGACTGTTATTTCAATGGAAAAATTTTAAAATCAAAAAGTACTTTTGGCAATATTAAGGGCTGAAACTTTAAGGGATTCTTTTAATTTAAACATGCCTAATGTGGTGTGAGAGTAAAAAAAAATGTGTATGTCCTATTGCGTAATAGTCCTTCGGAGGGGACTTTAAGCCCGCGGTCCGTTCCTACCCCTAACCCGCTCAAGCCATTCAGTTGGCTTCTGGGACTTCTTAGGAAGTAAGGGTGGAACTAAAAGAGCACTTTTGTGTATTGTATATTGTATGTATATGTATATAATTGAATAAAAAAATTGTGATGTGATCCGTTAAAACAAAGCTTACATTTATATAAAAATATTCAAATGGTACATTATATAATTGGCAAAGAAAGCGCTTATTTAAAGCCAAGCCGTGTTGTATATATACAACATATATAAAAAAGTATATATACTTTTTTATTTTAAGCATATAATACATAATTCTGTACTTACTTTGAAATTATCGAGTTTGTGACATTTTGTTAGATGTTATGTTGTAGGCTATATACATGAATTAATTCTACAGTGACCTTCAGTTTACATTTCTTTGCTTATTTAGAGCTAAACTCGATGGATAGAACCACTCTTCCTAAGTAATTTCAATGTATTTTTATTATTGTACGGCGGTGTATAAAAATTTGACTTTTGAAGTGCGTGCAAATATGAAGTCTTTCTATATGTGTAGGCTTATAAGTGTTATAGTATAAAAATTATTATTCACTTGAAATCGCAGACCTTCGTAATAAAGGTTTAGTAAATTTTGAAATTTTTGTATAATTTTAAAAATTTGTGGACATTATTAAAATTATTTTTTTTAAATCTTGTAAATTTGTCCTTCCATTATTAAATTTATGCCAATATTTTTGCTAAATATAAAAATCAATGTTTGCATTAATCAACATGCAGAACAATGTTCACGTTATAAGAAAATTACAAAAAAATTGGACTCTATAGAGTAGAGTAGTTTATAAACTTTCCAATTCTGCACTTAACTTATTTTTATTTTAAAATGCACTTGTACCCTTTTGCTTCTTACCCCTTCAATTGTAATGTATCTAATAAATGTAATTGTCCAATTTTTTTCGGCAAATGTTTAATTTAACCAAACGTCTTGCATTCAGCGACTCTATATTATTCTATTCGAGATTAATGACGCAAGGTAAAACATTAACCGAACGAACTATGCGTTAAGCCTGACCTTTAATTGTGCTCCAGCCGTGGGATGCATGTTGCAGAACTCCCACACATCGATGACGTCACTTCAAAACTAACCTTTGAAAACAAAAAAGTTACAAATTACTCAAATAATAAAAAGACAAAAAACACCTGAAATAAAAGTGGTGATATTACTTTTTAATTCAATTAAGCTGAAAATCTTTTAACTAAAACTATCCAAAGTTGTTTTCCTTTTAAATAATCAAATTAAAGCATCTCTCTCACGTACTCTACTTTAATTTAAAGGGGACACTTAGCAACTTCGTTAAATTGGAATCCTTTCGCGCGTCACTTGTGCATTTAGCAAGCGAAATAGTCTTATAAGAGTGCAATTTCAGTTTTATTTATAACATACTTCGAGATTGTTAATGAATTTCTCAGCGAATAGTTAATTAATTCAAGGGGTTTTAGTTTAGCAGAGTAAACTAGATCACAGGCACTATTTAAGGAGGGATTGCTTTACTTTGCTAAATAGTTCATGTTTGTTTTGGATTAACCATTAGGTTTTTTGTTTTAGGATTGGTGGCTTTGCAAACGTTGGATTTATCCCACAACAAGATTGGGAAAATTGATAATAAGACTCATGGATTGTTGGACGATTGTTTGTCTCTAGAAAGAGTAAGTAATTTTATTTTATATAGTTTATATTTATGAAATTTATGATTTACACAAAATATCAAAATTTCTTTTTTCACTCCTACCTTTAAAACCCCATTATCGTACTTGTTTACAGATGTCAAATGTCATATAATGGTAAAATAAAGTGCCCTTCTTTGTGAAATAATACTAAATGTGAAAATTATTTTATTATCTCAATACAAATATACAAAAGTATTTAATAGTTGCAAAGATTATATGAACGTTTGTACTGAACTAGATTTAACTGAGAAAGCATTAATCATTTTGCGAGTAGTGCCCATAAAACATTATCTTCACTTTTACTGTGAAAAACTGCTTCTATATTGACTATTTTCAAGGGAGAAATTTTGATTTACACAGAAAAATTTAAATGCTGCACAGTGGTCGGAAACACACAAAAAACTGGCCAAAATTTAAATAGAGAGCAAATTTATTTGAAAATAAATACATTAATTTTTTGGGGTCCGAGAATTGAAATTTGAGGTCAAAATAGTAAAAAACAAAATGGCAATTGAACGCAGCCAAATTTTTAATATTATGTTAAGTTACTTCTTAACATTTAAAAAAAAAGTTTTTCATTTACTTTTTGTTGACTAAAAGTTTCTGAATAAATCACTTTGAGGTCACTATTACAAAACATCATGCATGAATAACATAAACCTCGTATTAAAATTTTATCATACGTACCTTCAGCAACTCGCTTCATGTATCTTCGAAGAAATCGCACTTTAAACTAAAATCTACAGCACTTTAACAGAGCGTAAAATTTGACGTTTCGAAACGTCTCGCTCAGGTATTGCGGTAGGCCTTCTTATGATTTTTTCAATTTTGGCCAGCTTTTTCCAATTTTCCGACCACTGCACAGTGTGTTAAATTAATTATCTAGCTAGACAAAACCTAATTTTAAAACAACCTGAAATTAAGACAAATTTAATTAAATAAGCTTCTTCAGTTCTCCCTGTTATGATTTCCATTAATTAGAACGTACTGCAACAGTGTATTCAGCACTATGCAGGCGTCAGTTCCGGGCGTATCATTTTTTATAAATATACTTAGCCGTGTATGTGTTGCAGAAAGGTGGAGTGATTTTGACATTGTTTCAAGTTAAATCAAATTTTGAACTTTGCCGCTATGAATCTAGGTATATATTACTTATTTTTTATAATTAGGGATTTATAATATCAGTAATCAGCAACAGGCTATATATATAGAAATTCACTTGGTGTTGTTAAATATGGACAATATTTATTAAGCAAGAAGTATTGTAATCGAGCAATATCGGGTGCACTATCAATATTTGTTTTGTTTTATACCGTCTAAAGATTACTTATGTGCCTTTATTTCTTGCCCCAATTTGCCTCTTCTACAGGGTGAAACCAAAAACCGGCTCACTCCTTTTTTACTATTAAATTTTAAAATAGAGTTGAAATTTGGGAGCAATAATAAAGAGTTAATTTATAATTATTTCAACCTTCAATGGATACCACAAAACTTCCGGTTTCCCCGGAAATAATGCCAACTTTTGTTTTTTCAATGAAACCCTATGCATATCTTTGCATATTTCAAATCAGGAGAAAATTTTGAATTCGATACTTACACTTTCAGGGGAATTTTATAATGATCTTAATTTTTTTTGTAATTTAAGTTTTCCATAAGTGTAATTTTCGTGGAAAACACTAACCGAATTTTTATGACATTGGTTGGTTTTGATTGGGGAAAACATATGTATTTAAAAAAACATTAGCAGCCACTCTGATGGTATTTAAAAAGTTGAGTTAATTAAAAAAACAATTTATCAGCAACATTTACTATTTATGCATTTTACTGCAAATTTGGATGGTAAAACTAATTGATTCTCCAAACTGCAGCTTTCTGGATTGAAAACTAAAACTGGACAAAAATTCAAGGTCAATTGCAAAATGGTAGCGAATGTGCATTTATCGGATTCAAAATTTTCTCCAGATTTCAAATATACAAAAATATACAGGGCGTTTCTTTGGAAAAACGAAAGTTGACCAATTTTCGACGAAGCCGAAAGTTTATTTTTTATCACAAGGCGCCGGCCATTTTGTAATTAACGAATTTAATTTCTGCATTTTGGATGTCAGATTTGGATTCAGTGAACCCAAATACCCCGCTTCCAAAGAAAATTTATAATTTTTGATGTCATTTAGGTTTTGTCTAGCTAGATAATCAATTTAACACACTGTGCACTGTGCGCCGGTAGATTCCCAAGTTAGAAATTCTAACGCGAATTCCAATATATACAATTGTCACTTTTTGTACCTTCAACATTTTCCGTGTAAGAATTTTTAATACTTTCTGATACTATTTTGCAATTAGATATACCTAGTAATAAAAAAATAAAAGGATAACATTTTTTTAATATAAAGGTATTTTAATATATTAAAGTAATAATAAACATTATTGTTAAGTTTAATTAAAATTAATAACAGGCAATGTTAATAGTGACAATTACGTCAAAAATGTTTATTGGAATGTTTACTTTATTTTTGTATAGATATCGCTTTATACAAATATTTAATTTAAATCATTTTTTTAGATAATATTAAGTATTTGTCGTAAAAAAAGTATAGTATGCAACTCGTTTATAAACTTTTTTAGACACTCATTTAATTAAGTACTCGCTCGTGCCTAAATTAAATTCGTGACTAAAATGGCGTTTATCAAAATTATATACTATTACATAAATTTTACGATACTTGTTCTTGACACATATTTTACATCACGATAACAGTATCTGCAGGATATGTGGTTTATATGCATATTCATAAATAGTGTAATTAATTAATAACCCGCAACGAAAGCTCTTGAAGATACAATATTGAAATTGGGTTAAAACGTGTATTTGCAAACAACCCCGAAAATAAACATTAATTAACATGTCAAGTTGCATTGACATTGTTCTCAGTCTAATTAATTCTTGCGAAGGGTGGAGTGTAGAAAAGCAGTACCGGGTTTAAAAAGGGGCAAATTAAATGCCAATAAAATAATTTATTAAAATTTTTTAATATTTTAGCAAAGTTTAGTAAACAAATTTTATTTCAATAAAAAAATTTAATTTTTAGCTGAACTTAAGCCACAACAAAATGAGCTTTCTTTCGAGAAAAACGTTCCCTAGCAACCAATATATCCCCTATAAATTAAGGGAGGTCGACCTGTCTTATAATATAATACCGGTGATTACTTTTGATCTAACATTTGGTACGTCGAAATTGGAAAAATTAAATCTTTCGCACAATGCCATCTCTGACATCAGGAAATGTAAGTATTTTATAACGGAAATTTGAGTCAAAAGAAGCCTCAGATTAGAGAAATGTCTTTAATATATTTGTCAAATTACCAAACTAATTTTATAGTGCTAGTAAGCATAACCTTAATTTAAATAATTATAAATAGGATTTGCTTTGCGAATTCTAAACTTTTTACATTCCTAATAAAAAATCCTTTCAAATCCTAAAATTGATTTTTACTGCCCAATAAAACGACGTTCTTATCAATTCCCATCCACACTGCTTTAATTTACATTTCTTTTTTTAATATTTTTTACGTTTTATAATTTTCAAATTTTCTGTTAGTGACTTTCAGATAAAAGTTTTACTTACTTTACTTCTTATGTTATAATCAAGAAATATAATATTATTAGGTTTTGCCTTTTCTTATAAAAAACTTATATGTGCCTAATGGATGTATTATTATAATGAAAGAAAGTGAATTTAACTTAACTTGAGGCCTCATGTATTTTATGCAACAAAATAATTTTATTTCTATGTATATAAATTAAACTTTATTGTTTGAACCATTCGACACTGAAGTAATTGATTATGGTTTAAACCCATTTGGAACAATCGGGTTTTAAATTGGGCGAAACTTTTTCGCTCCTCATATTCAATTATTAAATTCGAAATCTGTCAGACGGTTTAAACCTCACTTTCTACTTTTAATAATTGTAGGTTTTATGTATGGTTTAACAATGGCTTTAAATTCTGAAAACTTAAGAAGATAAAATTTTGTATCATTCGGCCCAGAAGGTCTTCTAGCATAATGATATAAATAACTATTACATGTTTTCTATGGTTTATCATAACTATTAACGTTTTTCATTATTTTATTAATGTTATCCAATTTTTATATAATTTTTTATTGTTCTTTTTTTAATTTTTAGATACTTTGTACCAATTACATTTTGATTTAATTGTCATAAATTTTTATTATATTTGTATTTTCCTTGTTATAATACAATGTATTATCTATTTTTTATGAAAATTTATTATTTATTTTTTACAAATTTACTGTTTTACCTATTAATTAATTGTTTTTTTAGTATTTTCAAAAATTTCTCATGTATACAGGGTGTCCCGAAAATGGCATCTTTATGGTGTACCACATTGTAGAGGAAGATGTTTTAAGTATAAATAATATTATTTTTTTTCCGGCAAATAGTTTCAAGTTATTATGCATTAAAGTTTAAAAAACTTGGCAAAGCTGTATTTTCCTAGTCCGATCTGTTATTATTGGTATTTAGAAATCTACATAAAACAAATTAAATTTAATTTTGAAAGCCTTGTATTTCTGAATTGATTTAAATTGGCTATTTATAATTATTTTATTGTGTTTTTAAAACGATCATTATCATAGCAACAGGTTTTTAGTCACAGAGCAAAGTTAGTTTTAAGTTAGTTGACAGTTGTCAAATCGTCACCTGAGAATTTCTAGCGTTCTATCTGATTTTTTTTTTTTAATTGAGGTCAGTCTTGTTTTATGTCTTAAAGATGCATATTGTTTTATCTATATATAATTGGGGTAGAAATTGTACATGTTAAGCCTTAAACTGTACAATTTCTACCACAATTATATATAGATAGAACAATATGCATCTTTAAGACATAAAACAAGACTAACATCAATTTAAAAAAAAATGCAGATAGAACACTATAATTCTCAGGTGACTAAATGTCATACAATCGTTAAAATATATTGCCCTTCTTGTTAAATAATACTAAATGTTAAAATTATCTCAATACAAAAATACAAAAGTATTAAATAATTTCTCAACGCTAAAAGTTTATAAGCAAAGTGTATAAACATTGTACTGACATTTTAATTTCGCCGGCAGTTAACTAGATTTAACTTAATTTTGGGTAGATACTCTACCGTGGAGTGCCCATCAAACATTTTTTTCACTTTCACTTTGAAAAACTGATGTTAGTCCATTTTAAAGGGAAACATTTCGATTTACACATAAAAATTCGACATTTTCACTGGTGCGCCGGTATTACAGATTCCCAAGAATGGTTACTCTATTGTTTGATAGATGTCTCTCTATACAAATATTTAATTTAAATCATTTTTTAGATAATAATAAGTATTTGTCTTAGACATTCATTTAATTAAGCACTCGCTCGCAAGCTCGCTCGTGCGTTATTAAAATTTGTTATCAAAATGGAGTTTATAAAACTTGATACATAATTTACGTACTAACATCTAATTTAACCTTATTTAATGTAGAAATAATTTTAACCAAATTTTCTAATATTGCTCCTTTTTAAGATTTTTTAATGCTTTCTTAATAAAAACATAATTTTATATAATTTTAAAATTTTTTTTTTAATTAATTTTTTTTATAAATATCTTTATTTAATATTAGTTTTGTTAATTTGTAATGCAACGGTTATTGTGTTTTTTTATAGTTTTTTTTAATAATTATTTTGTAAACATAATATATTATATTAATTAATATTAATATTAATTTAGGGGTATAAAAGCAAAACCAGCTATCTCCATTTTTTAAAAATTTTCAGGGAACACAAGTTTCTAATACAGCGTTAAAACTTGTATTTTTTAGATTTTTTGTAATGTATTGTATGTAGCGAGTACACTTTTGGATCTCGGAATGATTGCCGGTGAGTCAGTGTTCGAGCGATATAGAGCACACCGGAGCTCGCTGGAATGTTCGGGAAGGCGCTTGCGTGACGTGAGGCACGTACGCATTGCGTCGTAGAATCAGTCAGACTTTGGTACTCGCGACGAAATAAAATAAATATACGTGCAAATAAATAGACTCTTGGACAGTAGTGATATATAAATAATTAGTAGTTAAGTACTAACTAAAGTTAGTTTTATAGTTTCTTAGTGGTTTAAGTGTAATTAAGTTATAAAAATAAATCGTTTAGTTCGTTAATAAACCAGTGCGTGTATTAATTCACACTGCGAATAGTAAAATCGTTACAGTATGTTTATTTTAACATGTCAAAATTAACATTAATTACAAAAAACCGTAAAAAAAATATTTTTTTTCTACTGCTATTACGGAATATGACCGTTCTAATATCACTTATTAATGTAGAATGAGATATATTCCTAAAAGTTTTACAGAATGAATTATTCTATCATCGGATGACGGAATGAACACTGGTGGCGACATCTCTGTGTTTAATATCTAACAAATTTAGACCGATCCAACCTCACTTTCTGCCAATAAAATTACTTTTATATGGTATATTTTGGAAACGTTGAAAAACTTTAGTCTGAAAAACGTTTGAAATTGCATATTCCAAACTTGTTACATAATATACTATTTTTAACGTTTTATTAGAAAATTATGTGCCCGAAAATTTTTACAAAATCCTCAAATGTTACACTTTTTCTTAAACTTTATATTTCCGACGTGAAGTTTTCTAAAAAAGCTCTTAATGCAAAAAAACAAGTGGATGTGATATACACCGATTTTTCCAAGGCGTTTGACCGGATTTTCCATGGCATCTTTTTAAAGAAATTAGACTCCTTTGGCTTTTCTAGGTCAATGATTTCATTATTTAAATCATATCTTTCGAAGAGAGTTCAATAAGTTGAGTTTAAGGGTGTAAAATCTGATGTGTATCACGCTACTAGTGGTGTAACACAGGGAAGCAATATTGGTCCATTGATGTTTCTCATATTTGTTAATGATATTTCCTGTAATATTCAATCATCAAATTTGTTATACGCAGACGATTTCAAGATATTAAGATCAATTAATACCATACATGACTGTCATCTTTTGCAAGACGATCTGAGTGTATTGGATGCGTGGTGTGTAGGAAATCGGCTTTTATTAAATATAAAGAAATGTAATGTCATGACATTTTCAAGAAAAATCAACAGCATAACATTTCAGTGCAATTGGTTCGGAAAAAGTTGAAAGAGTGGATACAATACGGGATTTGGGTGTTCTGTGTGATGGTAAACTTTCATTTGTTGTGATTAGAAACTCTAAACACTTTACTAATATTCACGCTATAAAATGTTTATTTTTTGCATTTGTTCGAAGTAAATTTGAGTATTTTACTTTGTTCATATTGATAATATTGAAAGAGTTCAAAAGAGATTTTGTAAATACTTGTTTTTTAAGATGGCTATTATCCTTTAATTGATTTTGATTATGAAACTGCACTTTTTTACCTTAATATGGAAAGTCTTGAAATGCGTCGTCGAAATGCAAGATTAATTTATTTATATAAGCTAATTAATGGATTAATATTGGACCCTGAACAACTACTAAAAATCAATATTCACGTGCCTAGAGTAAATGCAAGATTTTGTCCAACTTTTATTTAAATGCTCATACAAACAACCAGCACATGCATGCTCCATTGACGTCGATGTGTGGAACATAACCAAATTTTGAATAATTGTGATATTTTTAACCATAATTTAAATTCATTTGTTCGAATTATTCGTTCATTATCCTAAGTTGTTTTATTTATGGTATTTTGTCCTAATTAGCTATTTTAAATTTATCAACCTATAACCGTAATTTGTTACTGTAACCTAAATAATCTATATCCTTTATATGGACTGTTGTCTGTTGGATTAATAAAGTATTATTATTATTATTATTATTTATTTCAGTTTCTAACGTTGGTTTCTTATTTTTGGAAAAACTCGTTATAATTATTATGAATTTCTATTATTTTTTATTTCTTAGTTAATAACAGTGATGTAAAGTTCTATTTAAATCGTTTATTTTAAAATAAAAGTAATATTTTTAGACAAAAACTATAAGACAGTGTATATCTGTTCACATCTCCCCCTTACACATAATAAAACTAAATCTCTTTTCCAGTCGTAATGGGCAACTTGACGCGCCTAAAGGTCCTGGATATGTCCTACAACAAGCTGTACGACCTGACGAGCGAGCGGGACTTTTTCCGCCTGCCCGCGAACTTGACAGAGCTCTACTTGTCCCACAATCAGCTGCCGGATTTGCCGTGGCCTCACCTGATGAATGCCTCTCATATTTCAGTATTAGACGTGCGCGACAATTTGTTTAACGAATTCGGACCGGATCTGACAAACATGGTCGTCGCACGGGGGACCGATGTTTATTTTGAAGGTGAGTGATGGAGTGTTATTTATTTTTTCTGACGGATATGAGTTTTATTTTATTTTATTTTCATTAGGTTTGGTGGAAGGTGTAGGCTTGTAAATATTTTTTTGTTTTATTTTGAATAATAAATTACAAGAAAATAGGGATGTATTAATACTTACTAGTTTTTTAAATAAAAATATAAATTATAAAAGATCAAAAACAATTTAAAAAAATCTAAAACAATATAATGAAACTCTTGAAATTCGTGTTATAGCACCATAGATCCTCGAAAGCACGAACAGGAGTTTCAGACTTTCTTTTCAAGGTCGAACGATGGGAGGGACAAAATTTCGTCGACGTCGTCTTTTATAAATAATTTCCTAAAAATTATTGTTGATTTTTAATTATTAAATTATTTAAAAATTAAAATTATTTAAGTTTAAAATCTGAAATTTTAAATGAAGGAAATTCATAAAAGCAAAAGCTGAGAGCAGGGTCGTAAGTTTGAATTCCAATAACTTTGTTAAAAATTATCGGATCTTATTGATTTAAAAACCAAGTGAAAGCCTAACAAGCCCTTAGTAAACCCTTGAAGAAAATGTTTGTTTAGTTATTTCAGAATAATTTTTTTTTAATTTTGAAACTTGTGAAACACACATTTTCGCATGTCCCGTTAGCGTTTTACAAAACTTACATACATGTTTTTTTTTAAATATTAATATCAATTGAATAACCAGAACTTTGTGTTGCTTTATAGCAATCCATAACATCCTTAGTTAATAAAGTAAACAATTTATATATAAATTAATTAATTTTAATCTACTTTTTTAAATTTGACTCATGTCCCAGACATTTTTTCCGTTGCGTTACGTCCGTCGTGTTACCGATAGAATATTTAAAAAAACATATATATGGCAACTTTTTTGGCACTCACGTGATTAACAAATGATGTTCGGACGTACACATTACTCAGGAAGAAGATATCGGTTGAAACAGGTGCGGGTAACGCGAATGTAATAATTGTTTGTCCGCTAAGTTACTCAAAAAAATAATAAAAATAACTTTTTTAAAAATTATCGGATCCTATTGATTTAAAAACCAAGTGAAAGCCTAACAAGCCCTTAGTTCTTTCAGAAAATGTTTGTTTAGTTATTTCAGAATAATTTTTTTTTAATTTTGAAACTTGTGAAACACACATTTTCGGAGTCCCGTTAGCGTTTTATAAAACTTACATATATGTAGTTTTTTAAATATTGAATAACCAGAACTTTGTGTTGCTTTATAGCAATCCATAACATCCTTAGTTAATAAAGTAAACAATTTATATATATAAATTCATTAATTTTAATCTACTTTTTTAAATTTGACTCATGTGATTAACAAATCATGTTCGGACGTACACATTACCCAGCTAAATTTATTTATTCAATCAGGAAGAAGATATCGGTTGAAACAGGTGCGGGTAACGCAAATGTAATAATTGTTTGTCCGCTAAGTTACTCAAAAAAATAATAAAAATAAGGTAAGAAAAAATACTTTTTTTCATGTTTATTTTAGGGCACTAAAGCTCATTGAGAGTAATTAATGACTGTAATGTTTTATTATTATTTTTTAAATATGGTTTCACAAAACTTTGTCCACTGCGTTACCGAGTCCATTACGTTACCTTATGGTAACGCAATAAAATTTTTCGACAACAAAGTGGATATTTACCGTCGCTTTTATTAAAAGTAGTTTATGATAAA
Source organism: Brassicogethes aeneus (assembly GCA_921294245.1). Taxonomy (NCBI): domain Eukaryota; kingdom Metazoa; phylum Arthropoda; class Insecta; order Coleoptera; family Nitidulidae; genus Brassicogethes; species Brassicogethes aeneus. The sequence goes on from OV121133.1 coordinate 12,593,525, forward strand.
CCAATTTAAAATTATTTGTGATTACAACTTATGATATAAACTGCGCACCACTCAATGTGTCGCGACGAAAAAGTTCGTCCTTTTTCAAAACGACATAACTTTTTTGTTTCTTGAACGATTTTATTTTGGTCTGTGAAGTCTGCTAACACCATCCTCTGGCGATTCATGCTATAGATATTAAGCATACGGTTCTTCAAGTAAATTTCCTACAGGGTGATATGTAAAATGGTGAAAAATTTCAATAACTTCATCCAAGCCCCGTTTGTAAAACAATAATTTTTTTTTCGTTTTTACTTTGAAATAATGTAGTATTATGTGTTACCTTGAAATGTTTTTCAAATTTTTCGAATTGGAATCTTAGCAACGAAAATATGATTTTTTTTCCAAAATAGTACATTTAAGGCTTTTTTGGTAGGCAATATATTCAGTCTTTTTAAGAACAAGAAAATAAGATGGTAAAAGATTGTTCCTTGAATAATTCTGAACAAGCGACAAGCAACAAACTTCCATTATTTTCAGAGGGGCCTAAGCAAAGACCATTTTTTCAAAATGACATTTTGGTGAAAATTTGCGAAAACTAAACCTGAACCGATATTTACGTTCGTGACATGTTTTCTTTATAATTTTGACCTCCTGATTGTGATTCAGTTATCAAATTTAAGTTTCAGATAAAACCAAAATCGTCAAAAATCAAAATTCAAAAGCAATTTCCTTGTTAAATGTCTTAATAAAATCCGATTGCTGTCGTGTTTTTTGCATATTTATGATAAAAATGCCATTCGGGGATTCATTTTTTGGGCGAAATTACTGCAATTTGTTTGAGTGGTTAGGATAATGTTACATAACTTACATTTACATTGCGCAGTAGTGATAACATCATTGATAAGTACCTACCTAATTTATAATAAAGTTAAATACAAATATTTTTGTTCATTTTTAAAAATTGTATGCGTAGATATAATTATAATCAAAACTTCAACATTCAACAGAAAAATGTAACAAACAATAACAATAATACCTTTCAATATTTCGTTGGCCCTCCCCTAAGCAGTAATAATTTGTTAACCCTCCTGGACATTCCCTCGACCAAGTTCCTTAGAAATTTCTGGGATACCCCATTCTTCCTGAATAGCATTTACCAATTCATCCAAATTTTCCATGCCTCCTTCCCTCTCTTTCATCTTCAATTTTATCCTGCTCCACACATGCTCAATAGGATTCATATCCGGAGACAAAGGTGGCCCATTCATTTTCTCAATATGGTGGTCCCTTAAATACTCATTTACGATATGTAAAAAAACATTAAAAACCAGCAATCGGACAGCCGCGAATTGTTTTCGAATCTTGATTCGTAGTGATTTTGGTTTTATCTTAAACTTAAATTTGAAAACTGAAACACAATCAGAAGGTCAAAATTATGAAGAAAACATTTTACGAAAGTAAAAATCGGTTTAGGTTTAGTTTTTGCAAACTTTCACAAAAATGTCATTTTCAAAAAGGGGTCTTAGCTTAGGCCCTCTGAAAATAATGGAAGTTTGTTGCTTGTCGCTTGTTCAAAATTATTTAAGGAACAATCTTTCACCATCTTATCGTCTTGTTCCTAAAAAGACTGAGTGTATTGCCTAAAAAAAAGCCTTAAATGTACTCTTTTGGAAAAAAAATCATATTTTCCTTGCTAAGATTCCAATTCGAAAAATTTGAAAAACGTTTTAAGGTAACACATAATACTTCATTATTTCAAAGTAAAAACGAAAAAAAAATTATTTTTTTACAAACGGGGCTTGGATAAAGTTTTTGAAATTTTTCACCGTTTAACATATCACCCTGTAGGAAGTTTACTTGACCAACCGTGAGCTTCATATCTATATCATAAATTGCCAGAGAATGAGGCTAGCAGACATCACAAACCAAAATTAAATCGTACAAGAAACAAAAAAGTTATGTCGTTTTGAAAAAGAACGAACTTTTTGGTCGCGACACATTGAGTGGTGCGCAGTTTAGATTACATCCAAGGAAAAATTCCACGCAATATACAAGTACTTAGACACCAGCTTATAGTCAAAGAAAAAGGGTGTCTATAATTTAGAAATCTAAGTTGTTATTCTGCAAGTGAGCACTACTACAAGGGATTTTGTTTATGCATTACTCTAAAATCGTACCATCCTATATAGTTTCTTTTTTAAGTTATCTGATTAAGTCCTTTGTGTACCCCAGTCCGTTGTGATACCAATGTCTATTTCTTTACTTTTTTAGTTTTTGTTAAAAAAAAACCTTAAAATGATTTTACTATCACTTGGTAATACCTGTTTATAAATTAGAGTTTAACTCACTAATACAGTGACTAAAAGAAAATATTAATGGTATTGTTTTTTTTAACAAAGAATCGGAATGGTGTCTTTTAAAAAGTAACTTAACTAACATAAATATTTAAAAAAGGCATACAAAAATAAAAAATAAAATTGGGTTCAAAAGTTTGCAAACTAAGTACATTTTATTTCAACTTCTTTTATTGAATTAAATTTTGTTTTTCAAATTAGTAACACAGTGGAGACACATAAAGCTAGCTAAACACATTTTTCTGAAAAAAAACGTAAAAAAAAATTAAAAAATGCATAACCTTTCTTAAATGTAAGTAAACAAAACTCTAAACATTTATAGCAAAAAAAAATTTTGATCTTCATTTTCCTGAAAGCGGGTGTTTCTTGAAAATGACCCAGCAATGAAGATGACAAATTAAAAAATAAAAAATGTTCAGGTAATGAGATCTCTTGCCTGGGTTAAACGTAAACATTGTTGTCTTAAATCTTTTAAAAATCTTTTGTCAGACTGTGTTTACTAACCTTTCAAAAAGGAATGTTATACTTCAGGACGCCAACGATTTAAAGTAAAAATTAAAGAACTAGTTCTTTACCCCAGAGCCAAAATCTCTAGCAACAACTACAGAATTCCACTCTAGCGGGATTATCTTTCGTCTGCAGGTGCTTCACTTGCTTGCAACTTCCCTTATGCTCTTCCTACTATTTGCATCAAAGGAATTAAAAATAGCTTCTTTTTTTTCCGCTGTTCTAATACCATGTCCATGTATTGGTATTGGCTATCGTGTTTTATTCTTATCTCGCTTATACTTTGTGTTAGATAATTTTAATTTTCAAATATGTGTTTCGCATAACTTTCGGCACGTTCCCTTTTTCTTTGTGGCACAAGTTCTGGGACACCCTGTATAAGTTAAAAAATTCAGACAAAATTATTTTGTCAAGACTTAAATACAAAATCAAAAAAATCAAGATATTTAAACCATTATATTTACATGTTTTTTTAAAACTGGCTCACTAACACTCTTCCAGACAACAACAATTTAAAATAAAATTTTATTCATATCCTAAAAAAATCAAGATCAATTTAAAAATAATATACATATATTGTCAATAACAAAGTCAACCTCAACAGCAATTTTTTAAATATTAAATGACTTTAATCAAATTACTTTTTATGCTTGAAATACCACCCCCCTTTTTTTAAACAATATAAAACCATAAAACCATAAAAAACAATATCAGAAAATTTAAATAGCTAAGTTGAAAAAACATCGAATTTGCATAGCATTGCATTCAAGATTTTTTGTTATATTTTGTTAATTTATTATAAATAATTTTTAATTTATTATAAATAAATAAAAATGTAGTATATTTAATTTTTTAAATTAACAGTGTGTCATTTAGCACCAGGGTCACTGTTACAAAACAGTGTAAAAAAAGATGTTAGACATTTTAAGAACATAAATATATTAGGCTGAGCTAAAAGTTTAAAAGCAGACGAGTAGCGGAGGCCTACAGTTGAGTGAAGCACTAAAAGACACTTCTCCAACATTTTATCTTCAAGGCATAATTTTAAACAAAACACAAAACAAAAAATTTTAATAATAATTTAAAAAAATAGAAAGTGAGGTTAGATAAAGTAGTAAAATTTTATGATTGTTTTTTTTTAAAGTAATCTAATTTAATTTACTTGCGTTCATACAAAAAGTAACGTAATTTTATTTTACAAAAAAGTGAAGAACAATATTTTATAGACCGTACTAACCTAACGTATATTGGTAATTACAGTCGAAGTAGTTTTCTTATTATTAAAACCGTTTACACAAAATAGGTTAGATTCTCCAAAATAGGTTGGATTAGTATTAAATAACCTTGAAATAAAGTAATTTAATGTAAAAGATAAAAGTTGGCTAACTATTAAATTAAATTAAATTACGTCTTAAATTAAATTATTTTTCTGTTAGAACCCAGCTTTACAGACTAGGGGTGAAACACTTTATTCGATTGGTCTAAAATATTTTTAATAATACTAATAATAATGGTGCCAATGGCCGCAGCAGTCGACGCACCTTATTGAAACAAAAAAAATAATAATAATGACATTAATCATAATAATAATAGTAATATTATTAATAAATCTTTTTTTTTTAATTATTAATAAACACTCACAGGCAAAATAATCGAACCACACAAATTTTCAATGAATTTCAATCGCAAATAACTTTTTTATTTGATGTCGGATTTAAACGAATATTAAAGAATATTGTATATAAATTAATGGGCAAACGCTAACATTTTAAAAAATTACTAAAAAATTGACGTACGTTTATAATATACAGGTTTAAACAAAAATATGTTTTTACCATAAGTTTAAGACACTCTGTAGAGTGGCAAAACCGTATATTGTTCTAAATTAAGTTTTATTTATTAGGTCACATCTATTCTTAACAGTTTTGTTTTTGGTTCACCTCGATATATTTATTTTTGTGGAAAATATGGATTTTTTTTAGATAACATTGCAATTTCCAATATTTTTATTTATGAAGAATTAAGGTTGCTATGGTCCATCCATAGGCTATGATGAATGACAGTGACAGTTTTGTTGAATTATCCCATACTTGGACATGTCATACACGGCTTTCAAAAGCTATAAAATTGTTTTTTGCAAATTAATGTTTAAATTTTGAGGTGTCTTTTTACTTTAAAAATGGATATGTCTCCGACTGATGTTGCTAGAGCCATTAATTTATCCAGGATGGACGGTCACAGTATTACTTGGCAAGTGTTTTAAACGTGACAAGAAGTAAAGTACAAAGGGCAACGTCAGTCGGAGACATTTTTAAAAGTAAGAAGACACCTCAAAATTAATACATTAATTTACAAAAAACAATTTGATAGCTTTTGAAAGCTGTATTTGACATGTCCAAGTATGGGATGATTCAACAAAACTGTCACTGTCATCCTCCATAGGCTATGGATGGACCATAGCAACCTTAGTTCTTCATACAGAAAAAATTTTGGAAATTGCAATATTTTTTTTAAATCCATATTTTCCACAAAAATAAATATATCAAGGTTAACCAAAAACAAAACTGTTAAAAATAGATCTGACTTGATAATTAAAACTTAATTTAGAACAATATACGATTTTGCCACTCTACAGAGTCACATCTTTTTGTTAATTTTTTAGTAATTTTTAAAATGTGAGCGATTCTCCATTAATGTATCTACAATATTCTTTAATATTTCTTTAAATCCGAAATCAAATAAAAAAGTTATTTGCCATTGAAATTCATCGAAAATTTGTGTGGATCGATTATTTTGCCTGTGAGTGTATTAAAACCACATAGAAAAACATAAAACTTTAAAGGATATCAAATTTTATTATTAAAATTATATTGTTATATTTAGATTTTAAAGTCTTTTAAAACACAGCATATTGAAATAAATAATTAAGATTTTTAATTAAAAAATGTGAATGTATTGTTTATCTTTTTTTTTCTTAAGTATTTTCTTTATAATTCTAAAAAGTAAAAGGCATACTTAATGTTCTTTATAATAAAAACCACAAATATCAAAAGAAAAATTAAAAAATGTAAAAAATTCAGTTTAAATTAATCCCGGCGCATTCGCCATTTTTTGAAGTATTGAACAGGATCTGGTGAACGGATTTGATGAATATACTATATATAATTAAACAATAAATTACGCATAAAAGAACAAAGTTTAACTGCATAACCCAAATCTTTAGTTTTGTTTTTATTATTGCAAATATTCTTTTAGGAAACCCTCTTCACTGTGACTGCTTCCTGCGCCCTCTAACCCGTCACCTACAAAATCAACTAACCTTATCGCAACACTACAAGGACATCGAGTGTGCGAGTCCGGCCTACTTGTCGAACGTAACGTTGTTTGCGTTGCCCGAGGACAGATTGAATTGTCCCGTCAACGTTAACACGACCAGAATCAAGGAGTCTAGAAATGGCAGGGACTATGACGTCACGCCGGACTTTAGATTCAGGGAGCTTAGCATGTAAGTGAATTATATTTGGGACGACGACAAGGTATTGGTTAACTCGATAAAAAGAAACAAGTGTTATAGTAGAGGATCCCAAGTAAGGTCGACCTTCACCCATCTGCTTACCAGATGAAAATTATATTTTATCAAATAAAATATGTTTCTGAACATAAACCAATAGGGTTGCCATAAAAAATATGATCAAGGCTATCTATAATAAATAAAAAACTAAAAAAAAATAATTAATTTTTTAAATTTCACCGACTTGCTTGCCAAATGAACGAAATTCCAATGGAAAGCATACAACATACAGAATATGTAACAGCTAGGTTGCCTACCTTTTTCTGGTCCCTATTACCTGGTTGCTTTGTACAGGGTGATCCCCTATAAAGTCGCCCCCCTTTAACTTTTTTATTTTAAGTGTCCCAAAAAATTTAAAAGTTTGGTTATGTAGGTACTAAAAAATACTTTTTTTCTACGTATAAAGAAAATTGGAAAATTGATCAGTATACAGGGAAAAACAAAAAGTTTATTTTTTTTCAATGGATCACCGTATATATGAATTTATTTTTCGATTCCTTGTAAAATTCTGAGCATAATTTATATAACAAACCATATACCTAAATTCAACCGTTTCTGAAATATTCGCATTCGAAATGTCATCATTAAATGTTTTTTTTAAACTGTTAGAAATCAAGAAGCCTCAGTATACCAAAATTTTTATTGAAAATAAATTACTAAAGTGAAATTATGTCAATAAGTGTTATTAAATAAGTAAAAATGGCGTACTCAGACAGAGAAAGACAAACTATTTCAACTTATTATCTTAAAAATAATTTAAATATTTCAGAAACGGTTGAATTTAGGTATATGGTATGATATATGAAATATGCTTAGAATTTTACAAGGAATCGAAAAATAAATTCATATATAGGGTGATCCATTGAAAAAAATAAACTTTTTGTTTTCCCTGTATACTGATCAATTTTCCAATTTTCTTTATACGTAGAAAAAAAGTAATTTTTAGTTCCTACATAACCACACTTTTAAATTTTTTGGGACACTTAAAATAAAAAAGTTAAAGGGGGGCGACATTATAGGGGATCACCCTGTACAAAGCAACCAGGTAATAGGGACCAGAAAAAGGTAGGCAACCTAGCTGTTACATATTCTGTATGTTTTATGCTTTCCATTGGAATTTCGTTCATTTGGCAAGCAAGTCGGTGAAATTTAAAAAAATAATTATTTTTTTTTTAATTTTTTATTTATTATAGCTAGCCTTGATCATATTTTTTATGGCAACCCTATTGGTTTATGTTCAGAAACATATTTTATTTGATAAAATATAATTTTCATCTGGTAAGCAGATGGGTGAAGGTCGACCTTACTTGGGATCTTAGACTATTACCTTGGTTGATAAAAAGACAAATCTAAAAAAATAACCAATGAGTTCTTGAAGTTTCAATTTAAATATCATAATAACAAATAACAAATTCTTGCTTATTTATACTGAAAACAATAATAATTGTCATTGAATATTTTATATTATGTGGGATGGATAAATGTACTGTAATCAATTTCCATTATGCATATATAAAAAAATGTAATGCCATTTGATCGAAAAGGATAAATTCCTCGTTCCAAATAAATACAAATGATCCTGTAGGATACACAAACAGTCTCATTTGATTGATGCAAAATTCCTGGCTTCATTTAGCTCTGATGCATTTATGATTTCACCCTACTATTGTTTTAAATTAAAAATGAAGCGGGTTTTGTACTTTATTCGTTGTTGGATTTTTAAGTTCAAGTTTTTTTTCATTTATTGTCATTTAAAACGGGGTTTAAAATCAATTAAAAAAAAAATGAAATCAATGGGCAACCAGCCCGAAAGTATCGTGCAACAGACATATTAAGGCATTTTTAAAACAATTGATGAAATGAAATATTTAAAATTCTACTATTTGAATTAGTACCAGCATTTTTTACTAATAAAATAGTCGTTTTCACTTTTAAATAGTTATTTTTTACTACGTAAATAGTTAAAGTTTGACTAATTTAAGATTAGTCACCATCTTTGACTATTTCTGAGAGTTAAATTTCTTTAATCGTTTGCGGCCAACAACAAAGTATTATTTGAATTAAATGCATATAGGCTCCATGGTTAAATGGCCCATAAAAACAAACAAAGATTCAAAAAGTTTAGCTCAAAACACAAAACATTTAAAATATTATGAACCATATTTATTAATAAATAAAATTGATTTTTATAAGAGTGACTGATAGCCAGATAGGTTACGACATCAGCTTGACAAGTGACAGACCTGAGGCCAATCCCCGGCTGGGTCAAAACTATTTTAAATAAATCCACCAATTTGACTATTTCATTCACAGAATTTGACTAATTATTAGTGACTGCTTTTTCGCTATGACAATTAGTCAAATATGACTTATAAATAGTTATTTTTAACTAATTAATTTTAAGGGAGCAATCTTTTTATGAATTGTTTGGTAACAGTCGATGTCAATGAGGAAAGTGCACAAACTTAAATCCAATCCGCTTTTTCATATGACTCGGTACATGCTTTAACAAAGGCTTATGATGTTCTTCAATGCTTGAGCCAAATAATACTAAAACCAAAAATCAAGTGAGTGAAACCCTGCGTTAGGGATCAGAACAAAATTGAGAATTCGATTTCGTGTTCCTTCTTGCCCTTCAAGATGAAATCATGCAAATCGTTAATTTGCCTTTTGAATTATTACAGTTACGAAAGAGTAATTTTCTGTTTGCACATGATCAGCTTTAAAATACATTTTCAAGTATTAGGAGGTTGATTTATTGCAGAAAGATGTAACAGATTTGTGACAAGTGGAAAATTACAACAAAATTTATTGAAAGTTGAAATATTTATAGATCCTCAACAGCGTTTCCTAGTTACTATTTTCTTTCCGATTATCGCAACTTAAAGAACGGTTTGCAGGAATGAAGAATGTTTTAAATACTTATCAAGTCTTGCAGCCTTAATTTCTAACAAATTCGTCAAAGAGTGATTTAGAAAAAGCTAACGAGTTTAAAAAAAAAATCCAGATGAGATATCATTTTCCTTTTCCTCTTAGTTGCTTTCTGTTGGGTGGCATCATTTAAAATACATCATTGTCTAAGCTATCCAGATGTGTATGTTTTCAAAATTAAAATTAATCAAAAAGTTTGATGGAACAAGAGAAACTAAGCAATTTATCATTATTATCTATAGTCGCTGCTCTGAATGGGTGCACGTCATCAATGTCATCAACTAATATTTTTTATATTGCTCAATAAACTATATTTCTATGGAATCAGAGGTCAAGAACACGATATACTTTCATCTTACCTAAGAAACCGAAGACAAGCAGTTGAGTGGAAAGAAAGACAAACCAAAGAAGAATTAATAAACATGGGACCAATTTTGTTTATCCTATATACAAACGATATGACAGCAAATGTAAATACTTCAAAATCATGCATTTATGCTGATGATACCACTTTTATAAATATTTCCAACAATACGAAAAGACTAAAACAAAAGTCCATTAAAGCAATAAACAATGCACAAGATTGGTTTGAGACAAACGGATTAAAACCAAATCAAAAAAAAACTTACCACCTGGAAATATTCATTTGATAGGGTTTTATATGGATAGTACAATGACATGTATTCAACATATAGATCACCTTTCAAAGAAACTCACATCAGTCATTAAATGGCTAAATTTTATTCAATTAGAAGAATAAGTTTTATCGTGAACAAAAATGCCCCAATACTTACCTATTTTGTACATTTTCATAGCATCTCCACATATGGTATTATGCTCTGGGGTTCATGTTTGGAATCATCCAGAATGTTTCTACTACAAAAAAGGGTTATTAGAGCAATAATCGGAGCACCGCCAATCATTTTAGTTTTAGTTTCTGGAAATAGTTATTAAGTTATTAAAAGCGTTTGAAATAAATGTTTTTTGTAAAGTATTTTAATTTTCATCTCTCCAGAGGCTGCATAGGAAGAATTTAAAAAAAATAGGCCCCTACATTTGGTCTTGCTCCTGCCCCAACATCTCAAGCTGCGGCATTGATTTAAATAAAATTCTTAGATTAAACATTAGTAAACCGTTTTTTTATAATATGTACAATCGACATTTCGTCAATTTTAATCTTTTCTTTGATGTAAAATCCGCTCCTTGATAAGATGTGCTCATTTTTTTTCAGAATTTTATGGAAAGCTTGTTGAAAGTTTTGTTTGTTTTCTTTCGAAATACTAGGCCGCGCTTAAATTTGAGTTCCATTTTTGGAAACGCAATCGAAAAATATTCTGAATTTTATTATAGTTTATCAAGTTTTAAGGAGGCTCGGGCAGTACATTGCGGGAAAAGGTGTAAGGGGAATTGCTTTTATATTATTTTATATTTAATGCATAAATAGCGGTAGGTACCAACTTGCAAAAACTAAATTTACTTTGTCATTTTATTACATTTGATTTTATAAAAACTGATTTATTAATTATTTTCTATTTTAATACAAAAGGCAGTAATGAATTAAAAAACGTAAAAAATAGGATTTAAAAGCGACAACATTGCGAGTTCTGGATAGTTGGTTTTTATGGTAACGCTTTTAGCTTCTCACAGTGGCAGTGACATTTCTATATGCAGTGTTATTTAAAATTTTAAAATGAGTTGCTAAAACGAATTATTATGTTCTGTAAAACAAATTAAATTCACTACAAAAAAAGGTATGGAAACCAAAAATAAAGCAACAGAAAACATGCAGTATGTTGAATGCAGCAAAAGTCACGTGAAGAGCAGAAAACAAACATAAGAAAACCATAAAATATAAAATGATTGTCTAATCCTTTTACATTTTATTAAAAAAAATTATAATAAATAACTGTATAATTGCGTTTTTTTTAATAATTTACTTTAAAAACCAAATTATGATAGTCACCAAATAAATTAAATCAAACATCCCTAGGTAATCACGTTTTCGTAATCCAGTGTTGCCAGATGTTTTAAAAAATTGTGCCATGAAAGTTAACAAAAATATATACGGCGAATAAAAAAAAATTGTCAATGTCACGTTAAAAGACATGGGCTGTATATAAGATGTATTTAATTATTATAATAATAATAATAATAATAATAATAATAATATTAATGTATTTATTTGCCCAACAAAAAATCAAATTACAGGACAAGAATTACAATTCATTTTAAGTAACAAAATGTAAATATATTAAAAAAAATATGATATCAACTCTTTAAGTGAACAATTATTTATGTCGCAAAAGTTACACATTTTATTATAATTTGAAGATATAATTATTAACGAAACATTGGTTCTGCAATTACCACAATAAAACATAATATTTTGTTTAGAATTTAAACGTGGTAGTAGTAATAAAGATATAAAGAAATATGACATAATGTTAAATTCTAACCGTCTTTGTACCTTTTTCAATTTTGTTGATATAATTATTGTAAATAGGATGAAATATAAGAGAACCATACTTCAATTTAGAGCTTACTAAGGAGAACTATAAAGACTTAAGGGCTTCCGTATTTGAAAAATAGCCTCAATTACGTATGTTATCTATATGATTTACAAACGAGAGTTTATGGTAAAAAAAAATACCTAGATCCTTTGTAGAAACAACGCGAGAAAGACTGGATCCATCAAACAAGAAGTTGTAAGCGCATATCTTATAAGATAATTTATATATAAAATGACTATACTAAATCGATGTTTTTTCTCTTTTTGGCCTATAAATTTTTTTTCAACATTCCCTACACAGTTTAGCAATATTAAACGATTACATCCAGTGTGGTCTTAGCAACTTTAATAATTTTTTACTTGGAATCTCAAAAGACTTTACTACAACCTAGAATGATTTAACATTTTCTCACACCGATTAATATCGTGCCCGAACCTCCTTAAAAAATTCAATAAGATACCAACTTTGCGAAGAAAAAAACAAACGCGATTATTGTCATTGTAGCAAGCTAATAAAAAAACAGTTAGTTTGGGCTACCGTAGGTGAATTGACTGTATATTTTTATTTTTAGTGAACGCAAAAAACTTAAGATCCTATGGCGAGTAATGAAGAACGCGGACATAGCAGACACTTACGTTTTCATTAGAAACGTGCAAAATCCGGAAAACGTCGTATTCGAAACAACCTTACCCTACTTCAAGAGAAAGTTGGAGATCCCTGTGCCAGGAAACTTGACGGAAGAGACAAAATTGGGAAGAGAATATCAAATATGCTTATTGGCTAAGGACAGTAAAACTTTTGTTCGCAAATTTTATGCTGAACAGTGTCGCGACCTGTCGGACACGTTTAAAAGTTCTGCGCCAGGAACTTTTTACCCATCCAATCTTTTACTGACTGTTTTATTGTGTGTGATATTGAAATATGTTGTGTAAGTTTTTATTTAAATACATTTAATTTAATGTTAACAGTATTTTTACTATGAATAACCAACCCAAAGTCGATAAATATAAATTAAGATTTAGCTTTAGGCTATTTTTTTATTCATGTTCTTGATGATTCTTTATTCAAATATTCAAATAAAAAACTTGTTTTAATTTAGACCATTTATTTGTTTTGTGATTATTAATGAATTAAAATGTTTACAATTTTCACGTAAATCATTTCTAAAATGTGTATTTATTGTATCTAATAGGTACAATTTATATTTATACTTCTCACGAAATGTCCCCCGATGGTGTTACCACGTGATATTTAATAAAACTAAATAAGTTTGACCTACTACACTTTTATTGTGTTTTGATCTTTCATAATTAAGTAGATATTACAGCTCAGGTTCCAGATTTTTAACCGAAATTAATTATTTTTTACAATGTTTTAAAAGTCTAAAACCTATCCTCCGTGACTGTTACTCTTTCCAGGTTAACCTATATGTTTTCAAATATCTGAGGTAGTAAAAGCATACTAAAAATATCAGTTCACTAAGTAAATTAAACACATCCACAGCAATCGAATCAAATATAAAATATTATTAAAAATTAAAAGAAATAATTTTTATAACCATTTATGTAGGTGTTACAAAAATTGATTATATCTTCCGTGAATCTGTTTTTATGCAACGCTTTAATAATTTTAAATAAGCAAAAACCTCTATTTACGACATTATAGATGCATGTGATTACTGAAGGTCAGTTAGAATTTATATGCAGATGAGAGTGTTGCTGTTTTATAATTCAAAAGTTTAAGTTCATTAATTTGCTATTTAAAAACCTATCCACCGTGAAGTGTAATATTTGAGTAAGTAGATTTTTTTCATAAATATTTTATGTATGTAAAATTGTATTTTTAAAAAATATTAAGGTGTTAAAAGACACAATAACTTATTTAAAATATACAAAGGGTTGTTTAAAAAAAACATACGAAATCCTAACATCCGTGAAGCTATCTTCCGTAAAGCTCTAATATTCAAAATATGACACATAGGTTGTATACAACTGGAACAGGTGTTTTATTTTATGTTAGTCATAATCATAGATAACAAAGCCTTGTCATAATTTTAGGTTAACAAATGTTGTCAATGTTTTTATTATTTTTAACGTCGTATTTTGTCTAATACAAATACGTGTCCAGCATAGAAAGTTTGTAGGTACTCATGTCTCTAGTCTTCGTGGTACCTATAGGTATATACGAGCCCTGTCTCAGTGAAGTTGGCCCAACTAACAAAAATAGTTTTTTGAAGATATTTAGAATATTATACGGTAATTAATTAAAATTAACACATTGTTTTAATTAAATAAATAACGTTTATTAAATTTTCTACCGTTAAATTGTATTTTAAAGTACACTGAAAGAAATATATGTTTGTTTTAGCAATGTATGTGGTAGTCCATATATGAAACATAAAATATATTTACCTTAACCATTTTTATATTTAGTTTTAACATATTATGTTAAAACTAAATATAATATATGTTTGTTTTAGCAATGTATGTGGTAGTCCATATATGAACCACATACATTGCTAAAACAAACATATATTTCTTTCAGTGTACCTAATAAAAAAATATTTAAAATTCTCTTATATTGTCCGTAAACCAAAAATTAAGAAAAAAAAATATTTTAAATAAATACATTTTAATTGGAAACTACCACTGCGTAACATCTCCTTTATGGCTTATTACTGCCTGTATATATACGTCTCGGCATGGTGTCAACCAATTTTTGACAATCATCCGGCGTAAAATTATTCCAAATTTCTTGTAGGCGAGCACGCAACTCTAAGACGGTTCTTGCGGGCTGTTCTCTGAGCTTCTTTTTCATAATATGCCACAAAGTTTCTATATGCGAAAGATCTGGACTACTAGATGTCCATTTTAAAAGTGAAATATTATTTTTTATCATCCAAGCTTTCACTTTTTTAGCCGTATGACACGCTGCACCATCTTGTTGGAAGATGCATTCAATATCAGTTAAACGCATTTCTTCAATTTGCGGTTTTAAGTTATTTTTTAGGACGTAAATATATTTATCAGCATTCATAATGCCTTCTACAAAGTGTAATTTACCGATCCCTTTAGCTGACATAGATCCCCAAATCATCACAGAGGCCGGAAACTTTACTTTTTTCTCAAGACAGTGATTGTGAAAGACTTCTGCTTTAGTTCTAATGACTTGGCTTCGATTATCACCAACGCAAACTTCAAATCTAGCTTCGTTACTCCATATAATTGAATCCCATTGATTTTGACACCAAGTCCTGTGCTCTTTTGCCCAGAGATGTCTATTTTTCTTCTGTTTTTTTGTCAATAAAGGTTTTTCCTTTGCCTACAGATAGTAAAATTAAAAATAAATAAAAATCGTATACATTATAAGCAAACCTTGTAAGTTTTAAACCCAAGTTTTTGAGCAGCTCTATGACAGGTTGCTCTTGAAAAACATTTACTCGTTGCCTGATTCCACAAAACTTTTAATTCACCGTAATTAGCCCTACGATTTTGAACGATAATTCTTCTTAAAGCCCTTAAATTTTTATCAGAATAGTGAGGACGACTTCCATTTTTTGGTTTCTGCGCCACAGATCCTGTAGTTTTGTGCAGTTTAATAATATTTCGCACTGTATATCGTGACAAATTAACAGTTTCAGCGATTTGTGCAGCGGATTTTCTTTTTAAATGCAAGTGAATTATCACTTTTCTTATTTCTTCAGAAACAGCTTTTCCTCGGGACATTATTATTTGTCAACCACACCGAAAGCATAAATATATACTGGAATGTCACTAGCGACTTGCTTACAATTATTTAAATGTCAAATATTATCTTTACTTTTAGCACAGCCGACTTGCATTAAAAAATCTGGCCATCCAAGTTAATGCATTTTTGTCGATTTTTTTGTATTGTAACCAAACATCCAACTTAAAACTAAATAATATACATACACATATTTTTAAAAAAAATTTACAACATGAAGATTGACCAAGAATTACATATGATAAAAAATTGTTGGCTTTTCATCGCATAAAATTACAAATTTTATATTTTGAGTGGTTGGGCCAACTTCACTGAGACAGGGCTCGTATACTCTATACACTACTTACCATTAACTATTGCATGCGCCCCACATTTTCTGTTTTAAATCTTAAAAAGACTAAAAAATAAAAAATAAATTACTAATCTTAAAAGAAGTTTTAACGTAATAAAAAGTATAAAATAATTGTATAGGTTATAGTTATTGTATTAAAAGTATTAATACTTTGCGACAAACTCGCTAGATATATATATCTTATCACCGCTTTTGTTTAATTTCGTTCAGGATCTCATGCCAGCATCGACAGACGCGTTTCGTTCTGTGGAACTCATCAGTGCCGAGTTGCTATAGGCTTGAGACCCAAACGAAAACTTTAATTCCCTTCCTTATATTGGAAAGGAATAGTTCAAAAGCGGCGAGAAGAGAATTTGCTTGTGCAAGCAAATTCTCTTCTCGCCGCTGATGAGTTCCACAGAACGAAACGCGTCTGTCGATGCTGGCATGAGATCCTGAACGAAATTAAACAAAAGCGGTGATAAGAGAAATGCTTGCAGAATATTAATTAATATATATATCTAGCGAGTTTGTCGCAAAGTATTAATACTTTTAATACAATAACTATAATAAATTACCTAGCCGGGAGGGCAATACATCTTTTAGGTCATAGATGGCGTAAAGCACGCTATATGTCCCGTACAGATAATGTCATGACATATAGAAGACCGCGTTGAAAAACGATAGATGGCACCATTGTGCAAGCAAATTCTCTTCTCGCCGCTTTTGAACTATTCCTTTCCAATATTAAGAAGGGAATTAAAGTTTTCGTTTGGGTCCTGTGGTTTAGGGTTTGGGTCTCAAGCCTATAGCAACTCGGCACTGATGAGTTCCACAGAACGAAACGCGTCTGTCGATGCTGGCATGAGATCCTGAACGAAATTAAACAAAAGCGGTGATAAGAGAAATGCTTGCAGAATATTAATTAATTGTATAGGTACTTCATATCCCTACTAATATCAACACTTTGACAGGTGTCAACTTGACAGATGCCAGATAACAGTTGAAAAATAACATGACAGATATAAGCTTACTTTACATTTTGTGTTAGTTAGTGCGTTAAAGCGTCCTTTTAGTTTTTTAAAGTTATTAATTAATTTTCTGAATCTTAAAATTATGTTCATGTTTATGGCCTAGGCACCAATCGGGTTAGAATATTTATGGCCTGAGCCGTAAAAATTCAATATTTATTATGGAACAATACAAAATTCGACTTCTGTCAGATCTATCTAACCCCACTTTTTGCGTTAAATAATTTTACGTTTTATAAATCTTTCTTCTTGGCCTAATGACATAAACATCTAATATTTTACATTTAATATTAACAATGTAATAGTTATTTAACTAACTAGTGAGGAAAGTGTTACTTTTCGGCACGCGACTGCCATTGAACGAACGACCTCAGTCGAACAAGAAAATCTCGCAATTTTTTTCATCAGTTTCCACTTTTAACTTAAACATTTTTTCTACAAGCGAGCGAAAAGTTGCTACTTTCTTTACGCATTTACTTTTCGCACTGTAAAGGGTGTGAAAAGTAAGCACGCACGCTTGCAGAACAAATTTAATATATAATATTAAAAAAATACTCTTAAAATTGCGTATTTTATTTAATGTATTCAACTTAATTAAAAACTGAATGTATTATACCGACATCTTTTTCAAATAATATGTAAATTCACCCTTTCAAATTTGGCTCGTTTAATTATGCCATCAAATTACTTATGATCGTATTCCACCCACATATTTGAAATATTCCATTTCACTTGGCCAGGATGGTTTTAGCATCAAAGCTAAGGACATTAGCGGTATTACCGATGTGCCTTACTTGTTTATTCGTTTTCCATTAATAAAACGAATAGGTACATGAATAAAATCGTATGTACAAAAAGAGCATTACATTTGGAAATTAAATTAAGCTGCGAATTTCGTTTCTTTTTTCGTGAGCCGAAAATCGCTTAGTTATATCTTACTCTCGGGTTGTCAGCTGGATAACGAGGCTTATGCTCCAAATTTTATGTGTCTGCGGTTCTAAAGTTATGAGGCTACGAGAGACAGAAACAAATAAGAATAGGCGTAGAGAACGAAATTTTCGATCAGAAAAAAAAACCAAACGTTTTGGTTTGGGATTCTAAACTTTATAGAAAGTGTTTTTATATACAAGGGTGGGTCAATATAAAAACATATTATTTTGAGTTGCTCATTTTTATTTTCAACTTCTAGATCGATACACTTTGCCCAGCGTTTCTCAACTATCGGCCAGAAGAATATTTTGGAAGGCCCTTAAAATAGTAATTTTTTTTTTATTTATATTTTAGCCAAGGTGCACTGGCAAATTTGTCAATATTACACAAAAAAATACGCCTCCAAAACCCACCACATGCCCTCGGAACTCTCCAAGAGAGGGATAAGAAACTTTTATAATCATATGTTGAGTTCCGAGACCTTGTGGGTCCTGGGGTATTATTTTTGTATATTTTTAGCAGATCATAACATTTAAAAACACTAAGTGTGAAAAATGATACCAAATTGGTGATGGTATTTGTACCAAAAAGTGTTCACAGTTTGCCCACAAAATTTGCCCGAATTTTTGCCCATAATGTGCCCGCTAGTGTGACCGATTTATGCCCAAATTGTTTCTAATTTTTGCCAAAGTGTCACAAAATAAATCCAAATGGTCACAAATAATTGTTAATTGAATACCAACTATATATAAATAAGAAACTTGCAACGAAGCCAAGTAGCATTTTTAGTGGTTAAAACGTATCGGCCACTTATACTTGGAACCATAAAGTGCATTGCCAAAATCTCTGCCACGTGCTAAAAATGGTTCTATTACGTGGAAGTTACTAAAATGGGGAACACTTTTTAAGTGTCAGTTTCTATAACGTGGAGGTATAGTGGCCAAAACATTAAGCAAAACAAAAAATTTCAATTCTAGTTATAATTTGCAAGTTGAATTCTTATTAAGCATGCCTTGTTGAAATATGTGCTAATGAAAAAGAATATAAAAAGCTGTAAACTAAGCGGATCTAAAAATTATTTATCTTAAGACCCTAAATAATTTATTTAATATTTCTGGTCCCCTGAAACCAATAATTATATATTAACTTGACTTAACTGGAATTATTTGTTTAAAACTACACATTTATTTTCCTACAATGACGACTATTTGTAAACCTGTGTGCTTTTAGAAGAAGAATTGAACTTTAAAGTGGTACTCCTATGCAAACCGTGGAAACCATTTAAGGGGACATCCATTAATTACGTAAGGTATTTTTCTGATAATTTGGACCCCCTTCCCCTTGGTGAGAGTTTGAGAGATGTGGAGACCATGTAAAATGGTTAATTTGAATACATATACATATTTTTTTAACTCAAAAGTTGACGTGAGATTTTAAATAAACCCCCAATCCCTTAAAATGAGATTTGGTGAGATTTTGCTGGACCCCTCCCCCCATTTTGTCTCACGTAAGCATGTAACAAGAACATGGCAATGACCACCGCAATTATATAAAAAAGTTATGCCACTTACAAAGTTTGAAAAAAGTTCCGAAAACCTTGCCAAAAGTTAATAATGACATTATATAGACAAGTTCTGCACAAACAGATTTCAAATTGAAGTCTGCGAAAAAAAATTAGTTTTTAATTGTGCCCCCCAGCCTCCTGCCCCCCAATATAAGATAATTTAAATTAAAGTGGTACAATATTTAATTCACTATTGTTTATCGACAAATTTCATATTTTATTAAAAAAATTCAAGTATTATAGATTTTATACCATTTCTATTTTTTTTTTTCATGCTATGCTAGCGTTTTTTCTGTGTACTGATAGACCAAAAACTATAAAGTATACTCTGCTAGTGCATATTTTTA
This sequence comes from Brassicogethes aeneus, assembly GCA_921294245.1. Taxonomy (NCBI): domain Eukaryota; kingdom Metazoa; phylum Arthropoda; class Insecta; order Coleoptera; family Nitidulidae; genus Brassicogethes; species Brassicogethes aeneus. The sequence continues at coordinate 12,613,327 of OV121133.1, forward strand.
TACTTTTACTTTTATCAAAAGTAAATCACCTTATAACATTGCATTTTTGAAATTTTAAGCCTTAATTTCACCAAAGTTAATTTATGTAAAATATTTTTACATCGGCCCGGCTTAGATATAAATAGAATGTAACTACTTAACTTAACTCACCTGAAGCCGACTCGAGTTAAAACGTCATAATTAAAAATACTAAGGAAATTACAGTTTAGGTTTCATGACCTTTTAAGGATAGTTTACAATTTTTGACCTTTTTAGAGAGTTTCTGGTCTTTTTGAGATACGAAATTATAAATTTACAAAAATACAGAATGCTTGAAAATAAAAAAAACTAAGAAAATATTAAATTTTATAATTTAACGGTTTTTAAACCAAAACACATAAATATTTAAAAATGTTTAGTCATTTAACTTTTTACAACCAAATTCTTTAAGCTTTAAATATTTTTAAACAACTCAGTAATGCATTAAATTACCATAATTTTACTTAACTAAGTTACCATTATAAAAAAGTGCATTCTTTTTATCTCATGCAGTTTTTTAATAAGTAAGCACTATTAAATTGTGTTTGCGTGTGGAAACGGATTCATTTCATATAAAAATAACCTTATGGTAAAGATGTCTAAGAGACCAGTACCAACATAATATAATTTTTTCTCGTAAAACACTTTTATTATAAAATATCTTAACTCCTTTTAATAAAACAGTTTGAAGTTTTTTTCGGTTTCTTTCCGATTTCTCTTTATATTCTGCCTTGCTGCAGGTTAAAGATCTGCACTACTCATGCTACTTCAAAACTCTTCTTATTGTTATCAAACAAAAACTTTGTCGTCAATGTTCTTTACTTCGGGATTACTTCTGAAGAAATTCTTACGCATGGTATTATTTTTGGGGCTTGGTGAAAACTAAATATCGTTCATACAGTTTTGATGGATTTCTAACATTTGAATAAATTTACTGCGTAGATTAAAACTGCTTTACACGCCTGTTTGTAACTCACTGTCAAAGTCTCGCCCTCTTATAAATTGTAAAATTAAACTACTCGAAGACATCCAATCCACGAGAAAGTAATGCTGAAGAAAAACTGGCTGTACGAAAAGCCAGTCTTTCACATTCTGATACGTATACACGACTACTTAATGAATAAAGCATGGACAAAAATGAACATAAACATAGACCACAGATTAATTATATTTTTCTCGCAGGTAAACAAAATCACTAAATTTATGATATTTTTCATAATTTTCACAATCAACTGGGCACCTAAAAGTGACATTTATGAAATCCTTCCCTTCTGGGTGACCAGTAAGTGTCAACAAAGAGGGTTTAATTTGTTACGAATATCATAATCCCTTACAAAAATTACCTACTGTAACAGTGTGACCCATTTGTTTGCGACTCACTCCTGTAAAATCTTTATTTATTGTTCGATTTTAACCGGATTTGTTTTGAAGTGTAGATCTTGATAAACTGTATTTTTGAAGTGCACAATAATTACTATTAACAAAAATTTATTCTGTCAAGTTATCTATAAAAAACATTGAAATAAAATTAAACTAATAGTAACATGCTCAGTTTTGACATTACTCCAGAACGAATATAAAAGTGTATTGAAATAAATGGCGGATAGAGGTGACAAAAATAAAATTGTAGAGAATTCTCAATTTTTTTCATTGTTATTTTAAGTTTCTATTGCATTTTTTATTTGTTAAAACTAAGCATAAGAATATTAATACCATGTTACTATTAGTTTAATTTTATTTCAATGTTTTCTTTATGGATAACTTGACAGAATACATTTTTGTAAATAGTAATTATGGTGCATTTTTTATTTAGCTACAAAATCGTTCCTACTTAAATTTTTTAATAAAATTTATTATAAGACCGTTGCGGTGGTAATTCAGTGACGTGAATAGATTTTTTTTTTTAATCCCTAATATGAATTCTTAAAAAATTAATATATATTGCGTTTTTTGCTCAAAAAATACAGTTTATTACACTTTAACACAAATCCAATTAAAATCGCACAATAAATAAAGATTTTACAGGGGTGAGTCGCAAACAAATGTCACACTGTATGTAAGGGCAAAATTCAATAATTTTTTGTTTTGTCTGAAAAGAGAAAAGATATGATATGATAGATAGATACATAGATAAGATAAGTTGCGAGGTGAGGACTTTTAGACCATCCTACCATATTTTTAAAGTGCATTTAAATGCACGTGACTATCAATTATTGTTTTAAGAACATAATACCCATTTTAATGGCTGAAGTAAGTCTTCGCCCTGAGGATGCTTGAATGAAATATTACCGTATCAAGAGTAGAACTAATTACTCTGACAACATAAAAAACGTAAAAGTAAAGCAATATTCAGAGCCGGATTTAACAATTTTATTCTTTATTATAATTACAATTATTATTATTTTATTAAAATGAAATCTTCTAATTAAATTTTACCTCACTTTCAAATTATCCGATCCAACTAAAATTTGGTACACATAAACCTGATAACAATTTAATATCATGTTAGCCAAGTCAACGTTTATAGCGCGCCAAGGACTGAATGGCACTAGAGTGGCTAAACATGATGTGCTACATTGTTTGACTCATATTGCTAAAAGTATTTGAGAAATACTTTAATTTAGTAGTTTAAAAAGTAAGGACAAAGTGAGAAATGAAAAGTGATTATTATTAATGTGTAATTGTATTTAAAGGTACACATTAATAATTAATTATGTCATTAGGCCAAGAAGTAAGTCTTTTTGTGCTGAGCTCAAAGTTTGAACAATTAAGCGAATCACGATAAATAAAAGGGTGACATTCACAATATCGAAATTCATTATATCGAATTCAAAATATCGAACACTTTTTATCGAAAATCAAAATATCGAAAATACAAAATGTCGAAAATCAAAATATCGAAAATTCAAAATGTCGAAATGAAAATATCGAAATTTTATTTAATCGAATTTTCAATTTATCGAAAATAAAATCTCGACCGCTGTCATACAGGTTATGACGAATAGCTGTCATCTTGGTTATGCAGGTACACTGCATTGTGCCATACCAAACCAACCCAAACTTAACAACCCAACCCAACCGACCCCGCCCCATTGGGCCCCTCCCGCCCCATTGAGCAATAGAGGTATAATATATCTAAGGGCAGGCTGTATTGTGACAATGGGGCGGGAGGGGCCCAATGGGGCGGGGTCGGTTGGGTTGGGTTGTTAAGTTTGGGTTAGTTTGGTATGGCACAATGCAGTGTACCAGCATAACTAAAATGACAGCTATTCGTCATAACCTTGAGGAATACTTTGCTACATTTAGCCTCTAGTTGAAAATGAGGTTAAAATATGCGACGGTTGAGCACACACATTTCTACGTCCGTCCGACGGTCGAGCACACACTTTTCTACGTCCGTCCGACGGTCGGGGAGACCCTACCTTTAATTATTCGACATTTTCAAATCGACATTTTAATTTTCGATATTATCATTTTTGACATTTTGAATTTTCGATATTTTGATTTTCGACATTTTGTATTTTCGATATTTTGATTTTCGATATTTTGAATTCGATATAATGAATTTCGATATTGTGAATGTCACCCAAATAAAACGTACAACTAATAAAAGTAGAAAGTGAGGTTAGAGAGATCTGACAGATATCGAAATTTATTATTGGTACAAATGCTGTAAATAATGAAATACTAGCCTCACAAAGTAGTTTTCAACGAGCTTTGACAACAATAATAGTATATTAAAGAACTAATGTCATGACGTCATTTTGTCGCACGCGGACAATTTATATGGACAATTGTAATGGACAAGTGCGACAAAAGGTATTATGACATGAGTTCTTTATGCTATTTTATCTATTTTGCAAAAATTCTATAAAAAAAATTTTATACCTTAAATTTAATTTGGTCGAATTTTACTTTAGATAGTTGGTATCACAGTCATTGGTTTGACAGTTAATGTCAAAAACGATTCGCCTTTAATTTACTTATTAACAATAAGCAGCTAATGTTAAAGAAGAAAAAAAGGATCTTCTTTATTGCCAGAAAAGTCTCGTAAGTACTAGATAAATCATAAAAATATTATAACCAATATGCAAAATATTATGCTGTTTAAAGAATAGCCAACCTAAAAAATCAAAATTTTGGGTGGAATAAAGTGGGTGACGAAAATCAAAATATCGAAAATACAAAATGTCGAAAATCAAAATATCGAAAATTAAAATGTCGAAAATGATAATATTGAAATTTTATTTAATCGAATTTTCAATTTATCGAAAATAAAATATCGACGTTCATAATATCGAAATTCACTTTATCGAATTCAAAATATCGAACACTTTTTATCGAAAATCAAAATATCGAAAATACAAAATGTCGAAAATTAAAATGTCGAAAATACAAAATGTCGAAATATTTTCTTATTTTGAATTTGATATTTTGTTTAAATATTTCAATTAATCGACATATTATTTTAATCACTTCGGATTAAAATCGACGAAGTGTATATGTACAGAGGCGCCTCTGATATAGAAATGTACTCAAACTCAACAACACAACCCAACCGACCCCGCCCCATTCGGTACATAACCGTAACTTTATCTACAGAGGCGCCTCTGTACATATACACTTCGATTTTTTTTTAATCATACATTTTAATTTTCGATATTTTTAAATCGAAATTTTAATTTTCGAAATTTTAATTATTCGACATTTTCAAATCGACATTTTAATTTTCGATATTATCATTTTCGACATTTTAATTTTCGAAATTTTAATTATTCGACATTTTCAAATCGACATTTTAATTTTCGATATTATCATTTTCGACATTTTAATTTTCGATATTTTGATTTTCGACATTTTGTATTTTCGATATTTTGATTTTCGATAAAAAGTGTTCGATATTTTGAATTCGATATAATGAATTTCGATATTGTGAACGTCACCCGAATAAAGTATCTCATTACAGCACCGAAAGCGGTAAAGGACATATATTTATGGAAAACTTTTTCTTAAACTTTGTTTACGAATTACTCCTTGTATTTTTTTGCTTATAAATAAACATCTGCTTTTTTACAATCCAGTCCTTGTAGGCAAAATAATTAACGGACCTCACAGTGACACGAATAAAAACTAATTTAATGCCCAAACTTGGAAAATATATTTTTACAGGTTTGCAGTTTGTTTTATGAATGTTGCGCTAATAGACGCACTTGTGCTTAATAATAAATACAATTGTACTAAAAACTGCTCTAATGAAACTGATTACCACCATTATAATGAACATGTAAAGATGATTTAATATTACTTTTTATGTGGCTTAATTAGAAGCAGCAATAATAAGTAATAACTTAAAGCTGGAACATGGCGTATACCATCAAGATAAAATAAAAATGTAAGATACGTCAAATTATGAAAAAGAAAATAATGGAAGATGTTTTTTAATGTACAAGATGCAATTATACAAAGTGGTTTATGAAAGGTAGTGTCTCCCCGACCGTCGGACGGACGTAGAAAAATGTATGCTCGACCGTCGGACGGACGTAGAAATGTGTGTGCTCGACCGTCGGACGGACGTACAAACGTGTGAAAATGACTAGAGGCTAAATGTAGCAAAGTATTCCTCAAGGTTATGACGAATAGCTGTCATCTTGGTTATGCAGGTACACTGCATTGTGCCATACCAAACCAACCCAAACTTAACAACCCAACCCAACCGACCCCGCCCCATTGGGCCCCTCCCGCCCCATTGAGCAATAGAGGTATAATATATCTAAGGGCAGGCTGGATTGTGACAATGGGGCGGGAGTGGCCCAATGGGGCGGGGTCGGTTGGGTTGGGTTGTTAAGTTTGGGTTAGTTTGGTATGGCACAATGCGGTGTACCTGCATAACCAAAATAACAGCTATTCGTCATAACCTTGAGGAATACTTTGCTACATTTAGCCTCTAGTTGAAAATGAGGTTAAAATATGCGACGGTTGAGCACACACATTTCTACGTCCGTCCGACGGTCGAGCACACACTTTTCTACGTCCGTCCGACGGTCGGGGAGACACTACCTTTATGAAATAAACAATTTTAAAATTACGTGTTCTTCCAGAAAGTTTAATATTAATGATTTGGATTCATATTATAAAAAAAGTAGAATATTATTATTCAAGAGATAATGCGCATAATCTCTAGTGTAATACTACTACACTTTATCTACTCCAATTAGTGGATAATTAAATGATTTTTAAAAATAAATAAATAAAATCTGACATCTGTCAAATGGTTAACCTTACTTTTTACCAATTTTAAATGTAATTATAGTCACCTTCTTTCAATTTAAAACCCGATTGGTTTTAATCACAGTGATTATTGAAATCGACCAATTATCGATGCCTAACAACGTGAATAATGTATGACATTTGACACCTGTCAACTAACTTAAAGATAAATTCAGCCCGTGACTAAAACGCCATAAAGCCACAACTTGTCAATGTATATTTAAAAGGTCACTTAGTGTCATGGAAACATGTACAATAATGGGCGTTTTAAAGGTGAGAGTAAAAAAAATCACTTTCAGCACATATACCATACATGATTTTTTCTACACACACCATTAAAAGTACAAATCAACGCATTTCATTTATATTTTTAAAAAATATCATTTTAAAAAATCCAATTGTCCATGAAGTTTATTGTTTCTATGATTTGTTAACAAGTAACTTAAAATCTCGTGACATTGAAAGTGATCAAGAAAATAAATTTTTTCTGGCAGAAAACGAAGAAACTCTTAATAAAGCCACTTTCGAGTTATTGCCTGGTAAGTCAAAGCAACAGTACAAGTTTTCTTATGATCGTTTCTTAAAATGGGGTGATCTGAAATATGTTAGTTCAAGTTCAGTAAATAAGTACTTTGGTCATCACAAAGAATTTATCCAGAAAAATATATCATTTAGACAAAAGTAGAGCAAATCCAAAACTAATTACCTACCCACATCTTCCTTAATGAAGACACCGTAAAGTCTATGTTTATAAATACATTTATTACCAAAGTCTAAAGATGTAATCGTTATTTAATTACAATGTTACACTTAAATAATATAGTAATTATATAGAAATAGAAGCCACAGTTCAGGAGAATTAGTAAATGAACCATCTGTACCGCAAGTGTAGAGCAATTTTTCCTTAACGGTACCACCAAGAGTAATGCATCAAATTCTCATAGCATGGCATAGAAAAGCAAAACTGAAAAAATCTTTAGGTGCATTGTGTGTAGGAAGTGTCGCACAATTATAGGATTAATTGCCCTTATAGCTTCGTGTTCTATGGTAAATTTATCTTCTATATAATGAACGTGTTTAAAATAAATTATGGGAGAGATCAAAATATTAGTTCTCATTCGACAATGTGTTATATTACTTTGAATGGATGGAAAGATTCAGATGCTTTCCTCGCAATTTCGCACTAAGATACTTAGCGTGTGATCTTGACAGCATGTCAGTGAAAGGAATTTTTACCGTTACGTATAGATGAAAAATAAATCAATTTTAAATAAATACACCGAAAGATTTTAATTTTAAAATTCAATCAATATGAAAATTAATTTTTTTAAGCCCTAATCTTGGCAAATATTTTTTACATGCGACATAAATTGATTTAAAATAACCTTAATTTAGTAATTTATGTTCTTACAGTTTTAAGCAGTTTGTTAAATTTAACACATTTTTAACAATTATCAAATTAAAAACTTTAAAATAAAAAGTATTTAGAGTTTGATGAATTCATGATGAACATTATTAAGGTAATATACCTCAATGATATTTTTTAAAATGATTTATAAGCATTGCAATAAAAAAAATTAAAAGTCTAGGTTCCTAAATATGCAAATATGAGTATTACGATTTTAAAAATAACATAAACATGTAAAAAAATGCAAAATGAACAAGCATAATTTACTTACTAAAACATATATGGAATGACAAAATAACAGCAGCTACTGTAAAGTATGGGGTGCCGCAAGGATCTATATTAGGCCCAGTATTATTTATTATTTACATTATTGACCTAAAAATCCATGAAAGCAATGTCTGTACTTACCTTTAAGCAGATGATACCACCTATTTAATAAAATCAATTAATGAAAAAGAATTAAAAGCAAAGGAACAAAAAACACTTGAAGAGTCAAAGACATGGTTTGAAGCAAACAAATTAAAATTAAATGAAGATAAAACGCAACATCTTTATTTTGGAAAAAAGGAAAAGGATAATTTGAAGTTTTTGGGTGTAACCATAGATAACAAACTTACCTGGACAACGCATACGGAATCCCCTTCGAGTTGTAAAAAAATTCAGTACACAAGAAGAAGCTCTCTGTGCACTTTGCCAACTGCCATAGCATACTATCCTATGCAATACTTCTTTGGGTACCTCTAGCTATGCAAGACATGTCTTTATAATGCAAAAAAAAGCCATTCGAGTATTATGTGACCTTGACCCACTAACAAATTGCAAAAAACATTTTATAAAATGCAAAATTCTGACACTACCAGCAATATATATCCTCAAGTGTATCAACTTCGTTCATAAAAACTTGAATAAGTTTTCTACGATAGGCCAGTATCATAACTTCAATACCAGATACAAGAACAATTTAGAAACTCCACTTAATAAAACGAAAAGAACACAACAAGGAGTACACTACTGGGGTGCAAAACTATACAATAATCTGCCAAGGGAAGTTAAATCTAAACAACCAGAAGAATTTAAAAAGCTGGTAAAAAATATTTTATTAAGGAAACCTGTGGATTCTTGGCAACGAAATAATTGGACCGCTTTTTATGGAAGAAAACTTGACTAGACAATTATATCTTGATCTTCTTAAAAATGTTACTTATTACCCGGTCATTAGAAAATCAGATTGACGAAAAAGGAAACATGTTGCTTGATGAAATACATTTGTACTTTTAACAAGATCCTCGATATGCTTTAAAAGTTAGAGAATGGTTGTTCCCGAGAAATGGATTAGTAGAAAAGGTGCTCAAGAATTGCCGGCAAGATCTCCAGATTTAACGCCACTTGATTTGTTTCTTTAGGGTCATTCAAAAACACCATTCTATAAAACACCACCTGAGAACATTCAACAACTGAAACGAAGAATAATTCCAGAATGTACGCAGATAACTCCTGAATGTTTCAAAAAGTTGGACAGGAGGTTGTAATATTGTTTAAAAAAACGGAGCACATTTTAAACATTTAAAATAATTTTATTTATATCACACCTTTTGTGGCTCTAACTTGCAAATCCGTGATCTGATTTTAACTTCAATAGATCAGAATTGAATTTCCTTTAAAATGATGGGTCGCAAGGTTTAGGGTGCCATTTAAATCATATTTACTATAACTTAAAAGTTATTAATGATGGCTAGTTTTTAATTTAAAGCCCTGTATAAATTATGTAACATTGAATTAATAATGTATTGTACCGAGTACAGCTCTGGATCTCGGATGACTCATCGCCGATGAATCAGTTAAGCTTTGGTACTCGCGATAATAGTATATTATGTATCAAGTTTTATAAACGCCATTTTAGTTACGAGTTTAATTAAGCACGAGCGAAGCTTGCGAGCGAGTGTTTAATAAAAACGAGTGTCTAGAGAAGTTTATAAACGAGTTGCATACTATACTTTATCTACGACGAACACAAAACAGAATTTAAAGCCAATTTTATTTGTTAAAATTTTGACATCTGTCAACTGTCACCCGAATTTAACCTCACTTTTTCCCAATTTATAATAAAGCTAACTTCAGCCCGTGACGTAAAATGTCGAAAAGCCACTGTTGTTAACTTCAGCCCGTCAATAAAACGCCATAAAGTTACAGCTTGTCAATGTAGGAGTAGATAATAGTTATTTACGATATAAGTGGGATAAGAGCTTTATTAACGTACGCATGCGAAATTTGGGCAATCGCAAAAGTACGTTAATAAAGCGTTATCACACGTATATTGTACAAATTTTTATCTACGCCTCTAAATGAAAAAATAAACGGTAATTATTTTTGTCTAAGACTTAATTTAGGGTTATTTTGACATTTTGACATTTTGACTTTTTTATTTGATTGGTTAAAAACAGAGAAAAACGCGTGCGTTAATGAACTTCTTATCTCACTCAAAATGAGTGGGATAAGAAGTTCTTATCTCACTGGCGTAGATAAAATAAATAAATTTACGTGCAAATAAATAGACTCTTGTACAGTTGTGATATATAAATAATTAGTAGTTGTATTTAGTTGGTTTTATAGTTTCTTAGTGTTTTAAGTATAATTAAGTTATAAAAATAAATCGTTTAGTTCGTTAATAAAAACCAGTGCGTGTTTTAATTCACACTGTCGAACCGTAAAAACGTTACAGTATTATTAATTCAAATACAGAACTTTTTCAAACAATCCAACTATAACAAAAGTGTCAGTTTTCACATAATCTAAATAACTAATTAGTTTTTGCCTACTTATGAAGCTACTTATAATATCTTCATAATTTTATTGGCTTCTTGTCACTTTTAAGTAACAGTAAAGCTTAAACGTTCTAACAGGGAGGTTCGAAGTCTGTTTTTGATCAACTTCGATTTTGAAAATGACGTTTTTCTTCTGCTGTTTATGACCATAAGTGACATTCTTAAGGCAACCCCAATACTAGGAATACTTTTTGTCGTAATTTTTTCCAAAATTGAACTATATTTTTCCCAATTCTCAATCCTTTGCCGGAATGATGATTCAAATTGATCGATGAAGGAAATTAGAAATTTTTTTGATGGGGTCAGCTCAACTTCTGGTGTTTGGACACAGTCAAGAGGTGACAATCGCACGTTTTCGCTGTGTTTCATTCTTATACACTGTGCAATGAGAACGAGCTAACTCAGCAGCTTTCACATCATGTTATTCAAAGACATACCATACCGTCTTGTTCATATGAAGTTGTGAGCGCTAATAGAGACTTTACTTTGTTGTATTAAAAATGTCTTATGTCTTGATATAAAACAGTAGGCGGAGTAGGCATATATTATTAATGGGTACATTGTTACGTCCTTACAGGGTTCCGTGTGAATAAAATACTTCAGGACCAGGACTTGGAGCATTTAATCACTATTTATTTTCAGGCACACTACTAACTTAAACTATATACACTAACTTATTTAAACATTCTCAACTCATATATGTCGAAACTATCTCCACCCCACATTAGGTTAAACCAAATGCAAATGATTAATGAAGATTACTAGAGATGGGATTTTAGGTTACCAAATTTATAAAAATAGGTACGTAAATAGGTAAAGTTTATCTTGTTTTAGGTGAGAAAATTCTTAAATTAGGTACGTACTTTACGAAAATAAGTACTGGAAAGCAAATTTTTGGTGGTAAAATAATTTAATTTATTATTGTATAAAATTGTATTGAACAAGATTTTTATGATTTAAAAAAATTGAAAATAACTGACGAATATATCTTGTAAAAATATTTTATAACAATCAAACATTTTATAATTTTTAATGCGGCGGCACATTCAAAATGTTTTTGTTAATAGGCATTTATTATAGAGTAAAAAATATTTGTTAATTTTAACCAAATATTAACAAGGTCCACATAATTTTATGTTAACAAACATTTCGTAGATTTAATAACAAAATCCCATATCAATAATTCAACCATAATTCTTGTAATTTTTAATATAAACATAAATAGACACAAAAATAACATACACACAATTAAATAATACAACATTCTGAATTCATTAAATTGTAAAGAAATTTGGTACAATATAATTATCAGTTCAATCAGTACTACTACAACACTTACTGATGTATTTCGTAACTTTAACCCACTTCACTGTATCCCCTAATTTAAGTTTGAAAACCAGTGATGGCATCTTTTTCGGATACTTCGCACTTCGCACACTCGTTAAATAGGAATAAGGAATCCGAATAACAATAATAAGTTATTAATAACAGATTTCTGGTAATATGTTATAACACTCTGCAGGGCCATATTAACCATTAGGCAGTATAGGCAATTGCCTTAGGCGCCAAGAAGAAATAGGCGCCTTGTCCCCAACCAACTTAAAAAATTTAAAAAATGGTTTTACAAATATGAAACAAATAAACAATATACAATTATGAGTAGGTACGGTAGAGTACCAAATAATCATTTTTAAAAAATGCGGCTTCCTTTGTAATAACGCGGTGTCAAGCCGACAAAGGCGTGCCGCTCTTTAAGCGTGTGCCGCACTGAAGCGCGTTCCGAAAGAAATTCGCTTCTGTTTTTATGCCCTACACAAATTTATTTCAGATAAAATTAATCAGTAGTTAGGTAGTTATGTTAGATAGCTGTTTGTCTTCGATAGTGTAAATTTGCTATATGTTTTAAGGTAGGTACCTACCTATTTATGAAATGTTAATATTAAACATTTAGTAAACCTACATCTTACAAAGAAATTTAGGGAATTAAAGTTGTTTTACATTTTTTTAAATACTTACTATTTTAGTACATCTTTAATAAAACTTTAGGACCCTAAAAAGTTTTTAGTAAAAACTAAAATTATACTTGCATAATAATATTATGCATTTTTAAATTTTATATCTCTGCAGCAGAGACTCTGCTAAATTATTATTAGGGTAGGTACTGAACCTACCCTAATAATAATTTTATTATAATTAAATGCATTTGTTCGAATTTACCTGTTTTCTCAGTGTTGGAGGTGATATAATACGTAACTATATTTATTTGCCTAGGGCCCCTTAAGTGTAGTATGTAATGATAGGCGCCAAATTTTTAAGTGCCTAAGGCGCTCAATTGCCTTAAGCCGGCCCTGACACTCTGGACAATTGTTACGAAGACGTTACGAATTAGAATAAATTAAGCAGAAACATAAGATGCAGACGCTGAAGTCAGTTAAATTTGTTGATACGTATTGTCAGTGGGAAATGTTTTGATTGACTGCCTGAAATCACGTGTAGTATTTCATCGAAATAATTTGTTAAACATTAACAAAATAATATGTGACCTTTAAAATTAACAAAATGCTTACAAAATTGCATATTGCTTTTACAAAACTTTCGGTTAAATATTTTCCTTTGTTAAAATAATTACATACCTGGTTTTTATACAAAAAATTATGTTAAAATTTTACCAAATAAAATTAACAAATTATAGTTTATATATTAACAAATGTAATATGCTAAACCAATGTTTAAAATAGTATACCTAAAAATTGTGAAAAAAGCAAGGTACCTAATTTTTTTTAAATAATATTTTAAGAATCTTATTTTAGTTTTAATTAAAAATACAGGAAATTCTTGTCAGATTTATAATAACTATTATTTCATTGCTGTTATTACAATGATAATAAAAATCGAAAACCTTGCAAATTACAGAAGACATACCAATAAACATTACTGAATAAATACTTTATTACACACAATAAAAAACAAGCAATAAATAAAGCTTTTGTATTAAATAAGGCAAAGAAAAGTTAAAGACGTCAAAGTAATCACCCATAACTCTTAGTAAATATTTCGCATGTTCCTCAAATAAATATTCATTTTTTCAGCCGATCGTTCCTTTAATGCTGATTTGTCGTCATAATGCAGTTATGGCAATTATGAATTTATAAACTGATCAATGTGGGTGTTTCGGTTAAGGTTAACTGTCAGAAATTAAATATCGTAACGGCAAACAGGCAGATACACAAAATATCACTTGTGTCGATCAGGATTAGTCGATAATTAAGCACGTTTCGGGTTTAAGATATTCCTAATCAATAGCGTAATTAATTGATGAAACTTGTTTGTTTTGATGGGTCAGTAGTCAGGTCATAACTATTTTTGTCCGTGCGAATAACATATGCTACATGTTTATACATCCAGGTTGTACTTCACACGAGTAGGTATAAAAGATTAAAAAAATATTTTTTATGATATACAGGGTGTTATGTATTTAATGTTATATATTAAAATACTGAATACCTTTTGACATAAGGAATAAAGGAAAAATATTTAAAAAAACATTTTTCAAAAGATAAAGAAAAAATATGCATTAGAAGTTTTTTATATTTTTTGTGATACGCCACTGGTTACACACTTGTTTATCTCTGCACACCTGTATTTTGTGAGTACATAGTGTAAGGATCCTGTAGTATATAAACTTTTAAATTCGAATTTGGCGCTATTTTAACCAAAGAAAATTTAAATAATCCACTAAAAATAATATTATAGTTTTAAGATATTTTATGTTTTAAAAACCCTATTGAGTTTTAAAGTTTCACTTCTTTGTATCTCAACGTAGAAATATTATGAAGCCTGTTTATATTACACATTCTTGCTTAAGTGGCCGAGATGTTTAAAAAGCTAGATTAGGAAATAGAATAGAGACAGAGGGTTTTTGCTCGCCCTTCGAGATACTTCTGTTAAACCGTTTGTGAAATATATTATAATATAGTTATAGTTTTTGTGATTGTTACCGATCTTCTGCTATAATTATTAGGTAGGTACACTTTTTTAAATTGTAAATTTGCTAGTAATGATAAACAACTCCTCGTTTTTTGCTTATAATTTGCTTATAATTTTGAACAATATTTTTTAATTCGCATTTTTGTCTATGACGTTTATCATTGCTAGTTTATTGGGTCCTAATCATTTTAATAATATTAATGTGTAAATAGCGAGTGATTTTTGGTAATATTTTTTTATTGTATCAAATTTCATTATTTTGGTTTAATATCTTGGGACCGCGCATACACTGAGTTTAAATCTTTATGTTGTCGCGTTTATCCTAAACAGTGAATTAAATTTATCTTAAATATTACTATTTTGTATTTTCTTTATTTTGAGTTATACTGGCCTTGATTTTGTTGTCTCCTTTTGTATAACTTTTATTTAACTGAAATGTATTTTATTGTTTATGAAACTCAGTGTATCATCTCGGTATTAAGGTATTTATTTATTTTAAATCTTTGTATTTGTACTCAGGCTAAAGCTTTTAACAATTATATTATTATTATCATATTGGTATTACTTGGGTAAGGTTTATAAAATGCTATTATTATTATTTTTGCTATTATTATCACATAATTTGATATTTCCATTAGGTAATATCATGGTAAGGTAATAGTACCGATTAGCATTTTGATAGATTCGGATTGGAGACTTAGGGTTAAACCTGCTTACCTAAGCGCTTTAATTTGAAACTTGATAATGACTTTTTGGGTGCTATATTTTGTTCTTATAATATTTATTTTATACAGCGCGACACTTTCATGTGGTTTGAGTTTTAGGCTATGTTTATGTGTTTTTGTAATGACGCTCTCCTAGTTATCATTTATTGTATTTATTTACATTTTTCCCCCTTTTATTTTATTGCTAATTGTTGATTTTATTTGTGTCTGTATTTGTATTTGTGTTTTGTTGGAAAAGCGTTTTTTACTTGAACATATAAGCATGGGTAATATAAAGGCATTAGGTGAAAGGTGGTGTCGTTATGTTACTTACCTTTAATTTCTGTGTGCAGGCCGTGTTTGTATGCTTTTACAATACTATTGTCTTGTGCTGGACATTGATTTTGTGAGAGGATTTAAAATGCGTAAGTGGTATAAAGGCACTAAGTGAGAGCAGTGTCGTTATATTTCTTCCACAGATGGTTTGCTTAACATTTTTCCATAGTGTGGTTATTAGCTACGGGTAATATCTGCATTATATCAATAATTTCCCGCGTTCCTATCCTATTTAGCATTCGAATTCTCTCTATATGAAAGTTGTAGTTGCTGTTCGTTTATTATTATTATTATTATTATTATTTTATAAAATCGTATCATCGTACAATAGTTCGAAGATGCGTGGTAAGGTAATCAAATAGTACAAATCTTTGTCATAAAATGACAATCTCTAAGAATAACTTTACCTGAGGACAAAATGTTTTGAATATTGATAAAAAAACTCCCAAATTATATGAAATATGTTTATCTGCTTTTCATGTTATTTTATTCACTTATGATTTATATAGTATTCTTGTGATTATGACCCATGTTTTAATTGTTTTGTTTTGTATATTATTTTTATTTGAACTGTGTAAGTCGCCAGGGTTTTTATGGTCCCTTTTCCCTGTGCTTTGACTCAACGGGCCACCCCTTTGTCTTTGCTTAAATTAAATCAGGGGTTTAAAAATTAAATACTTGTGTTTCATTAAACCTGACCAATTTCAAAATAACGTTATTATCAATGTAAGTAAATACACAACATAGAGTCCTAATTTTTATAAAGTAAGTAAATTAACTAGACGATCACGAATATGCCAAAACAAGTATTTCAGTATACTTAAAGAATCGGGTTACGAAAATACGTAGTGGACATTACATTTTGTTGCCAGGTGACCAGGATACATTGATAATGGGGTTTGAAATTGGTCTGGGTGATGGATTTATTGCTTTCACACAGCGGGGTAAAATATTTCCTACGCATTTTTAAGTGTTGCTCTCGCACAGTGAGGTAAAATATTTCTTCTGCATTTCCAAATGTTGTTTGCACAGTGGGGTAAATATTTTTATGTATTTTATCTTTGTTTAGTTTTTTTTCTTTATTTCTTGTATTTAAGGGTTTGTTGTCATTTAATTCTATATATTGGATAAATAATTTTTTAGCTCAAATATTCTGTGTGTATGCACAGTGGGATAAGTTTTTTTTCTCCTTTTGTACGTTTTTAACTTAAATAAGTTGTTATTACCTTTTGGTACTGCTGAGTCTTCTTTGAAGTCAGTTTTTGGTATTAGTAGTTGAATCTTCCTTGAAGCCAGCTGCTTATTTTTATTTGTGTTGTTCCTTTTAGTTTCAAAAAATTTCTTTAACTATTGATGAATTTTCTTTTAAAGCTAGCTTCGAAACATTGTAAGAAGTTACGTATTAGAATACTGAAGCTGAATCACGTCTATGGTGGCAGCTAAGCAAAGTACTAAGGGGCGCAGCTAAGTGTAGTGCTAGGGGGCGCAGCTGAATCTTCTTTGAAGACGGTTGTTTTTGTTTAATTACTTTTGTAAACATTAGTTAAACATCCTTGATGTAACTATTTTGGTGTTTTTTTTTTAGTTATACATCTGTTGATGTAACTATTTTCTTTTGTAACGTAGTGGAACATCTATTGATGTCACGCAAGGGTTGTGTTTGGGGTAAACGAACCTAATTTTATTTTACAGGCTTTAAAATACGTTTTTTTGGTCCTGTCCTCTTATTATTTTCCTTTCTGGTTTTACCTAGTAAATAGCTTAATTTTTATGAGCTAGATCTTTATAGACTATGTTCTGCTATTCGTTGTGTCTTGAGAGACTTTGAAAAGTGCAAATTTACTTTTCAGAAGTGTATTGGGAACAGTTTTTTTTGTATATTCAGAGCAGCTATTTACGGTCGATTTCTTTTGTCCTATTACAGCAGGCCAATACAAGGTAGCCTATATTTTGGTTAAACAATTTTTTTTGTCAGTCTTTCCAATTTTATTTTTTCATTAAAGGTTTTGTTTATTTAGGAGTAATTGGCGAATTGTTTGAGTCTGGTGAAAGAATGTGGGTTGTGTGTTATTATTATATATTTTTTGTGAACCATTTTACATGTTTTGATTTGTTTTTGCTATACACCAATCAATGCAAAAAATTTGACGAGTGCACTATCCATGGATACGATGAGCTCTACTTCATTTGGGACACGGAACTGGAAGGGATGAACTTTACTACATTTGATGAATGGAGACGGTACCTGATTTTAAAATTTGAAGAAGTAAAAGTGTAGCTGACTCAAGACATGGACTGTGCAATATTCTAAGGGGCGTACATGGTTATTCCAAGTCATAAATACTATGAGCAGGATGGAAAGGGAATGATTAAACGGACTGCTAAATTTCTTCATTTCTTTATTACAATAATGTTTTCCAGGTGGGTTCTTTTCATTTTATTGATCTTACAAATTTATCCATTTTTATTTTGACTAGGTCCCTACTGTAGTTCTATTTTATTTTATTGTTACTTTCCTTATTATTTATTTATAATATTTTTGCGATAAAACCCTGATATTATTTGTTTTTTTTTATGTATGATATTCCTGACTGAGAAAACAAGCCCTACGTTCAGATGAGTTCGGACAAATTTGACGCGAAGGATGTTGAAAGTTTGCCAAGCCTCCAAGAGTCCGTCTGCCAATCTTCCAAAGGGGCGTCTGTAAGGATCCTGTAGTATATAAACTTTTAAATTCGAATTTGGCGCTATTTTAACCAAAGAAAATTTAAATAATCCACTAAAAATAATATTATAGTTTTAAGATATTTTATGTTTTAAAAACCCTATTGAGTTTTAAAGTTTCACTTCTTTGTATCTCAACGTAGAAATATTATGAAGCCTGTTTATATTACACATTCTTGCTTAAGTGGCCGAGATGTTTAAAAAGCTAGATTAGGAAATAGAATAGAGACAGAGGGTTTTTGCTCGCCCTTCGAGATACTTCTGTTAAACCGTTTGTGAAATATATTATAATATAGTTATAGTTTTTGTGATTGTTACCGATCTTCTGCTATAATTATTAGGTAGGTACACTTTTTTAAATTGTAAATTTGCTAGTAATGATAAACAACTCCTCGTTTTTTGCTTATAATTTGCTTATAATTTTGAACAATATTTTTTAATTCGCATTTTTGTCTATGACGTTTATCATTGCTAGTTTATTGGGTCCTAATCATTTTAATAATATTAATGTGTAAATAGCGAGTGATTTTTGGTAATATTTTTTTATTGTATCAAATTTCATTATTTTGGTTTAATATCTTGGGACCGCGCATACACTGAGTTTAAATCTTTATGTTGTCGCGTTTATCCTAAACAGTGAATTAAATTTATCTTAAATATTACTATTTTGTATTTTCTTTATTTTGAGTTATACTGGCCTTGATTTTGTTGTCTCCTTTTGTATAACTTTTATTTAACTGAAATGTATTTTATTGTTTATGAAACTCAGTGTATCATCTCGGTATTAAGGTATTTATTTATTTTAAATCTTTGTATTTGTACTCAGGCTAAAGCTTTTAACAATTATATTATTATTATCATATTGGTATTACTTGGGTAAGGTTTATAAAATGCTATTATTATTATTTTTGCTATTATTATCACATAATTTGATATTTCCATTAGGTAATATCATGGTAAGGTAATAGTACCGATTAGCATTTTGATAGATTCGGATTGGAGACTTAGGGTTAAACCTGCTTACCTAAGCGCTTTAATTTGAAACTTGATAATGACTTTTTGGGTGCTATATTTTGTTCTTATAATATTTATTTTATACAGCGCGACACTTTCATGTGGTTTGAGTTTTAGGCTATGTTTATGTGTTTTTGTAATGACGCTCTCCTAGTTATCATTTATTGTATTTATTTACATTTTTCCCCCTTTTATTTTATTGCTAATTGTTGATTTTATTTGTGTCTGTATTTGTATTTGTGTTTTGTTGGAAAAGCGTTTTTTACTTGAACATATAAGCATGGGTAATATAAAGGCATTAGGTGAAAGGTGGTGTCGTTATGTTACTTACCTTTAATTTCTGTGTGCAGGCCGTGTTTGTATGCTTTTACAATACTATTGTCTTGTGCTGGACATTGATTTTGTGAGAGGATTTAAAATGCGTAAGTGGTATAAAGGCACTAAGTGAGAGCAGTGTCGTTATATTTCTTCCACAGATGGTTTGCTTAACATTTTTCCATAGTGTGGTTATTAGCTACGGGTAATATCTGCATTATATCAATAATTTCCCGCGTTCCTATCCTATTTAGCATTCGAATTCTCTCTATATGAAAGTTGTAGTTGCTGTTCGTTTATTATTATTATTATTATTATTATTATTTTATAAAATCGTATCATCGTACAATAGTTCGAAGATGCGTGGTAAGGTAATCAAATAGTACAAATCTTTGTCATAAAATGACAATCTCTAAGAATAACTTTACCTGAGTACAAAATGTTTTGAATATTGATAAAAAAACTCCCAAATTATATGAAATATGTTTATCTGCTTTTCATGTTATTTTATTCACTTATGATTTATATAGTATTCTTGTGATTATGACCCATGTTTTAATTGTTTTGTTTTGTATATTATTTTTATTTGAACTGTGTAAGTCGCCAGGGTTTTTATGGTCCCTTTTCCCTGTGCTTTGACTCAACGGGCCACCCCTTTGTCTTTGCTTAAATTAAATCAGGGGTTTAAAAATTAAATACTTGTGTTTCATTAAACCTGACCAATTTCAAAATAACGTTATTATCAATGTAAGTAAATACACAACATAGAGTCCTAATTTTTATAAAGTAAGTAAATTAACTAGACGATCACGAATATGCCAAAACAAGTATTTCAGTATACTTAAAGAATCGGGTTACGAAAATACGTAGTGGACATTACAATAGATACCAACCAACAAAGTAGCTATGCGTTGCCAGATGTAAAAAATTGTTACTAAAAATTTTTCTTGCAAAAAATAAATAAAAACTCAATAAATACAAAAGTTTTATGCCCTTAAAGCTCTAATACCCTTCTGTATTTATTTACTGATCCAGCTATTAGCTTAAGCAATGATTAGAAAATTTAGTACCTTTGAAATTTGAAATCCATAACCACAAAATTAATTTTTTCATCAGTTTTTTTCTCTGTTTACTCAGATGAAATTGGGACCAGTTCACAGGTTAAACTTTAAACATTTAATTTGTGTAAATAAATCCAAAAGCACTTCCCTTAGTTAAGATATTTACAATTTGAAAACATAAACTAAAATTAAAAAAAAAATGCACTAGATTCTGTCATAAAAGTTGGCAGATTTTGTTTGAATTTACCTTCAAGTACAAAAATGAAATAACCAACAATTAATAAAAACGCCAAATTGACAATTTGCATTGTTAATTTTGTCATTTTTGTAATTAAGCTAAATTTAAACAATGTTTGTCAACTTTTTTGAGAGATTTTGGAAACACTGTTACCAACCATAACATAATAAATCCACCAGATTAACCTAAAGTTCCTAGTCGATCAGTGGCGTACTTTTTGGTAGGATAAAGGTTATTATAAATTATTTTTAGACTTTGGAATTTAGAAAAAAAAAGTTTCAGGTGCTTCTTTATGGACCCTAAGGAACAACCCATTTTAATATATAACATTAATTACATAACACCCTGTATTGTATCGAACGATACATCGAAAATCATAAATTAATATCAATATCGGAAGAAATATATCGATATTTGAAATTTATACACTGTTATAAAAATAAGATTTGTAAACATGATTAAAATTTTTGAAGTTTGTTAATTTTATTTTGTAAAATTTTAACATATTTTTTTGTAGAAAACTTGGGTTTGTAATTAATTTTACAAAGGAAAATATTTTACAGAAAGTTTTGTAAAGGTAATATGCAATTTTGTAAGCATTTTGTTAATTTGAAAGGTTACAGATTATTTTGTTAATGTTTAACAAATTTTTAGTTAAAAAAGTACATGTAATTTCAGAAAAAAGATGCCATCACTGGTTTTCAAACTGAAATTAGAGGATACAGTGAAGTGGGTTAAAGTTAAGAAATACATTAGTAAGTGTTGTAGTAGTACTGATAATTATATTGCACCAATTTTTTTTTATAATTTTATGATTTCAGAATGGTGTGTTATTTAATTGTGTGTATGTTATTTTTGCCAGGTATGTGTTTATTTTTTTTTAGGAAATTGATTAATAAAGCAACATTTCAAAATTCTTTTTATTTAAGTTTCCAGTTTCCAACAAATACTTTTCCCAGATAGCACAAAGGTATACTATGGACGTCCAATGGACGTATGCTCGTGGACCTCTGTATGTACATAGGATGTCCATTTTTTTCTATGGACGTCCCATGGACATCCGTTTAGAGTCCAGATGTCACAACTTTGGACATCCATAAGTCGTCCACCGATGGACGTCTATAAGGTGTTTAAACCATTCCTCCAGCATCCAGGACCTGCTTTTCTGCTTACTTTAACTGTTTTTTGCGACTGTATTTTCATTGCGATGTTGCAGAAAATTTTCTACAACATGACTGAAATGCCTTTTGTCTGGCTCAGTAACAATCCCACTAGGAATATAAATATTCTAAAAGTTGTTAAAAGTTACAACATTCAATGTTAAACATTTCAGGAAATCCTTGTATTCGAATATTACATTTGCAATACTACAAGTGTTTAACATTTCATTAATAGCTTAAGTCCTTTATAGCCCGCGCTTGCTTGAATGTCAGTGAGGTTGATCATAACTGTTGTTATGCAGCCAACAATACGTTTTAACTACATTTCCGTAATAATAATTATGGAAGTAAAATGGACACTATATGGACGTCCATTTAAAATCGTACAAAGGATGTAAATATATGGACGTACATAGTACATCCATTTTTAGTCCGTGGACCAATGTACTTAAAATGGATCTTAAACGGACGTCCATTGGACGAATGGTGCTATCTGGGTTATTACTCGGTCTACAAAAAGGTTTGTAAAAATAAGGTCCCTTTTGAAAATTACAAGAATTATGGTTGAATTATTGACAAGATTTTCTAATAAAATCCTGTTAATATTTGGTTTAAATTAACAAATATTTTTTTACTGTTTAGGGTTTTTGGGGGTAAAATTAAGTATTTTAAGCACTTTCTTGGAATAACTGTTTTAATTTAAGGCTTCGTTTTTGATATAAAAGCTTTATTGGTCATTAAAAAATTACTTCTTATGTAGAAAAACATCGCTGGCTTTCTACAGTTGATATCGGTAACGTACACGGTATAGTGGGCAATTTGACAGTTTCCGAAAAAGTTGCAGTAAGATTATTATAAATAAATAATATTTATTGGAGAATTGGTACGACCACAGAACTTTTACCGAAATTATCCCGTTCAAATAATAATAATAAATAATTTACACTAGAAAAGTTTTCTTTTGCTGATTTTAAAATTTCTTCTGGAATATATTTTTTTTATTGTTTAAACTGGTCGCTATAAAATAATTGAGCGATTACTAAATGGTCATTAAAACTAAAATGGGGTTTAATTTCAAATTTACATTAATATTACCTTTAGAACATTTAAATCTACATTGAATAAATTAAAATGTTACGCGACTTACGTCCAACTTGCCATCTCTTTTCCAAGCGTGTAATAATTACTAACAATAATGATTAAATGACGTACGTCTTATAGAAATACGTATTATTATATCAGTTTTAAATTTCTTAAAATAGTGCTAATAGTGCTAATAAATAATTAAAACCCGGCGACAATAGTTATTTATGTATCAAAGCAGTAAATTCGTATTATTTATCACGAATGTGGAAATTATTTGCAGGCGAAAGCCGAGGCAAATAACCACGTGATTGATAAAAAATGACTTTAATGCCGAGGTGCATATTAAATTTTATCCGTAATCAATTTAATAATACTAATAATTAATATTGATGATCAAATCAAATGTCATTTGAATGTAGGAAGTGTCTACTTATACTGTTTGTTGCGACGGTTATGATATATTTTAATCTAATTAATAAAATTAACTTATTATTTTTATTAAACAACATTTTATGAAAGGGTCCAATCGACTTCCGCGACGGTGCTTTTTTTTAAATATTATTTAGTTGCTTCTGAGAAGCAGTAGACATATCTTAAATGTATAATGGGTTTTATACAATACTCCTATTAAATCGGCAGTAAAGTTCTACTTTACTTCCGATTTCTTTTACTTTACTGCCGATTTCGGATAAAAGGTTATAAATAAAATAATAATAATAATAATAATAATAATAATAATAATAATAAACTTTATTGCTATAAAGTCTTACAAAAATAACCTTTCTCCGCCTGGTCTATAATATACTATAGCAATAATGAAATAATAATATTAAAAGAATAAAGAAAATAGCACGTTACAAAAAAATTAAAATTTTTAATTTTTTTAAATTAAAAATAAAATGATATATTTTAATGGATTTTAGAATAACATGTTTTCATGACACTAAGTGATCTTTTAAATACACATTGACAAACTTTGGCCTTATGGCGATTTAGTCACGGGCTGAAGTTGACAGTTGACAGTTGTCAAATGTCATACAAGCGTTAAAATAAAATGCCCTTTTTGTAAAATAATACCGAATTTAAAAATTATTTTATTATCTTAATACAAAAATTCAAAAGTTTATATATAAACATTGTACTGACCTTTTAATTTCATTTCGTGGAGTGCCCATAAAACATTTTCTTCATTTTTACTGTAAAAAACTGTTGTTAGTTCATTTTCAAGATTACGTTTCAATTTACACATTCAAATTTTACATTTTACCGACGCGCCGGTTATACAGATTTCCAAGAATGGCTATATTGTTTTATTCATTCATTTAAATCATTTTTAGATTATAATAAACTTCGTGTTTATTTCGGTATGCAAATAGAATAAGTTTATTTAAACAGGAATTAAATTATGAGTAAAAATCGGAAATGAAATCAATAAACACCGACTAAAGTCCTTAAACTAGTTATTTTAAATCGTCTCCGAACTTCATCATTGTAAATACGTTTTCATCTAATATATCAATAAGGAAATAATAATCCAGGAAGATTAGTATATATTGTCATATTATAATTGCCAATTACTAAGAGTTAACATTAATTAAGGTACAGATGACGATTATAATACGTATTGTAATTATATGTATAAGTAAAAGCATTTATATTTATTATTTCTTAAGATTAATAAAAAGAACGTTTACTTAATCTATAATTTATTTGTATCAAAGACCCTTATTTTCTGAAGAGATACTATATTTAGACACAGGTTGCTAAAAGCTAAGGTGAAAAATCTTGTTTTATTCTGACAAGTGATTTTTGCAAAACAGTAATAATAACTAACACTTTCTAATACTTAAAACAATTACCCAAGCAAAAACAAAAAAAAACAAAAACTTTTTTAGTAAGTAGTATTTTCTTACTAAACGATTTTTGCAATATAACTATAGTTATTTGTGCCATGCCCATCTCAACATAATAATAGTATAACTTGTACAATTATTTCCTTTGTGCGGTAACCAGTGTTTACTAACCACTGTAAAATAACAGTGGAAATTCATGAAGTATAACTTAGTTTATACGAGGAATCAACAAAAGTGCACATAATTTAAGTAGCTAAGTCAAAATATACTGACCTAAAATCACACGTTCCTAATATGGCACACAAAAAAACGTAAAATTTTTATTTGATGAATAATTATTAAAAAACGTAAAAGTTTTTAAAAAATACGTCACAAATTTATTTGTGACATCCACAAAATTACGACACGCTCTGTTTTTGTTATTTTTTTGTGTTGGTATTACGTAACGTACAATTCAGACACAAAAAATTTTGCTGTAAGATTTTTTGTCACACTCCAAAATTAAATGTCTACTGTAGCCAAATGGCTGTTAACCAGCGTTATTATAGACAAAATATTTCAAGCTTTTATAATATAAAAAACTACATATTGCTTAACAAAACGTTGGTAAAATATAAATTGATAGTATAAAACAAATCAATTTACTACGGTTTGGAACATTCTTTTTTAAACCATAGTGGGCATGGTTAATTGCTTGTCCAAATAATTTAATGGGATTGGTTTAAATTGATTTTTTATTCTTATACTTATTGATTTTCCAAGAATAATTATTTAGTGTATAATGTATTTTAAAAGTATAACTTCATTTTTTTCTTTGTGTTTTTATGTTTTGGCATTACCATGTTGTCATATGTGCATGCAAATGTGGCTGTCTATTCAAAATTCACAACCATTTATGGAAGGTATGTATACTTTTGTCCTGTTAGAATAAAATTTTGTTACAGTTACAGGAAAACCTACTTTTAACATAATGCATACTTATATAGCTGATATTTAGATATTTTAGAAAATAGTTTTTTACACTATTTTTTTCTATGACTATCATAATTAAGTAGAAAATTAACTTAAGTAAGTACTTAAATCAAAATTGATAAACATTAGATTTGTCAGATGTCCAAGGCAATAGATAGAATATAATATTGCCATGTATTTATATTGGTTAAAAATCTGTATCGTAAGAAATGTCTAATAAACAATAGATATAATAGCAGTTTTTTACCGTAAAAGAGAAAAGAATGTTTTATGGACACTGTAAGCAAAATTAACGCTTTATCAGTTAAATCTAGTTAACTGCACTACTACGGAGAAATCAAAAGGTCAGTACAAATGTTCATATAATCTTTTCAAATATTGGTGTCAAGAAACTATTTAATGCTTTTGAATTTTTGTATTGAAATAATGAAATAATTTTCACATTTAGTATTATTTTACAAGAAAGGCACTTTATTTTATTTACCGATTGTATGACATTTGCAACTGTTAACTAACTTAAAACTAACTTCATCCCGTGACTAAAAACCTTTTGCTAACTTCAGCCCGTGACTAATGCACCATAAAGCCATAGGTTGTCACCTAATGTTATGGAAACATGAAAGATAGTTTTAAAGGTGGGCTTAGAAAAAATCATTTAAACATGTTGAAAACAACATAAATGAATCAATTAAACGTAAAACAAAAACAAATAGTAAAAAAGAAAATTTAAGATTAAAATTGTACTTTCCTATAAAAGAAGCATTTTTTTTATAATTTAAACAAATTTGTGGGTTATAAAATAACCTTAAATTAACCTTAAAATTGACATTTGACAGCCCTGATAGAATAAGGTTTATTTTTTACAAAAGAGGAGTAAAATGATTGTTCTTACCACTTTGAGGTCTCTTTTAAGGCTTGCAAGTCTCTCTGTAAGAAACCTGTTTAAAACGATTATTAATCTGTACAAACCCAAAGCACAAGAAATGTAAACAACAAAAATGGCCGCCATTGTATGATGTGCAGTGTTGCAGTGATTTTTAGTATTTTTACTACGAGATCGAACAGACCTTGTTGTGTGGATTGTGACCTGCACTGTTATTAAAATTAGATTTGTTTACATGATTTGTAGTTTGTCAATTTTATTTTGTAAAAAACAGGGTTTGTAATTATTTTAACAAAGGAAAATATTTTACCGAAAGTTTTGTGAAGGTTAACCTACATATGCAATTTTAGTATATCATAAAAAACAAAAGACACAAACGTAAAACAAAAACAAATAGTAAAAAAGAAAATTTAAGATTAAAATTGTACTTTCCTATAAAAGAAGCATTTTTTTATAATTTAAACAAATTTGTGGGTTATAAAATAACCTTAAATTAACCTTAAAATTGACATTTGACAGCCCTGATAGAATAAGGTTTATTTTTTACAAAAGAGGAGTAAAATGATTGTTCTTACCACTTTGAGGTCTCTTTTAAGGCTTGCAAGTCTCTCTGTAAGAAACCTGTTTAAAACGATTATTAATCTGTACAAACCCAAAGCACAAGAAATGTAAACAACAAAAATGGCCGCCATTGTACGATGTGCAGTGTTGCAGTGATTTTTAGTATTTTTACTACGAGATCGAACAGACCTTGTTGTGTGGATTGTGACCTGCACTGTTATTAAAATTAGATTTGTTTACATGATTTGTAGTTTGTTAATTTTATTTTGTAAAAAACAGGGTTTGTAATTATTTTAACAAAGAAAAATATTTTACCGAAAGTTTTGTGAAGGTTAACCTACATATGCAATTTTGTATCCGAAAAAAATTCCATCACTGTTTTTAAACTGAAATTAGGGAATACAGTGAAATAGGTTAAAGTTACAAAATACATTAGTAAGTGTTGTAGTAGTAGGGTAAAGTAGACAGTTATCGGAAACTTTATAGTTATTGGACAATTAGCATTAATACTGTAAAAACAACAGTTCTATAAATAGTTACCTTAAAGTCTAACATAGGACATAAAAGTTCGCACGTTACTTTGGTGGTAAGATTTTTGTTTTCTTGTTAAGAGCAGGGATGTGTTTAAATTACAATAAAAAATATGTTTAAAAAGTGTACAGGGTATAAACGTGTTCCTCATGGTTTAAACATTATCACTTTAATGCGTTTTAATTTTCATTCTAAAAACAAACAGTAAAATGGCCAGTGTCCAATTACTGGTTGGTAAAAAATGTAAATTTCTATTATTGGACATATCGACCCATGGGCATTAGGGTGGGCCGAAAAAATTATTTTTTGAATTCAATTTAGGGGTAGCAAAAAAAAATTACCTTATGCCAAAAGTAGTTTGTAAAAAAAAAATTAGCGTACTAGCCCAATATTTAAGGCCCCCCCTGGGCGCCCAAAATATTATTTTTTTATATTTTTTTTGGGGGTAGCAACAAAAAGTTACATTTTGTTAACAGTAATTCTAGAAAAAAAAATTGCGTACTAGCCCAATATTTAAGGCCCCCCTGGGGGCCCAAAATATTATTTTTTTATATTTTGTTTGGAGTAGCAACAAAAAGTTACATTTTGTTAACAGTAATTCTAGAAAAAAAATTGATTACTAGCCCAATATTTAAGGTTACCCCGGGGGCTCATTTTTTATATTTTAATTGGGGTAGTCACAAAAAGTTACCTTATGTTAACAATATGTCTAGAAAAAAAGTCCGATATTAAATTTGACGTCAAAAATTTGTCGGTTTAGCAAATTCTAGGGTTAAAAATGTTTATAAATTTGGAAATGTTTTTTTTTAAATAAAAGAACTAAAAATATTTATAATTCAAGCAAACGACTTCTATATAAGGTTCGGCAAGTTTCCCTTTCACGCGCAAGCTGTGAAAAAGTTTGTGAAGCTTGTAACAGAAGCTGCATTAAAAATTTACTGTGAGGTAGCAAGAAATGGTTATAACCATATCGTCGTTTATCTGACAAAGAGGCGTATCTCATTTTTAAACAAAACGGTGTGAATTGAATTACGCCAGTTTGTACGGCACACAAAATGCAAAAATATTAGTTACGCCGAAACTGATTTATGCTAAAACTTTATTTGTACCTATTTATTATAGAGCTACGCCAGTTTGTGAGATTATAAAGTCGATTTTGGTGATCATTCTGGTATAACTCAAAAACGAATTTTTTTGAGTTACGCCTCTTTGTCAGATAAACGACGATATATATATAGATGCGCAGACATCTTTACCGGCCTATATGACAACAAGTCTCAATATTATTTGGAACTCGAGGAGCAAATATCCAATTAATTAATAATAATAATAATAATAATAATAATAATAATAATAAAAATGCTTTATTGCATAAAACACAAAATTAATTACACAAAAGGCTGCGTTCGTAAGGACGTCCTTCCATACCACCTACTAAGAAATTAAATCTATTTTATTCTGCATATCACATATTAATTAAATTAAATCCTATAATTTCATATCACAACAGTTAATAACAAATTAAATGTGTTTGGATATTGAAATATTATGTTAAAGAATGTTTTATCGTTAAAAAATTTTATAGATAGGTCTATAAACGAATCCTTAGATTTTGAAGTTTTTTGACTAGGTATTTGAAAAAGATTATGCCTTAAATCAAGATTGTATTTATTGGATCTTTGAATACAGTTGTTGAATAGGTATTCAGGCAATTATTAGGTATTTACTTTCTGTAAGGCTCAATTATTTTTAAATGCTTGTTTTCCAAATAGATTGAAGTAATGGGGTCAAATTTTCCGACTAAATATATGAATCTAATACATGAGTTTATTTTTAAATGTTTCAGTATGATATGAATAGTAGACTGGCATGCAATAGTCTATAATAGGGTGTATATTAATGTTGAAACAATTTTGCACTTGGTGTTAGAATTTAGAACATATTTAAATTAATATAGTTATTTCAGCTTCATATAACACAAACTAAGTTGTCTTGTAACATGGCTTTCAAAGTTCAGGTTTGTATAAATAATAAAAAAACACCCAGATTTCTTGCTGTTTCTTGCTGAGGTATTTCTATAATATTTATATGTATGGTATTAAAATTATATTGTTTTTTATTTATCATATATACTGTACCAATATTTATTACAAGACCCTTTTTGGCATTTAACTGAAGTCTATGATTAACTGACCAAGCATTTACTTCTTTTAAGACTTTATTTATTTCGATAGTGGTTGTGTTAATTAATTTAGAGTAACGCAAAATCTTTTTTAAATTTAATAAAATCAAGCCAAGAGTTGCTAATTTTTTTTCATCAAAAGGCGTCTTAATAAAATATTAAAAAAAAACTTAGACTGATACAGGCATTTGGTTTGTCTATGCAATAATACATGGGGTAACTTTTTGTTGCCATCGCAATTAAAATATATATAGAAAAATTTGGGCCCCCCAGGGCACCCTTAAATATTGGGCTAGAATGGCTATTTTTTTCGAAACATACTGTTAACATGAGGTTACTTTTTGTGGTTACCCCAATTAAAATATGAACAAAAAATATATTTTGGGCCTCCGGGGCACCCTTAAATTTTGGGCTAGTACGCTCATTTTTTTTTTTAGAATTACTGTTAATATAAGGTAACTTTTGTGGTTAACCCAATTAAAATATGATAAAAATAAATATTTTGGGCCTCCGGGGCACCCTTAAATATTGGGCTAGTACGCTCATTTTTTTTTCTAGAATTACTGTTAACATAAGGTAACTTTTTGTTCCCACCCCACTCAAAACATACAAAAAAAAATATTTTGGGCCCCCGGGGGACCCTTAAATAATGGGCTAGTACGCTACATTTTTTTCTAATAAATTACTTTTCTCTACGACTACTTAAGAATAGTAACATTCTAGTGTAATTTTTGATCATAGAAAGGATGTTTTTCTGCAATACTGTGCGAGAATATTCCTACTCTTGGTTAAGAATGGTCACAAGTAACGACATCTCCTGACTGTTTAGTAAACGTAAAAAATTTAAAAATATTTAAATATTACTGTGTTATTTATTAATTAAAAAATAATAGCAGTTGTATAATTAAGGTTTAGGCACAAAAAATTGGTTATATTTATTGTTTTTCAAATATACAAATCAAAATTATAATAAATTTGATATTAAAATGATAAACCAGTTACCTACTATACCGGCTTTGAAGTTTTGACAGATTCAAAAAGTTTAAAAAAAGACCTTTAAAATGTAGAAAAAGAATAGATGTTGACATAGATAAATAAATAAATAAAATAAAATACTTTATCTCCACGCGGTCTATAATTTAAACTTTATTGTTGTCAACATTCGATAAAGAAATACCTTGTTATGGCCTAGGCCGATAAAAAATTTTATGAGGCAAGTAATTAGTTCGATTTTTTCTCGCTAGGGGTATTGTTTTGACAAATTAATCCTTTTCTAAGAAATTAACTTACTAAACTGGTTTAATTTATTTATAATAAGCACTAATTTGTTTGTTTTACTGTTATAACATTATAATGTTTAATATTTTTCATTAAATTATTGTAAAATTAAATATGAATAATAAAACAAAAAGTGAGGTTAGGACATTGCAATTTGACGTTTCACAGTTGTGTTTTCTTTTTCTACGATTTAAATTATCTTTAAATTTTAATTTGCTTTAAGTTTTCAGTAAAATTAAATGTTAAACACAGCGTAAACATTCCAAACTACCTATTTTTTTTATAAAAATGCAAACAAATTGAAATTAGATACCTATTTATTAAACAATTAATTGAATTCAATGTAATAACAAGAGGGTAAGTAAACCATTTTCTTACAAAAATCCATTTCTACTTAAATCATGTAGTTAGGTATTGTCAAACTATTACTGCTTCTAAAAGGAATAATAATTATTGTACATTTAATGTAATCTTTAGCTAATAAATAAATGAGATTAAAAAAAGTGAGGTTAGGGCGCTTTCATGTTGAATTAAATTGACCTATATAAAGTGCTTTGAAGATAAAATGTTGTATGCCATTCGGCCAAGAAGTGTCTTTTTGTGCTTCGCTCAATTGTAGGCCTCCGCTACGCGTCGGCCTTCAAACTTTGAGCTTAGCACAAAAAGCCTTACTTCTTAACCTAATGACATAAATAACTATTATTTTCATCCCAAGAAACATACAGTTTATAGAGGGACACCTCTAATCATACAATTACTTGTAAAATTAGTTTTGTATTTGTTACAATGTTATTTTTTTTATTAGTTAGTGTAAATAACTATTTTTAATTATAATAAAGATTTAGGCATACCTACCATTTGTTTAAATTTATTATAATTTACATTATAAAATTGTGACGGCACAAAATGATTTGACAAGACAAAAAACTTAAATGTCAAAAACTGCTTGGTTTCTTTTCTCTGTTTAAAATTATATAAGCGTAACTATTCTTACGTAGTCGTAGAGAAAATAATGTCTGAAACACGTTTGGAATAGCATATTCCACTCTCGTAAAACCGTCACACTCGCCTTCGGCTCGTGTGTCAAATTTTTCCTCGAGCGGAATATGCTGTATTCCAAACTTGTTACAGAATGTACTATTAACATAAGGTAACTTTTTATTGCTACCCAAAAATAAATATCTCAAATATTTTTTTTTTTACGTTTTTCGGCCCACCCTAATGGGCATGCATGCAACGAAGACTATAGTAACTCAAAAACGTGGATTTTGACTTACTATATGGCATCAACAGATTTTTTCAAGCTCTATTTGTTGGAAGATTACAGTAACTCAGACATGAAACGATATGCAACCAGTGAAAAACTTCCCTGTATAGTAAGTGTAATAATCCACATTCCTACAGGCGAAAACTTTATTAAGTTGAGTTACTCTAGTCTACAATCAAAACTGAGTTACAATAGTCTTCGTTGCATGGGTCGATATGTCCAATGACATACTCTATTTGTATCTCGGA
The DNA here is from genome assembly GCA_921294245.1 of Brassicogethes aeneus. Taxonomy (NCBI): domain Eukaryota; kingdom Metazoa; phylum Arthropoda; class Insecta; order Coleoptera; family Nitidulidae; genus Brassicogethes; species Brassicogethes aeneus. The sequence goes on from OV121133.1 coordinate 12,646,242, forward strand.
CATTTACCAGCCAATTCTTATGTAAAGTTGTCCCCTGAATCCGAAAAGACCGTCAAAAACTATAAAAGTTTAGCAGTTTTGGAGGTATAGTCATGTCAAATTGATTAAATTTCAAAAACTGTTCTGCTCTTATAACTTTTGACGTCATTTTCGGATTCAGCGAATAATATATCATGAGTATTGACTGCTAAATGTCCTGGATACAAATTTCTGTTGACGAGAATTATTAGTGGCTGCTTTTTAGCTATGACATTTTTGACTAATTCATTTTTAGAGAGTAAGTAATATATTGATTTCTTCGTCACAGGACATCTTGCAGAATAACAGTGATTTAAATACAGTGCATGATAGAGAACATAAAAAAACTAATGACATCAAAATAAATAAATTCGGAAAATACTTTTTCTTACTACCTCGACTCAAAATACGTTGTTTCGTCCCCGATTCCACGGCAGAAAGTTTACGTTTCTTGCATTGGTCAAGCTATACGCGCACACTCTAATAGCGGGAGTAAAAATTTATTAGTCGTGTGCTTAACATTCAAATTTCGTACTGCCAACATGAGAAACACAAAAATATGACAGTTTTAAACAATATTTTTGCAATTATAACAACAAATAAACAATTTATGTTTTTACTTTTTTACTTTGTATGTTGTTTTAAGTGTTTAATGGTACTTTTATTTGTTATAAAGTAGTAATTTGTTAATTAAAATACAACCTTTTATTTTTACTGTATTGGCACCGCTGAATTCACGGCCTACTGTTATTTATTTATCAAGCTCTTCAAATGGAGATAGGTACATAAATACACATTTAATTTTTTCCCGTATTTTCGGCCGGATTGTATTTTCGGCCGAGGTAGTAAGAAAAATAGTATACACTACACGGGCAGAAAGTGTGAGAGTCCTGAACTGCGCGCCATGATGCCCTCGGCTTCGCCTCGGGCATCATTGCGCGCAGTGCAGGAATCTCACACTTTCTGCCCTTGTAGTGTAATATACTATTAACATACCACCCGAAAAAATATTATCATCCTGTTCCGACCTAAACATTATAAATGATTCACAAACTAGAGATACCACACTTAATGATATTTGCAACAAACTATTTCAGAAGTCAGACCAAGGAATTAGTAGTTACCTTTAGAATTCAGAAAAGGGATGAGGAATCCGAGAAAGAAATATATGAATTATATGATATTTACAAAAACGAAATAAAAAAAATAACTAAAACCGCAATTTATCTTTAAAAAATATTTAACAATTTATGTTATTTGATGTAAAGTTGTTATGTATATATAAAAATTGTATGTCCAACAATGGTCCATGTGTCCAATTACTATATAAAATGTCCAATTAATATACTTTTTGCATGTTTTTATAAAACTATTATTAAACATTCAAATATTCTTACTTTAAGTAAACGTAAATAAAGTTTAAACAAACAAACTATTCTTTTTATATATTTGTAAGAAAAATAAAAATATTTAAAATAACGGCACATAGTTATTGGACACTTAAGAAATATTATATATTTAAAATTTATATAAATTTAAATTTATATAAATTTTAAATAAATAATATTTCTTAAGAGTCCGTTATTTACCAACTTGTTTTTTTTGTTCGCAGCGCCCCTTAATTTTTAGTTTATGATCTAAAAAAATTATTAAAAAAATTATAAAAAAAAAATTTTCATATTAAACCGTACCACAAAGACGATACATTCTCCATTTAAATAACATGGGGTTCCGGCAAGTTTTACATTTAATTTTTTTTCTCCCGAGCAAGTTAATATACAGCAATAAGAGACACATATTTTTATAGGAAATTGAACGCTGTACAAAAAAGCTTAAAAGTTATTTAAGGTTAAAGTTAAACTTAATTAGTAATTTTTTCGATTTTTTTACTTTGACTGCAAAAATATAATCATTTTTATGAAAATAAATTGTTTATTTTTGAAAATATGAGATTTTATTGTATTATTGAAAAAATAAAAATAATTGAAAAGAGATAAGTAAAAATTATTGCCAAGAGATTTCGATAAATTCAATTTTTTTTATTACATTAAATGAATCTGGTACTAGTTTTACTTAATTTTAGTTCGATTACTTTTTTACATAATATTTTTATTTCTGTGAAATTCTACAAAATTTTATACGACTTTATAAAATATTATACAATAAAAAGTTTTCCTTCAGTACAGCTAATGACGTAGAAATTCTTTTAACAATTATTTTTAGGACAAAATAAAATTCGTAAGTTACGTATACGTTGTCTTGAGTATGAGACGCAGACATTTTCGCTACACCAATTCTCCTTTTCAAATAAGTTAAATGTATTTTTCTACTCCCACCTTTAAAACGCCCTTTATCGTACATGTTTCCATGACACTAAGTGACCTTTTAAATACACATTGACAAGTTGTGGCTTTACGGCGCTTTAGTCACGGGCTGGAGTTAGCAACAGGTTTTTAGTCACAAGCTGAAGTTAGTTTTAAGTTAGTTGACAGTTGTCAAATGTCATACAATCGTTAAAATAAAGTGCCTTTCTTGTAAAATAATACTAAATGTAAAAATTAATTTATTATCTCAATACAAAAATACAAAAATATTAAATAGTTTCTCAACGCCAATATTTTAATTTCGCCGGCAGTAAACTATAACTTAAATTCGGGAACGGACTCTACTGTAAAGTCCTCATAAAACATTTCCTTTACTTTCACTGTGAAAAACTGTCAATTTTCAAGATCCATTTCGATTTATAACCTTTATAATTGTGTTTATAAAATGTAAAAATGTTACATTTGACAGTTTCCCCTGTTGTTTCATAGATGGCGCTCTATACAAATTTTGGTTTAAATCATTTTAAGATAATAATAAGTATTTGTCGTAGAAAAAGTATAGTATGCACCTCGTTTATAAACTTTTCTATACACTCATTAATTTAAGCACTCGCTCGCAAGCTCGCTCGTGCCTAAATTAAATTCGTGTATAAAATGGCGTTTATCAAACTTGATACATAATATACTATTATCTACTTCTACATTGACGAGCTGTGACTTTATGGCGCTTTAGTCACGGGCTGAAGTTGGCAATAAGTAGTGGCTTTTGGGAATTTTAGTCACGGGCTGAAATTAGCTTTATTATACATTAGAAAAAAGTGAGGTTAATTCCATTGACATTTGACAGATGTCAAATGTTTAACAAATATAATTGGCTTTAAATTCTTTTTTGTGTTCGTCGTAGATAAAGTATACTTAGTATGCAACTCGCTTTATAAACTTATCTAGACACTCATTTTTAATAAGCTTTGCTCGTGCCTAATAAAACTCGTAACTGAAATGGCATTTTGTAGAATTTCACAGAAATAAAAAGATTATGTAAAAAAAGTAATCGTTCTACGTTTGAGTAAAACTAGTACCAGATTCTTTTAATGTAATATACAATTTTTAATTTATCGGAATCCCTTGTCCATAATTTTCACTTATTTTTTTTCAATAATTTTTACTTTTTTAATAATACAATAAAATCACATATTTTCAAACATTAACAATTTATTTTTATAAAAATAATGATAATTTTGCAGTCAAAGTAAAAAAAAACTTTAAGTTCAATTTTAACCTTAAATAACTTTTAAACCAGTGAATTTATCGAAAAATCTTAAGAAATCTTTTTTGTACAGCGTTCAATTTCCTATAAAAATGTATATCACTTTTTGCTGTATATTTACTTGCTTCAGAGAATAAACAAATACTTTTGTTACTGAGTCTATACATTTTTTTAACGTTAACAACACAGTTTAGCAATAATAATCGATAACAGCCTATGCTCTTAGCAATTTTAATAATTTTTAACAATAATTTTTTAAGTAGACTCTACTACAACCTAGACATTTTTCAACATTTTCTCATAGCGACTAAATAGTGCCAAACGTCCTTAATAGTTTGTTATCAAAGGTCTTAAAAAACCAAATTATCTCTTAAAGTTAAGGTACCCCCTATCACTTGCACCTTACCGTCAATCGAACCTCGCAAACGAGCATCAAGGTAGATGGTAGATGGTACCGCAGGTGAGTGGAGAGAGAATGCAAGGCAAAGCGGCACCGCGAGCCCACCAGACCAGCTAAAAACACTCAGTTCGATCGCATACACCTCTGGCACACCATCACCACGCGTACCACCTTTACAAGCAATGACATTTACTCTGTGACGACGGCCAGCAATTTCACTTTCTCACAACGTACAGTGTCGACCTGTTTTGTGTTTGGTTTAGTTAATTAGTGACAGGTTCTACGTTAAAAACACCATTATGTTTAGTAAAGTGCTGTGTTTTTCCGCCTTATTGGCACTTACGACGGCTAAAGGTGAGCACCGTTTGACATTTTATAGTTCGTGGTACTCCATAAGGCTTTATTTTATCATTTTGGGGAACTTGTAAAAAATGTATATTATTATATTGTTTGTTTTATTTATTTTTTGGTTAATGGTTTGGTTATTCCTAATTATTTAAAAATATTCTTTAAAACTTAAATGCTTAAGACTTAAATTAACTTTCTGTTTATACCCAAAATGACCCTACAAAAAAGAATTGCAACCACACCACCATGTATAAAACCAACTTCAATTTGCCAAAAATAACCATGATGTTGTTTTGAAGGGTCCTAATTAAATTGAAAAAAATCAATTATACACATTCATAAAGCCCTTTAGAAATCTTAATAAAAAAATTAAATTGTTTTTACCTAGCTAGAGTTGGACAAAAACAATTTTTGTACAATTTTATTGAAATTTATAGAATTTTTGTACCTACTATACCTATCTAAGTTACTGTTAAATTTAGTAGCGAAAATGACCGTAAAAATAAAAAGTGCCATTTAACCCATTTTTATTTAATTGAATTTGTAAATTTATATTTAAAATTTATAGTACACTTGTTCTTTCGGACAAATAATAAATTTAATCGTTTATTTATTTTTAAAAATATTTATTTTTCCATATTGGATATTCTAAAACTTTATAATAAAAATAATATAACATAAAAAATAAATGTTTTTTTATTTCCAGAATATTGTATACAAATATTTTTTTATGGAAAAGTAGCGAACATTTTTGGATTTTAATAAAAATATAACTTTTATAACAAACTAAAATAATTTTTAAAAAGGCGTTTAAACCCAGACATAAAGTGGTAAAAACAAACGCAAAAATTAAATAAAAAATTGAATTTTTTTTTGTAGAGAATGAAATATTTTATTAAAAAAATTCTTCTGTGCTCTTTATAATCATTATGATAATATAATGTATGATATATTTTTATTGTTTTCTTAACAACTTAATCTTCGACGATTATAATTTTCAAAAATTAACTGATTTTTCTGTTCAAGAAATACTATTTAAAATAAATTTAAATATTTTGTTTTGTCATACGGTTAGAGACTATATATATATAAACTTGTACCTTACATTAGTTTTTAAAAATTAATATACAGTGTGACCCATTTGTTTGCGACTTCGGATTGGTTTTAAAGTGTAGATCTTAAGGCCTTCTGTCAGTTTTTAAGAGTAATTTAAAAAAATTCATATTATAATATCCCTATAGGGATTGTTTTTTTTAAATGTATGCACGGCACTGGATTCACTACCCGTTACAACGACCCTATACTAAATTGTATAGAAAAAAATTTAGGAGGAAGGATTTTATAGCTAAATTAAAAATGTACAATAAATACTATTTACAAAAATGTATTCTGTCAAGTTATCCATAAAAAAAACATTGAAATAAAATTAAACTAATAGTAACATGATATAAAAATTCTTATGCTTAGTTTTAACAAATAAATAACGCAATGAAACAAAAAATAGAGAATTCCAAAAAAATCTCTACAATTAGATTTTCGCCACCTATACTAATCCAGATCAAGATCTACAAACCCGGTTAAAATCGCACAATAAATAAAGATTTTACAGGGGTGAGTCGCCAACAAATGGGTCACATGGTATATGAAAGGAAAACTTGAGCGTGCGGAAAAAAACAGTTGTTTTCCGGAAAAAAACAGAAAATTGGTAAATTTTCAGAAAAATTGACTTTTTAATTTTTTAAATTTTATTCAAAGGGTAATACAAAAAAATGCAAATGTCAATTTTTTTGAAAATTTACAAATATTTTCGACGCTGATTATAATCATATAATATTATGATTATAAAAATTATTCCTTTTTTTTTAATTCAGTAAGAATATTCTACCGGGCCGCAAAAAAACCTATTCGGTGCTGTATTAACATAACTTCTATTTAACACTTCGATTTATAAATTATAATTTTGTAATTTAACTTTATAAATCATTTATTATTTTATAGTTAGATATTTTTAATGGACTCCTTTTTGCAACAAAAAAACTCAACAGACAGTATATTTCACGTTTACGTTTATTTTCTTAAATTTAATTTAATGTTTAGTTTTATTTTTTTTGTAATAAAGGATTTTTTAATTTAAAATATTGTTAACTTGTTGATTGCCACTTTTTTTTAAATGTGTATATTAAAAAAAAAACAATTTTTCCCAAAAAAGCCAATTTTGGGGAAAAACGGAAAAAACAGGTTTTTTTCCCAATTTTTCCGGTTTTTTTCCAAACTTAAAAACCCTACGCAGTACTAAGTGATATTTTTTTGTAACAAAAATTAAATTATATTTAAAAACAAATTGAACAAAAAAATTAAAATCAAATTAAAAATTAAATGAAGGGATACTAAACTTTAATTTAAAGTTATCTTATTAAAGGCAAAAGAAAACCGCTGTGAATAAAAGCACAAATGAAAAACCGTCTTGATTGGGCTAAGTTTAAATTGCACTGGAAAGCGGAAGACTGCATCAAAGTTGTATTAGCGATGAATACAAATTTGACGCGAGTGTTGGTGAGTGAAGTAAAGGCATTGTTTGGGATAAAACTAAAGCATTCACTAAATACTGTTGTAGAAGGACTGTAAAATTTTCAAAGGAGTTAATAATTTAGAGTGTATGTCTGGAAAGGGTGTGGGGCATATTATTATTATTATTAAAAGATGGAATAGCCATATTAACAAATTTTACAAAACAGCCTTATTTCCAGTGTAGAAGAGCTTTATCTTTAAACAAGATGGTTTATTAAGCGACACAGCAAAATTAACTAAAAAATGGTTTAAAAAACAAATTAAGACCAATATCAGAGTTTTTTATGACCTTCAAGTAGTCTAGACCTCAATAATATCGAAACCTTGTGGCACAGCATACAAAGTTATCTAAGAAATAATCATCAATGATTTGAAGACAAAATTATCATAAATATGGAAATCTTTTACACCATATTATTGTAGATCCTTAATGGAATTAAGCCAGAATTAAAGCTATTATGTTAATATAAACTATAGTTTATACACTATTTAAAACTTTCACTATTTTATATAATTATGACAATTGTTTCGCTACACAGTAGCGTATACAGTAGATAGTAAACAAATTAATGGTAATTTTCTTTTTATATAAATAGTGGTTTTACAGGTAATATGTTTAGTACAATATGGGGGGGTAGATTAAATTAGCGTTATACATTAAAGGAACAATAATTATGGGGATGCCCTGTAATCTTTATATCTTTTAAAATTTATTAAAATAATTTAAATAGCGGGGAATTATTGGTTTCTATTTGGTCATTGAGAATATTATCAGTTTTTTTGTTTTAATTGGTTAATTTCCAAGGACTCCAATAAATTCAGTTTCATACTTTAGTTTTTCATATGTAAGATTTTAAAGTTAGAATTGAAATTTTGGTTGTCATTGATGAGATGGTTTGTAAAGGTAGAATCTGTTTTGTGGTTTACAAATAATTTCCTTTGTTCGTTTATTCTAGTTTTAAAGCTACGACCTGTTTGTCCTATATATGTTTTAGGGCAATCTACACAAGTTAATTGGTAAACTCCTGATTTATTGTTTTCCTTGTTTTATCTTTATTATTTTTAATTAAATTTCTTAAATTATTGTTGGTTTTTAATGTGAATTTTATGTTGTTTTTGTTAAGAAAATAACACAACAGTCTCATATTAGTACCTATAGGTACTTATAAGTATGTAAAAGTGTTGTATGTACTCTCTTAAAATGAATTAGTCAAAAATAACTAATATGGTCATATTTGACCAATAATAATAATAATAATAATAATAATAATTTATTTTCAAATAATTGTTTACAGTTTACACACATATACAATTATGGAAAAAAATGTCAAAAGCAAAGGATAAATGCATTGATAAACTAACAATTCATTGATCTATTTTGAAATTCTTCTAAACTATATGGTTCTATATTTATTAACAAATCTTTAAGCTTTTTTTATATATTGACAATTTTGGTTCAATCTGAAGGCATTTTGGCAAATGATTAAAACATTTTATACATGCATAGTGACAACCTTTCTCATACTGACTAATTGTCATAGCGAAAAAGCAGTCACTAATAATTAGTCAAATTCTACTGAATGAAATAGTCAAATTAGTAGATTTAAATTTAAAAAAAGTTGACCCAGCCAGGGATTGAACTCAGGTCTGCCACCTGTCAAGCTTGTCAAACTGTTGTCATAACCCATTCGGCTATCAGCCGCTCTTATAAAAATCAATTTTATTTGTCAATAAATATTGTTCATAATATTTTAAAGTTGAATATATTATTTGTGTTGCTGTTTTGAGCTAAACTTTTTGCATCTTTATTTGTTTTTATGGGTTATTTAACCATGGAGCTTAGGTATATGCATTTAATTCACATAATACTTTATTATTGGCCGCAAACGATTAAAGAAATTAGTTACTTTTAACTCTCAGAAATAGTCAAAGATGGTGACTAATCTTAAATTAGTCAGACTTTAACTATTTACCTACGTAGTAAAAAATAACTACTTAAAAGTGAAAACGACTATTTTATTAGGAAAAAATGCTGGTACTAATTCAAATAGTAGAATAATTTTTAGAGAGTATTCATAGGGTTCTTAGTTATTGGAAATATTTAGTTGATTGTTATTTTATGTATTTTTTATTATAAATGTAAGAATTAGAGTTGTTATAAGGGCCAAATGCCGTACTAAACATTAAAATGGGTGGTCATTCAAACTTATAATAAATTGTTAATTTTTTATTTTATAAATTTATAAAATTAGTTCTTAATTACGCTACTCCATAAACTATGTAAATATTAAATATAATTTCTAATTTTCAAATAAAAAATCAGTAAATATTTAAAAAAAAAATTCATCTGGATATTAAAATTAAATTAAAATTTTAAAAATAAATTACTTTCTAAACTTAATCAAGGTCATAATAAAAAACAAACTTAGGTACTTAGGTACTAGGTACCCGTATATGCCCATAAATTAACTTCCAATAAAACAAAAATAATTTTATTTGATATGTAGTAGACCTGTACTGTACTCTCACTTACCAGGAATAATTCCTGCCACACAAGAACCTCGATTTATTACCCATAATTCCAAATACGTATGGGTATTATATTATTATTAAATAAATAAATAACAAAATGTAAAGTACTTAATTATGCGATATGTTTCATTAATTTTAATTACTCAAAAACATTCGCAGACTTTATCCTGTGTGGTATATCCTGTGTAACGGATAATACCAATTATTATTCATGCCGATAATTATTTATTATTTCATTTAAGTAACAGAATTACAATTAAAAGCGAGTGCAAAGCTAACTATAATATATAGTTTATAATATAAGTAAATTGTTAGGTTTTTGACATAACTTTCTATTTATTAATCTACGCGTAATTACTTTTCCTAGACTACGTAAATAAAGTATTTTTTTTTAAATTGAGATGTTTTTTACAAACCCATTAGATCCAAAGATGGCATCATTATTTATTACAATAATTATTGTAATCTTTTAATTTTATTAATGATCTTATAATTTATTTTTAATTAATTTCATTTTATAATTAGTGTTTTGAGAAAGTCATCAGATGTAGTCAGATACAAAAATAGCTTAAATCTAAATTCTTGTTTTATACAGGGTGTCCCTGAATCAACGGATGCAAAAAGTTATTTTAACAAAAAAGAATTCTATTTTTAAAGATTTTAAAGATGTATACGCTAATTTTAAAGATTTTAAAAATACGCTAAAGAAGAATCGGGTTTTCGCAACGCGCGCGCCATTTGGAGGCGCTCGGTTACATTGTGGGAATTCAAGATTTGTCAACAGTACATTTAAAGCATACGAACTGCACATTTTTTAATAAATAAGTAGTTTTTTCACAAAAGGGAGGAAGGCAGAAGTCTTACTCGACAAATTTTGTTCGCAAAGTTTTAAATGCACAGCTAAATCGCGCACGTTATTTGTGTTTCGCGTTGCAAGTAAAAACTGAAAAACTTTGGTTTAGTACTCGATTTATTATTTATTATACATATATATAATTGATTAGGAAACTTAAAGCTTATAAATATAGTTATGTTAGTGTTTGTATTTTATTTAAGTAATCATGGTAAATTCTTGTGTTTTAATTGTACTTTAATGTAATTCAAGATGTTTTGCCAAAGGATCCAATTCGGTACGAATATTTGTTGTGAAGAATTAACCAATGATTACTTTACCTAATATAATTTACATTTAAGTTTAGACATCTTTAAGAAATCTAACAAAACATAATAGTTGTACAAACATAACCCTAAAAAAACAAAATATATGTACGAATTCATGGAAACATTTTATACTACACTGCGCGTCAAAATTAATGCATAACAAGTAAAAGAAATTCAACTCTAAAACGTCTTTACCAATCTTTATAAAATTTTGAATAAAAATATTCCTAAAGCCATTTTATTTAATAATAAAAAACGCTCGAAAAAAAACTTAAAATGGTTACAATTTTCAAATAAATCATTACCAAAATGTGTATTTATAGGGACTGTATGCAATTTATTTCCACTGTTTATTGGGAAACCGGTAAAAACTTAACCCAGGTTTCCTCTCGAAAAACACCCAACAACACAATATTTTTAATATTTTCCGGTTTTATTAAAAGTTGTAGGTCTGTTACGATGACAACCGCTAGTAGCTTATAGTACACTCAATCTTTTGGAAAAAATTACCAAAGTCATTATCATGAAAAAACGTACAAATTTCATACAAACTTTTTATAGAATTTATTAATATCTTCTAAAATATTAAAGAGAAATTATTAAAATTTAATATGCATTTACAGTATTTTTTACCCCCACCTTTAAAACGCCCATTGTACCACGTATATGACACGTGATATTTTAAATACAAATTGAGAAGCTGCGACTTTATGGCGTTTTGGACACTGGCTGAATTTAGTTTTATAATCTCAATTCTAAAATATTAAATAGTTTCTTGAAGCCAATCTTTGATTTCGCCGGCAGAAAACCAGTATTTGCATATAAAGCATTAATAATTACGGGTGGAGTACCCATAAAAACATCCTCTTGGTTTATTTTCAAGAAAAATGAACAAAATGTCACTGACATTATGAAAGCCGGTTAAACAGATTTCTAGCGTTTATTTTGGTATAGATGTTTTTTTAAATTTTAGTTTTTTTATTTCTTGCTTCGTTCAAAAGTTATAAAAATAAAGAATAATTCACACAATTATTATTTAAAAAAAATTGATGAAATTTTAGAAAATCAATATTTTTTATTTGATAATTAAGCACAGATAGGGTAGTTCAATCAAAGAAATGTCAAGGATAAAAAATGCCAAATAATACATACCACCTACACAATTCTTTAGAACGCCAATTGATCATTCCATTAATTTCACTATTATAATAGTTTAACTATAGTTTAATAATTTTATACAAAAATGGAAAACAAGTTACATATTGCTTTAGTTTATTTTACATAGTTTTAGAAAATGATTCTTGCATGATTTTTTTAAATTTTTCTTAAAAAGTTTTAAACGAAGAAAAATATAAAAGATAAAAAAATGTTTTTATTATGTCTGATATAAGACTATTTACAAAAAAAATTATATTTAATAGCATAATTTCTAAAAACCCTATGTATCTAAGAAATATATTTCATCATATGATTTTTAAATTCTAAACTACAAAAGGATAACCTAGTTATAGTTGATATTTAAATTGACATTTAAATAAATTATGGAATAGAAAACTAAAAGTGTGTATAATAACCATGTGACATTCTTTTAAACAAGATGATGCATTACGATATTCTATGAATATGTAATGTATAATATTTTATGTAACTCATTAACTAATAAACTTGCCATTATGCCTTATGGAATGAAATAATGAGGATTTTTACTTATAATTAATACAATTCTTACTCCATAAAGCGCAAAATTGCAATAATAAATAACCAACACTAAGCAGACATTAAAATAATTACCATAGAACAAGTGCTTTCCAAGTGGCAATCTATTAAAATATAGCCCCCCACCCTGATTCACCAATATATGTAGATAGATGAATACATACAGCTCTATATATAAATATACAGGTATAATCAGCCATCAGAAATGATAATAATGAAATTCCATGTCATGGACTCTAACAATAAATTAGTTCCCACATTATAATGGGGTTGCCAATAAGAACAACTTTTTTATTACAGAAAAAAGTCTTTCTTCATAAAAACTCCTGCTTATTTAAAAATTACAAATTAAATGAACAAAGTGCTCTGAATTTAGAAAAACATGAAAATTGTTTTAGAGAGAAATACCTTTATTATTCAAATTATATTAATTAATTTAGTATTCAAATTAAATTAAATTAAATTAAGGACTAAATAGGAAACAAAAATTTAAAATTTTGAGAATTTTTTTTTATAAAAATTGAATAAAGTTTACAAATATTTTTTTATTTTGTATTTAGACTTTTAAAATAAAATAATAAATAAAGGTACTTCTCTCCTGAAGAAATTTCATGTTTTTCCAATTTCTGAGCACCAATAAAATATAAAATTTATTTTATGAAATATTTTAATAACAAAAAGAATGCGTAACTAACAATTTCATAAACCAATCATGTTTTAGTCAAGAAGAGCAACGTTTAATGTAGAACTAAAAATTAAGAAATGCTTGAATGTAAATGGAGGACACTTTAAACATTTAGTAATAAATTAGTAATACAAATTTTAATAAAAATATTGTTGGTTTATTAATTAAATTGTTACAGTTAGGCGAGTTATTAAAATATTTCATAAAATACCTACATTTTATATTTTATAACAATATATTGTCTCCAATGAGCTAGTGCTTCATCTAGTTGAAGCTGTAGGATGCTTTGTTGAGTTTTTTTCAACATAAGCAACTACTGTGTATAACTTTAACATTTTTAAAATGCTTCCCATGCTAGTAATATATAAATTTTATTTAGAATATTATAAAGAATTTAACAATGTTAAAATATTTGGGGTGTTCTATTTAAAATAACAAAGTTGATGTCCCTTTTGTTTAAACCGGAAGGAAAATTTTGTCTAAAATATTTTAGAAAAATAGACTTAAATGGATTATAAACGTTATCATTCAAACTGAATTATCAACACCAATAGACGAGATATAATAATTTTTACTTCTTCTTGAAGAATAGAATATTGAGAAAATTTTAAGCTATATCCAAGGCTATTTGACTTCAAAGTATATGGTCGAAAAGGTCAAGAAGGAAATCTACCGATAATCTTATTATAGTATAAATATAATTTTCTGGGCAGAAAGACCACGGTCGATAGCCTGTTGGGAAACCAATAAAGATGTTTATTATTATTATTATAATTTTCAAACTATTTTGGTGAACAAATGCTGAAAAATTGTAAATCCCCGAAAAAATAAAATAAGTTTTCATTTAAACCAACTACGAGGTGTGTTCAAAAAATATCGGGAATTTTCGTTTTTTGAAACAAATATTTATTTATTCGTCTACATTAATGTCGTTGCCTTCAAAATAGTCCCCATTGGATATTATGCACATGTGCCAGCTCTTCTTCCAATACTCGAAACACTTCTAAAACTCGATCTTTGGGATAGCCTTTAGTTCTTTCAGCGATGCGCTTTTAATGTCATCTACGCTTGCAAAACGACGGCCCTTTAAGGTTCTCTTTATTTTTGGGAATAGGAAAAAGTCAGACAGAGGCATGTCTGGCGAATATGGAGGCTAGGGCATCATTAGAGTATTGTTTTTGGCCAAAAATTTTGTTCAAAATTTAACAATTTTAGAACAAATTTTGCTGCCACGCGTTTCATACCCAAAACATTTGACAGCCAATCGATATACCAACATCATCAGCGACTTCTCTGATGGTTTATAAGCATTTCTTCCACTTTTTTCATGTTTTTATCAGTTGTTAATGTGCTTGTGCGTTCGGGGCATTCGTCATCTTCAACGTCTTCACGGCCATCTTGGAAACTCTTATACCACTTGTAAACTCTTATTTTACTTATAGCAGACTCACTATAATAGGCCTTTGTTAACATTTCACAGAATTTATTTCATTTTTTAAGCAAAATTGGATACAAATTCTTTTATCCTAACGAAAAATCGCCGAGCTCATAAAACACGTCTAACCTTAGCGGCTGCCACAGACAAAGTAAGCAATGAAAACAACTAAAGTTTTTATCATACTTCGGGGGCATATAAACCAACATAATAAAGAAAATTTTATGAAATTTAACAATTCCCGTTATTTTCTGAACACACCTCGTAGGTATACTTTAAACAGCATAATATTTTGTATATTGGTTATAATATTTTTATAATTTTTCTAGTGCTTACGAGACTTTTCTGGCAATAAATTTTGTTTAACACCAAAGAAAATCCTTTTTTCTTCTTTAATATTAACAGCCGCTTGTAAATAAGTAAATTAAGAACGGCATGGCGAATCGATTTTGACATTAACTGTCAAACCAATGACTGTGATACCTCTATCTAAAGTAAAATTCGTCCAAATTAAATTTAAGGTATAAAATTATTTTTTTTTATAAAATTTTTGCAAAATAGATAAAATAGCATAAAGAACTCATGTCATAAGACCTTTTGTCGCACTATAAATTGTCCGCGTGCGACAAAATGACATCTTATGAAATTAGTTTTTTATTATACTATAAACTAACTTAACCATACTGCAAAAATATTTTTATAATATTTTCATTCCTATTAATATATTTTTAGGTTTACTATCATTATTAGAGTATTGTTTTTGGCCAAAAATTTTGTTCAAAATTTAACAATTTTAGAACAAATTTTGCTGCCACGCGTTTCATACCCAAAACATTTGACAGCCAATCGATATACCAACATCATCAGCGACTTCTCTGATGGTTTATAAGCATTTCTTCCACTTTTTTCATGTTTTTATCAGTTGTTAATGTGCTTGTGCGTTCGGGGCATTCGTCATCTTCAACGTCTTCACGGCCATCTTGGAAACTCTTATACCACTTGTAAACTCTTATTTTACTTATAGCAGACTCACTATAATAGGCCTTTGTTAACATTTCACAGAATTTATTTCATTTTTTAAGCAAAATTGGATACAAATTCTTTTATCCTAACGAAAAATCGCCGAGCTCATAAAACACGTCTAACCTTAGCGGCTGCCACAGACAAAGTAAGCAATGAAAACAACTAAAGTTTTTATCATACTTCGGGGGCATATAAACCAACATAATAAAGAAAATTTTATGAAATTTAACAATTCCCGTTATTTTCTGAACACACCTCGTAGGTATACTTTAAACAGCATAATATTTTGTATATTGGTTATAATATTTTTATAATTTTTCTAGTGCTTACGAGACTTTTCTGGCAATAAATTTTGTTTAACACCAAAGAAAATCCTTTTTTCTTCTTTAATATTAACAGCCGCTTGTAAATAAGTAAATTAAGAACGGCATGGCGAATCGATTTTGACATTAACTGTCAAACCAATGACTGTGATACCTCTATCTAAAGTAAAATTCGTCCAAATTAAATTTAAGGTATAAAATTATTTTTTTTTATAAAATTTTTGCAAAATAGATAAAATAGCATAAAGAACTCATGTCATAAGACCTTTTGTCGCACTATAAATTGTCCGCGTGCGACAAAATGACATCTTATGAAATTAGTTTTTTATTATACTATAAACTAACTTAACCATACTGCAAAAATATTTTTATAATATTTTCATTCCTATTAATATATTTTTAGGTTTACTATTTTTATTCGATAATTTTTTATTTTTTTAAAATTTAACCGTAAAATATTTAATCATAAATATTTATATTTTACACTTACCATAGGCGTCAAATTAGGGCGTGTTTATATCTATTTTAACATCACTTCGAGAACTTCTCTTGTCAATATTTTTTTACACAAATCGTTTCGGATATATGACATGTAATAAAACATTCTTAATTGTTTTATTAATTTTACAACCAGCAATAAACTTATAGATGGTCTATGAAATAAAGACATAAATCAAAAATAGAGGATTAAATTTAATTAATTACACAATTTAAAAATCAAAACGGGAAATGTCATAACAAATATAGTTATAACTCAATAGTAAAAAAGACAGTTTAAAAATTAATAAAAACTGTTATGTTCACAATTAAAATAGTTATTAAGCTAATGTCATTTCAATCATGTTCTGTTGACGGAAGTAAGATGATTTCTTACATTACATAATACCCAATCCACAAGATATTTGATATGTATCGCTTTCTACATCATTTATTGACTATATATTCAATATAACTGAAATCATATAAAAGTACTGTTTATTAACATGGCAGATTCGGTTTCAATCCTTTGCACACTTCGATTAACATAATATTATTAAATTACTATTAGTCAATTTAAAAATAAATAAATAATAAAAAGCGTGTTTATTTTACAGACGATTAGTTTAAATGACAGAACATCATAAATAATGCTTGTTAATCGAGTAGGTAACTATCAAATTAAGTTAAATTTTAAATAGGAATCACGATCAATTATACGGGGTAAAACCAAAATAACCTGTTTAATGTTGCTTTTAGTATGGGGAGCATTGAGCTCTAAATCTCGAATATTCGGCTGCAGATGCGTTCAGTTAAAATCATAGCAATCGAGCCAAATTTATTAAAAATTACTACATTTTCATGTTTGTTTATTTTTTATTGTTTGCTTTACATTAAGAAAAATTTGCATACTTATTAAAGCCAAAAAATTGTACATAATAATTACGCTACTAGGAATAGACAAGATATTTGTATAAAAAATTAAGATTAAGTAGAACAAGAAATGCTTAACATTTTTACTGCTTCAATTTATTTAACGTTTTAGAAATATAGATTTCCAACAATTAAAATATATGTAAGTTAAGGCAAAATCTAATTTTTATCAAATAACTTAAGTAATCTAACCTATTTATTAATATTTATTTATTATATTATTTTTAACAGTTTTCTTGTCTGTCAATATACTTTTTAAATTATTACTTATTTATTCAAGTTATGTAGGTATTTATATACAGTGTTGGCCATAACTTTTGCAACCACTGTAAAAAAATCTAACTATAAAACGCCTTTATTATTCTTTATGAAATTTTGGATAAAAATACCTCAACTTATATCTCAGTTTACGTGTTCGAGGGTTTTTCTAGAAAATATATTTAAAGCCCTTTTATTTAATGAAAAAACGTTTGAAAAATAACTTTTAGGGTAATTTTTTTAAGTAAATAAAAATTATGCTGTTAAAGACCGTATTTTTGTTAGTATACCCTGAAAATTTTGTACAAATTAAACGAACAGTAACGAAGATACAGCGCTTCAAAGTCGGTAAAAATGGCCCCTTTTTGATTATTTTGCTGAAAAGTTATGGCCCACACTGTATATGTATATGTTCTGCTTTAGGTTTCCATTTATTAATAGTTCTGCTCCGTGTTCTCGGTTTTTGGTTCTTAAAATAACCGTATGTTTGACGACGTTTAGGTTTCCACGGGCGTTATATGTATAAGAAAGTACTCCACGTCTAACTCGCAGCAGAGCAGCAACAGCAGCCCAGCAGATAAGACCTGAAGATGGTACATGAGATTGTACCGAAACGTCGTCAGACATACTGTTCTTTTAAGAATAAAAAACCGACAACACGGAGCAGATCCCAAAAAACCACTAATAGATATATATATATATCATTTTTATTTTTCCACTTCATACTTTCTTTTATTGATATACATTGTATAAAACCAGTGTTGCCACGATTAATCTGAAACAAAATAAACAAGTTAAACTGAACAGATGTATTTTTTTAATTATAAACAAATTTTAACTTTTTATTTTTGCAACTGTATTTATTAAAAAACTGTGTTCAAAAAATAAAAAATTATTAAATTATTTCTCCGACAACTGGTTTTTGCGGATAAAGCTTTAATAATTTTAGGTGGAGTATCCATAAAAACATCCTCTTCACTTTCACCGTTAAAAACTGCTTCCATATCGGATTTAAACGGTTGTTAGTCCATATTTAAGACAAAAATTTCGATTTTTACAGAAAAATGCGAGGGGTAAACCAGTTTAAAATCAGCTAGACCAACGTTTAACGTTATATGGACGTTGTGTTCTGATTTTTTTCCTTATCAGTCGTTATCAATAAGGAAAAATCCTTATCAATAAGAAATTGCTCTTAGTGAGTACTCATGTGATTGTTTTCCTTAGCGGTTAAATCGTATACGATTTTTAATTTAAAAAAAATCAGTGTGACGAACTGACACTGAAATTTTGAAAGCCGTTAAAACAGATTCTTAGCACCAATTTTTGCATGTCGCTCCTTACAAAAATTTAAATTTTTTGCTGTACATTATTTCTTATAATATTTGCCGTAGTAAAGAGTATATTATTATATGAGATATAATGCAGGCTTTTATTCACGAGGATGAGGTTTGCGTTTATCAAACTTTATTCCTAAGCTATAGGGTTTTGTTTTAAGAATAATTTTTGAGTAATAAATACGCCAAAATTACTTTAAAACAATACCCAATAGCTCTATTTTACTAGCTGTTAACCTCAATTATACCCAACTCGATGCAATGTTTACATTTTATGCCTATCAATATTATTATATGAGATATAATGCAGGCTTTTATTCACGAGGATGAGGTTTGCGTTTATCAAACTTTATTCTTAGGCTATTGGGTTTTGTTTTAAGAATAATTTTTGAGTAATAAATACGCCAAAATTACTTTAAAAACAATACCCAATAGCTCTATTTTACTAGCTGTTATCCCAATAGACCAGGGTCGATAATTTTTGAAACGAAAAAAAATAACAGTAGGATGAAACCCATTGGAAAAGGAGAAGAATATAATAAAAATGAAAGGAAAAATAAATTACGGGCGATCTGACTTCGGGAAGTGGGAAAATGGTTTATCTCGATTTCCGGCAAAACTACAAGTCCTATGGAAAAAAGTTAAATGGCAAAGTTGTAGGTAATACAAGGATCTACAACTTTTGTAATTACAATTTTTTTACATAACCTCAAAATTTATGTGAAAAATTCAAAAAACCAAGTTTTTGGTTTTTTATTTTTATCTTTTTCAAAAAAAATTTTTTTTCCACGAAATTTGGTGAAAACTTACCTTTTTATGTCCCAAATACACTGTAATTTATTTGATTTGAAATATTTATTATTTCGCCTTATTTTGACTTAATATCAAAAAAGCACCCTAATTTTCAATCGAAAATTCTCGCGTCAGCTTTTTTCAAAAAGTCGGTGTGCTTTTTGTTCGTTGAAATCTCTACTTTCTGATGGTGTAAAAAAAATATACATTACTATGGTAAATGTTCTCAGAAAATGCAAAAAATATTATAATGAATAACGAAAAAAACTCGAATTCAAAAATTTATTTTAATCATTATGTACAATTTCATCAAAAAAATGTGATTGTTGCAATTTTTTTTAGTTAAAAAGTTTATTTATTAAATTCTAATAACATTTATGTCAGAAAATCTCATATAATATATAAATACATGTAAATCATACTATTGAATTTAGATACTTCATTCTGATTACGTTATTCATTATAATATATTTTGTATTTTCTGAGAACACTTCCCGAACTCAGATCGCCCGTAATTTATTTTTCCTTTAATTTTTATTATATTCCCCTCCTTTTGCAATGGGTTTCATCCTACTGTTATTTTTTTTCTCTTTTTACCATTTTTAAAGGCTTCTGCACTGGTCTACAACTCGATGCAATGTTTACATTTTATGCCTATCACATTTTATTAAATTAAAAATCCATAATTGACCAAAATGCATGTAAGTATTTTTGTTCCAAATGACTTACTTATATATCCTAGAATTACCATAACACCCTGTTTAATGGTATAAAATTATTCATTCTGAAACTAAATTGAATTATGTTTACCAACTAGTGTAATTTATGCAATCCTTGAAGTAAAATGTTAAGGACCTATGCATGCCTAATTAATAGAGGAACAGAACAAGTGCATACTTAAAATATATATAATTAAGAACAGAAGCGGAGCGTACAATAAAAAAAATCATAATTAATGGTATTGCCTTCTAATCTCAACAATAAATATCCGACATCCACTGTTATTAGCCTTTGTTTGGAAAAGTATGCGTATTTGCTTATGGTTTATCTTTCGCCTTTTGCGGCGCTATCGGTTATAAATAAAGATAAAACCGTTCAGGATAATGTACAAGGATATGATAAGAAATCAATGGAAAGCAACAAAAGTGATATAGGCGAATAGTAAGCATAGTGTCCGTATCTCTTAATCTTTATATGTTGTTTGTTTAGAGACTTCCAACTTAACAATAGGTACATTCCGATGCGAGAAAAACGCCTAATTTATCGTGTTTTAGTTTGTTAAGGCCTATATTAATTATTTTATCTACTCCTATTGTATAATATTGGGTTTATAATATAATATATATGGGTGATTCTACAATAGTTGGACAACTTGATGTCATCAGTCAATAGAGTAGGTATTTTAATATTTTTTGTAAATATTTTAGTATACCTATTACAAAAGATCAAGGTTTTTTTAACTTGTCCACCCAATTTTAATGTATTTTTTCAAAAGCACGTTTGTAAAAAACATAATAAATATTCAAAACATCAGTACCTTGGCGTGTCACAACTCCTGAATCAAATATTTGAGTGATTTTATTTTAAAATATATTCAATTTATCTTAAATTTTTCAATTTCAATACAAACTATAAAACATTAAATAATGTATTTTTCTTATTTTATCATAGATTCGAATAATAGTAATTTTAAAAAAATTGATAATCATTGTACTTATACCCCCAATGTTAAAATTCAAAATTCCTGCGAAATATTGAAGTTAAACGTCAAGTCCTTGTTTTAACTCAAGTGTTGGTTAAAAAATTACCTACCCGCCCTTTCCAAGACAGTAATCTTGAAAACAATGCAAGCGGTGAAGTTGTGCTGTATGCACGTATAGTTCCAGTCAAAATTTCAGTACTATGGTGAGTAGTTATTTTCTTACGTATACAAAATTTTGACTGGAACTATACTAAATATATTTCATTGTAATTTATATAAGGCTATATGTGATATACTATACAGTGTATAGGCATATCTATGGCAATTCTTATACTATTAAATATAATATAATATAAACTTATCATCAGTAGCGTAACTGGGGGGGCGGGGGGGGGCGGTCCGCCCCGGGCGGCACTTCTTGGGGCGGCAAAAATCGTGAGAGAAAATGCGAAAAAAACTGGAAGACAGAATATAAAAATAAAAAAAATATTTGATAATTAAATATTCTCTTTCGAAATAATATAATTCAAATTCCAATAGATTTGAGATTTATACAATTACTCCCAAAATATTCCAAATCAAATAAAGCTAGCAAAAAATAAAAACAAGACCGGTATTCTAAATATTTAAACATTTTTATTTATTTTTTACTCAGGTTTAAGTTTTTTTTGTAGGTACTTTTACATAAGGTTGAGAATTTATCTCTGTTTTTTTCATATAAATTATGTTAAAGCACATTTTATTTGTTGTTTTTCTTTACCTAGGTCTAAGAATTTTTGTTTGTTTTTAATTCTTAAAATATTACAATTTAATGTTATATATATATATATATATATGTTATATATATAATTATATATTTTTAATTTTGCATACGGTCCTCAAAACTGACTCCTAACCTAACCTCTCTTCCCCCCCCCAAAAAAAAACATGAGGGCGACAGCCACTGCTGCCCCGGGCGGCACTTTTTCTAGTTACGCCGCTCAACGCTCAACATGTAGTTTTTGAGGGGCTGATTACAAATTTGATATACATTTCTTCAAAAAATAAAATGGCTGATCCAATATAACCAAAATTTGTCGTTAAGGGTTTGGGTAAAATTTAGTATTCAGATATTTATGGGGTCCCTGATTAAGAATTTGATATAAAACCCAATTGCGGATTCAAAATGACGGACATGCGCAGTAGGTACAATATGGTTGGATCTATGTGGAGTAGTTACATCATATAGGCGCAGTAGTTTTCAGATGGACGGATCAAATGATTTGACTACTGCGCCTATATGATGTAACTACTCCACATAGATTCAACCATTTTATTCAAATGCGCGACATTTTCTTTATTTCCAGTTTAAATTTTTGTAGAAAAAATATAAACGAATTCGTATTTAATTCCAAATAATTTTGTTATTCATATATAGGTACTTTTACCACGAGAGAAACGAGACGAGACGAGAGAAAGGCACTCTCGAGCGAGAAAAGAGTATTCTCGACGAGACGAGAGAAGGACTTTTCTCGTCTTGTCTCGTCTCGTGATTTGTTTATAAGTAGCATCCACTAATAAAAAATATCAGTAAAATACTTAATTCCGAATTATAATCTCAAATTTGTATCCCATTCATCAGTACCTTGTCAGTTCCATGTTCGATGTTTCGATTATTTTTTTTTCGCAAACTTCAATTTAAATTCTGCTTGCGCACAACTTGTTTATTTAATGTGTTCCCATATCTAATAATTGAGATATCGGTATACCCAAAATCCACCAGCCGCCACTGATGTATGGTATATTTGATTTTAAGATATTTAATGTATAATATGCTCAAAGTTGCAATAAATCTTATATTTTCCAATAAATTATTATTACTATTTAATTAGTACCCTGGTATACTCATCACTTCCCTTGCATTCAAATTTAGAAAACACAGATATTTCAGAAACTGTTTGAAAAAGTGACTGGCCCGGTCTGGAACAGTATATTTATTATATTATCTATGTTCTCATAACAAAATACTGTTTAATTTTCTCCGAAAACTATATAAACAAAATGAGGTCAAAAGTTGCCCAACTTTTGTAGAATCACCCATATATATTATATATAATATTTTTTTGTAAATAATAACTCTTCCTATGTAATTTCAATGTATTTTTATTTTTATAATTGTTTTTTTACCGGTATGGATATTTTAAAAATATTATTTTTAGTGACTAATCTTTATAATAAAGGTGGTTTCACACTGATTTTCCTTATCATGTCCCAACCCCATATGTACATACAGTAGAAGCCCAAAATTGCACAATATCACTAAATAGACCGTTTCGATGCTTCCTGTACTACTGTTTGTAAAGTAAATTTTTAAACTTTAACCAGTATTTACTCCGGCATGCAGGTACTGTATGTTTCGCAATACGAACCATTTAATTTTATCCTCAAGTGAGTAGCACGTTTCCTATAATAAAATCGTCCATTTTTCTTTTCGCTGGCTAGTAGCGCTAATTTATTCCGTCCACAATTAAACACTCACACTGTTTGTTTGCCGAGGCTTATTTGCATTTTTTATGCGAATGCCAAGAAGTGTGTATGTACCGTTATTCGGCGAGCATTTTTCACTTTCCGATGATGTTAAAAGATAAAATTATCCGTCAGACTTTCGCGAGTTCGCAAGCAGATGCAAGCAAGTTGGAAAATGTTAAAATGCTAAAAATCACGGAAGATAACCGTTTTCGCTTTTACACGGTGGGCTGGAACATTAACTTCAAAATCCAAATTTTTATCTAAAAGTTATTTTACAGGGGTCCTCAAGGGTGAATAGGTCTTTCAAGAATGTACTCAAAAACTGTTTATGGGGTATTTTTCGGGAACGTTTGGTCTCAAAATCACTTTAATTAAAATCCCACCTGATCGGAAACTTAAATTATTTCGATTTTTTTAATTTATTTTTTATTTTTTTTTGGTTATTTTTAAGAGATGAGGGACTGTTTGGTTTTCCAATTTAGAAAAAATGCCTGTTTCTGATATTCAAAATATATATTTATTAAAAATTATAACCAGTTTCTATAAAAAATTAAATTAAACATTTTAAAGTGTATTCCGTAACAACCTGTTAACATAACACAACATAATAACTATAAATGAGTTGATGAAAACTCTACTACTGCTTTTAGTAACAAACTACAGTATATCTCATCGCTAATGTCATTCATTTTATACTTTTCCCAAGTTTTAAGGAACTCTCCCGCAGGGACCATATACCCAAAGCTTCATTATTTAAGAATTTAATTCCATCTACAAGATGGTTTAAAGCAATATGAATTTTTAAAATTGTTGAATGATTAGTTGCTTTAAAACATTTTCTAAAGTTTTCCATATCCTAAACAAGATCGTTTTATTTTAACTCTGATGAGAAACAATCATTAACAACTTTGTTCATGGCCTTAAAATATGAAATAAATGGCAAAACTTTAGTAGGAAACGCTACCAAGAATATCGCTGTCTACAAGCAAATCTGAATTTTGTTTTCTACATGCGTTTCCTTCGAATATTTCACCTTGGTAGTTTCGCTACCAAGGATAACTTTTTTGGCCATTTTAGAGGAACCAAACCATTCCAAAAACAATGATTTACGAAACCTTGTAATATATGCAGTTCGGGAATCAAAAACTTGTCAAAAACAAGTCTGTTTTGTGCTTCCTCAAATAACGGCAAATTGACGGTACTAAAGCAAAGCTTAGCTGATTTTTTTCATTTTGAAGGAGACAAAATTTGTTGAAATGATCTTTAATATCGCCATATCGTGACCTTGGAATGACAAGGTTCTAAGTGAAGTTGCGCCGTTAAGCAAAAATGACTTATCTGAATATTAATTATTACAGGTAAGGCATTTTTGCTTAAGTTTTTATATTTATATGCAGAGTTAAAATAAAACGATCTTGTTCAGGATATAGAAAACTTTAGAAAATATTTTAAAGGAACTAATCTCTCAACAACTTTAAAAATTCATATTGCTTTAAACCATCTTGTAGATGAAATTAAATTCTTAAATATTGAAGCTTTGGGTATATGGTCGAGAGTCGTTCCTTAAAACTTGGGAGAAGTATAAAATAAATGACATTAGCGATGAGAGATACTGTAGTTGTTACTAAAAGCAGTAGTAGAGTTTTCATCAACTCATTTATAGTTTATATGTTGTGTTATGTTAACAGGTTGTTACGGGATACACTTTAAAATGATTTAATTTAATTTTTTATAGAAACTGGATATAATTTTTAATAAATATGTTTTGAATATCAGAAACAGTCATTTTTTCTAAATTGGAAAACCAAATAGTCCCTCACCTCTTAAAAATGACCACAAAAAATAAAAAAAAAATTAAAAAAATTAAAAAAATATTTTAAGTTTCCGATCAGGTGGGATTTCAATAAAAGTGATTTTGAGGAGACCAAACGTTCCCGAAAAATATCCCATAAGCAGTTTTTGAGTACATTCTTGAAAGACCTATTTACCCTTGAGGACCCCTGTGTATCGTTTAAGCATAATTTATTGTCATAATTACTTGATATCGATTTTAAGAAATGTTAATTTTACAGAAATATTTTTACAACTTTTGCTATAACATTGTCAGAACGCAAGATAATTTTCAAAAAAGGTTTAATGTGAAAAATAAATAAACCATGGACCTATTAAAAAAATGGACAGGTATTGCCCATTGTTGTGTATTGTAGGTAAAGCATGTTTAAGCCGTACTGTCAACTTAACAAGTTTGTTTTGTATGATTTTGCTCGAAAAAAATAAAAACGTTGGTTTTAATAATAAAATACAATGGTGGTTTGTTCTGCATTTGGTTGTAAAAGGTATATGAATTAAATAGTTATTCAAGCTTAAACTTCAAATTGTTTTTATATCTCTGGAAAATTTTATATTTATTTAACTTTTGTTTCTTAAATAGCGTTTTATTTATTTTTTTATTAAATATATATATATAAGTATAATTGAGTAATCATTAATATACCGGGTGAGTTTTTTAAAGTGGGGATAATTCGAAAACGGTTTAAAATTATTTTGTGAAATTTTGGTAAATTAATAAACTTCACAAAAAAATTTTGAACCATTTTCGAAATATCCCCTTGTAACTCTTTAAAAAACTCATCTGGTATATTTTTATACGGAAGTGGCAAAAATGTTAAATTTGTTTGTACAAATTATTTAAGAAAGATTGTACTAAAAAACTGTTAAATAAAAAAAACAAAAGGGGATATAAAAAACTTCCAGTAGATAAATAAATTATAAATTACTGAAACATAATATTTTTTTCTTACATACAAAGAATAGATCACAAAATGTTTAACATTTACTAAATCAGATAACAATTAAATTGATTGCTTCAGGCTGGATTATTTCAAGCTAGCAAGTCTTTACAAAAACTTACACTTAAATTGTTGCTCTGTATTTAAAAGCAAATTTTACTCCAAATTACAAGGTATTCGATAGATAACCTTTTTCTTATATTTATCGAAAATTACACTGGTATTTTTTTATTAATTGAGATTTGACCGAATTGCTCCCCACTGGTGCCCCCCAAAATCGATAATATTTTTGTTAGGGTGGGGCAGGCAAGCAAAATTTTGTTTGAATCCAAGCTTTTTATACAAGTTATAGCAAAAAAAAGATTTTTTCTTGTAAACTTTATCACCCTGTACCATTAAAGTTAGCTCGATTGAAACTGATACACCCTGTAAAATTTATTTCCATAATAAAAAATGTCTACAAAAACTCTCTTTTGGACCCACAGTGTTTAAAATATACTTCTTTCGTGCGATATCAGAAGAATACGTAATTAATTAATAAGATTAAATCTGGTTTATTAATGGAGTAAAGCACTATTAACAGACACTAAATATATGTACACATATTAATGTTGCTAACATAATATTGGATTTATACGACGCTGAAGTCAGTTGAACTTGTTGATGCCTATTGTCTGTGGGAAATTTTTTGATTGCTTGCTTGAAATCACGTATACTTTTTCAACTAAACAATTTGTTAAACATTAACAAGATAATCTGTTATCTTTGAAATTAACAAAATGCATAATTATTATTATTATTGTTATTATTATTATTATTATTATTATTATTATAATTATAATTAATTGCATATTATAATTAATTGCATATTACCTTTACAAAACTTTCGGTAAAGTATTTTTCTTTGTTAAAATAATTACAAACCCTGGTTTTCTACAAAAAATTATGTTAACATTTTACAAAATAAAATTAACAAACTACACACGGTGTGACTGAACGAAGTTTAAGTCACATAAAAATGCCGCCAAAAACTGATTGCAGTTTCTTGTTCGGGACCCTTTGGTTACCAAAATCCTAGCTGCTCCTCTTTTCGAAATTTTTTGAAAATTCATGTTTTTTTTAACTTTTTGTTTATTTCAAAGTCTACCTGTGACAGAGTACACATTTGTACACCGATTTTTATAAAATTAGAGTATATTATTGAGGAGACTTAAAGAATACTTTTTAATGCTGTTCACATCATTTGATATATACAGGGTGAGCCAAAAATCGCTTAATTTTAATAAAGCAAAAGCGTAAATTCATGATTTTGGCATTTGGTGTTATAACACGCAAAAAAGATTTATCCCCATTTTTAAGATATTTCTACGTTTATCAGGTTACAAAATGGCCTTCTTATTAACCTTTTATAAAAAAATAGATTTTTAATAAAATTAAATAAAATAAAGCTTAGAGAATATTTAAAATGTTGTTTAATTTAGGCTTTTTAGTAGTTTTCAATTTTGAACGAAAAGCTTAGAGAATATTTAAAATGTTGTTTAATTTAGGCTTTTTAGTAGTTTTCAATTTTGAACGAAAAACTGGTTAAAGTTTTTTGATCGGCACTCTTTGGAGATTTAAAAACGATATTTACCAAAAGTCTAAGTGCTTTTTTTTAAATTGTTAAAAAATCATTTTTTTAAATTATTTGTTTATCGCAAAGTCTACCTACACATTTGTACACCGATTTTTGTTGATTGCAGTTTCTTGTTCGGGGCCCTTTGGTAACTTTAAAATGATATTTACCAAAATCCTAGCTGCTCCTCTTTTCGAAATTTTTTGAATATTCTTAATTTTTTTTTAAATTTTTGTTTATCTTACCTTTGACAGAGTACACATTTGTACACCGATTTTTATAATATTGTATATATTGTTAACGGGACGGAGAATACTGTTTTCATACTGAGCACATCATTAGATTTATACAGGGTTAACCAAAAATCACTTTTTTATATAGTAAAAAGCATAATGCACAAAACAGATTTATCTCCAAAAAATGTTATTTTATTTAATTTTATTCAAAATCAATTTTTCTTATAAAGTCTTAATAAAAATCCCATTTGGTAGCCTGATAAACATAAAAATATCTAAAAAAACATGGGTGGGTATATGTATATATTTTTTGCGTGTTATGCCAAAATCATGAAGTTACGCTTTTGCTTTATTAAAAGAAACCCTGTATAAATTAAATGATGTGCACAGTATAAAAAAGTATTCTCCTTAACAATATACTAAAAATTGGTGTATAAATGTGTACTCTGTCAATGGTAGACTTTAAGATAAACAAAAATTTTAAAAAAATCATGAATTTTCAAAAAAATTCGAAAAGAGGAGCAGCTAGGATTTTGGTAAATATTATTTTTAAGTCACCAAAGGGTCCCGAATAAGAAACTGCAATCAGTTTTTGGCAGCATTTTTATGTTACTTAAACTTCGTTCAGGCACACCTTGTACAAACTAATGTTAACAAATCTGATTTTTATAACAGTGTGTACAATATTTAAAGCAAATTAAATTTATGTCTTTATTTATCCTTGTAATTTGAACAATATTTTTCTTGATAAAATTCTAGTTAATAATTGACTTTAAATTATCGCTGAAATCAATGACATTTAACAGTACTTCCAATCTGAACCAAAACTAATGTGTTAATATCAGTAATTTTCTAATTTTAAAGCTATAATAAACCCCTTTTATAATGACTTCCTGTCCCAGTAAAATAAATAAAATCATCAGCATCTACTACTGCTATAACTGGTATAAATTATCAACCCGATACGAGAGAAGCAGCGGTACCTAATAAGGGTTCCCGAACGACTTCTTAATATGACTCTTCAAACTGGTCGCCTTCGCCATATATCAGGTAGTTTAGGAGGGTCGCTTTCTTGATTATGATAATTATTTATCTACCGTTTCCTTTTTTTAGCGATACTTAGTACGCTGCTTGCAATAAAGCAATAAAGATTTGTGAAACAAAGCCTTCTTTAACGACTCTTGTTTGAGTTGCTTTTAAGGGATTCATCTTAAAAACATGAGTTCATGATTTGTAATGCACAGGTCAAATGAGTTATAGATTTGTTTTTATAAAAGTTTTAAAACGAAACTAAAAGTGAATGCACGACGATGATAAACGTAGAAATTAAAAATGTTAATTACAAAAAATCTACGCCTTCACACACAATACCTCATAAATAACAAAATTAAAGCAGTAATTTAATTACATGCATTCCGAGTTAAAAAGATAAATAAAAAGGTTGCATGCATTTATGAGACGACTAATAAAGGAAATCTAAATGAGAACGAAAGTAACAAGAAAACTAACATTTTCCAAGGCTATTCTTATTTGTTGTAAATAACCTTGTAGGCTCCTACACATTTAATTTTACCCACAAGACACTGTTACAGTGTATTATAAGTGCTACTTGACTTATCGGCGCAGATTTTTAGAATTGCTTTTTTATTGCGATCAATAAATTTTTTATTTGATTTCAATTTGCTAATAAAATTATAGAAAGAAGGTTAATGTTCCTTAAATTCTATAATTTATTCTAAAAATAATCATAGTATGGCTAGGCTTTTATGACTTGGGTTCGGTTTTTTAATCTCTGATTAATTTCCAGTGAGTCGGTCTGATTCCATATTGTTGTGATTATTATTATAAAGGGTTTTTCAAAAAGAGTGATAGGTCTTTGAAGTGGAATTGTTTTACTTTTAAATTATAGAACATATTATGACATTATGTATGGAAAATAACATCTGGCAAATGGCCTTCGCGGTTTCGATGGGTTGGGTCCATTCGAGAAGACAAATTTTGGAATATTTTTTGGCGGAGATTGAGTTGTATTTCGCCAATGACGTGTCAGATATTGTCTCCAAGTGCTTCAATAGTTCGAGGCTTATTTGCATAGGTACACCAGACTCTTCACATACCCCCATAGAAAGAAATCCAAAGGAGTAAGGTCACATGATCTCGCTGGCCAATTTATATCGCCGTCCACTGTTTCATTTGCTGTATGGCAAGAGGCGCCATCCTGTTGAAAAAACATGTTTTCCAGATCCATCTTCCAATCGAGGACAAAAGAAATCCCGTATCATCGTTTGGTACCTTACTCCGTTGACCATCCACGCTCTACCTTGCTCATCTTCTAAGAAATAAGGACCGATGACACCGCCAGACCAAAATCCACACCAGATGACGCTCAGGTGTTGGGACAGAGCCGGTTAAAAAATGACAGCAGGATCTTTTGAAATAACAACGCCATCGTTGATCAAAGATGTATCACTATTAATGAACCCTTTAGTTATCTGCCAGATAACTTATTGGAACTTAACCGGACATTGATAAACCGGCCCTTAAACCTTAAAATGTTTGGTAAATAATATTAAAAATCCATAAGAGCAGTCTAAAGCAACATAATTAGTACAAAGAAAGAAAATGTTATTAAGTCCTCAGAAAAATTGTCCACTGAAAATAGATTATTTCCAACACAATTGAATCGCTTAAAATATTGCAATGTGCAATAGTATTTTTTGACATTTTGAATTACATTTGAATTAGGTACATTTTGAATTACATTGAATTTTTTCGTGATAAAACCATCTACGAGGCTTGACCTTCAAATTTATGGTTTATCACCAAACGATCCGTCTTGACCACTTATGTTAGTGGTCAAGACTATAGTAAGTAAAAATGGTGGGTCAAACAGTGCAGTTCATATTTTTCTCAAATTTTGTGTAGATAATGTATAGGTTGGGATAACACAAATCTCAATTTTGAAGATTCTACGAAAGAAGATAATATAAGGTAGCTTTAACTTCAACAAATGTAATGTAATCATAATCATAATTTTTGTATCTTTTATTGTTTTCGAATGAGCATTGCAATGGATTTACTACAAAAAAATCAAGAATCTTTTTCTACTTTAAAAATTGAATACCACTACTTTTTATATTGGCTTTCCGCCTATGATATGAGAATACAAATATTTTAATTTAATGTGAATAATTGCGCTTTTTTAAAAACGACTTATCTTAAAAAGATGTAAAATAAAACAGGTGACAGATGTAAAATGCAACAGGTGATAGATGTCAAAATTAGGCTATACATATGTCAAAAATAAGCTATAAAAGATGGTTTCGCGTTTTAGTTTCATTTTTGATATCCCATACCATCTTTACAACACATAAAAATAAAAAACACAAATTCTGATTAAATTTTTTGAAATCAGCTTAAAAAGTTTCTTTATAAATGAACTTTCACTTATAATTTGTACAGGTTAATGGGTAATTTAAGAAATTAAGAAAAAAATTACCCAACTTGTGGGAAATTTAAATATTACAATAATTAATTTCTCGGTAATTACTAATTAGTTATCGTAGAACCATCGAATTTTAGATTTGTGCTTATCCAAGCCTATAAATCAAATATACAGAATTTAAAATAAATCCTAGACTTTTTCCATTATTATATTTAATTTAACGTTGAATGATTCAGGTATGTAATTCAAAATGTCAAAAAATTGACTAAATACCTTTTAGTAATAAGCAATTGTTTTTTGTTTGTTTGTTTGAAGGTTGTAGTTAATGATGTTTGCGAATAAAAGAATGTTTGCCTTATTCTTTGATTTTTATTAATTAATTTTAAAAAGGGTTAACCCTTTTTAAAATTAATTAATAAAAATCAAAGAATAAGGCAAACATTCTTTTATTCGCAAACATCATTAATTAAAATCAAGAATTATTTTCTTTAAACTTGACTGTAAATAATTTTTTATTATCCCCTCTACGAAATCTTGATATGTCCTGTTTTTTTATAGAAATAGTCAATTTTAGCTGGAGTATTCTGACCTTGTACCCAAATAATAATAACAACAGCAACCTTGTAATAATTTTATTAGTTATTATTTCCGAATTATGGGGAATTATTTTTATTCATGAATTAATTTTATGTGTTACCCTAGTTTGATATTTTCAATTAGTTAATCACATCAAAACAGATATTTTAAAATTAGGTTTAATTGTTATGCCAAACTGATATTTTTAATTTAGTAAATTTAAATTATCGGTTTCTAATATTTGTATTTTTTTGCTAAACACACATTTTTAATTCGCTTAATTAAAAATAAGATTTTAATTTTTACGCCAAATTAATATTTTTTATTTAGTTATTTGCTTCATTGCGACATCGGACTCACGTACGTCGTAGATCCGAGTGATTGTGCCGCCATCTAGCGACATAATTAGTTTAGAATACTAGGTGTGTCCAAACTTTTAATCTGAATTAAAAATATCACATTCAATTAAAAGTATCTGCTTATTTAAAAAAATTAAAATAAAAATGAATTTAAAAAAACATCAAAAATGCATTTGGAAATTCCTCCTATGATATTTTTAATTAAGCAAATTAAAAATCTTTAACTATAAAACACAAATATAAGAAACAGATATTTTAAATTTACTAAATTA
Source organism: Brassicogethes aeneus (assembly GCA_921294245.1). Classification (NCBI taxonomy): domain Eukaryota; kingdom Metazoa; phylum Arthropoda; class Insecta; order Coleoptera; family Nitidulidae; genus Brassicogethes; species Brassicogethes aeneus. Next base: position 12,679,338 of record OV121133.1, read on the forward strand.
AAAATATTAGTTTGGCATATAAAAAAGATTAAAGATTTTTTTTTGATATTTTTTATGTAATTTAATGCACATGAGAATAATTCCTGAATAAAAATTAAAACGGCGCTCCATAAGCATTTGCTTTATCTAGAAATTGAGAAAATATTTGTCAATAAACTGCAATTTTAATGACTGCATATTATAGTATATTACGTAACCAGTTTTGTAAACGTCATTTAATGCATGATTAAATTATGCACGAGCGGAGCGAGTTTTTCATAAATGAGTGATCTTGAGTTTATAAAACTAATTGCATACCATATAATACTTTATCCACGATGCATTTTATAAAACGAGTTTGCAACATAAAATTTCCCAACATTCTCTCCTATAAAAACATCTACATATGAATAGATCCATCCACTTTCGCTTCTTTGTGCTTCAACTTTGATAAATTACATCACCGTGGACCGTCTGTCTGTTCCGTATTGGTATGTTAATCAATGTAAATCAAAATATCGAATTTTTGCTGCCAAGTGAGTCTTATCGTCAAACTTTCACGACAAAAACCCCATTGTCTTCTGCATCCTCTACTGCTGAGAATTCGATAGTTTACCGTCTTCTTCGTCTTTAACGGTATCGACCCGAACAACAAAAGTGTGCGTCTTATTTTATCCATCAAACCTGTTTCATTAGGGGTTTGTTCGTTTAATCGCTATTGTTTTCGAAGATCCGAGTGTGCTTGGAATAACTTAAGTAGTCCATGCAGGCCTGAATTACACCTGTTAAATTGTCTTAGATGGTCAAACACATCTAAAATAGAATCCCTACACAGTAAAAAATCAACTCTAAGCAACACTAATTAGAGTTCACACAGGTCCACACTAAATAGTGTTGTTTTATAACTAGAGATGAGATTTTAGTGTTATTACCTATTTGTCTACGCTAATCATAATTTTAGGTGCAATGGAATAAAAACCGTTTCGAAGAAAATGATTTAATTTGAGCCTAATTTTATTTTACCTATTTTACCTACATTTTCATTTTCAAGAGAAATTGACCTAATTTTTAATTTTACTACCTAAACTAGTGTAATTTTACCTATTTCACCTAAATTCTTATTTTTAACATAAATATATTATTATAATAATGGGGTTGTCGTATTCGGTTGACATAATTCTTATGCACCATGTAGTATTTAGTTTACAGGATTGGTAATGTGAGTTGGTTGGAAGTGGTTGGTACTACGGTTTTAAAATTTCCGAAAAAATTGATCCGGCGAAAAAAAACCGTTTTTTTCCGAAAAAAAAACCGAAAAAATTGTGAATTTTTTAGAAAAATGTGAATTTTTGAGAAATTTTTTTAATTTTTCAGAAATTTTTTTAATTTTTCAGAAAATTTTTTAACTTTTCAGAAAAACTGTGAATTTTTCAGAAAAATTGACTTTTGCATATTCTTCATTTCTTTCAAAGAGTAATAAGAAAAAATGCAAAACTCAATTTTTATGAAAATTTACAAATTTTTACGGATATTATCCGTACACTGATATCGAGAAAAAAGTGAATTTTCAACCCTGAATAATCCTATTATTATGATTATAATAATTATTCCTTTTATTTTACTCGAGTAGAAATATTATACCGGGTCGCAAAAAAATATATTTGGTGCTGTATTAACATAACTCGTTTTATTTGACACTTGGATTAAATTTTATAAAATTATAATTATAATTTTGTAATTTAACTTTATAAATCATGCATTGTTTTGTAATGGGATATTTTCGATGGACTCTTTTTTCCAAAAAAGCCAATTTTCCCAAGGCCTGGAAAAATTAAAAAAACAGGGTTTTCCCAATTTTTTCGTTTTTTTTTCGACACTTATCGGTAATTGGCACTGGAAATCGCGAACAGCGACACGAATGTGACATTCTTGTACAGTGTTGCCAGGTCTCATGCTTTTTCATGATATCTCAAATTTTTCCAATCAATCTCATGTTATCATGTTTTATTTAAAAATCTCATGTATTTACACAAATTTAAGCTTTTTTATGAAAAAGTATTAAAATTTATGATGGTATTATATATAATATTTTTTTCAAGATACAATATAAGTACAATAATTACATTATTTTACCACCTAAAAGTTGCTTTCCAGTACTTATTTTTGGAAAGTACGTACCTAATTTAAAAATTTTCACACCTAAAAAAAGAAAAAACTTCTCATCTTTATTTATAACACTACAATTAGAGTTAATTTGTAGTGTAATTTTCCCCAAGTAAGAAAGTATGATTTAACACTATAGCACTAAGGATAAAGTAATTTTACACTGTATAATCGTGTACTTCTACACTTCCTGGGTAAAATCCCACTTTTGTTTAGTGTAAATTAACACTACTTTGGAAACGTTCCAATTTTAGAAAGGTACTTTGACTCTTTTAGTGCAAACTTCTACTGGAAATTAACAATATTATTTGAGTAAAACCTATTGGGGGTACTGAATAAAACGAAAAGGTAAATAAAGAGAAACATTTATTTGGAACAAAAATCTATGACAATTATCAAAATCGGTGCCTTTTAAAATATAATTTTATATTTGGTTCCTTAAAACGTAAAAGTTGCAATGTTTTATTGGCTGTCAACTTGTAAGCAATAAATTTTCTTGAGAATTCGTCAGTAATCCATTTTTCTGTTATAAAAAATGGGTGATCTCATTGGTAGAGAGGCGTCAGGCGGCTGTATGTCGGGGATTTACCACACGTGTACAAATTTTCCATAATATTTATAAAAAAGTAGGTATAGGTTAATATAACAACCATTACGCTTGAAAATAAAAAGTAAATCAAGTGTGTATATATTTATATTATTAATGTTACAAGTACTTACCCGACCTACCTAACTTCCGTAAATTATTGATGTATAATATAGGTCGGGTATGGACATCCTTTTAACATATTGGTATTTATTGAGTATTAAGGCTTAAAGAAAAAGGACTTACCAAAAAATAAGAATGTCCCCTTATGGATTCACCATAATTAAAATCTAACTGAACAAAAATGCCACACTTCCACAACGCGGTATCTCCGGATATGCACTGCGTAGGTAGGTAGGTACCAATCAAACATTTTAAAACGCATTTCGGTTATTACCAGTTTTTTCAGTATATTTTTCCACTATTGGTGTAATTTAACTTTAATTGTGATACAATGTGCACTAGTAGTGTACAGAAAAAAGAGCTCTTATTAACATCAAAACAGACAAAGAAATTGGCACGCACTGTAGTGTAAATTTTGTCACTATTTAACACATTAAGGGGTAATAAACACTCGCATTAAGTTTTTCTACCCTTTTAATTTATTTTAATAATAAATAGTGTGAATGTACCAATGAATAATGTTCATATTCTTTAAATATGTTTAATAAAGTTAATAAGCACTAAATGCTCCCTAGTGTATTTTGTAGTGTAACTTTTACACTTACAAATCAACTCTAATATTTTTACCCCTACACTAAAAAATTTACACGGGCAAAATTTTTTACTGTGTAGGATTGTCTTGCATTGTCGGTTTAGTCTCGGGCACTGTGTATACATATACTACTATATATAGTAGCCCTTTAACAAATGACTTTATAACATATATCCGATCGCAATAATAATAAATACTTCTAATTAACGTCATAGATCTGTGTACAGTGGAGAACAAGAGAACAATTGTAATTCCCAGGGTTCAGTAATTATCCATAAATTTCTCGATGATATTGCACAAAATTTATGATGATAAAGGGGTAGGTATTGACCAATGGCCTCCTCTCTCATTGTGAAATTGCAGTGATTTACGTTTGCGTTTAACTTGAATTATAGTGCATAGACATAATAAGTCCCGCCCCATTTTCATGTCATCATATCTTGCGCCGCTCGCGAAGGCCTCCAGGGCCCTCTTCGTTGTCCGCACGGTGCGTAACCGTCACTTGTTCCGATGACCAAGGGCCACTTTATACAGGGTACGACAGAAGAAAGGGGTGGATTTTTTACTTCTTCTTTAAACTCTAAAAGCAATATTGTGTTTTGTTATTTTTTTATCGTGCCTTATTTTTAAGAAATTTTACGACATAATTTTTAAAACCAAATGTACTTTGAATATGTAAAAAAAATATGTATGGGTGATTCTCCAGAACGGAGCAAATATGCTGAAACTCTTAAATAAAATATACTAATGAAAGTAGTTAGCATTTAAATAACACTACAATAGACAGTTTATGTCTAGCAGTAGAACGTACTTAACCAAAAAAATAAAACATTATTTATTTTATTAATTTGAATTTGCTTAAACGCTTTAAAGTCAACTCCATGGACTGCCACCACCTAGCGTAGGGACAACAAATCATCCATATACTATTAGACTAGATGCAATTGTGAAATGATTCTTTCATATTGCATTTCCTCTAACTTGGAATGTATAAAAAAACACAACCAAAAGCAAACTTATTGATATTTTAACCCAAAATGTCGAATAAAGCATGAGACACCATTTTACAGCTGAGTTCTTTGCAGTTTTTTAATATATGATAAATCCCCTGTATAAAAAGTATTTTAGTAATGTTTGAAGACTTCGTCGTTTGAGTGGTTTATTGTTGATTTGTGTAAGCAAGGCAAAGGGGGTGTAATATTTAATAAAAATTTATTAAGAACAATTATTTGCGAAAAAACGGGTAAGTATTTTTATTAAAGATCAACTCCATGTCTTTAATATCAAAGGTATTTAAATACAATTGAAATTTAAACTTTCTTCAGGTGAAATAACCAAATATGCTTTGCTTAAATTGCAGTTAACTAAAGATACATTATGTACCATTTTCTAAAGTTTGTGACTTTAACTATAAAAACATCAACTCCATGGACATCAACTCCATGGAGTTAAAAGGTATGTCCATTGAGTTGTTTACTTTCATATTATTGCCCTAAACTCTTAGCTCATATAAGTTAAGGCATTATTAACGATAATTAATATAATATAGTTAAATTATAAAAAATTAAATTTATTTTTTGTTAAATAATAGAAAAGTTTTAAGTTTAATTTATAGCCGCCTTGAAATTACTTTATGTTATTAAGAAATACACATTGAGGTATTATTTTGCTAGTGTTTTATTAATTTTTTGCTTTTTATTTTTTACCACCCCAATTTATCCCCGTTTTGGATATTCAACCGTATGCCGTAGCATTATAAACACACTATTAAAGTGAAACTTCTAAAGTAGATAATAGAAATCAAGTTTTAGATTACTGATTTGAGATGTGCTGTTATTGTAGGTACTTGTATCATATTATAAGTTTTATAGTTCAATTTTTTTCAGTTGAAGTTTAAAAAAAAATGTCCATGCAGTTACTGGCTTGTTACAGACTAGTTACTGGCTAGGAAATTTTGGAATTTTGTAAATTTTGTAAATGTTAAAAAATAAATTATTTATGTCAAAAATTTTAATTAATTCAAAAATTTCGAAAATTTTAAAATTAAATAGGTACTAAAAATTTTAAAAACTTTTTGATTTGAGATGTGCTGTTAAAAAATAAATTATTTATGTCAAAAATTTTAAAGAATTCAAAAATTTCGAAAATTTTAAAATTAAATAGGTACTAAAAATTTTAAAAACTTTCTTAGATTTTGAAATTTTTGAAAAATTTCACTCACCTTATGATTTTTTACTAGTCAAACCCTTTATTGGAAACCCATCGCAATATGGTTATAAAAAAATAGCCAATCCATCTTACTGCGGCCGCTATATTGGATTGATCTATTTCCATCTCTCTCTTATTTAGGCAAAACCACTGTTTGTTATACTAAAAATTTAGAAAATTAAAAAAAAAGTTTAAGGTTGAAAATGAATAGGTATTAATTCCTTTTTAAGTTTTAAATTTTTTTAAAACTTTAGAAATTGTAATGGTATATTATTTATCAAGTTTGATAAACGACATTTTAGTCACGAGGAACGAGCGAGCTTGCGAGCGAGTGTTTTATTAAATGAGTGTCTAAAAAAATTTATAAACGAGTTGCATACTAAACTTTTTCTAGGCTAATACTTATTATTGTCTAAAAATGATTTAAATTAAATATTTGCACAGAGCGACATCTATAAAACAATAGAGTAACCATTCTAAATTCAAGGTAGTAACTTGTGTAATTTGAAATGTATTCCTAGAAAATGCACTAATTACCGGTTAAATTCAAAGTGAAGATAATGTTTTTTGAGTTTTTGAGTTGAGTTTCCACACGAAATTTGTAATGCTGTATCAGTAAAATCTAGTTTACTGCCGAAAAAATAAAAAAGGTCAGTACAAATATTGTCGTTGAGAAATTATTTAATACTTCTGTATTTTTGTATAGAGATAATAAAATAATTTTCACACTTAGTATTACAAGAAAGGCACTTTATTTTACCGATTGTATGACATTTGAAAACTGCCAACTAACTTAAAACTAACTTCAGCCCGTGACTAAAAACCTGTTGCTAATTTCAGCCCGTGACTAAAAGCCATCAAGCCACAACCTGTGTCATAGAAACATGTACGATAATGGGAGTCGTAAGGAAGGGAGTAAAAAAATACTTTAAGAGTCTCCAAAATTTTGGAAATTTTTTAACTTTTGTGTTTTGAAATTTTTTGCTTACCTTATCGTTTTCTACTAGTCAAAGCCTTTCATTGGATACATTATATAAGGCCATTATTTGCAAAACTCTCTCTTTGCTATTTGGTTTACTTTTCAGAAGTAATAAAAAACTTTTTAGCTTGAAGGCAAAATTATTTTTCGGGTTAAATTATTTCAGTGTTCTTTAAGTTTTGACATACGTATTTATCATATTCACTTTTAGCATCTTGATCTTAAATAATTTTGTAAAAGGCCTATTCTGGTAGTTTTATCCAATCTTCGCCATATTGTTTAACCAGTAAACCAATAATGAAAGTTTTATCCCCTTTGAGTATTTTGCTTAGCGGCACTTCAACTGGCTAAATGGATGTAAGAAAGAGTTTTACAAATAACCGATAACTCATTAACCGATTTTATATAGCAAAGAAGCAGTTTTTATACGTTTTAAAGGTGGCAATACATCCTCATAGAGTATAATAACATATTATATCATATTAATATTATGTCATGAAGGTTCTGAAAATATAGCCAATCCATCTTACGGCGACGGCCATATTGGATTTATTTATTTCCACCTGTTTAACTTATGCACATTCACTCAATACATGACGTAACCTCTGCAACTTCATGCTCTCCTGATACTTATGGGAGTTTAAAAGCGTTTCATATTTTCCGTAACGTACTAAAAGTTCGCTAAAATTCAAATACAGGGTGTTATTTAAGAACGTGGCCAAACATTTGGGGACGATTCTTTGAGTGATTCTAAGACGAAAAGTTCATATAAACATAGGTCCGGAAATGCTCCGTTTTCAACTTACAGGGTGTCAAAACTTAAAAAAATCGTTTTTCCCAAATATCTCAATAATCATTTAGCCGATTTTGTTTAAATTTAATAGTGTTATTAAGGGTAGTAAGGGGCTAATTTAGCCCTAACTAGATTAAAATTATTAAGTCCAGTGGCGTCCCCGAAGATACCTGAATCAATATTTTTTACAAAAAAATGTGCGACACTGACTTTTTTGCAATTTTTATATTTTTTACATTAAGCATATTTTTCGTATATTGTTTCGTTTTTGAGAAAAAAATAAAAATAACTTTATTGCATGTATGTACCCTGTAAGTTGAAAACGGAGCATTTCCGGACCTATGTTTATATGAACTTTTCGTCTTAGAATCACTCAAAGAATCGTCCCTTAAAGTTTGGCCACGTACTTAAATAACACCCTGTATATTGTATATATTTTTAGAATTAACCTTGAAATTGTGAGACTCCCTTATGCCACACCCTGTATAGAGAAAAATGTAATATAATTTAAAATGTATTTACCTAAAAAATCAATGGAAAAACAAACACACTTCATTTTATTAAAAAAGTAAGTTCTCATCAACTTTTCTTTAAAATTATGGTAAAACTTATTACATTGTTTATAGAGAGATCATTTTTATTACATCTTTACCACGTTTTTATTATGTATTCCATATTTTACGAAAGCAATATCTTGTTTCGCACGCGTTACCTAGTAAGAGGGTTTTTCAATTTTTTAGCTGCATACAAAATGAGCGTCAATCCGAATAATGTCAACCACCTCAGGTGTGCGTTGTTTATTCCCCGCAGCTTTCTTTTGTTAGATAAAGTTGAAGTTTTAAATATATGGATTTTACAGTTTATAACCTTTATATAAGCTATATGCGTGCACCTACTATAGGATAAGTAAAAATTATTGTCTGTAAAGGTGTGGGTCATGTAATATGTGTGGGTATGAAGTCTATTGAGGTTATGGTGCACATTTCTGTCAACCACATCAATGCCTACTTTATTTTATATTGTAAACATGGTTTATTTATCTGTACCTCCAAGAAAACTTTTTCACAGAAAACAAGATCTCTTATATTGGAAAAATATAAAATAAAATTAGCTTCATATAAATTGCACAAGTAATTTAAAACAAGCTGAAAAAGTCACTTAAGTAGTTTTTTAAAATAATTTTCAGTCATGGTTTTTGCGTTTACATATTTTTAAAATAAATTAAAACAAAGCTTGATTGTACCACTTTTCTGTTCATTAGCAGAATGAATGCCTTCATAGGTTTTTTGCAAGATAAAATCAGAATCGCAAAATAATTTGTTTTTAATAGGTAATCAAGGTCGGTTCTGCCCAAGCGGAGCTAAAGATAATTGAAAACCTCGATCGATCCCACACTTTTATTTTGCAGATGGGTAATGTGGATTTAGGAAAAGGCAGTTTACGTAGCTCGACTTTGATTGCTTTTTTCTATTATGTAACTAATCTTTTATAATTTTGTAATGACAATTTAAAATAAATATCTTATATTATATTGGATTATGGTAGTCACGAGCGAAGCTTGCCTGCGAGTGTTTGTTAAATATCAAGAGCCTTGAACAGGGTTGGCACGAATTAATTCATATGATTTAAGTCATTGATTTAATTCGCGAATTAATTCAAATGACTTCTTTTAAATTTTGGGTTATGTTCTCAAATTGTAAATATCTTAACTAAGGGAAGTGCTTTTGAATTTCATCTGCGTAAACAAAGAAAAAAAAACGATAAAAAAATTAATTTTGTGGTTATGGAGTTTTTAAAATACGTACTAAATTTTGTAATCATTGCTTAAGCTAATAGCTGGATGAGTAAATAAATACAGAAGGGTATTAGAGCTCTAAGGGCATAAAACTTTTGTATTTATTAAGTTTTTATTTATTTTTTGCAAGAAAAATTTTTTTAGTAACAATTTTTTACAACTGGTAACGCGCAGCTACTTTGTTGGTTGGTATATATGTACTCACAAAAAATATAAAAACTTCTAATGCATATTTTTTCCTTATCTTCGTTACACCTTATGTATTCATTATTTTAATATATTACATTAATTACATATATGTAGTATATGTAGGTAAATATAACACCCCGGCTAATTAATTGTTTTTTATAAATGAATCGGCGTTTTTATGGTTTAAGATTTTTGAAGAAAATAAAAAATTTTTTTTTTTTGTTTTTTGTGTTGTGTTTTAGTAAGCAAAAAAATTATATTTATTTAAGCAAATTAATTCAAAAAAGTCTGAAATTCAATTCAAGTCGGACTTTTTATAAGAGTCATGACTTATTCCAATCCTGGTCTTAAAAAGTTTATAAACAAGTTGCATACGACGAACACAAAAATTAAATAATAATATGACATCTGTCAGTCTCTTTTAACCTCTTTATTTCGACGATTTTCACAATCGGATTGTGTGACATTTGACAATTGCAACTAAAACGCCATAAAGTGACAGGTTGTCAATGTGTATTTAAACGATAATGGGCGTTTTAAGGAAGGGAGTAGAAAAATAGTATATTATGTATCAAGTTTGATAAACGCCATTTTAGTCACGAATTTAATTTAGGCAAAAGCAAGCTTGTGCCTAAATGAATGTCTAAAAAAGATAATAAACGAGTTGCATACTATATCTCTTTTACGAAAAATACTTATTATTATCTTAAAATTATTTAAATTAAATATTTGTATAAAGCGACATCTATACAAAAATAAAGTAACCGTAAGAATGGAAATCTGTATTACCGGCGGCTAATGTCAAATTTTTCTGTGTTTATCAAAATTTATCCATTAAAGATGGACTAATGACTAAGGCCCGGATTTTAGAAAAAACACCTTTTGTTGGTTTTTTAGGTTTTAAAGATATTTTTTTGTATTTGCCAGTTTTATAAAAAATTGAGTCATCTGACTAAGTTTTATTTGACCTAAAATACCTTTTTTATATTTTTTTGACCTATTTTCCTTTTTTGCACCTAAATTGTATTTTTAATATCTAAAATGAACTTTTTTTACCCGTGCTATGACGTTGAACGATCATTCTCTTGGTTTAAAAATGTTTTGACTGATAAACGCATTAGCTTTAATTCTGAAAACTTTTTTTATTTTTTTTTCTTTATTTTTTTAATGTGCTTTCAACAGGCACCAGGCCCAATTACAGAAGTACACAATGACAAACACAAATAAACAGCCATACCCCTGGTGGGATTCGAACCCACGACCACTCGGCTTGTAGTCCGCAGTGCTAACTACTAGACCACCGAGGGCGAAACTTGGAGAAATATTTTGTCTGTCATGCATATAATCGTTAAATAAATTAATAAAATTTATTTTTTTTGATTTTAGAGTTCCTATTTTGTTTTTTTTGTAATTTTAGAGTTCCTATTATGTTTTTTTTGGCTATTTTACATTATTTGTGATATGATATATTTACTTTTTTAAAGAATCTTTTATGTTATTTTTTATTTTTCCAACCAAACATTTTTGTTCAGTTAATGTTAATAATAAATATTATTTTAATAACTATTTCATTTTTAATTTAAATCCTTTATTGCCGGACATTAACAGAGCAATTATAATGTAACTAAAACTACATAAGACCTGTATGGTTTTACAACGATATCGACATTGTAATGAAAACATTTTATTTCAATAAATCAGCTAATTTTTTTTTATTTAAGTACCTAAAATGTAGGCACCTAAAATAATAACCTAATTTTATAACTATGTGACCTATTTTTTGCATTTTTTTTTTACTTTTTTATAACCTAAAAATACGGGCCAACCAATATTAACTTTTTAATTAAGTACCTAAAATATAGGTACCTAAAATAATAACCTATTTTATTAAAAATATCATCTAATTTAGGAACCTTTTATCACTTTTTCATGACCTAAAAACCCGGCCCTTACTAATGACCGTTTAAATCCGATATAGGTTTTTTACAGTGAAAGTAATTTCATGTATTAAGATTATATGACATTTGACAACTGTCAACAAACTTCAGCCAGTGACTAAAAACCGGTTGCTAGCTTTATCCCGTGACTAAAGCGCCATAAATTAATAGCTCGTCAATGTGTATTTTAAAGATCACTTAGTTTCATGGAAACATGTAAAATAATGTGTAAATTATTAATTAATATTTATTAGTTAAAACTGTGGCATTATAAAAAAAATCAATTAAAGTAAAAAAGATTATCTTTTTCCTATTGATACAGCTTGTCCCTAATTATAGGATTGAGCGTTTTTTCAAATATTTTTTTTCAATAATATTATGTAAAGTTTAAGTTTGATCAACGGATAAACATTAAAGTCCATTTAAACTGATTGACAAGTTTATTTTTAATACTTAAAATCTATGTTGATGCACGTTCACATATAAAACCTATTTAATTCCAATGACTTGTTTATAAAAAGGTTAATGTGAATTAATTTAATTGAAAACTAAGCATTAAAACACAAATTAGTATCACCTATTTACATATTGAAAAAGTGATCTTCCAACTCGTTTTACACGATTCACTGCACATAATATAATGATTACGTTTACAAACAATACTGCTTCCGTAATAAACATTTTTTTTCGGTGGTTTCGGTTGTTTTGGTTCTAATTTAATTCATCAAAATACTAAATATAATGCCTCCTACGGAATTTAGTTAAATAGTTTTGTGATTGTCAATTGTGGGTAATAGGAAATTAAATTGAAATTTTAGGAGGGGGAATCCGGCAGACTTATGTATGTAACCAGGTGGAAGACTAAAACCCCACTTCAAAAATAGCCATTCGTGACTAATAAAAAGTTATGTACTATTTATTTAAAAAAAAAAAATAATTTTTGACACCTATTATCTCATATGGGCGCACTCATTCATTTTATAAAAAGTATTCCGGTAGCCTCTTGGATGAGAGACATTTAAAACATTTATTTGTCATAGAAATAATTACATCACAACATTTATACCAATAAATTATTTAGGAGAAACTTTTGAAAAACCCTTGGTCATATTAAGAACTAGGTGTACATCCTCACCACTAGACCATACGGAAAATAGTTTATATTAAACAAGAGTTATTATTATTCCGCGTGGGCGATTATCTTATTACATTTATCGAAAAAATAAAATAAAACTTTGTATAGATCAGTTAATTTCCGAAAAAAACTATGTAGATAGGTAAAAAAAAGTATAAATAAAAATATTCACTTTTATCCTAACATTTTTCAAAATGGTTTTCGAGATAGAGGGTGTTTAAATTTTATCAAAAATGTTGATACAATTCAATTTCAATCAAATTTATATGAGTTTATAATGACATTAAATAGACAAGTTCTGCGCAAGCAGAATTTAAATTGAAGTTTGCGAAAAAAGTTAGTTTTTAAGTGTGCCCCCAGCCTCCTGCCCCCAAATTAAGATAATTTAAATTAAAGTGGCACAATATTACTAAAGTTTATCGATAAATTTCAAATTTTATTAAAAAACAAGAATTACAGGTGTTATACCAATTTAAATTTTTATTATTTCCTTTACTAAATTTAAAAAAAAAATAGAAATGATATAAAATCTATAATAATTTTTTTAATAAAATTTGAAATTTGCCGATAAACTTCAGTGAATTAAATATTGTACCAGTTTAATTTAAATTATCTTAATATGTGGGCAGGAGGCTGGCTCAGATATTTGAAAACATATAGGTTAACCTAGAAAGAGTAACAGTCACGGAGGATAGGTTTAAGACTTTTAAAACATCGTACAAAATAATTAATTGCGGTTAAAAATCTGGAACCTGAGCTGTAATATTTACTTAATTATGAAAGATCAAAACACAATTAAAGTGTAGGTCAAACTCATTTAGTTTTATTAAATATCACAAAATAATATGTTACCTTTAAAATTAACAAAATGCTTACAAAATTGCTTATTACCTTTACAAACCTTTCGATAAAATATTTGGTTTTCTACAAAAAATTAAGTTACATTTTGGAATTAAATTGTTTGAATTATGATGCAACTTGTATATAACTTACAATATATTCAAAGGGGTTCAAAATTAGTTTTCTCCGCCACTGGTACACCTATAGATATGGCTAACATTAATGTCAGTTAATACAGCCACTGATTAGTTTAAATGTTACTTTTTAAGATATAAATATGCATATGTATATTAGGGTGTTTCATTTAAAACGAATTTTTTTTTTCTTGCTGACACATTAGGTTGAAAAAAAAATTCCCTTAAAATTTGAGCTCATAATTTTGATTCTAAGTACTTCCTTTTTAATTTTGTAGTTTTTCCATATAAAAAGCATGTATTTTTAATCATTTTTACTTTAAATTTCTATATGTTAGCCGGGTTTTGAATTATAATATAATAATAAAAGTTAAGGGCTCAAATTTTCAGGGAATTTTTTTTCAACCTAAAAAACAAAATTTTCAGCAAGAAAAAAAATTTTTCGTTTTAAATGAAACACCCTAATGTATATCTATCACCTAGACATGTTATAATAGATTGTGAAATCACATTTTGTTTATATTTATATTTTTGTATAACTTGTTATTATTGGATTGTTTGTTTTATATCTAGGATTGTTTGATATATTGCAGCGTATTCTGGCAAATATTGCGAATGATTTATAAAACAATTTTAGTTTTTAAAAATATTTATTAATCGACCACCTCGGCTTATACTGATTGGGTATGGCGCAAAATTCCTCATTACCGTCCTTTTTCTTTCCTTCAATGAGCTCCTGTAAAATTCTTTGAGGTTGGATTCCATACTTCTTTCTGATATATTCGTTGACGTCTTTGGTACTTTCCTGTTCGTTTTTCTGCTACTCTTTTTCTTTCAAGCATCGCTTGCACGGTTTTTCCGGGTCCAGGGTGGCTTCGTGCTCCAGATCGTGAGATTTATTGAGGTACTCGTCGTTGGCCATGATTAGCTCTATTTCGAAGGATGTGTCGCTTACGTCGTCATCTTCAGTTTTCTGAGGTTTTTTGTTGAACAGATGTTTCTTTAAGGAGTTCATGTTTGTGAATGATATTTTTTATCTTGGATTATCTGCTTTTATTTGGTGTAAAGTGTACCTCATGGTTTAACTTAAGTACCTAATTAATAACTGATTGTATAAACAAACTTTGGTAGGTAACTATTTTCTTTACCTTCAATGTTTAACATTTTGAGATGCAAGGGATTAATCTCGGGATTAATTCCTTAATCAAGTAGTTGTAAACATGTACATGTAATAAATAAATTACATAATGGCATTTTTAGCCAAAGCTTTCTCTGTACTGGGCCTTTTTACCACATAAAAAATAATAATAATACCTGATGGTTGTTGAATAATGGTAAAGAAAAGCTGTTATAGAGGACAATCTACCAGAAAAAGTTGTATTTAAGGATTTAGATATGGATTCCATTTATTACCTAATGCACAGTTTTTAAAATAATTTTTTTTATCTTTTACTTACACAGGTCTTTATTACAACAAGTTAATAGCAATGTAGAAGGATTTAGAATGTTTGCATTAACCACCTACATTCATGTACTAATTAATATTAAAATATTTTGTTTATTTACTAACCTTTGTTAGTAACTTTGCTTTTATTAAAAAACTAACTTTTTTTCGCAAACTTTAATTAAAATTCTGCTTGCGTAGAACTTATCTATACACTGTTTAAAAACGCACTAAAAACATTATCTCTAGCGAGTTGATGGTTCCATTTTCTGGAATAATACCACTGGTAATATACTAGTAATGCGTCAAGGAACTTCCTGTTTCCTTTTTTTTCCTTTTTTCTGTGTAGTATGATTTAATTTGAGCACAAACACATAATATTTAACACTGAAAAAGAGTTTAATTTACACCAGGTAAAATTTATTTTAATACTGTGTGAAAGTTAAATTAACACCATTTTAGTATTTGAATTTACACCGGACCAACGAACCTTATTTAACACCATTTTGGTTTGTATCGATACAGACCACGTATGGTGTTAAAATGGTCATAAAATTTTGAACAGTGTAAAGTGTCATTATAAACTCATATAAATTTGATGTGGGTCCCATGTCTAATAACTGTGCCCAAAATCCACCAGCCGCCAATTAGTAAAATAACATTCTATTTAGTGTTTGAAATTCATTCTAAACCTTTCATGTTCACAAGAAGATATCACATTTATAAAAAGGCACCAAAAAGGCCATAATATTTTTTGGCTAATTTTGCTTTCTGAACTCCAAAAATGTTGAAAAACAAATAAAATGCAATAATTTTATTTTTGGCAATTCTTAATAAAACTTTTGTTCAAAGCAAGATAAAATATACAATTTGTAAGGTGTTTTGGTTCTAATTTAATTCATCAAAATACTAAATATAATGCCTCCTACGGAATTTAGTTAAATAGTTTTGTGATTGTCAATTGTGGGTATAACTTGTTATTATTGGATTGTTTGTTTTATATCTAGGATTGTTTAATATATTGCAGCGTATTCTGGCAAATATTGCGAATGATTTATAAAACAATTTTAGTTTTTAAAAATATTTATTAATCGACCACCTTGGCTTATACTGATTGGGTATGGCGTAAAATTCCTCATTACCGTCCTTTTTCTTTCCTTCCATGAGCTCCTGTAAAGTTCTTTGAGGTTGGATTCCATACTTCTTTCTGATGTATTCGTTGACGTCTTTGGTAGTTTCCTGTTCGTTTTTCTGCCACTCTTTTTCTTTCAAGCATCGCTTGCACGGTTTTTCCGGGTCCAGGGTGGCTTGGTGCTCCAGATCGTGAGATTTATTGAGGTGCTCCAGATCGTGAGATTTATTGAGGTACTCGTCGTTGGCCATGATTAGCTCTATTTCGAAGGATGTGTCGCTTACGTCGTCATCTTCAGTTTTCTGAGGTTTTTTGTTGAACAAATGTTTCTTAAAGGAGTTCATGTTTGTGAATGATATTTTTTGTCTTGGATTATCTGCTTTTATTTGGTGTAAAGTGTACCTCATGGTTTAACTTAAGTACCTAATTAATAACTGATTGTATAAACAAACTTTGGTAGGTAACTATTTTCTTTACCTTGGCCGCCCCCGCCAATTGGTAAAATAACATTCTATTTAGTGTTGGAAATTCATTATAAACCTTTCATGTTCACAAGAAGATATCATATTTATAAAAAGGCACAAAAAAGGCCACAATATTTTTTGGCTAATTTTGCTTTCTGAACTCTAAAAATGTTGAAAAACAAATAAAATGCAATAATTTTGTTTTTTGCAATTCTTAATGAAACTTTTGTTCAAAGCAAGATAAAATATACAATTTGTAAGATGCAGGGTGCCATGTAATAAGTTAAGTAAGCGACTAAGTAGAGTTGGTCAGTTGTTTAAGTGTGTTTTTTATCGGTACTGCTGTCAATAATTTTAACGGGCCGACTGTACTTCTATCGTCGTCAGCTGTCGCTGACGCAAAGAAAGCAGTGGCTGCCAAATAAATTCATAAGAACAACGTTAATTTTCATGATTTTTTTATTTAAAAACAGTATTTCCCAAGGGATGACAACTTATTACATGACAACAAATTCCTTTTACGCAGCTAAAAGGCCAGAATAATGTTTGCCAGGTTTGCTTTCTGAAGCCTAAAATTGTTGGAAGTTAAAAAATTCTGAAAGGTAACACATGCCATCGACTTTGAGTCTGAAACCCGCTCTTATAACTACTGTTGGAAAAAAATAAAATGAAGTAAGTTTATAACCAGATAAAATAAACTAACCATTTAAAACATATTTATATGTTTTTAAATATGTATACACCAGAAATGCTGAAATAAAAAAACAAATAATTTCTTAAAAAAAAAAAATAAAATGTTGAAATAATTAATAAATAATTTAATTTTCCAAACAAAGCATCTGCATGACTGCAGAGGTGGATGGTTAAATATAATACATGCAAATTGATGGATGTTTTGTAAGCGAACTGGAAAATTATGAAAAAACATACAATTATCATAAATTGTTTCAAATTACACAAATTAATGTCCGTTATAGTCGGATTGTATTTTTGGTCGAACGCATTTGGACGAAAATCTTCCATTTATATAATATATGATTTTGAACGAAAATTTTAACTGTGTTTTTTTATTTATGTGCCATTTTTACAATTTAATTGCATTTAAATTTTAACACAATAATCGATAGATGAAGCTACAATTTAAATCAACCAAGATTTGTTCAAGTACCTAGCACTTTGAATTCTGAAAATTGTCAAATTTTGGCCAAAAAAGATTTTATGTCGTTAAAACCAGAGTACTAAAAAAAAGCATTGGTAAAATTTTAAGTACGAGTACTTAAAATGTTTACTCGTAAGTACTTTACTCGTAGTACATTTAAAAAGAGAGGTTACGGTTAGGAGTAGTAATCGTGAAAACACGAGTAAAGAGTACGAGTACTTTTGGAAAAAAATGTTAGTTAATATAATTTTGGTCCTGAGCTATAAAAATACAAATCCAAATTTATAAAATTATATGTTTTAAACATTAGGTAAATGTTTTTATGCTTACTATATTTTGGCAAAAAGTCATCGATATAATAACGAAAATACTCGTATTTATTACTCGTGAATTCCAAGAGTATTTTTTCCGGGTACATTGAATAAAAATACTTGTGAGTAAAAAAGTACTCAGTACTTGGCCAGCTCTGGTTAAAACCCATTAGGTATACGAGGTGTGTTCAGAAAATAACGGGAATTGTTAAATTTCGCGGGTTCGGAGGGTTCGGTTGTCATAACATTTTCTTCATTATGTTGGTATACATGCCCCCGAAGTATGATAAAAACTTTAGCTGTTTTCATTGTTTACTTTGTCTGTGGCAGCCGCTAAGGTTAGACGTGTTTTATGAGCTCGGCGATTTTCGTTCGTTAAAAGAAACGGATCAAAGAGAATTTGTATCTAATTTTGCTTAAAAAATGAAATAAATTCTGTGAAATGTTAACGAAGGCTTATAGTGAGTCTGCTATAAGTAAAACAAGAGTTTACAAGTGGTATAAGAGTTTCCAAGATGGCCGTGAGGACGTTGAAGATGACGAACGCCCCGAACGCACAAGCACATTAACAACCGATAAAAACATGAAAAAAGTGGAAAAAATGGTTATAAACCATCAGATAAGTTGCTGATGATGTTGGTATATCGATTGGCTCATGCCATGAAATTTTTCTAATGTTTTGGGTATGAAACGCGTGGCAGCAAAATTTATTCCAAAATTGTTAAATTTTGAAAAAAATTTTGGCAAAAAACAATACTGTAATGATGCCCCAGCGTCCATATTCGCCAGACATGCCTCTGTCTGACTTTTTCCTATTACCAAAAATAAAGAGAACCTTAAAGGGCCGTCGTTTTGCAAGCATAGATGACATTAAAAGCGCATCGCTGAAAGAACTATAGGCGATCTCAAAGAACGAGTTTTAGAAGTGTTTCGAGTATTGGAAGAAGAGCTGGCACATGTGCATAATATCCAATGGGGACTATTTTGAAGGCGACAACATTGTGTAGACGAATAAATAAATATTTGTTTCAAAAAACGAAAATTCACGATATTTTCTGAACACACCTATAACATATCCTGCAGTAAAAAGGCTGTTAACCGGTGTTATTTACTTAAACCAAGCTTTTAAAATTAAATTTAACAATTTATCCTGTAAATTTGTTTCCATTCGCCTGTTTAATGTTATTTACTTATAAAATTTTCGTTTGATAAACAAATATTCATGACTCAGGGTGATTCCAAGGTATTAATCAGAAATTTGGCATTACTTGGTTTGTTAACATGCTCTACTTTGCATATAATATACAGGGTGTATATAAGTAATTAAACTTTCTGGTACGCCAATAAATTTTATGAATTATGTTAACAATAAAGGCACAAAAACTAAGGGAAGCAAAGTATATATTGGTAATTTTCTTAGCACTTTTAAAACCTTTTATCCCAAAATCTAAGATACTTAACCCTAACATCCAAATGAACTTTTCGTCACAAAATTTTGTGGAGAATCACCCATTAAATTTTTTTGTACAATTTGGAATAACCCTGTATAAAAAAATAATTTAATAATAATGCATAAATATTACATTTAGAATATAACTGTACAAATAATAAATACCAAAGTTATAATTCGTTAAATAAATCTAATACTTAACAGCCGTATAAAAATAATGTTTTTTTTTGCAAAACACATTTAGAAGAATATTTGTTTATAGCAATTAATCCCTGGTACCGTTATAAGTATGTATAATAGGTTAATAATTAACTAATAATTTGCCTAACTAATTACACAGGGCACAATAGGACAAATATTGCATTGTGTAATTTTGTCACATAAAAGATTTTATCCTTAGGAATAACTGTTTAAAAATTAATATAGGTTTATACTCTTTTATAACAATTAATCTAAAAATCGCCCACCATAAGAAATACAAATAATTATTATAATAAAATAATTAACCATACAAAAGTGTATAGACATGTTCTGAGCCGGGCCCGACGAGGACGAACAAAACAAATGACATTATAAAAGCTGAATACGTCAAAACAACTAGTTACGTGTTGACATAGGTAGCGTAGTTAATGGCCTTCGCGAAATTGTTATTTTGCGCAAAACAAACACAAAAGAGAATAAATCCTCGCGACCGCTGCGGTGGAATGGTGGCTCTTGAACGTGAAGAACTCGCAATAAGTTACATCAAATCGGCGAAACTATTTACTTAAATAGAATTTATAGGAAGCTTAGGATTTTCCGAGGACATAAAAGAGACTTTTTGAATTTGAAAAATGCCGTTTATTGTAATAATGAGAAAATATTTTAAATGTTTATTACAAGAAAATAAAATTTTCTGTTGTTTATAGCGTAACTCTTGTCGAGTATATTTAGTGAAACGAAATCTAGAAGAAAATTATAGTTTTTTTAATAAATATTAGTATGATGATTTTTTTTTAAATCTAAGATTACCCTAATAAACATGTTATAAATAAAAGAAAGCTACAATAATTATTATAGTTATATATTTTATAAGGCTCAGAAGTGACTCTTTTTGAGCTAAGCTCAAAATTTTAGGCTAAAATTAAGTGAATCAAAAAAAGACTCGCAGAATGGCATACAACATTGTATCTTCAAGGCACAGTTTTATTTGTTAATTGATACATAAAACGTACAATTATAATAACAATTAAAGTATAAAGTGAGGTTAGATGGATCAGAGCTGTCATCAGTTATAGAATTGTTTAATTGGTCCCAAAGGGTTTTCTTTAGACTAGGATGTAAAAACTTCACCTGATTGGTCTAAATTATTTTTTCAGCTTAGTAAGTATAATTGACTTCAACAGTATTTTTTTAACTTTACACACTTTTTCTTTGCTAATGCACCCTTTTAAATCCAGTGTTAAACAGTCTTCTGCCATGGTTTCCTATTATCTAGTTGTTTACTTACATATATATTTAAGTTAATCCCAAAACAATATTTAATATTTTATAATAGTCATACCTGAAACTTGCGGCTTTGCACCCGTATTTCTAAAATTATAATTAAAATTAAAAGGTATTTATTATATTTATCTCTCTTTTTCTTCGGTTTATAAACTCTATTTGCAAAAAATCAGGTTGATCACGTTGAGTTTGGTAACACCGCTAAATATTGCAAGAAGCTTTACTGAAATAATCCTAAAGATTTTTAAAAATTCCTGTTCTGGAATTTCTTTCCAATTTAATGCACGATGACTTAAAGGTATCCTAAAGATCTTTTTGGAAATTTGAAAACACTTTTCTGATTCAGGTAATTATTTTAAATTTGGCAAGATTTTAAGAATTCCCATATTCTGTGAATTTTTGTAAATTTGGCAACTTCGCAAAAAAGCAAAAAATCACAGTCTTTGGGATTTTTTTATTTAAAATAATAAATTCATCAACAGTTTAACAGTTTATTACTATTAGGTACATAGGTATTACAAAAAACGTAACAAATTAGTTGTAGGAGTAAGTTTTTTTTTCTTTTACTATTTTTGTTGTTTGTCAGTCAATGTTTTTAGAGTTATGTTGAGTAAAAGATTATAATTATTATTTTAAAAATTATATTTTTATACATACCTCTACCACTAAATCGAGCTGGTAGAACTTGATTTTTATTAACACCCTTATGGGTGAAATTGCGGTTATCCATGTAATTATAGGAATGCACTACTGTCAAAATTTAGGTACAGTGGTTTGGCCAGTCATTCACCGAATTTTTTATATATTTAGAATTCTAGATATAATATTTTTTCTACTTCTAATGATCTTTTAAATACACATTGACAAGTTGTGGCTTTATGGCGTTTTATTCACGGGCTGAACTTAGCAACAAGTTTTTAGTCACGGGCTGAAGTTAGTTTTAAGTTAGTTAGCAGTTGTCAAGTATCATATAATCGTTAAAATAAAGTGGTCTTCTTCTAAAATAATGCTAAATGTAAAAATTATTTTATTATTTTAATACAAAAATAAAAAGTAGTAATAATTTCTCAACGCCAATACCTATTTGAAAAGTTAATATGCAAGTTTGTACTGACCTGATTTTGCCGACAGTAAACTAGATTAAACTAAAAGCAGTAAACATTTCGGGTAGAGACTCCAACGTGAAAACATTCTCGTCACTTTCACTGTGTTAAATTGTTGTAAGTAAATTTTCAAGGGATAAATTTCGATTTACACATATAAAGGTGACATTAATACAGATTTCCAAGTTGGACATTTTCATGCGAGTTATTCTATTTTTTAACAGATGTCGCTTTATACAAATATTTAATTTAAATCATTTTTACATAATAAGTATTATTATTACCTAGAGTAGAAAAAGTATAGTATTAGTATGCAACTCGTTTATGAACTTTTCTAGGCAACCATTCAATTAAACACTCGCTCGCAAGCTCGCTCGTGCCTAATTACAATTCGTGACTAAAAACTTCATACATAATATACTATTATAAGTATTGGATATACAAGTTAAACTTGGACAAGGCCATTGTTATTAAGTTCTATGTAAACGGTTTACAGTAAACCCTTTTATTTTTGTGAATAAAACAAGTTAAAAGAAACTAAAAAGGTTTATTTATTAAAGTATTGTTATAATATTATCCAAATAAAGAAAATATATAAAAATTAATCAATAAAAATCACGTTTGCTTTAGAACTTTGTCATCAGTTTTTTTTGTTTTAATGAGTCCTTCTCTGGATTTTTTATAACAAGAAATCCTGCAAAACAATAAATTCCGAAATGTATCTTTTCCTATAAAACACATAGTAAAGTTTGGAAGGGAAAGATACATTTTAGTGCTGATAATAATAATAATCGTTTATTTAGCAATCTTACTATATCCAAAAAATATTACAAGAAATGTATAAAAGTAACAATAAACAAAGTTAAACAATAGAATAAAATAACATAATATATATTTTATATAAAAAGTATAAAAGGTATAAAAATGTATAAGCATAAAACATTAGACGTATATAACATGTTCTCAAGTATAACAATTTCTTAAATAGTTTTAGGTTATTACAGCTTTTTATCTCAGGTGGTAGCTTATTATAATTTGTCAGACGCTTATGCAATATTGAATTCAACAAATGGGTTGTTTAACATTTTTGTTCTAGTATAAAATCAATACAGTTTCGTGTTTTGTAACCATGGACATCTTTAAAAAAATTAGTTTTATCATAGATATATTTAGGTAACAAACAATTTTATATATTAAAAACAAATAATTTGACATTAAACTTAACTTTTTGTTGCACAGATAATACATTTAAAACTTTTAACATGGACAAAACTGGACTATACCGATTACACTTTAAAATAGTTCTTAGGGCTCTGTTTTGGATGACTTGCATTTTTAAGTCGGTAAATAAAAATTTGTGGTACAGCAATACTTTTATAATAAAATTATATTATATTTAGTTGTGGTCCAACGATAATTAAAATATTTTTAAGATCTAAGACCATGCATACCCTGTAATCATTTGCCATTTTTTAGTGATTGACCCATTTATCTTGATCAACTCTAACTTCATGTTGATCAGTTTAATCATTAAAAACATGATTACCAACAAACAAAAGGTAACAGTTGTATAATAAAAAACTTGCACAACCATATCAAACAACAGTTGTCGAAAAAAATACTTCAACTGTGCCATGAAGCAAACAATCGCATTATTATTAGCCCAGTTCGCTAGTCGCTAGCACTATTATTCTGGGAGATCGAAAATGTTATGGTGGATTTTGCGATTAAACTGGCGTAAAATATTCCTATTATGTATTAATTTTATCAAGCAATTTACGCTTAAACGCCGGAAGGCATAACCAACTAACCTAAATATTTATTTTGTGATGAATTTAAATCAAATCCAGTGGTATTATTGGGTTTAAGGGAAAATAAGTACCTATTTATTACCAATAGATAATTTCACAAATAGAAATAAAATATGTATTAAATTGGTAGGTATTTAAAATTTTTATAAATATGCCCATATACAGTAAAAAAAATCAACTCTAAGCAACACTAATTAGAGTTCACACAGGTCCACACTAGTGTAAATTAACACTATTATTTGAGTAAAACCTATTGGCGGTAGTGAATAAAACGAAAAGGTAAATAAAGAGAAACATTTATTTGGAACAAAAATCTATGACAATTATCAAAATCGGTGCCTTTTAAAATATAATATTATATTTGAGTCGTATGGCTGGCTTAAGCAAAATGGTTCCTTAAAACGTAAAAGTTTTAGATCAATGCAATGCTTTACTGGCTGTCAAATTTTAAGCAATAAATTATCGTGAGAATTCATCAGTAATCCATTTTTCTGTTATAAAAAATGGGAGATCCCATTGGTAGAGAGGCGTCAGGCGGCTGTATGTCGGGGATTTACCACACGTGTACAAATTTTCCATAATATTAATAAAAATGTAGGTATAGGTTAATATAACAACCATTACGCTTGAAAATAAAAAGTATAAAACAAGTGTGTATGTATTTATATTATTAATGTTACAAGTACCCGACCTACTGCCGTAAATTATTCATATATAATATAGGTCGGGTATGGACATCCTTTTAACATATTGGTATTTAATGAGTATTAAGGCTTAAATGTCCCCTTATGGATTCACCGTAATTAAAATCTAACTGAACAAAAATGCCACACTTCCACAACGCGGTATCTCTGGATATGATCTGCGTAGGTAGATAGGTACCAACCAAACATTTTAAACCGCATTTCAGTCTATTTTGCCACTATTGGTGTAATTTAACTTTAATTGTGATACAATGTGCACTAGTAGTGTAAAGAAAAAAGAGCTCTTAGTAACATCAAAACAGACAAAGAAATTGGCATGCACTGTAGTGTACATTTTGTCACTATTTAACACATTAAGGGGTAATAAACACTCGCATTAAGTTTTTCTACCCTTCTGATTTATTTTTATAATAAATAGTGTGAATGTACCAATGAATAATGTCCATATTCTTTAAATGTGTTTAATAAAGTTAATAAGCACTAAATGCTACCTAGTGTAACTTTTACACTTACAAATCAACTCTAATATTTTTACCCTTACACTAAAAAATTTACACGGGCAAAATTTTTTACTGTGTAGTTCACAAATTAATTTACGTCAAATATCTCTAGTTTTTTCCTTATTATTCGCAGCTGGACTTCTATTCTTTATAAATTGTCCATCTAACCAAGTAACCCGATGATCTATTGTTCAAACAGTTAAAAAGTACTGAGAAGGCTGTCTGTCACGAGTGACTTGATATCTTCTATAATAAGAGAGGAGAAACAGTGCAACCGGTCACTAAGCATTTACGTTACGTATCCATTAGCGACATGGCCGTAGAGAATTTTTGCACGATTTACGTCGTTTCAAACAATTCTTTTGTATTGTTTCCGAGAAACCGTCAATTACGAGTTTTCAGAAATGTCTAATGTAAACCAATACACGATCAAATATGGATATCAACGTAAATGTAAATTACAAGTAACAACTAAATTAAGAGTAAAGTTTTTTAATTACAGCTCTATTTCAATGGCATTTGAAAATTCCAAAACAAAATCTGCGATTCCCAAATAACTTGAAAAAAACTAAAAACTTGTCAAAATCAAAAATCGTTATTCTTGGGAATTAAAAGTTCATATTAACAAAAACATTTATCTAAATTTTCATCCGATTTTTGATTTGTTTCGCATACTAAATTTTGGGTTACCACCAGCATCTTTAGTTTTTCCAGCCATTATAAAAACATAATATGGTGACGGTAACTCGAAATTTTGTAGCAAATAAATTTGATGAAAATGTAGATAAATGTTTTTCAAAATTTACAGGAATAACGATTTTTGGTTTTGACACGTTTTAAGTTTTTTTTAATATAAATTCTAATAAGCGTTTGTTTTATTTTAATTTTGAAATTTTTCAATTGTTTATATTATCTTAGATCTGGTTTATTTTTTATCATGTATCGATATGTTTACATATTTAAATTTTTATAGACTTTATAATTTCTTTATACAGTATTATTAAAAAATTCTATGTTGCTTTAAATTAAACCAAGCTTGGAGCATTTTTATAATTTATTATAATTATCCATTGATATTGAATAATTTATTGGACATTATAGTTTCTTATGTACATTTTTAAGTATAATTTAGCTTAAAAAGATTTATGTATTTTTAATAATTTATGGATTTTACCACAATAACCAGATTTAAACAGATGTGTCAACAATTACGAATGAATCCAACAAATGTTTCAAGGATATGTTAAATATTCTTGAAAGTATTTAAATCGTTTAAAAGTTAAAGTAGAATCCCGTGTGTTTTATTATATTTTTATTATATATTATTATAAAAATTTAAAATATAGCTTGCATGGTTTAAATGCTTTAAAAAAGTTATATTTTTTTACAAAAATTAAAAAAAAATCATCGGTAAACTAGCATTGATATTATTTTCTCAATGAAACACCCTGTATATTTTTAAATGTTTAAATAGAGTTTTTATTCTGGTTTTAAAAACATATAGTTTGTATGTATTTGTGTTAAGTGTTTTAAAACAATTGTTAATAACTGACCCGAAAATTATGTTAAATTTAACGCGAGAATCATGGTTGCCATAGATAAAAGACTTTTACCCTAAAATAAGCATGGCGTTTGAAAACATTATTAGCATTTTGTTAAAAATTAATATTAAAAACATTTTTTTTACGACGTGAGTTCCTTATCTACGGTAACTATGATTTTTACGTTAAAATACGCCAGGTTTTTGGTTAAATTATTAATGAAATGTATAATTCAAACATATCCAAATTATAATTATTATTATATTTATACGAAAATACCCTAAACATACTAAAGGTGCAATAAGATAACAATCAAAAAATATATTTCCATATATATTAAGCATTTTTATATAAGTTTTTTTAATCAGTTAGTCAATTTGTGACTCAGGGGAACATTTTTTTAAGGGCTTATTTAAAAAAATGCAACTGCCCACTTTTAGATGTTAAATAACACACCTTAATAAACAAAATTTGAAAAAAAAAACAGGATTGTAGATTAGGTTTCTGTTTTTACTTTTTTCTTATATAAATGTACAAGAATTTTGAAATTGACCCAAACGCTTTCTCCGCCTGTTAGATACAATGTACTATTTCAATTACTTTGCTTATACGAGGTGTGTTCAGAAAATATCGGGAATTTTCGTTTTTTGATACAATTATTTATTTATTCGTCTACATTAATGTTGTCGCCTTCAAAATAATCCCCATTGGATATTATGCACATGTGCCAGCTCTTCTTCCAATACTCGAAACACTTCTAAAACTCGATCTTTGGGATAGCCTTTAGCGCTTTTAATGTCATCTATACTTGCAAAACGACGGCCCTTTAAGGTTCTATTTTTGGGAATAGAAAAAAGTCAGACAGAGGCATGTCTGGCGAATATGGAGGCTGGGGCATCATTACAGTATTGTTTTTGGCCAAAAGTTTTGTTCAAAATTTAACAATTTTAGAACAAATTTTTCTGCCACGCGTTTCATACCCAAAACATTCAAACAAATTTCATGGAATGAGCCAATCGATATTCCAACATCATCAGCGACTTCCATGTTTTTATCGGTTGTTAATGCGCTTGTGCGTTCGGGGCGTTCGTCATCTTCAACGTCTTCACGGCCATCTTGGAAACTCTTATACCACTTGTAAACTCTTGTTTTAGTTATAGCAGACTCACTATAGGCCTTTGTTAACATTTCAGAATTTATTTAATTTTTTAAGCAAAATTACAGGATTGTTTTTGGCCAAAAGTTTTGTTCAAAATTTAACAATTTTAGAACAAATTTTTCTGCCACGCGTTTCATACCCAAAACATTCAAACAAATTTCATGGAATGAGCCAATCGATATACCAACATCATCAGCGACTTCCATGTTTTTATCGGTTGTTAATGCGCTTGTGCGTTCGGGGCGTTCGTCATCTTCAACGTCTTCACGGCCATCTTGGAAACTCTTATACCACTTGTAAACTCTTGTTTTAGTTATAACAGACTTACTATAGGCCTTTGTTAACATTTCAGAATTTATTTCATTTTTTAAGCAAAATTGGATACAAATTCTTTGATTTATTTCTTTTAACGAACGAAAAATCGCCGACCTCATAAAACACGTCTAACCTTAGCGGCTGCCACAGACAAATTAAACAATGAAAACAGCTAAAGTTTTTATCATACTTCGGGGGCATGTATATATACCAACTTAATAAAGAAAATTTTATGACAACCGGACCCTCCGAACCCGCGAATTTTAACAATTCCCGTTTTTTTCTGAACACACAAAGAAAGGAAAACTGTACGTAAAATTAATAAACTGCTGTCGTCAATTTTTTGAACATTAATATTATGTATTGGTGATTATTACAATAATTTTTCATCATAGATTAATAACTAAGTACATTGTAA
This sequence comes from Brassicogethes aeneus, assembly GCA_921294245.1. NCBI lineage: Eukaryota > Metazoa > Arthropoda > Insecta > Coleoptera > Nitidulidae > Brassicogethes > Brassicogethes aeneus. The sequence continues at coordinate 12,707,787 of OV121133.1, forward strand.
CAATAAACTAGTCAACATTAAACGATAAATGCAAAACATCAAAAATTAATTATTTCCTTCATCAATATAATGTAAAAATTTATTGAATTAACTATTGACGATCATTAAACGATGTTCTTTATCTTTAAAACAATAAATTTTTCGTCATAGATCCAGGAACAGCAAAACATAAATAATAATACACTGTCTTCATTGTCCCAACGGTCACTAAACATTGATTTTACGAACTTAACCATTAACTTCTTAAAACGCGCCAAAATTAATGCTACCGTACGCTGATTCAATTAACATAAACATTATTATAACGAATCGCTGTCGTAGAACGAAGGTCATCGCACGACTTTTGGATGCAATTTACATGCAATTTTTATCTTGTCAGTCTTATAGCTTCAAAAGGATAGTTCCGCGTTTAACCCTAAAGCTTTTGTCCTTTTTGGATTATTTTTTAAGTTTTGTACCTACTATACGAAACCGAGGTGTGTGAGCTTGTGAAGTTATTTTAAACAGTTTTGACTTTTTTGGATATTTTATTTTTAAGATTTAAGTGAATGAGTTTTTAGTTTTTAAAATATACACTTTTTATATTTTAAATAAAATAATTTGGGATTTGATGTAATTAAGGCGGTCGATATATGTTTTAAAATTATTTATATATTTAATCTTGACTTTTTACAGGAAAGCATGTTTTGGAACTTTTTAGATAGAGCATTTTGTAAACCTCTTTAGAGCCCAAAGGTTCATATTATTTGTAAATTTCTCGTGCAATAAAAAATGTATTCGCCAAAAACGTCTTTATTTTAAAGAAACCCCTTTTGTGATGGATTGCTGGGTAATTTGTATAAGATATTTTTTTCCTATTTCTATGTTGCTAAAAAAAATGCACCCACCTACCCAGTAAACCTTTATTTTAAATAAAAAGGTAAGTAAATTTGGCAAATAATTTTAATTGGATTTTATGTAAATTTAAGTAAATCATAAACTAATGCCTTTTTGTTAGTAGTATTAATACTATAGGGGATCATAGATCTATGGTAACTGTTTATTGATTCAATGTAAAATAATCATAAACTAATGTCTACCGTTTATAATAATAATAACATGCTTTCATATATCTATGTACGTTGTTTATTGATTTAACGTATTAATCATAAACCTATGTCCAACGGTCGTTATATTAACAACCGCTGTTCATAGATCCATGCTCATAGATTATTAATTTAACGTACAGCATTCATAAACTGATGTTAACCTGTTTATCGTATTAATTACAGTCAAACATAGATCCATGCTCCTCATTCATTGATTTAACGTACAGAAATCGTAACTTGATGAATAAGTAAATTTACGAACGACTGTTCATTGTATTAATAACACCCGTCATCGGCTGAAAATTAATGTTGTCGTTCATTGATTTGATGTACTTTTTTATTAATATCACGTACCATTTTCGTTCAGTGCACCTCGTATAGCGTAATAACGGCACAGGTTGTTTTCTTAATTTTTATTGTTGCCTAAATGTTTATTAATCAAACACTTTAAAATGTAATTGTTGTTGAGTAAGTGTATAATATTTTTACCTATTTTGTCTAATTGTCAGTTCGGCCCTATTGGTAAAACGGTATAAAAAAGCAAAATTGTAGTTAATCTTATCTTAATCCTCTTGCATTAAAAAGTGCAATCTCATACGGCATCATCAATGATGATTCATCATTATCCCTGCATGTTAAAACCAAAGCCTGAGTGGCTATCACTAAAAAATACTATAATAAAGCCGCCTTTATAGTTACATCCAGCTGGCCGGTAATGTGTGTCATATATTCCTATAAAATAAACACAACAAGGACAACTTCATTATATCGACTTTATTTGCATGCTAAAAACAAACAAACATCGTACACACCAAGATATAACGTTTACCAAGGCGAATGGTTAATTAATTTCGTAATTATTGTAGTTAATGACAGACCTACTACTATGATCTGATGTAACCTACGTGAGGTCGCTGAGTTTTATATGCATCCATTTTATGATTGTAATTTGGTGAGCATTCATTATGTTAGTTTTTTAATAAATAGCTCTTGTCTCTATCCGAAATACAGTTAATATTTGATTTATTGGTACTTAAGGTTTTCTAAACTCATTTTTTATACAGTGGAAGCTATGAATATATTAACAAGTTTAAAATTGATTGTAAATTATCGGGTCTTGCTTTAATGGGAGATATAAAAATTTATTACTATTTTAATTTTAGTTGGTAGCCCTACAATTCAAACAACTATGAAGTATTTTTTGTAATGGGGTTGGGACATGACGTCGAAAAACAGTGTAAAACCACTTCTATTATAGATATAAATCAACCATACCGTTGAAAAAAAATCCCCTTAAATGTCTAAAAATTTATAGTGTTGTAATATAAAATTATAATATAATGGTATATTGGTATATTATTATATTAATAGATATAATAGGGGGTCAAGATTTACAAATGAAGTATATACAGGGTGTTTTAAATTCGTGGCCCATTAGAAGTTTCTGGAGAACGAAAAAAGATACAGAAGATTTTAAAAGTGTTTATAATCCATTTAAGTCTATTTTTCTGAAATATTTTAAACAAAAAAATTTATACCATGTCCGGAAAATTTTAAAATTATCGAAAAAAAACCGTGCCTCGATTTTTTGTGTTGTTGGGTGTATTTCGAGAGGAAATTCTGGGTTGAGTTTTTACCGGTTTTCCAATAAACAGTGTCTGAATGAAGAAATAAATTGCATACAGTCTCTGTAAATATAAATTGTACCTATTAGATACAATAAATACCCATTTTAGTAGTGATTAACGTGAAAAGTGTAAACATTTCAATTCAGTAAAAATCGTCAAACAAATAAGTCGTGTAAACAGCATTTAGCATTATTAAAAGCGTTGATTAAGAATTCTTTAAAGTCTCCACTCAACGGTAAAATACCATTATATTATGTATTATATATAATATTATGTTGCAATGAATTCGTAGGTATATTTTATATAATGCAGTTGTAGGCGTTTTTTAGAGAACTCAAATATAAATTTCTTAAAAATATCCAAACTTAAATATAAATTATAATAGGTAAAGTTATCATTAGTTAATTCTGCACCAACGAATGTACTTACCGAATTCGATCCTTTGGCAAAACATGAAAATGCAACGATTTAGTTCTTGAATTTTATTTACAATTAACTATATAAGTATTTAAGCGTTTAGTTTCTTAATCAATAATATAAGGAATAATCAATAGAAATCTAGTAGGTACTAAAAAAGTATTTTAATTTTTTTCTTGCAACGTAAAACACAAATAACGTGCGCGATTTAGTTGTGCAATTGAACAAAATTTGTCTTTTTTTGTAAAAAAACTACCTATTTATTTAAAAATGATGTATAATCGGTGCTTTAAATTTATTGTTGACAATTCTTAAACTCACGCAATACATTCGAAGTCCACCAGATGGCGCGCGCGTTTCGAAAACCTGATACTTCTTTAGCGTATACCTCAAGTAAAGAGTTTTCTAGTTATGAATTTTTTTTCGTAAAAATTTGACAAATGCGCGTCATTCATAAATAGCCCATAGCTATTTTGTTTTTTGTTTTGCGGATATGATGGTTGAATTTTTGGAATAATAAAACAATATTTAAAAGATTCCATGTCAATTATTTAACATTGTTCAATAAATTACCTGAGAAAACCCATGAAAAGTTGACGCCATTAAATTTTGTGCAATGACAGATTACGTGGTAACCATAGATACAGTCAGCTCACCCATTACAGGTTTCTTGTTACAAAATATCCTTTAAAATTTTAAAAATTGTTAAATATCTCTGAAATTATTTACTTTAGGTATAGGAAATATAATAATAATTAAAAGGTAAAAACATATCGGGTTTAAAATAAAAAAGTTAAAGACTTTTCAAGAAATCTTTTAAAAAATGTTTTAATATTCCAAAAATTTCGCCCCCAATATTCGCAATCTTAATACCAAAAAATCTTTTTTTGATTAAATTTTAAAGAAAAAAATTAATAACTCAAAAACCATTCCCTTTAGGTATATAGGGATATATAATTTTTCTCAGAATTTTATGTAGAATTTAAAACTTTTAAAATATATGCGTGTTTTGTTTGAAATAAGAAAGTTGATGTCACTTGATAAAACTTCTAATGGACCACGAATGTGAAACACCCTGTATAAGACTGCTACAAACTGAGGTATTTATTCGTAATTCTTGACACATCTGAAGTTACGTGCGCTCTTCGAGGTCATCGAAGCGTTGCGAATCTTGCGTTTTTTAAAAATTGTTTGAGAAACATAGACAAAATAATTTAATGACAAACTTTTATGCGTGGATACCAAATATGCAAAAAAACATCATAAAAGTTAAATAGTGTCCAATAAAACTTATTATGCAAAATATAATTTTTTGCAACAAACTGAAGTATGTAAATACTGGACCCGCAACATGGTGTCATTACAAAGCGTTCGTAATTTAATAACATCAACCTATCTTTGCATTCAATCTTTATATAAAGCTGAGTACCACCTCGTTTATCATAATCGCTATGTTCGTGAGTGCTCAACATAGCAGACATAACACGCAGAAGTCCGTACTATTTTTTGCTCAACTTTATTAAAAGCATTATAGAAAAGTATTTTACTCGAATCTATGAATTTGTATCTTTATATGATTAATGGTGTTGGAAAAAGTTGTTTATCTATCCATCTAAAATGGTTCGGAATTTGTGAAAATACTTTTATAATAGTTAAAAAGGAAATAAAAGAAAAAATAAATTGTTATAATGAAATTTAAAATTTAATAAAATAAAAATTTACTTTACTTTCCATAGAAAGCAATAAATGTGCTCTGATTAGTTTATTGCTTTCGTTATTACAGAAGTAAAGAAATTTAAAAAAGCACAATATTTAGCCATATTTTATCGTCTATTTATATTAATTATAAAAAACTGTATTTGTCATAAAAAATCGTTAAGGAAATGTATTAACTTTGATTTAAAACTGTTTAAATGCGCGCTTTTTACTTTAAAATCCGCATCGGGTTCGTGTTGTTTCTCCCGTTGTAGTCTTTTTGTGGTAGCAGTTATTTCCATTTACAGTAATCATTTTAAATGCATAAAATAATTGCTAATGCCATTATAATGTAAAAATCCATTAGGTGCAAGATGACTAGCAATAAACAACCTTAAAATCTGCCATGGAAAATAATGAATGATGTCACGTTGCAATTTAAAATGAATACTTAATGAAATGGATATTTTATTGTCTTTTTAATAGTTTAATATAAATACGTAATAAAGTTTATGATAAGTTTATGGTAAGTTTATGAGGAAGGTAAATATATTTTTTTACTCCCTCTATAAAACGTACATAACATGTTTCCAAGACACTTTTTTAAATACACATTGACAAGCTGTGATTTAATGGAGTTTTAGTCACAGGCTATAGCCTGTGACTAAAACTAAGCAGCATTTTAAGTAAAAGCGTAGAGCTTTGAGGCAATATTACTTAATTTAAGTAAATATTTTGTTAAATTAACCTTAAAAATATACTTTAAAGTAAAACTTTTTTTAAAGTTATTTAATAGGTTTTATTTATGTTATTTTTACCTATTTTAATAACCCTTAAGTTTCAACACTTTAAAGTATTATGAGGGACGTAATTTTTACGAAAGAAAATTACTTATAAGTGTATTTCACCTAAACGAAAATTTAACGGTAATTTTAACGTCAGAATTTTTACTTAATGGTAAATGTTACTCATAAGTCATAATTTTACGACATTAAGACCACTTTATAACCGTAAATAATTCCTATTCGCCTGGTATTTTTTAGGGTTATTAGTGGTAATAAATACTATTAATATTGACTAAAGAAGGAAAAATAAGCTTAAAGTGAAAAATAAAACTTTAAGGGAAAATTTTTTTCAGGTCGCCATAATGAATTTTTTAACACGTTGATGGACACAGACAAATTTTTGGCGGGACCTGCTGCGTCACTTGAATAATTCATACACCTTTTATCCTATCATCAAAAAAATTTATCGGTAACTTGATGATGCCTTTAGGGCTGTATATTGTCTTTAAAAAAGTTTGACGGCTATAGCCGTCATGCCCCACTATGAGATTTTTTTACAAAAAAAAAGGTGTGGTGGGTCATGACGGTAATAACCGTCCATGTTTTTTTCATTTCTTCTTATCCATTATGGTAGTATAAAGTCACTGGTGAACAAATTATACTTTAATAATGACAAAAAGTCTAGATTCAAATTTAAATATTTATTTTTAATCTCAACGGTACGGTATATACCTATAAATATCTATAAATACTTATAATTTATAAGTTATATAATACCTGTAAATAATATTAAATTTATTTTATAAAAATAAATTGCGTTTTTAGGACGAGAAAAAACATTTTAACGATAAAAATATAGTTATAGAAGTTATATAGTGATAAAAAAATAATATAATTGTTCAAAAACTTATAATTACTAGCTTTGTTACATCAAAATTTTACTCCACCTCACAACAATCAAATTTTTACTCCACCTAACAACAATCGGTCACAAAAACGGCCGAATTTTAGGATAAGAATCGCGCTTAACAGATACTCATATAAAAATTAATTTGCAATCAACTAAATTCTGCAACCAAAAATACATGAGGTCTCATGGGACACATATGTCAGAGCTTCCTATGGATCTCATTATTAATGCGCCTGCATATGCAGGCTTGTCATAAATCAGCTAGAAAATTGCGACTGCTATAGCCGTCGTGTCATATTGGGCCCGACGGCATTTGCAGTTCTGTCCATGAACGTGTTAAGATGGCATCCATTACTTATCTAAACATATACATATATATATCATAATTTTTCATAAATATTTTTCTAAAATATAATAAAGAAAATTTTAGTTATTAAAAAATGATTAAAACTAAATGATTTTTAAAAGATTTTATAAAATTTTGTAGGTTTTAAGTTTTGTTGAATTTTTACCCAAGCAATAATTTTTCTTAAAACCGTAAAATATTTAGAGGGTATATAATTTTTAAGATGTATCCTGCCTATTTTTATCAATAAAATAATGTGCGTTTGAGTTTTAATGCAAAATATTATTGGTTTTGACAATTTAAGTTATGTTTTATAATTTTACTCTAGGGTGACCTTTATTACTTTGTAAGTACCATTTTGTAAAATATAAATTAAAAGAACAAAGAAATAACGAATGTCAATATTTTTGGAAGAGAGAGCAAACAGTTAGTAATTATAACGTTATTTTTACGTAAATTTGTGGTATTTATATTGTTTTTATTACGATATTCTCTTAGTAGATCAAGAAGGTTATTATGTAGGTAAAATAACGAAATAAACCATTCCCCAAATTTGGTAATTTTTCGTATCTATACCGTTATAAAACCGTTTTGATTAACCGTAAAAAATACTTTAAAGTTAACTTAGTAGTAAAGTTGTAGTTATTTAAACTTAAAATGCTGCTTGGGTAAAGTTTTCAAATACAAACAATCGTCAAAATAAATTTCCCTTCTTTCGAAATAATACGAAATGCGAAAATTATTTTATTTTCTAATTACAAAAGTTATTAAACAGTTTTTTGACCCCAATTTTTGTGTGGTGACCTTTTGATTTCGCCGACTACTGTCGTATTTGCCGATAAAGCATTAAAAATTTCGGTCCATGAACCATCCTCTTTACTTTTACTGTGAAAAACTATTTCCATATCGTATTTAAACGGTTGCTAGTTAAATTTCAGTGGACAACTTAACGATTTTTACAGAAAAACTTGTCCAACACTTTTATTTTGAAAGCCGGTAAAATAGATTTTTTAATTCAATTTGGAAACTCTATTTTTGTCGCTGGAAATATTTAATTTAATTAGTAATAAATAGTTTGTAATAATAGAGACAGTCAAGTCGAACTTTTATCACGAATGTGGAAACTATTTGCCAAGGCGAAAGCCGAGGCAAATAACCACGTGAGTGATAAAAAATGACTTTAATGCCGAGGTGCATATTAAATTTTATCCAAAATCACATTTAATAATACTAATAATTTATATTGTTATCTATGATATTGATGATTAAATCAAATGTCATTTGATGATCAAATCAAATGTCATTTGAATGTAGGAAGTGTCTACGTATACTTTTTGTTGCGACGGTTATTATATATTTGCCCACCGCAACATTTTATGAAAGGGTCCAATTGACCTCCGCGACGGTGCTTTTAAAAAAATATTATTTAGTTGCTGCTGAGAGGCGGTAGATACATCTTAAAATGTATAATTGGTTGCATACAATACTCGTATTAAATCGGCAGTAAAGTTCTACTTTACTGCCGATTTCTTTTACTTTACTGACTGTTGGATTTCGGATAAAAATATTTATCGTAGGAAAAGTATATACAGGGTGTTTTACATTCATGGTCCATGGATTTTTCTGGGAAACGAAAAAAGATATCGATTTGAAACTTTAAAAGCTTTTAAGTCTATTTTTATAAAATATAAAATGCAACTTTCGGTTTAACTTTGTTAATTTAAAATTATACCTACAATTCTGGGTAAAATTACTATGCCATGTCCTATAACTATAGTGAATAGTTTTCGAGTTATTAATTTTGTTCGTTCAAATTTGACAAATGCGCGTCAATCAAAAAAAATCCTTAACTTTTTTGTTGTTAAGTTTGCATATATGGGAATTTTTGGAATCTTAAAACATTGTTTAAAATATTCCATGTTAATTTATTAACATTTTTCAACAAATTACCTGAGAAAACCCGGTGTAAATTAGGCTAACTTGAAAAGTTATTAACTTTTTTATTTTTGTAAACAAAATTACTAATAAAAAATAGCAGTCAGTGACTTATAAAGAAAATAGACAAGCGAAACAATTTTAAAATTTAAAAGTAATTAAATTGTTATATCTTCTTTTATTTTATTGTCTTCAATGCGCTAGTGATTCATTTAGTTGACATCCTACAGCTTTGTTGATTTTTTTTAAATTTTTAAAATGTTGGCTTGTCAATATTTTTTAATAAATACCTTTTTTTTTATTAGAAATATTGTTTACCATGGTTTTACCATGTTTTCTGAATCAACAGTATTTTAAACTATTATTTCGATTTACAATATCACCCAGTATACATATTTTATAAAACATAAATTAATCATTATATATATAAAAATCAAAATTTTAAAAATGTTTTTTTCTGCTACACTCAATTTAGAGCATAGGAGCATTCTTCATAACAAAAGTTAATTTCACCGGAATAATAAAGTTTAATGTGTTAAAATTTCCAGCCGGTTAAATAGTGTAAAGAACGAAGAAGAGTGCATTGTCGTTATTTGTAATATGTGAGCGAAACTTGAAAAACCTGAACCGCTATACACAATCTTCGGCATCTTGTCTGCAAAGGCTTTTTGTCTTCGACTGGTTTTTGCTTAACATCGTCTCTGATTTAAATACAGGAACATTCGCAACAATATACATAATCTAATTAGTATATTCGTCCAAAAGTGTCAAAATCTGAATAAAATATTTTATGCATTAATTATTTAATTAAAGAAATACATTTTTAAGGTTTTTGACCCTTTATAAAAATATTTCATTATGTTTTTAAAATACCCTTTATCTATTTTGCGTTCATAATGCGTTTATTATAACACCGCTTTTGGTGCTGTAATGAGATACTTTGTCCCACCCAAAATTTTGATTTTATAGGTTAAATATACTTTAAACAGCATAATATTTTGCATATTGGTTATAATATTTTTATGATTTTTCTAGTACTTTTCTAGTACCTATAAAATAAAAAATTTGGGTGGAATAAAGTATCTCATCACAGCACCGAAAGCGGTGTTATAATGAAGTCATTATGAACGCAAAATAGATAAAATATCTTAAATATCGTTTGCTTGATTAAATTGAAATTTGGCAACGTTATTTATACTGATGGGAGCTAATTTTGTTTTAACTGGATTAAAATTATCAAGTTCAGTGGTTAACGAATATTGATGACAAAAAAATGTCCGCCACTGACTTTTTTGCAATTTTCATATTTTTTTTTTATTATGAACCCTCTAAAAATACAACTTTTTTGTTTCCAGAGTTGTTTTCGTATCTTACCTCGTTTTCGAGAGAAAAAATAAAACCAAAATTATTGCATGGAAATTGACAAAATGCATATTTTGCAACTATTATAATTTTGTGATACCTAAATCAAGCCGTTTTGGAGAAAATTGACAAAATTTATAAAAAACGTTGCCAAATTTCTACAAAATCAGGCAAACGATATTTAAGATATTTTAAGAGCCGTATTTTTAAAAACTGTGCATTTGCAGACTTTTTTTCCAGCCGAGCATTGGCACAGGTTTTTTGAAACACCCTGTATAGACGATTAAAATATCTGAATTTTAGTATTCTTAAACCTATGGTAAAGTTTTATTTAACCCAATTTAAATCATAAAATATAAAACATTTCAGTAATGAAAGTAATAACTATCGTCTCAATAAACGTTATCATTAAAAATATATAAAATCCTGTCACTTATTTTCAATTAAACTTAAATCAAACTGGTTTCTAGATCAAGTACATTGCGATTGCGTTTATTTATTATACAGCAGAAACTATATATGGTATTTTCCCGTTCTAAATTGTATACTATATTCGAAAAATAGAGCAAATATAAATTTTAAAGCGTGTATGTTTTATACAGAACACGCATTTTTAAACTGATAGTATCAAATATTAATAAATAAGTTTTCATACAAATTACTTACTTCATTATTAATATTTTCTTAGAGCATATCTAGATTATAAAAATTTATTGTCTAAAAAAATAATTAGATAACTGTTAAGATATCTTATGATTATTTTATTAACACATTATATAATATAATTACTGTATTAAAATTAATGTTTTACCACACGCACTGATAATTATTTTTACTTTCAGGTGAGTTTCAACAAAGCAGACTTGACCGTTGAGTAATGAGGGTAATAAATCACCGACTTTGAGCATCTTCACTAGAGACCGGATTATTAGATGAATAAAAATAAACTAAAAATAAAAATAAATAAAAATTATTCAATTATTAATTATTAAATAAATTTTTTTATTTCTCCATTTACAAAAATACTAAAAATCACAAGCATTAAAAAATTTTGGGTAAAAAAAATACAAAACCGAAAATTAATTTTATTTCTTTTCCCAAGTATCCGTCTATGTATGGGTGTCTTTTTCATTTGAAAAACTACAATGTTAAATTTCGTAAGTTTGCGTCTATTAAAATTAAAATTGAATTTAAAAATTAAAATAATAAAAAAAACTAAAAACCTGTCAAAACCAAAAATCTTTATGTTTGTTATTTCTGGGAATTTTGAAATAAAGTAAGTTTTACATGTAAATATGTACATATACAGTAGACTGGGCCAAAAAAATCAACTTTTTTTTTTTTAAAAGTTTTAAAAAAATTATTGTGAAAGTTTGAGTCCATAATATTAATATTAAGAGGTCTATCATCGCAATTTTAATTTTTTTTTCCTCAGCAAGTTTTTGTCTCAGAACTCCCGAACCATTGGGAAAAAAAATATTTTTTTAAGAAAATTAAATTCTCTACAAAAAAGGTTAAAGTGAAATTTTCTGTCAGATGAACCATTTCCTTAAAATCATGCCTTAAAAATTGGTATAGTTTTACATTTTGATCTTTTAAATTAGAATTTTGTAATTCATGTAAAAATCAGTATTCATAAAAAACCGATAAATATTCTTATGGAAAATCAAATGCTTAACAAAAAAAGCCTCTTAACATTTTTGGCTAAATTCACTCAATCAAAAGTTATTCAAGGGTATTATTTCGTTTTGACTACAAATTTAACCTTGAATAACTTTTAATTGAGTGAATTTAGCCAAAAATGATAAGACTTTTTTTGTAGAGAATTTGATTTCCCATAAGAATATTTATCGGTTTTTTTCCGGGTACTGATTTTTACATAAATTACAAAATTACAAAGTTAAAAGATCAAATTGTAAAACTATATAAATTTTTAAGGCATGATTGTAAGAAAACGGTTCATCTGACGGGAAATTCCAATTAAACCTTTTTTGTAGAGCATTCAATTTTCTTCAAAAAATATTCCTAAGTAAAATTTGTTAAACTCAATGGTTTGGTAGTTCTGAGACAAAAACTCGCTCAGGAAAAAAAAATCTAAAATTGCGATGATAGACTTCTTAATATTAATATTATGGACTCAAACTTTCACTATAATTTTTTTTTGTTACCCCAAACAATATTTTCGATATAATTTACAAAAAAAAAATAGTCTTAAAATATTTATGAAATAAAATAGGTATTTATATTACAAGGCAGAAAAGTGAGAATTTTTGTGCTGAGCTCAGATTGCGTAGCGGAGGCTTACAATTGAGCGAAGCACAACAAGACTCTTCTCAGCCGAATGGTATACAATGTTTTATCTTCGAGGCACATTTTATTTTTTAAACAATACATAAATCGTACAATAATAATATTAATTATTAAAAGTAGAAAGTGAGGTTAGATTTTGATTGGTTCACTATATTTACAGCCTAGGCGATAATCAATCACTTTAGTATATAAACAAATATAAACAATATTAATTTTTATTATAAAACTCTTTAAATTATTTGTGTTGTATTTTTATACTAAAATAATCCTCTTTTTTACTGTGTAAGTGTAAAAAATTCTTAAAATTACTAAAATTAGGTTAAAAAATACAAAAAAACCTAAAATGCCTGGAAATAAAATATCAATTAAATTTAAAAAAATTGCCTTAAAAACAAAATATAAAAGAAATTATACTGCTTTGATCTAGTATATAATATTCCCTATCATATTTTAAAATTAATCCTCTGTGCAATTTTTTGCTAGTATTTTATAAATTTATGCTACAGTACGAATTTATTTTACTATTTTTTAATTTTGAACTAAATTTATGCTTTATGCTTTCCTATTTCTTAAAAGACTAATTTTAAAAAATTATTAAAAATGTATGTAATCGAAAGAAATATTATTAAAATATTATTAAAAATTTAAAAATAAACTTTTGAAACTAAAAATCTATTTCTGGCATTTTGCTTAGAATCCGGTCTCTATTCATAACCACATATGAAATTTAAAAAAAAAGGTGAAAAATATATCGTTTCATAATACCGACAGAAATTTAAGATATGTAAATCCGCGTCACGTCTTTATTGGCCATTAAGTGTGAGTATAATTTTTTTAATTGGAAATTTTGAAAGTACATCACACCCGCTGCGATCGCCGCATTATGGGTTATAAGTGGGTATAATAATAGCGTTCGCCATGGAAAACGAGCGTTATAAAATAAAATAGTCGGATGATAAATATTCTTGATATATTTTTAATATACTCTCGGTGAAATAGACAATGGATTAATGTTTTGAATAAAGTACGAGGCTAGATGGTTTATTACTACTTCTAATAATAATAATAATAATAATAATTATAATAATAAGTAAGTTTCTTCCAAATAACAAAATGTAATATTCTTATAAACTAATTAAATTTACTAAAATTTACAAAAAAAGTATGAGCAAAACAGCGCCTTTCTTAAAACCGTTGTTTTAAAAAATGCAAAAGATAAAAGAAATGGTTGGTAAACTTGTTTGTGGCATTGTAGCGGTAGCATGTAGATAATATTTTTCGAATGGGAAATATCGGGGTTTCCTTATATGAAGCGCCTGAGGCAAAAAAAATTGCAACTTCAACTTGTTATTTGTATAATGATGCTTATAAATTTGATAACGCATATCTGAGTTATATTTTGATATTTTGTATTATGGATTTAATGTGAATGATTTAAAAACAAAGTGCTACATATGGAGATACATTAAAATATACTACAGAGTAACAAAAATAAAGTGATCTCAACAATTATATTTATTCAGTACCTACTTTGTTTCAACCAAAATACCATAACTATGGAATGTAGTAAATTAAAAACGTCTTAATTAGTCAGTTTTTAAAAAGGTATACAACGTTTAAAAGAAGCACCAAATTTTAAATGGATAAAAAAAGTTACTGAAACGTAAGTTCAAAATTTTCCAATTTGGCGTAAAAATATACAGGATGTCCAAAGTTATCTGTAGAGATGGGATTTTATGTTGCATTACTTATAAAATAGGTATCTAAATAGGTAAACTTTCTTCTTGTTTTAGTTGAGAAAATTCTTAAATTAGGTACGTTTTTTTCGAAAATAGGTAATAATAGATGGTAAAATTATTTAATTTATTGTATAAAATTTTAATGAACAAGGTTTTTATGATTTAAAAAAATTGAAAATAACTTACGAATATGTCTTATAAAAATATCATAATACCATTATAAATTTTATAATTTTTTAAGGCAGCGGCGGTTTTTGTAAATGAGTACATAATTTCTAACTAAAAAATTCAAATGTATTACGATAGAAAAGTTAAAAAAAAACACTTTCTCATGAAGAAGCAAAAATTTGCCAAAATCATCCAAAAACGACAACCCTAATTAACAAAAAAAGCATGTTTTTAATGGTACAATTTGAAAATTACATTTCTATAAAAAATAAGAGTGAAATAGGTAAAATTTTAGGATAAAAATTCAAAAAATGTACCCAATTTTTAAATTTTATCTTAAAAATTAAAATTTAGGTAAAATAGGTAAACTAAAATCAGGGTAAAATAAAATCTTTTTTTTTAAAGCGAATTTTATGCCATTGCCTCTTAAGTTATGATTAGCGTGAACAAATAACTTATTTGTATATTATTATTATTTGAAATAAGTAATAAAACTAAAATTCCATCTCTGGTTATCTGCTAACCATTGCTAGCTTCGTAATTATTGTATATATAAAGTCGGTTAAATTAGCAACCTATAATACCATGGTATTTTTAGGTCTGATTAAAATGGTTAAAACTAAAATACAATTGAAGGTCGGGTTTTTGAAATATTCACAACAATAACAATTTAATTTTGAACAAAAAAATATTATTGCATAACTACTTGAACTTTATGACTGTTGTTAAAATAAAGTAATTTTTGGATATTTTAACAACCATCAAAAAGTTCATGTGCTTATTAATTTTATTTTTTTTATTTATAATTTTAGAAAATTAATGCAATTATAATTTTTTGTTACAAATGAAATTCGTTTAAAATATGTAAAAATATACAGGGTGTTTAATCTAAAAAATGTTATTTTTGCGAAAATTTAGAAAATCCGACGTTCATTTGTTTTTCTTTTTTTACCATTTACTGGTATTTTAAATAAAATATATTTTAAGGTTATCTGCCTGGCATGCCAGGGCAAAATCCCCTCTAAATGCATTTGAATGTCTGCCTATCGAAAAAACCTTTCTGTTACTGTATTGTTGCTAGAAACGAAACAGTATGGAAACATAACTGGCGGTTTTGCCGAATAACTAAATTTAACTGTTTTGAAATTTCTGGGAAAACGTAGGAAACGTTTCAAATGTAAATTTAACTATTTACGAAACTAATGGTATTGAAAATATTAAGAACACGGAAACAAAACTAATATACTAAATTTATTTTATAAAAATAACAAACAGAACAATTTTAACAATTAAAAAATGAAAGATGAAAAATTGTTTGGATTGGTATTTTGGTAAAATAAACTTAGTATAGTCTCTTTTGACTAACAAATTGGAAATAGAGCGGTCAGGTATATAAACCAAACTAGAAACAAGATCTGAATAAGAATAGTGAACAAAACTATAGCTATAGTTTTTATATATAGAAACGAAATTATGAATGAAAAATAAGAGTTAACAGGGCGAGTATCATTATTATTGAGTAATTATAATTTAAAAAAATTCTTTAGACTAATAAAATAAAAAAATCTATATAGGTATATTGTCAGTTTTTCAAAAAAAAAATTCCCTGCAAGCCATTTATTATTTACTTTTATTTTTTTTTTAATTTAATTATGCTTCAATGCCTTTCTGTTTTTTTTTAATTGAAAAACGCAGTCTTTGTTTTAATAAAAAAATAAATCCAAATAAATATTTATATACCAACAGAAAAAAAATTGGCACACTGGGATTTTGCAATCACAAAATTAAAGTTAAAAAAAAATTAAAATTAATAAATTTATCTTGTATTCTTAAAAACTAAACAATTTCACGAATAATTTGAAAAAAAAAGTCTTGATTAGTCAGTTTTTGAAAAAGTCATAAGCGTTTGAAAAATAATAATTGGGTGGGTAAAAAAATAAAAAAAATCAAAGAAACCTTTTTAGTGGGGTAGTAAATTTTAGTTAAAGGGGTCAAATTCAAAAGTGGAGTGAAATGTCCCCTATATGGCAGTTTTAGAAAATATTATTTATAGTTTTTATTGTGAAAGAAGCAATTATTTCATAAACTTAAATTTTAAATAAGTGTTATAGATTTAGTAACCTTTTTCGTAGCTAAATAAAAATTATTTTCATTATATACATAATAACGGTAATATTGATTTTAAATGCTTGTATGCATTAATAATTATTAATTTAGTCGTGTAGTAAAAAACGATGGCATAGCCAAAAGCATCGCCATTAAAATGATTTATTACCACAAATTGGGATATAAGAAACTGTAAAATTGTCAACTTGGATTAAATTATTAAAAATTGCTCGCTTTCAGCCTGGAACTAAAACTGCTAAGTAAGCTCGATTTAATTAAAAAGTTTCTAAATGAATTTAAATCGCTTTTTAAGTCGGTTAGTTAGAGGCAAAAATAAACTTTTGTGCTGCTAAGTAGTTTTCAGTTGCTGGCAGGATTATAATCCTGAAGAAAATAACAAAATTTTAAAACCTTATTTCCAAAATCCATTTCATGGGATTTATTTAATTAAAAAACACTCAGCGTTAATAAAATTCCAAAACAATCCCAAAAGCCGTAATAAATGAAATATAAATCTGTTATATTTTTTTAATTAACAATTAAAAAAGACTATTTAATTAAAATTATACATTTTTGCAGACTCGGCGTCAGGTTTCGCCGCTTAATAATGGGTAGAAAATTAATTGATTAACAGTTTAACACCTTTTAGATTAAATATCAAAGAGTGCCGTAATATAATCCTGACGAATGGCGAACGTTTAACGCAGGTCGAAGTTTTAAATAACAAAATTCCCCAGCAAAGGCGACAATTAACTCGACCACGTATTTAATCAATTGACAATTTTCATCGGGCAATTAGAATTACGTCCAGCTAATTTTAGTCAATTATAGAGTCTGATTGCCTATCATTATTGCCTATTGATATTTTTTTGAACTGTACAGGGTGGTCCAATTATTATCCCCAGAATTTCACCAACCGATAGTTAATCAATAAAATGTTGTCGAATTTTGCTTCCTTTTACTTTAATATCGTTTTAAATATAAAATACGAGGTGTGTTCAGAAAATAACGGGAATTGTTAAATTTCGCGGGTTCGGAGGGTCCGGTTGTCATAAAATTTTCTTTATTATGTTGGTATACATGCCCCCGAAGTATAATAAAAACTTTAGCTGTTTTCATTGTTTACTTTGTCTGTGGCAGCCGCTAAGGTTAGACGTGCACTCAGAGAAATCCTTCCCTAGATTTTTTTAAGATTACATGCATTAAATGGAGCATAGAGCAAAATCTCAATTTAAGCTATAATATTTTCGTTTTTAGTTTTTAGGTCTTAATTTGACTATATATTATTCTTAGTTTAAGAATAAATAGATTAAAACATGCTATTAAAAAAATAAGAATAAGTTTAACCTGAGGTCTTACATTAAAAACATCTTATTCTGAAATTAATAAACAGCGTTTTTGAATTAAGAAAGCAATTTTTAATTAAGAACTTTAAGAATTGTGAGAATTATTGTTCTTACTTTTAAGAACGTCCTATTTTAAAACTATCATTCAAGAAGTTTTAAATTAAAAATGCATTCTTTATTAAAGAACTTAAGAATTGTGAGAATGCTTGTTCTCAGTATTAAGAACGCTTAGTTTTAAAACTATTTCACAACAACTTTGAAATTAAGAATGCATTCTTCAATGAAAAACTTCAAGAATTGCGAGAATGTTTATTCTTATTTTAAAAAGGTATCATTTTAAAACTATCATACAACAAGTTTTGAATTAAGAATGCATTCTTCAATAGAGAACTTCAATTGTTCAAGAATGTTCATTCTTAATTTGTGTATGGACAGTTTTAAAACAAGTATGGCATTCTTTATTTAAAAATAGATTTTCTAGTTTTTAAGAATTTTATTTTCAAATAAAGAGTAAAAATCTTTTTAATGAAACAGCCGGTAATAACTAACTAAAGCTTTTAGTGTTTATTGAGCGCATTTTCAGTTGTGATGTGTTGGTGACTGTTAAAACCATAGAGAAACACACAAGCCTCTGCGATTGCCTACTAGAAATCATTATAGATATTTAAATTGGAATGTACCGCGCTTCGGGCTAGTTTTTCCCGAAAATACTAGAGTCGAGACCCTAATTATGTTCACTTCTAATAGGGAATTGTTAACACGTGAAGTGATAACTTAGTGAATAGTGAAATACCTACTGCCAATATGAAAAATTTAACAAACTCCACTTTGATAGTTAAAGAACTGTTATTTGTTGATAATCAAGCTTTTGCAGTGTTATGGACCTATAAAGTAGAAAAGTACGACAAAAACAGGTGTCATGTAGGTGTGAAAGAAGAGCTTCGTTATAAAATCTCTAAGGTATTTTAAATGTAATCCGTTTTATTTACATTTGTTACCAAATAATTGTATAGTGTTTAAATGTAGAAAACTTAGCTAAGTTTTTATAACAAATGTGAACCATTTTTTATTTGTTTTTTTATGTCTAACGGACATATGAGTACATTAGATGCAAAACTCGGTTTTTGCAAATTTTTAAAAAATATATATTTTATTCTATTTATGTTCATAACTGCACTGCCCACAGCATACCTAAGTAAACCAGATGAATAAGTTAATATTTGTAGAATAAAATACATTTATAAACTTACCGCAGATGCAAAACTGGGTATTTGTTTCTTCCTGTCGGATGCAAAACTCGGTATTTGCTGTAGACCAATTACGTCGCTAGTATACGCATTAAGTGACGACATAACAATCACCTGATTAATTGTTATTTTTTGGTATTTGCACTTTTCACTTGCAAAACTTGGTCTTTGAACGAGGAAGATGCAAAACTATGTTTTTAAATCTTTTGATTTCAATTATTCACTAAACTACTTAATTTTAAAGGATTTTTTTTACTTTTTTGAATAAGAAATGATGCAAAAGCACGTCTATACAATTTTTGCATTTTTTTTTTTCAAAAATGACCTTATGATCGGTTTTTCGTGTTTTTCTTAGAATCACTTATCCTGCAAATACAGAGTTGTGCATCTAATGTACTCATATATGAGTACCTTAGATGCAAAACTCGGTTTTTGCAAATTTAAAAAAAAAAAAAAATTGGCTTTAAATTCTGTTTGGTGTTCGTCCTAGATAAATGGCGTTTATAAAACTTGATACATAATAATATATATAATATAATATTATTATGTATCAAGTTTTATGAACGCCATTTATCTAGGACGAACACTAAACAGAATTTAAAGCCAATTTTATTTTATTTTTTAATTTGCAAAAACCGAGTTTTGCATCTAAGGTACTCATATCAAATTTTTGTGTATAAAGCATTAAATAAACTTACTTTTAAATGAAAGCATAGTTTTAAGCATTGTTACCAACCTATATATACACCTTCAATAAAAAAATATAAGAAATACAAAATTTAGGAAGATTTGGTCCAGGATTATGCAGAAGTTAATTTAGTTTAGTTAAATTTTTAGAAATATGAAGTTCTTTTTCAAATGGGTTTATGCATGTTAATACAAAATACATAACCTGTGGAGACTTCAATACTAAATTTAATTTACCTGATGAAAATACATGCATTCTGTTGGAACTGCTTAATACTTTTGGTCTTATGCAGACGGTTTTCGAACCCACCAGGGGACACAACTGCATTGATAATATATTTATTAACTTTAGTTTACATTCCTTTGAGGCAAGTGTAGTAAATGTACATTTCTCAGACCATAATGGGCAAGTTATTAGTTTAGAGATGGAGGGTGGGTCAAATCGCATAATAAATAAGTGCAGACCAATCACAGTAAAGGGTCTTGATACCATGCACAGCATTCTGACTGGGTTGGACTGGGGCTTCATTAAAAATTCACTTTCTGACGCAAATGATCTCTTTAATATTTTTCATGATAACTTTATTGACGTTTTTGAGGTTTCTTTTCCGGAAATTGAAATAAAGAGTAATTCCAAACAACACGGTATTAAATGGTTTAATAGTGAGCTGAGACAGGAAAGAGACAGAGTTCAACTCCTAGTAAACATGAATAGAACTTATAAAAACGATTACCTTAAGAAACTAAAAAATAAAGCAAAAAATAATTACCGCAAAAATTTAAAAAACGCTCGTATAAAAACAAATGACGTATTTATAAGAAATAGCAAAAACAAAAACAAAGCGACGTGGAATCTTATTAACAACAAACGAAAAAACAAAGCAACTTCAATCTCCCCTCAGATCACTGTTAATTCTTTTAATATGTTTTTTGCAAATGTTGCTATAGACATATTAGCTAATTTACCAGGCATTGACATAGACCCAATAAATAATGTAAAGGCAAGTATTACAATAAATACAAATTTCAGCTTTGCTGATGTAACTTTTATTGAAATAAGAGACATAATTAAATCCCTTAAAAATAGTTCTTCAAAAGACTGTTACGGCTTGTCTGTGGTCCTATTAAAAAAAAATATTAATAGCATTATTTATCCTTTAACTTTATTAATAAACAAAAGCCTTAAATCAGGAATTTTTCCTGACTGCCTTAAAAAGGCCAAGGTAATTCCACTTTTTAAATCCGGAGATAAAAATAATATTTCAAATTATAGACCGATATCAATCTTACCTGTGTTCTCAAAAGTTTTTGAAAAGGTAATATACAATAAAATTACACGTTACTTTGAACAAAACAATTTATTTTCAGATTGTCAATTCGGTTTTCGGGGGGGGAAAAACACAAGTGACGCTATACTAAATTTTGTTGACCACACGCTAAACTGCTTTGAGAAGGGGCTGCACTCTGTGTCGCTATTTCTAGACCTTTCGAAGGCGTTCGACTGTGTCACCCATGGCATATTACTTGAAAAGCTCGAGTGCTACGGCTTCGATCGCCGCAGTTTGTGTCTTATAAAATCATATCTAACCAATAGGTGTCAGGCCGTTTGTGTAAATGGTCAGTGGTCGGGTCTGATGCCCATTCCTGTAGGGATACCCCAGGGATCTGTGCTTGGACCCTTGCTATTCATTATTTACATAAACGACCTATCCAAATGTATTCCTGAAAATACAAATTTAACAATTTTTGCTGATGACACAACTGTGGCGGTCGGAGCCGGGGACCTGGCAGAGGCGCTGAGAATGTCCTCGGTGGCACAGTCGAGGGCCTCGGAATGGTTCTGCTGTAATAAATTAAGTCTTAACTTGGATAAAACTCAACAAATGATTTTTTCACTTAAAAACACAAATGGTGTTAATAATTTAAATAGTGTAAAATTTTTGGGCAGCTATTTGGACCCAAAACTAACATGGGAATGTCATGCAAACGAAGTCTCACTTCGACTCAGTCGGAATGTCTTTGTAATTCGATCTCTCTCGTACAATGTTTCTCAAGAAGTTCTAAAAATGGCCTATTTTGGGATCTGTGAATCTTTAATAAGATACTGCATCCTCGCATGGGGACATAGCTCACATCACATAAAAATTTTTCGACTGCAACGCAAAACAATAAGAATAATAGCTAGACTCAAATATAGGGAGGATTGTAGGGATGCATTCAGAAAATTGGGCATACTGACGTTGCCCTCCATCTTTATTCTGGAATGCCTTATACATGTACATAAAAATAAAGCCATTAAATTACAAAAAGATGTGCATTGCCATGACACTCGCCTTAAAGAAAATATTCGACAAGATTTTTTCAGATTAAAAAAATCCCAAAATGGACCAAATTTTTTATCATATTCTTTTTACAACAAACTATCATTGGAAACACGAAGGTTGCCTCTAAATAATTTTAAAACAAAAATAAAAAACTTTCTTCTCTGGCATACTTTTTACGGGTATGAGGAGTACCTAAACTGCGAAGCACCACCATAACTATCTTCTATTGACTGTCTTTGTTCTATGTTTTTATGACGTGTGTAAGTAGATCTGTATCTATAGTAACATGAATAAATTATTATTATTATTATTATTATTATTATTAACCGCAATCACCAAAGATCTTATTATCAACTTGTATAAATGGGATCTTAAAAATGTTCCTTTTAAAATTAGGAAATCAAAAGCTTAAAATAAAGAAGGTTTTATTTTTAAATTAAGAAGTAAGTATGCTTACATAAAAATATCTTCATTCTTAATTTGAAAATTTTAAAATGTAAAATTAAGAACGATTTTTTCTAATTTAAGCAGTATTAAATCTTGAAATATAAGACTGTTCTTAAATCAAGTAGATCTCCATTCTTAAATTAAAATCTTTAAAGTCTAAAATTAAGAACCTTTTATTTTCAAATTAAATATTTATTCTCAAAATTTAAGAATGTGTTTATTAAATGAAGAAAATCCCCATTCTTAAAATAAACATTTTCATTCTAAAGTTAATAATTACTTAGTCTAAAATTAAGAACGCTATTCTTTAAATTTAAGATTGTGTTCATTAAATCAAGAATGTATGAAATGTTAACCTTTAAGCAGTTAATTCTAAAAGCTAGCATTTGTAATTCGTCTTTTAAGAATGATGTGTTAATTTAAACTTTTCATTCTTTACTTCAGAATAAGAAAAAACATTCTTCAATTATTCTCAAAATAAGAATAATTTGTGCTTGGGCCATTTTGAAGAACGACTTGTTTTAATTTAAATGTCATTTTTCTTGTTTTTAAGCATTTATTTTTTTGAGTGTGTTTTATGAGCTCGGCGATTTTTCGTTCGTTAAAAGAAATGGATCAAAGAATTTGTATCCAATTTTGCTTAAAAAAATGAAATGCCTATAGTGAGTCTGCTATAAGTAAAACAAGAGTTTACAAGTGGTATAAGAGTTTCCAAGATGGCCGTGAAGACGTTGAAGATGACGAACGCCCCGAACGCACAAGCAACCGATAAAAACATGGAAAAAGTGGAAGAAATGGTTATAAACCATCAGAGAAGTCGCTGATGATGTTGGTACATCGATTGGCTCATCCCATGAAATTTTTTCAAATGTTTTGGGTATGAAACGCGTGGCAGCAAAATTTGTTCTGAACAACATTTTTGGCCAAAAACAATACTGTAATGATGCCCCAGCCTCCATATTCGCCAGACATGCCTCTATCTGACTTTTTCCTATGCCCAAAAATAAAGAGAACCTTAAAGGGCCGTCGTTTTGCAAGCATAGATGACATAAAAAGCGCATCGCTGAAAGAACTAAAGGCTATCCCAAAGATCGAGTTTTAGAAGTGTGAGTATTGGAAGAAGAGCTGGCACATGTGCATAATATCCAATGGGGACTATTTTGAAGGCGACAACATTAATGTAGACGAATAAATAAATATTTGTTTCAAAAAACGAAAATTCCCGATATTTTCTGAACTCACCTCGTATATCTATATCTATAACACATTTATTATTGTTTTTTAATATTATACTGGGTGTCTACTTTTTCTCGAACTCCGTGGTTAAACGATAATTAAATCGTGTGAAGCGAAATTTGTTTAAATTTGTCCTAATTGTACTTCTAGAAGGTGTGAATGTAAACCCACAATTTGTTTTTTTTACACATGAGGCTTTTGTAGATTGACGTAATATGAATTTTTCAAAAGCAATTTTTTGAATAAAATTTACAATAAAATAATAAGTAACTGTTTTTTTAAATTATGAAACCCGATTAATTGATTTTTTTCTTGTAGAAAACCGGACGTGAACATTCAAATTAGAATTTTAATTTAACCTTTTTTAAACATTTTAATTTTAAAATTTACTTTACTAAATTGGTAAGTATCATTAAATGAGTTGGTGCATTTATCCATATTAGGTGATTTTGAGCAAAATGTCAAAAACATTACACATGAGCAAAGATTAAAATTTAATCTTTGCTCATGTGTAATGTTATATTTAATATACTCTTTCTAAGAGTATATTTAATCTTTGACGTGAGTACTAACGCATATCAGGTCTAAAGATTACTTTAAATATATTTATTTTATGCCTATAGGCATAATCAGTGATGGGAACGTACCCGGTATATCGATGGTTATTTGACAAAACATCGGACGCCACAAAACCTAAATTTTACAGGAGAGATTTTTGTGTGTGGGAGCTTTATTTTTAAAGTTATGTATCTGAAAACTGGTGGGGCATTATTTTATTAATGTAGAATTCAAATATTTAAGTTAGATCGAATCCAATCTCAAATTTTCATTAAATGGCATATGGCATACGATATTTTATAAGAACATCTTTAGAAAAATGTAAAATTAGTCTTGTCGCTTAAGCTACATTTACGTTACTTTGTGGGATATAGATTTTATGATTACTTTTGTCAAAACATTGTTATTGACATTTTTTTTACTTTTATTATTAATTAAAAAAAATTACAAAAAAATTTATTTATAAAATTTGCCTAACAATGTTTGAAAATGAAAATCTACATTAGCTTTTTTTGAAAAAAACGAACGATTATTATTCACAAACCAGTATCTAACCTATGGTACCATGATCTAACCGTTATAAATTTGAGTCAATTAATTTGACTAAACAGATGAAATTTTGGATTGTATAATAGCATAAATTATAACAGCATAAATTTGGCAACGTCGTATTTTGACCACGATAGTCAAAAGGTTTTTTATTAAATACATATTAATATGTAGATTGTTTTTTTCATTGTCTTTACGAGATTTTCAGTGGATTTTACATTTTACGAGTGCGACAAAAGGTCTTGACATGAGTTCTTTATGCAATTTTATCTATTTTGTAAAAATACTATAAACAAAATTAATTTTATACCTTAAATTTAATTTGGTCGAATTTTATCACATTCATTGGTTTGACAGTTAATGTCAAAATCAATTCGCCATGCCGTCCTTAATTTACTTATTTACAATAAGCGGCTGTTAATTTTAAAGAAGAAAAAAAGGATTTTCTTTGGTGTTAAACAAAATTTATTGCCAAAAAAGTCTTGTAAGTACTAGAAAAATAATAAAAATATTATAACCAATATGCAAAATATTATGCTGTTTAAAGTATAGCCAACCTATAAAATCAAAATAGATAAATTATATATTACGCCTAGTGAAATGATATAAACTGGACCATCCTGTGTATAGTAATTAATTTCTTTGGGATTCTTTTATTGTTATCTACTGTTAAACTATTATGGATAATTACACGATTCCACTAAGCGTACAAATTGGTTTTGGTTTCGATATGACGGCCATATTGCGCGTAAAACAATCACTTTTAGAAAAAGATTCATAATTTCGCGTGGTGGTGATGGTGTTTGGCCACCAAGGCTCTGCGATTTAACGCTCTTAGATTTTCTAATGGATTTTATCTGAAAGCCAAGGTTCATGTCAATAAACCACTAACAAGTGAAGACAAATAAATTAAACATTTTATAAAATTTTATAGGTTAAGAAAATAAATAATTTGTTTAAAATTTGTCACGAAAATTTTTTATCATTTTAACTTTATCCTCACGTACAAACTTTCTTTAAAAGAGTCAACCCAAGTTTAATGAATCGAAGGCGAGGTTACTATAAAACTTTTTCTGTTACTTTTAATTGGTCCTCATTCCTACCGAACCGATTAACGATAATATAAATGTAAGCACATGAGCTTTGATTGAAAACTAACGGATTTTTTTTCATTCGAAGCGTTATTTGCACTACAAGAAACAGTACACGCAAAAATTGATGCCGGATATTTATAACGATTGTATTTTGTAAAAAGTAATTTTGGTTATTTCACCGTTGTGCCATCATGAATGGTGAATATTGCAAAAAATATTGGCGAAATAATATTGTATAAATAATTTTTTAGAAAATGTGAGATACAAATAATTGACGTGTAGTTATCTAGTAGCTGTACTGACACAGTAAGAAATAAGTATATATAACCATCAGTAAAAACCTTATTAACCGCAAACCACAATTGAGGTTATCCGTATTTTTAACATAATTGAAGGTGCCATTATACGGTTGTACAACGAATATAAATTATCTATTTTATTAAAAAATATTTCATACTAATACGTAATACTGTGCAATTTAGTCAAAATTCTTTTATATCTAAAATTGAATTTAATTACCCTGTAGAGGGTGTTGCTAAAATGGCACACATCGACGCCTCCAAAAGAAAACATTGTAAGTGACAATTTCAAATTTTACAGGAGAGCGATTTGAAATTTGACGACTCTTAAATCGCTCCTAGTCTTTCAGAAATGACTAAAACTTTTCTGCGACTTTTTGATTACTTTTTTCGGAAGGTCACAAAATAGTTTGTGGGGGCGATTTGTTTATTAAACTTAGTTTTAGGCTTTTTTGTGTGACTTACAATTATGCTAAAACACAATTTCAGCAGAAAAAACATTGTATTGGCACTTACATTGTTTTTGTCCGGAATTTTTTTTAAGAACGTGAATTGTAATGCTTTTTACAATTTTGAAACCTTAAGACATTTCCAAACAAAAACATTGTAAGAGACTTTACAATGTATAATTTCTTAGAGAAAAAAGAAAAAAAAAATCAAAAAAAAAAATTAAGCTTTATTCAAAAAAACAGAAAACCTGTTCTAAATTATGTAGTAAAACATGAACATAAAAATGTGTTATATTAGTCAGAATCATTATCGCGAACATCTTCTGAAAATGTTAGGGACTCGTAGAAATAGCGATATGTTTCAGGTACCTTATTCTTTAAAAACTGTAAGTGCTCATACTTTTTTTTAGTAAGAGGAATTTTAGAGCTGTAGCATTGTTTTAATTCTTGTAAGTCTTTTGTAGATCCAGATAATCGTGTCGTTTTATTTGTTAACTGTAGAATAACAGGTTCATTGTTGTCATAATCATACTTAAGGAGGATATTTTCGGGATTTTCTTTTTCAATTTTTATTTTCTTGATGTTGTTCCAACAAATTTTTCTATTTTTGGAATCCTTCAAAAATGAAATTTTCACTGAATTTTTTAAAATCGTAAAAATTTGTTTGACTCATTTCATGCACCTTATATGGTTTTCCCGAGATTTTAGCCATTTTTACTAACTGAATGAACTGGTCAGGTGTGAATAAATCCATTTCTCTTTTCTTTCTTTCTTTTAAAGCATGAATGCTGTCATTCTCGTTTTGTGTATGGCCGGGCTCAAGAAACCTATGGCATATTGAGATGTTGTATTTTTTTGAAATATAATAATACATTGAAACTATCATCCTATTCTTATTTTGACCGATGCAATTATCGGAATATAAAGTTACTTCTTTATAACCCGCATTGGCCTTCTCCATTAAAAATCGATACACACAACTACTTATTTCGTTTGCTCCTCTTTTACCAATCTGCTCATGCCAGATGAAGCAGAAGCCTTCCTTTGTAGCCATATCAAATATACTTAAATTAAAAGTTAAGAGCTTTAGCTTGTAATAAAATACAGAGGTGTTTGACTGAGGAATCTGAATAACTTTTTGCAAATCAAAACAGCACACAGAAAACTTTTCGTTCTTGCCGGCGGCTCTGAGCTTGTCGGCTTCTTTCAATTCTCTTGATCTCTTCTTTCTATCCAAATGTTTCTGATAAGAGTTTATTATGTCAGGAGTCTTTAAAACCTTCAACTCAAAATCAACGCAGGTCTCACATCTATCTTTTTTTGGCTGAAAAAAACCTATATTAAACTCATTATTCATGAGGTCTCTGTATTGCCTTTCAGATGCCACTAAATTTAATTTTTTCTCAGAGCACCAATCCCTATAGAGACGGTACATTTTTGCAATGCTTAGACCATCTTCCAGGATGTGTTTTCTCTGCAGTAATGAGACGGCACTCTGGGGAACAAGTTTATGTGATCTCTGATGCTTTTTTTAACAACTTCAGAAATAACGAATGGTCGAGATGAGTGCCTACCTCTTTTATCAGGTGTTACGGTGCCAGTCACTGAAACATCCTTTTTTTTTTAAGCCGGTCATCACCCACATGTCTGTGACACCCAATGTATTTAAGAACATTGTCTTGCACACTCCATACACGTACTTAAATTTGACTCCTCTGATTTGATCGAAAAGCTGTATATTAAGGAGGACTTTTTTCTAGGCTGTTCACCGTCTTGTGGTTTTACTCTCTTTTTTGGTACTCTTCTTACACAACTTCCCACAAACGCTGACTGCCTGCTATAATCCGACATTGACCAAAACTTATCAAAAATTTGTTTTCTCTTTTCGTCGTTTAATGATTCGGAACAGTGTTTCCTACATTTACATGCTTCCTTCATAACTTTCTTTTTTATAATTCGTTCTGATTTTGTTCTGTGCTCTTCTCCCGATTGCACTTTTTTTTTCATTATTTGCCTTTTCCATCTTTGAGGGTCTTTTGTTCTTTTCCGTTTCATACTTCTTGCTTCTTCTTCAGGTTCTTCTTCAGGTTCTTCTTCAGCTTCTCCTTCAGCTTTTCCTTCAGCTTCAGATCCACTGGTCTGATTTTTAGATTTCAATAATTCAGTCTCAGCGGTTTCATGAACGAAATTGCTTCTTGGTTTTTTGGCTAAAGGTTTCTGCAAAGTTGAACTGGTTCTTTTTTTTTGGTAATTCATCATGACTCGAATTGGAACTAGATGATTCATCTGAGCTATTATATTCATACTCACTGCTAGTGCTAGTTATATCTTCGTCAACAAAGAAGCTTTCGTTAATATTTTTATCAGGGCAGAAAGATCTTGAATCAGATGATAAAGTATTACACGTAGAAATTTTATTAGAGGCAATAATAATTACTTTATTAGCATCACGATCTTTAATACTACCCTAATCATCAGCAGGCAGAAAAGTGTCAAGATTAGCTACTGAATTTTCAATATCCTTCTGAACCACGTCTTTTTGGACCACGTTTTTTTCATTTTCTAAAGATTTTATCAGGTCTTCATCATTATTTGGAAAAATACTTTCTGGAATGAAATAAAGGCTTTCTATGACAACGCGAGGATCTAAAACAAAAGAAAATCTTATAAGTACATACAGTTTTTGCATTCCACTGACTTTTTGTAGATACAACTTTTTGTATCTTGATTTATTTTTGAATCTCCTTGTAAACAATGTTCTGATAACTAGGTGTTGTTTCTCAAAAAAATGAATTAATTGTTATTATGCAAAGTTTATTATTTTATGAAATTACCTTGATTTTCCACAGGAGTTATTTCTGAAGTTGTTATACTCGTAGATGCATTTATAACTGGTGTAGCTGGGTAAAAGTTTTCTTCAATATCATCAGAGGCATTTTGTTAAAAAATAGCGAATTAAATGATTATTTTAAACAGGTTTGAATAATTCACCTTAATTTGCCCCTTATTATTACAAACAACGTTGCTAAATTAAAAAAAATTACCAGTAAGTAGTATTATTTCAGATATTATTAAAAAAAAAAAGATTTTTAAAAAGAAGTTTAATCTTGGAAACAATAAATTTACGGACATATGAAATTTTTTTCATAAAATAACCCAATAAATCACCCCTTTTGTTAGTACATGATTTAGGAACACCTTGTAATGTATTAAAGAAATTTTCTACATACCTTCATTTTTTCTTACGGCTTCCACCATTCGCCTAGCTCTGCATGACATTTTAATAAACACTAAAAATTGGGGAATTAACAGGAACGACTGGAAGGCCTGTCTACGCGACCGTATTTATATACACAAAATTTCTAGGTTAGAAAATGCATTGTAAATGACACGCGGTTTGCATAGTTTCCAAGGAAAAACATTGTATCTACATGCTAAGATTTTATTCTCCGTGCAAAAGAATTGTAAAGTACTTTACAATTTTACCATCCATTAAAATATCCATGCAAAATGATTGTAATGGCTGTTGCCATTTTTGTGCACCAAAGATGAGATTTTTTAGAATTGTAAAGCACTTTACAATTCAAAGGGGCATTATAAATGAAATTGTATGCACCCTTACTGTTTTCTTACCCGGATTTTTTTCAAAATTGTTAGTTACAATTAAAAAAATAATAAAAGCTGGGTTTTCCCGCAAAAAATTGATGATTTGGCATTTATTTTTAGGAAGAGTAGTAGCAGTTGGTTAAAAAAATGCGAAATAGCGAAAATCGTGAATTTGTCACTTACAATGTTTTCTTTTGGAGGCGTCGACATGAAAACAGTATATTCAACAAGTGAAGAAAATAGTCGATTATAAACGAACTTTAAGAAGACATTATGCACCCACTAAACCCATAATTTAATAGTGAAAAAAAATCAATTAGGTATCCATTTATTAAAGGTTAGAGTTTTTGTTTTATATATTTGCCATATATTTGCCAAATATGCAAAGAATGTTTAAAATATATATTTATGTAAGTATGTATCAACTGTAGACTGGGCCAAAAAAATTGACTATTTTTTTTTTTTGAAAAATATATCGAGAATGTCATTCAGAATGACAAAAACAAAATTTTGTGAAAATTTGAGCCCTTAATATTAATTTTAAGAGGTCTATCATCGCTATTTTTGATTTTTAGTCATAATTTGATGTTTTACGTTAGAACTGTCAAAACATTAAAGTGAAAAAAATCCTTTTCATTTGTTTTTATATAAAATTAAATTCTCTACAAAAAAGGTCTGATTGAAAATTTTCGTCAGACGAGCCGTTTCCGAGTAAATGAGCTTAATAAATCGATATGTTTTTTCGATTTGCCCTTTTTACTTTGAAATTTTGTAACTAATGAATCAATGAATATTTAAAAAAGCTCACGTCGGATTCTTAAAAGAAATTTAATGGTCTACAAAAAAGGTCTCTTAACATTTTTGCCTAAATTTAATTCTTCAAAAGTTATTCACGAAAAAAAAATTGAAATTTTAAGTTTTTCTTCAATTTTAATCGTGAATAACTTTTGAAGAATTAAATTTAGGCAAAAATGTTAAGAGACCTTTTTTGTAGACCATTAAATTTCTTTTAAGAATCCGACGTGAGCTTTTTTAAATATTCATTGATTCAATAGTTACAAAATTTCAAAGTAAAAAGGGCAAATCGAAAAAACACATCGATTTATTGAGCTCAATTACTCGGAAACAGCTCGTCTGACGAAAATTTTCAATCAGACCTTTTTTGTAGAGAATTTAATTTTATATAAAAATAACTGAAAAGGAATTTTTTTCACTTTAATGTTTTGACAGTTCTAGCGTAAAACATCAAATTATGACTAAAAATCAAAAATAGCGATGATAGACCTCTTAAAATTAATATTAAGGGCTCAAATTTTCACGAAATTTTTTTTTTGTCATTCTAAATGACATTCTCGATATATTTTTCAAAAAAAAAATAGTCAATTTTTTTGATTCAACTGTGTATAAAAATAGTTGCAATAATTGTTTATTATTTATAATAATTAACAACAATATTAACAATTATTGCCTTCTTCTTCTTTTTCATTGTTAGTGGTACAATATACTCATTGTTCAACTAGTGTAACAATAGCTTACTTTGTACATTGTTAGAGCGTATAATGGTGAGTGTGGGACAAAAAAGTTTGTCTTTATTTTACCTTATTGGTATTTTAAACTGTCATTACTTTAGCTTGTCGCCATTTTATATTGTTAACATTTTATATTCGTTATTTTAGTTTGTCAAGAATAAGTTGTCTAGAATTTTAGTTTTATATTGGTGTTGCATTTTTATATTACGCCAATTATTTTTGTAAAGTTTGTTTACTTATCTTATATACATTTAAGCACTTTATACAACCATCAAGTAATCAAAAAATTATGTATTAAACATAATATTATAAGCATACTTAAAATGTATATAATCTTAATATCTTTCTTTGAAGGTCCCTAGTTTACCGATTATTGGATCCATAGTCGAATAGAGGGAGGGTTAAAAAGGTTTCAATATATTGGAACTTTATATTTTTAATATTTCCCTTGTTTATAGGTATTTCGATCAATTACAAAAAGACATTTCGGCGTCAAAAATTGTCAGGAAATAATCCTACCACATACACAGATCTGCAAAATTTAATCAAAATTCCATTGTAACATGCGCTTGACTGTGACTCCTCCACTTGTAAGATTTTTAAGAGCAACCACCAATCTTACGTTAGAACTCCATTTTATAATAAAGACATAAAGAAATTAACAATTTTTTTATATTTTATATAATTGATAAATAACCCTGCTCAACAGCAATTTTGACACGTAGTGTCAACTTTAACAAAATAAAATTGTTTTTAGCCAAATTTGGATAATTTTCAAAATTTAAAGTGATCTCACATGAACAATTTTCTTTCGGAAGCTCCAAAATTTCATAAATTTCATTGAAATTTCACAAAAAATTCTAATTTTAAAAATTGTCCAAAACCTTTATGTTTTTTTCATGGATAACTTGACAGCAGAGTAGGGCAGTAATCGAATAAAATTGTAATCATGAATATAAATAGTAATTATTTTGGTGATTAATGATTATTTATGTAGTCATTATTCATGAATACTTTACTTGAATAATATTCATTATTTATAATCAAATTTTTCGTTGTAATCATGAATAACGTTATTTATGAAAGTATGATTATAATTAATATTCATAATCAGAATTAAAGAATAAATTATGTAATTATAATCATTCTGTATAATTACTTTGGTAAATAATCCACAATACACACATTTTATTGATAAAATTTTAATTTTAACAAAATACCATATTTTTGTAAAAAAATTGAAATATTTTTTATTTTCTGATCGTTAGATGAAACATTTTAAAAGTTATTTATAAAAACCATGCTTACGAAATTTACACCCCATCGTGCTTGGAAGAAAAACGCGAAAAACTAAAATGCCAATTAAAAGAAAAAGTCTTAGGACTATATATTATAATTATTATAATAATATGTATAATTACAAAAAAAATAATATCTAGAAATAACACTGGTATCTTTAATCCTTGCTCAAAAATTTTAAGTAAGAACAATGTAACTAAGAAAATTCATTCACTCGTTGTTATATAATTTCGCCGGGATTAATCACATACAATGACTACAATTATTAATCATTATTCTTTTCCGATAATTGACGATTTCAGTATTTATAACCACTCAAAACGTAAATAATAAATAATATTCGTTATTCATGTTAGAATGATTTATGATTACTTTGTTGTAATCATTATTCATGATTGCATTTCATAAATAATAATCATAATCATAATCATCGAATACAATTTGCCCCACTCTGCTTGACAGAATAAATATTTGTAAATAGTTATTACTGTTCATTTTTAATTTGTCTACAAAATCGTTCCTACTTAAAAACTTTCAATAAAATTTAGTATGGGGTCGTTTTGAGGGATGGTGCCAGTGCGGTGCATATATTTAAAAAAATATATAAATTCCTAAAAATTTACTCTCAAAAACTGACATAGTAGACCTTGTGTTTTGTAAAACTATGGTATTTTTGCTTAAAAAATACAGTTTATCAAGATCTACACTTTAAAACAAATCCGGTTAAAATCGGACAAAATGTTTGTATGTGGAAAACACGGTTTCTCCACAATACCGCAAAAACAAGAGTTAATTTTTTGAATCAGCGCACTGAAATTCCCTAGAAAAGTTCTTCATTTTATCCATCAGTGTTCAGAAGAAAATTACAATATTAATTCTAAAATAAATTAGCAAAGGCTGGTGTATGCAAATTTTACTACATGTAGTAAAATTTTTGTGTTAAATTTTCTGTGTGCGCCGCATATTGTATCTCTTAACACACAACGGTTTTGAGAAATAAGCGACCTGTTGTACGTACGAATTTTTGCCCGCGTCGTCAGGTCACAGACACACGCACACACGTACGCTTTATTGTCCAATTAGTGGATTTTTGCATAATGCCGAAGACTTGATGTTAACAATCCGGTTTATTATTGTGTTTATTGGTTTATTTTGCGATTCACGGTAATCGCACATTTGGCGGCTATCGGTATATTTTAATTATTCGACAATACAATTCATTATAATTAGAACCAATAAAATGCCAGTATTCCATAGTTACGCATTTTATCACAGCGGCAATATTTTTTATCACCTTGTTTACACGTTGCTAAGGATTTTGACACGTTTCTTGATTTGACATTTAAATACTGTGTTTGTTAAATGATTAAAATAATGAATTATAAACTCTAAAAGATCGATGGGTTGGTGTAAACGATAATAAAATTAAGGTAAGTTTGAATAAATAAGGTTTATTAAAGTCTTTTTATATTTTAAAGCACATTTTAATTTGAAATGCCAAACTAACAATTCGTTAAATCCTAAAATTTATTATATTTTCTCACTAAATATAACTCGTGGTATGATTAATTATCGATGATATTTACTCAATGAAACCGAAGCAGCACATTTCACTAGTCCTGCGGACTCGTGAAATCTGCAGCTCGGTTTCAATTCGAAAATATCATCGATGATAATCATACCACTTGTTATATTATGGGTGAAAATACAATAGTTTTCACCAAAAATATTTATTACAATATTTTGTAAATAATATTCCTACATGCTGGTTGCTTCGAAAATTATTAATTACTATTAAAATCAATTTTTTTATTATTAAAAAAAATACATTAATTTTAAACAAAAATATTTATTACAATTTTAAATTATAGTACCTACGAAAATTCCCGAAAAAATTTCAAAAATTCTTGTTAATTTTATTTTTGTGTTGATTTATTTTGAACCTTTTGTTAACATACAAGAAGCACCTGAAACTTTTTTTTTTTAATTCCAAAGACTAAAAATAATTTATAATAACCTTTATCCTACCAAAAAGTACGCCACTGATCGACTAGGAACTTTAGGCTAATCTGGTTGCCTAATTTAATTTATTATGTTATGGTTGGTAACCCTGGTTGGTAACAACAGCGTTTCCAAATTCTGTATTTATTTACTCATCCAGCTTAAGCAATGATAAGAAAAATTAGTACCTACCTATTTAAAAACTCCATAAAATTAATTTTTTCATCGGTTTTTTTCTTTCTGTTTACTCAGATGAAATTAGGAGAAGTTCCCAAAATCACTTCCCTTAGTTAAGATATTTACAATTAAAGCACATAACCTAAAATTTTTTGACAGTGTTACCAACCATAACATAATAAATTAAATTGGACAAAGTAAATCATTACGAATTATGATTAAAGTTTAAATCTGGTGTGTCTAAATTTAAATATATTTTTTATAAGTATGTTTTTAAATCACAATGTTAAAACGATTTTTAAAAAAATCATTAGTTTACAAATTTTTACAAGGTCTAATTCTAAAATCTAGCGATTTCAGGTTTTTATTTTTTTTCAAGTTTTTTCAGGTTTTTATTCTTTTATAAATATTTTGAAAGTTTGAAAATTTGTATTTTATTTGTGTAATCTGTGTTGTATTTTATTAGTAATAATAATAAGTAATTTGTGCGAAAGATTTTATGCTATGGCGGGTCGGGCGCTCACAAATATTGAATTAACAAATATGGTTTTGTGTTACGGGGAAGCGATGCAAAATGCTCGTCAAGCAAGAATTTTGTATATTCAAAATTATTACAACGCCAATGACGGACATCCACCGCCCTCGGAGCAAAGTTTTGTACGTGCTGTGCAAAATTTAAGGGACCGCGGAAGATTTAGCGCATTTGTTGGTGATAGGGGTCGGGCTCAGGGACGTGAATTTGTGGCCCTTGAAGAATAAATTTTGGACGAAGTGGAAGCAAATCCCAGAATTAGTACAAGAAGATTAACTGCCCAACTTGGACAAATGTCCAACTTTGTTACGTGGCGCACGATTCACGAAAATAGTTTGTACCCATATCACCTACAAAAAGTTCAAGCTCTTCAGGATGGAGATTATGAACTGCGGTTGGAATTTTGCCATTGGTATATACAGAAAAATCAAGAAGATGCTGATTGGACTCGTAGTGTTTTGTATACCGATGAGGCCACATTTACGAGAGACGGGATTTGGGCAGCAACTCAGGAACTTAATTGTAAATAAAACATGCTTCGCAGAGTTTAAGCTTGCATTCTAAATAATGAAATCATTTTGAGCATCTCATATAAGGTAATACATTTTTAATTTTACATTTGGCAACACTGCATTAAAAAGTAATAGGTTAGGTTAATCTGCGGTTCCTAGGGGATCAGTGGCGTACTTTTTGGTAGGATAAAGGTTATTATAAATTATTTTTAGTCTTTGGAATTTAGAAAAAAAAAGTTTCAGGTGCTTCTTTATGGACCCTAAGGAACTACCCATTTTAATATATAACATTAATTACATAACACCCTATATATAAAATTTCGTAATATTTAATTTTTTTTTCAAATAAATACTGTAAAAAATAACAATAAATTAAAAATATAAAAAAATTAAAATTATTATGAAAAAAAGCAAAAATACCATTTTAAATAAATTTATTATTATTATTATTATATATATTATTATGAAAAATACAAACATTGTAATAAATTTTATATTTGAATCACTGCAATTGAATGCTATGCTGCAACAACGTTGTAACCGCCAATATAAAAATTTCAACTATTGACTTTTTCTCTTTTTATTTATATCGCCCATTGTG
The DNA here is from genome assembly GCA_921294245.1 of Brassicogethes aeneus. Taxonomy (NCBI): domain Eukaryota; kingdom Metazoa; phylum Arthropoda; class Insecta; order Coleoptera; family Nitidulidae; genus Brassicogethes; species Brassicogethes aeneus. The sequence goes on from OV121133.1 coordinate 12,744,769, forward strand.
TTTCTTAAACTTATTTTATTATTAATTAATAAAATGTATTGCATCCAAATATAGCACACCGCATTTTAATTAATGCAAATTGCACAACACAAACTCAAACTTGGCGCAAGTTAAGCACAAATATAACAGGTTAGCACAACGCAATAACAATAATTTAAACACTGAAAAGTAATTCGAACGTTATCGAAGGCAAAAACAACAAACTAACAACCAACAACAACGCAAACAACAAAAGTTTAGCACTATATATATATAAGTAAAACGCACTTTACATCCACCTTACCGATTATAGGGTATTATTGGTATATTGGTAGAAAATGAAAGCCTTACTAATATTTTTTGGGTACATTACACCTATTTCAAAGTCAATTCGGGTTACACCGTATATACATTATTTATTATTTATAAGATTTGGTTTTTTAATAGTTTTAATAATTTAGCATTTTAAACCAATCTAAAATGCTAAATTATAATTTTAGATAGCCTTTAAATTTTATAAGCTATCTAAACTTAAAGCAGCTAAAATGTTGACAATCTTAAGTGAAATCAAGCTGAAATGACGACAAACTAAAATGTTTTTATGGTTTAAAAATTATACTTTGTCTAACATTTTACCTGATCAGATAAATCTAGGTAATATATTTGCATGGCACCGCTCGAAAATTATCCGATGAAAATAAAAGATTAAACCCTTGACGGGCGCCAATCCGTTGTGTTGCGCGCGGACTGATAAACGCCGTACCGTTGTCCGCTGGGTCTCCACATACAACTTGTTACATAAACTATGATTTGTATCGGATTGCGCCCGCACCAAACGAGGTTACGTCCCCAACTCCACACATATTAACGTTCGCGATACATAGCAACGTTACGACAAACAGCAACTTTCCCTCATTAGCCGATAGTGCTGTTTGATAACGGAGCAATCTCGCAAATTCAATGGGTCCTCCGAAGGGAATATGCTCACATTCTGAATAAGGTGGTAATTGAGATTTATCAACTGTTTGCTCTCCTCTGGGATGGTTTCAAGGGTCACATTTGAACTTTTAACGTTTTAAATAATTAATTTAATTAATTTGCTATCAATTAAATTAAAATAACCTTTATGTTCGGAGGGTCCGGTTGTCATAAAATTTTCTTTATTATGTTGGTATATATGCCCCCGAAGTATGATAAAAACTTTAGCTGTTTTTTACTTTGTCTATGGCAGCCGCTAAGGTTAGACGTGTTTTATGAACTCGGCGATTTTTCGTTCGTTAAAAGAAATGGATCAAAGAATTTGTATCCAATATTGCTTAAAAAATTAAATAAACTCTGTGAAATGTTAACAAAGGCTGTAAGTAAAATAAGAATTTACAAGTGGTATAAGAGTTTCCAAGATGGCCGTGAAAACGTTGAAGATGACGAACGCCCCGAACGCCCAAGCACATTAACAACCGATAAAAACATGAAAAAAGTGGAAGAAATGGTTATAAACCATCAGAGAAGTCGCTGATGGTGGGTATATCGATTGGCTCATTCCATGAAATTTTTTCGTATGTTTTGGGTATGAAACGCGTGGCAGCAAAATTTGTTCTAAAATTTTTAAATTTTGAACAAAATTTTTGGCCAAAAACAATACTGTAATGATGCCCTAGCCTCCATATTCGCCAGACATGCCTCTGTCTGACTTAAGTGTTTCGAGTATTGGAAGAAGAGCTTGCACATGTCCATAATATCCAAAGGGGACTATTTTGAAGGCGACAACATTAAAACGAAAATTTCCGATATTTTCTGAACACACCTCGTACATTGTCATTATTCTCATTGGTACTATTTTAACTTGTTCAGAAATTTTATTAGTCGATATTTTGGCTACACAGTAAAAAAATATTTGTTAATTTTAACCAAATGTTCTAAATATTAATTATTAATTATTTGCCTCAACTGGGACAACTCATAATCAGGATCGAACTTCACTTTGGGAAGTTCGTTTGATCCATAGATTTTAAGTTAATCAAGGTCCACCTAACTTTATGTTAAGTTTACAACCAACTGTAATCTGTTTACTAATTAAATAAGTAGTTTGTAATTATAACAAACATATTTTAGATTTAATAACAAAACCCTATATCGAATTATTGTAATTTTTAAAAAGGACCTTATTTTTACAAACCTTTTTGCTAACCCAGTAACAAAAGTATTTGTTAGAAATTGGGAACTTAAATGAAATGAAATTTAATAAGAAATGTTGCTTTATTAAACAATTTCCTAAAAAAAAAATAACACATACCTACAAAAATAACTTACTTATTTGTTAAACATTACAAAATAATCTGTAACCTTTGAAATTAACAAAATGCTTACAAAATTTCATTTTACCTTTAAAAAACTTTTGGTAAAATATTTTCCTTTGTTAAAATAATTACAAACCCTGGTTGTCTACAAAAAATTAAACTACAAACTCATGTTAACAAATCTGATTTTTATAACAGTGTATCATCATTTCATTGTATAAAAATCTCATTAGAATTTTAGTTCGTCATTGTTTTAGATTGTCATTATTTTTCAGTGTTTTTGGTAGTGTACATCAAAGATAATACACCCCATAGATTGGAAACTCTTCCACCACTGCCCTCTAGAGCTACCTGAACTATATCTATGTGGTTTTTCTATGATCTATTTGTAAATTGCACATCTGTACTAACGCTATTTGCAAATGTCAATGTAAATCATAATTATTGATGTCAATCATAATTTTTGAATCATTAAATACATTTTTGCGCCTTAAAAGTGATAAAACGTGTTAATGGTTGTGAAATGTATTGTTGTTGGGTGCGGAAATGTAACCAATTTGTAAGTATTGACTATCCTGCCGTTATAATTATTAAATTATTCTCTTAGCAAATAAAACGCATTTTAACTATACATACATTTTTAAGTATTATATCTCCTAAAAATTTCTAATTCAATTGAACGTATCTTATGAAAAAAAAATAAAGCGCTATAATTTATAAAGTAAAAATGTGGAGTTGCGTCTTTTTGGCTAAGCACGGCAGTATCGCTCTAGCGTAAAAATACGGTTTGTTAATTTTGACTTATTTAGGATTGCTTGTTTAATGGTAATTTAGTCCAGGCCAAGCCCAGGCTACTTATGGTTGTTGCAAAACCAAGAGTTGGCTAGATGGATTTTTCACGGATGGTTAGAACTTGCCAAAAGTCCACACTCAAAATCCTTGTACAAATTCCTATATGTATATGTATTAGTAGCCTGGACTAAATTACCAAATTTTGCAATATTCTCTTATTATTGAAGAATTAAGACTAATATTTTTTAGGTTTGCACTCCCCAAACAAAAACATATTTAGGTATACCGATTATGTATTTATGATGTACATATAGATGTATGCATTTTATTTTATATTATATTATTACTACAATAAATAAATCTTATATTCATACTTGTTTTATTTAAAATACAGCAGTAAATACAATATATAAAGGCACCGTACTAAGCATTAACATTCAAATATGGCGCCAATATATGTTACAGAAATCTACTTCAATTTTTGACATTGCTAAGGGTATTGTAGACCTAGATGGCGTTAATTTACTTTAGCCTTTTGCCGCTAGCGCTAGTGCAGTTTCCAATCTATGGGGTGTATTATCTTTGGTATACATTTCTCATTTTCTTATTTTATAAGATGTTAGTTTTTTTAGAGTTTTAGTTTGATTAAGATTGTCAATTTTGAGTCATTTAGGTTTTTTTAGACTTTAGCATGTTGAGAATTTTAGTTTGTGAATTTGGATCTTATCATCGTCATTTGGTTTTTATAAAATTTTATAAGATAGCTTGTCTAAAATATTATATTGTCAATATTTTAGCTACAATGATGATTCGCTAAAATGTTGATAATTTTATATTTTGAGCTTAACATCTTCATATAATTTCAATAAGATTATATGCCAATGACCGCAGCTGTAGACGCACCTTAATTAAAAAAAAAGAATAAATCTTCTTTATAGTTTTAGTTTGTTTTAGATTGTGAATTTTGAGCTTATCATCGTAAAATTTTATATTATAAGCTCAGTAAACGCTGTTTAAGCTTGTCTTTATTTTACATTGTTAGTTTGGAACTTATCATCGTCATTTTAGATTGCCAATTTGGGGATTATCATTGTCATTTGGTTTCTTTAAGCTTGTCGACATTTTTGATTATCATTTAAAACTTATCATTAAACCCCGTTTTAGCTTATTTATTTTACGTTGTCAGTTTTGAACTAATCATCGTCATTTTAGATTGTCAATTTGGAACTTATCATGGTCATTTGGTTTCTATAAGATTTTATAGCCTGTCTAAATTTTTACATAGTTAATATTTAATGGTCAATAATTTAGATACTCAATATTTTAACTTAAGAGCTAAAATGGCGACAATCTAAAATGAGATTTTAGATTGTTAAGAGTTTTTAGTTTGTTATTATTTTGGCTTATAGTGTTGTTCTTTTATATTATCGCTCTTTTAGCTTGTAGTTATTTTAAAACTTATGATCGTCCTCTTAGTTTGGCGTCATTTTGGATTGTCAATTTGGAGCCTATCATCGTCATTTGGTTTCTATATGATTTTATAAGTTAGGTTGTTTAGAATTGAGGCGTTTCTCGGAAAAACATCATTAGTCCAATATCGTCGAAATTTAGATATTTTTACCAAATGTTTCCTAACCTCCATATATACGTATACAAATAAGTGTTTCTCGTAAAAATGTCATAGGTTCCATAATAATTAAATATGAAATTTAGCTTGTTCTTCTAAAAACATCACAAGTCCACTCCGTTTCGTCTAAGAGAGTCACATGTTCATAACATGTGACATTTTTGGACACTCTAGAAAAGCTTCTACCTCTTTTACATGACGACAGCAATAGAAAATTTTATGATAACTTGATAAAAGAGCAGAAGACCATAGCATCTGACAGTCCTGATAACACGGTCGACAACGATGATAACAGCAGTGGATGCGAAGACTGAGTGTGGCAGTAATACAGTTTTTAGTTTTTTCATTTATTTTGTTACTGAGAGTTAATATTTAGTTTGTAGTAAGGAGAATTGTTCGTTTTTTTCTTCTAAAAACCTCACATGTTCATGTATTTTTTGTGTTTTTTTCATATTCGTTTGAAAAAACAAACATGAGGAATTCTGGACGAAGTATCTTACATTTTTTTACATGTAGTTAATAGGTTAATAAAGTACTTTGGTCAAAAATGGGAATGTCGGAAAGTTTTTTTCATTTTCCCAAATATGTTAATTTTGGACTAATGATGTTTTTTTGAGAAACGCGTCAATTATAGATAGTCAATATTAGATGGTCAATATTTTAGATAGTTAATATGTAAGTTAAAAACAGCTAATAATTTCATATTTTAAGCTTAACATCGTCATTTAGTTTTTATAAAATTGTATATTCTTAAGATTTTTTGTTTGTTTTAGATTGTCAATTTTGAGCTTATCATTTAGTTAATTTAATATTTAAGCTTATTTTACTTTTTCATTATTTAAGCTTGTCATTTTATAGTTATTATTGTCATTTTTGATTGTTAATTTGAAGCTGATGGTCGTCATTTGGTTTCTATAAGATTTTATAAGATAAGAATTTTATAATACTCAAAATTGGATAGTCAATATTTTAGTTAAAAAACTAAAAGGTTGACAATTTTATATTTTGAGCTTAACATCGTCAAACAGTTTATATAAGTTTTATTTTCTTTAGACTATAAGTTTGTTTTACATTGTCAATTTTGAGCTTATTATCTTCATTTAGTTTGAATAGGATTTTAGCTTAATGAGAAGTTTAGTTTGCTGTCATTTTAGCTTATTGTAGTTTTAGATTATGGTTAAAAATATTATCAATATTTTAGCTCGTCATATTTGTACTTGTCATTTAAAGTTTAGTTTGTCGATATTTAATATTGTTATATTATAAGCTTATCAGTAAACGCTGTTTTAGCTTGTCATTTTACATTGTCAGTTTTAAACTTATTATCGTAATTTAAGATTGTAAATTTGGAGCTAATTTTAGATAGTCAATATTTGATGATAAATATTTAAAAAAAATTAGCTAAAAGTTAATATGACAAGCAAAAATATTGACCATTTCATATTTTGAACTTAAAATCGTCATAAAGTTTGTAGAAAAATTCTAACTTCTTTAGAGTAGTTATTTGTTTTAGCTTGTCAATTTTAAGCTTATCATCGTCATTTAGTTTGTATAAGATTTTATCTAATGATAATTTTATGTTGTTGTTCTAAAACAGATCGTAATTTTAGATTGTTGTTAGTTTATATTATCATTATTTTAACTAGTCATATTTTTACTTGTCATTTAAATTGTCATCATTGCCATTATAGCTTGTCAATATTTTACATTGTCAAATTATAAGCTTATTATTAAACGTTGTTTTAGCCTGTCGTTATTTTATATTTTAAGTTTTAAACTTATCAACGTCATTGCGTTTCTTTAAGCTTGTTAAGAATTTTAGAAAGTCAATAATTTAGCTTGTCATATTTTGAACTTGAAATTATTTAAAATTGTCATTAGTTTAGGTAGTCGTCATAAACCTTTTTTAAAATTTTAATTTACCTTAATTTTGGAACAAATCCTATAATAATTAGGGTTTTTACAGTTATTTTTTATTTTTATAATACGTAATGAATTAATCATATTTTGGTTAATAAAATACGCTTTAATCAAGCTTTTTTAGATTTATATCTTGCCATTTAAAAACTCAATTACAAAGAAAGAACTGCGTTCGTGTGTATTACGAATTATAAACGAAACAAAAAACGAAAACAAATGCAATATTAAGCTGCAGCCGGCGTTAGTTAAAACCGTGACAAATTTCATTTGTTTGTTTTAAAGACAAAATAAAACTAATTGGTTAGCGGCAACGGAAGTAATAAGTTTAATCAAAACGTGTACAGTTGTCACAGAAAAAAACAACACAGTTTCTTAATTCCTTTTTCTTAAAGTTTTCAAGCGAATTCTTGTGATAAAAAGCAATAATTAAGGAACTGCAAAAATTAAACGCAGAAAATGGCTGCTGACTGGTGTAATCTACAAATTTCAAATCTTTAAAGACTCTTATGGCCTTGAAAACTTGACATTGCTGCTCATCAGGTTTTTGTGTCTGGGATTTGTCTTTTTGCACATTTCGTCCGGTTTTTCGTAATTTTGTTTAATTTATTTGCTGGAAATAGTTATTTATTGCCTCTATTATTAGGTTTATGATGCCCTTTGGAATCGTTTTTTTACTTTTGTTCGCCATTTTGGCGACATAGTTTTATTTTCTTTCGATTTAATTATCTAGACTGTAAAAATTAGTTTTTTCTCCTCCCACCTTTAAAACGCCCATTATCGTACATGTTTCCATGACACTAAGTGACCTTTTAAATACACACAAGTTGTGGCTTTATGGCGTTTTAATCACAGGCTAAAGTTATCAACAGGTTTTTAGTCACGATCTGAAGTTAGTCAGTTGTAAAATGTCATACAATCGTTAAAGTGCCTTTTTGTGAAATAATACTAAATCTGAAAATTATTTTATTAACTCAATACAAAAATGCAAAAGTATTAAATAGTTTAAAAAGTACTGATCTTTTGATGTCGCCGGCAGTAAACTAGATTTAACTGATTAACCATTAAAAATTTCGGGTGGAGGGTTTTCCGTGGAGTGCCCATAAAATATTATCTTTACTCTCACTGTAAAAAACTGCTTTTATATCGAATTTAACCGAGGGTTAGTCCATTTTTAAGGTATAAATTTGACATTTTGACCGGCTCGCCGGTAATACAGATTCCCAATTTACTAACTTTGAGTTAGAATGGCTACTCTATTGTTTTATAGATGTCGCTCTATACAAATATTGAATTTAAATAATTTTTTTATAATAATCATTTAATTAAAATTAGTACGTTTATTAAAATCAGGTCCACAAAACTTTATGTTTACAAGCAACTGTAATCTGTTAACTTATAGAATAAGTAGTTTGTAATTATAACAAATATTTTGTAGATTTAATAATAAAATCCTGTCAACAATTCAACCAAAATTCTTGTAATTATAAAAAACGGTCTAATTTTTACAAAAGTATTTGTTGGAAATTGGGAACTTAAATAAAAATAATTTTGATAAAAAATGTTTTTTTATTAATCAATTTCCTAAACAAAAAAATTAACACATACCTACATAAATGAACAAAAAAATAACACACCATTCTGAAATTATCAAACTATAGTTAAGAAATTTGGTACAATATAATAATAATTATTGTACCAAATTTCTTCTGATTATAATAATTAAGGGTACTGATAATAATTATTATTATCAGTACCCTTAATTTTGGTGATGGCATCTTTTTTCGAATACTTCGCACTTCACACACTCGTTAAATAAGTATAAGGAATCCGAATAACAATAATAACAGATTTCCGGTAAAATATTATTAACACTCTGAACAGTTGTTACGAACACGTTGTTACGAACATACGAATGAGAATAAAGTAAGCAGAAACATAAGTTGCAGACGCTGAAGTCAGTTCAACTTGATGCATTTTGACAGTGGGAAATGAAATTGAATGCCTGAAATCACGTGTACTTTTTTAACGAAATAATTTGTTAAACTTAACAAAATAATCTGTAACCTTTGAAATTAACAAAATGCTGAAATAATTGCATATTACCTTCACAAAACTTAGTGGCATTTTAGAATATTTTTTCAAAGTGTGCTGTGAAAGCATCAATCCTAATCATCTGTGTCAAAACATTCATTATGGTATTGTATTGTATTTTAATATTGAAATATGAAAAATCAAAGAAAGAATGTTATTTTTAAAGGCAATAAAAAAGCATGTAAATAAAACACACTGAGGTAAAAACCATTAAATATCTTAACTAATCAAGCCGGATCCTTGATTTTGCCCATATAGATTGAGATTAACAATTAAAAGTATTTATGGGACGTTTAAAGTTAGTCAAAGATGTACCATAGAAACATTAAAACGGCCACATTTGAGCGGAAGAATGTCAGTTATTTGAATAATTCTTTTGAAACAAAAACACGACATGGACACAAACAAGCGAATAGTATGGTGGAGTTGTGTATTGTATATATAAGTGCTCTTGGTTTATATTTTACAGTCCTTTTCTGATTAAAATTGAACCGGTTAGAGTATTTATCTCGTAAAGGCAATGATTACAGAATTTTTTGAATTTCTCGAGTTTTTTAGGATCTTTCTAGAATTGGTAATTGGTGATTTTTAGGAAATTTATAATTTTTAGAATGTTACGGGTTATTTAGGTCAGATTTAAAGAAAAATGAACCCTAAAGAAAAAAAACGCGAAACACGACATGGTATGGTGGAGTTAAGTAAATGTATAATCTATCAAAATAAATTAGTCAAAAATGACTAATTTAATAGTTATTGGTGGCTGCTTTTTCACTTGTACCATGGCTAACTATGGAATACCATGGTATCCCAAAATTTAACAACCAATTCTTATGTAAAATTGTCACCTGAATCCGAAAATTTCGTCAAAAGGTAAAAAAGTATAACAGTTTTTGATTATAGTCAATTTTCCATTTAATATGGAATTGACTATATCTCAAAAACTGCTCCACTTTAATAATTTTTGACGGTATTTTCGGATTCAAGGGACAATTTTACATAAGAATTGGCTGTTAAATTTTGGGATAACATGGTATTAACCATGGTACACGTGAAAAAGCAGCCACTAATAACTATTAAATTAGTCATTTTTGACTAATTAATTTTTAGAGAGTATATGAGTGCTCTTGGTTTATATATTACAGTCCTTTTCTAAATAAAATATTTCTAGAATTGTTAATTAGTGATTTTTAGGAACTATATAATTTTTAGAATGTTACGGGTCGTCGAAATCATCTTTGCAAGGAAAAGTGCTAATAAATTGAACTATCACAATAATAGCCTCAAAACTAATTCAAAAAATTAAGAAATAAAGCCCTTCCTTTTCTTCTCGTTTCCTGCGCAAAACTCCACAAAAAGTTACGATAGGGGTGATAAGTAGAACTAAAGGAACCTGGGAATCCCCTATATATTTTTTAAATAGGTTTCTAGTCTGGATACAAGTTCTTTGGCCCCATAACTGTTAGTGTTACCAGACGACTCTGTATAAATGCTATACTGACTCGAACGATTTTTTTATAATGGTAATTTTTTCGCTAAGGCGCGAGGCCGTTAGCGATTGCCAACCCCTAGCTACGCCTCTGTCCCTTGGTACATAAATTACTATTATTGTTATATTTTTTCTTATACGCTAAAGAAGTATCGGATTTTTAAATAAATAGGTAGTTTTTTCATAAAAGAGAGGAAGGCAGAAGTCTTACTCGACAAATTTTGTTCAATTGCACAGCTAAATCTCGCGCACGTTATTTGTGTTTTACGTTGCAAGAAAAAAATTAAAAAAACTTTTTTAGTACTCGATTTTGATTGATTATAATTATTCTTTATATCATTGATTAAGAAACTCAACGGTTAAATGCTTATACCTAAACTATAGTTACGATACTGTGTATATTTTATCTAAGGGATCATGGTCAATTATTGTGTTTTTAATTGTAAATAAAATTTAAGAACTAAATCGTTGCATTCTCATGTTCTGCCAAAGGATCCAATTCGGTAAGTACATTTGTTGGTGCTGAATTAACTAGTTATTTTTAAGGAATTAGTAAAAAATAATTTTTGCACAAAGATAACCTTAAAACCATTTTTATATTTTAGTTCTCTAAAAAACGCCGACAACTGCATTTTATACAAAAAAATATACCTACGAATTCATGGCAACATAATATTATATATAATACATAATATAATGGTATTTTACCGTTGAATGGAGACTTTCTTAATCAACGCTTTTAATGATGCTAAATGCTGTTTAAATTTAGAAGACCTAAATATTTGTTTGACGATTTTTACTGAATTGAAATGTTTACACTTTTCACGTTAATCATTACTAAAATGTTTATTTATTGTATCTAATAGATACAATTTATATTTACAGGGACTGTATGAAATTTATTTCTTTATTCCGATTAACACTGTTTATTGGAAAATCGGTAAAAACTCAACCCAGGATTTCCTCTCGAAATACACCCAGCAACACAACAAATCTTGCCACGGTTTTTTTTTCGGATATTTTTTTTAACATTTTCCGGCCTTATTCTCAAAAACACTCGTTTGTAACATAAGCGTTTGACAGCTGATTATTAAAAGTTGTACTTTTGTTACGATGATAACAGCCGAGTGGTGGCGCTACTAGCGATACTTCTTTAGCGTATAATTTTCAAAATAAGCTGAAAATTTAAAAATTGTCAATAATTTCATTTCATTCAAAATCTTTACAATAAAATAAAAATTATCTAAAAAATTTTATTTTGTTCGATTTCTTTAAAAAAAACTATAGTATGATTAATTTTATAAAAAATTAAGGCATTTTTTAAATTATAAGAATGCAGTATAAAAGTATTTGGGCCAAAGCATCCTTTTTTAAAATAAAAAATATAAAATAAATTTAAAGAAAAGACAAAAGTTTTGATATAATGGTTTTGATTTATTAGGCATTTAGAGAATTTTGTCAGGAATTTTTTATTTGTGGTTAAAGTTTTTAATAAAAAAAATATTTTAATACTTTTAGGCAATATTTTAATAGTAATAGTGCTTTTCTGATTAAAGTGAACCGGTTCAAGTATCCATCTCGTAAAGGCGAATAATCGCCGCATTTCTAATGATATTTATCGGCAATGAGTTTTCCTACACTTAAGCTCGGAACGTTGCCATTTTAATGCCACTTTTCATGGCCATCAATGTCAAAGTTGGCCATATAAATTACTTAGTCGGACGCTTTATAGCAAGCGGTGCTGGATTACGAATTTGTTTTATTGCCAAACCAAGAAGTGCTATAACAAGATGAGATATCGACATGCATAAACAATAAAGACAACTCAATTGTTGCTAACTTTAACGGATATATTCAAAGATAATTCCATAAACAGCTTTATAAGTGGCTGTTCGATTACCTACTACTGCAATCTCAAAGTTTATATCTATTTTATGGTACAGAAACAAAACACTAACTCATCTTAAAACTTTTATAAGTAAAAAAAACAGGTTTTAAAAGATTTTTTCTACATCAAAGGTTTCAACATAAAACTTAAATTTGTTTGCTCCATACATTAATTTTTATAATTTTCTTTGAATCAGAATCAAAACCTTTATATACTAATAAAAACCTTATTAATATTTAATGAAATATACCTTAAGGAGGTTTAGGCAGTACATTGCGGGGTAAGGGGAGTTGTTTTTCTACTTAATGCATAAGTAGCGAAAGGTACCAACAGGCAATTTTTTAACTGATTTTATAAGTATTTTTTATTTTAATACATAAGGCAGTATATATATTGTAGTGCTGTACAATTTAGCCGGTTAAGCCTGCCAAAAAAGTTAGCTAAGTTAATTAGCTAGCTAACTGATCAGCTTAGCTAATTTAACCTGTTAACTAAATTAGCTTAGCTAATTAGCTGGCGGCTTAACCGTTTAATTTAGCTTAGCTCAGCTAATTAGCTAACGGCTAACTGGCTAATTTTTTTAAGCTATATAATGATTTCTTATTCACGGACAGGTTAAAAAAATAATAATTTTGATATTGCTTTTATGACAAACAATAATAGAGTAATTTATTAGGTTAAATAATATTTTACATTTTATTTATAAAAATGGCTTTTAAATTAATTGTAACATTTTTTTTCAGTTATATTTCTACTTTGGTAAAGGAAAATTAATAAATTTGCATTTTCGGAAAGTAAGCAGTTCCGTTTAGAGCTTATAATATTTCCGGCTGAGGTGCCAGATGACAGGTGACAGATGTCAAGTTGACAGATGACAAATAGCTGATGACAAATGACATGTGACAGATAAAAGGTGACAGTTGTGACAGATGAAAATTGACATATGACACAGCACAGCTGACAGGTGACAGAAGAAAGGTGACAGATGACAATTGACAGATGACAGATTACAGGTGTCATTTGCCACCTTTCATCTGTCATTTGCCACCTGTAATCTGTCGTCTGTCAAGTGTCATCTGTCACCTGTCATCTGTCACATTTCATCTGTCACCTGTCATCTGTCATTTTTCATCAGCTATTTGTCATCTGTCAACTTGACATCTGTCACCTGTCATCTGGCACCTCAGCCGGAAATATTATAAGCTCTAAACAGAACTGCTTACTTACTGCCCAAAAATAAAAATTTATTAATTTTCCTTTACCAAAATAGAGATACCTATGTTTAACTGAAAAAAAATTTAACAATTAATTTAAAAGCCATTTTTATAAATAAAATGTAAAATATTATTTATCCTAATAAATAAAAGCAACATCAATATTATAATGTTTTTAACCTGTCCGCGAATAAGAAATCATTTTATAGCTTAAAAAAAATTAGCCGTTTAGCCGGTTAGCAGTTACCTAATTAGCTGAGCTAAGCTAAATTAACCAGTTAAGCCGCCAGCTAATTAGCTAAGCTAATTTAGTTAACCGGTTAAATTAGTTAAGCTGATCAGTTAGCTAGCTAATTAACTTAGCTAACTTTTTTGGTCGGCTTAACCGGCTAAATTGTACAGCACTAATATAGTGTAACACAAGAATTTGCATTAAAAACAAGATATGCATTAATTAAAGACATGGGATGTACGGGAAATATATTTCATTCACGCCTATATTATAACATGACAATAATAAATCGATGTTATTTTTAATCTAGCATGCACTTATCACTGTATAAGTGGCATACTCTCTAAAAATGAAATAGTCAAAATTCTACTATTTGAATTAGTACCAGCATTTTTTACTAATAAAATAGTCGTTTTTACTTTTAAATTACCTACGTAAAAAGTTAAATTTAAGATTAGTCACCATCTTTGACTATTTCTAAAAGTTAAAAGTAACTAATTTCTTTAATCGTTTGCGGCCAACAATAAAGTTTTATTTGAATTAAATGCACACAGGCTCCATGGTTAAATGACCCATAAAAACTAATAAAGATGCAAAAAGTTTAGCTCAAAACACCAACACAAATAATATATATTCAAATTTAAAATATTATAAACAATATTTATTTGACAAATAAAAATGATTTTTATAAGAGCGGCTGATAGTCGAATGGGTTATGACAACAGCTTGACAAGCCCGGCTGGTTCAAAACTTTTTTTAAATTAATTCTACTAATTTGACTATTTCATTCAGTAGAATTTGACTAATTATTAGTGACTGCTTTTTCGCCATGACAATTAGTCAAATATGACTAATAATTAGTTATTTTTGACTAATTCATTTTAAGATAGTATACTTACATATAACAGCTCATGTAGTTAATAATTTTTTACTCGGAAACCAGAAGGTCAAACTTTGTAAATATCTTTTAAGTAGACTCTACAGCAACCTAGAATTTATTCAAGATTTTTTCATAGCGACTTATAGCCCGAACATTCTTAGGCTATAGGTAAACAAAGCAACAAATCCCTTTGCTTATTAATCAGCAATAATGTTTTCCTTTCCTTAATTGCCAATTTATTAAAAAAATAATTGACAATCTCAAAATATTTGAATATTTCGACGTTAATTAAAAAAAATAATTAGGAACATCCTGGCAAGGATGACATGTTAATGCGGCATTTGTTCTGTTGACATTTTCGCGTTTCGAGCACATGTTAAACTCGCTAAACCACATATAATTTCATGCGTTTAATATTCTAATTGCATGCAATGTTACACGGATTATAGCCACTTTACGCGTTTCTTACAAATGAAGCAATAATATTCGAATTAATGAGTATAACTATTTTAATAGGCAGTATTTTTATTTATAATTTAGATAATAAGTAAAGAAATTGATTTATAAATATATGAAAGAAATTATTATTATAATAAATAAATATTCATGGTATTCGTTAATTATATTTTTTTGTTTTAGGTAAGCATCCTAGTAAGCATATATATATTCGTAAGTAATAATTATTATAATATAAAAAATATACGTAGTATTTTTGTGTCTATAAAATTAAACTTTATTTTCTTTATTTTATTTTTTAGAAATATATATTCAAATTCGATTTGATTTTTAGTTCTATTAAACACAAGTTTTTGAAATGATTAATGATTATTATAATAATGCTTTTAAGTATGTCTTTTGCGGAATTAATGTAGCGTAGTTCTCTACAGTATGGTCAAATACGTTCTCTCGATATTTTAAAAATTTAAATTTAAACATAGGTATTTAATTGCTTGGTTTTCGAGATACACAGTGTTAATAAATTATAATTTAACACTCTGTATCTTGAAAACTAAGTTTATAAGCCTTTGACAAACTATGTTTATTTTCAAGCGTTCTATAATTTAAACTTTATTATTGTCAACACGCACTGTCAAAATAATTTAGACCAATCGGGTAACATTTTTTACATTTAAGTCCGTTAAAACGCGTTTGTTCCAATAAAAAAATTCGACCACTGTCATTTCTGTCTAACCTCACTTTTTACTGTTAATAAATATTGCTCTTTTTGTGCTTCGCTCATGTCTCAGCTTTATGACATAAAGAACAAAAAGACACGTCTCAACCAAATCGCATACAATATTTTGTCTCTAAGTCTCAGTTTTATTTGTTAAACTATACATAAAACGTACTTTCAATTATAATACAAAGTTATAAAAGTAAGGTTAGATTGCTTCAAAGTTGTTACATGTATCGAATTTGTTGATTGGGACCAATCAATGGGGTTTTTACAGACTAGGATGTAAAAAACTTTACCTGATGGGTCTAAATTATTTTTACCGCCTATAGGAGTTAATCGAATACTTTGGTGGTAAGCGTTGACAATAATAAAGCCTAAATAATAAATTATTATAGTATATTATACCTATATATATATTTTTTGTACAAATATCGATAGACCATAGTAATTACATACCCTATAGTTTCAGACTTTAAATTCAGGTTGACTTGTGTAATCTTTATTTTTAAGATTTTTAAATCTTACATAGCTACTTAAATATATTAACATCCAAAAATAAAATCCCAAAATGGTCTAATCTGTAAAAATGTCAAAATAAATGGTACCCAAAATTAAATAAAAAAAAAAATAAATTGTTATAAAAAACATTAAAATCTATAAATCTTTTCACAAAACCTTAATAACCCATATTGTTAATGGGACTCCAGCAAATTTAAAGGACTCTTAAGATACGTTTGCGCATAACTTACGAGTCGGCGTATTTCATTAGGAAAATTCTGTCTAGGAAATACTTAAATCGGACGGACTTACAACTAGTGTATGGCGATAGCATACATTAAACACCAAGTTGAATAAATAAATTGATAACGTATTGTATATTCATGCGTATGTTAATGGATAGAACGTTTGCTCTAACTGTAGATATTCACTAAATATATACGTATGTTTAAAGATAATGCAAGAAGACTGCTTTCGATATAACTTGCGCTCCACTTAACAATTATGCAAATAATATTGCACCTATAATGTATTTTACTCATTTTTTAAAAGGTTGTTTTAACAAGTCGACTATATTTTAAAATACTAAAATGATTTAACTAAGGTTTTAAGTTGTGGGATTATGCTTTTAATTAAAATGTATAAAAACTGTTTTGCAAACGACCATGTCGTGGAAATTAATAAATTCATAGTCGGCGATAGTTATAGCAACTTGGCCATCTTTTTAATGCAAATACAGCTTATAATTAACCAATAAACAAATTGGTTCATTAATTTCATCTCACTTGATGACTGTACGAGTGGACTCACTAACTGGTGTATTTTATTTAATAATTAACATATTATCAAGTATGATCAGTCATTATCAATAATAATTTGTTATAATACAGATACAATTAATCGGTATTTTAACCTATATATGGCCAATAAAGTGATATAAATGATTGTAAAGGCAGTAATAAATTTATTTTTTATTTGTATACATTATTAAGCACAGTATATGCATTTGCGTTTCGAATTGTATCCATGGCAACGGTAAGATACGCAAATTTAATTTATAAGTCGATTTTTTCTTAAAATACGCTAAAGAAGCATCGCTAGTAGCGCCACCACGTGGCCGTTATCATCGTAACAAAACTACAACTTTTAATAACACTGTGCGACAAATTTTGACCTTACAATTTGAACTGGGATGAAATGTGAAAAAATCGAATCTATGCAACCCCCAAAACTAATCTTTAAAGGGGTTTTGCTAGTTTAGCTCGAGTAATGGAGATATATATATATACATATATAATATACATATATTATATGTATATACATATATTATATGTATATCTCCATTATTCGAGCTAAACTGGTAAAACCCCTTAAAGGATTTGTTTTGGGGGTTGCCTAGATTCGATTTTTTTAGATTTGATCCCAGTTCATTTTTTGTGTTGCACAGTGTAATTAGCTGTCAAACGGGTATGTTACAAACGGGTGTTTTTGAGAATAAAGCCAGATTTATAGATTGCCTTCCTTCCTTCCTTCCTCCAGTAAAAGATAAATAATATGAAAACCGTAAGAATAAATTAGAATAATAATAATAATAATGAATTAGTCAAAAATTACTAATTTAATAGTTAATAGTGGCTGCTTTTTCACTTGTACCATGGTTAACCATGGAATACCATGGTATCCCAAAATTAAATAGCCAATTCTTATGTAAAATTGTCCCCTGAATCCGAAAATACCGTCAAAAGTTAAAAAAGTAGAATAGTTTTTGAGATATAGTCAATTTTCTATTTAATATGGAATTGACTATATCTCATAAACTGCTTCACTTTCATAAGTTTTGACGGTATTTTCGGATTCAGGAGACAATTTTACATAAGAACTGGCAGTTAAGTTTTGGGATACCATGGTATTCCATGGTTAACCATGGTACAAGTGAAAAAGCAGCCACTATTAACTAATTTTTGACTAATTCATTTTTAAAGAGTAGTGCCGTTTATATATTCCCATATGGGCTTGTATTGTTAATCTTTTACGGGAGGTAGGAAAGAAGGCAATCTATAAATCAGACTTAAGGCCTTGAGTACCTTTTACTTTTAATTTTTTAATTGCTTCTTAGACTTGTGAAAATTGTAAACATTTCCAGTAATTAAAAATCATAAGTAGTCTAAATTTAAACAGCATTATGCATTATTAAAAGCGTTGATTGACTCAGCGGTAAAAAACAAAAACGGGTATAATATATAATATTATGTTGCAATGAATATGTATTATATTTATAACATTAAGAACTATTTAATAGAAAACAGAAGATAGCTGATTGTGTTAGGACTGAAAAAAATATTTGTTTACTTATTTTATTTATTTATTTTGGAATAACTTTATTTATGTTAATAATATCTTGTTTTTTTAGGCCTCGGTGCCAGTTTTGTAAACTGTTTTGAGGTCATCAATAAATTATTATATAAAAAAAAAATTCGATATTCTTTGTTGTTTACTATTTTAAAATGCAATTGTCGTTTTTTTAGAGGACTCAAATATAAAAATGTTTGATTTTAATATTATTTTTAATACTACACTAACTTAACTATACAATAATATAAGGACGAATAAATCCAAATCAAGTACTAAACCAAAGTTTTTTAGTTTTTACTTGCAACGCGAAACGCAAATAACGTGCGCGGTTTAGCTGTGCAATTGAAACTTTGCGAACAAAATTTGTCCAGTAAGACTTCGGCCTTCCTCCTTTTTGTGAAAAAACTACTTATTTATTTAAAAATGATGTTCAGTTCGTATGCTGTAAATGTATTGTTGACAATTTTTGATTTCCCACTATGTTATCGAGCGCCACCAGATGGCGCGCACGTAGCAAAAACTTAATGCTTCTTTAGTGTATACTATTAATTTTAAATGCTTCATTTCCAATTATTTAAAAAAAATATTATTTTTATTTTATTGCGAAATAAACAATCTTGAACTAATAATTAAGAGGGACATTATAATAGACGCGCGAATTGACACACCAAGAAAGGCTGGCATTTCAAAATATTTAATAATAGAGTCGTGTATGACTTGACATTTAGATTGGTCTGCTGTAAATGTAAAATGTTAATGGATGGTTGCAAATAATAATACAATTAAATAAAATGGTATCTATTTAAATTATCAAACTTGTTAAATGAACCTATTTTAATTGATTTTTAGTTTTTATAAAAATTAAAACTTAAACTTAAAAATAGTAGAACCTTCAAAATATTATTTTTAAGGCTCTTTGGAATATTGTTTTTCTACAATTTAAAGAATTTATAAAATGTTTAGAATGTAGTTATTGGTCTGAATATTTTTTAATTTAAACTTATCTTCAAAATCTTATAATCTTTGGCGCATTTGGAATTTTTAAGTATAATTTCTAATTTTATAATTATTTAAATATACAGTTCATTTTTTTTATTTGCACTCGTGTTTTTTTGTTAGTTTGGTGGCTTATGCTGGCATTGACTTAGTATTTTTAGTATTTAAAAATGGTAATTCTGCTAAAGAATTTAATTAAGTACTTTGACACTGTCAAATTGGCAATAATATTTATTATTGATAATTTACTTGTCAATTATAAAAATAATAGCAACGAATTCGAATGTAAAAGCCCTTTTGAGGGCAAAACTTCATTTTGATGAAATTATGCCAAATGCCACAATGGAAGAAAAAGTACATCGCCTTATGGACATTTTTGGAGTAAAAAAGTAACGAATTTGTTTTTATAAGTATTACATCAGACATTATTTTCACAGTATTCACCATTGGACAACATTTACATTCACAAAAAATTTTAATTTCTTTTATATAAATTCTTTTCAAAGCGAAAGCCGTAAAGCAACCTATATTTAACTACTTTTATTATATGATTTTACTCATCCAAAGCCAAATTAATTGCATTTTTAACTACGACAACTCAACTTGACAACTGCACAATGTAACCTACAATCATTTATACATAACCACAATTAGATTTATAACTAGCTTAGTTTGTTTTAATCAATGCGACCAACTTGACAACTGTATTTACCAACCAAAACCCTAAATTTGCAACGTTGCCGCAGTCCAGATAAAAAAAATGAACTTTAACATAATTTATATTATTAATGGTTTTAAATCTAACATTGTAAACTTGCATTCTGTCAATGAAAATTTTGATAGTTTTATGCCCTGGATTATGCTTTGTTATCTATGGATTATACAACTATTTTATCTAGGTCTAGATAAAAAACAACTAAAATATTTTTTATTAAAAAACATCTCGAAATATAATTCATTAATTGACAGTGGTCGATTAGGCTAATTTAAAATTATAATAATTATTACTCCTTTGATAGTCTTCTAAAACAATCCTTTGTATTTCTGATTCTGTCTCATCATTTTTAGGTTAGGTTTAACTAACAAGATGACATTTTAGCTTTTCTGTACAAAGTTTAATTATAATTAATAATAACTAGTATTAATATGAAGTCTTCCTATAGATTTATGACTCTTTTAATACGCTTGAAAAAATATTATTATTATAAAACCATTAATAATTGAGTTTTCTAAAATTTTAAATTAGGTTTTATTTTGTATAGGTATCTCTTAAAATTTTAGAGATTCTACTCCAAAGTCAAAAGTTAACAAGTTTTTGCTAAAATTTTAAATTATATTTTACTGGTAAATTAAATTGTTTTTCTTTTCAAAAAAGTGCCAAAACTATGAATGAAAAAAACATAAAATTTAAAGAAAAACCATTTAAAAAATTAATTTTCTTGTTTGTCACGAGTTTTAATTTATTTGTCAACATTGACATATGTTATAAATTTAAATCATTTTAATTTATTTAGAATCACAAGAATTTTTTTGTTTTTTTTAAATTTGTAGAATCTTTGCATCTTTAAAACCTTTTTAAGATTTACAAAATTTAACCACATTGTTACATTTTGCTTTCTTTCCAATCAAGTCTGTCAGACTTAGTCTGATACCAATATCATGTTTTCCATGCATTTAAGCCCAACCAGACAATAACCTTTAAGCACATGTACTTTCAAGGTACTTACGACATATAAATACAAACGTATTGTGCAATATTTAGTGTACCATTAGACACAAGTTCGTGTTAGACAAACGTTTTCTTCAATATAACACATTTACATACTTTGCTTTTACATTAAATGTCGCCGTTTAATTATACGACTTTTCAAGGCATGGTCGATTATAAATATTGTCAATTTTATGAAGAACTGTACTATCGAGTGGGATGTAAAATTGCTTTAACAAAAATGGTATTAACAGCGTGGGTATATAAGCGCTGAGACCGTGAATAATATTGGTAAAAAATAGAAATTGTATGGTAACTCTCTATTTTTACAATTTTAAAAAGTAGGTGATATTTTATTATAAAAGTATATATAATTAAAAGATATCTACAATAAACGAAAATTAGTGGGCAAAATCACGTCAAATCCTTTTAATCCAAACATATGATTAATAAATATTAATCAGTCTACAAACGTACACAGTAAAAAATATTCGTTTAATTTTAACTAAATATTAACCAGATTTTATAATAATCCAGGTCCACATAACTGTTCACTTATTGGATAAGTAGTTTGTAATTATTACAAACTTTTTGTAGATTTAATAACAAAATTCTATGTCAATAATTAAACCTTTTTTTATTTATCTAATCAATGATTAAAGGGCGAAGTTCAGCATAAGTTGTTCTACACTTAACTCTCTTAATTCTTGTAATTTTCAAAAAGGACCCTATTTTTATAAACCTTTTTATAGACCAAAAATCATCAATTTATAAAGAAATTTAGTACAAAATAATTATTAGTAGTACTACAACACTTACCAATGTATTTCTTAACTTTAACCCCCCCTTTACTCTTTAAGGAATCCGAATCACAATAATAACAGATTTTTGGTAATATAATAAAAAAACGCGGATTAGTATAAAGTAAGCGGAAACATAAGTTGCAGACGCTAAGGTCAGTTGAACTTGTTGATGCGTATTGTCAGTGCAAAATGTTTTGATTGAAATCACTTGTACTTTTTCAACGAAATAATTTGTTAAACATTAGCAAAATAATCTGTAACCTTTGAAATGCATATTACAAAACTTTCTTTTTTAAAATAATTACAAACCATGATTTTCAAAAAAATATGTTAAAATTTTACAAAATAAAACCATAAACTTATGTTAACAAATCTGATTTTTATAGCAGTTTATTTTCCCCTTCTGGTATTAGTAAATTTCCTCATTAAAAACCGCAAGAACCAACTACTAAGTTACAATTTCAATAAATCCATCTGTAGCTGTAATATTAAATCATATTGGTAGTTGCTCATGGAATTAGCACTTTATAATATTTTATCTAGAAAATAAATTAAATTTACCGAAAGTAATTTTACAACTTGTCAAATGAAGTAAGATGGGATCGTTTTACAATACAGTATCGGTAAAGTAGATCGCTACTCGAATTAAACGTAATTAGTTATATTAATGCAGTTACCGTTAATTAATAATCCATAATGAAAAAACAAATGTACATTTATTATGTTATCATAGATATTATAAATGTAACACGGGAAGTAATATCTATTTTACTTAGTGAATTCTAATTAAAATATTATTACATACGTATGTACATAGAATTTTTAAAAATATAGTTGCATAAGATTTAACTATAAGATATATTTGTAACTTTAATGATGAATCGGAAATGATTGCATTCCTATATTTATGAAAGATGGCTTCATAAAATCTTCAGCTGCCATGTCATAAAATTATTAACTTCCCTATTTATTTATTAGCTATGCAACAAAATAACGTACCACCCACAATTGTGGTACCACCATACTATTTTGCATATTATTGATATTATATGGTTTTTTTCGGTAAATAATGGTAAACAATATAACCGCCCGGCCTAACAATGTAAATAATGAACTCATTATTCACGTTGTTTGGCATCAGTGACTGGCTGATTTCAATATTCACTGCAAATAGATATTTTTTTCCATTCCCCAAAAACTTTTAATGGACCACGAATGTGAAATCTTCGTTTTTCCAAAATCCAACTAATTTTTCTTCCATCTTAAATGGACCACACTGTATATGACAACTCAACCATAGTTGAGGTACTTTCCATAACCCAACTTTCATGATTAAAATTACCTCGAGTGGAATAAAAATTCCACGCATTTGTGCGCTTAACTTGGTTTATCGTAGAAAAATTTATAGAAATTTAGTGAGTTTTTTTAAAGATAAACTACTCTCTTAATTACAGTGCTGCGTTAAAAAAAATCGGGGTTTCTGCAGAATGGGACCAACCCACACCATGATGAAACTGAGAAAAAAGCTATCAAAGATTTTAATAATTTTAAAATTACCTGTTAATTTTATGCCGATTTTGGACTTACGGAGGTTTAAGGGATATAATTTAATAATTTCATCAGGTGGATTTTGTGATGTTATGTGTAAGGGTGACGAAAAAAATGGGCTTTTGTTGGTTGGTTCCTTTCTGCAATTTATGAAAACAACTATCTGATGTATGTATGTATTTAAAGAAAAGCGACAATTATTTATTTCCAAACAAAATACAACTGATATTACTATTATAATGGTAATATGAATTAATTTTGATTCTATTTGAAATTCGTCCACATCATCTTCCAACCCCACCTCATCTTGTAAGCTACCAAAAAATGCATCAAGACTTTATATTTTGCAGAAGCAGGAAATCTTTAAAGACTTTGGTAGTGGGTCTACCAGCTGCTTTTTTACAAAAAAGATCCAACCCACTTGCAGATATTCTACAGATTCTAATTCTGGATTAGTAATCCACACTATTATTCAATGATTAATAGATTTCACTACACTTGCATTTTGGCTATGACCTATTTTGCAGATAAATTATACATACTTAATTAGGCTAAATATCTCGATTTTTTTGGTTTTGTGGGTTGGTTCCTTTCTGCAGAAAGGCGTCCAATTGTAGGGGGCGATGTCATAATGCCCCCTACATTTTTTGTTTTTATTTTTCTTTAAACTTATCGTTTTCGAAAAAAATAAAATCCAAAAAAAATTAAAAATTGACTGTACAGGGTGATCCCCTATAATGTCGCCCCCCTTTAACTTGTAAGTGTCCCAAAAAAATTAAAAGTGTGGTTATGTAGGAACTAAAAAATACTTTTTTTCTACGTATAAAGAAAATTGGAAAATTGATCAGTATACAGGGAAAAACAAAAAGTTAATTTTTTTTTAATGGATCACCCTATATATGAATTTATTTTTCGATTCCTTGTAAAATTCTAAGCATATTTCATATATCATACCATATACCTAAATTCAACCGTTTCTGAAATATTTAAATTATTTTTAAGATAATAAGTTGAAATAGTTTGTCTTTCTCTGTCTGGGTACGCCATTTTTACTTATTTAACAACACTTATTGACACAATGTATAATAAAAATTTTGGTATACTGAGGCTTCTTGATTTCTAACAGTTTAAAAAAACATTTAATAATGACATTTCGAATGCGAATATTTCAGAAACGGTTGAATTTAGATATATGGTTTGTATATAAATTATGCTCAGAATTTTACAAGGAATCGAAAAATAAATTCAAATATAGGGTGATCCATTGAAAAAAAAATAAACTTTTTGTTTTTCCCTGTATACTGATCAATTTTCCAATTTTCTTTATACGTAGAAAAAAAGTATTTTTTAGTTCCTACATAACCACACTTTTAAATTTTTTGCGAAACTTAAAATAAAAAAGTATAGGGGGCGACATTATAGGGGATCACCCTGTACATACTAATAAAAAATATACAAAATAAATATACTTCTAGAAGTATAATACAGGGTCTTGCAATAAAATATTATGTTAAAATTGTTTTTTCATTGCAATGGAACATTTATTTAATTAATTTAAAAATTTTTACATTTCAACATGACTACGATTTTTTTTCTATTAAAATCTAATTCAATTTTTTTAATTTTTGTTACCTTTTTAGGAATCAATTTTGTACACAAAAAATCCTATCTCCATAGTATCTAATAAAAAATTAAAATTTCCTTACGATAGAAGGCATACACTGGAGAAATCGTATTGCGGACAAATGAGAATGACGCATTACTATGCAATAGGAAATTAAATTAATTGAACATTTTTAATTAAATGTTGCTTCATTCTCGAACGAAAATGTATTTACATTGTGTAATGCATTCCAAAATAATAATCCCGATAAGATTTTTGCTTCCATCCGCTCTCAACGCGAATTTATAGCGAAGCTATAAAACTAAATATGCACAATTTATGTTTTTGGATTAAATGTTAGGTCGCTATTTAAATGTGTGTAAATTAAAATACAAAGTTTTAAGCTTAAGCGCTCATGATTTATTTCATAAATGTAAATAAATGGGCATACAATATAACTTTTAATGGTACATTATGTACCACGATTAATAAACGCCATTTTAGTCACGAATTTTATTTAAATGAGTGTAGAAAAGTTTATAAACTAGTTGCATATTATACTCTTTCTACTACAAATACTTATTATTATCTAAAAATGATTGAAATTTTATATTTGTATAGAGCGACATCTATAAAACAATAAAGTAACCATTCTAACTTTAAGTTAAGTTAGAATCTGTATTACCGCGGCACGGGTCAAACTTTCAAATTTTCATTTTCATTTGTAAATCCAAATGTTTTACTTAAAAATGGACTAACCACCGGTTAAATCTTATATAGAAGCAGTTTTTCACAGTGAAAGTGAAGATAATGTTTTATGGGCACTCCACCCGAAATTTTTATTGGTTAATCAGTTAAGTAATTAAGTCAAACTAACAAAACTTAGTGGCGGCTGGTGGATTTTGGGCACAGCCATATTTCAGTTATTAGACATGGGACCCACATCAAATTTATATGAGTTTATAATGACATTATATAGACAAGTTCTGCGTAAGTAGAATTGAAATTGAAGTTTGAGAAAAAAAGTTAGTTTTTAAGTGTTCCCCCCCAAATTAAGATCATTCAAATTAAAGTGGTACAATATTTAATTCACTAAAGTTTATTGACAAATTTCAAATTTTATTAAAAAAATTCAAGTATTACAGATTTTATACCATTTCTTTTTTTTTTTTTAATTTAGTAAAAGAAATAATAAAAATGGTATATAACCTGTAATTCTTGAAATTTTTTAATAAAATTTAAAATTTGTCGATAAACTTCAGTGAATTAAATATTGTACCACTTTAATTTGAATTATCTTAATTTGGGGGGCAGGAGGCTGGGGGGCACACTTAAAAACTAACTTTTTTCGCAAACTTCAATTTGAGAAACTTTTCAAATGTTGACGTTGAGAAACTATTTAATACTTTTGTATTCTTGTATTGAGATAATAGAATAATTTTTCATAGTTTTAACTTAGTTCAGACAAAATATGCCGTTTATCAATCAAAGTTCAAGCTTGAATTTGGTTTAAACTGAATCAATGGATAAACCTCCACGATTTGCAGTTTAAACCAAGTTCAACGTCATATTACTTTACATAACCTAACTTTTCTATGCTTTATTTATTGTTTTGTGATCTGCTTATTATTATATAATATTATAATATAATATCGCAATGGGTATATTTGAGGTATTAAGTAAGGATGCTAGGCGAATTCCTAAATAATATACAACTTTGTTGACCAAGCACAACCCTAGAAAATACTATATCATTTTGCAAGGTGTAATAATGAAGTACAAAACTCTTTTATAATCAAAACAAAAGTTTTAATAAGTATTAATCAGAAACAACTTTTATTTATGCAAAATAATATACCTAAGTACCTGCAGAATGAAATTATTATTTTCCTAATTTCTTTTATACACAGAATAACTTGTAATGTCGTTAATACTATTTTAAAATCACAAAGCTTTAATTGTTTAATTTTGGTAAATTATTTTTAATTTTAATATACTTTTTATATTAATAGGTAATTATTGTTTAACTTTAATTTTAATATTAATTTACATATTTAAAGAAAATATCCAAAGTTACCTTTAAAAATATGTATAGTTTTTGCACTTGGCAACCCCAAATTTCTTGAATCCACGTGTTGCCATAAAATTGTTTTGTTAGTTTTTTGTTATTGTTCATTGTTTTAAAATAATAAATATTAACAAAAATTAGAGCTAATATTTCCATACATTATTAGATTATATTATATATTATAATTATTGATAGAATTATACAATTGTATACGCTGTAAAGTTAAAAATAAAACTCTTTATCATAATAAAAAACAGTGTCAACTTTGTGGCCACCAACTTAACTCTCTCGTGTGAATGTAGGCGTAAACAAAAGATGTATACAACTTAACATTTATACTGCTGATCTAAATTCAAAAGAACTGCTGCTGAGTCAGCATTGAAAAAATCATTTGCCTTAGTGTCAAAATATTTTTCATTCATCCTAAAAGTTATAAATTATTGCTATTTACTTCATATGTGGCCACAAGTTAGCCTGTAAAGTTTTAAAATAAAAAAAATATAAAAAACTCACATTGAAAAATTTTCATTTTTAAATTAAAATAATTTTCATTTATTGATAAAAACACCTCTATGTACATTTTTTTAACAAAATGCATTTCCTTAAAATTTACTATAATTTTTCGACAAAAATGCACTTTGTTTTACAATTTTAATCAAAGATATTGCTTAAATAAAAAACCTTAATAAATATGCAATGATAATGTTACACCAATTAAATTAACTAAGGTAATGCCTTATAAATCTTTTTGAGTAATTGTTGTTGAGTCAAACACAACCAAACAAACAACAATCATTTAATATATGATCCAAAAACTTTCATCAAGTAAAAGCAGGCTGTGGCATCACTTGGCGCTAGCAACCGATGATTGAAAGTGATCTGCTCCAAAAGCGGTCGGAATCTGGTAATCCAGTGCTCGCTTTAAGCTATTGTATAATCAAATAGCTGGAATTACTGTAAGCTGTGCATTGGCCGCATACCGCAATATTGTTTATAAATTATTTAATAAGATAAATACATCGATGGCTCGCAGAGATAGAGTACCTTATGAAATCTGAGGCACTTTAAAGTCATAAGAAAAAAGCCGACATATACTTAATTAATTTATTTAATTCTCAGTTATGGCATTCATTTCAACAATGCGGTTTTATTGCTTTAATTATCAAGGCGAATGGTGAGATTAGAGGTTTAGATTGGTAATAGTTTGCCTCATTTAATAAAAGACCGGTAGCTTTAAAAATAATTTAAAGCCAAAATTGTATGTTTAATTATGTTTTTTTTTGTATTTTGTTTATGTGGCAGTTAAATTTAAATCATTCTTTAAGAGTTACCTAAGTTCGTTGAAATTCATGGAATTCAAAAAATATCGACAAAATATAAGTATAATACAAAGTAATCGTATGAGAGATAATGCAGGCTATTATTCACGAGGATGAGGTTTAAATCATCCGAGTGAATAATACTCATAATCTCAAGTGTAAAACTATACTTTATCTACTCAAATAAGTAGATAACTAAATGATTTTCAAAAATAAATAAATAAAATCTTACATCTGTCAAATGGTTAACCTTACTCCTAGACCAAACCAATAGATAAATATCTTATGTCGGATGTCGGGACAGTATTATATTTAGCCAAGCCAAGAGAGGGCGCGGATTTTATAATTTTTTGACGTTTTTGACCTTTTTGACCATGGAGCCTACAAAAGGAGCCCTAACTTAATAGGGAAAATTGACAAAACCTGCCCTCTAAATTGCACAAATTAAGTCTTTTTTTTTCACCACCAGCGGCGCTGATTGTTGATGCGTCCTGACGACTGCTCTTTTGGTAGCGTTTCGGTACAAAATAGTCAATTGTTTCAGAATAAACGGGACACCAGCGCCTACTTTACTTAGGAAGATTCTTGTTTACATGCAGTTCGGACTCCTTGTGTAGGCTCCATGTTTTTGACGTTCAATTATATCCGTAGTTATCGCATTTTTGTAAGATTTTGTGTATTTGTGTGTTTTTATTGTGTATTGTTTCTAAGGTTTGTATTATAATAATAATAATTTATAAACGACACTTTGACCGAATCATAATCTTTCAGATTGTAGGCATGTATTGTTTAATAAAATTTATGGATTTAACAGTATTCTTCAATTTTAAAATAATGATTAATGAGACAGTTACTTTTGGTAGACTATCATAAATAACAAAAACAATGTTTCTTACCATATATGAATGGTGCTTTTGGGAATAAGTATGATAATGATTCAACGAGTTATACAAATTAATAAAATCACAGATTTTACAAATGAATACTAAATACACTACATTTACATACATTTGTTTTCCTCATTGCTTTTCCATAAATCTGCGAATTTCTTTAGTTTATAAAAGTTGCTTGAGAATTACTAAACAGCATAACCACATAGTACCTTAAATACATGGTAGAAAACAAAGTTATTGTTTTCGTTACTAATTACATTTAAAATCTAGCCACAAGTTAGATTTTAAATATAGCGCCATTAAAGTAACCAATCAAATACGTTGATTTTCCACCAATTAAAAGCCATGTTGGCAACAGTTGCCTGTAAACACGTTATTTAATTTTTAGCCAAGTTCAGAGAGGGCGCTTCATTTGGCTCCAAACTATATACTCTTTAAGATAGTCATCTATTGATTTGGCTTAGGACCTTACTTTTTAACAATTTTAGATGTTATTGTAGTCGCCTTCTTCCAATTTAAAACCCGATTGGTTCAAATCACAGTGAATATTGTAATCGGCCAATCACTAATTCCTAACAACGTGAATAATGAGTTTATTATTCCCGGTTTAGACGGAAATTTATAATGTTTATCATTATTCACGGAAAAACCCAATATAATGCAATAGGCGTAGATAATAGTATATTATATATTATTATATAAGTTTGATAAACGCCATTTTATACGAATTTAATTTAGGCACGAGCAAGTTTGCGAGCGACGGTTTAGTTAAATGAGTGTCTAGAAAAGTTTATAAACGAGTTGCAAACTATACTTTTTCTACGACAAATACTTGATACTAAAAAATGATTTAAATCAAATATTTGTATAAAGCGACATCTATACGAAAATAAAGTAGCCATCCCAATAAACATTTTTAAAGTAATTTTCACCATTAACAATGCATGTTAAATTAATTGATAACTTTGATTTTTTTATTACCATAATTGCAAAATATTATCACAAAGTATTAAAAATTCTTACACGGGAACGTACAAAAAAGTGATAGTTGTCTTTATTGAAATTCCCGTAAGAATTTCTAACTTGGCGTTAAAATCTCAAATTTTTTTTGTACCTTATAAAAAAAAGAAAATTTTTTAAAGGAAAAAAAAAATTTTTACTCAAGATCTTGAAGTGGCCAACTCGTTTTTTAAATAAATATTGAATCAAATGGGGTAGTTCCAACGGGAAATTCTTTTTTTGGTCCAAAATCGTGGAAAACATGTAAAAATTGTGAATGTGATTTTTTTTCACTCAACTTTCATTCTAATACAAAAGAAAGTGCATTTCATTTTTTAATTTTTTACTTAAATTACAAATCAATGGGAAAAAAAACTTTTTCAACTTTTGACTTCCAATTGGCTTTTAAGGGGATACCCTACAGATTCTAGAACAAAAAAAAGAATTTCCCGTTGGAACTACCCCATTTGATTAAATATTTATTTAAAAACCGAGTGGGCCACCTCAAGATGTTGAGTAAAATTTTTTTTTTCTTTTAAAATTTTTTTTTTATAAGGTACAAATTCTACCCCATGCTAAGAAAAAAAAACAAACATTTTGTTTTCAATCCACCCTAATAATTATAAAATTCTTCTTATCAGTAGGTGCGATTTTAAATATGAATCATTCTCTTCGGTAAATTACTATATGCCAAGAGGCAATTCAAAAACAATTGCGTTTACATAAAAGATTTGAATAAAATCGCCGGTTTCGATTGTTTTTATTGAAATGTTGGTAAATAATTCATTACGATGGAGTAGCGAGGCATTCTGCGCTCTCATCCACTCGCCATGGCGGTAGGAACAAGAGCTGTGTAATACACAGTGTGTAGCCATCTGAATTTTAAATTAGACGCGCCACTTGATAACAGAGCACTCTTCGCCTTGTTTAACTTTCGAATCATATAACTGCGGCAGAAGTCGCGCAAACATTCCAATAAATTCGCTGACATGATATATTGTAAATACCGGATTTGGATTTCGAAATTTAAACACGAATTTTTAGTGGCTACGTAATATTTCCCAAAATTAGGTTAATATCACAATCTGTTTTCGCGCAGTGATTGCTCGTTTGGTGTACTTTTGGTGAAAAATGCAATTGTTGACAAGAACCCGATTTAAAACAATTTTATAAAATGTAAAATATAAATGCTCCTTGGGAACATTTCAAATGCAACCCTTCATTAAACCTTTTTTTATTTCCCATAAGAAATTTGATTTAAAAATACATTTTTCGTTTTAAAGACTATTTGAAAATTAAATTTACTAAATTAAAAAATTAATTTTAAATCTGATATCAACATTGTAAACTCGTGTTCTAAAATAAATACTATGGCTTAAAAGTCGACTATAAATACAGGGTGTCCCAGTGATTTTGGAATTAAGTGGAGTCCTTAATGCAAAATTTTATAATTTTTTTTACCATATAACCATAGATATTTATTTTAAATAATATTGCACGCGTATGTCAATTTTTAAAAATAAACATAACAGTAAGAGTAAACTTTTGTACTCGATACTGATCTTCGGCATTTTTCTTTTTAGATATGTACATTTAGGATTTATTCATCTGTGTTTTATAAATATAAATATCTTGTATGTATATGGGTGATTCTACAAAAGTTGGGCAACTTTTGACCTCATTTCGTTTATATAGTTTTCGGAGAAAATTAAACAGTATTTTGTTATGAGAACATAGATAATATAATAAATATACTGTTCCAGACCGAGCCAGTCACTTTTTCAAACAGTTTCTGAAATATATGTGTTTTCTAAATTTGAATGCAAGGGAAGTGACGAGTATACCAGGATACTAATTAAATACATAATTTATTGGAAAATATAAGATTTATTGCAACTTTGAGCATATTATACATTAAATGTTTTAAAATCAAATAATACCACACATCAGTGGCGGCTGGTGGATTTTGGGTATACCGATATCTCAATTATTAGATATGGGACCCACACCAAATTTATATGAGTTTATAATGACAATAAATAAACAAGTTCTGCGCAAGCAGAATTTAAATTAAAGTTTGCGAAAAAAAGATAACCGAAACATCGAACATGAAACTGACGACACGATACTGATGAATGGTATACAAATTTGAGATTATAATTCGGAGTTAAAACGAGGACTTGACGTTTAAACTTCAATATTTCGCAGGAATTTTGAATTTTAACATTGCTCACAGAACTGACGGGTTAAAGTGAGTACAAAGATTATCAATTTTTTTAAAATTGCTATTATTCGAATATATGATAAAATATGAAAAATACATTATTTAATGTTTTATAGTTTGTAGTGAAATTGAAAAATTTAAGATAAATTGAATATATCTTAAAATATTTGATTCAGGAGTTGTGACACGCCAAGGTAATGATGTTTTGAATATTTATTATGTTTTTCTACAAACGTGCTTTTGAAAAAATACATTAAAATTGGGTAGACAAGTTAAAAAAACCTGGATCTTTTGTAATATACTGAAATATTTACAAAAAATATTAAAATACCCACTCTATTGACTGACGACATCAAGTTGTCCAATTTTTGTAGAATCACCCATATACTAATTATAAAATAAAGACCCATTATTATTATTATTATTATTATTATTTTTTTTTAAAAAGAGGGTCTGTCCGTCTCTTGACGCTAAAGGGGTGGTGGAGGAATAAGATGGACCGTCACGCCCGAAGGGGAAGGGTTTTTTTAAATTAATTTGAATAAAATTG
The DNA here is from genome assembly GCA_921294245.1 of Brassicogethes aeneus. Classification (NCBI taxonomy): domain Eukaryota; kingdom Metazoa; phylum Arthropoda; class Insecta; order Coleoptera; family Nitidulidae; genus Brassicogethes; species Brassicogethes aeneus. The sequence continues at coordinate 12,777,913 of OV121133.1, forward strand.
CTTATTAAATGGAACAAATTTTGTTCCATTTTTAGTCAGATTATTACAAAAAAAGAATCGGAAAAAATATGTTTATAGGTTAGAGAAGTTCGATAATTTCTCACATGACCCTTCAGGGGGGTATTTGCATCGTAACATTCTGTCACGGTGGAGAGGGAGGGGTTTGGACTATTTTTAGCGTCACGAGATTTATGGACGGCCCCTTTCTTAATTTATTGGAAAGAACATTCAAAATCCAAATTTCGTTATCCAAACAATATTCTAGACAATAAAGTCAATTGCAATTGTTTAAACAGTAAATTACAGCAATTTTTTACATACGAAGTTACATAAATATGATTTTAAAAATTGTTCACATATTATTTGAATTTAAATAATCAAAATTAAAAAAACTTAAATTCAAAACCAAAATACTTATCTGTAAAGTTGACAGCGTCAACAATACAATTAGGGTAATTTTATATAAATTAACTTAATTTTTTATTTGATTTTGGGACAAAATAATATGTAAAACTCGTAAAGAATGGTCGATTATAAACTCGCATTATTGCCATGCTCGCTTCCCTCGCGTGTCAAACGAATGTCGATTATGAACGAGCGATATAAAGAAAAATATTTTATTTTTTGACAACTTTAACACTCTGTGTCTTAAAAACAGTGGCCCTTCTGAAAAAAAAATTATGTTTTCTACTTTGTATTTATGTGGTGTTATTTCGGAACACCCTGTAGATTTTTGGTAGTTTAGTTCAACTATTTCTAACTTCAGGCCGTGACTAAAACGCCATAAAGTCACAGCTCGTCAATGTAAGATTAGATAATAGTATATTATGTATCAAGTTTGATAAACGCCATTTTATAAACGTATTTAATTTAGGCACGAGCGAGCTTGCGAGCGAGTGCTTAAATTAATGAGTGTATATAAAAGTTTATAAACTATACTTTTTCTACGACAAATCCTTATTATTATCTTAAAATGATTTAAATCAAAATCTATGAAACAATAGGGGAAACTGTGTGTCACCGTCAAATGTCACATTTTTTAATTTTATAAACACAATTATAAAGGTTATAAATCAAAATGTATTTCTTGAAAATTGACAGTTTTTCACAGTGAAAGTAAAGAATAGTATATTATGTATCAAGTTTGATAAACGCCATTTTATAAACGAATTTAATTTAGGCACGAGCGAGCTTGCGAGCGAGTGCTTAAAATAATGAGTATATAGAAAAGTTTATAAACGAGGTGCATAATATACTTTTTCTACGACAAATACATATTATCTTAAAATGATTTAAATCACAAATTTGTATAGAGCGCCATCTATGAAACAATAGGGGAAACTGTGTGTCACCGTCAAATGTCACATTTTTTTTATTTTATAAACACAATTATAAAGGTAATAAATCGAAATGTATTTCTTAAAAATTCACAGTTTTTCACAGTGAAAGTAAAGAAAATGTTTTATGAGCACTTTACAGTGGAGTCCGTGCCCGAATTTAAGTTATGGTTTACTGCTGGCGAAATTAAAAGGTCAGTACAATGTTCATATAAACTTTTCAAATATTGGCGTTGAGAAACTATTTAAAACTTTTGTATTTTTGTATTGAGATAATAAAGTAATTTTCACATTTAGTATTATTTTACAAGAAAGGCACTTTATTTTAAGGATTGTATGGCATTTGACAACTGTCAACTAACTTAAAACTAACTTCAGCCCGTGACTAAAAACCTGTTGCTAACTTCAGCCCGTGACTAAAGCGCCATAAAGCCACAACTTGTCAATGCGTATTTAAAAGGTCACTTAGTGTCATGGGAACATGTACGATAAAGGGCGTTTTAAAGGTGGGAGTAGAACATCTAACTAAAAATGTTCTAAAATTGTAAATAAAGAACTGTTTTAATAAATGTCCAAAAAAATTTAAAAATTTATTTTTGAAGTCTTAAAACTTCCTAAACTGTTCTGAAATTATTTTCTGTTAGCTATAAACGTTTTTACAGGTCGCGTTAATTTACCTGTGTCTATAATTATTGTCTTGAAATTTAGTTCAGAGTTATTAAGAACCAAGAATACGTTCTTATACGTTAAAATATCTAGAAAAACGTCAAAATATACAGTGACTCTTTTCTTGCTAAATCCGACCCTACAATGAATTGTATTCTGAATGAAATGGGCAAACATAGCGACAACACTATGGCAATAAATATGTGCTATTCGCAGCATGAATTATTTATTATTTAGGTGGCATTGTTGGAAATTTCTACGCCGCCTAGTGAGTTTAACTCAGTGAGTTATAACGCACTTCTCGGACAAATTTTGAGATAGTGCTGATCGTTAATTAAGCCTAGCAGGATGTCTTAAAACTTATGCGTCCATTACGCCCATGGGTTTCTGGGTCAATCGAAAATTAATGATTTCAGACAGATGATTTTATGCCTAGTTATTTTTTATAAAAAAAGTAATTTATCTTCAAGCGTTGTATAATTTAAAATTTATTATTGTCAACACTTACTACCAAGTATTTGATTATCTCCTAGCCTAAAAAAATAATTTAAACCAATTATGAGATGATTTTTAGTCTGTAATTTAAGTTTTGTAGACGTACTATAAGTACTGCTTTTTTGGGTTTTTTAAGGATTAGTTATATGAAATTATTTTTTGTTTAAATTTTGGTACATATTTTTTAAATTTCTTTTTCTACTCCCACCCTTAAAACGCCCTTTTCGTACATGTTTCCATGACACTAAGTGACCTTTTAAATACACATTGACAAGTTGTGGCTTTATGGCGCTTTAGTCACGGGCTGAAGTTAGTTTTAAGTTAGTTGACAGTTGTCAAATTTCATACAATCGTTAAAATAAAGTGCCTTTCTTGTAAAATAATACTAAATGTGAAAATTATTTAATTAGCTCAATACAAAAATACAAAAGTATTAAATATTTTCTCAACGCCAATATTTGAAAATTTTATATGAACATTGTTCTGACCTTTTAATTTCGCCGGCAGTAAACTATACTCAAAGTGCTCATAAAACATTTTCTTTACTTTCACTGTGAAAAACTGTCAATTTTTAAGAAATACATTTCGATTTATAACCTTTATAATCTGTGTTTATAAAATATTATTATTATATTTGACGGTGACACACAGATTCCCCTATTGTTTCATAGATGGCGCTCAATACAAATATTTGATTTAAGTCATTTTAAGATAATAATAAGTATTTGTCGTAGAAAAAGTATAGTATGCACCTCGTTTATAAACTTTTCTATACACTCATTAATTTAAGCACTCGCTCGCAATCTCGATCGTGTCTAAATTAAATTTGTGTATAAAATGGCGTTTATTAAACTTGATACATAATATACTATTATCTACTCTTACATTGACGAGCTGTGACTTTATGGAGTTTTAGTCACGGGCTGAAGTTAGAAATAGTGACTCTTGGGCATTTTAGTCACGGGCTGAAGTTACCTTTATTATAAATTAGGAAAATGTGAGGTTCAATCCGTTTGAAGTTGGCAGGTGTCAAATGTTTAACAAATAAAATTGGCTTTAAATTCTTCTTTATGTTCATCGTAGTTAAAGTATAGTATGCAACTCATTTTATAAACTTCTTTACACTCGTTTTATTAATGACTCGCTCGCAAGCTTCGCTCGTGCCCAATAAAACTCGTAATTAAATTGACGTTTATAAAACTTGATACATAATATACTATTATTGAAGTTTTTCAAAACATTTTATTGCAATATTTTAAAATATTCCTTTTTATACCTATTTATATAGTTTGTGCAAATATTATGTTTATTTTTGAAAAAAGCATTAATAATAAAATTAGGCATTTTGTTAAGTTGGTGTCCATGTGGATAGTAATTTTAATTAAAGTAATTGGTATTGTTTTTTTAAAAAATTTAAATATCTTAATATTTCATAAACAAAAATTGTCAGAGAAATATTTAATAATCTAGCATTGATTAAATATTAAATTAATTTATGACAAAATATAAAAAAATAAAGGATTATTTCATTAGCCAAATTTTTGAGGTACCTATATAGGAATTTGGTAAAATTAAATTTAAAAAAGTACTTTAGAAATTCTACTGGCCAAGATAATCTCTTAAGATATTAATATATTTGCAGCAAAGAAAGGTAAAAGACTAAATTTAGTCAAAATAATGGTTTTTAGAAAATCGATTCTTATAATCGAAAATCGGTCAAGAATAAATCAAAATATCGATTTAGTTTGCATATTCCTAAAAGGGACTCTTCTTTTAAAAATATATAATATTTTTTAACTCTTAACTATGAGGCGCCGTTTGTGTCAAAATTAAAAGTGCTAAAAAAACTTATTTTGTTTTATAAATAATTAATTATATGCTTTATAAAATTATTATTACTTTTGATTCGCAGAAAATTATTTTATAAAAAAATAATTTTATAAAAAAAAGTTATTTTATAAAAAAATTATTTTATAAAGAAATAATTTTATAAAAAAAAATAATTTTATAAAAAAAAAATTATTTTATAAAAAAAAATTATTTTATAAAAAAATAATTTTATAAAAAAAAATTATTTTATAAAAAAAAATATTTTATAAAAAAAAATTATGTTATAAAAAAATAATTTTATAAAAAAAAAATATTTTATAAAAGACGACGGGCGCATTTATAAATTAATTTTTACAGCAGCCATCTCTCTTTGTTTGTAGACTCGAGTAAACCCGAGTGAACCCGAACGACCTTCCCCAGATACAATTTTATGACGGACTCGGCTTTTGTTTGACGCAATTTGGGGAAACGATTGAAAATAATAATTTATTATTTTTATTAATTGATTAATTAATTTTTTAATTTTTAATTAAAGGTTAAGTTAATTTACTTTTAAAAATTTAGATATTTAAAATGTAAGGTACCTAATCAATTTTAACAGTTAATTATTAGATAAAGGTGTAAATCATTATTTGTTTTGCATTTAACTAAAAGTGCTTTCTTATAAATTAAAGAATTCTTGTTAAAAACTAAAAATCAAAATAAATGTAAATGAAAAAATTAATTAATTAATTAATAAAAATAATAAATTATTATTTTCAATCGTTTCCCCAAATTGCGTTAAGCCCAGTCCGTCATAAAATTGTATCTGGGGAGGGGCGTTCGGGTTCACTCGAGTTTACTCGAGTTACAAACAAATAGAGATGGCTGCAGTAAAAATTAATTTATAAATGCACCCGTCGTCTTTTATAAAATAATTTTTTTTTATAAAATTATTTTTTTATAAAATAATTTTTTTTTATAAAATAATTTTTTTTTATAAAATTATTTCTTTATAAAATAATTTTTTTTTATAAAATTATTTTTATATAAAATAATTTTTTTTTATAAAATAATTTTTTTATAAAATTATTTCTTTATAAAATAATTTTTTTATAAAATAATTTTTATTTATAAAATAATTTTTTTTTATAAAATAATTTTTTTTTATAAAATTATTTTTTTATTAAATAATTTTTTTTTATAAAATAGTTTTTTTTTATAAAATAATTTTTTTTTATAAAATTATTTCTTTATAAAATTATTTTTTTATAAAATAATTTTTTTTATAAAATTATTTCTTTATAAAATTATTTTTTTATAAAATAATTTTTTTATAAAATTATTTCTTTATAAAATAATTTTTTTATAAAATAATTTTTATTTATAAAATAATTTTTTTTTATAAAATAATTTTTTTTTATAAAATTATTTTTTTATTAAATAATTTTTTTTTATAAAATAGTTTTTTTTTATAAAATAATTTTTTTTTATAAAATTATTTCTTTATAAAATTATTTTTTTATAAAATAATTTTTTTTATAAAATTATTTCTTTATAAAATTATTTTTTTATAAAATAATTTTTTTATAAAATTATTTCTTTATAAAATAATTTTTTTATAAAATAATTTTTATTTATAAAATTATTTTTTTATAAAATAATTTTCTGCGAATCAAAAATTATTTTATAAAAGACGACGGGCGCATTTATAAATTAATTTTTACAGCAGCCATCTCTCTTTGTTTGTAGATACTCGAGTAAACCCGAGTGAACCCGAACGCCCCTCCCCAGATACAATTTTATGACGGACTGTGCTTTTGTTTAACGCAATTTGGGGAAACGATTGAAAATAATAATTTATTATTTTTATTAATTAATTAATTAATTTTTTCATCTACATTTATTTTGATTTTTAGTTTTTAACAAGAATTCTTTATGTTTAAACGTTTTTTCATATACCTATAATTATAGGTATATGCGTTTTTTATAAGAAAGCACTTCTAGTTAAATGCAAAACAAATAATGATTTACACCTTTAACTAATAATTAACTGTTAAAATCTATAAACAGCACTACGGTGATCGTATTGTTCATCTTTTACAGGAGGAAGGGAGAAAGGAGGAAGGCAATCTTTAAATTAGGCTTTAGGCGCCAACAAAATTCGCATGCGAGTCCCGGGGACTCAGGTGTCGAATTAAAGGTTAAGTTAATTTACTTTTTAAAATTTAGATATTTAAAATGTAAGGTAATCAATTTTAACAGTTAATTATTAGATAAAGGTGTAAATAATTATTTGTTTTGCATTTAACTAAAAGTACTTTCTTATAAAAAACGTTTAAACATAAAGAATTCTTGTTAAAAACTAAAAATCAAAATAAATGTAGATAAAAAAATTAATTAATCAATTAATAAAAATAATAAATTATTATTTTCAATCGTTTCCCCAAATTGCGTCAAACAAAAGCCGAGTCCGTCATAAAATTGTATTTGGCAAAGGGCGTTCGGGTTCACTCGGGTTTACTCGAGTGTCTACAAACAAAGAGAGATGGCTGCTGTAAAAATTAATTTATAAATGCGCCCGTCGTCTTTTATAAAATAATTTTTTTTTATAAAATTATTTTTTTATAAAATAATTTTTTTTTATAAAATATTTTTTTTTATAAAATTATTTTTTTTTATAAAATTATTTTTTTATAAAATAATTATTTTTTTATAAAATAATTTTTTTATAAAATAACTTTTTTTTATAAAATTATTTTTTTATAAAATAATTTTCTGCGAATCAAAAGTAATAATAATTTTATAAAGCATATAATTAATTATTTATAAAACAAAATAAGTTTATTTAGCACTTTTAATTTTGACACAAACGGCGCCTCATACTTAACTCTCTAAAAATGAATTAGTCAAAAATGACTAATTTAGTAGTTATTAGTGGCTGCTTTTTCACTTCTACCATGGTTAACCATGTACGTCAAAAATTATGAAAATGGAGTAATTTTTGAGATATAGTCAATTTCATATTAAATGGAAAATTGACTATATCTTTAAAACTGTTCTACTTTTTTAAATTTTGATGACATTTTCATATTCAGAGGACAATTTTACATACGAATTGGCTTTTAAATTTTGGGATACCATGGTTTACCATGGTACAAGTGAAAAAGCAGCCACTAATAACTATTAAATTAGTCATTTTTGACTCATTCATTTTTAGAGAGAAAAAAGTATATTATTATAAGAGAAATAATGCGCATTATTTCGAGTTTAATACTATGCTTTTTCTATATTCGATAAAAATTACTTAATTGCAGTCAATTAAGTAATTTTTATCCCGATTTTAAAGATCATTATAGTCGTATACATAAAAAATCTGACATCTGTTAAACTTACTTTTCCCAATTTAAAACCTGATTGGTTCAAATAACAGTGAATATTGGTTACCATTATTTACGAAAAAACCCAAAAAATGCCAATAATATGCAATAGTTTTTATACAATAAGTTATAGTTACAATTAAAAATAAATAAATAATTATGAGTTAATTAAGATCTGTGGCTCACAATTAGTAGTGTTTTTAATATTTAATTGATATTTTTACCTAAATCAAATTTTTAGATAAATACCTAGACTCGGCATAACATATTTTGTGTAATTGTATCTTCGTGTTTATAAATAAACTATACATTGTACGCTGTACGTTTAATTTAAACCTTATAATTATCTGTAATCTCCTAATTATTTTAATTAAGCCGCTGGTTATGTTCTCACCGATTTCCATTGAACTGTACATCGACAGAGCAACGAGACGCAAAAGTTTATATTACCCATTGATCCATTGTATTAATTAATAATAAATTATTGTGGGTGTAAGGATTCGCAGGGTTTTCAATTACCTTAATTTGTAATGTGAATTGAAATTCCACCACAATAGAATGCATACATTGTCATTGAAAAATCTATGGCGCACACTGTGTAAAAATTTGAATTAAATTAACTGTAAATTTAAAATAATAATTAAAGATTCATTATACTGTATACTGGATTGGATATATTTTATAAAATTGTACAATATTCAATACTAAATGATTATTTTTTTGTTTTAGGTAATGAAAATATCACTACACCACATAGACTAGATGTCAGGTATAAAAATAATGAACTATTTTACAGAACAAACACAAATAAAATAAACAACATTTATCTCCACGCGGTCTATAATTTAAACTTTATTGTTGTCAACATTCGATAAAGAAATACCTTGTTATGGCCTAGGCCGATAAAAAATTTTATGAGGCAAGTAATTAGTTCGATTTTTTCTCGCTAGGGGTATTGTTTTGACAAATTAATTCTTTTCTAAGAAATAAACGTACTAAACTGGTTTAATTTATTTATAATAAGCACTAATTTGTTTGTTTTACTGTTAATGTTTAATATTTTTTATTAAATTATTGTAAAATTAAATATGAATTATAAAACAAAAAGTGACGTTAGGCAACCAAGAAAACGCACGATTCTTTTTCCACGATTTAAGTTATCTTTAAGTTTTAATTTGCTTTAAGTTTTTAGTAAAATTAAATGTTAAACACAGCTTAAACATTCCAAACTACCTATTTTTTAAATAAAAATCCAAACAATTTGAAATTAGATACCTACCTATTTATTAAACAATTAATTGAATTCCATGTAGCCAAAATCCATTTCTACTTAAATCATGTAGATAGGTATTGTACAAACTATTACTGCTTCTAAAAGCAATAATAATTATTGTACATTTAATGTAATCTTTAGCTAATAAATAAATGAGATTTTAAAAAAGTGAGGTTAGGCCGCTTTGATGTTAAATTAAATTGACCTATATAAAGTGCTTTGAAGATAAAATGTTGTATGCCATTCGGCATGTGCTTCGCTCAATTGTAGGCCTCCGCTACACGTCGGCCTTCAAACCTTAAGCTTAGCACAAAAAGCCTTACTTCTTAACCTAATGAAATAAATAACTATATATATAGGCTTATAATATGAAAATAGCTATACGATAAAAAAGGTACATCTTAAACGTTTAAACATAACATATGCTATTCGGAATAGCCTTTTTCTGCCTTTCCTAATCAAAAGGAAATTTTTATATTTTTTAACTGATAATTTTTAATTAATACTAAATCTCATGCCCGTATGCAGGAGCACACAAAATAAAATTTATTTGCAATTAAGTTTGCTTTCGAGCCAGACTACTGCAATAGAGCCAATTTAATTAATTAATTTTTCGGAATATTATAAATTAGCACTTAAGTGCTAATTTATAATATTCCGAAAGTAAAAGTATTAATTTCTAAGCACCATTATAAATTATGGGTTTAAGATAGGCAACTATAAGTTTCCAATTAACAGTTTAGGAAATTTATAATAGTGATTTATAAAATTTTCCCGATATCATAATAAAATTTAAATTTTAAATAGAACAAAGATATTATTAACATTATTTAAAAAAAATAATTTCTCTTGATGGTATCTCATAATATTTCCATAATTAAATCGTCATTTCTACGACTATTTCACTCGAGAAGATTAAAATACTGTGGGAGCCTTATTATTAATTCCGTGCATACAAAAACAAAACGGAACATAAATATGCATTTAAATGGTTTCTCTGAACGTTCGTCAAATATTTAACGCAAACATTTGGACATTTTGGAGTTTCGAAACAAAATAGTGTATAGAGAGTTATTATAAGTGAGTATAAATCGGGGCCGTTGCACCTCAGATCCGGCCAAAACAATGAAAGTAAACAGCTCGAGATACTTACGTAATTGATATTCAAATATGGTCGGTTTTAGTGAAACAATCGACGAAATATGAAGTGGGCATTGAGTTGTGGTAATGGAAAATTAATTTAACGCAAAAACCTTTTAAAAGTTTAATATTTGTAATCCTTTTGCTAATTAAAAATAAAAACTTTACGTTAACCTTCGCTTGACCATTTTCTGGAATTTTAAATTTCCACCCAAACGTGGTAAGTAGGTTTCCCTATATTATTTTTTTAGTCAAGGTTTTTATTATTTATAAGGTATTAAAATAAGTTAAAAATAACGTTTTGTTAAAAAATAACTAATAATTAAATCAAATGGTATTCTAAAAATTGGGGTAAACCTATTATTGGGCCATTAATTAACTATACAGGGTGTCCCAGAACTCGCGCCACAGAAAAAAAGGGAACGGGTCGAAAGTTATGCGAAACACATAGGTACCTAAAAATTAAAATTATCAAACGCAAAGTATAAGCGAGATAAGAATAAAAAACGATAGCAAATCCCAATACATGGCCATAGGGAATTCTTTAAATTTCTAGGACACTTAGGATGCATTGTTGACAAAAATATGTAAAATATTTGATCGACTAGAATCCACTTGTGATACTGCTGTCAATTTTTGTTCCTGTCCTTATTTATTATTTTAAGTTGTTTTCTTCCTCTGATTATGCCGAAATAATGATTATTTATGGGGAATACGGGCGCAATGCTAGGGAGGTAGCACGAGTTTTTTCCAGTGCTTTCTGTGCCAAAGCAGCATTTTAAGTAAAAGCGTAGAGCTTTGAGGCATTATTACTTAATTTAATTAAATATTTTGTTAACTTAACCTTAAAAATTTATTTTAAAGTAAAACTTTTTTTAAAGTTATTTAATAAGTTTTATTTATGTTATTTTTACCTATTTTAATAACCCTTAAGTTTCAACACTTTAAAGTATTATGAGGGACATAATTTTTAGGAAAGAAAATTACTTATAAGTGTATTACACCTAAAGGAAAATTAACGGTAATTTTAACGTCAGGATTTTTACTTGGTAAATTTTACACATAAGTCATAAATTTACGATATTAAGACCACTTTATAAAAGTAAATAATTCCTATTCGCTTGGTATTTTTTAGGGTTATTAGTCATAATAAATACTATTTAAATTGACTAAACAAGGAAAAATAAGCTTAAAGTGAAAAATAAAACTTTAAGTGAAAATTTTTGTCAGGTCGCCATAATGAGTTTTTTAAGATGACATCCATTACTTATCTAAACATTTATATAATATTTTTTCATAAATATTGTTCCAAAATATAATAAAGAAAGTTTTAGTTATTAAAAACTAAATGATTTTTAAAAGTTTTGTTGAATTTTTACCCAAGCAATAATTTTTCTTAAAACCGTAAATTATTTAGAGGGCATATAATTTTTAGGATGTATCGTGCCTATTTTTATCAATAAAATTTGTTTAAGTTTTAATGCAAAATATTATTAGTTTTGACAATTTAAGTTATATTTTTTAATTTTACTCTAGAGTGGCCTTTATTGCTTTGCAAGTACCATTTTATAAAATATAAATTAAAAGAACAAAGAAATTACTAATGTCAATGTTTTAGAAAGAAAGAGCAAACAGTTGGTAATTATAGCGTTATTTTTACGTAAATTTTTGGTATTTCTATTGTTTTTATTACGTTATTCTCTTAGTAGATCAAAAAGGTTATTATGGAGGTAAAATAACGAAATAAACCATTCCCCAAATTTGGTAATTTTTCGTATCTATACCGTTATAGAACCGTTTTGGTTAACCGTAAAAAATACTTTAAAGTTAACTTAGTAGTAAATTTGTAGTTATTTAAACTTGAAATGCTGATTGGGTGTTGTAAGGAAATTGCTCCTTAATGTATTAGAACAGATAAAAATAAAGAAGCTATTTTCAATGCCTTTGATGCAAATAGTAGGAAGAGCATAAGGGAAGCTGCAGGCGAATTTCCCGTTCACAGTTTAGTGGGCTATGAAGGACGTTCATTTTAGTGGTTGCTAAAGATTTTGCTCTGGGGTACAGAACTAGTTGTTTAATTTTTAATTTAAAACATTGGCGTCCTGAAGTATGACATTCCTTTTTGAAAGGTTAGTAAACAAAGTCGGCTAAAAGATTTTAAAATAAAGTATGCAACTCGTTTATAAATTTCTCGTGACTACAATGGCGTTTATCACATAATATACTATTATTTTATACCCTTTTAAAAATAACTTAAATATTGCAATTTCTCCTGAAATTATTTAGAAGGCACAAAAAATTCAGAAAACATTTTTTGACCATGTTATAAAATTAAACCCCTAGGCTTTATAAATGTTTTAGTATGACATTTTTAATAATATAAAAATAAAAATTTCAGGAAGCACTATTATATGTATTACATTGCTTGTGGTCAAAATCTAAAAATACAAGTTGTAATTTTTATTTCAAAATTATTATTTTTTTACTGTTCTACAATCCTAATACAAAAAGACACAATATGTTATAGAACTAATGCTCGTTCAACCTTTTTCTACTTTCCATGACTTTTTTAGCAATTTTTTAAAATGTCTAAAAACTTATAAAATATTTTTTTGTAGTAGTGTACAACAAAGATGATATAAAGAAAAAATAATTTAATTTAATTCTTATTTTTATCTTTTTAAACGTTTACACATTTACCTATTTTTATGTTTATTTACAATTTAGTAGAACTTTAAATACTACGCAAAAAATTATTGAATACCTCTTTTCAACTTTCTGACTCATAGACATAGAGTATAGTACCTAGGTTAATAATAAAAAATAAATAAATTTTGTTAGCAACCATTATTGGTTGTTTTTAAATTAACATTTACAGATTCATCAGTCATTTGTTACTATGTTTTTATATTGCTAAATCTGTTTTTTATAGTATAAGTTCGTATAAATCATGGTATGTTTATTTCTGCTAGCAACAACAAAAATAATTTGTTTTGTTAAAAAAAAATTTAAACTAACTTTTAGTAATAAGTAATAAACAATGTTATCGTTGGATTCTGTATTGTTTATTGCATTTCGATTTAAAAACCTTTTTTTATTCTTAAATCCAAAATAAAAATGTTTGTTGGGTTTTCCTGTTTACTATTAAAAGGACATTTTTCTAGTTACTTTCGTTAAAATTGGTTTTAGTAGATTATATGTAAAATCTCTTACTTAAACCCAATCTAAAACAGGATCGATTTCCAAAAGTAATTGCCTAATTAGAATAACCAATCTGTAGTGAGAAAATTAGTTTTAAAATTAAATTTCCCAGTGGTGTTAACTTAATAAAATAATTAAAAAGTAATAAAATATTAATTACTAATTAAAACTTCCACGTAACCACGGTATGAAAATTAAAAATAATATGAAAGTGTTTCATAAATTCTACTTACTAAAGTTTTCCTACAATTATAGTGAGAAAGAAACGTGATAAAATGGAATCGATACTTTTTATGAGGATTTTTATTACAAAAATCCATTAGGCTATGGTCAACTTTGTATAAATCACATTTATTTATTATCTTTTAAATCTATGAGGTTTTTATATATAATATAAAATTATATAACAACGTATGTAATTAATAATATAATGTGAACCAAAAATTTTAAAATCTTGTCAAAATAATAATTTTGTTATATGATCATTACATTACATTACATGTGGTCTAAAATTAACATAAAAAAGCTATCCAACGTAATAAATTATAACAAATCTTTTACATATTCACAAATGTCACCATTGACCTATGACTGATGCTGTTTTGGAAACAAAAATTATCATTTAACTGTACATTTTAAACTTATGTTTTGCTTTATTATTGTTTCAAAGATAAACAGATAATAAATATTTATACATTCTAAAATCCTATTTCAAAACCATTAGTCATAAACGAGTCTCTGTAGAAAACGAAAATTGAAAAGCCTTTTTTATATATTATTTATTTAAAAATCTTCATTTTAAAATGGAAATGTTTAAAATTGAATTTATTAAATTCTACTAAGAAATGTATGTTTTATGGTAAAACGGTTCCTTATAAAGAAACTGGAATACACTGCCTTTATTTTTATTTAATTTCTTGAAACAAGGTGTGTCGATTTTAAAAACATAACAGCTATAATAAGGATTTCCAACAATTTATATTTTAGCGATTTTTTTTTTTAATATATACGTGAGTATACAAAAAGCGTGTAAATCTTGTGACAACCGACTACGGCAACTGGTTATTCAAATATCGCAAATACACGATTAATGTTTGTTTAATCATCATTATTTATATCCGAAAAAAAAAATGTTAACGGTAGAAATCACACCGACAAACATAAACAACAGGGTTCATTAATTGACAAGCAAAAATATATATGGAATGGAAAAGAATGGGCAGCAAACAGTTATGCAAACAGCAATTATTTAAAATATTGGTTTGAATTATTTATATGAATTCGGACTATCCATAAATGGACTAAAATAGCAATAAAATAACAAAAATATGCTAAAACTATCTAGAATTACTTTAAGTAAATAAAAACTGTCTTACAAATGTAAACCATCTTAAAAACATGTTATCAATAAAATTTCATCATGTTAAAAATTGTTCATTTCAAATGACGCAGCGAACCTTTTAAATCGAAAAATCCTTATAACTTTGGTATTCCTGTGGATTTTGAAACAAAGTAAGTTTTACATGTAAACATTAATGTACATTTTTATCCAATTTTTGCTACTGGTTTGAGTTACCAATGGTAATTTTGATGATAACTAACCATCACCATATTTTGTTTTTATATTGACCACCATAGCTGATGTAGTTGGATACATCGTTGGATTTTTTATTTTTGAAATTTAACAATTTAAAATTCCAATATGGCTGCCATAGGAAAAACAAAGATGGTGGTTGTAAATGACGCAGTGAATCTTTTAAATCAAAAAATCCTTATAACTTTGGTATTCCTGTGAATTTTGAAACAAAGTAAGTTTTACATGTAAACATTAATGTACGAGCCCTAACCACAAAATGTTCGGACACTTCATAATTTATACAGAAATATTTTTCGTGAATGCTATCTCAAAATTATTAGAAGTTATGAAAAATTTAGCTTATTTTGGCCCCTCGAAGCGATTTTTATTTTTAAAAAGTTTACCTTTTATTTTTAGCTTTTAAGAAAAGGCTAACTTTTTAACTTTTTTTTTTTGTATGAGTAAAAAAAGTTATAAATGGGCCCATTAAAAAGAACATAAAATATTATACAAACCCTGAAAATTTGGTAAAAATTGTATAAATAATAAGAAGGTTATAACGATATATATATCTGCAAAATCTCCCGTTTCCTAGGAAAATTGCAAAAACTCTTTAAAAATAGCATTTTTAAATTACTTATATATAAGTATACTTTTTTATAACTAATTTATTTTTTACCAAATTTTCAGGGTTTGTATAATATTTTATGCTCTTTTTAATGGGTCCATTTATAACTTTTTTTACTCATACAAAAAAAAGTTTAAAATTTAGCCTTTTTTTAAAAGCTAAAAATAAAAGGTAAACTTTTTAAAAATAAAAATCGCTTCCAGGGGTATATGCTAAAATGAGCTGAATTTTTCATAACTTCTAATAATTTTGAGATAGTATTCACGAAAAATTGTTCTGTATAAATTATGAAGTGTCCGAACATTTTGTGGTTAGGGCTCGTATATTTTTATCCAATTTTTGCTACTGGCTTAAGTTACCACTGGTAATTTTGATGGTAACTAACTATCACCATATTTTGTTTTTATATTGACCAGCATAACTGATGTAGTTGGAAACATCGTTGGATTTCTTATTTTTTATATTTAACAATGTAAAATGCCAATATGGCTGCGGTAGGGAAAACAAAAGATGGTGGTTGTATTTCAAAGTCCAATAGGAAAAAAATCACAAATTGGATGAAAATGTAGATAAATGTGTATACACATATATGTTTATATCTAAAACTTACTTTTTTACTTTTTTTTAAATTATTTGAGAAATTTTTTTTTCCAATTTTTAAAAGTTATTTTAAATTTAACCTGCCTTGTATAAAAATATACCCATACATGAAAGGATACTTTTAATGCACCCTGTATATTGTAAATTTCCATTGTTTAATTTGTCATTTTTGTTTTTATGCATATGTACAAAAAGTTACATATGTACAAATAACTTAAATCTCACCCTGTATGTATGTTGATTGGTTAAAATATACTGTTTTAAAATTTGAAAATATTTCCCATAATTTAAAAAAAAATGTTTTAATTGATAAATTTCAGGAAATTAAACATCTTGTGTTGTACGTAGTTGTGCCGGTAAACTAGATTTAACTGACAAAGCATTACAAATTTCGGGTGGAGACTCCACTGTGGAGTGCCCATAAAACATTCTATTTACTTTCACTGTAAAAAACTGCTTCTATATGGGATTTAAACGGTTGTTAGTCTATTTTCAAGGGTAAACCTCGATTTACACAAACAAAAATTGACATTTGACAGCTGGTAATACAGATTCCCATTCTTTCGCAAATGGTTACTCTATTTTTGTATAAATGTCGCTCTATAAAAATATTTAATTATAATTATTTTTTAATAAAAAAAGTTCATAAATTTTTTTAGACACTCATTTAATTAAACACTAATTTAAATTATTGACTAAAATAACGTTCACCAAACTTGATACATAATATACTATTAAAATCTTTATTTATAAGTGATATTCTACCTTTTAAATTTTATATTAATTAATTCCTGTTTTGACAAATTTAAAATTTAATTTAATTTAATTTAATTTAATGTAAATATTTGTTTGTCTTTGGCATATATAAACTTACTTACTATTATTATTGTTATTTTTAGTATTATTATTATGATTATTATTATGATTATTATTATTATTATTATTGAATATTAACGGTACCTATCCAACAAAAATAAAAATAATATAAAGCAGACTATAAAGTTGATTGATTAACATGTTAACAGGCAAAAATAAAAATAACAGAAATGGGCAGCAAACTTACTGTTAGGTATGGAGCAATTATGCAAAATATTAATTCGCAAATTAAGTCCCGCGGGTGTGCCGTCCGAATATCCAATTAAAATATCGCCAAAAAACTGAACCAATAATTAACAAATAAGCCTGTGCAAGGCGACTCGACAGGATAGCGGTTCACGTCAACAAAAAGTCCTCATTGATTGATGTTCCAATAAAAGATTCGTACATATGTATTAATTATGATATCAATCATAGAATTTTTTAATGGCTTATTTTGTTATGTTAATGTCAGTTCGTAAATTTGTTTCATTGGCTTTTTAAAACTACAGTCTACAATGGATTCATGTTTTTATAGGTTCTATTTCACCTTTTAACATAGTTAGGTTGTGTAATGTTTCACACCCGCATGTTAAACATAATAATGAAAATAAATTGGCCTTTAAAGATTCATTATAGTAATTAAAATCATTAAAAAGTATATTGTAAATGCTTATACTTTTTACAGTTTAACACGTCTCTTAAAACATGGATTAATAATCTTAGTTCATAAGCAACACAAGACACTTGGAAGAGTCTTTACAATTTAAACAAACCTTTGTTGCTTACATTTCTAGTAAGATGTCCTGTAAGAAATAAATGGAGATTTTTAAAACCTAATAATTTACTTATAAAAACTGGACATGGATAGTTAAGCAAAATCATAAACAATTTTATTTCATATATATTTTTTTGTTTTAGAATCGTAAAAATTGGTTTACGATCGAGCAGTTAAAAAATATCTAAAGATTAACGCTATGGCCTTAACATAAGAATTGTTAAATTTACTGCACGGCCGTAAAACCAACAATCTTATTAAATTTATTATCTACGTTTAAAAATTAGTTGAGACTTTATCAGATTAAGTTTGTTTAGTTTCTCATGATAAAAAAGATTTTTTGCAGGTAATTAGAAGGAATTTTTAAATAAAGTCATGTTTTATTTATAAATTTTAGTACTTTTGCGAATTTAATAGTTATTAGTTTATTATGTATCAACTTTGATAAACGCCATGTTAGTTAATTTTAATGTCTAGAAAAGTTTATAAACGAGTTATTCACCATACATATTATTAAAAAAATATAATTCATTACACAGTAAAAAAATATTTGGTAATTTTAACCAAATTTTGTTAATTCATGTCCACAGAACTTTATGTTAAGTTTACAACCAACTTTAATCTGTTAACTAATTGAATAATAATGAGTCAATAATGACTAATTGTCATAGCGAAAAAGCAGCCACTAATAACACAGTGCAACAGTGCAAAAGGGAATGGGATGAAACCAAGAGCAAATGAAAGGTAATAGCTTCTACAACAAAACCCTATTAGGTTTTTTTTAGATCACGTCTCAGTTTTTTATTATACGCATTTAAAGTTGGTAGACCCTATAGGGTCTACTAACTTTAAATGCGTATAATAAAAAACTGAGGGTATACCCTATAGTAGGGAAAAAATAAGTAAAAGAATTTTAATTTTTTAAAATTATTCTGGCAATATAGTCAAGGAATCCATTTTTATGTTAATTTTTACTAAGATCTACAGTAGGAGGCGCTGTCATACAATTGTTGCTATTTTTAAGTATTTTTATTGGTAAAATGATATTTTTATTATTTTTGAGGATGAGAAATCCATTTTTGTTGTAAATATATAAACTAGATGTCATCTAGTAGATGATATTTCAAAGCAATGTTTATTATTTTTGTTATATTAGTATAGAAACATACTTTTAGAAAATTTGGCATTTTTATACAAAAAATATTCTCTTTAATGCTTGAATCAAAAAACATGTTATTATTTTTAAATACGTAAATATACTTAAAAACAATACTTGTATACAAAAACTACAATTTTTTTTGATAATATATCGATGGTATTTTTGCAAAAGGGCGAATATGCCATTTTCCTGTTTTGAGAAAAACAACAAAAAGTATTTTTGCATAACCTAAAAAAGAAAATTGATTATATATTTGTTTCATTTAAAACGAAATTTTTTTTTTTTGCTGACACATAAAAATTTTGTTTTTTAGGTTGAAAAAAAATTTTCCTGAAAATTTGAATTTAAGTACTTTAATTTGAGTACTTTAATTTGAGCCCTTAACTTTTATTCTAAGTACTTCCTTTTTAATTTTGTAGTTTTTCCATATAAAAAGCATGTATTTTTAATCATTTTTACTTTAAATTTCTATATTTTGGCCGGGTTTTGAATTATAATTTTTATCACCATAATTTTCTGCATAGTATTCACGGTTTTTGTAAGGCCCTGCATCAATTTTGTTTTTGATTTATTTACGTTGATTGTAGTGGCTCCAAAAGTCGTATTTTCACTCTTTTCACATATTTTTGAGAAAAACGAGCGAATTACTGGTTTTACCGAAAAAGTTAAAAAAAAAAAAATGTAGAAAATTTAATTTTTGACAAAAAAGGTTTTTACGTTCATATCACTAAAGTTCTTTGTTTAAGAGATATAAGCAATGTATAGTTGTTGAATCAAATTACATAAATTTCAATAAAACCTATTTTTTCTTTGTTTTTGGTTATTGAATTGCTTATATCTCTTAAACAAAGCACTTGTGATATGAACGTAAGAACCTTTTTTGTCAAAAATTTTCTACAACTTTTTTATTTGAACTTTTTCGGTAAAACCAGTCATTCGCTCGATTTTCTAAAAAATATGAATAACGTTAAAAACAAATACTATTTAAAGCATTTAAAATATTTTTGTTATATATGTGGACAATATAATATAAAACAAAACTTAGTTCCAAAATATGAAAATGCAAAACAATTGTACCTACAAAATTACGGAATACATATAATTGAATATGTTGAAAAGTTTGCAGAGCTTCTTATAACAATTTAATTAATTGGTCACAAAAGAAAAAGAAGTCAATGAAATTTGGTGTTCCAATGTTGTGGTATAATTCAGGTAATTTTTTTATTTTTATATTATGTAAAACATGGATCCCCTATTCTTATTTTTGATTATATTGATTATATTTTATTTTTGTCAATTTTTAGATGAACAGCTGGAACTTCTGATACTTCTCGTGTTACTCCCGATTACAGCAGTGATAGTTTTTAAATAAAAATAAAATAGCGAATTTAATAATGTTTACTAAACATTGTTTAGTTTAAGTAATCATTTTTTTCGTAAAAATGCTATTTTCTATACTAATATACCTACTAAAAATATTAAAAATTGCTTTTGAATATCACCTAGGGTATATTTTACAACACACAAATGACAAAAATGGATTTCTCACCTTCAAAAATAATAAAAATACCATTTTACCAATAAAAATACGTAAAAAGTAGCAAACATTTTTTGATAGCGTCCTCTTCTGAGGGTCTTTGGTAAAAATTAACATCACAAATGTATTCCTCGATCAAATTGCCAAAATTATTTTGAAAAATTAACATAGTTTTACTTATGCTTTTCCTACTATAGGGTGTCAAAAAATTTACCATCTTTAAATGCGTACAAAAAATAACTGAGACGTGATATAAAAAAACCCTGATAGGGTTTTCTTGTGGACAGTATTAACTTTCATTTGCTTTTGGTTTTATTCCATTCCCTTTCGAAAACCTTAATTTTGTATCACAGTGTAATGTCCGTCAATAGCACTTTGTATCCCGAACATTTAGCAGTCAATTTTTATGTAAAATTGTCCCATGAATCCGAAAATGTCGCCAACGTAGAACAGTTTTTGAGATAAAGTCAATTTTCCATAAAATATGAAATTGACTATATCAATATATTTTTAGAGAGTAGTTTTTAATTATAACAAACATTTTATAGATTTATTAACAAAATTCTACATCCATAATTCAACCATAATTCCTGTAATTTTGAAAAAGGACCTTATTTTTACAAACCTTTTTGTAGATCCAGTAACACAAGTATTTGTGGAAACTTATATGAAAATAACTGAGAAATGTTGCTTTATTAATCAATTTCCTAAACAACAAAATTAACACACCTACATAAATGAACACAAAAATAACATACTCTCTAAAAATGAATTAGTCAAAAATGACTAATTGTCATAGAGAAAAAGCATCCACTTATAATTCTCGTCAATAGCAATTTGTATCCCGCACATTTAGCAGCCAATTTCCATGTAAAATTGTTCCCTGAATCCGAAAATGTCGTCAAAAGTAGAACAGTTTTTGAGATATAGTCAATTTTCCATATAATATGGAATTGATTATATTTCAAAAACTGCTCTACTTTTAAAATTTTTGACGGTATTTTTAGTTTCAGGAGATAATTTTACATAAGAATTGGCTATTAAATGTTGGGGATACCATGGTTTACCATGGTTTACCATGGTATCCTTTACTTTAGTAATTAGTCATTTTTGACCAATTCATTGATAGAGAGTACACACAATTAAATAACACCATTCAAAAATCATTAAATTATAAAGAAATTTGGTACAATATCATTATGAATAGGTACTAATACAACACTTGTACTGATGTATTTCGTTACTTTAACCCACTTCACTGTATCCCCTAATTTCTTTCAGTGTTTCTTTTTTTCGGATACTTCGTACACTTTAAATAGGTATAAGGAATCCGAATAACAATAATAACAGATTTCTGGTATTATCTTTTTAAACACTCTAGACTCTAGAGTCTAGACAGTTTGTTACAAACACGTTACGAATTAGAATAAAGTAAGCAGAAACATAAGTTGCAGACGCTTAAGTCAGCTAAACTTGTCAGTGGAAAAAGTTTTTATTGACTGTGTACTTTTTCAATGAAATAATTTGTTAAACATTAACTAAATAATTACAAAATGCTTACAAAGTTGCATATCGAGTTGCATATTACCTTTACAAAACTTTCGGTAAAATATTTTCCTTTGTTAAAATAATTACAAACCCTGGTTTTCTACAAAAAATTATGTTAAAATTTTATCATCATTTTAACAAATCTGATTTTCATAACAGTGTTTTGGATTTAGTTCGATTTACACTCATTAAGTTAAGCACTCGCTCGCAAGCTCGTTCGTGACTAAAACGCCATAAAGTCGCAGCTTACATTTAAAACATCACATTGTTTCATAGAAACATGTACGATAATGGACGTTTTAAAGGTGAGAATAGAAAAAACATCAAAGGTTACACCGAAAAAAATAATGTAGTTGAGTTAACGTTTGCCTAAATGTCATTTTTGAAAATGTTGTTTCATTAAAAAACCTATTGGATTAATCTATATTTTATCAAAATTTATTTGTTCATTTGACAGTTAAAATATTGATTTAACATAAACTAATTTTTTGAATTAAAATGTTTATCCTATATTGATTTAATAGCTGGAATTGGTTGCATCAAATACTGAAATTTTTAGGATTGCCTAAAAAAACTATTAAATTAACGTTTAGTTGCTCTTTAAATCCAAAAACATTAAATTTGTTCATTTAACAAATTGTAAATGTTACTTTAAAATTTGTTAATTTTGCATTCATAAAATTGCCGTGAAGGGCGCTTCGAATACCCACGCCACGTCATTAGACGGTGTTGATCACGTGATGTTCTTACATCTCGCCTCAGTTGGCTTACGATAGGAGTGTATAAGCTCAGGTAGCCGTTTGTTTTGGGTGTGTTGCACAGTGGAACTTCCACTACACCAAATTGCCCGACACTGATAAGACCCCCAATATAGGTCGAATCAGCTGTCTGTCGGTAGGTATTTGAAGTAGGTGGAACGCACTCAAAACAAAAACTCTGGCGAGGGAAGGTTTAATTCTTTCTCTTTATATTAATTTTATAATTTTGTTTTGAATACCGACCTTTAATGAATGTTACTTTTATATTTTCAGAATGTTGTCCCAATCCAATTAACCCAACATGAGCGCAAATTATTTTAATTTAATATTTTATTGGTGTTAAGTGAATATGCTAAAAAGGTTACTCCGACATATTAAGATTAGCAGATTAGAACAAATATTCTCATTTTGTTGATTTGACTAATATTTGTTGTTCAATTAAACAATACAATTTGACATTTTTAGATGGTTAAGTAAACGTGCAAAAACCATTGCTTGTATAAAAAGTGCATAAAGAGTTGAATTATTATGTTTTTTGTTGTTTTAACAGCTTATTTTTTTCAGTGTATTTTTAAAATTCTAGGGTTTTTTATGTCCAGTAAGTGTATTGCTTTTAAAAATAAAACTTGAAGTGTTTCTTAATGATTAAGAATATTCGTGTTATTAGTAAAATGTTGACAATGCATTGCAATTATTTCCAGGTATTTTCTTTTAATTAAATTAATAAAATCGCCATTAACAAACTAAATGCATGTCGAGCAATTACTTTTAAAAAGAACGCATAGCAAGCCTGCAAAGGCATCCATAGACAAATGACTAATCAGATCCATCGAGTGACAGATGGAATGCGGTGTTGAGGAGGCTCAGCTTCCGCGTCTCGTCAATTTCGCGAAACGAGCGAAGACGAAATATGTTGCATACACTGGAAATCTCACGCATGTCGGCCATATGTAAAATTTTTGCATACTATGTTTGTATGAATGTATTTGAACCTGGTTAAAATATTTCGTAAGGTATCTACCTTAGTAATGCTCGTTCTCTTGATGCGACGCGTACAGTTAGGTTATAATTGATCGTAAACTTATTCTGTAAGTCTGAATTAGCTACGAATGTAAATGTGTCCATTTCACATTATTTTACATATTTTATAGGATTGTTTTTAGACATTTCTTAGCCATTTTAAACTTACGTTTTTTTAAATATAAAAAATCGAAACCTCAAAAATTCAAAGATATCTTAAAAATTCACAAATTGTCAAAAACTGCCTAAAACTGTATTAAAAATTTCTAAATTGTTTGCTGTCTAAAATATTTTCTAAAATTATTAAAAAATTATAAAAATTTCGGTGGTTTTGTTTTATTTTGTCTATTTAACATAAACAATTTCTGTCCTAAACATATTTTTTTACTCCCACCTTTAAAACGCCCTTTATCGTACATGTTTCCATGACACTGTTACCTTTTAAATACACATTGACAAGTTGTGGCTTTATGGCGCTTTAGTCACAGGCTGAAGTTAGCAAAAGGTTTTTAGTCACGGGCTGAAGTTAGTTTTAAGTTAGTTGACAGTTGTCAAATGTCATACAATCATTAAAATAAAGTGCCTTTCTTGTAAAATAATACAAAATGTGAAAATTATTTTATTATCTCAATACAAAAATACAAAAGTATTAAATAGTTTTTCAACGCCAATATTTGAAAAGTTTATATGAACATTGTACTGACCTTTAATTTTATAACTTAAATTCGGACTTCACTGTAAAGGGCTCATAAAACATTTTCTTTACTTTCACTGTGAAAAACTGTTTTTTTCAAGAAATACATTTCGATTTATAACCTTTATAAAATATAAAAATTTGACATTTGACGGTGAAACACAGATTCCCCTATTGTTTCAAAGATGGCGCTCTATACAAATTTTTGATTTAAATCATTTTAAGATAATAATAAGTAGTTTTCGTAGAAAAAGTATAGTATGCACCTCGTTTATAAACTTTTCTATACACTCATTAATTTAAGCACTCGCTCGCAAGGTCGTCGTGCCTAAATTAAATCCGTGTATAAAATGGCGTTTATCAAACTTGATGCATAATATTCTATTCTTTTACTGTTGCATTATTTTTTGTGTATTTTTTGTCTTGTATACTCTTTCTACACCCACTTTGCGATTTTTCCAGCGTCTTTACATTTTAGGGCTGGATATTTTAATATACAGGATATTTTAATATTTTTTCGAGGCTAAGCTTAGAGATAAGCTTGGAGATACATAGTTGGTTAAATTAAGAGAAAGTTGCACATTTTCATGCCAATCAATAATATAATAATAATCAATAATAATATAATAATAATCAATAATATAATGTTAACTTTTTTAAATAAAAAAATAGTCAATTTTCTTTTTATATTTATAAAAAGAAAATTGACTATTTTTTTATTTAAAAAAGTTAACATTGACCCCCTGCCCCTCCCTCGTGGCAGAATGTAACGATGTAACCTGAAGAGTAATGTAAAGAATAATTGTACTTCCCTACCCCCTAAAAATATTTTGTCTGATATTTTTTGTAATATTTTGACTAAAAATAAAACAAAAAAGCATTTTCATTTTATTTACTCGTGACGTGACGTTTTAATAAACCATTTTCCCTTGGGCGTGACAAATCGTGACTGTCCTTCAAATTTCCCCCTCCAGCGTCACAAGATTTATGGATGTCTCTTTACACATGATGTTCAAAATAGATAACGTAAAAACAAATTGGGCTATCGCCCCCCCCCAAACAAAAGTTCTGTATCTGCCCCAGTCAAGTAGTATTTCAGTTCATTTTCTCTGTAGTTATTTTGCCGTGTCCTTGTGTTTTTCCTTTTTTAATTTATTTTTTCTATTTGTTCTACTTCTACACTCAGAAAAATTTACATGCACTGATTTTGTAACCGATTGATAAAATAATATTATTTAACTTAAATTTAAAATTGTAATGGCTATAAAGAAATTTTCAGTGATTTATTAGGACAAAAACCTACGATTTGTCGAAGTAATGAGATTATATTTATAAAATTCTCATTTTTCAAGCAGCAATGTTCAGCTTTTATAAAAAAAATGTTCATCCAACAAAGGTAGTTGTTATCATATTGTCATGGCTAAAGATGTAAAAAAACGTTTTTTTTTTCAGATGTGAAAAAAAAACATGATAAAAACGGTTTTTTTTGTTTTTTTTTTCAAAATGATATTCTGAGTAAAATGTATATTAATAATAAAGTGAAATGTAGAATATATTACATTTATCATTATTGAAAATTTTGACCAAGACTAAAAATTCTGATTATTTGGTAGTTTCCACATTAGAAACCAATAGCATTGTAAAACTTCTACACTAATACAAAAAATTAGATAAAATTTTTTTTTGCGATTTTTCGGATAGCTGTATTTTTGTTAAAAATGGTCGTATTGGAGCCGTAAAAAAAGCAATTTGAAGCTTAAAGTTTATAGCTTATTTTTTGCAACGCTCAATCCTTACGAATACCGTAATAAAAAAAATATTGTTTGCTTTCTTTTTTGGTCCACAGAATGTTCTGACTTAACCACCAATGAATAAATGTTCTACAAGAATTTGCTATTGTTTTTTTGAAAAAAAAATTTCCATACTCTACATAAATTTGAAAAATCATGAAAATAGTGCTTTTGGTAGCTTTTTGAAAAATCAAGCGCTGAATCAAAAATATTAAATATAGTTACTTTTTTTAGGACCAAATCAAAACAAGCGCGGCCCTTATTGGTAAAATCGGTGCACCATGGTTGTGGCGCGTGAATAGCGCGAGACTGTATTTATATTTACTAATTGTCAATTAGTGGCTAATTTTAGTCCATGGAAACATAAAAAATTAGACAAATGGGACTAATCTTGAAAAAAAACCTAAAATGTGAAAAAAACCGTTTGAAAAAAACAATGAAAAAAAACCTGAAAAAAAAAACAAAAAAAAACGGACCGTTTTTTTTTCAAGTCGCATCACTAGTCATGGAAATGGCAAAGACATACTTTATGTTTATATTAAATTTTTGTCGAACTTAAAATGTTTTTGTTAAATCTATAGTTGTGTGTGAATTGCGCTTACATAAAGTAATGGGCAGTTGTTATAGTAAAATTTGTTCATTTTACTATGGCATACCTATTTGTCTTTTTTAAATTACTATCGTTGTAATTCAAATTAATTTTATTTCAGTTAATAGCTTACATTAAGAACAATAACAAAAATATTTTATTGCTATAAAAAGACTTTTTTAATATTTACTATTGTTTTGCAATGGTAACAAAAATTTTGTTATTTCCCTTAAAAAGAGGGGGAAGGGACCAGCGCTCTCCTTGGTGAACATAACTTTATAATCCAAAGTTTGTAAAGTCTGTAAAGATTATTAACACAAAAATAGAGCAAGTCAAAAGTTTTCAATACCTAGAGATAGAATTAGAAAAAAAAGTAAGACAAGAAGCAGAAATAAAAGAATAGAAAACGTAATAAAGTTATACCATGCAATAAAAAACAAATTTATACAAAAAATAAGAAATTTCAAAAAACTAAAGTAAATGTCTTTAAAACACTATACTGACCGATTTTATTGGTTGGATCAGGGCTTCCAGCAGGTAGTTTTTTTAAAGACTTGTCTATATTTTTGTCTTAAGTCTATAAAAGTCTATTTTTTTACCTATAAAGTCTATATTTTCTGTTAAAATCAACTATTAAAAATATTTTTTTAAATATAAATATTCACAGTTTTATAAATATCGAAACCATAGTAAACCAAGTGAAACATTCGAAAACTTCGCAGTTTACATTTAAAGTTCCCGCCGTCCAGACCCGAACCGCCCGCCAAAATTATTGCTGAATTGTTTCTGGTTTGGTCTAGGGTTTCGTTTACGTTTATAGTTTTGGTTCGCTAGGTTAACACTACCTATATATACATTTTTCATGAAATTGGTAAGTACCTAGTATCTATCAAAGAACATGTGACAAAGAATGTGTTCCTATTCTATGTTTTATCATCCATTCCATAACCCTAAAAAAATATGTTCAGACGATAGCAAAGTGTATAACTATAGTTTTGATTATTAAAAATAATACATTTATATTATTCAATAAAAACAAAGTTTAAATGTACTTGTACTGACATAAAAAAAATTAAATTGAACGATTTAGGGAGGGTGCAGAAAATAGAAAAATGACTTAAATATGTATGGCTCAACTAATGTTTGAAGGAGTGAACCATCCCAAAAAAGAAGCGGGGAAGGTAACTTACAAGATTAGTCGTCTTGCCCAAGATTTAGAAAAACGAAAGGCGAAAATTATAGATCCGCTGCAGCCCACCAAAAAAAAGTGCCTTTTATATAAATGTGATTCTATTTATTATAAGTTATAATTTATTACAGAATTTAATAATTTTTTTGTTATTTATGTATTTTATAACAGTTATGGTTACTTGTTAAATTTAATTCAATAAAAATTTATAATTTCAAGTTATCTCTATGTATTTTAAATTCAAATTTAGATCTTTTATCCCAAAAAAATGTATACCTCCATTTTATAGTTATTTCGGTAATTAATTTGGTATATATTTGGTCGTTTATTTTTTATTATTAGTCTCTTAAGTCACTATTTCTTGCAACATGGACTGCTGGGAGCCCTGGGTTGGATGCAAATCATGGGCAATAGAGTTAAAGTATCTCAAGGATATTAAAAAAATTACAGTCAAAAATTAGGAAGGCTCAAAAAGTTATAGCATATATTGGAAAAGAAAGGAAACAATGGAGAAAACATGTTTATAGCTATTAGCTAGTATCACTGGCAAACCCTACATCAGGGATGTGCCATTAGTGGCACGTTTTAAATTTTTCTTGGCGCGTTTTGAGAACAAAATTTGTTCATCTTAAGCTAATTTTTAAGTTTAATAATTTGCGTATTTTATTCCAATTAAAACATAACTTATAACTAAACTCCGTAAAATTTAATGTCTATGTTAGCCTTATTATAATAATCATAAGCGACAAATTTTACAATTTTTAATAAATATAGCTAGAATTTTTTCTAGGTGTTGAATATAAACAACGATAAAACTTCTTTCTTTGTAAAGATTTTAATTTATAATCTTGAATGTTTTATAACAAAGTTTAACGTAAGAATAAGCTAGATTTTGATACTATACAGACTTAAATATCTTGAACAATAATGGTTTTAAAAAGAACCATGAATTTTAAAACAAAATGGGTTATTTTTATAAAAAACAAAAATGCCATTTTCTTGAATTTTACAACATAGAACCTTTTTAGTAATTTAATGCTCCAAATAAAATAATTCTATTTACAATTTTTATGAACATCTATTTTTAAGTATGCATCTATGTTAGATTTTGATGTTTTAATTCTTCTAAATCGTACGGTACAGATATAATCTAATGAAAAAAACCAGGCTAAATTTATTTCTTAAAATATAATAATAAATAAAAAAAAATCTAAATAATGATTTACTTTTTTTTATAATGTTTTTGTATACTTTCATCTTCATAACACATACAATTTACTTGTGGCACGTTACAATTTGAATTTTTTTTTTTTATAGTTTTTTGGCACACTAAAAAAGGTTCGCCATTGAATTGATAATGTGCATATCTTGTAATAAACTATGTCGTTATTATAATCATAGTAGATAAAAAATTTAAAAAAATTTCACTTTCAACTAAGGATTTTATTTTCTAAATTGCCTAAAATAAACTTCTTTTTTCTGTGTCAAGTGTTGTCTTGGGCCGCAATAATCAGCAAGCCTTCTTAATTACAGTTCAAGCTTCAAGGAATTCCTTTAAACCAGCACTTTATCCTTTATGCTTGCAGTAGGCTCCTTTGTAATGTTTTGTTTTTTTTCTAAGACGAACATTTATTTGTTTTTCAAGCTTAAGCACTACCTACTTATTTAGAAATATCTTTCAAGAAAATTAACCATTGGCATTTTCCTCTATTATAATTACCAAAACATTATTTATATATTATAATATCCAGTTTGCATCATAGGCAATTAGTACAGCAATTATCGATGAAAAGGGAGATTAATTAATTAATTCTGATCATTACAAATTACTACATTTATGTTTGAAAAAGTTGGGAAAAAATAAAATGATGGATTTTATAGTAAAAAAATACTAGTTTTTTTACATACAATAATTATTTTGCTCTGCAAATTATCTATTTACAGAGTTATTTATTTTACTTATATTATTGTATATATATCAGTTTAACATGTTTTGCATACTTATAAGTATAGAGGCACAAGTAACTTATCGTTTTATTTAAATACTTTAAAGCCTTGCATTTTGTTTAGACAAAATATGCCATAACTTTAAGATTATAATTTTGCAAGGTAATTAAATGCAATAAATTTTAAGTTATTTATGGTAAAAGCCATTTAGATGAATAATAAATAACTGCTATAAGATAAGTAATATAAATTTGCGTATTTTCGTGTTAAATATTTAAATTACGCATTTGGCTAAAATAAATGAGTTAGGTAAATTTACATTTAAGGTACGTTAAAGTTACATTATAGGCATATGTTGAACGTTGTGTGAATGTTTTGAAAACAAATTTTTAATGTACCTATTGCACTGGTGGCTTAAATTTGCCAAAGGGTGGCTAATAACAATTCTGGGCTAATTTAAGTGCGCTGATTTAAAAAATGACCATCATTTTGCTAAATTATAAATAATATAAATAAATAAATTAAATATTTTTTCTACACCCACCTTTAAAACGCCCTTTATCGTACATGTTTCCATGACACTAAGTGAACTTTTCAATACACATTGACAAGTTGTGGCTTTATGGCGCTTTAGTCACGGGCTGAAGTTAGTTTTAAGTCCGTTGACAGTTGACAAATGTCATACAATCGTTAAAATAAATTGCCTTTCTTGTAAAATAATACTAAATGTGAAAATTATTTTATCTCAATACAAAAATACAAAAGTATTAAATATTTTCTCAACGCCAATATTTGAAAAGTTTATATGAACATTGTACTGATCTTTTAATTTCGCCGGCAGTAAACTATAACTTAAATTCGGGCACGGACTCCACTGTAAAGTGCTCATAAGACATTTTCTCTACTATTACTGTGAAAAACTGTCAATTTTCAAGAAATACATTTCGATTTATAACCTTTATAATTGTGTTTATAAAATAAAAAAAATTGACATTTGACGGTGACACACAGATTCCCCTATTGTTTCATAGATGGCGCTCTATACAAATTTTTGATTTAAATCATTTTAAGATAATAATAAGTATTTGTCGTAGAAAAGTATAGTATGCAACTCGTTTATAAACTTTTCTATACACTCATTAATTTAATCACTTGCTCGTGTATAAAATGGCGTTTATCAAACTTGATATATAATATACTATTAACCGAGGATCATCGGTAATGTAGCTATAGGTACTATTAAACTTTCCCATAAAATATGTAACGAAATAATAGTTATTTATTTTACAAGTGTTGAAAAGCGACTTTTTCATGCGAGTTTTTAAGTTGCCCACGAGGCCGTTAGGCCGAGTGTGCATTAACACGAGCTTGAAGAAAGCTTTTCTCACAAGTATAATACAATGTTTTTTCTGCGACCCTTTTATTTTTTATTATTTTTAAATACAAAACAAAATAACCTAAAAACTTTTTTGACAGCTGAATGTCAAACGATGCTTTCCGGTTCTTTTCACACAGACCTGTCACTTTTCACACAGAAATGTCACTTTACATTCGTGTTTTGCCTTGCCAATGAAAAGATTCATTTTCTAAGCAACGATGCCATCATGAAAAGTGACTTTTACATAGTGGTCGTAGAAAAAATCTATTTTACTCAAAATTGCGTTAAATGTTATTTGTTAAAGGTTTACGTAAGTATACCTACGTAAACGAATTATTTTATTGTAATAAAATGTTTAGAGATTGATCTAAAGCCACAAAAAACAGGTCAAAGGTAAAAGGTCAAACGGTAAAAACCGAAGCAGGATTTCGTTTAGGGGCGAGGGCAGTTTGTTTGATTTCACCTATTTTCCAGAAAATTCTTTCGAAACAAAAAAATTTACAACAATTAGTCCCCCTGACAAGTTTTTGTGTTACACTGTTTAAAATATCTGTGGTGTAAAGAGTAATCCTAAAATGGTGTCAAAATCCAACACCAAGTGGTGTTAATAAAACACCATGAATTATGGTTGAAAATGAACACCAAAACGGTGTTTATCTAAAAATATTTGAGAAGTGCACCTACACAGAAAAAAAGGAATAGTTCATTTAACTATATTAATTTAGTTGACCCATAAGTATTTATTTTTTTGTGGATCACGTGATGTTCTTAAATCTCGCCTCTGTTGACTTAAATGAAGAATATATAAGCTGAGGTAGAGATTTGCTTTGGTGTGACACTACAAGTTGTTCGATACTAATAAAAACCTTAAATAGGTGGAAACAGCTGTCAATACTTAATAAGTATTTTAAGTTAGTGGAACGAACTAAAAACATTATCTCTAGCGAGTTGAAGGTTCCATTTTCTGGAATAATACCACTGCTAATATACTGGTAATGCGTCAAGGAACTTCCTGTTTCCTTTTTTTTCCTTTTTTTCTGTGTAGTATGATTTAATTTGACCACAAACACATAATATTTAACACTGAAAAGGAGTTCAATTTACACCAGGTAAAATTTATTTTAAAACTGTGTGAAAGTTAAATTAACACCATTTTAGTATTTGAATTTACACCGGACCAACGAACCCTATTTAACACCATTTTGGTTTGTATCGATATAGACCACATATGGTGTTAATTTGGTGTTAAAATGGTCATTAAATTTTGAACAGTGTATTTGACGAATCTCAAAAGATTCGTTAAAAAAAACATTTGTTATCCCTGTAATATTTGCATTTGTCTGCATTAAAGAAAATATAAAATAAAAACTTAAAGCACAATTGCACCCATGTATACGAGCCTGAACCGAAGTAGTATGTGAGGTTATGTCGAAAACCAATCGTGAAAGGTTCTGACTTGTGCGACCTGAAAATGAGCGGTTTAAAATACATAGAAGTACATTGGGGTGATTCAAAATATGTACTTTTTTTTTGACTTCATATATTAAAAAATTGATTGCTGGGCACTTCAAAAAAGCCTATCTACGTATACGAGCCCTTAATATTAAAAATAAGATTCTTAGCATTGCAATTATCAATTTCCAAATAAGTGCAATGAAAAACATTTTTTATCTCAATGTTAAATATAAGGTACCTAAGCCCACAAATATATTTGATAGGTAATTATATGCTCTACAAAAAAGGTAACTTATGTTTTTTTGCAAAACCTAGCCATTAAAAAGATATTGGCTTATCTTTATATTCATTTGTTAGTACGATATAAAAACATTGTATGGACTAATGTAAAAATTGAAAATATACATATTTTTAAATTTTTCAGAAGTAAAAGATTTTTTAAATCACCTTATATTACGAGGGTCTCTAATAATAAATTGAGCACTAGAGTGGTCAGTTTTGAATAAATATTCTTATTTGCCCTGAATATTCCACGTAATAATTCCTAAATTTGATTTTTTCCACCCTATGAAAAATTTCTATATATTTTGAAAATAGACTTAAAAAATTATACCCATGTCTCGGCGTTTTTTCAGATCACGTCATTTATTTTTTTTAAGTGCGATTCAATAAAATGTTATCCACGGTATTCGGCACATAATATAACAGCTTCGATAACAGCCAGACTGAATATTTAAGAAAAAAATATTCACTAAATAAATGGACAACCATTAAAATTATTTTAAGTATATACAAGGTGTTGCACATTTACGAAATACGGGTGTTTTACGTTCGTGGTCCATTAAAAGCTTCTGAGGAACGGCAAAAGATATCGATTTAAAATTTTAAAACCGTTTATTATTCAATTAAGCCCATTTTTCTAAAATATTTAAAAAAAATGCCACTTCCGGTTTGACCGGAAGTGATATCATCTTTATTATTTTAAATAGAAAACCCCATATATTTTTACATTTTTAAATTCAACATAAAATTTTGACTAAAATTAGTGTACCATGTCCTATACCTAAAGTTAATAGTTTTCGAGTTATTAATTTTTTTAGTTAAAATTTGACAAATGCGCGTCAATCAACAATAGTCTATAACTTTTTTGCTATTAGGTTTTGCCGAAATGGGGGTGGAATTTTTGGATTCTTAAAACATTGTTTAAAAGATTCCATATAAATTCTTTAACATTTTTTTTAACAAATTACCCAAGAAAACCCAGGGCAAATTAGCCTAACTTGAAACGTTAATAACTTTTTAATTTTAAATGAAACACCCTATATGTTTTTACATAATCAAATAGAAAATTGAAAAACATTTCCATTGATTTAATTGTTAAATATCTATGAAATTATTAACTTTAGGTATAGAAACTTTAAAGCTATTTACTTTATATAGGAATAGGTATAGGAAATAGTATAGTAATTTTACCTAAAATGTAAAAATATATGGGGTGTTCTATTTGAAATAACAAAGTTACGGTCAAACCGGAAGTGGCATTTTATTCAAAAAATAGACTTAAATGGACGCTTTTAAATTTCAAATCGATATTTCGAAACTTCCAATGGACCATGAATATGAAACACCCTGTATATCAAGTGGTGTTTTTTAGGTTGTGATACCACTATAGATTCTAAAGCAATGTGTAATTGTCAAATTAAAACACCAAGATTTGTTTCCAAAATATATTTAATAAAAGATTATTACAAATCTGTTCTTTTATTAAAAAAATTAAAAATATTACTTAAAAAAATATTAATTTTCTTTGAGAATAATTTTTGTATTATGTAAAAACATAAAATATTTGAAGAAAAAAAATTATTTATAACAAAATAGAAAATTAAAAATCTGTTTGGGTTAAAATATTAAGAATGGCTGAGACACGGGTACGTTTTTTTAACCTTGATTTTTAAAATCTGTTAAAATTTTTCATGGGAGGAAAATCGTGTTGAACTGTGTAATATGTCTATTTTTGAAAACAATTAAAGATTGACATGTCTTCTTTTATTAGAATTAACTAAAAAATCTCATATCTTTATTAAAAAGTGGTAGATGACTGTGCGTCCAAAAGCGTCTAAAACGACATAAGATTGCATCAACGCTTTAATATAAAATATTGCCGAAAAAGGAATAGTTTCGAATGCACAACACACCACAAAACTTAATATTATCGGTTATTAAGGTTTAAATTTGAACCGAGAATATTTCCGCGTTTTCATGCAGACATTTTTCCGAAAAGTGATGGTAGTACCAGTCCAATATATAAGCAGATAAGTTTTTCTGCATATGTTAACGTTTATGCGGTAACGGTGAAAAGTAATTCGAGAGACATCTACACTCGCTTTAAATCCACGCTCGAGTCTTTACAGATTCGGAACAAGTATTCAGCGGTATGATTTATGCGCAGATTAGATATAATTACATCTTATAGAACAATTCCGAACTGATTTATACCTAGAGGTCCGCTTTTCTGAACATCCGATAGATAATTCAATACCAGCAAAGTAATTGATACTGTGATATATTACTTTAATTGTTAGGTTTTAATTAATCGACATTGTATTACTTTTTACTTCCTTTTAGTCAAGTGGGATCTAGATTCTTTATGCTTAAAAAGGGTTCACATTAAACAAAATATATACTCGTAATTCCGCTTAAAATAGTTTTATCTTCAAGTTTAAATTTCATTTCATACTTGTAGGTACCTATTCTATATTTTTCTATAATATATGTCTTATTATCAATTATCAAAATCTATTTAAAATTAACCCAGTTTATTAGTACAACCACAGTTCACATAGGTATTACTAAGAAGAAGATCACTACCACAATTTTGTAATGCTGCGTGATACTGTATGTAATAATAAATCGTGAAAAATTTCTCAAAACAAGAGGTAAAAGAATAATGTTTGCAGATACTGCCAAGGAAGTCAAATTTGCATATGAGAGAGTCAAAACTACGAAATTTTGAAAGATACCTCGTTATTGAAAAGTACTTCTCGAACCCACAAATTGAAAAAGCTAAGGTTCTCGAACGCACACATATAGTTGAATGTTTGGCGAGGGAATCCAATAAAAAGTTCTTGATTAAGAAGGTATACAATAAAGTTGTTTTTAAACGTAGCAAAGGCTTTATTATAAAATTTATAGGTTGCGCTAATTTTGGGCACTTTTGGTCCTCTACGATGTAATTTTATCATTGCGGATGAAGGCTTCTTAGCTAATGTTATTAATAATAATAATAAAATTGTATATTGTATATTACAGAGTACAACAACTACGAAGAAATATTGTCGAGAGTTACAGATTAAATTCATATATTATACTGCAGATAATCTGCCAAAGTAGGTATAGGGTTCCATATCAATTAAATATTCCATGGCAAGGCTCTTAAAACTAGGCAGTTTGGAAACCGATTGGATATAACTAGGCAATTTATTAAACATAACAATACACGCATAGAAACAATCTTTTTCAAAAATGGTTAAACGATGTCTCGGGTATTTTAAAGCTTGAGTACGTTCAGAGTTCAATCTTAAATCTATAAACAGATGCATATTCTTACATACAAACATCAGAATTTCAAACACATACAACGCTGTCACCGTAAGTATTTTATGTTTCCTAAACTGCCTTTTTAATGATTCTCCATATTTAAAACCTAACATAGTTCTTAAACAATTCTTTTGAGCCACAAAGATGGCTGGAATATCCTTACATTGGCCCCAAAAGATTATTCCAAACCTTAGCACAGATTGGAAATACACTGTTTTTATTACGTTTAAATCAAGATTTCTCTTTAGCACTCTGATGCAATGGTGTACACTATTAAGTTTTTTGGTCAGCTCTTGAATATGTTTGCACCATTCTAAGTTTTCATCAATATATAAGCCTAGAAATTTGGTATCCGCGGAAATATTTAATACATGGTTGTTTAAGTTGACATTTACAGGCGTTATAATACTGGACATTTTAGTTTTAAATAAATTTTGTTTTTGTTCATTTAAAATAAGGCGGTTTTTAGTGAACCTATCCCTAGCCTGTCGGATAAACCTATTGCTTTCAGATGTAACACTATTTACATTTTTTGATGCTACTACCAGATTTGTGTAATCTGCGTAGCTCACAATATTACATTTTATTGATTTGGCTAAATCATTAACAAAAATAACGAATAATAACGGACCAATCACACTACCTTGCGGAATCCCTATCTTTACGTCTACCGCATTTGATAAATATTAAAATGTGTAAGAAATAAGTATGCATACTGTAATACATGTATTATATTTTATTTCTTAAGGTTCTTCCTGCCATATGGTAATGTTAAATGCACTGTGCAACCTGTTGGTTTTAACACTTTGTCAAAAACCTCATCAAAGTGGCTTTTTTCTTTAAACTACCAGATGCAGAATCTTACACTAGTCGTAGTACGAGACGATCATCGGCCACATTATTGGTTAATGTAGGGGTGATACTTCCTTCATGAAGCGCAAAGCCTATAGGCTTACCATCGTAGCATTAAGGACTGGTTGGCAAGTAAAATGGGTATCGCACAAAAACCCTTTGGTTCGATTTCTTCAATAGAAAAGCGGCCATTTGATGGTGATTATGCTCCTGTTTCAGGAAAAAGTTCAATGCAATTTGTCGAGACTTTGGCTATTAAAGAAACCAGTATTGATGGTAATTTTTGAATCTGACTACGACAATAGGGTCTTATGGATGAAGTATAAGACACCATTTAGTATAATTGAAATAAAAGGAAATGAGTTAATACCATTAAATTTTTTTTCCGAAAAATTGGGCTTTCGGATTTGGCATTCTACCTTTTGGTCCATCAGAAATACCATCCCGTCTATATGAAATTTGTTATATATGAAGTACTATATTGTACACAAACATAACTTGATCCTGCAAAAAGTATAGTTTCTTTTTTAGTGAACATAAACAATAAAGTGGATTTTTAGTTCTCAAAAGCAGACATTTATCGATGATTATCAAATGCAAAAAAGTCATTTTTTGGCCCTGGTACCCAAGTAAATATTTCCGTCAGCTGTTTGTGCCCATATACCTGCAAACTTTATTAAGAAATAATAATAATGGCTTTAATGCGTGTGGAAATTCTTATTAACTTTATGGTAGTTTTTGTTTTATTGTCTCAATATAACGCCAATAAAAGGTTTTATGAATCCATTGGTAAAAAGTTAATTAATCTTTTGTTTATTGCTTAAAAAGTGTGTGATCTTAGTCACATCCTCAATATACAGAACCCCAGGAATTGTATAAAAACTCTAATTATTTATTTTGATAACATCGAAAAAGTACAAAGATTTTTAAAACTCCTTTTTTATAGAATTGATCAGGTCTATCCTAATAGAGCAACTAACCATAATATTTTATTATCACGATTCACTTTTAAGACCCTAGATACATGCTAGACGCATAGTTGTTAGTTTAAAATTTTCGTGGAAACTTTTTAATATCCAAATTGACTTCAGTCATATAGTAAGTCTTAAAAATATTTTAATACCTCGCCTGGGAGCTCGAGAACTTTTTTATTGCAGTTTTTTAAGAACAAACGTGCTATTGAAATATCCAGTAAGTCATGTGCAATAACTTATTTAATTCTATTATAATAATTCTATTTGTCGTAAATGTTTTTTGTTATTTTTTAAGAACTCTTGTTACATTTAGATTTATTAAAGTACATATGTTGTTATGTTTATATATACTTTGTCCTGTGATTTAAAATTTGTATTCTGTTGGGCAATACATCATCATTATTATTATTATTCTTTCAAAAGATACATACATACTATGTATTACATAGCCTATATACCAATAAAGTGGTAGTTTAATTCTTAATTATCATGAAAACAAACAAAAATATAGAGTCAAAATAGATTGACCAAATTCGTTACATTATGTTAAAGGTTTCTTATTTTACATCAGACTGAAAAAAGCTATGACTAAATAAATATTAACATTACACTGACACACATACACACTGTGTATTACACAGGCTTAAGGACTTTTGCATTTTTTAATCATTCTCCAAACACCAGACACACATCACAATACTCATTAGATTTAATTTAAACTTTTGTAATTTATACGAAATTCTATTTATCTAATTATAATTATAATTATGTTTTATTTTTCAGGTAAGGATTTTATACCATAAGCTACCAACAGGATGTTTCTCAAATTGATAGACAGAAGTTTATGGTAAGAATGTTAAAACTAAAAAAACATGAAATATAAAATATAAATTAATTAAAATTAAATGTTTAAAAGAAACAAAATTACTTTTGCAAACTGTAATAGATTACTTCTCATAAAGTGGAATGTAAATTATGGTTATTTTATAATAAATATTTCCAGGTTTAAATAAACTTATTATTAGTTTATTACCTTAAAGTTTTTGCTGCAAATACTCTCTACGCTAAAACCATTTATTTAATAATACATAATTACCTTTGGTAGATTCTGTACAATGTAGTAAAGTAAAAGCTATAAAACCATTTCGGTTTTTTTTTAAACTAAAAATAATAATTACATATGTAATTATATATTATTGCATTTCGCTAATATGTTATTAAATAACTAATTTCGTAGGGAGTAAGTTTTACAAAATGATAATTATAATTATTATTTTAGATAAAGTAAATGACTGCATATATTCATTTTGCAAATTTTTGTGATTTATCTTATATTACCGTTAATATGTTAAGCCTGTTTATTAATAATATTATATAAATAAAGATATTTTTTTAAATTATTATGTTTTCAGTAAAAGTAATTTATTTTATTTATTATAATTTTACCGTTTAAGATTTACTGATTAATATTTAAATGAGCTTGTTATTAATACTGCCTGCACCACTTCTTAAAAATAACGAAACATAACATAACATAACATAACAAAGTCAAAAATTTTGGCCCGTAAGAATTTAAAGTTAAAGAAATGCGTGCGTGATAAAATAAAATTACCTTACATGGTTTCTGATGGAAAAAATTATCGACCATCAATTACGATTATTATAATTAATTATGCCGTGTGTCTTCCGTTAGACAACTCATTCTAATATCCTTTTTTTTCGTCTTTTTTGCAGCTTTTTGTTTATTTTTATCACATTCCTGTTTAAGGAAAGTGTAGTGTTTAATTTAATAAATATTCTTAAAACTGTCATAGTGATTATTCACAAAATTTGACCTTACAATGTTGTCCGACTTAAAATGATATCCTTAACTATAAAATTATTTATAAAAATTTAAATTTCTAATAAAAAATATGAAATAGTTTTAAGTCACTGTGTTTAATATTTAAATAAATTATTTTAATGTATTATTGGTGACATATAAAATTTCCCTCAACAGCTTAAATATTTTACACCAGGCAGCATTGCTCTTACGTAATTCAAAAAGAAAAAAGCATATAAAAGAAATTTAAAAAAATATATTGATGGAAAGAGTAGAATTTTAAAATGACGCGCAATGACGTAACGAGTTTTAATTTTATGTAATAATAATAATCATAATAATAATAATAATAATAATAATAAACATTGAAAAACTTCAACTTGGGTAAGAATTTCTAAAAAACCGCGTAGCATAATTTACAATGTTTTAAAGATTCACAATTTAATAATTAAGTGGAAGGATATATGCCCAATTTAGAATTAAGGTTGAATAATTATTTTCTGGTAGTTAATTGATTTTATTATAATTTAATTAAAATATAAATAATGGTAAATGTGGCATTAAATTCTAATTTAATTTTGTACAACAACATTAATATTATTTATAACGAGAATTTATATTAAATAAATTATTAAAAATATAATTGCTTTTTTGGAAACTTACCAAATGTTTTGTATCAATTTGTCTACTATAGGTGTAAATAAATTATAATTTTGGTTCTGTTATTGATAAACTTAATTAAATTTGTAATAAAAAATCACAACAATAACCATAATGATAAACTATTTTTATTAATTAATATAAATTTAATTACTTTTTTACCTATTACATATTAATATAATATATAATGTCCGCTATAAGAAATCTATAAATATTATTTTAGTCGGTTTGTTAATAAGTAATAAAAATCGAATTATTTTTACCTACAGCGAAGACCTGAGTCATTTATATTTCAAGAATTTGTCATATAAAATAAGTTTTACGAGATTTTTTAAGATAAAGATCTAATGTTTTCCATATTTTTTGGCAATTCACAACAATTTTACGATCTTTTTTTTAATGGCAATGGGACATGATGTCGAAATGATTTTAGACAACATGACCCAACCCCATTAAAAAAGTTACGACTAGTGACTATACTCGTCACTAAAAATAACCAAACCGTGAAAAAACAATTGTTGCTTTCAAAATTCTTTTAAAATCGATAAATTATCTCGGTACCGATAGATGTCACGATGTCATCATATAAATGGTATATTGATGTATTGGTAGGTATAATAGGCGTGTTAAGTTTTAGGAATGAAGTTTATGCAAAAATAAAAAAAATAATAAAAAACAAATTTTTATTGTTTAACAGCGTATTTTAGTATAAAGTTTATAAAATTCGCACCTCTAGTATGTACTTAAACATAACCTAGAAACTAGGCTACGAGCTAGAAACAGATGTTAGATTATTCGTTATTCTTGACACATCTGTTATATCATCGTGACGTCACGATCTCTCTTCAGGGTTATCGAAACGTTTTGAATCTTGCAAATCAAATTATAGAAAATAAATAAAAATATTTTTTCCAGGGGCTTACCATATTTTCCTTTATAAAATCCTACGGCAATATCTGCATGTATGCCACTGAGTTAATATGTTTACTTCTACTAGAGCATTATTAAAAAAAGCAATTGTTAAGATTTTGTTTTTATCTATTACTGTTCAAAAGTTATTAAACAAAAATTAAATTCCTGTAAGGGGCTGTCCATAAAGTACGTTACAAGTTTAGGGGGAAAGGGGTTTACCGTTTGCGACATGGGGATGTGGGCGTTACGTCATACCAAATAATAGCTATTTACATACCATGGGAGGAAAATAGTGCTTTTTCTCCCGCGAATAGTTTGATGCCCGACTCGAAGCGAAGGGCATTAAATATTCAAGGGAGGAAACGCATTTTCCTACTGAGGTATGTATATAGTTTTTTCAATTACCTTTTATTGGTCTTAAGACATTTTAAGCGTTCCGGTTCCTTTTACTAACCCGGTATGGGGCTATAAAATTATGACAAAATATTAAGTAGGTGTTGCGTCGCCGACGTTAGAGCGATATAAAAATGAATATAGTTTGTTAAAAGAATGGTTGGACAAGCGCGGAGTAAATCTTTTTCCTACAAAATCAAATAGGGCTAGACAAGGTACAAAAACTCTTGCTAGGAAAATTTTTTTCCTCCCGGGGAGGAAAAGAAGCATTTTCCTCCCTCGCTCGGGGGTGGAAAATTAAGTTTTCTAGTAAGGTAGTAGAAAAAATAAATTTACTTTGCATGTTGTAGAGTTTTTTCAACTTTAATCCCTTAATAATTTAAAAGCTACTTTTTATAATTTTTAATTTTTTTTACAATTAAAGCGTATAATATTATAATCATTTTAATGATACTGAATATTATTATTTATTTATGTTAATTTTCTAAATGTAATTTTTTAATAAATTAGTAATTATAATTATAAT
This sequence comes from Brassicogethes aeneus, assembly GCA_921294245.1. Taxonomy (NCBI): domain Eukaryota; kingdom Metazoa; phylum Arthropoda; class Insecta; order Coleoptera; family Nitidulidae; genus Brassicogethes; species Brassicogethes aeneus. Next base: position 12,820,451 of record OV121133.1, read on the forward strand.
CATAATATTATTATTTATTTATGTTAATTTTCCAAATGTATTTTTTTAATAAATTAGTATACTATAGTTATAGTTATAGTTATAATTATAGGCACCTACTAATGCAGTATGTATTTCTATATATTCTTCTATATTTTCAAGTTGTTTATCTTATTTAAGGTATTTCGGTTTTGGTAACCCTAGGCGTCATACGTGTAAAATAAGTGTTAATGAAATTAATAACTTTTAGGGAATAGGTAAATAAAAAATATGCTGTTAAAGACCGTATTTTTATTAGTATACCCTGAAAATTTAATAAAAGTCAAACGAACATTAACGAAGATACAGTGGTTCAAAGTCGGTAAAAATGACCCCTTTTTGATTATTTTGCTGAAAAGTGGTCATTTTTGACGACTTTAAAGCGCTGAATTTTCGTTACTATTCGTTTAATTTGTACAACATTTTCTGGGTATACTTACAAAAATAAGGTATTTCACAGCATATTTTTTATTTACTTAAAAAAAATTCCCTTTAAAAGTTTTTTTCGAGCGTTTTTTTATTATTAAATAAAAGGGCTTTAAGGATATTTTCTCGAAAAACCCTTGAACACGTAAACTGAGATTTAAGTTAAAGTATTAGTTAGAGTTAGAGTTAGAGTTAGAATTTTTTTACTTATTATGCGTTAATTTTGACGCGCAGTGTATAAGGGCCAATTTAATATCAAGTTCATTCTTCTTCTTCTGATTTCCGTATTCCTTAACTTCAATTTTTAAGCTTAACTAAAATGAAAATACAATTTCAAAACTATATTAAAACCATTTATGATTTTTAAACAAATCCTGCAACTTTGATGATTTCATGATTTCTTACAAGGCTACATTATTATTTTAACATTTTAACATTGTTTGTTAGTCAATAAAAATGTTAAAACAAAAAATCCCACAATGAAAATCATTGAATGAACAGTTATTTACCAAAGTAGTCGAATCGAACAAAACGCAACTGAATAAATTTTAATCCGGTCTGCCGTGGCTACCGCAGTTTGCTGTGTGCGTTTAAAAGTATGCAACAATGGACAATCGCGTCCACATTGTCCATCTAGTCGAGCGTATTTCACGTTACGCATGAGACTGACAGGAAGCACACCATATGAGTAAAACATTTAATTTGTATGCATTTCAAGGCCCAACTTACGATTAGCCGCGGCATAATTTATATGTTTGCTTTTAATGGTGGCTCTTTTTCAGCCGGAGATATCTCTTCGGAATCTCGAAAAATCATCTGATTAAATTCGTATCTACCTTAAATTTGTAAGAACAAAGATGGTGCTTCTTAAAAATACACTTTCTAAAATATTATACTTTTTAAACTGGTGAATTTGAATGGTAACTAATGGTACTAAACTATGGTACAAATGGTACTATAGTACTAAAAAAGCGCTTTTTTTTTGCTCTTGTTTTTAAATTGTAGATCCAAGCATCACAAAAAAAACATTATTGTTCTCATTTTAAAACCATTTACTGATTATAAGTTGATAAAAATCGATGAAATAAATGTATAGACAAATACATATTGAAAAGAAATTGTTGAAAAAAATAATTTGGTTGATTTTAAAGTGTTTTTAAATGATTTTTTTCTCAAAAAATATACAGTTTTCATAATTTTTCATAAATACAGTAATAAACGATCTAAAATGTTTGGAATACGGCCCTGATTGTCAAGTCGCTTTCTTATGTTTTTTATCAATGATAACTTCTATCTCCAAGAATTATAATGCAAAAAGTAACATTGTTTATACACACTGTTTATATAAACAACGATCAGCGGCAACGGAGCTCACTTGACAGATTACGTGGTAACCATAGAGCCATTCCACGCGTAACGGATAGGACAATTGCCGTGTTTTTATTTACAAAATAATATTGTTCTATTATATTACTAATGTCAAATTTTTATAAATAGTTCTAAACTAAAGCTGTTTAACAAGGTTTTTATTTGCAAAATTAGGTATCGTGATTGACTGTTTAATTCCTTAAAAACTAATAATTTAAAGCGTAACGGACGGGACTTTGTAATAGTCCCGCCCGTTACGCTTTAAATTATTAATTTTTAAGGAATTAAACAGTCAATCACGATACCTAATTTTGCCAAATAAAAACCTTGTTAAACAGCTTTTGTTTAGAACTATTTATAAAAATTTGACATTGGTAATATAATAGAACAATATTATTTTGTAAATAAAAACACGGCAACTGTCGTATCCGTTAAGCGTGGAATGGCCCCATACGGTCAACACCCGTCACAGGTTTCTTGATAAAAATAATATTTAAAATTTTAGAAATTGTTAAATATCTCTAAAATCATTAACTTTGGGTATAGGGAATAGTAACATCCATAGAAAGGTTTTATAATTTACTATTTGATTATGTAAAAACATACTGGTTGTTACATTTAAAATAAAAAAGTTATTAACCTTTCAAGTTCGCCTAATTTGCCCTGGTGATTTGTTAAAAAATGTTAAAGAATTGACACGGAATCTTTTAAACAATTCCAAAAATTCCAACCTCGCAAACCTAATAAAAAAAGTTATAGGCTATTTTTGATTGACGCGCATTTGTCAAATTTTAACCAAAAAACATTAATAACCCTTAAACTATTCACTTTAGGTATAGGACATGGTATAGTAATTTTAATCAGAATTTTATGTAGAATTTGAAAATGTAAAAATATACTTAAATGGATTATAAACGCTTTTAAAATTTCAAATCGATATCTTTTTCGTTCTCCAGAAACTTCTAATGGACCACGTATGTGAAACATCCTGTATATATATATATATATATATATATATATATATCTGTTTTCATAAATTTAATTTCAATAAATGATCTAAAAATGTTTTTTGTGGTTCTTGGGTCTACAATTTATATCTAAAATATCTCGAAAACAAGAGCTAACCTAAAAAAACGATTATCACCATTAGATTCAGCGTACTCAAATTAGGTAATCCCCCTAGGTGCCCCACTTGTTAGATTTTTGAACTAGCACAGTGTTATTAATGAAATATGGTCTTTTTTATAAGGGACTAAAGAAAAAATGGAATACTTTGATGAGGAGGATCTTCCCATATTAATAAGCACAAATTTGGTGAGCACTTTCTAGAGGTGCCCAAGAACTAATTTTTCAGTGTCAGAAGTAAAAAAAATTGATTTTTTTGAATCACCCTGGTGGGCATCCGTCCTTTGTATTGTGTTTTTATTTTTTGAATTAAAATTTTAGAATCGTATACCACCAGACCATCATTTGGTATTAAAAATGCACTTGGAACATTATAAAATTCACGCTATCTGCCAACAATTACATCACATTAATTTTCACGGCTGGTTAACCAGGCGTTTTCGTAGAAAAACTTTATCTCGCTTGTGTAAAAAGGGCATTGTTCTACGTAACTCGTGTCTTCAACTCTATATTAAAGACAATTATTTAACAGATTTTTTAAATTTACTTTATACTTTGGTCAAGGATACACGAACCGAGACTTCACCCATTAATTACGTTTTTTAATTTAAATTCTTGTTTATCGCATAAAAATAACCAGTATACTGTATAATTTTAAAAAACAATACGATTCCTTGAGCAATAAACTCAGTTAAAAAAAGTTAAACAAAGGAAAAAGAATTTCTTGCCTTGAGGACAATTTATAAATTTTCAATAAACAGTGAAACAATTACGGTTTAATCTTTTGAAAATATGGCTTGTCTTGAAGTTTTACTTTCCCTTTTTCACGAAGCCCCAGCGATACCATTGTTATAATTCTACGCGTCATTATACAAAGACTTTAAAATTGTTTTACCCACCGTATTGTGCATGGAAATTGCCTTTTTCGTACACTTCATTACTGTAGATGGGATTTTAGGTTGCCAAATTTATAAAAATAGGTACCTACAGTTCATTTTTTTAATCTGGACTGGTGTTTTTTTGTTAGGTTGGTGGCTTATGCCAGTTTCACTTAGTATTTTTAGTATTTAAAAATGGTACTCTGCTAAAGAATTTAATTAAATACTTTGACACTGTCAAATTGACAATAATATTTATTATTGATAATTTACTTGTCAATTATAAATAAAAAGATAATTATGCCAAAAATAATAGAAACGAATTTGAATGTAAAAGCCCTTTTGAGGGCAAAACTTCATTTTGATGAAATTATGCCAAATTCCACAATGGAAAAAAAAATACATCGCCTTATGGACATTTTTGGAGTAAAAAAGTAATTTGGTTTAATAAATATTACATCACACATTATTTCCGCATTATTCACCATTGGAAAACATTTACGTTCACAAAAAGTTTTAATTTCTTTTATATAATTTCTTTTCAAAGCGAAGATTATTATCCGCTAGGAATACTTTCTTTTCTGGGCTGTAAAGGTAACCTATATTTAACTACTTTTTTATATGATTTTACTCATCCAAGCACCACCAAAGCCAAATTAATTGCAGTTTTAACTACGAATTTCGACAACTCAACTTGACAACTGCACAATGTAACCTACAATAATTTATACATAACCACAATTAGATTTATAACTAGCTTGATTTGTTTTAATTAATGCGACCAACTTGACAACTGTATTTACCAACCAAAACCCTAAATTTGCAACGTTGCCGCAGTCCAGATAAAAAAATAAACTTTAAGTAGGTAAAATTTTTTCTTGTTTTACGTGAGAAAATTCCTAAATTGGGTACGTAAATAAGTACTGAAAAGCAATGTTTAGGTGGTAAAATAATTAAATTTATTTTTAAAAATAACTGACGAATATATACATTAGGGTGTGCCAAAAAAACTCGATATTTTTTTTTTCTTGCTCTCCACCCAAAATATCGTAGAATATGTCCGAACAAATATTCTGTTAAAAGCGGAGCTCATAATTTCAATTTTAAGAGGTCCCTCATCGAATCTGAAGTTTTGCCGCTTAAATAACACAGAAAACTGACTTTTTTACCTTATTTATTCTTGCAACCTAGGAAGATTTTTTTTTTCATAAAATCCATGACTAATTCTTACAAAGCATTAAATTTGGACAAAAAAATCTTATTAAGCCGAATTTCTATTTTCATTATTTAATTTTTTACATAGCTTTAAATTTAAAGTTAATAATACAAAAATGATGACTTTATACGCCTGTAACTTTTAGAATATTGACGATATAAAAAATTCGCCTAAAACTTTTTTGTGGTCCATCAGACAAGCTAAAAAATTGCCATTTGACTTTTTAGTCTAACTTCAATAGTTTAGCTGAAAAAGGCAAAAAACGTAAAATTTTAAATTTAAAGCTCTGTAAAAAATCAAATAATGAAAATAGAAATTCGGCTTAATAAGATTTTTTCGTCCAAGTTTAATGCTTTGTAAGATTTGGTCATGGATTTTATGAAAAAAAAATGTCTTCCTAGGTTGCAAGAATAAATAAGGTAAAATGGTCAGTTTTCTGTGCTATTTAAGCGGCAAAACTTCAGATTCGATGAGGGACCTCTTAAAATTGAAATTATGAGCTCCGCTTTTAACAGAATATTTGTTCGGACATATTCTACGATATTTTGGGTGAAGAGCAAGAAAAAAACTATTTCGAGTTTTTTTGGCACACCCTAATATACATAAATTAAATAAACAATTTTAATGCAGCGGCACATTAAAACTGTGTTTGTTAATAATTGCTGAAAAAACAAATTCACATTTAGTATGATAGAAATGTTTTTAAAAATATTTTCTCATAAAAAAGCACAAATTTGCCAAACTTTGTAAAAATACATGAGATTTTTAAATAAAACATGATTACATGAGATTGATTGAAAAACTTGAAATCTCATGCAGAAGCATGAGACCTGGCAACATTGCACAGGAATGTCATATTCGCGTCGCTGTTCGCGATTCCCATTACCAACTACTCCCAACCACCCCACATTACCAATCCTGTACAACTAAAATAACTATAAGAATGATGACATCCGACAACCCCAATATTACAAAAAAGCATGTTTTGATGGTAAAATTTCAAAATTTGGTTTATTTCTCCTAAAACTAAGGTGAAAATTTTACTAGTTTAGGTAGTAAAATGTAAAAATTAGGTCCATTTATCTTGAAAATGAAAGTTTTGTAAAATAGGTAAAATAAAATCAGGCTCAAATAAAATTATTTTCTTCAATTGCATTACATTCCATTCCATTGCACCTAAAGTTATGATTAGAGTAGACAAATAGGAAATAACACTAAAATCCCATCTCTATTCATATCGCAAAAATATTATGAAAACATTGTATTTTAATTGACAATAAAACCGGACGCAATAGAGACCCTGAGTGGGGGAGAAGGTCGCTATTAAATGTTAATTTTTCTAAAAAAAGCATATATTTATTCTAAAAGAACATTAAGAACTAAAAACAATTAATCCTGGATCGCAAAACATTGACGAATCGATACAAAATATCACGTAGTGTTTTCGTGAAAGCGGTTTTGTTGTAGGTGGGTAAAACTGGACCCGGCTAAAAAAGGCAAATCCGCACACCCACCGCTTCAAATATCCGATGCGTCACGGAATAAAAAGTTCCTTAACTTTGTATTTTGATTCGATTAAAATGCACGTTTCTGCAAAAATGGGTGTGGGTGATCGAAAGGTCGAATGTGAGGTACATGACATTTAGGGAAAAGTCACCTTTAGTAAAATAATGCAAGGTTTATATTTATTTAACTAAAAAACGGATCTTTACCAATAACACTGATGGACAGGAAATTTACCATATTCCAAAAATGACCATTTTGCTTAATAGCTCTTTTTTATTTAAGATATAACTTCCTTATGTTTGGAGCTAAAAAGTCGGTCAAACCAGCAAATTTGGGGCTTTTTTCTAATTAAAAAGGTAAAACAGAAAAACAATTGAACGTCGAGTTTCCGAAATATTCACAAAAATAAGATTTAAAAAAACACCCTGTATATTTTTAAATATTTTAAATCACAATTTAATTGGGAACAAAAAATTATAGGTGCATTATTACCCTAAACTTAAAAATAAACACTTAATAAGCATTTAAACTTTTTGATTGTTTAATAAAGTAAAAATTTTGATGTTTTTCAGAAAGTTCAAGTGTATATTAATTGTTTATTTTTAAGTTTAGGGTAATTATGCAATTATAACTTTTTGTTCCATATTAAATTGTCTTTCAAATTATGTTAAAATATACAGGGTGATCCATTTAATTTTTGTTATATTTTTGTTAACCAAATATTAACCAGATTCTATTTTAATCCAGGTCCACATAATTTTATGTTAAGTTTACAACCAACTGTAATCTGTTATAAAATTATTTGTTGAAAATTGGGAACTTAAATGAAAAGAATTTTGACACCATTCTGAAATCATCAAATAATAAAGAAATTTGATACAATATAATTATTAGTACTACAACACTTACTGATGTATTTTGTAACTTTAATCCACTTCACTGTGATGGCGTCTTTTTTCTGATACTTCGCACTTCGCACAATCGTTAAATAGGCAAAAATAATCCAAATAACAATAATAACAGATTTCTGGTAATATATTATAAACACCCTGGGCAGTTGACGAACACATTACGAATTAAAATAAGTAAGCAGAAACATAAGTTGCAGACACAGAAGTCAGTTGAACTAGTTGATGCGTATTGTCAGTGGAAATTTTTTTGATTGACTGCCTGAAAAATAAACAAAATAATCTGTAACCTTTAAAATTAACAAAATGCTTACTAAACTTACACTAAAATATTTTTCTTTGTTAAAATAATTACAAACCCTGGTTTTCAACAAAAAATTAACAAACTACAAACTCATGTTAACAAATCTGATTTTTATAACAGTGTTCGCCATCACTAAAAAAAATTATACACACTCATGGCTAAAAAGACGATTTTATTTCGTTAAAAACATTTCTCAACCAGTTTAGTTTAAGACACTTTTAAAGCAGGATGCAAAAATTAGTAACACATTTATTTTCTGAAAATACAGAGAAGTTAAAACATCGCTATGAAAAAAACTATACAACTTTCAAGAAGTGGTTTGAAGAAAGGGGAAGAACTTAACTGTTGGCCTATTTTGTTCAAAGAAATGCAAAAGGTATTTTTAATATACACGGAGAGAAATGTATAGTAAATTTTAGATAGTAAAAAAAATATAGTAAAATTTACTTTAACAAATTTTTACGGTAACAATATTATATATTCGTCAATACAATATTAAGATTGTAATACGAAATACTATTTTATATTATACAATTTTAGTAGATTACAACACCAATATTACTAAATCATAAATGTATAATATAGGTATATTTTAATTTTTAATCATATATTATGTTCGTATAGTAAATTTTTTTTTACTATCTACAAATAGTAATACTTACTATTTGATTTAATCAAATGTAAGGTGTAAATCTAATATTATAATATATTACACATTAATAAAAAATATAGTAAAAATAAAGATACTTTTATGTTTAAGGTAAATAAACAATATATTTAAATATAATATACAATATAGTAACTCATGACATTTTAAACATTCAATTTTCTTAATTTCTTAATACTTATAAGAAAAAATTGAACCTACTTGGTTGCATAGTATGTACCGATTGCGGCAAGGCCACGTCGCGACTCGTCGTTAGACGGTGTGGATCACGTGATGTTCTTGCATCTCGCCTCTGTTGGCTTACCAACCATGTTATGTAAGCTCAGGTATTTCTTTGTTTTGGGTGTGTTTCACTACTACAAGTTGCTCGACAGTGTCGTGTCGACACTGATGATACCCAATATAGGTCAAAACACCTGTCTGTCGGTATTTAAAGTTGATGGAACGCACTCAAAACAAAAAAGCTTTGGCGAGGTGTAGGTTCAATTTTTTCTCATAACATTTTTGTATATTAAAAAGTACAATAAATATGTTACAATTTTTAATTGTTAACAAATAAAAATATTCGATTTTAAAATATTTTATATTTAAAATGGCAACATAATATTTTAAAATTTACTATACTTATTAGTAATGAAAAAAATCTAATTATAATAAGAATTAAAAACAAAATTGGTTGAGAATAATAATATTTTTCCTTAAGGTTTAACATACATGGATATTTAAAAATTACTAAATATGCATAGTATCTGGCAATATACAAGATAGTTGTTCCAAATAGTAATATACATTATAGTAAAGGGTATTATAATTATGGTTATCAGCATTATACTTTTCTCTCCGTGTAAATATTCGAGTTTTTGGACAAATCATATATAATTAGTAATTATTAATTACCGATCAGATAACGCGTCGGTAAGTTAAGACGATACGGTATTTTATTTTAAAATAAGGTCGTACAAAAAATATTATTTTTGTTTTCCATTTAAAATCTTCTATAAATACATTTTAGATTTAAACTCCAATAGACGGTAAACTTCTTTGACGATGTTCGGTGGCTTATTAAAGTTTTAGCTGGATATCAATACGAATAGGAGAAATCCACAGACACAGAAGACCTTAGCAAACACAACAAACAGCATAAAATAACATGTTCACTTGCTCGCAATAACTGTAAACAATTAAACTTTCATCATGGCGGGATATTAGTTGTGATATTGTTTTGGAATAGCTGCCGCTGCGCTTTTTCATTTCGGTCTGGTTTAGTTCGGTTTGTTTGATTTTACGTTTTGTTTCGATAATGGCTGTAGTTTTCAAGTCTCGCTGGAAACTGTATTTATGTAAGTTATTGCTATAATATAGATTTTTCGCGTGCTTAACGAAAATAATAACGACAAAAGTTTGTACTTTAAATTTTATTTCAAGAATCATTTTATTTGTTTGCTTCGAAATGAATTTTTAAAGAAGTCAGACTGTCTGAAAAGTAGTTAAATGGGCGAATAAAGTATAATAATAATAATAATAATGATAATAATACTAATAAACTTCTTTATTTCAAAATTTTTACCTACAAATAAAATATTGAAAATATTGTCAGGAAAAAAATAGAGATCTAATATGTTAAAAATTCATTTATATCATATGGCTCAATTTTAACTAAATAACTAAAAAAAATTGATTTAAAATTACTAAAGTTTTGAATGGACTTATACGTATTGGTAACTTATTATAACACATAATGGGGGAATCTCAAGAAATTTCCCCCGATGGTGTTACCCCGTAATATTTAATAAAACTAAATGAGTTTGACCTACACTTTTATTGTGTTTTGATCTTTTATAATTAAGTAGATATTACAGCTCAGGTTCCAGATTTTTAACCGCAATTAATTATTTTTTACAATGTTTTAAAAGTCTAAAACCTATCCTCCGTGACTGTTACTCTTTCTAGGTTAACCTTATGTTTTCAAATATCTGAGGTAGTATAAGCATACTAAAAATATTAGTTCACTAAGTAAATTAAACACATCCAAAGCAATCGAATCAAATATAAAATATTATTAAAAATTAAAATTAAATTAAAAATAATTTTTATAACCATTTATGTAGGTGTTACAAAAATTGATTCTATCCCCCGTGAATCTCTTTTTGCTTTAAATTTTATGCAACAAATGGCGCTTTAAACATTTTAAATAAGCAAAAACCTCTGTTTACGACATTAAAGATGCATGTGATTCCTGAAGGTCAGTTAGAATGTATATGCAGATGAGAGTGTTGCTGTTTTATAATTCAAAAGTTTAAGTTTATTTTTTTGCTATTTAAAAACCTATTCACCGTGAAGTGTAATATCTCAGTAGGTAGATTTTTTTATAAATATTTTAATTATGTACAATTGTATTTTTAAAAAATATTTAGGTGTCAAAAGATACAATAACTTATTTAAAATATACAAAGGGATGTTTTAAAAAAAAAACATACGAAATCCTAAACTCCGTGAAGCTATCTTCCGTGAAGCTTTAATATTCAAAATGTATGATTTCTTAAAATTCTTGCATTAGTGCAGAACCACTTCTGTTATGTTATTACTAGACCTGGTGGCTTCCCAAAAACCCCATTCTAGACTAACAGTGAAACAACAAAAAATAAAAAATAATCATTTTCACTTGGGGGACATCTCAATGCAATAATAGGAACAGCTTTTTTCATATATAGTTATCGTGTGACTGGGACATATGTAACAGAGCGTTCTTGAGTTTCGACTAGATTTGTATATATCTGTACCTCAGGAGCCATCAGGAGTTAAGTTAATTATCATATTAATTACGAGTGCTAAACAATTATCTTAATAAGCCAACGCTAACGGTAGTATATTTTTCAAATTTTCAATCTCTTCTCAGGTACGGGATAATCTTCTGGGAAAGAAGTAAAAATATCAAAAATGTTTTTGTCACACAAAAACAAGCAGTTAAAGGATGTCCTCTGGAGGTTTTTTTAAATCTAGCAAGATATTGACAGTTACTGGGTTATATATCTGTACCTCAGAGCCATCAAAAGTTAATTATGCGTGGCGGCCATTTAAAGATGAGCCGGTGTTTTATTTTACTATATAACTTTCCAATAAATGTACATTTATTGAAAAATTGTATTAGCGTTGGCTTATTAAGATAATTGTTTAGCACTCTTAATTAATATGATACTCCATTTAATTTATTACGTCAGAGATCTGTGTGTACACACCAAAGAAATTTAGTTTCAGATGTAAAATATAGTCTGTTTTGCTTTGTTTTAGCACTAACTGAAGTGGTTATTTGATATTGTACTTCTTTAAAAAGAATATAGTTTGTTTTTTCAACGGTAATAATAAGTCTGTTTATATTAAAATACCTTTCAGTATAATTCATCAAATTTCCAGTCCATTTGCCAGCAAGTTTATATCATCTTTAAAACTGACCATTGCTTGATTTTTACTAAAAACCTCACTCTTAACATCGTTTATGTATGTAGGGAATAAAACCTGGAATTAAAATATGTATATATACTATAGAAGAATATTTAAACATGATAAATTAAAATTAAAATGTTCAAAATCCTATTCCTATTTTAAGTAAACTTTTTTTTTAAATAATAGGCCTTATTTATTTAATCCATAACATGTTTTTTTTCGAGTGGAGACTAATTCATTTTTAAAAAACTTCCGTAGTCTCTAGGCGAATAATCAAGTAATTTTTACACGGTTCTTATTTGTGTTCAAATTTCAAGGTGGGACTTTTGGGTATTGAGCTAGTACTATAAAATTAATTTTTAACTTTTTGACATATCATTAATAGTTTATCTATTACAATAAAAAAATCATAAAAAGACTATATATTGATAACAGATTTGTAAGACACGATTTTGTAGAACATTGAAATTACTATAAAGTTGCTATTTAATTTTTTGGCCTATCATCACTAGTTTTTTTTAATAAATGCGTAATTTTTAGAAAGTAAATGATGCAATCTTGACTTTTTGTAGAAAAATTAATGATCTTAAAGGATCACCAGTCATTTATAAAAAAGTGTCTACATGTATACATGACATATGACATAGAATGCTGGGAGAAAAAAACAAAAAAATATGCAAAATGGTGCATCTTTGACATAAATTTTTTTAGAATGTATCAAATGTCTTATAAGTTTAATAATAATAATAATAATAATAATAATAATAATAATAATAATAATAATAATAATTTTATTAATCCAATTGACATAGATAACATTCCTATAGGACAAGTCACAGAAATACAATAGGTACACGAACTACAATTAAATATACTCGGAGATACCTACAAATTTATTCTAAAAACTTATTCAGTTCATAAGGACATTCCTCAATTAAAAAGTCTTTCAGTTTTCTTTTAAAAACATTATAATTTTTTGTTTCCTTAAAAATTTTGATGCCAGAAAAATAGGGTGATCACCAGTCGACTTTTTAAACAAAGAAGTTGTGTGTCTCGGTACACATAGTCTATTAGTTGGGAATTTTCCTAAGTTATTAAAAACAAACTTCATAATACTATATATATAAATTCCATACAACGTTAGTAATTTTTTATTTATAAAAGTATCTCTACAGGATCCTTCGAAGCCCTACCAGGTAGGTTAAACATTATTCGGATTGCGCGCTTTTGCATAATAAATACTCTTAAATACTTACTTATATTAATTATCTTATTATCTTATTATCTAAATATCTTATATTTGGTTTTAATCCAATTTTAAATGTAAATTTATGTCAGAATTGATCTCGGCAGAAATGGAAACATAATATTTTTAGAGAGATGAAATGAAAAATAATTTCCATACTTTTTAATCCTGTCATGTTTTTAGTTTTATTTTCAACTGGATTCTTTTATATCAAAATAGTATTCGCATAAAATAAAGAAAACTTTAGTTTGTTAAACAAACCCCAAAGCCTTTTTAAGTAATTATTATGTAAATTATTATCTTATGAAACGTGATCGGTAATTTTATTAAATTTTATCAAACTTTCTTTAGAAAGTTTTAATATCTGTTGGGCCAACAATAATAAAGATAAAAGAAAATAGATTAAAAGAATTAAGAACTTACGCTTAAGTTTCTAAACTTGCAATATTAAGGGTGTGATATTATTTTTGTAATTTAATATGTTACGGTAAAGTTTCAACTCCAACCTTTTTGATATTTATACCGTAAAGGTTTATTTACCAAAACGTCCCGTCCCTTGAATTTAAATTGAATATTGAAGTAATGTATTCGACAAATTATTAAAGTAATTGTTTTCAATTTTGTCGTGAAAGGCAACTTTCAGCATATAATAGATTTCGCTAATAGAAAAAGATAACCGTACAAAGCACAGCGTTATCTTGTGTAAAAGACAAAATCTTTATGCGATTTGCATAAACAAGTTACCTTCACTTTTACAGGACTCTTTGTTTATTGCAAAGTATTTTACAAAAACATTTTATACGTTACAAGCTAGAGGAAGTAAATTTTAAACAATTTCAATAGCATTTACCGTTTTATTTAGAAAAAATATTCATATGTTGACGTCATAAGTGTAAATCCAATGGTAATTTTTTTTTAAGTTTAGGTTAACAATATTTTTCATTTATGAATATACTGTATTTTAATAATTTACTTACATTACCACGTAGTTTAACATTTAACATAACGTTCATTTTGCGTCGCTCTGTACACTTCAACATGCCCATGAAAGTGAATAAAATGTTTACGTAAGATTTTTCTAAATCAATACTTTGTTTTGTAATATGTAAAAAGTAGTAAATTTATAAACTACACCTCAGGGTTTTATCCTTTTACAGCAGTTCTTTTAGTATCATGATTCATAACCACAATTTAGGATGGGCTGTTTAAAAAAGGAAAACATCCATTCTATTACCTTTTTAGTAGGTATGTTATACACTAACCGAAAAAAAAAGCCGGCCGACAAAAATTGGCAACAATTTTAATGTTAATGTTCTCGCAAACCCTCACCTGATTTTAATAATTTGAATTGTATACAATTCAAATTATACCTATAGGTAAACGTTTCTATGCTAGAATATTTTATTCTGATTTGAATTTAAGCATATTCACTTTAAAGTAACAAGGAGTTTTTTTCCGAAATTTGTGACACCCTGTGAAAAAACGAATACATGTTTTTTCACCCTAAATATGCTCAAATTAAAATCCGAATACATACAGTTCATTTTTTTTTATCTGGTGGTTTTTTTTAGGTTGACTTGATATAAATATTAGTTTGACTTGATATAAATATTACATCACACATTATTTTCACATTATTCACCATTGGACAACATTTCCGTTCACAAAAAAATTTAATTTCTTTTATATAAATTCTTTTCAAAGCGAAGATTATTATCCGCTAGGAATACTTTCTCTTCTGGGCCGTAAAGAAACCTATATTTAACTACTTTTGATTTTTTTGATATATGATTTTACTCATCCAAGCACCACCAAAGCCAAATTAATTGCATTTTTAACCATAGACAAGGGATTGGTTGGGTGGGCGGGGGGTTAGTTTTTAACTACGAATCAACTTGACAACTGCACAATGTAACCTACAATAATTTATACATAACCACAATTAGATTTATAACTAGCTTAGTTTTTTTTAATTAATGCGACCAACTTGACATCTGTATTTACCAACCAAAACCCTAAATTTGCAACGTTGCCGCATTTTAGATTAAAAAAATGAACTTTATTTCTAGCATAAAATAGTCAACCAACAATTCAAATCATTAAATTTAGATAATAGGTTCTCGATAAAATCATATGAACACTTTATCTAAGGAGCTTTAAAACAGAAAAGATAGAACTACATTAAAAACTTTTTCTTAATTTAGTACCGTGTATATGTCAAAATAAAAAAAATGTCTACCTTAGCAACGTTACTGAAGAGTCAACCTACAGTTCAATAAAAATCATCAAAATCAGGTCTCGAGGAAATCATCATTATATTTTAGCCAATTTCTGGATGCTGGTGAGTGTATGTTCATAAGATCAAATATAAAATTTAATATAATATTTACACGTAACCTCCATAAAGTTGGTAATGTATTTTATTAATAATATATAACAAAACTTACACTGAAAGAAATATATGTTTGTTTTAGCAAATGTATGTGGTTCATATATGGACTACCACATACATTGCTAAAACAAACATATATTATATTTAGTTTTAACATAATATGTTAAAACTAAATATAAAAATGGTTAAGGTAAATATATTTTATGTTTCATATATAGACTACCACATACATTGCTAAAACAAACATATATTTCTTTCAGTGTACATACCAAGTAACCTAGTTATAAGGTACGAATATTATTTCCCATATTAATCTTATATTAAACGTAAATGAGCACATTCACACACCCATTATTTAAATTAATTAAACACATAATTACTAATTAAAATATACTTAAAACATGCTTATTACATTCACATAAAGTCTCTGTGCATAACAGTGATTCAGAATCTGAATTTCGGATTTAACTTTAGCAAGACAAAATATATTTTATTTTTTACCTCAAATTTTGGTACCGATTAATTAACTTAAGTTATAAATACCACTTGTTTAATTAAGTGCCCGACACTTAAAGCAAAAATAAAATATTCAAGCTTTACGGATTTATTACTAAATTTAAGTAAATAATAATATTAATAAATTAACCTTTCATTAAAGTAGGTGGGTAAGTGATATAATAAGTTTTTATTATAAATTGTTAGCTATAAACTTTCACAAGTATTTTAATAATATTATTTAACGGAATTTTTAAAAAAGAAAATTACTTATGGGTAATTTTATTTGAAGAGATTTTTACTATAATAAAACTAATTTATAACGGTTTAGTAATTCTTATTTGTTTAGGAACTTTTTAAGGTTTAAAATGGTATAAAAATCATTAAAAATGACTTAAAAGTCATAAATAATTTTTTATAAATATTTAAAAAAAGTAATACATAGTCTTTTAATTATTACGTTATTCAAATTGAATTATTTTTTAAGTCTATTTAATTATATATTTTTATTTTGTACATAAATTATGTAACATAAGTTATATATGTGTCGGTTATTTTTTTTAATAAGATAAGATGCGTTTGAGTTTTAATGCTAAATATTAGACCAATTCCCACATATAGTAATTATTCCTAATTGAACCGTTAATTTGCCGTTTTCGTTTACTGTAAAAATATCTTATAAGTCAACTTACTAAACATATAGTTATTTTGACTTAAAATACTGCTACGGTACCACAACTTTTTCCTGTTTATAGACCATTTTTAGCCAATTCCGAACACTTTAAAATCTTGCAGAGTTTTTGATGCGTTGAATTAAATTTGAGTTCGGAATTGCTCCATATGGATATCACGTCAGGTTTTTGAGAAATTCTAATAAAAAAGTTTCACAGAACTTGTTATGCCAATATTTTCTGTCCAGTCTCATTTTATGAAACCAAACTCAAAGAAGAATATAAAAAAAAAAATAAAAAGGATTTTTAAGAAACAATAGTTGGTACTTTTAAATATGTTTAGCAGAATGAGGCAAAAAAACATCTTGTGTTACTTTTAATAACTTTAATAATATTACTTCTAATTTAAAAAAACTATGTTTTTTAGGTCTTTATGTTATTCAATGCATACAGCGAATATTCGTGGACCAGTTTAGAGTGAGCGAAATAACAAACTCCCTAAATGTTTATTGATTTACTTTAACGCGTGAGCGAAATGCTACTTTGCACACTAGAGAGCAAAATAGTATTTCGCCCGATTTCGCCCACGGAACAAAGATATATGTTAAAGTTAAAATTAAAAAAGTAAGGTTAAAACAGATTGACAGTTGTTGGATGTCAGATAAAATATCAAATAAAATTGGCTTTAAATTGCTGTAGTTGAATAAAATGTGCTGTAGTTGAATAAAATGTGCGACTATAGTTGATCAAAAGAGGAATCTTCTCTTACTCCCACTAGTCGCATAATTTATTACATTGTAATTGGTTGTAGGTATCGTATTTTATTTTAGTCTTGAAATTCTATTTTAAAACTTTGAATTAAGAAAACACTTTTAGATATATTCTGACATTAAAAGTAGTAGGTATTATAAGTAAAAAAATAGTATATTATGTATGTATTAAGTTTGATAAACGTCATTTTAGTCACGAATTCAGGCACAACCAAGCTTGCGAGCGAGTGCTTGATTAAATTAGTATTTAGAAAAGTTTATAAACAAGTTGCATACTATACTATTTCTACGAAAATTACTTATTAATATCTTAAAATTATTTTAATTATATATTTGTATAAAGCGCCATCTATAAAAAAATAGAGAAACCATAAGGCAAATTTAATAATTTTCTGGGCAAAGCGAAATTTATCCCATGAAAATAGACCATTTAAATCCGTTATAGAAGCAGTTTTTTACAGTGAAAGAAAAGAGAATGTTTTATGGGCACACCACGGTGAAGTCTTCACGCGAATTTTTAATGCTTTATCTAAACTGCGCACCACTCAATGTGTCGCGACCAAAAAGTTCGTCCTTTTTCAAAACGACATAACTTTTTTGTTTCTTGAACGATTTTCTTCTGGTCTGTGATGTCTGCTAACCCCATCCACTGGCAATTCATGCTATAGATATTAAGCATACGGTTCTTCAAGTAAATTTCCTACAGGGTGATATGTAAAACGGTGAAAAATTTCAATAACTTCATCCAAGCCCCGTTTGTAAAACAATATTTTTTTTTTCGTTTTTACTTTGAAATAACGTAGTATTATGTGTTACCTTGAAATGTTTTTCAAATTTTTCGAATTGAAATCTTAGCAACGAAAATATGATTTTTTTTCCAAAAAAGTACATTTAAGGCTTTTTGGTAGGCAATATATTCAGTCTTTTTAAGAACAAGAAAATAAAATTGTAAAAGATTGTTCCTTGAATAATTCTGAACAAGCGACAAGCAACAAACT
Source organism: Brassicogethes aeneus (assembly GCA_921294245.1). Lineage (NCBI taxonomy): Eukaryota > Metazoa > Arthropoda > Insecta > Coleoptera > Nitidulidae > Brassicogethes > Brassicogethes aeneus. Next base: position 12,838,880 of record OV121133.1, read on the forward strand.
TCCATTATTTTCAGAGGGGCCTAAGCAAAGACCACTTTTTCAAAATGACATTTTGGTGAAAATTTGCGAAAACTAAACCTGAACCGATATTTACGTTTGTGACATATTTTCTTTATAATTTTGACCTCCTGATTGTGATTCAGTTGTCAAATTTAAGTTTCAGATAAAACCAAAATCATCAAGAATCAAAATTCGAAAACAATTCCCTGTTGTTAAATAAAATCCGATTGCTGTCGTGTTTCTTGCATATTTATGATAAAAATGCCATTCGGGGATTCATTTTTTGGGCGAAATTACTGCAATTTGTTTGAGTGGTTAGGATAATGTTACATAACTTACATTTACATTGCACAGTAGTGATAACATCATTGATAAGTACCTACCTAATTTATAATAAAGTTAAATAAAAATATTTTTGTTCATTTTTGAAAATTGTATGCGTATAATCATCAAACTTCAACATTCAACAGAAAAATGTAACAAATAACAATAATACCTTTCAATATTTCGTTTGGCCCTCCCCTAAGCCGTAATAATTCGTTAACCCTCCTGGGCATTCCCTCGACCAAGTTCCTTAGAAATTTCTGGGATACCCCATTCTTCCTGAATAGCATTTACCAATTCATCCAAATTTTCCATGCCTCCTTCCCTCTCTTTCATCTTCAATTTTATCCTGCTCCACACATGCTCAATAGGATTCATATCCGGAGACAAAGGTGGCCCATTCATTCTCTCAATATGGTGGTCCCTTAAATACTCATTTACGATATGTAAAAAAAACATTAAAAACCAGCAATCGGACAGCCGGGAATTGTTTTCGAATCTTGATTCGTAGTGATTTTGGTTTTATCTGAAACTTAAATTTGACAACTGAATCACAATCAGAAGGTCAAAATTATGAAGAAAACATTTTACGAAAGTAAATATCGGTGTAGGTTTAGTTTTTGCACTTTCACAAAAATGTCACTTTCAAAAAGGGGTCTTAGCTTAGGCCCTCTGAAAATAATGGAAGTTTGTTGCTTGTCGCTTGTTCAGAATTATTTAAGGAACAATCTTTCACCATCTTATCTTCTTGTTCCTAAAAAGACTGAGTGTATTGCCTAAAAAAAAGCCTTAAATGTACTCTTTTGGAAAAAAATCATATTTTCGTTGCTAAGATTCCAATTCGAAAAATTTGAAAAACTTTTCAAGGTAACACATAATACTTCATTATTTCAAAGTAAAAACGAAAAAAAAATTATTATTTTACAAACGGGGCTTGGATAAAGTTATTGAAATTTTTCACCGTTTAACATATCACCCTGTAGGAAGTTTACTTGACCAACCGTGAGCTTTATATCTACATCATAAATTGCCAGAGGATGAGGCTAGCAGACATCACAAACCAAAATTAAATCGTTCAAGAAACAAAAAAGTTATGTAGTTTTGAAAAAGAACGAACTTTTTGGTCGCGACACATTGAGTGGTGCGCAGTTTAGTTTACTGCCGACAACAGTCTTATATAAGACCGGGCTGCCGGCGAAATCAAAAGGCCAGTACAAACGTACAAATCTATAAACTTTTTAAATAGGTATAGGGGTTGAGATACTATTTAATAATTTTGTATTTGCGTATTAAGATTTGACAACTGTCAACTAACTTAAATCTAACTTAAGCTCGTGATTAAAAACCTGTTGCTAATTTCAGCCTTGAAGCCATAGCTTGTCAATATGTGGGCGTTTTAAAGGTGGAAGTAGAAAAATTATGTTTTTTTCTATTCAGAATTCGAAAAAAACACTTTTAACAACTAGATATTTCTATTTAGCTAGAATTTCAGTGTGAATCACTGTACGGTAGCCAGATCATATCCCTCTTAATAAACGCCATTAAAACTGGATAAGCAGCCAGTAACGGAATCTGCGAATTCCGTACCACGCTAAACGTCAATTACTTTGCCAAATGAAGTACCAGTCTGCCACTGAATATTTTAATTAATGCAGTTAAAACCCAGACGTGTTGCATCTTTCGCTAGGCTTGCCGTCTCCGATCCACGCAGATTGCCACTGCACTCTCACACTTAATCATCGGATTATGGGATACATTTTTGAAGTTTATAATGAATATTTTTTTGGTAATCTGGTTTTTATTTACAAGTTTACATGATAATTTTGATACATTTCAATTACAAAGCTAAGATGTTTTCTATATTCTTTGGACACCTCCTTTCTTCTTAATGGCGAAAATGCAGGACTTGGAATGGAATGAATTAAATGTCTATGTCTAACGAAATATATATAATATTTAGACACTATTCTATTCACCTTTTTTCCATTTAGCACTTTAAATAGTTTAGATGCAAATATTCGTGAACAATTCGAAACAAATTTTCTTTCTTCAAGTAGGAGCCACAATCCTCTATTAATGCGGGTAAATAAGTCTTTGCACGATGATTGATCATTATATCAGACAATTTCACGCATATTTTGGATATAGTATGATTTTTAAACAGATTCATTTTAAAAAAAAAAAATTTTGATGGTTTTACTGGCTGCACAATATTCCTTATTATAACAAAACACGAGTTTTTCTGATGTTTTGAACTGTCAAAATACGATGATCACAGCCTCCAATGATTGACGCTTGCTGACGCTGCACACTGGTTATGAATTCCATACCACACTGTTTAAAATATCTGCACTGTTTAAAATTTCATGACCATTTTAACACCAAATTAACATACATGGTCTATATCGATACAAACCAAAATGGTGTTAAATATGGTTCGTTGGCCGGTGTAAATTCAAATACTAAAATGGTGTTAATTTAACTTTCACACAGTATTAAAATAAATTTTACCTGGTGTAAATTGAACTCCTTTTCAGTGTTAAATATTATGTGTTTGTGGTCAAATTAAATCATACTACACAGAAAAAAGGAAAAAAAAGGAAACAGGAAGTTCCTTGACGCATTACTAGTATATTACCAGTGGTATTATTCCAGAAAATGGAACCTTCAACTCGCTAGAGATAATGTTTTTAGTGCGTTCCACCAAATTAAAATACTTCAAGTATTGACAGCTGTTTCCACCTATTTAAGGTCTCTTTAGTATCGAACAACTTGTAGTGTCACACCAAAGCAAAGGACCACCTGATTTTATATATTCTTTATGTGAGTCAACAGAGGCGAGATTTAAGAACATCACGTGATCCACACCGCCTTTGCCGCGATCGGTACACATTTTCAACCATAATTCATGGTGTTATATTAACACTACTTTGTGTTGGATTTTGACACCATTTTAAGATTACTTTTTACACCACAGATATTTTAAAGAGGGGGTAAAGAGTAATCTTAAAATGGTGTCAAAATCCAACACCAAGTGGTGTTAATATAACACCATGAATTATGGTTGAAAATGTTATATATAGCAAACACCAAAACGGTGTTTATCTAAAAATATTTGAGAAGTGCACCTACACAGAAAAAAAGGAATAGTTCATTTAACTATATTAATTTAGTTGACCCATAAGTATTTATTTTTGATTTTTTTTTTTATCAACTGTGGGAAGGTTAATATAAAGAAAGATTAGTCTGACGGTACTAAACCAGATAGTTATTTTTTTTTAAATTGGTTAAATTAACCCAGAAACGAACCCGCTGTATGGTTCACTTTACTAAATATGTTGTTTGTAAAATAAGAGCTCCTTCAACCTAAAGCACTCTGTTAAAACGATTAAAACAATTTGCCGGGCATTCCCGGTTGCATAGTGTGTACCGATCGCGGCAAAGGCGGTGTGGATCACGTGATGTTCTTAAATCTCGCCTCTGTTGACTTACATGAAGAGTATATAAGCTCAGGTAGTCCTTCGCTTTGGTGTGACACTACAAGTTGTTCGATAGTAAAGAGACCTTAAATAGGTGGAAACAGCTGTCAATACTTGAAGTATTTTAAGTTAGTGGAACGCACTAAAAACATAATCTCTAGCGAGTTGAAGGTTCCATTTTTTGGAATAATACCACTGGTAATATACTAGTAATGCGTCAAGGAACTTCCTGTTTCCTTTTTTTCCCTTTTTATGTGTAGTATGATTTAATTTGACCACAAACACATAATATTTAACACTGAAAAGGAGTTAAATTTACACCAGGTAAAATTTATTTTAATAATGTGTGAAAGTTAAATTACCACAATTTTAGTATTTGAATTTACACCGGACCAACGAACCATATTTAACACCATTTTGGTTTGTATCGATATAGACCATGTATGGTGTTAATTTGGTGTTAAAATGGTCATGAAATTTTGAACAGTGCAATATAGCGCATATGAAAAGTTAATAAAAACGCAAAAAAGCAATTTTCTATCACTTGTAGTTATTCAAAACTTATGTAAAATTAAAGAATATACTGTGTTGTGTCTTGATATGGTATTTTCGTGCAACTACAACGAGTAGAAAACCAAAATTTAAAGGTCTAAATTGCTGCCAAAACTGTGACGCGCTGTAAATCTGTTCATGCAGCGTTCCGAAAAACCTTTTAAATTATGATTTTCTACCACTTGTAGTAAGCCCAAGTAACTATAAAATGAAAGAATATAATATTTTAGGTCCTAAAATGGCACTATTGAGCTACTACAATCAGTGGAAATCAACAGTTTATCAAATTAAATAGAAAAATAAATTTTAATTATTTAAACACAATTTGGTGTGAAATTTTCTTAACGAATACCACACGAGGTCAAATTAAATCCGGAAATTTTTTATCGACTCGAAATAATTTTCAAAATATTCATGAGCTGGAAAAAATTTGACATCTAGTGGTATTACTAATGAAAATGAATCTTTTATCAAGCAAAGCTGAACCCCCGAAAATAAAAATTATGTTTTGTTTTGATTTTACAAGAGTCCTTTTACCTATTAGGTGACACACTGTATATTAATCATTTTATAGCAATAATCCTCGTTATAGTAAGCAGAGAAAGTAGTTGAGGACAATAATAAGGCGACCACTAGAACGCAGCACAAAAACCGCAAGGCTGTGTTACATTATCTGACCCAGTTACCATTCAGCGATTCCGTCGCTGCATTTCGCACGAATTCGACGGCCATTTTTACAGTTACAGATCCAGCAGAGAGTCTGCATTGTTTTGATCGGAGACAAAACTCGATGGCTTTTAATTAAAATGTTCGGCCAGATGGTCCCCGCTGTCGTCTAGCGGTTCGCAAAGGGTTGCCAACATTAACGAGACCACCGGCAAACGTGCATGTTGTTACCGATCTTGGAAACTGTGCCAAATCCGTGGTTTGTCATCCGTCCAGCTTCATTATTTAATGAATTCGTTTGATTTGCTCTGATTTCGGATTAAAGGGACACGACCATGATTTGACGGTTCCTAGTTAATAATCAGTGGAGTTAACGAGAGAATGGCTAAATTAAAGAGAAGCTTTGAAAAATTGAGAATACGATGAACCTAACTAACAAAACATAATAAAGATATAAAACTATAAACGTCTTTCTTGGGTTATTAAAACGTCGCAAGATGGTTCATAAAGACTGTATTACAGTCCATACTTTTCAGAAAAATTTAAGCAAAGAAGTTTAGATAAGTTAAATTGCAACTCCTTGGCGGCCAATCTTGGTAACACCATTTTGTTGAATGTCTTAATTTATTAAAATACTATGTTTTTGGGACATACGTTACTTAAATTTTAGAGGTGTAGTCCTTTTATTGGGGGAAACATTTACCTAATTCAAAACTCAGTTTGGCAATTTAAAAATGTTCTTTACTATTTTATTTTCAATTTCCCTTCTGACGATCATATTATGAACTATGTAAATGCCACTTTGTCTGATAAAACTAAACGTGTTTTGCAATGCCTTTACTCATTTATCCCAGAAAATTTGCTGCCGTGCTAATGAACTGACTGTTTAATATGTAAGTTTTATATGGAAAATATGGTTTTGGACTAAATGGAACCTGCTCATACTATATGTTATAATCAATTTGTATTTTTAAACGTGATACGTTGATAAACATGTTATTAATATTCGCAGTTACGGTATTATAATAATATAATTATAAAAATATAATTATACTCTCTAAAAATGAATTAGTCAAAAATGACTAATTTAATAGTTATAAGTGGCTGCTTTTTCACTTGTACCATCGTTAATCATGGAATACCATGGTATCCCAAAATTTAATAGCCAATTCTTATGTAAAATTCTTCCCTGAATCCGAAAATAACGTCAAAAATTATGAAAGTGGAGCAGTTTTTTAGATATATTCAATTCCATATTAAATGGAAAATTGACTATATCTCAAAAACTGTTCTACTTATTTAACTTTGACGGTATTTTAGGATTCAGGGGACAATTTTACATAATAATTGGCTGTTAAATTTTGGAATATCATGGTATTCCATGGTTAACAATGATACAAGTGAAAAAGCAGCCACTAACAACTATTAATTTAGTCATTTTTGACTAATTCATTTTTAGAGAGTATAAAATTATCTCAAAAATGTATGGAAATTTAGTTTTTCATCAGGATTTTTTCAAAATTAATTAATTCACTAATACCTGGATCAATAATTAATAAAATAAATTAATTAGTTACCCTCTAAAAATGAATTAGTCAAAAATGACTAATTTAATAGTTATAACTGGCTGCTTTTTCACTTGTACCATGGTTTACCATGGAATACCATGGTATTTCAAAATTTAACAGCCAATTCTTATGTAAAATTGTCCCCTGGATCCGAAAATACCGTCAAAAATTATGAAAGTGGGGCAGTTTTTAAGATAAAGTCAATTCCATATTAAATAAAAAATTGAATTTATCTCAAAAACTGTTATACTTTTTTAACTTTTGACGACATTTTCAGAAATGTTACCTAAGAATAGGCTAAATTTTAGAATACCATGGTATCCCATGGTTATGCATGGTACAAGTGAAAAACCAGCCACTAATAACTATTAGTCATTTTTGACTAATTTATTTTTAGAGAGTAAGGTCGTCTTTTTATAAAAAATCTAACTAACAGTATTAAACAGTATTATTATCAATCAATTTTTGAAAAAATCATTTTTTTAATAAAAATAAAATTTTGGAAATCTTAAATAAATATTTTATAAAATTATTTAGATTAATTTGGTAAGGTTATGTTTTTTAGTATTTAAAAATAGTATTGAGACATTTAAAATAAAAACAAATACATACAAAATATTTTCTACCATAATAATTTAAAAAGTTAATTTTTTTAAAACTCAAAACAATTGAAATCGAAAAATATTTTAAATATAAAATGCAATTGTAAAAGTTAAAGTTTAAAAATATTCATTTTTAAAAATTGTACTCTTTTAAAATAAAATAGTCAAAATTCTACTATTTGAATTTAATTCAATGAATTATTACCAGCATTTTTACTATTAAAATAGTCGTTTTCACTTTTAAATATTTATTTTTTACAACTTAACCGGTTGGGGCCAGTTTTTCAATGTGATTTAATCCGAGGTTTAACTTCAAACCCCGAGTTAAATTTGGAGTTAAATTAATTCGCGTTTTTCAATTCATTTTGATCCCCGAGTTTATATTAAACTCAGAGTTACTTTAATTCCCAGAAAGGGTATGAGTTAAGTAAGAATTAAAATAAAAAGAGGTTATATATCATTCTGTTGTGAGTGTTGTGTAAAGTGATTATGTGGGACTGTGATGTAAATGCCTATAGTAATGATGAAAAGAACTTTAGAAGACCAAAAGTTATTTGTCCAAGAATAAATCATTTTGAAATGTGGGACAATATTAATTTCCTAACCAGATTTCGGTTGTCTCCAAGAAAGGTAGAAAATATTTTAGAAGAAATTGTTGATGTAATGCAAAACAACCCAACCCAACCCTACAAACAGGTAAAAAGTTTATTTAGCAAAAAGTATTCCAAGACGGCTCTTAGCTTATGAAGAAGAAGAAATGACGCTTTAAATGACCAATTGTTGCTTACCCTACGGTTTTACGCCACGGGTTAAAATTTTATAATCAAGCCGCAACACTTTCATTTTTAAAACAATTTTCTTTCTGCAGTTTAACAAAACCAATTTTGTCTTGAATTAGCTGTTCGTTTAGCGGGACAGGTTTACGTCAACGGCGATTTCCTAATTTTTTATGCATTTTACTTTATGTTTAGCCGAAAAAAAGTTGTAGATCGAGCCTTTTTTGAGCGGTTTAGAATCACATATAGCAGTTTTATTACAGGACATCACTGCCTTCAATATACCCAATAAATTGCAGCACATTTTCCACTAAAGCAAAAAATAAACTCACCGTAATTTTAAAATTGTAATCAATAAATTTAATAATTTTATAATAATGATCACACTACCTTCGGACATTCTTTTTTTTGTTAAAACCGCAAAACAGAGTCAAAAATGACGTTGGCATGCAGCCGTTACCATGACAACGCATTACCAACCTTACAAATTTTATACAAACCTAGAGTTGATAAATCCTCACTATTATTGTAATTGAAAAACCCAAACGCGACCTAAACTCGGAGTTGACTTAAGTCAGAGATAAGCCAGAGTTATTCAACTCTGGATTTAACTAGCCTATTGAAAAACTGGCCCTTAAAGTTTGACTTATTTTCTTTCACTATCTTGACTGTTTCAAAGAATAAAAAGTAACAAATTTCTTTAATCGTTTTTAATTCTTGCGGCCAACAACAAATTATTTTTAGAGTTAAATGCATATAGGATCCATAAGTAAATGGCTCATAAAAACAAACAAAGATGCAAGTTTAGCTCAAAAGAGTAACACAAAAAAGATATTATTATTATTAAAAATATTAATAGACAGATAAAACTAATTTTTATAGAAGTGACAGTAGAGCACCGATTTGACATCCGCTTGAAAAGCGATAGACCCCGGCTGGTTCAAAACTTATTGACTGCTTTTTCGCTCTGGCAATTAGTCAAATGTTTTAAGTGGTAATTTTTGGTAAAAAATATATTTACTATCATTTAAATGACTCTTGAGAAATGTATACTAATAACATTAACATTAAATAGATACACAAATATATTTACATTTACATTTAATTTAAGTCGATAATTTTTTATTCAAAAAGTGTAAACGGTCCTTAAGCTGACTGCTTATATTGACCACTATAAAAAAATACAGCTAAAGCAACGTTTACACTTTGTAAATTATTAATAGTAGTAAATATTCTACTTAAATTTAAATGTAAAGTTAAAAATTTTTTGTTAAAAATGTATTAATTTAAAATTGTTAGTAATAAAAAATTGAAAGAGTTAAATTATAGTCAATAAATTTTTAATACAAAAATTACCACTTTAAAATTTAAAACATACAATTAAATGTAATGTAAAAATTGTTGTATTAAAAATTTATCGACTATCATTTAAATGACAAATTAAACCGATCATTTTGTAAAATAAAATATTGAAACTTTAATTTCAATATCAATATTTTTAAACGTAAAGTTTTACAGTTGCATTTTATATTTAAAATATTTTTTGACTATCGAAGGTTCTGAAATATTTAACTAAATTTCTGTAAAGTGCTAACCTTTAATCTTCAAACTATTATCTAATAATCTAATTAAAGCTAAAACGGCAACAAAAACAAAATATTGCAGGAAATTAATGTCAAATATTGCTTTATCTATTTTGGTTTCATAATGACTTCATTATAACACCGCTTTTGGTTCTTTAATGAGGTACTTTATTCCACCCAAAATTTTGATTTTATAGGTTGGCTACTGGTAAAATACAATTTTGAATACCTATAGGTTATAATATTTTTATGATTTGTTTTCTAGTACTTACGAGACTTTTCGTGCAATAAATTTTGTTTAACACCAAAGAAAATCCTTTTTTCTTCTTTAACAGCCGCTTATTGTAAATACTTGTTGTAAATTAACGACGCCATAGCGAAAGAATGTGATAATGTTTGAAAGGTTAATGACCTTTCAAACTTCAAACTTTGTTATCTATGATACCAACTATGTAAAGTAAAATTTAACCAAATTAAATATAAGGTATAAAATTAATTTGTTTTATGAAATGTTTGCAAAATAGATAAAATAGCATAAAGAACTCATGTCATAAGACCTTTTGTCGCACTTGTCCATTATAAAACTCGCTCCTTCGTCGCTCGTTTTATAAATTGTCCGCGTGCGACAAAATGACGTCTTATGACATTAGTTCTTTAATATACTATTATACTTAAAATTTATTTTGCATCAAACCTGTAAAAATAAAATTGTTCATAATGTTATATTCTACATAGGTATTTGATTTAAAGTTTTTTAAACAATATAAAATTCAAAATATTGTTTTGCAGTACAAATTTTGTTTAAAAGACTATTACCTAAATATTGTTTTTGGATTAATTTAATTAATTAGGTTAACAGGATTAAAAAAACTGTATTAACAAAGGAAAAGTGTGTGGTGTTAAAAAACACTGATTAAGTCAATTATACATACTACAGTTCAATTTATAGAAATTAATAACAATATTTTGTTAATTTATATGTATACTTCTAAACCAAACATCGTTATAATTTTGTTATTCCTGGTAATTTAAAAAATAAGAATTGCATGAAAAAATACACATTATTCTTTGTTTGAGATTTTTTTAAATTAATTGAGAACCTCTCATTTTTTTCCACTAAAAAATGTCAACTTAATATACCTTCTAGCTCTTTAAATAAAAAGATATCCATCTATATAATAGAAGGATACTTGGTGCACCCTGTATATATTTTAAAAAGCTTTAATTGCAATTTAATTTTATTTATTATATATTCGGAACACATTTTTGTGGATCCCTTAATGACTTTTAAAAATATTTTGTCCCTTAGAAACACTTTTAAATTTAAAACAAGTAAAAAGTTTTAAACTGTCAACGAAATTTTTTATATTTGTGTATTTAGACCGCATACGTTTTTTACTATTAAGGAGAAATAGGTATTGCGATAAAAAGTTATGCTTATATGTACAACTATAACTTATAAGTACTTCCTTTCAATTCTTGTTCTTGCAATATTTCTTCTAATATTCACTTGTAAAAGCCATCTTGATTTTAAAATGTTATATTTAATAAGTTTTATTTAATATTTTATTTAATAACAACAAGTAGGTACCTTAAATAACAAAACATGTTTTAATATAGTCATTGTTATTCAAAATACAGGCGAACTTATAAAAGCTTACAAAATAGCAGTTTGAAAGTAAAACAACATAAGGAATTTTAAATAAAGCTATATAAAAGCCACTTTAATTTACGATTGTACTTATTAGACGCAATGGTGCTGGGAAAATAATAAAGAAAATATAAAACCCAAAACAAGGCATAAGAATTCAAATTAGGCGAAGTAAATTTATATTCATAATTGTGTTTTTAATGTCTTATTTGAATAAACTTCGCTGTGTAAAATTTAAATGTGATTTTTTGCCGAATGCTGCAAGACATGGCGAGCATCTTGATTATCAGATTTGTAAGATAAACTTGAACAATGTGTATTTTACAAAGTGTACCTAAGTTATGGAAAAACACTTTTTAATATTTATTATTGTAAGAGACCGGACTTTTAGGCTATTAAAACCATGTTATTTTATATACTTCAACTATTTATTTTAAATTTTAGGACAAATTGCAAATTTATATAAAAAATAGATGTTTTTTCAATCAAAAGAGTAGGTACGTACAGTAAAAAACATAATTTAAAATCGCCTTTATAGCAGTTTCTGCGTTAAATTACCTCAAAGCTCATTTATTTAACGCAAAAAATAGCCAATGTCATTCGAGCATTTCGTTGCATTTTTTGCCGGCAACAAATTTTACTGCAGTTGCCTTTCACAAGGAAGCAAACAAAAAATAAAATGATCATTCGCCATTTTGGCGGTGCATTTTACGGGTTTTAATCGCAATTTCAAATAAATTTAATTATACGGAAATTCAGCAAAAAATAAAATACTTTAGTTTTATTAGCGCTAGCGGCAACAATTTATTTTATGAATTTGGTTATGGCAGCTGGCTTTTTGTTGTATTAATTTTATTTATTTGCTCGCATTTTATTTCGACGATTGTTGCAACAATGGGTTTTTATTAATTGAATAAAATTGTGGATATTTCGTTATTTCAATATTGGTTTTTCACGTATGGATACATTATTGCATTTAACCTACAATATTAGTTTTGCGTTAAAAAAAGCCATATAATTCCAATAAATATACATATATATGTCAATATTCAACGCCATGTAAGTGTAAGTAAAGGTAAATTTAAGTAAGTGTAAAAGTAAATTTTACAAGAAAAGTAAAAAAGCGCTGACTATCATATTTTTATAATAAAAGGTTTTTTTTAATTAAAGAAGTTTAAAGTTTTATCAATAAATGAATGATGAATAATAATAAAAATAATAATAATAAAATTTATTGAACAAAATTTTACAATTCATATAAAGTACATGTTTTTTTTTTATTATTGTTTCGCACCTGATTTCAGGAGAAATCGTGTCGTGCATAAATTTTTTATAAATTATTTAATTAAGGTATGTACAATACATATTCTATATATTAACAATAAATCTCAATAATAAATAAATAAATAAATAAATACATCACAATCAATATAATAACTTAATATATAATAATAATCTAATACTAATTCCTAGGAAAATACTATAGATTCTATACAGTAACAAACAAATTCCAAAAATAAACAATTATAAATTATAAATACAAATACATCGCAATTAATGTAATAAATTGGAAAACAAAAAAAGGCATTTTTTGTGCAAACGTTGTAAATAGTGATTTATAGTTTAAAAATTACATATGAGTTGTTCATTTTCAAGTATGAATATTTTCAATTTTTTGCAAAATAAATTAAAGTTTTGAATCTCTTTTAGTGTACAGGGTAGAATATTGAAAATTTTGGGACCTGTTACCCAAATATAATTTTTAAAAAGTGTTGAAGAAATTCTGGGAGTTACATAACCTTTTTGCCTGGTATCGTACTGGTATTGAGCACTATTTCTTAAGATTGGGTTTTTATACATAAATTTTGCAACATTAAAGGCATATATTTGGTTAAAATTAAAAACGTTACTTTCCCGATATACCTCGTCTGTTGATGTTCTACGTTTTTTAAATAGTATTGTTTTTAGAATCCATTTCTTGGTAACTATAATATTCTTTAAATGGTTTTTATACGTTGCTCCATATAAAATAATTCCATATGATATTATTGATTCTGCCAAGGATTTATATGCCATAATAAGTATTTTTTTTGATAGTATGTCTCTTAAATTATAAAATAAATAAACTATTTTTTTTAATTTGGTTGTTATGTATTGCGCATGTTCTTTCCATTTTAAATTTTGGTTTATATGTAGACCTAGATACTTTAAGGACTCAGTTTTTCTAATTAAACCTTGGCATTGGCAATCTCCTCTTAGTTTACATGTGGCATGGAATTTGATTTCCTGAAAGTGTGTGTGGTTGGGTCACCAAGCTATTTGTAAAAGACATAAACTTTGTTTTTTAAAAATTAAGACTTAATAAATTGTTATCAAGCCAACATTTTACTTTGTAAAGATTTTCTTCGCTTTTAATTTTTGCTTCAGCCCATGTATTTCCTTTAAAAAGTAAAACCGTGTCATCAGCATATGATAGTATGTCGCCTTTTATTGACAGTTTTAACATTTCGTTTATGTAAATTACAAACAGCTTTGGACCCAAAACGGTTCCCTGGGGGACGCCATACTTAATTTTACGAGAGATACTCAGGGTATTATTAATTTTTACAAATGAATTGCGATCACTTAAGTAGCTTTTGAATAATTTTAGAGCAACTCCACGGATTCCGTATTGTTCCAATCTTGTCAGTAGCATTGGATGGGATATGCTATCGAAAGCCTTAGCCAAGTCTAGAAATATTGCTATTACTTTTTGTTTATTATTTAGTAAATCGTGAATTTTGTTAGTAAAATTAAATAGGGCGTCCTCCGTAGAACACTTGCTTTTAAATCCAAATTGATTTGGTGCAATTAAATTATTTTTGTTTAAATGTTCGTCAATTCTTCGAGCAATGCACTTTTCAAAAATCTTTGCCAATACTGAAATAACTGATATCGGTCTATAATTTTTAGGGTCAAGTTGATCTCCGTTTTTGAAGATTGGGGTAATAATAGCATTTTTTAAAAGTGTGGGAAAACATCCTTTTTTAAATGAAAGATTTATTAAAAATACTATTTTATCTGCAATGTTTTCTTTAACGTTTTTTATTGTATTTGTAGTTAATTTGTCTATTCCACATGATGTGTTATTTTTTAGTTCATTGATTGTATTCAAAACTTCTTGTTTTATTACAGGTCTTAAAAACATAGAATTTATTAAATTGCTTCTATGCATATTAAGAGGGTTATAATCGGAAAGAGGGTCATTTTTAATTGAGTTTGCCATATTTTCACCTACTTTTGAAAAGTATTCAATAAAGATATTGGCAACGTCAGCTGGCTCTGTTGCAGTTATATTATTTAAATCGTCACGCAGTGTAATTTTATTGGTTTTTGTGTGATTTATGTTTTTTATTATTCTCCAGATTTCTTTTGTTTTATTTTGAGATACATTAATCTTGTCCGTATAATATTTTTGTTTTGTTTGTTTTAATATTTTGGTGAGATAATTTCTATATGTTTTATATTGATTTAATAATTGTATTATTTTTTTCTTTTAAATACTTTCGTTTTAAACCATCTCTTTTTTTAATACATTTAATAAGCTCCTCAGTGATCCATGGCTTAATTTTGCTATAGGATTTAATGTTTTGATACGTGGTACAATTTTTTATAAGGAAGTTTAATTTATTTGAAAATATCCTATATGCTTCATCGGAATTTTCTTCTTGATAAAGGTTATTCCAAGTTTCATTTTGCAGCGCCAGATTAAGTTTATTATAGTTTATTTTTTGTATTCTTTTTATTTCATATTTAGGTATTTTTAATTGGGTGGTGTTATTTGAGACGTTAATCATAATGTTATAGTGATCTGTAATATGAGACCTATAAATTATTGGAGTTATTTTATTTTTGTTTTCTAATAGTTTTGTTACTTTAATAAAGGCATGATCAATACAGGATTTTGTTTGTGTCGTTACTCTAGTGCTTCTATTTATATATGAAATAAATCCATGTGAACTTAGACAATTTATATATGTATTTGCGATATTATTTGGTGTTCCAATGTCAATATTTAAATCCCCAATGAACAAATTAAAGTCATTCGCACTATTTGACAAGAGATAGTAATCAAGTTCATTTATAAAAACTGCAGCATCGGTGGAGGGTGCTCTATAGGTTGTAATTATGTTATAGCTTAGGTTATTTAATGAAAATGAGAGTTTTGACAACGTTATTTTGGATTCATTTAACTTAGTATGTATGACATTTGGCTTTATTTTATCACTAATATATAAAACCACTTTTATACCTATGGTCAATATGTAAAATTGTTTAAAATGTTTATTAAATTTTTAAAAATTAATAATAACTTTTTTAAACAAGAGACCTGTGTATGTTACTATATAACTCCTAAACATGGACCGTAGTAAGTTTTTTCGAGATTAAAAACTTTTTTATAACTGCGTTAAAAAGAAACAAAACTATCAGCTCAATGACATAAATTGACACAAACAATTTTTGGTGACATTTGTTTTTTTAAATTCTTCAAAAAAAATTATGATAAGAAAAAACAAACAAAAAATAGTTTTCACCTTAATCCCCGCAAAGTTGGGGTTAAGCTTTTCTTATGAGCCCCAAACGATTCATGCAAAAAAATGACTTTCATTTTTTTTTCAAAAACAGACCTTTTTCCTACAGATTGACTTGGTACTTATATCTGTAGAAAAACAATTGTTACTAACAGGGTAGTAAAAGAAAGAACTTAAATATAAATTGTTGATTCATAAATCATTTTCTAAAAATGTTCATGCCGTTTTAGTTATATTTTACAAAAATGGCGAATGCGCCGGGATTATTACTCGTAACATATTTTAAAATAATATACCTACATATGTATAGTACATCCTTTTTTACTATTTGATTTACCAATCTATATGGATTTATTTTTCTGATTTAGTGCCTAATTAATCTGCAAACAATTTTATTGAACCCTAACCAAAAAAAACTTACTTTTCGATACACGTACAGGTAATTGTGTTGACGCTAGAAATTGTCGACTCGCCCTCCAGTGTATTGACCGAAACAATTTGCAAATCCACAAAACGCCCAATCACGTCCACGTCTGGTACGTTTTTTATAGGGAGAAAGTTTTTTATGCTTAAAAGAAGGTTTTTTATTATTTACGAAAACATATTTTTTATTTATTGTAGTAAATGAAGTCTTTCCAATTTATTTATTTAAATTTTGTTTTCTTGTTTTTATGTTTTTTAATGCAGATTTTCTATTAATATTATACATTATTCTATTAAGCCCTTCTTAATTATTTATTCGTGATATTAAGTTTTGTATTTAATTGATTTGACTAATAACTTGCATTATTCGTTTTTTAATACTTATTATAAGTACATATTTTTCAAGGCATAAGTAAATGGGGTTATTTTTAAATTTACATTAAGTTAAATTAAATTAAATTAAAAATAAAAACAAAAAATAAAACATTTTTATGATTGTAATTAACTTTTTTTGTTCTATCAAAAGCTGTTTTCTTTCTACGTATACAGGGTGAGTCATGTAACTTGAAACTGAAATATCTCAGTTATGTTGCATTTTATGAAAAAAAAATTAAAATAAAATTAAATGATTCGAGGGGGAAAATCAATCAGTACTAAAATTGGTCTTTATACTCTACTCCTTATAGGGGGAACAGGGGGTAACTTTAAAATTTCCAATGGAACCCTATTTTTAATTGCAGATTCGGATCATTCGACTAAAAATAGGTAGATTTTGTCTAAAACATTTTTTCATATTATGCTGTAATGAAAAAAAATCAATTTTGCTCGATTTTTCTTCTTATACGATTCTGCAATGATTTTTCTATAGAAATATCACTTTTTTGGTAATAATTATCAATTGCGCACCATGTTTACTTTTTACCTGCCAGCATTAAATCCTTTAATTTAAAGGATTATTGTAATATTTTTAATAAAAATACCTACCTCATTTAAGGTAAAAAAACAATATTTTGTCAATTAATTTAATCCTAATTGAGGTATAAAAAACTAGTTATACATAGTTTAGCATTATGTAATCAATTTAGTTCGAACATTAATTTGAAAACAAAAAGACCTACAGTTATTCATAATGGATTTTTTAACAGTGGAAGAAAAAATAGAAATGATTTTGAATTATGGAGAAACAGGCAGGAATCTTGATGCTGTTAATATCTACGCTCAGCGTTTTCTAGAAAGAAATCGATCACGTACTTTATTTCACCGTACAGTCAAGCAGTTTATTACAAAAGGGAGTGTTCAACCGAAAAAAGTTCGACGAGCAAATATTTAATATTGTTATTTTGAGCACCTACTTTAATTAAAATTTAAAAAATAAATAAATAAATTTAAATAATAAAAAGTTTTTACTAAAAAATTATTTGAGTATTATCTTATACAGAAGAAAAATCGAACAAAATTGGTTTTTTTCATTACAGCGCCATCTATTACAAATATGAAAACATTTTTTAGATAAAATCTACCTATTTTTAGTCGAATGATCCAAATCTGCAATAAAAATAGGGTGTTCATTCAAAAATTTTAAAGTTTCCCCCTGTTCCCCCTATAAGGAGGAGAGTATGAGGACCAATTTTAGTACAGATTGATTTCCCCCCTCGAATCATTTAATTTTGTTTTAAACATTTTTTCGTAAAATGCATTCTAACTGAGATATTTCAAACTTAAATGACTCACCCTGTATAATATTCGGCATAATAACAGGTAGGTATAAATGCATACGAGAAAAATAAATCATTTATTTCATATTGTCATGTCATAATTTAATACATCTCCTATATAACCAGGGTATTTAATTAATGCATATATTATAACGTGACATTGAAAAATTGATATTTTTTTCTCTTATGCACTTAGGCATACCTGTAGAAAAGCCATATAAATTTTTAAATTTCATCGTACAGTTTCGCAATATTAAAGGATAATGTTAACTGTATTCAACAAAAATTAATTAATCTGTTATTCTCGTCTAGAAGATCCGGCAACACTGGATTACGAACACGTGATTATCAAGGAATTTTTGGTTTAATTTATTTGGTGGCTACCTTAATTTCGTTTTTAAAGTAAAATATTAGTTACACTGTAGGTATTTAAATATCACAGCTAAACGCTTGGACACGTAAACATAATTTTTGGTCGTAGATTCCAAATCCGTGCTCGGTTTAGCTGTATCAGGTCTAAAAAAGTTGTTTCTATTGGCAATCCGATCCGGGGACACAATGTATACTGGTATATTATAATTTTTAAAATAATATATTTCACCTCTTGCTTGCTTGCTTTTTATTTTGTTTTATATAATATCCTTAATTATGCTCAATAAAAAAAATTCAGCGAAACACATTTTGAATTTACTAAATTATCTAAAAAATACCCTCAGGGACACATGTTCCTTTTGATCAATTAACTTAAAATTTTAAAAGAATTTGTTTTTTTTTAATTTGGAACTGATGTGTGGGTCCAGCCAAATTGATTTTTTTTTTAAATCTTATACAGGGTGTTTAAATTTATACAGGGTGTTTCCAATATCTTTGAATTTTGACCTGATATAGCCAAAACAAGCACAGATTTGTAATCTACGACCAAAAATTAAGTTTACGTGTCCGAGCGTTTAGCTGTGATATTTTCACCTTCCTACAGTGTGCTATTTTTATAATTATTAATAATATGATTTTTTTCTGTTTGTTTTCTGCTCTTCTCTTTAGTCTTTGTTGCATTCAACATACGCATGTTTTCTGATGCTTTATTTTTTGTTCCCATAACTTTTTGTAATAATTTTTTTTTTGTAGTTGACTTCATTCGTTTTCACAAGTTATTTTTAGATTTTTAATAACAGTGCATATAGAAGTGTCACTGACATGACAATAAAAATTGCTCAAAAATTTTCTCTTTTTTTTTCAGTGTCCCCAAAGGTGAAATGCACGGCCGAGCAGATGCGCGTCGAGGTGCCGGTGGCGGCGAATACGCGCGCCGTCTACATCGAGGGCCTCAGGGACTACCCGGACCCGGCTTGCAGGCCGCACACCGACCCCACCGGCACCTTGGCGGTCCTGGAGTTGGACCTGAGGGACGTCTACAGGTGCGCCGTCACCAGGATGGTTAACAAGCAAACGGTAAGTGACACAAAAATATCCTGTAAAGAAACGAGAATCTAAAAATAATTTTGAAAAAAAAATGCGTATACGTATACCAAACACCGTTTTTAACGAAAAAAACTTTGAAACATTTTTTAAATAAATACTTACCAACTAAGTATTTAAAAAAAAGTAAAATGAAAATCTTCCATGTAGATCTTGGGAAATAGCGATCAATTCTTCGTAATTTATGTGTAGTATCGTATATTGATAATATTTTAACTGTCTCATTGTAAAATTACTTTGTCAATAAATCAACCAAAAAGTTAAATCATAGTTTAATAAATAAACTTTAAAGTATTTAATTAAATTGTCTTTTTATTATTTTATAAAAATTACCTTAATTTTTATATTTGTTTGTTTTTTGAAGTGTTTTGCCAAAAAAATTGTCCCACTTTGTTAGTTTGTAACTTTGGAAAGGATGGATGGATTTTGCAAATTTTTCTTTTGTAAGCTGATCAGAAAGGGGGTTTCTTTGGCAGCAACTGTGCATAATTTCATTAATTCGTTATCATTGATATTGATTGTACAGGTTGATTTGTAAAGCTATGATTTTTATATCAAATTTATTTATGTACAGGAGGTATATGGGTCACCCTGTATTTCATTTAACTCACGCAATATATGTATAAGTATGGGGATGCCAAAGAGTAACAAAGAGAGACAAATGAAGTAAGACCTATTACCCTAGGGTTTTAAAGTGTCGAAAAAAACAAAAATATTGGTAAAAACTGTTTTTCCAAGGCCTTTTTGGCTTCTTTGAAAAAATTAAATTTTACTACAAAAACTACAAAATAATAAATGATTTATAAAGTTAAATTACAAAATTATAATTTTATAAATGGAAGTGTCAAATAAAGTTATGTTAATCCAGCACCGAATATGTTTTTTTGCGGCCCGGTAAAATATTCTTACTAAATTAAAATAAGAGGAATAATCATTATAATCAAAATATTATGATTAAAATCAGCGTCGGAAATTCACTTTTTTCGATATAAGTATACGGGTATTACCTGTAAAAAATTGAAAATTTTAAGAAAAATTGACTTTTGCATTTTTTTGTAATTTTCTTTGACTATTTCCCTCGCCTTAATTTCCACCAATCACAAACGCGCAATTTTAAATTACAAATGGTTTCTAGGTGAAAAAACAGTGTGACAGCCCCTGTCTGCAGTTTTTTCGAGTTTACCCGCGGCAAAACTTTACAGCTGTTGTCACAAAAAATTGCAATTTATATTTTAATTGTTAACTGTTACTCATGAAATAGTCTTGTCAAATACCATTCGGGCATCTAATTTTTCCTGTGAAAAAAATCGAAAAAACACAATGCTAAATAATATTTTTTAACAAAATGCATTCGTGCAGTTGCAAAAATCCTCCTCTTCGACTCGGATTTTTGTTGCCTCCAGCACTCATGCTTCTTGTTAAAATATTACTTAGCAAAGTGTTTTTTCGATTTTTTTCGGAAAAATTAGATGCCCTTATGATATTACTTTAAATTTTCAAAAATGAAAAAGCAAATTTCCCGATTTTTCCGTTTTTTTTCGGAACAAACGGTTTTTTTCTGCCGGCCCAATTTTTTCCGGAAATATTAAAACCCTACAGATAAGACATTAATAAAATTTACAGGGTGATTCATTTAACTCGTGTTTTTTATACAGAAGACATGTATTAACAAATCGCCCTGTAAAATTAACATTAATAATGCGAAATTAAAGCAATTATGGTTACTTGGAACGAGACTTTTGACAAAAGAAAATTTAAAAAGATACATCAACTTTTAAGGTAAGCCACTTTTAAAAAACAATCAGTGTTTTTTTTAAATTTAAGTGGTTTTCTGCAAATGGTTGAATTTAATATTCAAAATATTGTGCTTTACATTATTAATCATTAATTACGCATTACGTTTTTGCTTTAATATCCTAACCACCAGCCCGTGTAACTAAATATTTATGGCAGTCAGTCTACATAAACAATATCACGCTACCAGCACCGCAAAAACGGCCCCTCGAGGATCTCGTCCTTGTAAGGATGGACGCAGACCAAATTTAATTTATCCCACTTTAATAGCATTTTGAGCTGTTAGAGAAAGGTCCGCGTGACAAGGATACAGTCCCGCATAATAACAAACCTCTCGGGTATGTTTACCACTTCATGATTTATCCTTGCCAAGGACCAACCCCGGGCTAAGAAACAACCCGACTCCTCGGCTGCTTCTCATCAAAGCGACATGTGTAATTTTAGCTAATATAGCAATTTTAGCGGGCTGGATGTCAAGACAATAAAAAAAATGAAATTTTGAACTGAATTCAAAAAAATTAAATAATTTTTCTTCCACTTCATTTTAGCGAGTTACCTATTTTTTTTTAATTGGGGCTCCCCATTGAAAAATTAAGGGTTAAAGAAAATGAGTGAATTAGCAGAGTGAATGTTAATATAAGCCAGGATACACGCAGTGGACTGGAATGGCAAAAAGTTGCCAAAATCCATTAAAAAAACTAATAAAGATATCATTATGAAATTTTAACACCATATTTTTGGGGTATAAATCTTGATCCTTTAAAAATTCAATTAATTCAGTGGCGACGATTTTATAAGGGTTTGAAATGTTGTTAACAAGTTAAAAATTTAGTTATTTTAAAAACTAGGTATTAAAAATATCATTTTAAAATTTTAAGACTATTTAATATATTCACGGTGTGCCTGAACGAAGTTTAAGTCACATAAAAATGCCGCCAAAAACTGATTGCAGTTTCTTGTTCAGGACCCTTTGGTGACTTAAAAATGATATTTACCAAAATCCTGGCTGCTCCTCTTTTCGAATTTTTTTGAAAATTCATGTTTTTTTTTAATTTTTGTTTATCTTAAAGTCTACCTTTGACAGAGTACACATTTGTTCATTTTTATAATATTGGAGTATATTGTTAAGGAGATTTGGAGAATACTTTTTTATAATCTGCACATCATTTAATACATACAGGGTTAGCCAAAGGGTCCCGAACAAGAAACTTCAATCAATAAAAATCGGTGTACAAATGTGTACTCTGACAATAAACAAATAATTAATAAAAAAATGTTTTTTTAACAAATTTAAAAAAAGCAGTTAGAATTTTGGTAAATATCGTTTTTAAATCTCCAAAGAGTGCCGATCAAAAAACTTTCTATATTTAACTATAAAATTTTAAATAGGTAGCTTTAAGTTCAAAATTGAAAAAAATTTAATTTAAAAAAAAATATACTGAAAAACCTTATTAGCTTTAAAATTACTGCAGTAATGTAAACTTGAATAATTTTAAATAAAGCACATTTACTGAGCTGAGTTCGTGCAACACTACATAAAAACCTTATTAGTTTCCGCGGTCGGATTCAAATTTCATATGGTCTTGTTTACAAGATTTTGGCCCAAACAACGTATATAATTAGAGCTGCTAGATTTCCCTACTTAAAGTTAGCACTTTACATAATTTTTAATAAATAATTTATTTTTTTATATTCTATTTTTAACTATAAAATTTTAAATAGACAAACGTCCAAGCTTTAATTAAAAAAATATATTAAAAAATCTCTATTAGTTTTAAAATTATAGCCATTTAAACTTGAATAATATTAAAGAAAAATTGACAATTTTGCTTAATTGTTAACTTGATTCACTTTAATGTTCTAAAACTTTTTTATTGGTGAAATTTTTTAAATTTTATAAATTAAACATGAAATCTTAATGTTTTTTCTATAAGAACATCAATTTAGATTTTCTCAATTGTACAGGGTGATCCCCTATAATGTCGCTCACCTTTAACTTTTTTATTTTAAGTGTCCCAAAAAATTTAAAAGTGTAAAAGTTTATTTTTTTCAATGCATCACCCTATATAGGTATTTATTTTTCGATTCCTTGTAAAATTCTAAGCATATTTCATATAACATACCATATACCTAAATTCAACCGTTTCTAAAATATTTAAATTATTTTTAAGATAATAAGTTAAAATAGTTTGTCTTTCTTTGTCTGAGTACGCCATTTTTACTTATTTAACAAGACATATTGACATAATGTCACTATAGTATTTATTTTCAATACAAATTTTGGTATACTGAGGCTTCTTGATTTCTAACAGTTTAAAAAAACATTTCGAATGCGAATATTTCACAAACGGTTGAGTTTAGGTATATGGTTTGTTATATAAATTATGGTTAAAATTTTACAAGGAATCGAAAAATAAATACATATATAGGGTGATCCATTGAAAAAAAATAAACTTTTTGTTTTTCCCTGTATATTGATCAATTTTCCAATTTTCTTCATACGTAGAAGAAAAGTATGTTTTTGTACCTACATAACCACACTGAAATTTTTTGGGACACTTAAAATAAAAAAGTTAAAGGGGGGCGACATTATAGGGGATCACCCTGTACAAAACATAAATTGTGTTTTTGGCCGTTCTTGGACGATTCTAGCGCCATTTTAAAATATTTATTGCTATAAAATTTTCCTTAATAGTTTTTTCCATAAACCTATTCTTTTTAGTAAACAAAAATCAAGGCATAAATTAATCTGTCTACGTTTCCAAAAATAAGTGTGCTCTCTTAATTCGCAGGGAAAGCAAATATTCTACCAGACTCTCGTGATAGAGAACGTGGAGCCCTCGGCGGACGGAAGTCAGCTACAGCAAAAGGAAACGCGCGAGACGCTGCATGTAAAGTGTTCCATATACTCCATGAGAAATCACACAATAACCAGGAGGAACGTGCTGCCTGCCGGATTTCAGGAACCAGAGTGAGTAAATCTCTTTTATGGGGCTTTTAGGAAGCGAAATGAAACTTTACACTAATTTATTATGGCCCTTAAATGTATAATATTGTTAATTGGTGTGCGTGCGCGTACGGGAAGTGAGTATTAATCTGTTTTAGTTTTCACCATATATAAATCATTCGCTGACTGCGCCATGTTCTCCTGAATTTACGTTTGAACGTATAATACCGCGTTACGATGCAAAGTTAGTAATGGCCGTATGCACAAACTAAATTAAATTAACTGATTACAGGTTTTTTGCAGTTAAAGAACTACCTTTTTAACAAACCCAGCTTATCTTACAAATGTACATTATTCCAACAAAAAAATTATTAGTTAATCATGAAGTAATCATTTCAAACGTAAATTAGTTAAAACCAAGTCAATTAGACAGCAAAAAAAAAAGAAAAAATGTACCTAATTATATTTGTCGAACCCTTTTTTATGCTTTTTGTTATCATAAACTTAAGGCCGGTTTATCAATGTAATATTAAATGTGCTAGTTTGTAAACCGTATCCAAATTTAAAAAAAAGTATTTATTTGTCAAACTTTAACTGTCAGTTTATAAACCAAAAGAGAAGTTATTTATTGTTTATTGTGTTACTGCTGGAATACAAATAGTGTCGTTCAAATTTACTTTCGTTATTGAATTTGATAGCAAAAATTATATGAAAATAAAAATAATAAAAAAAAGATGAAAAGGAAAAGAAAAAGGCATCTTAATATAAGTAGGGGAAAACGTAAAAGAAGCATCTTTAGTAGCTTCACCACGTTTCCCAATAAACAGTGGAAATCCAAATAAAGAAATAAATTGCATGCAGTCCCTGTAAATATAAATTGTACCTATTGGATACAATAAATACACATTTAATTAATGATTTACGTGAAAATTGTAAACATTTTAATTCAGAAAAAATCATAAAAAAATAAGTCTTCCAAATTCAAACATGCATTATTAAAAGCGTGGATTAAACATTAAAATACCAAAAACGGGTATTATATATAATAGTAAGTTGCCATGAATTCGTAGATATATTTTGTCGTTTCCTATTTTAAAATGTAGGTGTCGTTGTTTTAGAGGACTCAAATATAAAAAAGTTTAATTTTAAGGTTATATTTGAACAACATTTGTTTGTAAGATTTCTTAATAATGTCTAATATAAATTATATTAGGTAAAGTTATCATTCTGCACCAATATACGTACCGAAAATGCAACGATTTAATTCTTGAATTACATTTACAATTAAAAACACAAAAATTCACCATGTTCACTTATCTTTAGTTAGTAACGTAACCATATAGGCATATAAGCGTTGAGTTTTTTAATTAATGATATAAGGAATAATAAATCAAAATCGAGTACTTAACCAAAGGTTTGCAGGTTTTACAAATTACGTGCGCAATTTAGTTGTGTACAGCCCTGAATTAAGGGGGGCATTGGAGTCTTTAGGGTTTTTAAAAGTCAGATTAATAATACACATTACCTATACAGGCATTTTTTCTAAGTCTAGATAAAATAAAATATACAAATTAAATATTTTTTATCAAAAAACATCCTTAAATATAATTTGTGTTTAGTAGGCCGACAGTAATTATCAAAAGACAATCCATTGATGGCTATCCATTAAGTAAGAATGACAAAAGAAAGGTTTTATTTTTTAATTATCCTTATTAGTTTTATTTGCATAGTGCGTGCATGAGGTAAGCAAATAAAGAAGTTTGGGACCTATATTATAGGTATTATATAGTGAAGAACTAACAAACCATATATCGATGACTTTCTGCCAAAGTATCGCAAGCAACAAAACTCAAATTTCGGTAATTGAAAACATTTTTTGTTTTAAAGTCTGTTTTAAACCATATATAACCTATAGGTTTTATAACAAGTAAATAGCTATAAGTATAAGCTATTTACTTGTTATAAAACCTTTAGGCTATATTTAATTTAAAACAGACTTTAAAACAAAAAATGTTTTCAATTCCCGAAATTTGAGTTATGTTGCTTGCGATACTTTGGCAGAAAGTCATCGATATGGTTGTATATTATTAAAGTTAAGCTATAAAAATGCATGTATTAAATAATATAATTAACAATGTTGATATTTATTTTTACTTCATGAAAAATACTTACTTATGTAGGTACTAAATTGGTAGTACCAATTTTTGGAAAAGATAAAATAAATAAAATTACATTAAAATTTGGTATAATTTATTTTAATTTATTGTTTTTGATAAATTGTTATAACCAATATTTTTCATTTATACTCAAGATTTCAAAATTTAAAACAATTGGTTTAGAAATTTTGATGTTGAGCGCTGTAGGTATTGTTCGCTTTTTGATAAATGGTAAACTTACTATACACTAATTTTTGGCAATTTTTCTTTTCCAATTATTAAATAAATTTAAAAACAAAGATACATTATTATTTTTAATACTAAACATTACATTTTTATTTTTATAAAGAACCTCCTACATTGTTTAGCCCCAGGCCCCATTTTGCCTTAATCCGGCCCTGGTTATGACTTCCTTCCTTTTGTGAAAAACTACTTATTTATTTAAAAATGCGCCACCAGATGGCGCGCGATTTACTTAAACCCGATGCTTCTTTAGCGTATAGCAAATGAAACCTTTTTAATAATTTTGCTGAGAGATTTAACGTTGTATAATAAACCTACCAAGGCTTTGTTGCATTTCGCAATAATAATGCATTTAAGTACATAATCCATTTGAAACTTTACGATGATGTACCTACAATAAATGGCTTCCTCAAAGATCCACTTTAGGAAATTATAGACTAATAATGTATTTATTAAATTTCCTTTTGATAATATTCAAAGCAAAATACGCTCTATGCTACTGCACCCGCGAATATTTATCAATCAAGCGTCTAGAATTATCTATTATTCGATAAAGGAACAGTCACGATTTCCACATATCGTGAATATCAATTCAATGAATAGGAATTGACTTAATTAAGGTAAAATTCGTGGTTAAAGTTTATCAGGTATAAGAGTTAAATAACAGTATATAATAATATACACATGGTGCTTTAAAAATGCGTGTTATTAGTCCTTGGCCAAAAATAAATCAACTCACTTATAGGTCTCAAAAGTTAATTAGTTTGACCGCCAAAGGGATTTCTTTAAATTGCCTTTTCTGTGAAGTTTTATTTGTAATTTACGTATTTTTGTGGTTTTAAAAAGTTTAGTGTATGAAAAATGTCTTTTTATCCAATTTTTTTTTAGAAAGTATGGTATTAAGTAAGTGTTTATATAAATTAAACTGTATAACAATCTATATAACATTTTGTTACTTTAAAACCGATTCTTTTGTCTGTTAAAATGTTATATAATGTTTAAAGGCCTTAAAAATTTTAACATTTTTTGAAAGTAGGTTCAAGATCAACTGTAAATTTTTTTATCTACGCCAGTGAGATAAGCGTTTTTCTCTGCTTTTAACCAATCAAATAAAAAAGTAAAAATGTCAAAATGTCAAAATAACCCTAAATTAAGTCTTAGACAAAAATAATTACCGTTTATTTTTTCATTTAGAGGCGTAGATAAAAATTTGTACAATATACGTGTGATAACGCTTTATTAACGTGCTACGCACTCGTTGGGCAAATTTCGCATGCGTACGTTAATAAAGCTCTTATCCCACTTATATCGTAAATAACTATTAAATTATTTTTAAAATATTATAGCTTAGCCTTCATATATATAACTGAGTTTCTGCATTTTTCTCTGCTTACCTTATGTTTTCAAGAAAAAAATTATTTTCGTTTTAAATTCAAATCAGGCTTGGCTGGAAGCTATTAACAGTTTTAGCGAAAATACAGTTTTTGAACTATACCCTATACCCTAATTTTTATTGAATGCCATATTCCTTAAATATATGATCAAACAAGGCCTATGGATTTTTCAGATAGCCATAATTTTTTTCTATAAACTCGAAATTGCTTAAATTTTTTAGAGAATATTTTACTTCAGTATATCCTTAAAAAAACCTAAAATTGATTTTGGAATAGAAGTGGTTTAAGAGCTGTAAATTTTTAAATTTGTAAAATGTTCTATAGAATGTTTTATAGATATATATATCTTCATATATTTTGTGGTTTTATCATATCGATGACTTTCTGCCAAAGTATCGCACGCAACATAACTTAAATTTCGGGAATTAAAAACATTGTTTGTTTTAAGGTCTGTTTTAAACCATATATAACCTATAGGTTTTATAACAAATAAATAGCTTATAATTATAGCTAAATACTTGTTATAAAACCTATAGGTTATATATGGTTTAAAACAGATTTTAAAACAAAAAATGTTTTCAATTCCAGAAATTTAAGTTATGTTGCTTGCAATGCTTTGGCAAAAAGTCATCGATATATAGAAGGGATCTGTCACCTGTTATCTTTTAACTTAATACCTGTCAATGTTGATAAATGTAGTATTGAATTTTTCAATATCATAAGGTAATAAAAGTAGATTTTTTGTATCACCCTAAAATCCACACCTACTCTATGTTTTTGTTGTTGTTTTTGTATGTCATACTTTTAGTATTTTCTAGTTATTTTAAGATTTGCACATTGGTACTTTTAAATCGATACATACGTAGAAGACACATTTACAACGTATTTGTATTTTTTTCAGTTAGTTTTTATACAATATTGGATTACATTTAGCATATGTGTGCTGCTTTTGGCCCTTAACTGGAAGTAGTAATTATAGTTACTACTTTCCAGTCAAGGACCAAAAACAGCACACGTATGCTAAATATATGAGTTTGGGAATCATTACTAAATCCCAAATTTACTGGATATTTAAGTAGTCATTTCCAAAACAATTCTCTTCATAAACATTTAATCATTATTTAAGAAATTATGTATTTACATTTACAAAAAACATTTCATTACCTTTTAGGCATAACATTAAATTTTATACTTTGACTCAAACATTGCTTCCTTAAAAGAACGGTTATAACGAACCCAAGCAATCTACAAATGGAATACTAAAACGAATTTATAAATTATTTATCGTAATACTTGAATTTGCACCGCTTCACAGGCTTAACAATAAAATTAATAATGCAATGTTCTGCATTTCATTGACGGTTTAACTTTGTTGGTTCGCTGGAGTCGCGTTTACCCAGTGTTTACTTTAAACTAAATAATTGAAAACACATTGTACGGATTAGTTCGACAACATAACACATTCGTAAAATTATCCGAGTAGGTTATTTGCCGGCCTATATGGCTTGTATATTAATTGTTCTATAATTGTACAATAATTTTTCTATACATTTCATAAAACCTATAAAAATTTATTAGAATTTAACAGTGTCAATTTAAATGTCATGGTCAAATTTAAAAAAAGTTAAGCTTGCAAAACTACTTTTATCAAGAAAATTGGGCTAAAAGTTATTTTTTGAACGATTTTTTATTATTAAATAAAGAGCTTTAAAAATATTTTCTCGAAAAACCCTCAAATACTTGAACTGAGATATAAGTTGAAGTATTTTTACACACATTTTCATAAAGATTGGTAAAGGCGTTTTAGAGTTAGAATTCTTTTACTTATTATGCGTTAATTTTGACGGGCAGTGTAGGTGTCATTTCGTTAAAGGAGATAGTACTGTTATGATACTAATGGTGAAAAAGGATAAAATCAGGACAATGATGCATTGTTTTTTATTAATTTTAATTACTGACCATAGGAAGAAAACTG
Organism: Brassicogethes aeneus; assembly: GCA_921294245.1. NCBI lineage: Eukaryota > Metazoa > Arthropoda > Insecta > Coleoptera > Nitidulidae > Brassicogethes > Brassicogethes aeneus. The sequence goes on from OV121133.1 coordinate 12,868,775, forward strand.
TTTAGTAATGGATTTTTACGATAAAATTGGAATTAAAAGTTTTGGTACAAAAACTCTTAAAAATAATTATTTTATCAAATCAGATCGCTGGGTTGTCAATTGTGTATTCTTTAATAAAAAAAATGTGTTTTTCGTGTGATCGTAAAATCCTGAAATTCGGAGGTTATTATTTTATTATCTTTAAACTATTGAATAGTTCATCTTATGTCACATAGTAGCTTTTCTGCATTCTGCAATGTTTAAATCTCCCTAAAGATTTTAAAACCATTAGCAATAGAAGAATTTTTGAATATTTTACACATTTTGGCAAAACCTTAACAAATATAGCAAAGAAAAAGGGTCTTAAATTATTTCCCTAATGTAGATACAAAAGACTCCATGGAGTAACTTCATACTAATTAAAAAACTAATCAAATTTAACTTTAGTTTCAAGGCATGTAAGTATTTAAAGTCCCATCTCACAAACGGGTTAAATTAAGTTAAAGTAAGGAAAACATATCTGAGTCTTTTGTATCTACATCAGGGATACCTCAGGGAAATAATTTATGTTATAACAAATATTTTGGCCACTGAGTTCAGAACATTTATACTCTCTAAAAATGAATTAGTCAAAAATGACTAATTTAATAATTAGTGGCTGCTTTTTCACTTGTGCCATGGTTAACCATGGAATACCATTATATCACAAAATTTAACAGCCAATTCTTATGAAAAATTGTACCCTGAATCCGAAAATACCGTCAAAATTTTAAAAGTGGAGCTGTTTTTGAGATATAGTCAATTCCATATTAAATGGAAAATTGACTATATCTCAAGAAGTGTTTTTAACTTTTGACAACATTTTCGGATTCAGGGGACAATTTTACATAAGAATTAGCTGTTAAATTTTGGGATACCATGGTATTACCTGGTTAACCATGGTACAAGTGAAAAAGCAGCCACTAATAACTATTAAATTAGTCATTTTTAGAGAGTAGGCCTTTAACAATCAATACCTAAAGAAATATTAATGTATAATATTACAAAATATGTTTTGGTTCTACAAATAAAGTAATTAGTACTTAATTAAGTAGCATTTTAAGTAAAAGCGTAGAGCTTTGAGGCAATATTACTTAATTTAAGTAAATATTTTGTTAAATTAACCTTAAAAAATTACTTTGAAGTAAAACTTTTTTTAAAGTTATAATATAAGTTTTATTTATGTTATTTTTACCTATTTTAATAACCCTTAAGTTTCAACACTTTAAAGTATTATGAGGGACGTAATTTTTACGAAAGAAAATTACTTATTAGTGTATTTTACCTAAAGGAAAATTTAACGGTTATTTTAACGTCAGAATTTTTACTTAATGGTAAATGTTACTCATAAGTCATAATTTTACGATATTACGACCACTTTATAACCGTAAATAATTCCTATTCGCCTGGTATTTTTTAGGGTTATTAGTGGGTAATAAATACTAATAATATTGACTAAACAAGGAAAAATAAGCTTAAAGTGAAAAATAAAACTTTGCGGGAATTTTTTTTTTAGGCCGCCATAATGAGTTTTTTAAGATGGCATCCATTACTTATCTAAACATTTATATAATATTTTTTCATGAATATCTTTCTAAAATATAATAAGAAAAGTTTAAGTTATTAAAAAATGATTAAAACAAAATGATTTTTAAAAGATTTTATAAAATTTTGTAGGTTTTAAGTTTTGTTGAATTTTTACCCAAGCAATAATTTTTCTTAAAACCGTAAAATATTTAGAGGGCATATAATTTTTAAGACGTATCATACCTATTTTTATCAATAAAATAATGTGCGTTTGAGTTTTAATGCAAAATATCAATGGTTTTGACAATTTAAGTTATATTTTTTAATTTTACTCTAGGGTGGCCTTTATTACTTTGTAATTACTTAAGTACCTACCATTTTGTAAAATATAAATTAAAAGAACAAAGAAATTACGAATATCAATGTTTAAGAAAGAGAGAGCAAACAGTTTGTAATTATAGCGTTATTTTTACGTAAATTTGTGGTATTTATATTGTTTTTATTACGTAATTCTCTTAGTAGATCAAGAAGGTTATTATGTGGGTAAAATAACGAAATAAACCATTCCCCAAATTTGGTAATTTTTCGTATCTATACCGTTATAAAACCGTTTTGGTTAACCGTAAAAAATACTTTAAAGTTGACTTAGTAGTAAATTTGTAGTTATTTAAACTTAAAATGCTGCTTGGGAAGTTTTAAAGTTACTTTTTTTAAGTAAATCCTAAATTTAAAAATTCACTTTTCTCGTGTAGATTTTCTTTCTAAATATTTTATTGTTAAATAAACTTGTCAAGTTTTCTTGTAATATTTTGCAATTATTATCTTTTTATGTACTGTATTTCACAATTATAAAATGCATAATAAAGCATTCAATAACGTTCATGTTAATAATTTTTACTGTTAGTCCTTTAATATTCTAAAATTTATCTTCAGTAAAACAAGCTTTACATTAACAAAACGCGCTTAAAACCTTGTTTTCAAAAACAAACACGTCAAATTATCGATGAAACGCAGCAGACTTGATCACGTTGCGTCATTTAATTTGATTTTCAAGTCTAGCGAGCGCTGCAAATGTACCGATAATAATAACACGCGGTACAACAAATTACACATTAACCGTTTATCGCAAGCTCCTATTTCACCAAATTACAAACACTATCTATTTATTAGATTTTCCTCGAGAGATAATCTTAAAGAGAAGCCGCTACTACACGGCTTATCCTACTAATCTACCAATAAGGATTATACCCACAGTTTTCGTTAGCTAATTGGTCACGATTTTCTTATAAGATATCAAAACAAATTGAAATACAATTATTGTATTGCTTGCAAAAATTACACGGTCACCCAAATCGACGTAAAAAACATTTCTTATGTTAAGTTTTTATCTAATTAAGAAAAAAAAGTTTTCAGTAATGCTTTTTTTTGGTTTATTTTTAAACGAAATATAATAATTCCAACGTAAAATTAAACTAAAACGTTACATTTAATTTGGGATCAAAGATTAAAAAGATTAGCAGCATGCAGCAGCAGTAGTGCGGCTTCTGTCTCGGAAAACATCATCTCTAAGAATCTTATAAATACACGATTATTGTAATTTGCTAGAGTGGATCTTTGATGGAAGGTTTAATTCGTTACATCCAACCTTCTCATACAAATGGAATACCGTAGCAATATAATTTATTATTTATTTACAGCATGTAGTTTTTTTAATAGCAATACTTCAAAACGGTTTTAAAATGCACAATAAAGGATTAAAATTTTAACGTTTTATAAAATCATATGAGTACACTAGTTATATATAACTATAGCTTGAGCAGGTCCACTTTATTAGAGTTCAAATTTTCACCTTAAAGTTAGTGTGAATTTTAATGTTGTTTTAATTCTAGAGATTGTACTCTTGTAGTGTAACACATTTAACACAGTTCGTGCGACTTCATACACTATTTGATTGAAAATTACCACACTAACCGTCTTTGCTAGCTCTCTTAAGTGTTCACTTTGACACTAATTTATTTGCATTAATTTCACTTTTAGTGTGAATGATAATAGTGCTGAAAATTTAATATATCTACACCTTTTCAAACAGTATTTGAGAAATTATCATTTAAATTTTTGAAAGCGTCAATTGTATTTTAGTCTTAGCAAATGAATTGTAGAAGATATCATTTGTATTTTCTAACAGTGAATTAGATTTGCGAATCAGTCAAATGTATTTTAGCCAAATCAAATGGATTGTGGAAAGCATCAGATATATTTTATCCTTATCATATGGATTTTGGATAACGTCAAATGTATTCTCGAACTATCAAATCAATTTTATAAAGCATCAAATGAATTTTTGAAAGCATCATTTGTATTTTCGATGGCATTATGTTATTTCTGTCAAAATACATCATTTGACAGCTGTGTAAAATTTATGACCTCGCTGTATCTCAACCTCTAAGTTGCGTGATAGATTAAGTAAATACAGGGTGTCCCGAAATTATCTTTTTAACCACGTTATCGGCGACCGAAAGTAATCTAAAAAGTTGACGCATACATCCAAATGCTCACCGTTTTTGCGATACAGGGTGATTTCCTGATGATATTTTTTGACAATAATTTGAATATCTTTACAGATAAATATTTACGATTTGATACAAATCTCCAAATTTTTATTCACGTTCACGTTTAGAGGCGGTTAAAACAAGGGAAGCCTTGTGAATATACTTCTGCGTTACTTTTATGTTTTTGGAATTCTTGACTTTGGAGCTGCAGAATATAAAAAAACAAGATTTTTTTAATTAAATTAATTTTAACTTAGTTAATTAATTATCTGCATATGATTACCTTTCTCTACATAGAAAAGATCATTATGTAGAAAATTTCGAAATTTTATATTCTCTTGAATGTCTCACGACCGTACCTGGTAGGTATCAGTAACAACCAAAAAATGAGAAATCTGTCATTTCTGACTTTTAACCCCAGTTTCATGTTTAGCCACCAGGAGCGCGTTCAGATTGATTGTCGGAATTAATGTAAACGCGCTCCAGACTATAGCTATCTAAAATTCATATCACCTTTTCGAAACTACATATGATTAAGCTAAAATACATATGATTATTTCTAAAATTAAATTTACTAACCGAAACTACTTTTAACGGAGCCTCATAATAATTTGACTATTCTCATTTACATTTGACGATATCGATAATTAAATTAATAGCTCTAAACTACATATGATATTTTCTAAAATACTTTTTTTATTTCTAAAGTTCAATTGATATATACCCAAATACTAATAACATTTCGAAACTACATTTAACGCTTTCGAATATACTGTTGGAAAAGGTGTAGTAATACATTTAAAAATTGTACACCAATATTATGTAAGATTGGTGTTACATACATAAAATTTATTTAATGTCGATAAAAATGGTATAATATATAATATAGTATTAGTACATCAAAGACCAAGCGGAGAAAGCACTTATTATCGCTGAACATACATTTCACTGCCGAGGAGTCAGCTGAGGCAGTAGATTGTGTGGGAGGCAATTATTAAGCTTTCGCTGCCGTGTTTTATATACTATTTGTATTTGCATTGCATTTTTTAATTTTTTTAAATTGTGTCACATCATTTTTAGGTTAGGATGACATTTTAGCTTTATTTCGGTAGGAAGTTTAATAATAATTTGACTTTTCAACTAGTATTAATATTTATGAAGTCTTTTTAAATAGACTTTAAAGGGTTATAATATAAAAATTATTGTACGCTTAAAAAAATATATATGTATAATGGAGAGGTTTGCAATAATTCTGATCTTATTATTTTTTTATATATTCATTTGTTTTGCTGGGGTGTTTAAATAATGTTTATATCAATTGTCAATTTTACGTTACAAAAAATTAAACTACAATATTTGGCAATTACTTTATATAAATACGTAAATACAGTCCATCGTAAGTTTACGCTACTAAATATAAAACTTATTTTTGGCAATTACTTAAAATATAAATAAGTTCAAAACACCAAATAAAACACCGAAAAAAATAATGTAGTTGAGTTAACGTTTGCCTAAATGTCATTTTTGAAAATGTTGTTTCATTAAAAAACCTATTGGATTAATCTATATTTTGGTGTCAAAGCAATAGTCAGAGTTTGTCAAAGTTTATTTGTTTATTTGACAGTTAAAATATTGATTTAACGTAAACTAATTTTTTGAATTAAAATGTTTATCCTATTTTGACTTAATAGCTGCAATTGGTTGAATCAAATACTGAAATTTTTAGGATTACCTAAAAAAACTATTAAATTAACGTTTAGTTGCTCTTTAAATCCAAAACATTAAATTTGTTCATTTAACAAATTGTAAATGTTACTTTAAAATTTGTTAATTTTGCATTCATAAAATTGCCGTGAAGGGCGCTTCGAACACCCACGCCACGTCATTAGACAGTGTTGATCACGTGATGTTCTTACATCTCACCTCAGTTGGCTTACGATAGGAGTATATAAGCTCAGGTAGCCGTTTGTGTGTTCCACAGTGGAACTTCCACTACACCAAATTGCCCGACACTGATAATACCCCCAATATAGGTCGAATCAGCTGTATGTCGGTAGGTTTTTGAAGTAGGTGGAACGCACTCAAAACAAAAACTCTGGCGAGGGAAGGTTCAATTCTTTCTCTTTATATTAATTTCATAATTTAATTAACCCAACATTAGAGCAAATTATTTTAATTTAACATTTTATTGGTGATAAGTGAATATGCTAAAAAGGTTACCTGGACATTTCAAGAAATTTACCTTAACATCTAAAAAATATTAGCACAACCATTTTCGAAATATTACTCATATATGTATACATATCAAGAATGTTTAATTAACCAGATTAGCAGATTAGAACAAATATTCTTATTTTGTTAATTTGAATAATATTTGTTGTTCAATTAAACAATACAATTTGACATTTTTAGATGGTTTAGTAAACGTGCAAAAACCATTGCTTGTATTTAAAGTGCATAAAGAGTTGAATTAATATTTTTGTTGTTGTTTCAACAGCTTATTTTTTTCAGTGTATTTTGGCATAAAGTACCAATTGACCCAGTTAGATTGGTGTAAATTGTATGGGTCTTTGTAAAGCAAGCTTAAAATCTCGTAGTTTTATACAGGTAACCAATTCTTACCCATTTTGTGACTAAAATTTCTATAGATTCGGGAAAAATTTTTGCAGTGATAATCTCAAAATAAAACTTTGAAGGTCCTCTTTGCAATTCAGTGCTAAAGTTGTCATCATAAAATGCCATCTGCTGGTATCCTACTGCCAAGGCTTGGGCTAAATTTTTAAAGTTTTTATTAACTTGGCATCATGGACATGTTTTACTCTCAGGAAAAACATCTTAAAATTAAAAAAAAAATACGATTTACTTATTATATACATTAAACTTAGCTATTGTAAGAAAATAACATTTGTCTGTACAATAAACAAAACGCGATTTTTATGCGATTTTCGGCCTTATGAATCAAAACAAAATGCAATTTTTGACATTATAAACCTTGTTGAGTAATATTACTTTGAAATTGACTTACCTTTAGTTAATAATTATAAACCACAACTAAACTGCTTGGTGCATTCTTCCAACACAAATTCTGATAGAACAATGAACAAAACAAGTTTGCGTTTTTGTCCACTGAACACCCCCTGATTGCATATTTACATTAATGTGCACTGCCAGAGCTTGGCTAGTGTTAAATGAATATTTAAGTGTTAAGTTAGATTGATCGATTGAACACTAGTAGCTATGATTCCATCGCACTTAGACGAAAAAATATATTTTAGGATTAAAAATAGTGTTACACTAACCTTTTCACTCTAAAACTTTCACCTAGAAGAACACTAAAATATTTTTTTAATGTGTAATTTCTTGTTCAAATCATCTTTATCTTTTATCGATAAATTTAAAATTTATTCTTCACAAAATAACCTTCGGAATCAAACCAGGCCCTTAAGAAACACCCTGTATATGAAAACAAATATTTATTTTTGGAGAGATGTTATGAAAACATAATATGTTATGACCTTAAACATTACTTTATTATTCTCTTTATAGTTCAAGTATTTATAAGTTTAAATACTCCCTATAGAAACTTCTCATAGAATTATTAACGCCTTAATGTTAATAGTATTAATAAAATTAGAAAATGTTTATGGCTTTACTACGGTAAATAATATTTAAATCCTCTTTAATAGTATATGAAACCTACATATTTCAATAATGTTTTTGCGTTAAATTTTTTTAAAACAGCTTTAGTACCTTCAATTCCTACACTATTTGAATGTTTAAACACTTACTTAAACTTTAATAGTTAAAAAATTAGAAGACAAGGACAAACTTAAAGCTTATACAAATTTATATTTTATTACTTCTAAAAATCAATTTAACGGTTTTTATTTCTTTTACAGGGAATTCGAGTTTACCACCAATTTGGAATACAAAGCCCCAGAACCGATCCTAGGTGTTGGTGTACGTCAAGCTGGAAAGTTGGTAACTGGAGAACTAAATGTCTCCCCGGGGACACCCCTGCAAATGGAAATTTTCCTGGACAAAACTTCGGCACCCATTTATGGACTTTTGGTTACCCATATGCAAGTTACAGATACCAAGGCTCAAGAAGAAACTATTATTTATAATGGGTAAGTTACCATTTAATTTTTGATAAACTAAATCGATTTAATATAAGGTTTTTACCACAATTTACCATGAAAATAGTTTTTTGCAATACCTATTTTAATTTAAAGTTATAAACCCAAAACATATTTTTTTCGAACCAACACTTTTAAAATGAATTAGTCAAAAATAACTAATTATAAGTCATATTTGACTAATTGTCATAGCGAAAAAGCAGTCACTAATAATTAGTCAAATTATACACTGTTCAAAATTTCATGACCATTTTAACACCAAATTAACACCATACATGGTCTATATCGATACAAACCAAAATGGTGTTAAATATGGTCCGTTAGTCCGGTGTAAATTCAAATACTAAAATAGTGTTAATTTAACTTTCACACAGTATTAAAATAAATTTTACCTGGTGTAAATTGAACTCCTTTTCAGTGTTAAATATTATGTGTTTGTGGTCAAATTAAATCATACTACACATAAAAAAGGAAAAAAAACGAAACAGGAAGTTCTTTGACGCATTACTAGTATATTACCAGTGGTATTATTCCAGAAAATGGAACCTTCAACTCGCTAGAGATAATGTTTTTAGTGCGTTCCACTAACTTAAAATACTTCAAGTATTGACAGCTGTTTCCCCCTATTTAAGGTATCAAACAACTTGTAGTGTCACACCAAAGCAAAGGACTACCTGAGCTTATATATTCTTCATGTAAGTCAACAGAGGCGAGATTTAAGAACATCACGTGATCCACACCGCCTTTGCCGCGTTTGGTACACACTATGCAACCGGGAATGCATGGCAAATTGTTTTAATCGTTTTAACAGAGTGCTTTAGGTTTAAGTAACTCTTATTTTACAAACAACATATTTAGTAAAGTGAACCATACAGCGGGTTGGTTTCACTAAAGTTTTCTGGGTTAATTTAACCAATTTAAAAAAAAATAAAATAACTATTTGGTTTAGTACCGTCAGACTAATCTTTGTTTATATTAACCTTCCCACAGTTAATAAAAATTAAAAAAATACAAAAATAAATACTTATGGGTCAACTAAATTAATTTAGTTAAATGAACTATTCCTTTTTTTCTGTGTAGGTGCACTTCTCAAATATTTTTAGATAAACACCGTTTTGGTGTTTGCTGTATATAACATTTTTAACCATAATTCATGGTGTTATATTAACACCACTTGGTGTTGGATTTTGACACCATTTTGAGATTACTCTTTACACCATAGATATTTTAAACAGTGTACTGAATGAAATAATCATATTAGTAGATTTAAATTTAAATAAAGTTTTGACCCAGCCGGGGATTGAACTCAGGTCTGTCACTTGTCAAGCTTGTCAAGCTGTTGTCATAACCCATTCCGCTATCAGCCGCTCTTATAAAAATCAATTTTATTTATCAATAAATATTGTTCATAATATTTTAAAGTTGAATATATTATTTGCTGTTTTAAGCTAAACTTTTTGAATTTTTATTTATTTTTAAAGCTCATTGAACCATGGAGCTTAGGTATATGCATTTAATTCAAATAATACTTTGTTGTTGGCCGCAAACGATTAAAGAAATTAGTTAAATTTTAACTCTCAGAAATAGTCAAAGATGGTGACTAATCTTAAATTTAACTTTAACTATTTATGTAGTAAAAAATAACTATTTAAAAGTGAAAACGACTATTTTATTAGTAAAAAATGCTGGTACTAATTCAAATAGTAGAATTTTGACTATTTCATTTTTAGAGAGAATACTTAAGTTAATAATATGCACCATCGAAATATATCCACCAACTAATTGAAATTCCCACCACTACTCTAATACAACTAACTTCCTTCAGTTTTTTTAAATTGGACAGACATGTGGATCCTCGTCTGATAACTTCTTGCTCGCTATCGGCTAATTCTCTTACCAACGAAGCCGGTGCTAATTAATTAGTTATTCCAACCGACACACTGTCTGGTTAGCACTGCTCAGCTTTAACGCTCGCCCGTTATAAATTATGATTTCCTTCCATTGCTGGCTACCAAGTAGATGGTTAAGCGGAATTTTTCAATCTGACTCACCCGAAATTTATAAAAACCAATGACACAAAACTTACTAATTGTAGATATTTATGAATTTAAGTTCTTTTAGATTTAAAAAAAACGGTCTTAATAATTAATGGTGAGACAACAACCATTTCTGTAATACAAACCAAGTCATTATTACCCTTATCACACAAAAACATTAACTGATTAACTGTTATATAAATGTATTAAATAGGTACTATAATAAATTCCCGATATACGAGGTGTGTTCAGAAAATAACGGGAATTGTTAAATTTCGCGGGTTCGGAGGGTCCGATTGCCATAAAATTTTCTATATTACGTTGGTATACATGCCCCCGAAGTATGATAAAAACTTTAGCTGTTTTCATTGTTTACTTTGTCTGTGGCAGCCGCTAAGGTCAGACGTGTTTTATGAGATCGGCGATTTTTCGTTCGTTAAAAGAAATGGATCAAAGAATTTGTATCCAATTTTGCTTAAAAAATGAAATAAATTCTGTGAAATGTTAACAAAGGCCTATAGTCAGTCTGCTATAAGTAAAACAAGAGTTTACAAGTGGTATAAGAGTTTCCAAGATGGCCGTGAAGACGTTGAAGATGACAAACGCCCCGAACGCACAAGCACATTAACAACCGATTAAAACATGGAAAAAGTGGAATAAATGGTTATAAACCATTAGAGAAGTCGCTGATGATGTTGGTATATCCCATGAAATTTTTTCGAATGTTTGGGGTATGAAACGCGTGGCAGCAAAATTTGTTCTAAAATTGTTAAATTTTGAACAAAATTTTTGGTCAAAAACAATACTGTAATGATGCCCCAGCCTCCATATTCGCCATACATGCCTCTGTCTGACTTTTTCCTATTCCCAAAAATAAAGGGAACCTTTAAGGGCCGTCGTTTTGCAAGCATAGATGACATTAAAAGCGCTAAGTAACTAAAGGCTATCCCAAAGATCGAGTTTTAGAAGTGTTTCAAGTATTGTAAGAAGAGCTGGCACATGTGCATAATATTCAATGGGGACTATTTTGAAGGTGACAACATTAATGTAGACAAATAAATAAATATTTGTTTTAAAAAACGAAAATTCCCAATATTTTCTGAACACACCTTGTACAGCCCGGTGTGCCTGAACAAAGTTTAAGTCACATAAAAATGCCGCCAAAAACTGATTGCAGTTTCTTGTTCGGGACCCTTTGGTGACTTAAAAATTATATTTACCAAAATCCTAGCTGTTCCTCTTTTCAAAATTTTTTGAAAATTCATGATTTTTTTTAAATTTTTGTTTATTTCAAAGTGTACCGTAAACACGGGTGGCTTTGGCTCACTTTCAAACTTAAGCTTAACATTTTTATGGTTTTAACAATCATAAACATTAAATTTTGTATACCAAAATTTGAGTCTTGAGTTGCTCTTTCATAATAACTATGTTATAATATTACATAGGGCTAAGTTTCAAAAATAAAAATTAAAAACTGGGTGTGCAAAGTTAAGTTGCGGGTTACTTTGTCTCACAGTGTATTTTCCGTATAAAATGAATTCAATATTATATTTTATTTTTATTAGACACGTGTTAGCAGCTACATATATCTATTGCAAGGGATAACCAATAAAAAAAATAAAAAATCGACCTGTAGTTATCCAAGGATAATCATTTCAATGGATTGCGCATAATATAGAAATTTTAACGCGTGTATTTCTAAGAGTTTTGCACTGATGCGATATATACAATTTTAAAGTGTAATAAATCCCATTTCTTTCTTTAAAACACTGATTTTCCTGTAATATAAACTCAATAGAATCGCTCAATTGACAGGTATAGACCAACAAATTATAAATGTTAATTTTATCGAGCGCGAAAAGATTTTTCATAAATGGGTTAAAGTCACCCGCGGGGTGCAAAGTCACCCGTATTTACGGTATATTAAAGTATATTATTGAGGAGACCTAAAGAATATCATTTGATATATACAGGGTGAGCCAAAAATCGCTTATTTTTAATAAAGCAAAAACGTTATTCATGATTTTGGCATAACACGCAAAAAATATTTATCCCCATTTTTAGATAGATATTTCTACGTTTATCAGGTTACAAAATCGCATTCTTATTAACCTTTAATAAAAAAAATAGATTTTTAATAAAATTAAATAAAATAACGCTTAGAGAATATTTAAAATGTTGTTTAATTTAGGCTTTTTAATAGTTTTCAATTTTGAACGGAAAACTGATTAAAGTTTTTTGATCGGCACTCTTTGGAGATTTAAAAAAGATATTTACCAAAATTATAACTGCTTTTTTTAAATTTGTTAGCGGAATATTAAAACGAAATTATTTCAAATAAATAAATAAATTTAAAAAAGAAAACCAAGTATTTTGTTCAAAAATCTAACAAAACTGATTTTTTTTTCATTACAGCCCCATCTATTACAAATATGAAAAAATGTTTTTGACAAAACTACCTATTTTTAGTCTAATGATCCAAATCTGCAATAAAAATAGGGTGTTCCATTGGAAATTTTAAAGTTACCCCCTGTTCCCCCTATAAGGAGGAGAGTATGAGGACCAATTATAGTACTGATTGATTTCCCCCCTCGAATCATTTAATTTTTTTTTCGTAAAATGCATACTAACTGAGATATTTCAGTTTCAAGTTAAATGTAGAAAGAAAACAGCTTTTCCCCCTCGAATCATTTAATTTTTATTTTAAACATTTTTTCGTTAAATGACTCGCACTGTATTTAAAAAATATAAATATTAAAAATACATTTTAAAAGGAAATTTTCAAATTGTTGGTAGACCTGGAGCCATACACTGTACGTGATTACATGCATGATGATAATTGGATGCTTTTTAAAGTCTCTTATTTTTTTTCGTTTGACGTTTTTTATGTTATATTTCTTTGTATTTAAATACTTTGTAGATATTTTATAGAAATTAATATTATTATTACTATTATATTTTTATTATATCGATGGTTATTTAACAAAACATCGTAAGCGACAAAACCTAAATTTTACAGGAGATATTTTTTTGTGTGGGGGCTTTATTTTCAAAGTTATTTATCTGAAAACTGGTGAGGCATTATTTTATTAATGTAGAATTCAAATATTTAAGTAATAGAATTCAATCCAAAATTTTTATTAAATTTTGTGGCATACGATATTTTATAAGAACATCTTTAGGAAAATGTAAAATTAGTCTTGTCGATTTTTATTCACAAACCAGTATCTAACCCATGGAGCCTACACAAGGAGCCCGAACTTAATAGGGGAAATTGACAAAACCTGCCCTCTAAATTGTACAAATTTAGTTTCTTTTTTTCATCACCAGCGGCGCTAGCGTTTCGGTACAAATTAAACAATTGTTTCAGAATAAATGGAGCACCAGCGCCTCTTATCTTAGGAAGATAATTGTTTACATAATGTTAGGACTCCTTGTGTAGGGTCCATGGTACCATGATCTAACCGTTATAAATTTGAGTTAAATTATTTGACGCTAGAACAACATACATGTATGCATGTATTGCAATTACTACAAAAACACTTTTAACGAACCACACTACGTAAAAATAATTATAATTAGGATAACTATTAGTAATGCAATGAAAAAAATGAATTATAAGCTTTTGATCAAATAAAATATTGTTTTAAAACTTGGTAGCAATCACCACGATGCAGGTATACTCACGAATAAACTGTTTAGACCGGGAATAACGCCTTGATAGATCAAGGCGGGAGCACAATATTATCGTAAGCGACACAATGTTAAATCGTAAACGCCTTGTCTCGGAGTTGCTTACGATTATTTATCGGGAACATATAGGTAACAAATTAAAAAGAAGTGGCGCTTACAATAATAAAAATATTCAAACTGACCAATATTAGATTCCAAAATTGGAATAACTATCATGTTAACATGTGCAGCTTATCGTAAGTGACACTTTGATAAAATAAAAAGTAATTCAACAAAATTGTCGCTTACGATGTTTTGTCAAATAACCATCGATATTACGTTCGACAGAATCTGATATCTAATATACGCTAAAGAAGCATCGCTAGTAGCGCCACCACGTGGCCTTTATCATCGTTACAAAACTACAACTGAATATCAGGTGTTAAACGCGTACGAGTGTTTTTAAGATTAAGGCCGGATAATGTTAAAAATATGGAGAGAAAAGAAAACTTGGAACGATTTGTTCTGTTGTTAGGTTTTCTAGTGGAAATCCTGGGTTGAGTTGTTACCGGTTTCCCAATAAACAGTTGAAATCCGAATAAAGAAATAAATTGCACACACTCCCTGTAAACATTTTAATTCAGTAAAAATCATAAAACAAATAAGTCGTCTAAATTCAAACAGCGCTATGCATTATTAAAAGCGTTGATTGAGAAAGTCCACTCAACGGGAAAAAAACCAAAAACATGTATTATATTATGTATTAAATATAATATTATGTTGCCATGAATTCGTACATATATTTTGTCGTTTAATATTCTAAAATAGTAGTTTTTTAGAGGACTCAGATATAAAAGGTTTGATTTTAAGGTTATATTCGTACATTTATTATTATTGTTAGATTTTCTAAAAATGTTCAAACTTAAATATAAATTATATTAGGTAAATTATCATTACTTAATTCTTCACCAATAAATATACGTACCCAATTGTACTATTTGGCAAAAAAAGAAAATGCAACGATGTAGCTCTTGAATCACGTTTATAATTAAAAACACAATGATTTACTATGATCACTTAGATAAAATACACACTCTAACGTAACTATATAAGCCTACAAGCGTTAAGTTTCTTAATCAATGAAATAATATATAATAAATCAAAATCGAGTACTAAACCAAAGTATTGCAGTTTTTACTTGCAACGCGAAATAGAAATAACGTGCGCGATTTAGCTGTACAATTAAAAGTTTGCAAACAAAATTTGTCGAGTAAGACTTCTGCCTTTTTTTTTTGTGAAAAAACGACTTATTTATTTAAAAATGATGTGTAGTTCGTATGCTTTGTATTGTTAACAAACCTTCTAGTCCAATGCCTATAATAGTATATTAAAGAACAAATATGTCATAAGACGTCATTTTCTCGAGAAATGATTTCTTTATACTATTTTTTTCTATTTTAGGGATTTATTGCGCAGTTAGTAGTATCAAATGAACTTAACCTCAATTTTCAAAATAATGGCTACGACAAACCTGCAGTATTGTTGTTAAAGTGTACAATTACTGATGAATATTCCCCTGAGAAATAATTATAAATGTATCCTTTCTAACGACGTTTTTATAATAATGACGTATCGTGTTTCCAAATTTATAAAAAATTAATCACCCTAATCTATTTACGTAGGTATCGTGATGAGTAAGGCTGTTGAAAGTAGGTACGCCCTAAAAAATATTAAAATATGCGGCATAATATGTAGGATAAAAACAATCAGTTATGCACTAAGTCCGTCCATATATCCTGATGCATGCATGCTTGCTTTTAAAAAATCAGAAAATATGCATGAAAAATATAAATATGCGCCAACGTATATTAAAAATTGTTTTATAAGCATATTGTAAAAATAATAAATCTAATAAATATTTTAATTTTCACGTTTTTAAATTCAATTTTGTACATGGCTAAAATTTAATTTAATTTGAATGGCATGTTTTGTTAAGACTACAATTCCATTTAATCAATTTTTGATTATTTAAATTTTGTTTTGCATTCATTTCAACTACATACATTTTTTCATTTT
This sequence comes from Brassicogethes aeneus, assembly GCA_921294245.1. Taxonomy (NCBI): domain Eukaryota; kingdom Metazoa; phylum Arthropoda; class Insecta; order Coleoptera; family Nitidulidae; genus Brassicogethes; species Brassicogethes aeneus. Next base: position 12,884,792 of record OV121133.1, read on the forward strand.
TGAATAATTTTTAAATATAAAATTACACTTTAAAATAAATAAAAAACTAATTTTACAAAATATAAAAATTATACTATTCTACAGCATTTGGAAAAAACTTGATAAGTCGACTTTCGCTAAAATGAGATGAGCACAGTAATTATTTATTTTGCAGATGCTATCATCCTATTTTTCGCAAATTAACACTGCATAGAAATAATCATCAATTATATTTTATGCCGAAATCCGGTTGATGAACTTTGTTAAATTGTTCTTAACACCTACATTACATCTTTATGACTGACGCCTTTTATTTATGTTACCTACATACATTTATTGTTCTCAGAACTATTTATTGTACACAGTCACTAATTATATTTAAGTATGAATGCTGATTGTTAATAAAGAAACTTTAAGTACATCTTTACAAAGAAGGCCCTATCTAATTAATAATGTTTATACAGTTCATTTTTTTTATCTGGACTCGTGTTTTTTGTTAGGTTGGTGGGTTATGCCAGTTTGACTTAGTATTTTTAGTATTTAAAAATAGTACTTCTGCTAAAGAATTTAATTAAATACTTTGACACTGTCAAATTGACAATAATATTTATTATTGATAATTTACTTGTCAATTATAAATAAAAAGATAAATATGCCAAAAATAGCAACTAATTTGAATGTAAAAGCCCTTTTGAGGGCAAAACTTCATTTTGATGAAATTATGCCAAATGCCACAATGGAAGAAAAAGTACATCGCCTTATGGATATTTTTGGAGTAAAAAAGTAACGAATTTGAATTTATAAATATTACGTCACACATTATTCACCATTGGACAACATTTATGTTCACAAAAAATTTTAATTTCTTTTATATAAATTCTTTTCAAAGCGAAGATTATTATCCGATAGGAATACTTTCTCTTCTGGGTCGTAAAGCAACCTATATCTAAGTACTTTTTTTAATATGATTTAACTCATCCAAGCACCACCAAAGCCAAATTAATTAATTGTATTTTTTAACTACAAATTTCGACAACTCAACTTGACAACTGCACAATGTAACCTACAATAATTTATACATAACCACAATTAGATTTATAACTAGCTTAGTTTTAATCAATGCTACCAACTTCACAACTGCCGCAGTGCAGATAAAAAAAATTAACTTTATGTATACCTATGCAGGGCTTTCAATTAAAAACTAGCCAAAAAAGTGAAATAAAAAAATAAAGAATTCCATAAAAAAATATTTTAAGCGTTCAAAACGTGCTCCATTATTTGCTTACCAATAAAATGTTATTGTTAAATTAATATTTTAGTGAAGGTAAAGGGGAGAGGGTGGAGCATAAAATTTGTTTTTCACTGGATTTGTACTTTCCCCTCAATATCTAAATCGACAATAGCCTATTTTTTAATGCATTAACATGTTACATGATATGTGAATATTATGCTTCATAAAAACCAACGAACAAAGAAAAAAATGTAGACACTCATTTTTGTTATCGTACAAATGATGTAATAAATCAAAATTAATGTAATTTTTTTACCAGGTTTTTTACAGTTGATTTTCGCAACTGTAAATACTTAAAAACTAATATATAAGCATAATGATTTATTATATTCGACAGGCTGAAACGTTTAATACAATAAAAACTTTAACAAGTTAAACAATTAATCATTTATCCAAGGGAAAAGTTAATGCCTTGGATATTAAGATTTTAATTTATTTTATGTTGTTTTAAAATAATAAAGCAAGTAGACGAAAAGACATGAAAGAAAACAATATTTTAAAAATTGGTACTATTTCTATAAGTTTAATTTTATTTCAATGTTTTTTTCATGGATAACTTGACAGAATAAATTTTTGTAGTTAATATTTTTCTACTTTTTTATTTTTTAATCAAATTTTTAAGGGGGGTGAATCCAGTGCCGTGCTTAGATTTTGTTTAAAAAAATCCCTAATATGAATTTCTAAAAATCCGGTTAAAATCTCACCATAAATAAAGATTTTACAGGGGTGAGTCGCAAACAAATGGGTCACACTGTATATAATATTTTAAGAACTAAGACACATTCATGAGATTTCCGTGGTGGGATTTTAATGTGTGGAGCATAGTACATGTTTCCATGACACCAAGTGACTTTTTAAATACATATTGACACAAGTTGTGGCTTTATGGCGTTTAAGTCACTGGCTGAACTTAGCAACAGCTTTTAGTCACGTGCTAAAGTGAGTTAGTGTCAAATGTCATATAATCGTTAAAATAAAGTGCCTTTCTTTTAAAATAATACCAAATGTGAACATTATTTTATTCTTTCAATGCAAAAATACAAAAGTATTACAAATTTTCTCAACGCCAATATAAAAAAGTTTAAATGCACATTGTACTGACCTTTTGATTTCGCAGGCAGTAAACTAGATTTAAGTGATTAACCATTAAAATTTGTAGGAGGAGACTTCACCGTGAAGTGCCCCTAAAGCATTATATTCAATTTCACTGTGAAACACTGCTTTTATATCGAATTTAATCGGTGGTTAGTCCATTTTTAGTTTACACATAAAAATTTGGCATTTTGACCGCGCCTGTAATACAGATTCCCATCGTACGAACTTGAAGTTAGAATGGTTACCCTATTGTTTTATATATGTGGCTCTATAAAAAATATTAATTTAAATAATTTTTATATAATAATAATAACTTGAAGTTAGAATAGTTACTCTATTGTTTTATAGATGTGGCTCTATAAAAAATTTTAATTTAAATAATTTTTATATAATATTAAGTAATTGTCGTAGAAAAATTATGATTAAACTTTTTTAGACACTCATTTAATTACAATCGCTTGCAAGCTCGCACGTGCCTAATTACAATTCGTGACTAAAATGGCATTTATCAAACTTGATACGTAATATTCTATTAAAAATGGCGAATGCGCCGGGATGAATTCTAATTATTAGGTATTACTTTGATAAATTTTAACTTAAAAAGTTGATCTTAAATTTTCTTCTGTTGAAAACTAATTATGAAAGCTAATAACAAAATAGTAAATAGTAAACAGTAAATAGTAAATAATGAGAAGTAGTATTGTTATATCGCATAAAGTAATGGATAGCAGTTTTAAATTAGCAGGGAAATGTTTTCATATTATGTATACCTATTAAATTTAATATATTTTAAATAAAATATCCAATATAGACAAATTCTGGGAGACTTTTTCTTCTCTGCCTACCCTAAACCAAAAAACAATATATTTTTTTATTTATGTATGGTAAACCACATTGGACACTTAAGGAATATTATTTATTTAAAATTTATATATGCCGTTGTTTTAAAGATTTTAGTTTATAAAAAGGATAGTTTGTTTGTTTAAACTTTATTTACGTTTACTTAAAAATATGAATATTTGAATTTTTAATATTATTTTTATAGAAACATGCAAAAAAGAATAGTAATTGGACATTGTATATAGTAATTGGACACATGGACCATGGTTATTGGACATACAATTTTTATATAATATAACAATTTTATATCAAATAACATAAATTGTTAAATATTTTTTAAAGATGTTGCTGTTATAGGTAATTTTTTTTATTTCGTTTTTGTAAATATCATTTAATTCATATACTTCTTTCTTGGATTCCTCATCCCTTTTCTGGATTCTGAAGGTAACTACTAATTTCTTGGTCTGACTTCTGAAATAGTTTGTTGCAAATATCATTAAGTGTGGTATATATATATATTAGGGTGTCCCAAAAAAAAAGAATATTTTTTTTCTTCTCGTCTCTTGTGAAAATATGTTGGTTTGTCATGTTTTAAGAGCCCTGTCAAAAGATCAGCACCATTAAAAAATTTTTAGGGGTCGCTCAAGATTTTTAAAAATTACCAAAATCGTCAAAAATTGGATTTTTTTTTATTTTAATTTTTTTTCTCTTTCCGATATTATTTTTTAATTTAAAAATAATAATGATTCTGAAAATTTCAAATCGATATTTTAATTTCTAAAGGTCGCTCAAGATTTTTTTAACTTTCAAAGTAGAGTATTTTGAATGTTTTCGAGCGACCTCTGAATATAAATATCAACGAACTTTTAGCGACCTTTAGAAATCAAAATATTGATTTGAAATTTACAGAATTTTTATTATTTTCAACCTAAAAAATAATATCGAGACGAGAAAAAGAATTAAAATAAAACAAAAATTCAATTTTTGACCATTTTGAAATTTTTAAAAATCTTGAGCGACCCCTACAAAATTTTTAATCGAGCTGATATTTTGAAAGGGCTCTCACAGCATGATAAACTAACAGATTTTTACAAGAGACAAGAAAAAAAAATATATTCTTTTTTTTTGGGACACCCTAATATATATATATATATATATATATATATATATATATATATATATATATATATATATCTAATATTTTTTCGGGTGGTATATAAAAAGTATTTTCCGAATTTATTAATTTTGTTGCCATTAGTTTTTTGTGTTCTCTATCATGCACTGTATTAAAATCACTGTTATTCTGCAAGATGTCCTGTGACGACGAAATCACTATATTACTTACTCTATAAAAATGAATTTATCAAAAAAGCCATAGCGAAATAGCAGCCACTAATAATTCTCGTCAACAGGACATTTAGCATGCTAAATGTTCTGCAGTCAATTCCTATGAAATATTATTCGCTGAATCCGAAAACGTTGTCAAAAATTACAAAGGTAGAACAGTTTTTGAAATGTAATCAATTTTACATATAATATGGAATAACTGCTTAACTTTTATAGTTTTTGATGATCTTTTCGGATTCAGGCGACAATTTTACATAAGAATAGCCAAGCCAGGTAAATGTCCGGGATACAAATAGAGTAGTTTTTTTTTACCAACCAGAACACTGGCCATTTTACTGTTTGTTTTCAGAATTAAAATTATAACTCATTAAACTGACAATGTTTAAACCATGAGGAACACATTTATACCACACACTTTTTAGAAATACTTTTTATTGTAATTTAAACATAGCCCTGCTTTTAACAAAAAAAACAAAAATCTTACCACCAAAGTAACGTGCGAGGTTTTTTGTCCTATATTGGACCCAAAATATTGTCCAATAACTATAAACTGTCCGATAAGTGTCTACTTTACCCTACAATCACCTTAAATATTTAAGCAAAAGTTAATTAAACCCTTTTCAAACGAGCGACTGATAATATCGAAATGCCGCAACTGTTTGCGGGTGGTGGAAACGTTTTAAAAAGTTGCGCGTTTTAATTTCAGCTGCTCGGTCGATCCCTACTTGTTCGAGAACTTCAACACTGTCGACGGCGACTTTTTGGCCGCCAAATTTCGGGCCTTCAAATTCCCCGAGTCCACCTACGTCCAGTTCAAGGGAACCGTCAACGTTTGCCTTGACAAGTGCAAAGGGGTAAGTCCAATTGTGTCTGACTACTAATTAAGCCTTTAGGCAAGTCCTAAAAAGTGGCCGACAATTGAGGAGCATTCGTGCAAAACCGGCTATATCCACTTTAATAAAATGTTGGGAAAATGGCAAAAACTCTTGGTTTCCTGGCCTTTACAGATAACAAAAAAAGCAATTGCTTGCTCTCTAAAAGTGAAACAGTGAAATTTTCACTATTTCCGTCAGTGAGTTATTAATCACTGTAAAATTTTTCAATATAAATTAGTGAAATTTTAACTTCTCCAAATTAGTGTTTTTTATTATCACTACTTTTCCGGAACTCTCGACATAAAATAGTGAAATTTTAACTTTTTTGAACTTAGTTATCATAACTACTAAACCTATTTCACTAATTTGTACAGTGTAATTTCCACTAAATAAATTAATGCAAAGAAATCGCTACATGAAAAAGTGAGTATTCACTAATTGCTAGTGGTATACTTATCACTGCGGCAAATAGTTAATATGCACTGTCAATCAGTCAAAATCCACTGTTTCATTTTTAGAGAGTGAGTTTTGTGGGCTTTATGGTACTTGATTTATAAGACATACTTTCGTTTTCAAAAACTTTATATTAAGGCCAAAATTTCAAAAAATGTTTTGTATATAGCCGGTTTTGCTCAAAAACCTACGAATAAAATGTGAAAAAACCTTTATTATTCAAAAATATTAACAAAATAAATTAATGAAAACATGAAAAAACAGAACAAATTTTAGTATCGACATATCGAAGCAACATGCTCATCATTATTATTTATTGGATATAGCGGGGTTTGCTATAAAAACGTGGATTTGGGCGGTTTTGCTCCTAACTTTACCTACCTTTTTAATGTGATTTTAACATGGATATAGTCGGATTTAAACCGAATTATCTTGGTTGTCGATAGAAATGAACCCAAAGATGCGAAATCAAAAAAAAACAAAAACTGAATAAAATGGATTTAGCCGGTTTTGCACGGATGCTCCTTGATTACCGAAACGTTTAACTTAAAACTAGTATTTTTATTAGAATTACTTTTACTCCTTTATTTATATAAACAAATATTGGCATATAACAAAAACTTTACATGTTTGTTAAACAAACTTTGTTTTTTGTGTTTTTTTCTTGAAAAGGAGTTAAAAACATCGGTTTTAATATTAAAATACAATGGTGGTTTAACCTATATTTAGTTGTAAAAGTTATGTAAGTTTTATTGACAAGACAAAGACATTTGACAGGTAAAAATCTATACCTATAATTAATAAGGTAATATTTGATTGTTTCCACCTTTACTTGATGATTCCATAATATTATTATTATTATGTAAAGTTCATTTTTTTTATCTGGACTGCGGCAACGTTTCAAATTTAGGGTTTTGGTTGGTAAATACAGTTGTCAAGTTGGTCGCATTGATTAAAACAAACTAAGCTAGTTATAAATCTAAATGGTTATCTATAAATTATTACTTGGATGAGTAAAATCATATAAAAAAGTAGTTAAATATAGGTTGCTTTACGGCCCAGAAGAGAAAGTATTCCTAGCGGATAATAATCTTCGCTTTGAAAAGAATTTATATAAAAGAAATTAAAATTTTTTGTGAACGTAAATGTTGTCCAATGAATCATTTGAAAATAATGTGTGCTGTAATATTTATAAAACCAAATTCGTTACTTTTTTACTCCAAAAATGTCCATAAGGCGATGTACTTTTTCTTCCATTGTGGCATTTGGCATAATTTCATCAAAATGAGGTTTTGCCCTCAAAAGGGCTTTTACATTCGAATTCGTTGCTATTATTTTTGGCATAATTATCTTTTTATTTATGATTGACAAGTAAATTATCATATATTATATCACGAGAACTATGAATTTAATCGGTTAAACTATAGGCTCAGTAGTTTTTTGTTTGGTTTTTGTTGGAAAATGTTGAATGCAAAATAATTTAATAAAATCACGAGACCGCGCGCGGTCGAGGGGTTTTATTTTTAATTATTTTGCATGAAACTATTTTCCAAAAAGAAAAATCAAATAAAAAACTTACTGAGCATAGTTTGACAGATTAAATTTATAGGTTAAGTGATATACGTCTAGATTATTTCTCAAATTAAAGGAAACTATTTGACAACTCATAAAATCTGACGTATGTGTCAAAATTTATAAATATTTTTTAAAAGAAAATTCCATTAATTTAAGGTATGGAATAAGTAATAATTGATATTTCGTAAACTAGATAACTTATTTTTTATTGTTTTTTAAAAAATGTTTGTTAAAACTTGTAAATAACACCATAAAATCGTAAACAAAAATCCAATATGGAAGCTAAAATTTAATCGCTGTTAAATAGTTCTAGTGATTTAATCGCTTATTTAACCGAAATTTATTCGAAAATTTAAGGCTTTTGATTGGTTCATATTATAATGAGGGAAATAATCAATAATAAATATTATTGTCAATTTGACAGTGTCAAAGTATTACAATTTTTAAATACTAAAAATACTAAGTCAAACTGGCATAAGCCACCAACCTAACAAAAAAACACGAGTCCAGATAAAAAAAAATGAACTGTGGATATAAAAACAACTATGTGTTTTGAAAGTTTCAAGTTTATTTACTTTTGACAATTGTTTAGTCAAACATTGACGACTTCAGAAGGTATTTAAAATTATAATTAAGTGAGTTTATGATACAAAATTTTGGTTCCACCTAAACAATCCTAATACATTCAGAGAAGAGAATAATGATGAAAAAACCTAATTTATTGTGGGGTATTATATTCTTATTATGTGAATAATTAAAATAAATTCAATAACGGTGAATTATTGGTTTTAATTTGATCATTTATTATAATATCAGTTTTTTTTTATTTTGTTGATTTTTAGTGATTCTAATAAATTTAATTTTATGCCTTTACTTTCTACATGTAGAATTTTACAATTATTATTAGGTTTTCCACAATATTTTCTTTCAATATATTAAGCAATTATTGTTCAGGTAGATCCATAAAACATTGTGTTATAAGTTTAGATACATTCTGAAGAAGTCACAGTGAGACGAAAAAATTGTCAAAAATAAATAAATCACGTGAAACTTTGAAAAACATAGTTGTTTTTATATCTACATAATAATAATAAGGTAATAAATCTATTTATTTTATTCAGTATCAGTTAACCCACACGGAGAGAAAAGTATAATGCTGATTACCATAATTATAATAACCTTTACTATAATTTATATTACTATTTGGGACAACTATTTTGTATATTGCTAGATACTATGCATATTTAGTAATTTTTAAATATCCATTTATGTTAAACCTTAAGGTAAAATATTATTATTCACAACCAATTTTGTTTTTAATTCTTATTATAATTAGATTTTTTCCATTACTAATAAGTCTAGTAAATTTTAAAATATGTTGTCATTTTAAACAATTAAAAATTGTAACATATTTATTGTACTTTTTAATACAAAAAAATGTTATGAGAAAGAATTGAACCTACACCTCGCCAAAGTTTTTTGTTTTGAGTGCGTTCCATCAACTTCAAATACCGACAGACAGGTGTTTTGACCTATATTGGGTATCATCAGTGTCGACACGACACTGTCGAGCAACTTGTAGTAGTGGAACACACCCAAAACAAAGAAATACCTGAGCTTATATAACATGGTTGGTAAGCCAACAGAGGCGAGATGTAAGAACATGATCAACAGCGTCTAACGACGCGTCGCGACGTAGCCTTTGCCGCAATCGGTGCATACTATGCAACCAAGTAGGTTCAATTCTTTCTTATATTATTATTACTGGTAATACTTATAATAAGTAATGGCCCATTACTAATGGGTAAAGAAAGTTTATTGAAGAAACTAAGAAAATTGAATGTTTAAAATGCCATGAGTTACTATATTGTATATTATATTTAAATATATTGTTTATTTACCTTAAACATAAAAGTATATTTATTTTTACTATATTTTTTTATTAATGTGTAATATATTATAATATTAGATGTACACCTTACATTTGATTAAATCATATAGTAAATATTACTATTTGTAGACAGTAAAATCAATTTACTATACGAACATGTTAAAAATTAAAATATATATTATACATTTATGATTTAGTTATATTGGTGGTGTAATCTTTACTAAAATTGTATAATAAAAAAAGTATTTTGTATTACAATCTTAATATTGTATTGACGAATTTATAATATTGATACCCTAAAAATTTGTTAAAGTAAATTTTACTATATTTTTTTTACTATCTAAACTTTACTATAAATAGACTCTCCGTGCAGTTCATAAATAAAAAAATAAGCTGTCTTTTATTTAGAATAATAAAAGTTATAATTAAATTATGCATGAAACTCTTCATAGCTAGGTTTATACTTTCACACGTTTGCAACGATCTGATACATGTCCACTTTATTTCATTGTCTAAGGTTTAAAGTCATAAAATTATTTTTATAACCAAAACCAATAAAGCATAATAAAGCACCTTTTTTCTTTCATTAATTAAATAATTCATAAACAAAAACATAAATAAACTGGGTACAAAATAAACATAAACCTCAGCATAATTTCTAATTTAAAATACACATTTCTGAATAGAGGGCAATTGTCGCAAGGTTTCGAGGCCGACTGACTATCGAAGTTGTTTTTAAACTTTGCTAATTAAGGTTTGCGAACGAAATTATATTCAACAATTTAAAGAGTTATTTCGCATTCGACTCGGAGCTAATTATAATTAAGCTTTGTCCATCATTCTACCTGAGAAAAGAATATCTCTGAATAAAACATGGAAATTTCAAAAGCATCGCCGGTATAACAATTTAGGAAATCTGATTAACTTTTGTTTAATAAAGGAAATTGCTTGTTTGAGTGAGCGCGAGCTCTGGAGTCATCCGACGAGAAAGTATTGTCAGGGTTTATTTTGTCGTATAATTATCTATGTGGGTTTGAACTTAATTATGAATAACCATAAATATTCGAAGGGTTTATTAAAAAATACATTTATGTATTTTTTGTACTCCTAACTTTAAAACGTCCATGTTTCCATGACACTAAGTACCTTTTAAATACACATTGACAAGTTGTGGCTTTATGGCGTTTTAGTCACGGGCTGAAGTTAGCTTAAAGTTAGTTGACTTGTAAAATAATACTAAATGTGAAAATTATCCTATTATCTCAACAAAATACAAAATTATTAAATGGTTTCTCAACATATTTGAAAAGTTTATATGAACAATGTACTTTTAATTTTGCCGTCAGTAAACTAAATATAACTTAAAGTCGGGCTCGGACTCCACCGTTAAGTGATAATAAACCATTTTCTTCACTTTCACTGTAAAAAACTGTTGTTTAATCGATTTTCAAGGGATACATTTTGATTTATTATCTTATGTTTATAACACATACAAATTTGACATTTGACGGTTACAAAGATTCCCCTATTGTTTTATAGCTGGCGCTCTATCCAAATACCTAATTTAAATAATTTTTAGATACTAGAAAGTATTTGTCGTAGAAAAAGTATAGTATGCAACTCGTTTATAAACTTTTCTAGACAATCATTAATTTAAATTAAATTCGTGTCTAAAATGGCGTTTGTCAAACTTGATACATAATATAAAAAATAACTTTCCAGTTAAGTACATAAATACCCTTCTTTAAAATGTTTTCATAGCATTTATTATTTTGAACACCTAAAAAATGTATTTTTTAAATATTTTACAATATACAAACCTAAACAGAATTAAAAAACAACAAAAATTCCATTCAAGTGTATAGAAATTCGTTAAAAAATAACGTTTCTTAAAAATAACAAAAAAAAACAATTAATAAAAACTGACAAATGACAAATAGTTAAAAAAAATGGAACATCTTAATATCTTAATATAAAACCCAAATGAAACAAAATATGTAAAAGCGTAGAAATTGGGTTTATATTAAAAATATACAGGGTGTACCACGTAAGTATTCTTGGGTATAATTCTCTTTTTTTTATTTGAAAAGCTACAATGTCAGTTAAATAAGAGAAAAGTTGAGTAATTAATTGCCTATTAACATGAAATTTATAAAATTTGGAAAAAACCAGCGGTTCTCAAAACCTTTTAAAACCAAAAATTGTTATAACTTTGATATTTCTGGGAATTGTGAAACAAAGTCAGTTTACTAAAAAATCCCAGGAATAACGGTTTTTGGTATGGACATATTTTTAATTTTTTTTTTAATTATTCGAGAATCGCTGATTTTTTTCCAATTTTAAAATGCCAATTTAGTAGACTTCTTATAAGGAAACTTTTATCCAATTTATAAATTATTGTCGGTTATAACCGACATTGTAGCACTTCAACTAAAAAGTTACTTGGTGCAGGGTTTCCATATACAAGTATATTAAAGAGTAGGTATATTACAAATAATAGTGGATTATACCATTACGAGGAGAAATGACATAATCAACGACAAAAATATACAATTTTATTGCATAAAATTGTTTTTTTCTGTGAATAAGGATATACATTATAAATTCCGTTGCTAACAATGGGAATAATGAAATCATTATTCACCTTGTTATCATCAGTGATTGGCCGATATTCTCTGTGATTTGAACCAATCAGGTTTTAAATTTGGAGAAGGCGACTATAATAACATTTAAAATTGGTAAAAAGTAAGGTTAACCATTTGACAGCTGTCAGATTTTATTTATTTAATATTGAAAATCATTGAATTACATTTAATTAAAATGAATGAAATAGGGAAAAATATTAATTTTGAATTATTAATTGTCTACGCTCATGAATCTCATTATTGTACTAGGAAAATAAAGATATTATTGTACTAATACAATAAAAAAATTATTATTTTTGTTATTGTTAGTCTTAACTGAATGTAAATAATATGTGCAACTTGTGTCAATTCTAAACACGCATTTATGCCACGCTTGCTTCGCTCGGGCATCAAATAAATACCCGTTCAGAATCGACCATTTTTCGACTATTTTTCTTGTAACTCCTTTAAACTTAATTTATTTTTTTATTTTAATACCTCCACAAATGTCAATATCATTAAAAATTTGTTTTTAAATTCTTTAGTTACCGCACAATAATAAACGCGTAACTATGCAGTTCCGAAATGCTTGGTTTTAATATAAATAAATTATAAGCCACGTTATTAATTAAAAACGTATAGAAAATGTACTATGCTCCACACCTCAAAGTCCCACCAAGTGACCACGTACGAAACGCAGTCTTTTGAAAATTTGGCATTTAAGCCTTTTTAGTTTATGTATCTGTCAAAGTATAGTCAAGGAAAGAAATAATATTTATAGTGTTACCGCTTATGTTTAAGCGTTAAAAGTTAATAAATCTTTATAATATCACAATAATGGTTGGTTTAAGAATTTAGGAATATAAAAACTGCATTTAAGTAATGAAATATGAAAGTATAAGGTGCAATATAAGTGATATTTTTGTGCATTGGGTCTACATTTCTCTATAAAATAGTTTTAACTAAACAGCATTTATTAAAAAAATCTAACTTTTCTATTATTAAATAAGAATATCTGTATCAAAGGTTAATGTATTAGAACAAAAAATATCATCTAATTTTGTATTTTAAGGTTAGAAAAATCCAATATGACCAAAATAAATAAGTGGATTATATGGAAAAGTGTGTTAATATGGTCATAAATAAATATAGGTATACTAAATAATTGTTGAATATGGTTCAAATTAAATTGAAGCTTTTATACTTCTAATGACAAAACTTATGCATACCTCTCGGCATACCCATTTTAAGTTAGATTATAAGAAAACAAACAATTTTTAGAGAAACTTGCAATGTGAAAATATTTAATACTCCCATGACATGCGATTTATTAAAATTTATTTAAATTTTTTATTAAGTTATAATGATTTTTCGATGTATATCAAATTCAGTCGAATTAACTATTTGTATTGACAAAACTTTATGTAGGTACACTTTAAGCTGGATAAGAAAAACTACCACATTTTTAAATACCAAAAATCCAAAATACTTTGACCAAAATAAATTTTTCTAACCTTAAAATTACAATATTAGATGATATTTTTGTTATAATATATTAACCTACCTTTAAAACAGATTCCATAATAGAGAAGCGAGATTTTTTTTAATAAATGCTGTTTAGTTTAAATTATTTTATGGAGAAAACCAGATATTTGGACCAAATGCACAAAAATATTACTTATTTGGCACCATACACTATAGAATGTCATTAAATGCAGTATTTATATTCTTAAACCATCCATTTTTATTGTAATGTTATAAAGATTTATACATTTTTAAGGCCTTAACATAATATTATTTCTTTCGTTGACTATACTTTGACAGATACATAACCTGAAAAGCCTTAAATGCCAAATTTTCAAAAGACTGCGTTCCGTACATAGTCACGTGGTGGGACTTTGAGGTGTGGAGCATAGTACAAATTATATAATTTGATTGAAAAAAAATCGATGAACAGTTTTTTTTAAATGAATCTTTTTTCCAGATCGAATGCAGTGACGGCCAAACTGGCTACGGCCGCAGACGTCGTGCAATCTCCACCTTACCAGCCGACCCCAACAAAATCTTCGAAATAACAATCACCAGTTTCATCAAAGTCAACTACGACGAGGACGGGGAGAACTTCGAGGAAGTCATCAAGAACCAAACGAAAATCTACAACAACAAAAAACTGATAGTCGGCAACCAAATGACAGACGACAAACGATTCTACAAAACAATCGACGACCACCAACAACAGCTAGTGGGCGAATTGAAGGAAGAAAAGAAATACACCTCCATAGTAGCGGAAAATTCTGCTTCCACTTTGTCGACTCTTTCTGTGGCTCAATTAGCTGTAATTTTGTCCATAGCGTACAGATTAATTTTGTAAATATTTAGAAATGTAGTGCAGCAAAATTTATGAAGATAACTGTACATAAGTCTGTGATAATAACGAATACATCAACAAGTTTAGATGATCCTTTGTAAAAACTGCACTTTCCACTCTCTATCGATTTATATGTAATTTTTTTATTGGCGTCATATATGTAAAAGTCATTATAAGGTTAAGTTTGATTTGAAATGTTTACACTTGAGTGGCATTTTTTATTGGTTTAGTGCCTTTATTTTCTATAAAAAGTAAAGTCGCCAATTTAGTGTCATTTAAGAACAAATTTTATTTTTAACCATTTATCCTTAAAATATTAATAAACAATGTAATAGAACTTTTCTGTAAATCCCTGAAAAAATCAATTGCCAATCTCTTAAAGTTTACAATTCTGGGGCGATAAAAAAGAACTAATAAAATGTTTATTGCTTTTACATATATGACTTTAAAACCTTTTGCAAGTTTAGACGATAAAGTTAAAAACTTTATCTGTCTACTTGTATTTATAAGAAACGTTTAAATAAAAACTGGTCTTTAAAGAGACTACTACTTACTAAGAGTTACTACTTACTTTCAATACTCAAAACTACTAGAGTTACTTAATATTTTAGGTTTAAAATTGCAATTAATTTCTTTAAAAAATCACAAAGTTACCCAGCCTAATATTTCTCAATAAAAAAAATTGTAACTTAATATTTCCACGATTTTTTATTTACTTACTGTATATTCTAATAAATATAAGAAGCATTACCTAATTACTTTTAACTTTACTGCCAATTTTTAGCAAAACAACGATTTTAATATAATAATATTAATTGTTTAATGTAACTAGTCTGTATTTCTCAATTAATTTAAATTAATAAAATAAATAACAAAAAACTTATTTTTATTTCACCTTTCGTTTTTTTACTAAAATTATTAAATTTATAAAAATAAAATGCTTTATAATTAGAACCATATGATGGGCAGAAGGGGGTGTTACCCCACACTCGAGCAAAAGGTAGAAACCTTTACTATTAAGAGACGATTTTTTAGTACTACCAACTCTACCTGAAAACAATGTTGGTAATACACCAATTGAATGCTGTTATGCAACAGGGAACCATCCCTCATAATAAAAAAGCGGAATAAATGTATTAACCTGATGGGGTCATGCACAGTACGACCCTATATTTTTAAAGTTTTAAGGGATGTCCACCAAAAATTGTTTCCAGATTATTAAAATAGGATTATTGATTATTCAAAATGTTGAATGCTAAAAATCGCGGCAGATCCTTTTTGTATATTTTTTTAATTTAAATTTTTTTAAAACTTTTTAAACGTATTTTCCCTCCTAATAAATTTATTTAAAAAAATGACGCTAGTGCTCATTCATTTTGTGTTTATTCCAGACAGTCAGGAATTCTCTGTGAATAGACTCTCCTGCCTGTTCTGACCAAATTCCTAAGCCACTGTTTAAAAAGAAAACACTGTCTTTAAGATGATGCAATATGCAATGAATTTTAAGAGTTTGTGATATTCCCCTGTTGTTAAATTTACTGACGCATTCTTGTACCTTTCGGAGAATATGGGCTGATTAATGTTTTGTTGGTCTACTTTATTTTTAATAATTGACACAGCAACTTGTTCTTGTTGCTTATTAGGAACGTTAGTTTTATTTAGGATATGCATAACATTTTTACTGCTTTTGGATACTACACAACGATGAGGCAAGCCCTTTCCAACAACTTGAAGACATGATTCACAAATGTTTTTTACTACGATTTCTGTTGTTAATTATTCGATGTCTTCTATTTGGGTGACTTTTTGACCTAGCAGTTTGACAAATTAGGCAATTACATTTGCGAAAGCCTCTAGTTTCTTTCAGAATTAAATTTTTTTCGAAATTGGGCATTTTTGGTAACTTACGGTTTAATCTGCCGTTTTTTTGTTGAACCAAAGATATTCTACAACGAGTACAAATAGAAATAGGGTACTTGCCTTTACACTCATTAAAGTTTGGATTTAAAAACTCACATATCAGTTCTTTAATTTTCATAGTTATTTGAAACTTTTTAAAATTGTCTTTGTCAAAAGATATTTTCAAACCACAACTAACACACACTTTTTTCCTGTTTTCTTCATGACAACACTTTATTGTTGGATGAGTAGCCATTTTCACCAATAAAATTTTAATATTTTAACAAACTATGATAATTCCACTGAGAAACAATTCTTTTAGGGCTAAAACCACAATTGCTTATAAATGTGACAGTTCAAGCGCTTTGTTTTTGTAGGCTGACATATCGCGGGATACTAGATAATTAATTAATGATGCACTACAATAAAATCATAGCATACTTTGATGCAGTCAATTTTTTTTTATTTAGAAATAAAAAAATATCGATATATCAAAATATATTTTGAAAAAAAATAGTTTCCAATGAAAAAATATCAAAAGGATCTGTTGCGATTTTTACTAATAGTTATTTTTAATTAACAATAAACCTATTATATTAATTTGAAAAAAAGTTTTGGTGGACATCTTTTAAAACTTAAAAAATGCAGGGTAGCACTGTGCATGTAGGGCGACCTTTTGAAAATAGTTTAAAGAAAAGCTTTAAGCTGCATGGTTGAGCCAACTTTCCCTTATATATTAAAATTATGAAAGGATATACACTGTATATTATACAGCGACAAGCGGCTTGGTTGACGATACTTTTGACTAAACGCAATATATTTATACTGCAACAAGGATCCATGCTACTTGGATCTGGTTTAAGTTGAAAAAATAATGTTGACAAAATCAGTATTAAAAATAAATAAAAGAAGATCAGGAGTATCTCAGAGCTAAAATTAAAAGATTTAAAATCTATTACCTTATTCCAAATGATGGTTTCCATGTTATAATAAAACAATAGGCAATAACTATTAGTTTTATTTATTCTACAAGGGACCAACTAACAAATTTATTTATTTTATTGAAAATAATGAAAAAATTATTATAAGAAATAAAAATTTAGTAATAAATTAGCGGTTTTTGTGTTAAAACATGTTTGAAGGACATTTCAGGTCAATATTAGAGAGTTTAAAAATAAAAACAATAATAACAATAAAAACGTATATATTTTTTTGATAATAAATTTCCCGGTTTTTTAAACCAGCGGCTTAAAGAACACTGTGGTCAATCTCTGTATTACGGTATAAAGCTATTGGTATAACATTTTTGAAATTTGAAAATCAAAACAATTAAATTAAATATAAGTGAAATAAATTTTAATTTTTGTTTTCATATATCATCGATAGTGACAATACATGTTGAATTTCGTAACAGGGAACCGTTGTGATTCCTATTTTAGATTTACTGCGAATTGGATTTTGACAACCGAGGTTCGTTATTAAACGATCCGACGAATTTGCACTGACCACGAGCGAATCGATCATGTATTTATATTAATTAAATTTATTGCGATAATTTATTTAATGATAATAACAAAAATTAATTGTTTTAATCCCATTTTTAAATTCCAAAATTCTACTATCTATAGATAGTAGATTTTTGTACTATATAATTCCTTAATTAGGTATCTAAAAATTATAAAACCGTCTTGAAACGCCTTTTACTATTAAACAAATTAAAAAATCTAAGACTCAACAATTTCCTCTTAAAATTGGCTTTAATATCAAGAAATGAAAATGTAAAAGAGTATTAAAACTACCGTTAAACTTGTTTTACCTTGTTTTGCCGTATGCCCTTAAAAATGTTAACAATCATATATAGGGTGGCCCGAAAATAACGCACCATGCTGAAGGAATGGATATTTTAAGTGTATAATAAAATAATTTTCTGACTAGTAGTTTTTAAGTTTTAAAATTTTATTTTATTTTTGTTATTTTCCACACCTCAACTTTAACCCCTAAGCGTGGTTTAGTTACCTGCAAAATTTTTAATGAGAAGGGGGCATTTTGAATTTATGTTTGCCCTAATTTAAAAATTAAAAACCTGTGTCCTCCAAAAAATAAACCAAATTTATTTTATTTGATTTAAAAAAAAGATTTGCTAATAACGACAATAATAAAAAAATTATCCTGAATTGACTCACAAAAATTCAGATTTTTAAATTAATTTTTAACCTGATCCCCGACCACTTTCAAACGAGGATTTTCCAAACCTTTTTACTATCCTGAAGGTACTCCCAAAAATTCAGAATTTTTAATAATTTTTAACCTGAGCCCCAACCACTTTTAATAAAAAAATTATAATAAATTCTAAAAAAGTGGGAAAAAGTCATAATTAAACAAAAAAACTTTCCTGAAGGTACTCCCAAAAATTCAGATTTGTAAATTAATTTTTAGCCTGAGCACCGAACACTTAAAAAAAAAAGAACAAATACTAAAAAAGTGAGAAAAAGTCATAATTAAAAAAAAACGAGTTTCTTTCTTATTTTTAGTATTCCAAAATTCAGATTTTTAAATTAATTTTTAACCTGATACCCGACCACTTTCAAACGAGGTTTTTTAATACTTTTTTACTATCCTGAAGGTACTCCCAAAAATTCAGAATTTTTATTAATTTTTAATCTGAGCCCCGACCACTTTTAATAAAAAAATGGAACAAATCCTAAAAAAGTGGAAAACCTCATAATTTAAAAAAACAGGTTTTTTTTTACTTTTTTTATATCCTGAAGGTACTCCCAAAAATTTCGATTTGTAAATTAGTTTGTAGCCTAAACACCGAACACTTAAAAAAAAAATACGAGTTTCTTTCTTAATTTTTAGTATCCTGAAGGTACTTTAAAACATTCAGATTTTTAAATTAATTTTTAACCTGATCCCCGACCACTTTCAAACAAGGTTTTTTCTTACTTTTTTACTATCCTGAAGGTACTCCCAAAAATTCAGAATTTTTATTTATTTTGAACCTGAGCCCCAACCACTTTTAATAAAAAATTATAACAAATTCTAAAAAAGTGGGAAAAAGGCATAATTAAACAAAAAAACTTTCCTGAAGGTACAAATTCAGATTTGTCAATTAATTTTTAGCCTGAGCCCCGAACACTTTAAAAAAAAAATAAAAGAACAAATACTAAAAAAGTGAGAAAAAGTCATAATTAAAAAAAAAACGAGTTTCTTTCTTATTTTTAGTATTCCAAAATTCAGATTTTTAAATTAATTTTTAACCTGATACCCGACCACTTTCAAACGAGGTTTTTTAATATTTTTTTACTATCTTGAAGGTACTCCCAAAAATTCAGAATTTTTATTAATTTTTAATCTGAGCCCCGACCACTTTTAATAAAAAAATGGAACAAATCCTAAAAAAGTAGGAAAACTCATAATTTAAAAAAAACAGAGGTTTTTTTTTACTTTTTTTATGTCCTGAAGGTACTCCCAAAAATTCCAATTTGTAAATTAGTTTGTAACCTAAGCACCGAACACTTTTAAAAAAATAAAAATACGAGTTTTTTTCTTAATTTTTAGTAACCTGAAGGTACTTTAAAACATTCAGATTTTTAAATTAATTTTTAACATGATCCTCGACCACTTTCAAACGAGGTTTATTCATACTTTTTTACTATCCTGAAGGTACTCCCAAAAATTCAGAATTTTTATTAATTTTTAATCTGAGCCCCGACCACATTTAATAAAAAAATGGAACAAATCCTAAAAAAGTAGGAAAAATCATAATTTAAAAAAAACAGGTTTTTTTTTTTACTTTTTTTATATCCTGAAGGTACTCCCAAAAATTCCGATTTGTAAATTAGTTTGTAGTCTAAGCACCAAACACTTTAAAAAAAAAATAAAAATACGAGTTTCTTTCTTAATTTTTAGTCTCCTGAATTTACTTTAAAAAATTCAGATTTTTAAATTAATTTTTAACCTGATCCCGACCATTTTAAAACGAGGTTTATTCATACTTTTTTACTATCCTGAAGGTACTCCCAAAAATTCAGAATTTTTTTTTAATTTTTAACCTGAGCCCCGACCACTTTTAATAAAAAAATGGAAAAAATCCTAAAAAAGTGGGAAAAACTCATAATTAAAAAAAATCAAACGAGGTTTTTTCATACTTTAGGATAGTAAAAAAGTAAAAAAATACTTTTTTACTATCCTAAAGGTACTCCCAAAAATTCCGATTTGTAAATTAATTTGTTCCCTAAGCACCAAACACTTAAAAAAAGAATAAAAGAACAAATTCTAAAAAGTGAGAAAAAGTCATAATTTTTTATAATTTTTTTTAAACGAGATTTTTTCCTCGGTAAACCAGGACCGTAATTATATCTTCCAAGTCGTTGCTATTATTCCCCTTGATATAAGAGCTTGTCATATTCTTGGATAATGTGTCAGTTTTTTGTTAATTATTAATTAATTACAACCCAAGTATCATTATAATGAGAAAAATTGATATTGAAAGTTTAAATGAGTAGCAATTACGTTAAAATAAATAAATCTTCTACGATACATCATGTGATTTGAAGTTCACAATTAAACTTATTCTGGCAGTAGATTTAAAAGAATATTATCTATACTTGTATTGGCGTGGCCTAAAATTTATTTAATAAACCCAAAAAGAATACATGATTCCATAGCAGGTACAATAGTAGAAAAATAAAAATATTCAACAAATATTACATAAAAACACTAAAATATAAATATATCACACTGTATACAAACAAACAATTTAGCTCCAGATGCTGTAAAGTGGTACCAATTGGTGGATCTGGTATTTTAATAATTGTTGACCCTTATAATATGCAAAAAATATACTAAACCTATTAATAAATAAATAAATAAATATAATAAAATGTTGTATATCAAGATATAAAAAATGGTCGTTAATTATGCGTTTAAAAATATTAACGTCATAACCAAGATATTTATTTGGCCATGCTCGCGACTTAAATGACCAAAATTTGAAAGCATAAATTTATGTAGACGTATAAGCAAAATTGGCTCTTTTACGATGCTAAATAAAAAGTTTTTATTATTTTCATACAATTTTATCTTTAAAGTTGCCAGGGTAAAAATAAATGAAATTGAAACAATGAAATTATTATAAGATTGTTCTTACACTTGTATGAAAAATTATAAGATATCCATAGAGTTATTGTTTTTATTAATTATTTGTTTAAATTTTAGGGTTTAAAAGTAATAAAACCTTAACAAAACTAAACAGTTAATTTAACTTTTATTTACTATAAAAACACTAATTAAAAAAAACTCTTAAAATGTAAAGACTATCCTCTAACTGTCACTTTGACCTTTCTTTTACCTGCTCACTTATATAACCACCCGGTTCCAGAAGCTACTCATGTAATCGATCCCCCCTCCCATTTACCTATGATGTAATGTTATTATTTTTTTCTACTCCTATTACGGAATTTGACCATTCTTATATCACTTTTATCTATGGAATGACGTAAAGTGTTACAGAATGAAATATTCCATCATCAGATGAATAAACACTCGTGGCGACATCTTTGTTTTTAATATCTAACAAATTTTAGACCGATCCAACCTCACTTTCTTCCAATTAAATTATTTTACTATGGTATTTTTTGGAAACGTAGAAAAAGTATAGTCTGAAACACGTTTGGAATTGCATATTCCATATGCTCTATTCCAAACTTGTTACAGAATATACTATAACGATTTAAAACTAAAATTGAATATATTACAATTTTATTTGGTTTTATTTTTTTTGAACATTTTTCCTTGAAAAGTTAAATAATAGTATTTTATTGAATAAAAATATAAGTGTGAAGACCTTTTGTCAATTTTCTGCCTACTTAAAAACAAAAGTTTTATTTAATCCAACATTTAAACAACAAAAACACATAAACCTAAAAACTTTCCATCTAAAATTAACACAACATTAAGACAACATCAGACATATAACAAATACCTCAAAAAAGTCAACAGGGTAATTTGAAAGTTGAGCAAATAGATTGGCAATATTTTTTCGCCGGGAAACTTAAGAAACCTCACCAGACGTCTCTGTAATTCCCATTCGCCTTAGGATACAGTTTGATGGAAGACACAACATTTTAAAGTAGGTACATCGGCTTTGAAAAAAACAAATTTCAATTTTCTTGTTTGTTTGTATTTTGTAAGATGAGACAAAATATATATATTTTTTCATCATCATACAGGAAAATTATAATGAAGACATTCTTAAGAAAGAAAATAAATTTAATGTTAATCGTTAGAGGTAAAAAGGTGTCTGCAGAACTAATGGAAAAATTCGGGTCGTTTATAAAAGGCTATCGTAAAAAACTTTGTTTGAAAAATGTTTGTTGAGTAAAAACGTTTTAAAAGTTTAATTATAGGAGTTTTTGATTATAAAATGTGGGCACTTTCATTAAAAAGTAAAAACATGAGGTGTTAAAAGAATATAAAGCAGAATAAGATATTTTATTTAGTTAGTTTTAAGTCACTTTCAATTATCCCATGAGAATGAAATATTGTGGTAACACTAACGACTGGCAGTAAGGTTTATTTATGATATAAGAGGTGTGTTCAGAAAATAACGGGAATTGTTAAATTTCGCGGGATCGGAGGGTCCGGTTGTCATAAAATTTTCTTTATTATGTTGGTACACATGCCCCCGAAGTATGATCAAAACTTTAGCTGTTTTCATAGTTTACTTTGTCTGTGGCAGCCGCTAAGGTTAGACGTGTTTTATGAGCTCGGCGATTTTTCGATCGTTAAAAGAAATGCATCAAAGAATTTGTATCCAATTTTGCTTAAAAAATGAAATAAATTCTGTGAAATGTTAACAAAGGCCTATGTAAGTCTGATATAAGTAAAACAAGAGTTTACAAGTGGTATAAGAGTTTCCAAGATGGCCGTGAAGACGTTGAAGATGACGAACGCCCCGAACGCACAAGCACATTAACAATCGATAAAAACCTGGAAAAAGTGGAAAAAATTGTTATAAACCATCAGAGAATCGCTGATGATGTTGGTATATCGATTGGTATGAAACGCGTGGCAGCAAAATTTGTTCTAAAATTGTTAAATTTTGAACAACATTTTTGGCCAAAAACAATACTATAATGATGCCCCAGACTTCAAAGTCGCCAGACATGCCTCTGTCTGACTTTTTCCTATTCCCAAAAATAAAGAGAACCTTAAAGGGCCGTCGTTTTGCAAGCATAGTTGACATTAAAAGCGCATCTCTGAAAGAACTAAAGGCTGTCCCAAAGATCGAGTTTTAGAAGTGTTTCGAGTATTGGAAGAAGAGCTGGCACATGTGCATAATTCAATGGGGACTATTTTGAACGCGTCAACATTAATGTAGACGAATAAATAAATATTTGTTTCAAAAAACGAAAATTTCCGATATTTTCTGAACACACCTCATACATCATAAAAGTATGTAAGTAAAATATTTAAAAATTAATTTTTAGTTCAAAAGGCTTGCATGTGCCATTTATCGCATTAAGCACGAAATCGGTGTATAAAAAATTTAGTTATATAACCTATAATGTAAAACGTCAACTTTATCTTCATATGAGGAGTCCCATTTTGAATCTCATAGAATGTGGTTGCTCTATAAAAAAGTTGGTGAAATATAAGTGACTTCTGCATCTGGGGGGGGGCAAAATGGGATTCCCAGGAGAGAAATATTCCTGGTTCTCGATATAGAGGATAAGATAAAAGGAATTTATATAAAGCTAGTAATAAATTTTAAGGTTACATAACCTATTTGTGTCCACGTGTTCGTTAGACAACCGTTGTCCAATGGTTTTTGGTTATTCTAAAATCCTTGGAAGTTAAAACTAGTAGTAGTTTTATCCAGGACTGGTGGTTAAGCCATAAATCCGCCCTAGTTAAAAGAATAAGAAGAAGAAGAATCTTCCTATGACAAAATGTAGCAAATACAAGCAGTAGATAAAGTTGATGAAAGTACAGAATTATTAAAAGCTTGAAAAAATAGTATACAGGGTGTTTCACATTTGTGGTCCATTAGAAGTTTCTTGGGAACGAAAAAAAAATAGGTTTGAAATTTTAAAAGCGTTTATAATCCATTTAATTCTATTATTTTAAAATATTCTAAACAAAATGCTACTTTCGGTTTAACTGAAAGTGTTATTAACTTAATTATTTATATATTTTTATATATATATATATATATATATATATATATTACATATATAGGTGATTCTACAAAAGTTGGGCAACTTTTGACCTCATTTTGTTTATATAGTTTTTGGAGAAAATTATAGAGTATTTTGTTATGAGAACATAGATAATATAATAAATATACTGTTCCAGACCGGGCCAAACAGTTTCTAAAATATCTGTGTTTTCTAAATTTGAATGCAAGTGACGAGTATACCAGGGTACCAATTTAATACATAATTTATTGGAAAATATAAGATTTATTGCAACTGAGCATATTATACATTAAATATCTTAAAATCAAATAATACCACACATCAGCGGCGGCTGGTGGATTTTGGGTATACTGATATCTCAATTATTAGGTATGGCACCCACACCAAATTTATATGTGTTTATAATAACATTAAATAAACAAGTTCTGCGCAAGCAGAATTTAAATTGAAGTTTCCGAAAAAAAAGATAACCGAAACATCGAACATGGAACTGATGAATGGGATACACATTTGAGATTATAATTCGAATTTTTTATCAGTGGATGCTACTTATCAACAAATCACATATAGCCTTATATAAATTTATATATATATATATTACAATGAAATATATATACGTAAGAAAATAACTACTCACCACAGTACTGAAATTTTGACTGGAAGTATACGTGCATTCACCACAACTTCGCCGCTTGCATTGTTTTTAAGATGACTGTCGTGCAATGGGCTCTGTAGGTAATTTTTAACCAACACTTGAGTTAAAACGAGGACTTGACGTTTAAACTTCAATATTTCGCAGGAATTTTGAATTTTAAAATTCGACACAGAACTGAGGGGTAAAAGTGAGTATAGTTTGTAGTGAAATTGAAAAATTTAAGATAAATTAAATATATTTTAAAATAAAATCACTCAAATATTTAATTCAGGAGTTGTGACAGGCCAAGGTACTGATGTTTTGAATATATATTATGTTTTTCTACAAACGTGCTTTTAAAAAAATACATTAAAATTGCGTGAACAAATTAAAAAAAAACCTGGATCTTTTGTAATATAATAAAATATTTACAAAAAATATTAAAATAAATATATTTTGCATTTTTAAATTCTTTATAAAATTCTGAGTATAATTACTATACCATGTTCTATACCTAAAGTAAATAGTTTTTGAGTTATTAATTTTTTTTTCGTTAAAACTTGACAAAAGCTTATAACTTTTTTTTAATAGGTTTGCGGATAAGGCGGTGGAAATTTTGGAATCTTAAAACATTGTTTAAAAGATTCCATGTCAATTTTTTAACAAGGCAAATTAGGCTAACTTGAAAGGTTAATAACTTTTTTATTTTAAATTTAACACTAAATGTGTTTTTATACAATCAAATAGTAAACAAAAAACCTTTTAATTGATATTACTATTCCCTATACCTAAAGTTAATAATTTCAGAGATATTTAACAATTTCTAAAATGTTATTTTATATTAAGAAACCTGTGACGGGTGAGTTCACGGTATCTATGGTTACCACGTAATCTGTCATTGTTTAAAATTTAATGGCGTTTCAGGTTGTTATAAACGATTTATTGACTAATTAAGTAGAAAAAGCACTGGCCTATTGTAGACAATAAAATATAAAATTTATTTTATGAAATATTTTAATAACAGAAAGAATGCGCTGTAACAATTTGATAAACCAACAACTTAATTCATCGATTTCTTTAATTATAAATTTTCCGGCAATCTTAAAACTGCAATTATATATATTAATGATAGCTCAATGAGCAATTTGTAGGCCTTATAGGCTGAAACAATTAGAAAACAAAATTTCTTTAATAATTTTTTTCTGTTTGTTTAAAATCTTAAAGTTTTTGAATATCTTTTATGAAAAAAGCTTGCTAGGAGAACTATTACTTAAAACAATATTGGAGTATTTAATTATAAATAAAATACAAAAGTTTTCTCCAATATGTCCACCTTTATTTTTTTACCTGCAAAGTGGTTAATTCCCAAAAAGCAATTTGTCTTTCTCGACTGTTGTTAAACGTTTAAAGTAAATGTTCGAAAGATTGATTTATAAAAGCTAAACTGTAAAAATAAATTGGTTACCCACTCTTTTTTCCAATGTTAAATTAAATTTAGTTAGAGTTTTAATGTTGTTAAAGATAAAATGTACTTTTAACAAAAATGCTAATTAAAGGCAAATGTGACTAAAGATAGTCGGAATAAAATACACTATTAAATGTCCCAATTGTATGTATATAGAGGTAAATAAAATAAATTTTAATACAAAAATCATAAATGTTTATTTTTAATATATCTAATGGAATTTTCTTTGATTTATATCTGCAATTTTGATAAAAAGGAATCGCAATTCCAATTTCGAATTTCAATAAAACATATCTTCTCATCTGTTGGCCAGGGGGCCTTTGATAAATTAGCTTTTCCTTTTAGTGGTCCCATTATTAATGGTACTCAGTGAATTTCAACGAATTTGATATTCCGGCTACGCACAGTGACAAAAAGGGTCCTCCCGAACTACTCAAAACATAAATAATTTACGCGGTTTTACTTCAAATAAACTTTCTTCTATTGATCACTCTCTCAACCCTTTCTATATTTATTATTATGTGAACGGGCTAAAAGGAAAGTCTCAATTTAATATGTTATAATAAAATGTTTTTGTTTCAATTTAAATAATTTAATTTTGTTATTTGGACATTTTTATTAAATACATTATTTTATCTTTAATCAGTTTGTTAATAATTGCACATTTTCTTTATCATTTAACAAATAAAATTATATTCCTTCATTTGTAAACCAATTGAAGATAAAATGTTATTCAACTAAGAAGCCTTCAAACTTTAAAAATGATGCGCTTGTAAAGATTTGCAATTTAATCCCTGCGCATCCGCCATTTTTTAAAATAATAAGATTGATAAATTGTTGTTTGAGTAATAGTATATTATTATACGAGAGATAATGCAGCTTATTATTCACAAGAATAAGGTTTGCGTCGTAAGCCATCAGGTGAGAGACGTAAAGCATCTGAATGAATAATGCGCATTATCTCCGGTCTAATAGGTACTATGCATTTTCTACTCCAATTGGGTAATTTTCATTAATAAATATATTTATTATAACCTTAATTTTTCACGATTGTATATATAAAAAATGTAACATCTGTTAAAATTTCCAACCTTACTTTTTTCAATTTAAAACCCGATTGGTTTAAATCACAGGGAATATTAAAATCAGCCAATCATTTATGGCTAAAAACGTGAATAATAAGTTTAATATTGCCCTTGTTAGGCGGAGCAAATTTATTAGTTATCATTAAATACGATAAAAAAACAAATAATCACAATAAAATGAAATCAGTAAAACTTAAATCAATCATATCTTTTAAAATGTATGTTGATCTTTTCAAATATATTTTCATACACAAGATTTTTACTTATTTAATATTTTTATTGGATAGTTGTATAATAAACAATGTATATTATATATTATTATTATTACTATTATAATTTTTATTATTATTATTATTACCGGCAAATTTAAACGAAGAAAGATCAAATTTTGTGTTTTGAGTTGTGCTGCAAAATTACACTACTGTACGAATTAGGTCCAGCCATAATTTTTTTAGTACATTTTGTGTTTTGTTTAGTAGTAAAAAATGCATGACGGTCTAGACCTAAATCGTACAGTATAGTATTTTTGCAACAAAACTCAAAATACAAAAATTTATTTCCGTTTGTTTAAAATTGCCAAATGGCAATAATAATAATAATGTTATAATGGCAATTTTAAACAAACAGAAATAAATTTTTGTATTGTATACTATCATTTTAACTCCATTATTATTGGAGCTACAAAGTCGGTTAAATTAGCAATTTGTTGGAATTTTTTCTTTTGATTAAAATGCTGAAAACCGACAAACAATGAAACGGAGGGTTTCCGAAATATTTAAAAAATAATATTTTTTATTGAGACACCCTGTAAATTTTATTTTTTTATAATATTAATAATAATAATAATAATAATAATAATAATGTCTCTATTGATCGTAAAAAAAACATATTACAAACAAAAGGCGAAGTTCAGTACCCTACACTAGGTAGTTCACTGCTCTTCCACTTAACCCTATAGTATTACAAATAAAACATATTTATATATATATATATATATATATATATACATAGCCACAAATACCCATATATACATTTATACATATATATTAAAAATAACTTAAAAAGAAACGAATACCTTTACAAGAACATAAAAAATTTATATTAAGAAAAAAAATTAAAACAAAATATAAGGATCTTATAAATGTCGTACTTAAATATCTTAATTTAAAATAATCGATAAGAATAAAAGTGAACGAATTTCTGCCCTAAATAGAGTAATTGACTTGGTTTTATTATTTGCGGGAACCATATTATACCTTATAGGAAAACGATCTTTCAAACATAGCAGTAGAATGCTGAGAAGGTGTTATCGTATTTTTATGTCGTATATTAAGACTATGAACATCCTTTCGAAATCGAATCTTGCTGCACAAATAAGGTGGCGATTTAAAAAATATAATTTTATGATATAAAAGCATTTACACTGTTCAAAATTTCATGACCATTTTAACACCAAATTAACAACATACATGGTCTATATCGATACAAACCAAAATGGTGTTAAATATGGTTTGTTGGTCCGGTGTAAATTCAAATACTAAAATAGTGTTAATTTAACTTTCACACAGTGTTAAAATTAATTTTACCTGGTGTAAATTGAACTCCTTTTCAGTGTTAAATATTATGTGTTTGTGGTCAAATTAAATCATACTACACAAAAAAAAGGAAAAAAAAAGGAAACAGGAAGTTCCTTGACGCATTACTAGTATATTGCCAGTGGTATTATTCCAGAAAATGGAACCTCCAACTCGCTAGAGATAATGTTTTTAGTGCGGTCCACTAACTTAAAATATTTCAAGTATTGACAGCTGTTTCCACCTATTTAGGGTCTCTTTAGTATCGTACAACTTGTAGTGTCACACCAAAGCAAAGGACTACCTGAGCTTATATATTCTTCATGTAAGTCAACAGAGGCGAGATTTAAGAACATCACGTGATCCACACCGCCTTTGCCGCAATCGGTACACACACAACCGGGAATGCACGGCAAATCGTTTTAACAGAATGCTTTATGTTGAAGTAACTATTTTAACTTATTTTACAAACAACATATTTAGTAAAGTGAACCATACAGCGGGTTGGTTTCACTAAAGTTTTCTGGGTTAATTTAACCAATTTAAAAAAAACTATCTGGTTTAGTACCGTCAGACTAATCTTTGTTTATATAAACCTTTCCACAGTTGATAAAAATAAAAAAATACAAAAATAAATACTTACCTATGGGTCAACTAAATTAATATAGTTAAATGAACTATTCCTTTTTTTCTGTGTAGGTGCACTTCTCAAATATTTTTAGATAAACAACTTTTTGGTGTTTGCTGTATATAACATTTTCAACCATAATGTTATATTAACACCACTTGGTGTTCGATTTTGACACCATTTTAAGATTACTCTTTACACCACATATATTTTAAACATTGTAGACTCTAAATTTTAGAGTGCGTCTTTCGAGCATGTTAAGCCCGGATATTTCCCTCAATTTATTCTTTATATCGTGATTACTTCGCCTTAAATCGCACACAACAATTTTGTATTTTTTGAATTCTCCGAAAATCGAATTTAGTTAAACAGGGACCATACACAATGTCAGCATAGCTAAAAACTGAAGGCACCAATGAGTCACAAAGTATGTTTAGCAACTTTTTGTTTAAAAGCTTTCTTTGGACATAAATTAGTATTAAATTTTGACAAGCTCGACTTATCATGCCAGAAATATGCTGACTAAACTTAATAATAATAAGCACTTAAGCTTTCTGATGGTGCCTATTAATTGTTTATTTTTATGTTTAGTGTAGTTATTTAATTATATTTTTTTGTTCCAAATTAAATTTTCTTTTAAAATATTTGAAAACTACCCTGTATATTTAATAAATATTTTTTTGTGAATATTTCGGAAGCCCGACGTTCAATTGGTTTTCGGTTTTTACCATTTTATTTAGAAAAAAATACCACAAATTTTCTAATTTAACCGAATTAGCAGCTCAAAGATAACGAAGTTAGCAATGTGAGCAGTTAACTATGGACACCCTGTATATGATGGTAATTGTAATATATTTCCTTTTTTAATATTAAATAATTATTTTTAATTATAATCTTTCTTGTTTAATTTTAAGAAAAATTTGGCTGAAATATAAATATGTAAAGTATGATGTATGTTTAGAGTCAAACAATGACCAAGTATTTAATTGTGGCTTGTACTGTGCATCTATCACCAAATTTATGGCAAAAAATTTACAACAAAGGTCAGGTTTATATAAATTTAATACTTTTGTATTTTGTATTAAAATAATAAAATATAAATATTGTTTCAGAGCATATTTTTAATTATTTGTAAAATAAATATTACTGCCCTTTTTTCTCTCCATTTCATTTTTTTTTATGTTTATTAGTATATTTCTGGGCCCAAAAATAAATATTGTAAATTTCCTCTCAGAATTAAAAGTCCCCTCTACCTTGTTGAGCCCTTTACCCAAAACTTACTCTTTTAATTTCTAAGATAAAGCACATAATTTAAAAATTAAAAAGCAGAAAATAAGTTGAACATGGCACAAAATTTAAAAATCTTCAAAAGTATTTAAAAAATAAGACCAATACAATATTGGTTTTATTTTATAATCTTTATTATTTATTAAATAGTATTTTTTTAATTATCCATAATTATATTACAAAGTAAACATTTATATTTTTTAATTTAAACAAATAAATCAATAAATATTTTCACTCAAGTTCAATGTGAGGTGTAATTATTTTACAATGAAACTAAAGAAAGTTATAAATCAATTGATTTCAAGTATTCAGCTTTTCAATCAGACAAAAACAGCAAAGATATTTGATATAATTAACATGGTAGTAATTTAATCTTTTAAAAAAAGTTATTTTTTATTTATATCTTTGTTATAGGTATCTTTAACTTCTAAATTATATTTACAAACACAAATAATGTTTATTTTTATTCATATTTTAAATCAGTCGTTAACGACTGATATAAATTATATCAACCGATTTACATTTTACATGATTGTATTGGCCTAAAAACAAATCTACTAGAGCAAAATTATTTTCTATAGATAAAAGCAAATGTCACAAATGTCAAATAAATCTTGATAAAATCTGAATTGTTTTATGTCTAATTTAAAATGTCAATGTATGACTTTTTTATGAAAAATATAAACGTTATTTTTATAAAACAACAGTTTATAAAGAAAAATACTGCGTTGCCATGTCGTGCAAAAACCTATATCCACTGACATGCTAAATCAGTTGATATAAATAAATCAACGTTTTTGCATACGGCCCTTAGTAATATTTTACAAAAGTTGCACTTTATTTTAACGATTCTATGACATTTGACTGTAAACTAACTTAAAACTACTTCAGCCCGTGACTAAAAATCTGTTACTAACTTTAGCCCGCGACTAAAAGGCCAATGTGTATTTAAAAGATCACTTGAGGCCTGTCAGAGCAAAGTCAACAATCTCCCGTCAGACTAAAACTGAGTAAATTGAGATAATTGATTTTGGTATTTTAAATTCTAGATTTGTTATTTTTTTTAAATATTATATTGAAATATTGTTGTTGTCTAGTAGCCAACTACAAGGTCTCCAGGATGCATAGTAGAGGTGAAATCGTTAATTATAAATTGGAAATTGCTGACTTTTATATGAATTGCTGGAGATTGCTCATTTTGTTGTAAACGTTTAAGGAAATTTATAAAAATAAACAAAAATATAATTGTATTTTTATTCCTTTAATGGTTATAAAATTTAACTATACAATCAATGTGGAAAATTTCTGAACTAGACCACATAAATCTGTAGTTTCTTACAAATCTGGGACCAAGTTGCCTCGTCCAAAAAAGTTTTTTATGGTACAACAACTCATCATCTTCTTCCCACTTTGCTCCGTAATGTTGTACTTGCAATGTTTTGACATTATTAGCCTTTTCTTGCCTTACCTTTACTTTTTATTATGGTTTAATAGCACAAAATAAACAAGATGACTTGTTTTATAATTCTTAAAACAATAAAACGTATATATATATATATATATAGTAAACGTATATATTTATATATATATAGTACCTATTTTAAATATATTTTGCAATTTTGCAATTTACTGCAATAGAACTTAACAGTAATTTTACCAGTTAAAAAACACAAAATTAAATCTCTAAAATACGTTATAACATCAAATGTTAGGATATCAGGTGACACAAATTACTAATTTCTAATGATGGAATTGGAGATTGTATAGTTTGCAGCAAATCTATCAGTGGAGATTGTCGACTTTGCATTAAATGTCATTTTTAAAATAGGATTTTAGGCAGGATTTTGCAGCACATAAACTTTATCATCTTATAGATAATTAGTTGAAGTACAGTCTCCGCCAAAAATCTAATTTTTGACCAAAAGTGGAGATTGTCGGTTTGTGTGACAGGTCTCACTTAGTATCATGTAAACATGTACGATAACCACGGTGCTGTTCTGAGAGGTGATTTTTGGATTTTCTGTGAAACCTAATTTTTTTATATTCTTGTTAATTAGGTCATAACTAAAATTTTAAGAGCAAAATAAAAAAAATTTGACGGTTAATTTTGTTTTAATTGGATGTTTATTAAAAATATGTATGCACACTTTCAATTCTCCAATTAAAACTTGCGATTTTATTTAAATATTATCATAACTTTTTAAATCAGATTAAAGATTAGTTAATTTCCTAAAAAAGGTCTATACATTTTTTATATCTTTTACTGTTTTGTTGTAATACACGTTTAAAGTTTTAATTTAAGGTTAAATGTATAGTATACATTTATTAAACAATAATTCTAAGGGCGCCACATTTTATTTAGGGCCGATTTATTCATTTTTGATTTATTTGACGAATAACTTCTTTGGATACTAGATATTGCTAAGACATGAAAGTTATCGGCCCGATAAACTTTACTAAAGATGAATAAACCGGTCCTTAGTTAAATTTCATGAATTTCTTCGTAACTTTTACTACAATTTGTCATTTTTGTTTATAAAAAACACTTTAAAAAACTAAACAAAAATTATAAAATACGTATACTAAAAATGAAAATTCAAACATCAAATAAATTTTTAATAGATCTAAGTTTCATGGCAACCTTTAAGGATATATTAATTAAGGGAACATAAATGTATACGTCAAAGGTTAGATTAAAAGTTTGAACGTTTATTGCAACAAAACAGTAAAATATATTAAAAAAATTGTAAAAAACTTTTTTTTAGTTATGCAAATATTAAATATTTAAATTAAATCTCTAGTTTAATTGGATAATTGAAAGAGTGCATAATATTTTTAATAAAGAGCCAATTAAAACAATTCAAACCGTCATTTTTTTTATTTTGCTCTTAAAATTTTAGTTATGACCTAATTAACAAGAATATAAAAAAAATTAGGTTTCACAGAAAGTCCAAAAATCACCTCTCAGAACAGCACCGTGTATTGTTTGTACGACCATTCTAAAAGAATTGACACTTTCTTGATAAAAAACAAAAATTCTAAAATTATTATTATTGTTTTTATATACTTATTTTGAAGGTTTTCTATAATATAATATTCATCGTATTTAAAAATTTAAAAAGAAACAAAAATTTATAAAAAACAAAAACTGAATGCTTTTTTAGAACATTTCAAGAAAGATATTAGCATTCCATACAAATTCGTCTAAAATAAACACTTTTGTTTACTACAAAACACTTTATTTTTAGTTTTCCATTTGCACCCACTATCCTCTTGAACTTTCCTGCAGTTTTACATCCTTTTCTTAAGGAAAAAAGCTATCACACTGTGAGCCATTCAGGAGTAGAGAAAACGGCACATTGGGTCAGGATATCCACGAGGCCGATCCTCGCCGAACCGCGTTCGCCCCGAACCGTTCATCTAAAAGCTGCCACAACGAGGATGCAAGGCTCAGTCTCATCTGGGATACCGCCGGAGAATCTGGCCAGGGTCCGACCTCGATCAAGCACGCGAATCGCTCGCTTAGCACTAGCGTGGCAAGGTCGTTGTCGTAGGCTATCGTTTAACACACACGTGACATTTTGCGAACATAACAAACTGACTTTTGCTGGTGGTTTTTGAGGGTTTTTGAACAGGGTATGTAATATTTTGTATTAAATAGTTTTCAAAAGTTTTTCAAGTTACGCCCTTAAAAGTTTTTCTTTGAGATTAATTTTTTGTAACTTTTTAAAAGTTTTTTTTTATTTTATAAGAAGATGCCTTGTATCTGCATTTAAAAAATAATATAATTTTGTAAATTTATACCGGTTTTTTAACTTTATTTAATGGTGATTTTACTGTACTGGATTAGAAAACTAACTATAAATCCCGGCGCATTCGCCATTTTTGACAATTATATAAATACTTTTATATTTATATTTTATAAAATTCAATTTAGTATGTTTCATATAGACAAATTGGCAGCTAAAAACATTGATAGAATTAATATAACGTTTTAAGCTGCCAATTTAACCATATAAAATTTAATGTCAAATACTAAAAAATTAAATTGAAACGTTTTTAGCTGCCAAGTTGACTATATAAAATTTTATAAAAAATAAAGCACTTTTTAAATTTTCAAAAATGGCAATATTATAAATTATAACACAGTTCAATACGATTATCCTCTCATGAAAATTTTTAACAGATTTTAAAAAACGTACCCGTGTATCACGTAAAAATTGTAACAGGTTTTGAAAATAAAGCTTAAAAAACGTACCCGTGTCTCACCGTTTTACGTCATTTAAATTATTATTATTTTGTTATAAATATTTTTTTTTCAAATATTGTATGTTTTTACTAAATAAAAAAATTATACTTAAAAAAATTAATAAAAAAAAATAATTTCTATTTTTAATTTTTGTGTTTTTTTTAATAAAACAAGAGATTTGTATTTATATTCAATATATGTTTGAAAAAAATCTTTTAGTTTTAGAATTTTAAAATCTATATTATTAAAAAACACCTGCGTCTATCCCCGGTACTCAAAAAACCGTATCTATATACAGGGTGGTCCAGGATTAATCTGAAAAATTTTAATAATCAATAGAGCCTAAAAAAACAATAAAAACAAACCCAAAAACATTTTTCAAAAATACACACTAACACACTAATAGCCCTTCAAAGGCAAAAAAAACGGTTTTTTTTAAATAACTTTTAAACCATTAGTCCGATTCTGCTCAAATTTTGTGTAGGTAAATTTTTTTACAAAAGGCCTAGCGGCGGAGATTTTGGAGGGGTTTTCCCTTTTTACCCCCATATTTCGACACAAATATACACACTATAATAGCCCTTCAAAGGCAAAGAAACGGTTTTTTTAAATAACTTTTAAACCATTAGTCTGATTCGGCTCAAATTTTGTGTAGGTAAATTTTTTTATTTTATAAGGAGATACCTTGTATCTGCCATTAAACAATAATATAATTTTGTAAATTTATACCGTGTCTTAATGGTGGTTGGTACTGGATTAGAAAACTAACTATTAATCCCGGCGCATTCGCCATTTTTGACAACTTTATAAATACTTTTATAAATACTTTATATTTTTTAAAATTCAATTTAGTATGTTTCATATAGACAAATTGACAGCTAAAAACGTTGATAGAATTAATATAACGTTTTAGGCTGCCAATTTAACCATATAAATGTCGAATACTAAAAAATAAAATTGAAACGTTTTTAGCTGCCAAGTTGACTTTATAAAATTTTTAACATAACATGTTAAATTTTGTAAAAAATAAAGCACTTTTTAAATTTTTAAAAATGGCCATATTATAAATTATAACACAGTTCAATACGATTATCCTCTAATGAAAAATTTTAACAGATTTTAAAAATAAGGCTTAAAAAACGTACTCGTGTCTCACCGTTTCACGAAATCACGTCATTTAAATTATTATTATTTTGTTATAAATATTTTTTTTTCAAATATTGTATGTTTTTACTAAATAAAAAAATATACTTAAAAAAATAATTAAAAAAAATAATTTTTATTTTTAATTTTTGTTTTTTTTTTTAATAAAACAAGGCATTTGTATTTATATTTAATATATGTTTGAAAAAATCTTTTAGTTTTAAAATTTTAAAATCTAAATTATTAAAAAACACCACCTATATATATATATATATATATATATATATATATATGTGACGGCTAATGTGCAAACTTGGATAGTTTATAAACTAGCTGGATAGTTTATAAACTGGCCAAACTGTCAGCTATTTTAATTGAAAATGTATTTTGTATGTAAATTAGCGGCTAGTTTACAAAATAACCAAGAATCTTGGCTAATTTACTTGAAATTATTAGGGAAACTAAAATAGCTGGATAGTTTGTATACTATCCAATTCAATTTGGCTAATATGAAAACCAAAATTTCTAGTAACACAAAATAGCCAAGCTTTAGCTAGTTTGTAAACTAACCAACTAATTCTCTGGCTATTGCCCATTTTAGTTGGGTTTTTTGCTCAATGGGGCGGGGGGCCCAATGGGGCCGTGTCGGTTGGGTTGTGTTGTTGAGTTTGGGTTGGTTTGGGTTTTTTTCTCTCATTTTTGACCATTTGACCAATGGGGTGGGGGGGGGCCAATGGGGCGGGGTCGGTAGGGTTGTGTTGTTGAGTTTTTTAACAAGGAAGCGTTAAAATTTTGCCTATGATTCATTTTTAAAACGTTAAAATGCATAAAACAAATCCGGTTAAGCCGGCAAAACGAAAAACAATGCCGTAACCTCACTTTTTTAATAAATTAGCCAGAGTATTGGTTGGTTAGTTTATAAACTAGCTAAAGCTTGGCTATTTTGTGTTACTAGAAATTTTGGTTTTCATATTAGCCAAACTGAATTGGATAGTATACAAACTATCCAGCTATTTTCCCTAATAATTTCAAGTAAATTAGCCAAGATCCTTGGTTATTTTGTAAACTAGCCGCTAATTTAGTTGAAAATACATTTTCAATTAAAATAGCTGACAGTTTGGCTAGTTTATAAACTATCCAGCTAGTTTATAAACTATCCAAGTTTGCACATTAGCCGTAACATTCTTGGTTCTTAAAAGAACAGTATGTCTGACGACGTTTGGGATCAATCTCATGTACTATCTTCAGGTATTATCTGCTGGGCTGCTGTTGCTGCTCTACTGCGAGTTAGACGTGGAGTGAGCTGATCGTTTTTTATATACCCTATTAGCTTTCCGACGTGTTCAGCTAAGGAAGATTTTTTTTCTTGTTTTAAGACTGCGTTACGATGTTCTTCGCGTCGAACGTTGATACGTCTATTGGTCTGTCCCACGTAGCTTCCGTCACAATTCTTACAAGAAAATTTCGTAAACCCCTTGTGCCTCCAACTATATTTTTGGTTTGGCGTTTGGAAGTATTTGACCGATCTTTCTTGGGGCGGTAAATGTGTTCTCAATGTTGTTTTTTGAGAACTTTGCCTATTTTTTCGGTTGTCCCTTTGACGTAGGGAAGAAAGGCCACAGAGGACGAGAACAACAAACACATTAATCTACACTTTCATCCAATTTCTCCGTCACTATGTTTTGGGATACTATCATCATTTTTTGTTTTATAATGGCCGCATAACTTATGTAGTTTAATACATTGTTGGATTCCTTGATTTTGATTCTATCTAAAAATGTAAAATTCCAATTTGGCGGCCATAGAAAAAACAAAAGATGGTGGTGGTATGTTAAAATCCAGTAGACCACAAAAATCACAAATTGAATGAACATGGAGATAATTGTGCAGGTTAAATTTACATGTAAAAATTAGTTCTTCTTCATTATTTTAGAACCGCCCATTTTTTTTTTAATTTTAAATACTATTTTAATAAGCTGTATAATAAAATTCTGTATTTTTTGCAAATGTAACTTATAATTATTAAAATGTAAATTTTGGTTAAACCGTAACGTCAAAAAAGTAAACTTAGATGATATAATTGTAAAAAAGTACCTTTTAGTTAAAGAAAGAAAATTTATTTGTAAAAAGGTAAAAAAGGAAAAAAATTAAAAAAGTTACCACATGTAACACAAACTGAATTTTGCTAGTGTGTTTTGGCGGTTAACTGTAGAGGGTATATAATATTTTGTATTAAATAGTTTTTGAAAGTTACACCTTTAGAAGATATACTTTAATAAAATTTTTCCTTTTTTTGTAAGGGTTTCTTACGGCTACAAGCATTTGGCATTTTTTTAACAATTTTTGAAAAATTTAGTATGACTTAGTTTATTAATTTTTATAATACCCTTATAATTCATAAATTTAATTTATATTTGGAGTTTTATTTAATTCCTGGAAATTAAATTACAAACGTGATGTTTATGTGTTTAAAATTTTTAAATCATAAAATTCTATTTGGTCAAATAATAAAAGTGTCTTATTCGGCATCACTGATTCTCCGAAAAGAATAAAGAATAAATCCAAACCCAGGGAATATTAAAAATTAATCGTACGCTCCAGTTAACCGAAAATCCGAAAAACTTAAAAGTTTTCTCACGCTGTCATCATAAAATACAAGAAGGGCGCAACCTCACATTTTAAAAACTCCTCAAATATTAAAGTTTCTTGGCCATGTGACAGAGCGCCCCCTTGCTGTGCTTCATTAGCTTTCCAAACATGTAAACCGATAAAATTTTGTAGTGTCTCTTTTGTGTATAAATGACTTAAAAAAACATCGCGCAAATCCTTCATGTACTCTAGACATCCACGGAATATTCTATCGGTGTTTTAAAATGCCGACAAAATGTCTTCATGTCGAAGCAAATGCAAATCTTTGTATAAAATATAATGAATTTATGGTTAGCTTTAAAATTGGAAATTTTAAAAGCATATTGTATTAAAATAAAGATGTTTAAAATTTAATAATAAAATAAAATTAACAATGCCGTTCAAATTAAATTGCACATAATTAATAATATACACGGTGCTGTTCTGAGAGGTGATTTTTGGACTTTCTGTGAAACATAATTTTTTTTATATTCTTGTTAATTAGGTCATAACTAAAATTTTAAGAGCAAAATAAAAAAAATTTGACGGTTAATTTTGTTTTAATTGGATGTTTATTAAAAATATGTATGCACACTTTCAATTCTCCAATTAAAACGATTTTATTTAAATATTATCAAAACTTTTTAAATCAGATTAAAGATTAGTTAATTTCCTTAAAAAAGGTCTATACATTTTTTATATCTTTTACTGTTTTGTTGTAATACACGTTTAAAAATTTAATTTAAGGTTAAATGTATAGTATACATTTATTAAAGAATAATTCTAAGGGTGCCACATTTTATTTAGGGCCGATTTATTCATTTTTGATTTACTTAACGAATAATTTCTTTGGATACTAGATATTGCCAAGTCATGAAAGCTATCGGCCTGATAAACTTTACTAAGTACTTAGTTAAATTTCATGAATTTCTTCGTAACTTTTACTACAATTTTTCATTTTTGTTTATAAAAAACACTTTAAAAAACTAAACAAAAATTATAGAATACGTATACTGAAAATGACAATTCAAACGTCAAATAAATTTTTAATAGATCTAAGTTTCCTGGCAACCTTTAAGGATATATAAATTAAGGGAACATAAATGTATACGTCAAAGGTTAGATTAAAAGTTTGAACGTTTATTGCAACAAAACAGTAAAATATATAAAAAAAATTGTAAAAACCTTTTTTTTAGTTATGCAAATATTAAATATTTAAATTAAATCGCTAGTTTTAATTGGATAATTGAAAGAGTGCATAATATTTTTAATAAACAGCCAATTTTTTTTATTTTGCTCTTAAAATTTTAGTTATGACCTAATTAACAAGAATATAAAAAAAAATAGGTTTCACAGAAAGTCCAAAAATCACCTCTCAGAACAGCACCGTGTATAATAATAATTAATAAACGTCATTTTACGCCAATTTAAATTAGGCACGAGCATGTGTTTAATTAAATGAGGGTCTAGAAAAGTTTACAAACGAGTTGCATACTATACTTTTTCTACGACAAATAC
This sequence comes from Brassicogethes aeneus, assembly GCA_921294245.1. NCBI lineage: Eukaryota > Metazoa > Arthropoda > Insecta > Coleoptera > Nitidulidae > Brassicogethes > Brassicogethes aeneus. The sequence goes on from OV121133.1 coordinate 12,925,444, forward strand.
TTATTTATCGTTATTTTGTCATATTTTTTAGTGACGTGAATCGGATTAATGCAAACCGAGAAAAACAAAAATTCTCGTCACTCTTCAAACACACTTTGCTTATTTTATATACAAAGTAAGATTAAAGTAAATAAAGTAACTAATAAACTTTTTTTGGGAAATTCATTTCACCCAGTGCCCGCCCTTTACCTGTACGTGACAGGTAATTTTAAACCATCAGGAACATTTTCATATACCGGCATCAGCGGCGCTGCTGCAAAAAGAAATTGCACAACACACCTGTCACTTTTCCCCACCTCCCTTGATTAACTCCGAGTTAATTAGACTCCCTTTGTATTTTTTATCCTTATGCCGGCTAAATTGCCTGAAAGGCTCTAATGTTTTAATTCTTCCTCATTCATGGATGTTTTTTTACGAAGTTTTACCCTTTAAACTTTGATGATCTTATCTTTTAATACTTTTCAAATGCCAATTTATGAACTTTTTTTGTCAGGAGGTGACAAAAAAAACAAATAAATGATTGGGTTTCGTCCAATTGAAGGGGCATTAATTTAAATATGGCGGATAGTTTTGCGTGCATAAATAGGTAATAAAGTGCAATTTGTGATTGAGCTGATACGAATCCTAAACAAAGAAATTTTGTTAAAGTAGATCGGCCTCTTAAGGCCGAAAATATTATAAAATGGATTTAAAGATGGATGTAAACATCAATGATTAAGATCATCAAAAACCACCACAATTTTTTTTATCATAACATCCTGAGCAAATAGGGATAACAATGTCGACCAATTAGAATTAAGCTAAAGCAGTTTCTTGAGATGAAATGTTAGTGGAAAGTTCAGTAAAAAGTGCTTTTGGTATACTTAAAGAAATGTCCAAATATAGAATTCATCAACGCTTTGGTCAAATTATCGTTGATGAACATATAGAATGAGTACATAAGTTTTTTTTAAGGAAAATGGCAAAGGATAACGACAAAAAAACTCGAAAGTATTTACCAAGGAACAAATCGACAAATTTTTCGCAGAAGCGTAGGATCAAACATATCTGCATATAGAAGAATATTTTTTTTTGGCACCAGTATTAAAAGTAAATTCATCATGCAAAGGCCATAATTAATGTTTCGAGTGTTGACGACAATAAAGTTTAATTTATGAATAAAGACAAAGTATTTTACTGGATTTCCAGAACAGTAATCTCCTTAAATGCAAAACAACATGAATAGCGAAACAGCCTTTGATATACTTAGTATTTTCCATGTTAGCAAGTAGCTTTGTATTTATAAATTATGAAGTAACTTAATGCCAACTGACTGAAACATATTATTAAATTCGGAAACATAATTTATTGCATCACTTCACTAAATAATTAATCTTGTGATGAAATATTATCGTTTTAAATTAAGTTTCTTGATGAACGGACACATGGTCAAACTAAATGCAACAATTTAAAGAAAAACTATTAAAATCACAGGGGGGTGGAGTTATGTATAATAATATTTAACAATACCAAATAAAAGTCTTATTTAATACCGGAACTTTTTCAATTAAAAACAACGCGTTAAATATATTTTTCTACTCCCACCTTTAAAATGCCCTTTTTTAAATTAATAAGTGTATAGAAAAGTTTATAAACGAGGTGCACACCATACTTTTTCTACGACAAATACTTATTATTATCTTAAAATGATTTAAATCAAAACTTTTTATAGAGCGCTATCTATGAAACAATAGGGGAATCTGTGTGTCACCGTCAAATGTCAAATTTTTATATTTTATAAACACAGATTATAAAGGTTATAAATCGAAATGTATTTCTTGAAAATTGACAGTTTGTCACAGTGAAAGTAAAGAAAATGTTTTATGAGCACTTTACTGTAGAGTCCGTGCCCGAATTTAAGTTATAGTTTACTGTCGGCGAAATTAAAAGGCCAGTACAATGTTCATATACGTTTTCAAATATTAGCGTTGAGAAACTATTTAATACTTCTGTATTTTTGATAATAAAATAATTTTCACATTATGTGATATTTTACAAGAAAGGTACTTTATTTTAACGATTGTATGACATTTAAAAACTGTCAACTAACTTAAAACTAACTTCAGCGCGTGACTAAAAACCTGTTGCTAACTTCAGCCCGTGACTAAAGCGCCATAAAGCCACAACTTGTCAATGTGTATTTAAAAGGTCAATTAGTGTCATGGAAACATGTACGATAAAGGGCGTTTTAAAGGTGGAAGTAGAAAAAATAACTTAAAATTACATACGTATATGCAGAGTTCTGCAACCAATAGGCAAAGTTTTGGAACATCAATTTGTAAATGAATTTTAAATGGAATAAGGTTAGTTTTAGAATATTATGAACTTTTCAGGGTATAGGGGGATATATGTTTAATGTACAGACACCACTAACTCATTTTTATTAAAAAATGGATTAACCGACTTTTGGAATGGACGTCCTCAATTAGTAACAGCATTGTTTACTAATAAATTAGTAATTTTCACTTTTAAATAGTTACTTATTACTAAAATAGTTAAAGTTTGACTTATTTAAGATAAGTCACCAAATTTTACAGAACTGTAAAACGACTAAAGAAATTGGTTACTTTTTTTTCTTAGACACGTGTCTAAAAAAAAAAGTAACCAATTTCTTTAGTCGTTTTTACTTCTTATGGCCAACAACAAACTATTGTTAGAGTTAAATGCAATCCTTGGTTAAATGGTTCATAAGAGCAACACAAAAAGATATTCAACTTTAAAATACACTTCGCATCAAAATTAACGCACCACTAAAATTTAGCACAATTTCATAGTTAATTTTCTCGCAAACTGCTTAATCGATTTGGACATTTTTTTAAATTGCAGCCTAAATCTTCAGGAATGACTCTGTGAAACAACTTTTCATTTAAATCGAAGTTTTAGGCATACACAGGGTGTTTTAAAAGAAACCAGTTTGTTGTCTAATTTTTGTCGCATCCTGTGAGACTTTCCATATGCACCAATAGATGCCTGTTCTAATCAAAACATAGCCCCATCCTTTCTGAACATTTTGTTTTTTTATTCGAGTTTTTAGCTCAGTTATTTAATGAAATACTGAATTTAATGTCAAATGCATTTATTTGAGATTATTCAAGAAAAAGTTTAATTTTCTCACAAACTGCTGAATCGATTTTGACATTTTTTTTTAAATTGCAGCTTAAATCTTCAGGAATGACTCTGTAAAACAACTTTTCATTTAAATCGAAGTTTTAGGCATACACAGGGTGTTTTAAAAGAAACCAGTTTGTTGTCTAATTTTTGTCGCATCCTGTGAGACTTTCCATATGCACCAATAGATGCCTGTTTTAATCAAAACATAGCCCTATCCTTTCTGAACATTTTGTTTTTTTATTCATGGTTTTAGCTCTGTTATTTAATGAAATACTGAATTTAATGTCAAATGAAAGACTTTGTCAGATTGCAAGAAAAGTTATAACCTTCAGGTAAATCTAAGTACGGCATGGAAAAGAAAGGCGCTACATTGTCATGGAAATAGAGGTTATTTAATGAAATACTGAATTTAATGTCAAATGAAAGACTTTGCCAGATTGCAAGAAAAGTTATAACCGTCAGGTAAATCTAATTAGGTCATGGAAAACAAAGGCGCTATATTGTCATGGAAATAGAGGCTACTGTCTTTATCTGTCAGTGTTATTATTCTGAAATTTCTCTGCATTTGTGTTATCATTGCAAAAATGGAGCGTCAAACAAGAAATTTAACTCGAGATGAATGTGTGATGGCGACTACATTGATCCAGGAAGGAATGGGCTACCGAGCTGTAGGTAGAAGACTGGGTGTTACTCATTCTACAATATTGCGCATATTTCGCCGTTTTCAAGAAACCAATGACCACACCAGCGCCGTGGACAAGGAAGGACTCGGGGAACAACGGCTATCCATGACAGATTTTTGCAACTGAATGCTTTGAGGCAACGTTTTGTGACCTCAAGACAACTACGGGTACAATTAAATACTGCTCACAATATCTACGTAAGTGTGTCAACTGTAAGGAGACGTCTCGCAGAAAGGAATTTAAGGTTCAGAATTCCAGCACGAGGACCAAGGTTAAATGCAGAACATATCCGACCAAGACTTCAATTTGCCAGGGAACATGTAAACTGGGCTGCTGAAGATTGGGAGCGAGTTTTGTTTACAGATGAGACAAGGTTTTGTCTCTACAGCAATGACCGACGAGTAAGGGTTATTCGACGACCAAATGAACGTTACTCGCAGTGTAATATTCGCCAAACCGAGTTATTTATTGGGGCGGAATCTCTTTAACTGCTCGTACAGACATCGTATCTTTGCGTGGAGGATCTTTAAATAGTGCAAGGTACATCACGGAAATTTTGTCAGAGCATGTGGTCCCTTTCGCTGGGTATATTGGGGATAACTTTTTACTAATGCAAGACAACGCCAGACCACACACTGCGAGAATAGTGTGAGATTATTTAAATGAGGTGGACATTGAGACACTGGACTGGCCTCCACGCAGTCCAGATCTCAATCCTATAGAACATTTATGGGATCAAATGGGAAAGCAGCTAAGAGATCATCAACCCCTACCTGCGTCTTTGGATGATGTAGAAAACTTTGTTCGAGAAATATGGGTTAATATCGATCAACAAAAAATAAGTCGTCTGGTTCAAAGTATGGGTCGTCGATGTCAAGCGGTAATAGAGAGTAGGTGACGAAACACCCGATACTGAATGTTTTTTTTATTTTTTAAATAATTTTGTTTTCGTTTTGTTAACTTTCGAAACTTTTTCTTGAATAATCTCAAATAAATGGATTTGACATTAAATTCAGTATTTCATTAAATAACAGAGCTAAAACCATGAATAAGAAAACAAAATGTTCAGAAAGGATGGGGCTATGTTTTGATTAGAACAGGAATCTATTGGTGCATATGGAAAGTCTCACAGGATGCGACAAAAATTAGACAAAAAACTGGTTTCTTTTAAAACACCCTGTGTATGCCTAAAACTTCGATTTAAATGAAAAGTTGTTTTACAGAGTCATTCCTAAATATTTAAGCTGAAATTTAAAAAAAAATGTCAAAATCGATTCAGCAGTTTGTGAGAAAATTAAACTTTTTCTTGAATAATCTCAAATAAATGCATTTGACATTAAATTCAGTATTTCATTAAATAACTGAGCTAAAAACTCGAATAAAAAAACAAAATGTTCAGAAAGGATGGGGCTATGTTTTGATTAGAACAGGCATCTATTGGTGCATATGGAAAGTCTCACAGAATGCGACAAAAATTAGACAACAAACTGGTTTCTTTTAAAACACCCTGTGTATGCCTAAAACTTCTTTAAATGAAAAGTTGTTTCACAGAGTCATTTCTGAAGATTTAGGCTGCAATTTAAAAAAAAATGTCCAAATCGATTAAGCAGTTTGCGAGAAAATTAACTATGAAATTGTGCTAAATTTTAGTGGTGCGTTAATTTTGATGCGAAGTGTAATATTAACAATATTTATGTGTACAAATATGTTACTGCTTTTTCGCTATGATAATTATCATTAGTAAAATATAAATTACAATTTTTTATTTTTGACTAATTTATTTTAAGAGAGTAGATAGAAGCTAAGAAAATCGCTAAAAGAGCTGAGGTCAACTCAGTAAATCAACAAATTTAATCAAATTGATAAACCGAAGTGGCTCAAACTTTGTGTCGTCACTCTGTGTTTTCACCTTACAAAACAAATTTTATTGAAATATCTTCGGGGCGTTTTTAAACAACAAATTTCAGATATTTTTTTAATAAAATGTAGGTAAAATTAAATTTAAACGTTATAAATCATTCAATAACGTAAAATAAAGTTTTTGAATAAACGTCGTTTTAGTGTTAAGACAAATTTTAACTTAAAAAGTATACTAAAAGGCATTTAAGGGTTTAGACCTGTAAATAAATGCGAATCTCATGTAGATATTTAAATAGCACCATTTCGTTGAATATCCCATAATTACATTAAAATTATTTACAATACCTACTTGACTACAAAATAAAACTGTCTTGTCTTTCTTTTTCATTTTCTCTAAAAACTAATACCTATATGCTAATGGTGCAGAGACCGGATTCTAGACAAAATACCTACCTATCGTCAATTTTGAGAATCAATTCAAAATTCTTAGTGCAAACTGTGTTTTGCATTTTTTTTGCCTTTTTAGACTTTTTAATTTTAAGTGCTTGAAAGTCCGGTCTTTACTAATGAATTTTAAATTAGCAGCCTTACTTGAGTCACGCCTGTCTTTAAAAAAGCAAAGATAATTATAGAGCTATCTCCGTCCTAACTTCAATTTCCAAAATTTTGCAAAACCGTGTAAGTTTTGTGTTAAAAAAACAAAGTGTCCGACAACTTGGACACTTTTGTTGTCAGACACCTTGTTTTTTTGTCCAATGGACAGGGTTCAGTGTTAGGACCACCCTCATTTTTCTTTTTGTAAATATCTTTTTAACTTTATAAATGGTATGCGGTATCATCTGTGGTTGTATCAGCAGCGAACCCTGATTAACCTGTTTAAAACGTTTATAAGGTCAGTTTGCGAACAGGTACCCTAAGAATAGACTTATACTTAATTAAAGTAAGACTGAATATATTTATTTTTCTCCTCTTAAAAATAATATTAACTTAAACGTTTAGTTTTTGGGATTTTTCTTGGATTAGCTTCGTTGGTAAGATTATATTGACTTTGTTTGTAAAAGAATGAGTAGGTAACTCAATCTACTGTTTGAGAAATTGCCTTATTACTCTGGAATAAAAACTTATAATAGCTTACCAAATAATATAAAAAAATTGCAAATAATAACGTATCTATTAATTAACAAACTAAACAATTTTTTGATAATGAATTATTCATTTAGGCTGTTGATTTAATTATATTGAGTAAGTGTTTTTTTCATTTTTTCTGGCATGCTATGGCTTTATGGCGCTTTAGTCACGGGCTGTTAGCTTTAAGTTAGTTGATATTTGTCAAATGTCATACAATCGTTACAATAAAGTGCCCTTTCTTTGAATTATTACTAAATGTAAAAATTATTGTTCGCCAGCAGCACCGTCTTTTAAGACTGTGGCCGATAAATATTAAATTTTTGTTCTTTTTTTAAAACAAATCCTAGTGTAAATAAAACCTTAAAAGGATTATTAACAAGCAAAAAAATATATTTTCAAAATGATTAAGCATTTTTATATAAGTTTTTTTTAATATGTTAGTAAGTTTGTAACCCAGGGGACCATTTTTTTCGAAATAAGAAAAATTTGGAAAAAAACAGGTTTGTAGATTATGTTTTTTTTACTTTTTCTTCTTTAACTGTACAAGAATTTTGAAAATGACCTAAATATATTAATACTATGCAACTCGTTTATGAATTTTTCTAGACCATCATTTAATTAAACACGCCTAATTATAATTATAATTTAAATCCGTGAATAAAATGGTGTTTATCAAACCTGATACATAATATACTATTGTATTTCTTTTAGATCAATAAAATTATTATTATTATTATTATTACTATTTAAATAAATACGTTATGTACATTTATCTATACTTAGTCTGTTTTAGTCAAACTTGCTTTAATCTTTTTGCTTAATGCACCATGAACTTAGCAATTATCTTAAACGAAATTTATTTAATCCTTGGCGTATATTATTGTTTTCCCTCTAGTGCCTAATTCCCCATACAATCGTTATTAAACAAACGCAAACCATTACTACAGCCGTCGGCGTATGCCTAAAGGAATAGGAGCAAGTCAGCCGACCTTGCTGCGCGCTAGATTTAAATTTTATGTTTTAACTTAAAATAGTCCGGCAGCTTCATAAGCTCTAAATTAAATATTTAATAATTTTAGCGCTAAATGACAACTGTTTTTAACATAATCTACTTTTAAAATATCATAATTACAATAACTGTTATTTATATACAGGGGTCCCGAAAATAGTGTGCAATATAGAAGTACCTTTTAAACTCAACAAAAGTACCTTTTGTACGTAAAAAACTAAATAAAAATAAAATAAGTAATAACTTTTTTTAATAGAAAAATACATGTGTCCAGAAAATACATTATTTTATCTTAAACCATTTTAAAAATAATAATAAAAAACATCTTCAGGGTCGCCCCTTTAAGAGAAACCCCTTTAAGAGATGCCCCTTTAAGAGGCTGTAGGTCCCTATATAAAATGGTATTAATAGTCCAGAAAACAAAGATTGCAGAAGAAACTCGATGGTAGTCGGGTTTTATTTTTTTTATGTAGTCAGGGGTGCTGATAATGAATCAAGAATATTCCCCAAAAAATTCTTTCCGCGTCCCCTAATTTCATCCCCCGAAAGGGGAGTTTTTTGCTCTTTGCAAACAAAATTTATTTAGTCGATGAATCCTAGCGGACATTTTCTCTGTCATGTAAAGCACAAGATTTGTGCTAAGAAATATAGTGTTTTTTTGCTTAGCAGGACAGAGGACATTTCCGCTTTTGATTCAACAGTCCTTAAATACAATAAAAATAGCAACATTAAGTATTGCCATGTCGTAGACAACTTTTAAAAACATTTTTTTCATATATTAACTTTAATAACAAAAGAAAACAATAAAATCGTGAAAAAGAAATAAATCCGAAATTAAATTAATTAAATTTGAGTAAATGGTAGAACCATATTATTCTTGACAAGTTGAGCGACTTGGTCGCAAGAAAGTAGCTACAAAAATTGATGATGGAAGATTTAAAAAGACACAGTGAATGCAAGTCATTCACAGTAAACGAGCTTTATAAATCGAATCGAATTGGATTCGAAGTAACCAATAAAAGTTTAACGCATTAAATATAAAAGTGGTAAAGGGAAAATTTAATCAAACTACAGAGTCTTGGACAGATTAAATTAAAAGGGAATTATAGGGAAGTTTATTACTTTTTCTACATTATCGTCATATAAGATGTAATACATATTAGTGGATTTTCGGGATTTGCTCCGTGTTGTTGGTTTTTGGTTCTTAAAAGAACCGCATGAAGAACATGTATATAGTATAGTATAGTATGCAACTAGTTTATTAACTTAGTATGGGTACAGTTTTTGGATAGTAAACACATTGGTAATAATATATTATATCATATTGATTATTTTTTAAACACATTCTTGTAACTAACAGAAACTTCTACCTAACTGTATTTTTAAGAAGATTTTATGTAGCGTTAAACAGTGAAACTAAAAAAAACCAAACTTTAAACATCGATAAATAAAAAAAAATGGATGGGTTAAAAAAATCGATTCTAAAAATCGTCATTTAAAAAAAGTATTCGATTTTTTTGATAATCGATTTAAAATCAGCATTCCTAATATAATGGTTACCATTATAACCGACCCGCCTAACAACGGGAATAATGAACTCATTATTTACGTTGTTAGGCTTCAGTGATTGGCATATTTCAATATTCACTGTGATTTTAACCAATCGGTTTTAAATTAACAGATGGGATTATAATGATCTTTAAAATGTAGGAAAAGCGAGGTTAAAATTATATACTCTAAATAATGCGCATTTTTCGAATTTTACATTATTATGAGGCTGGTAATAAGTTGTTAGGCGTCAGTGATTGGCCGATTTGATTATTCACTGTGATTTGGACCAGTCGGGTTTTACATTGCGTGAAACTTTCTCGTCCTCCGTATCCAATAGTAAAATTCTAACCTCACTTTCCACTTGTAATGGCTATTAATAGTATCCAATAGTAAAATTCGATTTAGTCAACTTTATTCTAACCTCACTTTTTACTTTTAATGGTTATAATCAAAGATTAAACACCCCATAGATTGGAAACTTAACCACCACTGCCCTCTAGAGCAACAATACCTAAACTATATCTATTTGTAAATTGCAGACATCTGTACAAACGCTATTTGCAAATGTCAATGTCAATCATAATTATTGATGTCGATCATAATGTTTGAATTATTAAATTCATTTTTGCGCCTTAAAAGTGATAAAACATGTTAATGGTTGTGAAATGTATTGTTGTTGGGTGCGGAAATGTAACCAATTTGTAAGTATTGACTATCCTGCCGTCCTAAGATAAAAAGACTCAACTCGTTATTATTAAATTATTCTCTCAGCAAAAAAAAACGCATTTAAACTATACATGCATTTTTAAGTACTATATCTCCTAAAAATTTCTAATTAAATTGAACGTATCTTATGAAAAAAATAAAGCGCTATAATTTATAAAGTAAAAATGTGGAGTTGCGACTTTTTGGCTAAGCCGGCAGTATCGCTCTAGCGTAAAAATACTGTTTGTTAATTATGAATTATTTAGGACTGCTTGTTTAATGGTAATTTAGTCCAGGCCAAGCCCAGGCTACTTATGGTTGTTTTAAAACCAAGAGTTGGCAAGATGGATTTTTCACGGTTGGTTAGAACTTGTCAAAAGTCCACACTCAAAAGCCTTGTATAAGTAGCCTGAACGAAATTACCAAATTTTGCAATATTCTCTTATTATTGAACAATTAAGACTAATATTTTTTAGGTTTGCACTCCCCAAACAAAAACATATTCATGTATTCCGATTATGTATTTAATATGTAAATATGGATGTATGTATTTTATTTTATATTATATTATAACTACAATAAATAAATCTTATATTCATACTTGTTTTATTTAAAATACAGCAGTAAATACAATATATAAAGGCACCCTACTCAGCATCAACATTCAAATATGGCGCCAATATATGTTACAGAAATCTACTTTAATTTTTGGCATTGCTAAGGGTATTGTAGACCTAGATGGCGTTAATTTACTTTAGCCTTTTGCCGCTAGCGCTAGTGCAATTTCCAATCTATGGGGTGTATTATCTTTGGTTATAATATATTAATAAAAACTATTAAAAGTATAAAGTGAGGTTAGAATATAGGTGGCAGATATCGAATTTTACTATTGGATACGTTGGGCGAGAAATAAATACCTTATTATATATTATAATTATATATTTCATGTATCGGTTAACAAATAAAATTGGCTTTACATTCTTAAAAACATTAGGTAAAACTTAAAAATTAATAAAATAAAATCTTTTTATACAAAAAAATATACTTCTTGGCCTGATGACTTAAATTACTATTATATCCTGTTATACTCATTTAATTTTAATAAAAATTGTCTCAGTTTAGAAATTTGTTGTCAAAAATTCATAGAACAATACGTTACCGAGCGCGACCTATAATGTGGAAAAATTCGTATGAAATTTAATTTAAAATTCTAATTTCTTGCTGACAGTTCCGAAATTTAAACTAGCAATTCTTTGTTATAGGCGCGCAATAGCAAATGTTCCAATTTATTTCGCAGTGCTGCAAACTCGACGATATGTTTTTTAGTAATAAAACAAAAAACTTTAGTAATAAATATTCAAGAACCAAGTCGAATAGGGCCAAGGCTTGATTGCAAGCAATAAATCTGAAGTATTCGACGAAAGGGAAAATGTAATAAAAGCCTTCAACGTCTTAATATCTGTCGGGGAGAATCAATCATCGTTTTGTGGTAAATTGAAATGTTTCAAATTGAATTTAATTGGCAGTTGAAAATCAGTTTAAGTCAATAATGAAATAATAGGTCAATTGATATGTTAAAAATAAAGAATTTTTTAATAGAAATTTATGGCATTTAGAACTAAATTTATTTTTAAATTGAGTACTTTCCATCTACTGTAGGCAATATTGACTAAGGCTTTACACGTCTCAGCAATCAATTCCAATTTTAGTCGGAGGCTGAGTCCTTAAAACACTTCTCATACAAAATGCAAAATCAAATTTCTCATCTTTATTGCCTCATCAAGAGCAATATGTATTTTCCCACTTTAGATACGGAAATTTGATTTTTTTCCTTCATATATAAAATGTAATTTGTAGCTTTTATTTAACGTATATGTACCTAGGTATTCATAAAAGACATATTATAAAATGTTTTTTGGTATAAAAAACACGTTTATGTGTACAGTAAAAAAATTCAAGTGAAATATTTAAATACCAAATAAGGTAATTTAACTTTAAACATTTTTATAAAAAATATTGGGAACAATAATTTTTCGTGACAGTATTAATTTTCTAAACCATTATTTTATTTCTTTATATTTATTCTTTTTGAAGTATAAAATGTTTTTTTTTGACTGGTTTATTTTGTCATAATGGTGGGAAGAAATTTTTGTTTTTGGGAAATTTTAAAATTTTTAAATACTCATGTGTTTTGAATATTTGTACAAACAAAAATTACTCATATTTTAAAATTTTTGAAAACAATTTTTTGTTTATGTTTAATTTTTTTAAATTTTTTTGTTAATGCTAAAATTACGAAAATTTAAAGATATCGTATAAAGTGCGCCATTTTTTTTTGTTTTTTAACACCCTTTTTAGATAATAATAATAATAATAATAATAATAATACTAATAATAATAATAATAATAATAATAATAAGCTATACTTAGCTTTCCTTGTACGTGAACAAAACTAGAAAGTCAATTTTAACCTACTTTCACGCAACCAATTGAGTTGAAATTTTGAACAGATTTTGCTGGTGACAATACAATCTAGTAAACTCAATTTACTAATTTTTACAAAATAGCCTCCGCTTTAAGATGGCGGACTTTTTTCCCTACAATATATGTATATTAATCGAATGACGAATAGAAAACGATAAGGTTAGTAAAGTCAAACTAAATCCAATATGGCGGCTGTTCAAATATGGCCAATTACCTATTTCTTAACAATCTTCTTGTACACAGAAAAAAAGGAATGTTTAAATTAACTACATTAATTTAGTTGACCCATATTTATTTAAATCAACTGTGGGAAGATTAATATAAACAAAAATTAGTTTGACGGTACTAAACCAGAAAGTTATTTTATTTTTTTAATTTGGTTAAATTAACCCAGAAAACTTTAGTGAAACCAACCCGCTGCAGCGCGCTGTATGGTTCAGTTTACTAAATATGTTTTTTGTAAAATATGAGTTACTTCAACCTTAAGCACTCTGGCAAAGGCGGTGTGGATCACGTGATGTTCTTAAATCTCGCCTCTGTTGACTTACATAGAGAGTATATAAGCTCAGGTAGTCCTTTGCTTTGGTGTGACACTACAAGTTGTTCTATACTAAAGAGACCTTAAATAGGTGGAAACAGCTGTCAATACATGAAGTATTTTAAGTTGGTGGAACGCACTAAAATCATTATCTCTAGCGAGGTGAAGATTCAATTTTCTGGAATAATACCACTGGTGTTATACTAGTAATGCGTCAAGGAACTTCATATTTCTTGAAGACTATAAGAGAATTGAATGAATGGCTTGAACAAAAAAATGTTTCCACTCCAAATATCCAAAATGTAGATAATTAAATGATTTTACCAATTAAATGTTTTTTACCAATTTTAAATGTTATTATAGTGGCTTTCTCCTATAGGATTATAATTTAAAACCCGATTGGTTCAAATCACAGTGAATATTAAAATCGGCCATCACTGAAGCCTAAAAACGTAAATAATGAGTTCATTATTTACGTTGTTAGGCAGGGAATTTATAATGTTTATCATTATTCAAGGAAAAACCCAATATTATACAATAGGAGTAGATAAAATATTTATCTATTGTAGGTATAAACAGTAAACAATAATTTAAAGTGGCATTGTTCCCAACAATAAAAAATAATTAATTTTTGCACTCTCTAATTACTTAAACCTTAATTTTCCCTGCAACATTTTGAACAATGAGGCATTCTCTTCGGAAACATTTTCATTCGCAAGGATTTCATTTTGTAAGTGACGACGCTTTACGTGGGAATATATCCGGCAAACTATCTCCATATCCATATGGATTGCTTGCAATGGCTCAAGTATGTACGTACGAAAATAATTTTGAGAGACCGGATTCTTACTCCCTTAAAACCAAAAGTTTCTTTAGTTTTTCAGTTTTTTTGTTTTTTTAATAACTGAAAATTTTCATATCTTGCTCAACCTTAGAAAATTAATTACTATTTTTAATATCTTTTACCTCATAGCAATTTATTTTCAAGTTCTTAAACTGTAAAAAATATATTATTAATTTGTTTTACTAAAGTCTTACTAGCATTTATTATTCCACCATACCCATTTACCCATTCCACCGTACATAGTAAAAAAATATTTGTTAATTTTAACCAAATATTAACTAGTTTTTTGGTCCACATAACTTTATTTTAAGTTTACAACTAACTGTAATCTGTTAACTAATTGAGTAAGTAGTTTGTAATAATAATAATAAACATTTTGTAGACAAAATCCTATATCAATAATTCCACCATAATTCTTGTAATTTTCAAAAAGGACCTTATTTTTATAAACCTTTTTGTATACCCAGTAACAAAAGTATTTGTTGGAAATTGGAAACTAAAATAAACATAATTTTAATAAGAAATATTGCTTTATCAACCAATTTCCTTAACCAAAAATTAACACATAACTACATAAATAAACACAAAAACAACATACACAAAATTAAATAACACACCATTCTCAAATCATTACATTATAAAGAAATTTGGTCCAATATAATTAACAGTACTACTTCTATAGTACTACTATTGTATGTATACAATAATTACTGTATGTATTTCATAACTTTAACACACTGTATCCCCTAATTTCAGTTTAAAAACCAGTGATGGCATCTATTTTCGTACTTAGCTTTAAGTTAGTTGACAGTTGTCAAATAAGGAATCCGAATTACAATACTAACAGATTTCTGGTAATATATATTATACACACTCTATACAGTTGTTACGAATACGTTACGAATAAGAATAAAGTAAGCAGAAACATAAGTTGCATACTCTAAAGTCAGTTAAACTTGTTAATGCGTATTATGAGTAAGGCTGGTAACCGTGACCGGTCAACCGGTTAACCGGTTTCGTACGACCAAAAACCGTTAAAGAACGTAACCGGTTTAACCGTAATCGTGACCGATTAAAGCTGTCACCGGTTTAACAGTTACTGATTTAACAGTAACTGAAACCGGTTTAAGCGCGACCGAAAACATAAATAAACGAGTCATAGTTTGAGCTCTTAATAGGGATGCGCAAATTTCTTAAAACATCGATATTGACATCAAATGATATATTGAAAACGCAATATCGATGTCATATCGAAGTGAATGATAAACGTTAATGTTTTTAAAACTTTTAAAAGTTAGTAAAACAAAAATATTTTTATTAAAAAAAAATACAAACAAATATAAACATTCAAAAAGAAGTAAGAAAATCCATAGTTTTTTCATGTTTTCCAGTGCAGGCAACATAGTTTTGGCGAAAAGAAACTGCTTGATACCGGAAAATGCTGATAAATTTATTTTTTTATATAAAAACTCAATAATCAACAAATAGGGACTTAACTATAATTTATTTTGAAACTTGAATAATGTTTATGTTTTTGTTTTTTAGATTTTAGTAAAATTTATGGTATTTTTATTATTCTAATTTCATTTTTATTGAGTAAGTATCTATTTAAAAAAATTCAAGCACGGTTGTCACGGGTAAAGAAAGGTGAAAGGGTTAGTGAAGTGATCCCTTTTCATTAAAAATAAAGAATTTGCTACGATTAAACCGGTGACGGCTCCAGTTAAACCAGTTACGGATAAACAGGTGACGGGTTTAACTGGTCAGGGTTACGGTTAAGCCGCCGATCCGGTCTAACCGGTCCGGCTCGACCCGCTCGGTTTGATCAGATCGGTTAACCAGATAATCGGACTGATTAACCGGTTAATATGACCGGTTAACCGGATATCCGAACCGGTTATAATAATTTAAAAAATCCGGTTAAAACCGAAACCGGTCAAAAATGTCGAACCGGTTAACCGTTTATTACTTCAGGAATTGACAGCCTTAATTATGAGTGGGCAATTTTTCGATTGACGCTTGAAATCACGTGTAATTTTTCAACGAAATAATTTGTTAAACATTAACAAAATAATGTGACACCTTTAAAATTAACAAAATGCTTAGAAAATTGCAAATTACCTTTACAAAACATTCAGTAAAATATTTTCCTTTGTTAAAATTATAACAAACCCTACTCTCTTAAAATGAATTAGTCAAAAATATCTAATTATAAGTCATATATGACTAATAGTCATAACGAAAAAGCAGTCACTAATAATTAGACTAATTCTACTGAATAAAATAGTCAAATTAATAGATTAAAAAAAGTTTTGACCCAGCCGGGGATTGAATTCAGGTCTGTCACTTGTCAAGCTTGACAAGCTGTTGTCATAACCCATTCGGCTATCAGCCGCTCTTATAAAAATCCATTTTATTTGTCAATCAATATTGTTCATAATATTTTAAAGTTGAATATATTATTTGTGTTGCTATTTTGACCTATATTTCTTGAATCTTTATTTGTTTTTATGGGTCATTTAACCATGGAGCTTTGGAGCTTAGGTATGCATTCAAATCAAATAATACTTTGTTATTGGCCGCAAACGATTAAAGAAATTAGTTACTTTTAACTCTCAGAAATAGTCAAAGATGGTGACTAATCTTAAATTAACTATTTACGTAGGAAAAAATAAATATTTAAAAGTGAAAACGACTATTTTATTAGTAAAAAATGCTGGTACTAATTCAAATAGTAGAATTTTAACTATTTCATTTTTACAAAAAATAATGATAAAATTTGACAAAATAAAATTAACAAACTACAAACTTATGTTAAGAAATCTGATTTTTATAACAGTGTTGGTACATACCAATTTCATTTTGACAAAAATCCGCTCTCTAGCTACTACTTATTGTGCATTGAACAATGGCATGTCGAAAATGTTCCCGCTTAGCGAGTTTGTATGTCTTTCATAAGAACGAACGTATTTGTACGTATTCTTTCAGGCCGTACTTTCTCAAGGGAGCTGAAGTGCTGTATACAAGTGATCATTGTTCCCGACTAAAGCATTAACACACACCAATAGGTCTTCACACTATTTACTAAAGTTATATTACCACTCCGCTTATGGACTTTTTGCGACGTACAGTTCTATTGTAAGTCTTTTTTGTTTAAGAAAAGTGATTGTGGTAATGGAAAACATACAGGGTGCAAGTATCCTATTATCCTACAAGGTTAGTTATAAATCACAAATCGGATAAAATTTTTTAGGAATAACGATGTTTAAACAATTTTTGGTTTTGTAGATAATATTATTTTTTTTAATTAAAAATAAAATAAATTATTGTTATAGGTGGGTAAATAAGACTATTATTTCTACCTTATGATTTAAAAATAAAAAAAATATTATTTTGTGTTTAGATTAAATTACTTTGGTATAATAAAACTTTATAAAATTTAGCTGTACATTTTAAATCAGTGCCACCTTAAGCCTGACTGTGCACTGAGTTAAACTTATTTCTGAGCAGTGATGTTTGTTTATTGAACTAAAAGGATTTGCATTCATGTATTATATACAACACACGAATAGGCGCACAAAGATTTCCAGAAAATATTGCATAAAAATCGACACTGTACTGAATACACGTGCATTTTAAAATTATAGTCCCTGGAAATGAAAAATCTTTTTGATTTTTGCGTTTTAGTAAATATCTGGGATATAATTTATGGAATTTTGTATCACGTTTTAAATCAATTTATTCTTTCTTTTTAAAAGCTTAAAGTGCTTTTTATGATAATACCATTTTAGATAAGTAAATAAAACCAAAAATACCTTTTTCTACTACGACCCTATTATCGTACACCTTTTAAAGTTGTGACTTTATGGCGTTTTAGTCACGGGCTGAAGTTAGCTTTAAGTTAATTAACAGTTGTCAAATATCACACAATCGTTAAAATAAATTGCCCTTTTTGTAAAATAATCCTAATGTAAAAATTATTTTATTATCTCAATACAAAAGTATTCAATAGTTTCTTAACACCCATATTTAAAAAGTTTATATAAACATTGAACTGACCTTTTAATTTTGCTGGCAGTAAACTAAATTTAACTTAATTTTGGGTGCAGACTTAACCGTGAAGTGCCCATAAAACGTTTTGTTTAAGAAAAACTGCTTCCATATCGGATTTAAACGGTTCATTTTCAAGGGATAAATTATTTTTGAGAATTGTTTTTTAACCAAACTCACACTTTTTAATACTTTGTATTTTTATAATTAGTCTGTTTTTTATAGTTTGTTATTATTATATAATAATAATATGTAATCTTAAAGCTTTATAAATTATTTGTAGTAATTTTTAGTAAGGTAGATTTAATCTTGATTAAGGTAGTTGTCGTGGTACAATATTGTTAAAAAATTTTAGATTATACGCACCGTAAAAGTATACGAGCTTGTAGCTAAGTGATTCATAATTTATTCGCAAGACTGTACCCTGGAGACGTTACCTTTACGTGATACTTTCAAATATTTTCATAAGTTTTAATCCGGCAACGTCGCTTATGCTCAACCAATAGATATATTGGAGACTGAATCAGTGTTTGAATTTACTGCGGAAATAATATGCATACTCGCGTACAGCGTTGCCAAGTTGTTTTTATCTGGCACTAGTGATGTATACTTTTTACAAATTGTTGAACTTTAAACGGTTATTTATAAACAATTGGACGGTTTTTTTTAAACTCAGGAAAAATACATTAAAAGACTGTTAGTTTTTTGAAAGCTTCTGACAGTTTTTTTTATAACTAAGAAACTGGTACAGAACTACAGAAAGCGTATACAATCCATGTTAATTATCCAATTTTTAATTGAATTTATCTCGGGTTATAGACGGTCAATCAACTTCAAATTTTAAGGATAATTGTATTGTCATGTCCTTAATATGTATACAAAAATTTAAAATTTTCTGATGGTATGCTTACAGCACGACAACTACCTTAAAAGACATACATACTTTTCATTTTAATAAAATGGAAAACATGTCATAACTATCTATTGCATACGTCCCACGTTTTTCGTTTTAAATCTTACAATATTTAGTACAAGAATAAAAAGTAAAAAATAAATTATTAATTTAAATAAAAAATTTAAAAACTCAAACAGCGTTATGCATTATTAAAAGCGTTAACTGAGAAAGTTTTAAGGTTATGTTTGTAAAACGATTATTTTTTCATTTCTCAAAAATGTCCAAACTTCAATATAAATTATATTAGGTAAAGTTCATTTGTTAATTCTGCACCAACAAATATAGACCTATATTTGTTAGTACCTGTACCAAATTGCATTCTTTGGCAAAACATAAAAATACAACGAACTAATTTTACTAACATTTACAATTAAAAACAAAATAATTTACCATGATCACTCAGATAAAAAATTTAAAATAAATATATAATAAACATTTTATTTAAATAAAATACACACACTAACGTAACTATACACTAAATATGTATGTACAAGCAATGATATAAATAATATTAAATTAAAATCGAGTACTAAACCAAAGTTTTGTAGTTTTTACTTGCAACGCAAAACACAAATAACGTGCGCGATTTAGCTGTGCAATTGAACTTAGCGAACAAAATTTGTGGAGGAAGACTTTTTTCTTCCTCTCTTTTGTGAAAAAACTAATTATTTATTTAAAAATGATGTGCAATTCGTATGCTTTAAATGTATTGTTGACTTGTATTAGTTCAATTTATCGAGCGCCACATAGAATTATCTTTTTATTGTTTAAAATTTTAAAAACTCAGTGTTTTTTGAGCGTGCCTTTAGTAAATTTTAATTTTTTTAAAATCTTGTTTTTATTTTAAAACAAATATTTAAAAATCTTATGTTATTTATAGGTTAATTATGATACTACAATATTTTATAAAAGTCATAGCTGGGAATCCTTACAAAAAATAATAGAAAAAGACTTTATCAAGATTAAAAAATGGTTCGACTATAATTTACTTTCACTGAATGTAGAAAAAACAAATTTTATGTGTTTTGGATCATATTTGAATAGTGTACCAAAAATAAACACCCTTAACTTTTCTACAGGCGGCGAGAAGTTTTGTATTAGCTCTTCCAAATCGCTAAAATTTCTTGGTTTAACACTAGATCCACACCTGAGATGGGATCTGCAAGTTAGAGAAATAAACAAAAAACTAAGGAGTCTTATACATTATTTTAAAGTACTTAAACCTATCCTAAATGTTACCCAATTAAACATAGTCTACGACGCACTTGTAGAGTCGCATCTTAGGTATGGTATCCTTGGATGGGGAGGTCTATACAGTAATCACTTAAAGGATGTGGAAATGCTACAAAAAAGAATTCTCAAAATAATACATGGTGTAAAAATTACTTACCCAACGGATGATTTATTTCTTATTTCTGGTAAGATGGATTGTAGGCAACTGTTTTATCTAAATCTCTTAACCTACACACATGCTGAAAAAAAGTCACTTCAATTAGCAAATAGTAGATATACAAGGCAAAAAGAACATTTACCTGTCCCAAAAATTTATAAAACCATCGGGCAGAGATGTTTAACCTACCTTGGTCCGAAATTATATAACAGCATCCCTGAAAATATGAAAAATAAAATAATTCCAAATTCGTTTAAAAGTATATGCAAAAGTTATATATTGCAAAAATCTCGTCAGTTTGTGTCTAATCAAATTGATTTAAAAAACTCCTCGTAACACTACTTACCGTTAAAAAATAAAATAAAAATAAAAAAAAAATAAAAAAAAAATTCATAGGATAACTAAGGAACTTAAAATGTGTACCTGGACTTGTTTGCGATAATCCTCCTTTTAGTTTAGTTTTTACTTATAGATCTAGTTCTATTTTTAGTTTCTATTTTAGTTTTAGTTTTAAGTTTAGTCTATGTTTACATCCAGTCTTAATATAGTTATTGATATCTTTAAGCTAATAACACTGTATTGTTAAATTTTTAATTTGATGTTTTCTGTCTTTTTTCATTGTTTACAACATTTTTTATTATGGTCTATATATGCACGCACAAATGTTTTTTAAACATTTACTGTGTAGAATATTAGCATATTTATTGCAAACTTATTGTAAATTGTAAAGTTATTTGTAAATTTTATTTTATAATGCAATAAATGTTTTAATTATTATTATTATTATTATTATTATATCTATAAAATTTGATTTAATTTTCTTTCAACATTATACTATTTTATGCGGTTAAAAATTCTTAAACCCTTTATTTTTATGACTTAACATTGTTTTAACCATGATTTAGAATTTTAAATTTTGTTTTCTATAGTTAAACCATTGAGTAACATCTTACTCAATGGTTAAACATTATTCAAAATCATCATAAATTTACTACTTAGTCAACTTTAAAGTATTTTTTACGGTTAACCAAAACGGTTTTATAACGGTATAGATATCGAAAAATTACCAAATTTGGGGAATGTTTTATTTCGTTATTTTACCCACATAATAACCTTTTTGATCTACTAAGAGAATTACGTAATAAAAACAATATAAATACCACAAATTTACGTAAAAATAACGCTATAATTACTAACTGTTTGCTCTCTCTTTCTTAAACATTGATATTCGTAATTTCTTTGTTCTTTTAATTTATATTTTACAAAATGGTAGGAACTTAAGTAATTACAAAGTAATAAAGGCCACCCTAGAGTAAAATTAAAAAATATAACTTAAATTGTCAAAACCATTGATATTTTGCATTAAAACTCAAACGCACATTATTTTATTGATAAAAATAGGTACGATACGTCTTAAAAATTATATGCCCTCTAAATATTTTACGGTTTTAAGAAAAATTATTGCTTGGGTAAAAATTCAACAAAACTTAAAACCTACAAAATTTTATAAAATCTTTTAAAAATCATTTAGTTTTAATCATTTTTTAATAACTAAAACTTTTCTTATTATATTTTAGAAAGATATTCATGAAAAAATATTATATAAATGTTTAGATAAGTAGGATGGATGCCATCTTAAAAAACTCATTATGGCGGCCTAAAAAAAATTCCCGCAAAGTTTTATTTTTCACTTTAAGCTTATTTTTCCTTGTTTAGTCAATATTATTAGTATTTATTACCCACTAATAACCCTAAAAAATACCAGGCGAATAGGAATTATTTACGGTTATAAAGTGGTCTTAATATCGTAAAATTATGACTTATGAGTAAAATTTACCAATAAGTAAAAATTCTGACGTTAAAATTACCGTTAAATTTTCCTTTAGGTGAAATACACTTATAAGTAATTTTCTTTCGTAAAAATTACGTCCCTCATAATACTTTAAAGTGTTGAAACTTAAGGGTTATTAAAATAGGTAAAAATAACATAAATAAAACTTATATTATAACTTTAAAAAAAGTTTTACTTCAAAGTAAATTTTTAAGGTTAATTTAACAAAATATTTACTTAAATTAAGTAATATTGCCTCAAAGCTCTACGCTTTTATTTAAAATGCTGCTTGGGTTGCTATATATATATTAGGGTGGCCCAAAAAAAAAAGAATATTTTTTTTCTTCTCGTCTCTTGTGAAAATATGTTGGTTTGTCATGTTTTAAGAGCCCTGTCAAAAGATCAGCACCATTAAAAAATTTTTAGGGGTCGCTCAAGATTTTTAAAAATTACCAAAATCGTCAAAAATTGGATTTTTTTTATTTTATTTTTTTTCTCGTTCCGATATTATTTTTTAATTTAAAAATAATAATGATTCTGAAAATTTCAAATCGATATTTTAATTTCTAAAGGTCGCTCAAGATTTTTTTAACTTTCAAAGTAGAGTATTTTGAATGTTTTCGAGCGACCTCTGAATATAAATATCAACGAACTTTTAGCGACCTTTAGGAATCAAAATATTGATTTGAAATTTACAGAATTTTTATTATTTTCAACCTAAAAAATAATATCGAGAGGAGAAAAAAAATTAAAATAAAACAAAAATTCAATTTTTGACGATTTTGGTAATTTTTAAAAATCTTGAGCAACCCCTAAAAAATTTTTAATGGTGCTGATCTTTTGACAGGTCTCTTAAAACATGACAAACCAACATATTTTCACAAGAGACGAGAAGAAAAAAATATTCTTTTTTTTGGGCCACCCTAATATATATATATATTTTTTTTAATTAAATGAAATTGTATTAAAGGCTTAAATAATTAAACACCTAAGAAGAAATGCTTGACAATATGTAGCCAGGATTCTATGTCAAACAGATAATAGATTGCCTACTCGTTAAGCTTAACTCGGGCTTCTCGTTAGGCAATTTGTATTCGGATCGGGGTATTTTAATTTGCGGTGAGCCAAACTGTAATATTAATTCTGACTTGTTACCAACAAAGACGGGCTTGTTTATTAATTCGAAATAAGCGTTTTGGATTATTGTCATTGTATTACGATGCTGGCGATGTCTACACTTGTAAATATTAGGTACTTAGTAATGGATATGAAAACATCAAACACATTAAACACTAACTCCTATTCTAACCCTTATTGTATTGTTAAAAGTCTCCATAGACTTCGGGAAAAGATAATGAATTATACATAGAATTTTTGTGTGTAAAACTTAAGAGATTGCTTTAATAAAAAACCTTTTAATACAAATCCACTAGACAAGTTAGTTCCAAATCAATTAGTAATAAATATTAATGAATCTCGGACTGGTTGTGGTTTACAACGGTCATCTTTGAGTAAAACAAGCCCTTATCAGATCGTGGACGCGGCCTGTGTCTGGGGGGATTTCAAGATTACGGTTGGCAGAATTGGTTTCAGGTCAGAACACACTATGCCAACGAAAACCAAATGTCACTGGACATCGTTAAGCCGGTTTAGGTAGAAAGGGGATTCCCCGAGATATGCACGTACTGTCTGTATCTAGCCGGCGTAATTGAATTGGAAATTAAATGGACAACATGTATGTTGGGTCGAACGTTGTATTACAATTTTGCCCTTTTAAGTCTCTGCCTCACTAAATTAAATGTAACTTTACCAATAAAAGCTTTATGTTTCCAGGGTTTTCAAAATTATTGGAGACCAAAATTGACATCTTAAAAGTTGCCATTAATTTTTTTTTACTTCTTTTACTAGTGTTTGTAAATTATCGATTTAAGTTTTACTCATAAATTTAAATATTTAAATATCCACTAAAAAAAACAAAAACCAAAGTAACATTTAACTCTTAGTACCTATAGTTTAAATTCAAACGTCTACATTCAATAACATAAACTGGTTAAACAAAATCTATTCGCTAATGAATATTTAATGCACAAACATTGCCTTAATCAGAACAGAAAGTTCGTTTCGAATACATACTAATCAAGACAAACGTAGAGGGTTGAACTATTTACTTAACACGTCACTAAATATTATGTTTATTTACACAGTACTTTTTTATTTAAACATTACGCCAGCAACTACTTTGATTTCAAATTAATTTCAACTCAGATTATAATCAACTTTTTACATTGTTAAACATGAAATAAATTCCTTCCGTAGGAAGTTGCACAAAGCGTCGGGTTTGATTAAAATTATCGCAATCAGCGAATCAGCAATTTTGTTAGAAATGTAATTTTATGACTTTTATACCGACTAACAGGGTTACCTAATTTTACGTTCCCTGTTGTATACTTAATCGACTTCCTTCCAGAAATTACAATATTAGAAAATTAGTAAAAGAATCTTAGGAATATTACATTTTAATATTTGAAGTTATTTTTAAATGCACAATAAGTAGAGACCAGATTTTAGTCAAAAGTGAAATAAGTATCGTGAATTTTTAAGTATAAATTTAAATAGTTGGTAAAATCTAAAGAATTTAAAGAAACTGAAGAAACTATAGAAACTATAAGTAAATAATTTAGGAATATAGAGATAAAAAGGAATCTAAACAAAAAAACCGAAGAACCTAAATAAACTAAAGAAACTAAAGAAACTAAAGAAACTAAAGAAACTAAAGAAACTAAAGAAACTAAAGAAACTAAAGAAACTAAAGAAACTAAAGAAACTAAAGAAACTAAAGAAACTAAAGAAACTAAAGAAACTAAAGAAACTAAAGAAACTAAAGAAACTAAAGAAACTAAAGAAACTAAAGAAACTAAAGAAACTAAAGAAACTAAAGAAACTAAAGAAACTAAAGAAACTAAAGAAACTAAAGAAACTAAAGAAACTAAAGAAACTAAAGAAACTAAAGAAACTAAAGAAACTAAAGAAACTAAAGAAACTAAAGAAACTAAAGAAACTAAAGAAACTAAAGAAACTAAAGAAACTAAAAAAACTAAAGAAACTAAAGAAACTAAAGAAACTAAAGAAACTAAAGAAACTAAAGAAACTAAAGAAACTAAAGAAACTAAATAAACTAAAGAAACTAAAGAAACTAGAGAAATTAAAGAAACTAAAGAAACTTAAGAAACTAAAGAAACCAAAGAGACCAAAGACACTAAAGAAACCAAAGACACTAAAGAAACCAAAGAAACTAAAACAAACTAAGAAAACCCAAGAAACAAAAACAAACTAAGAAAACCCTTGAAACAAAAAAATAAAAGAAACAAAAAAAAACAAAAAAACCAAGGAAACTAAAAAAAACAAAAAAACTAAGAAAACGAGGAATTTAAAATGTGGTTATGTAATTATCAGTAAAATATGTTATACGTATTATAAGCACTTTATTGGGTTGCAGATGCAAAATTCAACATTAAAATAAATTCACAAGTTGTATGAATGCTTTGATAAAAACAAAACTACCCAACCATAGAAGAACTTGTACCTTTTAGCGCTTCTCTAACTTTGAAATTGAATGCACGTGCTTAAAATTTATGGGTATCTAAATATGCTTTAAAGGTTTAGTATGTAGTTATGTGGTAAATTAATGCTTTGAGGGGATTCGTTTTCAAAATTGCCGTCGGTGCAAGTTAATTTAATTTGATATCTTTAATAGGAAGGAAATCTTAAGTAAAATACAATAAATAAAATGAAAATCAGAGCATGCTCTAATAATGCAATTTAATGATTTTAAATAAATATAAAAATTTAAATGCAAACTTTTTAAAATAATAGATAAAATCGCTTTCAAAGACAAAGTTTTAAAAATACATAATAAATAACAGGGCGTATAATAAAATAGTTATTTATGTCATTAGGTTAAGAAGTAAGGCTTTTTGTGCTAAGCTCAAGGTTTGAAGTCCGACGCGTAGCGGAGGCCTACAATTGAGCGAAACACAAAAAGGCACTTCTTGGCCGAATGGCATACAACATTTTATCTTTAAAGCACTTTATATAGGTCAATTTAATTCAACATCAAAGCGGCCTAACCTCACTTTTTTAGAATCTCATTTATTTATTAGCTAAAGATAACATTAAATGTACAATAATTATTATTGCTTTTAGAAGCAGTAATAGTTTGACAATACCTAGCTACATGATTTAAGTAGAAATGGATTTTTGCTATTACATTGAATTCAATTAATTGTTTAATAAATAGGTAGGTATCTAATTTCAATTTGTTTGGATTTTTATTTAAAAAATAGGTTTGGAATGTTTAAGCTGTGTTTAACATTTAATTTCACTAAAAACTTAAAGCAAATTAAAACTTAAAGATAATTTAAATCGTAGAAAAAGAATCGTGCGTTTTCTTGGTTGCCTAACCTCAATTTTTGTTTTATTATTCATATTTAATTTTACAATAATTTAATGAAAAATATTAAACATTAACAGTAAAACAAACAAATTAGTGCTTATTATAAATAAATTAAACCAGTTTAGTACGTTAATTTCTTAGAAAAGGATTAATTTGTCAAAACCATACCCCTAGCGAGCAAAAATCGAACTAATTACTTGCCTCATAAAAAATTTTATCGGCCTAGGCCATAACAAGGTATTTCTTTATCGAATGTTGACAACAATAAAGTTTAAATTATAGACCGCGTGGAGATAAAAAAACTTTTTGGCCATCCGATTCCAAAATTTCTTTGGCCATTTTCAATTGGACACATCATATCAAGAATGCTAGGCCGGGCTGGCAAAGCAAATCACACCCTTCGTTGCACATTCAAAGTGCTGGAAATAAATAACGAGTTTCCGTAAATTCGAAAATACTCTACGGCACAGCCGGTTAACAAATCGGCCAGATTAAGGAATCGACGGACTCGGTCCGGTTTTTCTCTTTCTCTGGTACCTCGGAAAATCCGCAGATGCCTGCTTTTATCATGTGGAGCAGATATTTCAGAGCCAATGAATGTTGTATAATAAAGAGTAATAGGGTCGCTTAAAAAGCTGCCTTCCAACTATTTACTTCGATCAATGTAACCTGTCTCGAAATAAGCCAATACAAATTCTACTTCATCGATATAGAGTCATTTAAAAAGTTTTTTCGTTAAAATTAATGGGTTTTTACTATTATTGACAATTTGGAAGCTTTATAAAAGTCTATTTGATGATTAAAATCATTATAGGTAATTTGGATAATTATATTAAAAATAAAATAATAAAATAAAATACAGTTGTGATTGATTAAATTTGAAATATTTATAAATATTGTTTTATAAAACTAAAAATAAGTACATTTTTAAAATAATAATCATTATTTATGTAGGTAATGATTACAATTTTTATGTGCATGAATTTATTTTGCGGTGACTGTAATTTTACAGTTATCTACACTGATTTCGAGGTAAATGCGATAGATGGTGTATAAAAATAAGGTGTATAATAATTTGACTTGGAACTGCTTACAAATATGAAATCTCTCTATATAGGTTTATTAGTGTTATAAAACAAAAAAATGTATACGCCTATAAAAAATACGTTTTTTGCACTTGTCCTATTAAAAATGTGTTTAAAAGTATTAATAATATAAATAAATATATCACCTTTAAAACGCCCCTTATCGTAAATGTTTCCATGATACTAAGGGATCTTTGATTGGGATTTGACTTGGAACTGCTTACAAATATGAAATCTCTCTATATAGGTTTATTAGTGGTATAAAACAAAAAAATGTATACGCCTATAAAAAATACGTTTTTTGCACTTGTCCTATTAAAAATGTGTTTAAAAGTATTAATAATATAAATAAATATATCACCTTTAAAACGCCCCTTATCGTAAATGTTTCCATGATACTAAGGGATCTTTTAAATACACACGCTAAAGTTTAACAACAGGTTTTAAGTCACGGGCTGAAGTTGGCTTTAAGTTAATTGACAGTTGTCAAGTGTCATAAAATAGTTCAAATAAAGGGCCTTCTTGTAAAATAATACTAAATGTAAAACAAATACAATATTAAATAGTTTCTCAACGCCAATATTTTAAACGTTTATGTGTACGTTTTGATTTCGCCGGCAGCACGGTCTATATTGTATATTGGTGTGGTCGGCAGTAAACTAGATAAAGCATTAAAAATTTGATTGGAGATTATCTTTACTTAAACTGTAAAAAACTGCTTTTAAATCGGATTTAAACGGTTGCTAGTCCATTACTCAACTTTTGTATAGATGTCGCTGTATATAAATATTTAATTTAAATCATTTTTAGATAGCAATAAGTATTTGTCGTAGAAAAAGTACAGTATGCTACTACGTTTATAAACTTTTCTAGACACTAATCGAAAGCTCGCTCATGCCTAAATTAAATTTATTATTATTATCAAACTTAATACATAATATACTATTAATTATCAATATTATAAAAACTAATGCCTAATACTAAAAAAATATTAAAGTACAAAATAAAAACTGAAGCATGATTTTAAACAATATGTTTTGAAAAATACATAAAAATTTAATTATTTTTACCTTGGACCAATCAGTCTATTTCTATTTTCATAAAAACTTTTAACTTTCATTTCTTTTAGGTCAATATCATTAATTATTAAACTTGAACATTGTTCTTTTATTTTTGTAGGGAAACATAAATACTATATAAATAAAATTTATAGGCAATTGTACTTCTTTATTTTAAATTATTTACACATTAAACCTAGAGAGATTTTGTTATATGTATATAACATTATATTTCTAAAATGTGCCAGTTTAGCTAACATTTTAGTTGAAAAAAAATTACTAAATTTATTCTTAAGTATATTTTTATGACTTTTTTTATTTTCAAATTTCAAAAGTAAAATAACACAAATTTTGTAGGTATTTTTACTGGTTAAGTTTTTTTCAGTAACTCTTAGAAAGTAAGCACAAAGTGACTAGAAGTACACCGGGAGTACCGCCATTAAACGAACACCGGGTTTTGCCCTCAAAAGGGCCTTTACATTCGAATTCGTTGCTATTATTTTTGGCATAATTATCTTTTTATTTATAATTGACAAGTAAATTATCAATAATAAATATTATTGTCAATTTGACAGTGTCAAACTGGCATAAGCCACCAACCTAACAAAAAAACACGAGTCCAGATAAAAAAAATGAACTGTAGTTCTATAGTTTTATAGAATTAATTATAAGTTTAGTTTTCAAAAAATATATTTAAAATATTCTTTAAAAGGTTCTACAAAAAAATTTTGCTCAAAAAAGATTTAAAAATACAAAAAAAACACGAAATTTGTCGGTGTAAATTAAATTAAATGGTTAGAAAAAATACCTTTCGACGTAATTATTACATAATTAAGAATTTCTCCGTGGCATGATTTATTGCAAATATTAAAGTAAACAATGCATAAAAGATAGAACATTCCTTAAAATTAATTACACGGCTTTTAACATCCCAAGCCAGCTCCATCATAATAAAATACTGGACTTTAGTAACGTGCGACATAATAATTCCTTTGGATGCATCAATTAATAAAGTTGCGCTGTGCGCGGCCCACAATAAATTTCACAGCACAAACTATAAATAAATTGTTAAACTAAGGCACCTTACTAGAACATATTCACAACGTTACAGACAAGAACATTTTAATTAAACAACACTTTATATCGGCGTGCTTGGTTGTTCGCCCATTTGACGATATTAATTATTATTATGGCCGTGAACGTTGGCTGTACCGGCAAAGTTTTGGGTTTCGCCTAAAACACACTAAGCTTTATAACTCAATTTAATAACTTTCTTCTTATACGAGCAGTGCCCGGAATTTGTGTACACCCCCTATATAAACGGCTTTAGGTATTCGCAAGGCAAATAGGTTTTAAGTAATTTAGGTTTTAGTTCGAAGTTCTTGTTAATTGAAATTATAAAAGTTTTATGTGCACACTTTAACAAAAGAATAAATTTTTTCTACTCCTATTACGGAATATGACCGTTCTAATATCAATTTTATATATGGAATGACATATATTCCGTAAAGTGTTACAGAATGAAATAGAAAATAGAAATAGAAAATGTCACAAATAACTCTACTTTTTTATTTTTTAACTAAAGGTTTTAAATACAATATAAATGCAATACAAAATTAACAGGATATTTATTCCGCACCTTGAAGTTTAAATGCCTATTAAACTTGTTTTGATATTTTAATCCATTTTGCTTTTACATAGGCTTTAAAAGGAGCAAACATATTCTAAGAAAGTGTTGACTTTAAGATAGAAACATGAAACTTACATGATATTTAGCCCTTACTATGATGATTAAATGCCTGTTTGGCTCATTTTATTATCTTTATTCATTTTAATATACTATGATATTATTGGTATTATTAAAGCACCTGCATATGGCATTTGTTTTAAAAGGAGCAAAAATACCATATATTGGTCTAATATTAGTTAATAAATATAATTAAAAACATTTACACTATTATGAGGTCTTTTTGAAGCTTTTTCTCTATTTATTTTTAGAAAAATTTGTATTTTAAAAAACTACCAAATGAAAAAAACAAATATTTTAACTAAAAAGTTATGCTAGAATAACAAGCTTTTAAACTTTGTGATAAGTACTAAATTTCCTGTAAGTTTTATGTTTCCATCTAGATGTTAACATTTATATGATAAAGGATAAAATGATGCGTTTTTTAATTTTCCATGTGTTAGCCTTTTTTAAAGCCCATGTAAAAGCAAAATGGGTGAAAATATCAAAAAAAGTCAAATAGGCATTTCATTTTCAAGGTAAGGACTAAATATCCTGTTAATGGCCGATTCCATTTCAAATCAGGCAGCAAAAAAAGTGACTGTCTCAGATTGCTCTTTGGTTAAAATATATTGTTTTTTTACTTAAATCTAAGGTATACGTATTTTTTCTTTCGTCGATAAAGTCATTTTTCGCGGAGTTACGAGCATTTGCGATGTTATAAGCTGTAAAGCGAAGGTGCTGAATTTTTGCTTTATATTTTTTTTAAAACACAATTTTTCTGACAAATCTTCATGGGATCCTATTGTACTTTGACATAAGGGACAAGTATGAACCAAAAGAGATAATAGACTATGAGATATGACTAAAAGTTTAGGATAAACAAAATGGCGGTCCATTTTTCAAAAAATACAAAAACTTGAATATCTCAAATATATCATTATTTTTTTTCACAAAAATTTAAACGTAGCTTCTTTGAAACATAACAGTCAAAATACAATTTGTCCGATAGCGGCTAAAAAGCTGTAGGAAACAGTATTTTGTTTTTAATTAGCGAAATATTGAACCTTTATTCAACATTGCATACATTACTATATTAAAGTGTTTTTTGATATATACATGCTTACTTATGTTTGGGGGTATACATTTTTGATGTGCAGGTTGAAAAATAATTTTTATTTTTAGTTTATTTATAACATTTATAATCTCGATAAAATGTATGCAGCTGCAATAAAAGCTATTTAGCAGTCTGTAAATAACATTAACGATTAATATATGATTAGTTCAATTATTTGTTAAAATTATGTGACATTTGACATCTGTCAGATTAACTCTAATTTCGTCTTATTTGCTAAGCTTCTTAAGACCCCAATTCTGTGTAGTTCTTATAGCGGTTATAGCAATTTTTACAAACTAAGGTGTTTTTACTACGTGGAAAATGCGTTTGTAGCAAACTTTGCGCCTTTTGCTTTAAAGAATTTACATTGCAATTTTACAGAGCCGTTTTCAATACAGTTTATTAAATATACACTTAATATGTACTATCATTTAAATCAAAAACGGCCACTTTGACATTTGTTACAAATAATTGGGTTTTTTCATCCGTCATTTTATCGCTTATTTAATTTTATTTTCTGAAAATATTGCAATATAAGTATTTTTTGTGTATAAAAGTCTTAATTTATAATACTAAAAATACATAAATTGCATTATTTTTAGCAAATAAGACGAAATTAGAGTTAAACTGACAGATGTCAAATGTCATATAATTTTAACAAATAATTGAACTAATCATATATTAATCGTGTATGTTATTTACAGACTGCTAAATAGCTTTTATTACAGCTGCATACATTTTATCGAGATTATAAATGTTATAAATAAACTAAAAATAAAAATTATTTTTCAACCTGCACATCAAAAATGTATACCCCCAAACATAAGTAAGCATGTATATATCAAAAAACACTTTAATATAGAGTCAATCCAAATGAAAACACCGAAAATGAATTTAAAAGTGCGCTGCATGATTTTTTATTTTGATGAAAAAATTTGAGGATGATCTTTTAGGTGTCAAATATGAAAATCCGTTGCCGTTTTAATTTTTTGTTGCTTTACTTTTATTTGGCACCCCTTAGAAGTCTGAAATAGTGTCAATTTCTTACTCTCTTATAGTGGGCCAGAACTTTTTTTCTGTGACAAATATTGAAATAATTTTAATTTTGTTTTACTGTCCAGTAAGTGTGTTTTCGATATAAATTATTATTATCCAATTAGTTAATCTCATAAAAGAATGGTAAACCACTAAAGATTCATGATAATTTGCCAATTTTTGTGATTTTTGTCTGGCTCCTGTGCCTATTTTACTGAATTTAGAAGGTTCATTTTTTTCAGGTATAAAGTACTTATACAATAGAAAACGTAACTATTATTTTAAGTTTCTAGACTATCAATTTCTTTATTAAAAAAATTATTGAAAATTGATAATTCTCAAAATTAGCCAATTTTGCCCTCAGAAATCATTATGTTGAGGAAAAAATAAAAATCTGAAACTTTCAGGAAATGTAGTCCCCACCTTCATCTTTTCAGTCCAGTTAGTCTTGTTTTGTTATTTTTATTCCTTTAAAAGATATATTAATTTTTTTAATGCCCGTTTAGTAGCGATATTGTTAGTTTTATTTATAATTTAAAATTTAGATGGCTTTGACTTTGTCAATTCATGTTTGTTAGAGAAATGTTAGAACTGTCAAAAATATTTCATAAATTTTATTTGTGCGTATTTAAATTGTGATTTCAAAAAGTGTAATAAATGACGGAGTGTTCGAGATTCATGAATTTAATTGCAATTAAAAATGCAAGGACATATCATAATTTTGTACCTCTTTCTTATAGAAAATATTTAAGTTCTGAGAAGTTTTAAATTGTTAAAAATAAGCAAAAACCAAAAAATATTCTAAATAAACCCCTTTATTATAACATGTTTTATTTTAACCAGTTACCTAAAAACTAAAATTTAAAGAATTTACAGATTGTGTAAATTTTTTTCCAACACAAACATTTAAAATACATACATATAACCTTTAACTATTCAGTGCCTTACTAAAGGGATCAAAATAATAGAACAAGAATAACTTGGTTTAAATTGTGAAAGAAACCGACAAAAAACTGCTTAACGCATTTTTTATACGTTTAAATTAACTCTTTATTAATTTTACTTATTATACTTAACGATATAAACCATAAGGATCTTGAATATATTTTTTATCTTCTTTAAACACCAATTAGCCAATTAAATACTTCATTATAATGTATATAATATATAATCATATATATATAATATATTATATATATATATTATATATATATATATATATATATATATATATATATATGATTTTTCAATACATAAAAAATAACATAACTACCAAAAATATCAGAACTGTCAAAAATGTTTCATAATTATTATTTGTGGTATTCCTTTGGTAATTTTAAAAGTTTTATATATAACATAATATGACATATTATGTGTATTTATCCCACTGTGCATTTTGTGTCACTGTGCATTTTATACTCCCACCACCTGTTGTGGGGAGAGGAAAAAGCCGGGAACGAAGCCGGCGTAGACAAGACGAGAGCGTAACTTGTAGCTATGTAAAAAACCAATGTTTCTCTTTTTGATGATTATTACAAGTATTTTTCGAAATCAATAGTTTTATTTAACGTGAAAGGTGATAAAAGAAAACCAGCAACTATTAATAAACTACATGGTCCTTCGAACCGGATAAAATTCATGGTATTGCGAGCAGGATGTCGAAATTACAACATAAACAGAGTGAGTCCTTTGTTCCAATTTTATTCATTGCTATTTTTGGCATTTTCTCGATTTGCTTACTACCATATTATTGCTTGTAGATTAAGTTTTGTATAGTGTATCATTACGATTGGGTACATGTCCTGTTACCTGTTTGCGTAGCGTATTTGTTTTATTTTTTAAACAACAAGAAAAGAAAAACAGGTAATTATTTTTAGTAGTTTTGCACATTCGTACCTATCTAAAACAATGTCGGAAGAGCTAGATAAACTAAAACGTAAACGAGGAAGTATCAAAGCAAAGGTTACAGTTTTCGGTAAATTCTTAGATTCGCTAGAAAATAAATACCCCGACAAAAACATTACGGATGAGATCCTATTTAACGAGTTAGAAGAACGTCGTGAAAAGTTTTTACAGGTTCTAGACAATTTCGATGAAATACAAAGCGAAATTGAACAGATAAGTGACGTTGACACACATTTAAATGATCGGGAGTTATTTGATAACGAATTTTATGCAGCTAGTGCAAGGTCAAAGGCGCTTTGCAACGCAAGTATCGCACAGCACGTATACCGCGTGGGCGGCGATCCGCACGGTGATGCAGGCAGCGTTGTTTCCGGGAGATCTGTCGCCAATTTGCGCCTTGGTGTGGAGTCTAATATTAAGCTTCCAGTTATACAGCTTCCTAAATTTGACGGTAATTATGATAACTGGCTAGAATTTCGAGACTCTTTCGATTCTTTGATACACAAAAATGATAGCATTAGTGAAATACAAAAATTCCATTACTTACGCGCAAGTTTGTCACACGGAGCCTTGGAAATTATTGCAAGCCTTGAGTTTTCAAGTCCTAATTATTCCATAGCATGGGATCTAATCAACAAACGTTACAATAACACACGTATATTAATTCAAAATCATGTAAAAGCTTTACATAACATAGAAAAAATTACACACGAGTCGTCACATGCTCTTAGAAAAATTATGGACATTGTAAGCAAGCATCTCAGAGCATTAAAAATCTTGAAAGAGCCCACTGATAGCTGGGATACTCTTATCATATATTTAATTACTTTACCAAATTTCCATATAGATCCTAACACGCTAGAAATTCCCAAAAATATTTATCTCGCAGACCCAAATTTTTACATACCCGAGAGAATAGACCTGCTTCTAGGCGCTGACCATTTTTGGGAGGTCATGTGTGTAGGTCAAATAAAAACTTCAAACCACGGCACACTCTTACAAAAAAGCAAATTCGGGTGGATTGTGTCGGGTACAATCGGTTCTGCAAACGATTCACGAGTCGTTCGCTGCAATTTTTCCACAAATGTAGATATAGATAGACAATTGACACGTTTTTGGGAATTGGAGGAGGTTTCCACTAAACAAACATTTTCTCGCGAAGAAAAACAATGCGAAGTTCATTTTGTTAATACCGTGCAACGTAACGATAAGGGTCAATTTATAGTTACTCTTCCCCTAAAGGAAAATCCCGACGTGTTGGGGGACTCTTACGAAAACGCGAAATCACGTTTTTTATCTCTAGAACGCAAATTTAAAAATAATCATAGTTTCAAAACAGAATACACGAAATTTATTAATGAATACATCGCGTTAGGTCATATGGTTAAGGTCGGAGAAAATATCGATCAAAAGGTTTCTTATTACTTACCTCATCATGGGGTGGTAAAGCAGAGCAGTCTTACTACCAAATTACGCGTAGTCTTCGATGCTTCATGTGTTACCAGTACCGGGTACTCTCTTAACAATATACAAATGGTGGGCCCTACTATCCAACCTGACCTATTTTCGGCTTTGATTCGATTCAGGAAATATAATTACGTTATCGCGGGAGACATCGAAAAGATGTACAGAATGTGTCTTGTTAATCCTGATCAGCATTCATTGCAACGCATTTTATGGCGTGAAAGTCCCGAAAAGCCTTTGGGCATTTACGAATTAGTTACGGTCAGTTACGGAACTTCCTCAGCGTCGTTTTTGGCCATTAGGTGTTTATTTCAGATAGGTTTGGATTGTGCTCAAACATTTCCTGCAATTGCCGAAATCATCAAAAATCATTTTTACGTTGATGATTTTATCAGTGGAGCTAACACAGCAGAAGAAGCCGTTTTTGTGGCCAACACGGTCGCTGATATTTTGCGAAAGTATGGGTTTTCATTGCGCAAATGGGTTTCAAACTCTGCTCAAGTTTTGGAGGGAATTAATTGTCAGAATAATGCAAACTCTATTGACTTTGGTGCTCACGAAAGCACTAAAACGCTTGGTTTGGAATGGAATGCCAAATCTGATTCTTTAACTTACCATATAAACGATAATTTTAGAAAAAAGGTCACTAAACGAAGTATTTTGTCTGAATCCTCACAAATTTTTGATCCCTTGGGTTTGTTAAGTCCTTCCACTATAGTAGCAAAAATTTTACTGCAGGATTTATGGCTCGAAAAATTGTCCTGGGATGAGGGTCTTCCGAACTCTTTGCACACACGTTGGCTACAATTCCGTAACAGTTTAAATTCTTTTAACAATCTAAATATGAATCGGCAGGTAACCACCACTCATTTCAACAGTGTAGAAATTCACGGCTTTTCAGACGCCTCTGTAAAGGCATATGGCGCTTGCGTTTACGTTAGATGCAAGGATTTAGATGGCAAGTTTAGAGTATCACTTATTTGTGCCAAATCGAAAGTGGCGCCATTAAAAACACAAACCGTTCCGCGTTTGGAACTTATGGGAGCGCTTCTACTAGCTCAATTAGTTCAAAAGGTCATCACATGTATAGACTTGCCCATAGAGAGTAGCACATATTGGTGTGACTCAACAATAGTTCTCGGGTGGTTAAGGACTGCACCTAACCTTCTTCAGCCATTTATTGCAAATCGGGTAGCTAGGATACAGGAACTATCTGACGCATGCGATTGGCGCCACGTACCCACTTCCGATAACCCTGCCGATCACATATCTCGTGGTGTAATGCCTTCTGAGTTGTGCCTCTTAGACAATTATTGGCATGGCCCAGATTGGCTCAGTAGGGATCACTCTTATTGGCCTGTTTTACCTTCGTTAGACTTCGAGCTTCCCGAGAGGCGAAAGGGTATACAATCACATATGTGTAACATAGATTCGTACGCACAATTCGAAAAATATTCTGACCTTGGCAAGTTAGAGCGAATAGTTGCCTATTGTTTGCGATTCATAGAAAATTCTCAGAAACGGAAAGGCGAACGAGTTACCGGCCCGCTCAAAAGAGATGAAATCACAAACGCTTGCCTAAAACTCGCCAAACTCTCTCAGCTAGCCTCTTTCAGCAAAGAAATTGAAACTCTTGAACATAAATCAGAAATAAAGCTAAAAGGTTCAATTGCTAAATTATCACCATTTTTAGATAGTAACAAAATTATGAGGGTAGGCGGTAGATTGGCACATTCTAATTTTTCATATCAGAAAAAACACCCCATTTTAATAGCGGCCAAGCATTCATTTACAAAGCTTTTATTCAAAAAAGAGCATATTCGACTATTACACGCAGGCCCACAACAACTGCTATTTTCCTTGCGCGAACAGTTCTGGCCATTATCGGGGCGCAATTTAGCTAGAAAAACCGTTCACGAATGCATCCAATGTTTTAGAGCAAAGCCTCGCGATATTAACCTTATCATGGGTAACCTTCCAAAGAATCGGATAAATCCCGCTCCGCCCTTTTTCACAACCGGAGTTGATTACGCGGGGCCGTTCCTAGTGAAAGACAGGAGAGGTCGTGGCTGTAAAATAAATAAAGCTTATATTTCATTATTCGTTTGCTTCACAACCCGCGCTATTCATCTTGAATTGGTGTCAGATCTAACGAAAGAGGCATTCATAGCAGCTTTGCGTCGCTTCGTTGCAAGGCGCGGAAGACCGAATAAAATATACTCGGACAACGGCACAAACTTTATAGGAGCTAATTCTGAGCTAAAACAGTTAGGAGAATTTTTAAAAACTAATTCCGACGATCTAACTCAAGCAATAGAAAACGATGGCATCTCATGGTCGTTTATTCCTGCCCACTCTCCCCACTTCGGGGGACTGTGGGAAGCGGGCGTTAAGTCCACAAAATATCACTTAAGGCGAGTAGCAGGAAATGTATCCTTAACGTTTGAACACTTAAGCACTTTGCTCATACAAATCGAGGGAGTGCTCAATTCCCGTCCAATTTCTCCATTATCCAATGACCCTACCGATACTTCTCCATTGACCCCCTCACACTTTTTGATTGGTCGACCCATTACGTCACCAGCCAATCCCGACGTAACGAGCATCTCAACAAATAGATTGGATCACTACCAGCAGCTGCAAAAAATGCAGCAACATTTTTGGAAGAGGTGGTCTCTCGAATATATTTCGGAGTTGCAGCAGAAGCAAAAATGGTTAAAATCCGAAAAACCAAGTCTCAAAATCGGCGATTTAGCCATAGTTAAGGAGGACAACCAGCCGCCACTAAAGTGGAATTTGGGTCGAGTCACCAACCTGTTTCCAGGAAGCGACGGCGTGGCCCGGGTAGCAGAACTGAAGACATCAAATGGAACGATGAAGCGGTCATTCGCCAAGTTGTGTCCGCTACCTCTGCAATAGTGCAAAATCGACAAAAGTGAGTGCGTGAAAAATAGTGCCGTATTTCGCTGAAACGCAAAAACAATGACTATTCTATATATATTTTTTTGTTTCTTGTTTGTTACTGATATTTTCATCAAGTTTGCACAATATACTTTGTAATACAGTCCACATTTCAAATTATGTCACATTTTATCTTGATATTGAAAGGCATGGCCTTTCAAGGCCGGGGGAATGTATTTATCCCACTGTGCATTTTGTGTCACTGTGCATTTTATACTCCCACCACCTGTTGTGGGGAGAGGAAAAAGCCGGGAACGAAGCCGGCGTAGACAAGACGAGAGCGTAACTTGTAGCTATGTAAAAAACCAATGTTTCTCTTTTTGATGATTATTACAAGTATTTTTCGAAATCAATAGTTTTATTTAACGTGAAAGGTGATAAAAGAAAACCAGCAACTATTAATAAACTACATTATGTTTACCAAAAAAATACGCACAAATAATATTTATGAAATATTTTTGACAGTTCTGACACTTCTCCACCAAACATGAAAGCCATCTAAATTTTAAATTATAAATAAAACCAACAATATCGCTACTAAACGGGCATTAAAAAAATTAATATATCTTTTAAAGGAATAAAAATAACAAAACAAGACTAACTGGACTGAAAAGATGAAGGTGGGGACTACATTTCCTGAAAGTTTCAGATTTTTATTTTTTCCTCAACATAATGATTTCTGAGGGCAAAATTGGCTAATTTTGAGAATTATCAATTTTCAATAATTTTTTTAATAAAGAAATTGATAGTCTAGAAACTTAAAATAATAGTTACGTTTTCTATTGTATAAGTACTTTATACCTGAAAAAAATGAACCTTCTAAATTCAGTAGAATAGGCACAGGAGCCAGACAAAAATCACAAAAATTGGCAAATTATCATGAATCTTTAGTGGTTTACCATTCTTTTATGAGATTAACTAATTGGATAATAATAATTTATATCGAAAACACACTTACTGGACAGTAAAACAAAATTAAAATTATTTCAATATTTGTCACAGAAAAAAAGTACTGGCCCACCATAAGAGAGTAAGAAATTGACACTATTTCAGACTTCTAAGGGGTGCCAAATAAAAGTAAAACAACAAAAAATTAAAACGGCAACGGATTTGCATATTTGACACCTAAAAGATCATCCTCAAATTTTTTCATCAAAATAAAAAATCACGCAGCGCACCCCATTTGGTGTTTTTATTTGGAATGACTATATAGTAATGTATGCAATGTTGAATAAAGGTTCAATATTTCGCTAATTAAAAACAAAATACTGTTTCCTACAGCTTTTTAGCCGCTATCGGACAAATTGTATTTTGACTGTTATGTTTCAAAGAAGCTACGTTTAAATTTTTGTGAAAAAAAATAATGATATATTTGAGATATTCAAGTTTTTGTATTTTTTGAAAAATGGACTGCCATTTTGTTTATCCTAAACTTTTAGTCATATCTCATAGTCTATTATCTCTTTTGGTTCATACTTGTCCCTTATGTCGAAGTACAATAGGATCCCATAAAGATTTGTCAGAAAAATTGTGTTTTAAAAAAAATATACAGCGAAAATTCAGCACCTTCGCTTTACAGCTTATAACATCGCAAATGCTCGTAACTCCGCGAAAAATGACTTTATCGACGAAAGAAAAAATACGTATACCTTAGATTTAAGTAAAAAAACAATATATTTTAACCAAAGAGCAATCTGAGACAGTCACTTTTTTTGCTGCCTGATTTGAAATGGAATCGGCCTAATGTCATATTTCTATATTAAAGTCATCATACTTATATAATGGATGAAATAATGCGACTTTTTAATATTTCAATATTTTTCTCCTTTTAAAGCTGCTGTATAACCTTCCAAAATGAAAATAACAAAACCAGACATTTGAACATTAAGGTAGGGGCTAATTATCCTGTAAATTTCATAATTCTATTTGGAAGTGAACATCCTCATATAATGGCCTAAATAATGCGATTTTCTAGAATTTTAAAATTTCAAGCAATTTTTTTTTTGAAACTGTATGCCAAACGGGTCAATTGTAAGTTTAATTTTGTCTTTAGTATCTAAACTTAATATATGAAAAAAAATTGCTGTTTATATTAAACAGCAAATTAAAAAAATTTACGGCTAAAATTATTAAAGCATAAAAATGACGTTTGACTCTTAAACAGTTTATTTACGTCAATCTTTAAAAGGTTTAAATGCACTTTTGTACTGTCGTTTTGATTTCGCCGGAGCTACACTTGTATTTACCGATAAAGCATTAAAAATTTGGGTAGAGTACAAATAACATATCCTCTTCAATTTCACTGCAAAAACTGCTTCTATATAGGATTTCTTCAAAATTTACCCTCAAAAACTGACATGGTAGGCCTTGTATTTGGCTTCAAAAATAAAGTTTATCTGGATCTACATTTAATTCAAATCCGGTTAAAATCGCAAAATAAATAAAGATTTTACAGGGGTGAGTCACAAACAAATGGGATACAAATTTTTTTGGTTGTTTTTTTAGAAGTTGGTACATTTAAAATTAAAAAATTAAAAAAAGTCCCATTTCGTAAATTTTTTAAAAAGTTATATGTATTAGGGTGGGTTGAAAACAATGATAAGTAAGGCCCGTATTTTTAGGTTATAAAAAAGTAAAAAAAAATTTAAAAAAATAGGTGACATAGTTATAAAATTAGGTTAATATTTTAGGTGCCTACATTTTAGGTACTTAAATAAAAAAATAAAATAAGCTGATTTATTAAAATAAAATGTTTTCATTATAATGTCGATATCGTTGTAAAACCATACATTATGTAGTTTTAGTTACATTATAATTGCTCTGTTAATGTCCGGCAATAAAGGATTTAAATTAAAAATGAAATAGTTATTAAAATAATATTTATTATTAACATTAACTGAACAAAAAGTATCACAAATAATGTAAAATAGCAAAAAAAACATAATAGGAACTCTAAAATTACAAAAAAAAACAAAATAGGAACTCTTAAATAAAAAAAATAAATTTTATGATTAAGAGTAAAACTTAAAATTAGTAGGTATATTTTGGGTAAAAAAAGTTCATTTTAGGTATTCAAAATACAATTTAGGTGCAA
The DNA here is from genome assembly GCA_921294245.1 of Brassicogethes aeneus. Lineage (NCBI taxonomy): Eukaryota > Metazoa > Arthropoda > Insecta > Coleoptera > Nitidulidae > Brassicogethes > Brassicogethes aeneus. Next base: position 12,967,520 of record OV121133.1, read on the forward strand.
AAAAGAAAAATAGGTGAAAAAAATATAAAAAAGGTATTTTAGGTCAAATAAAACTTAGTCAGATGACTCCATTTTTTATAAAACGGACAAATACAAAAAAATATCTTTAAAACCTAAAAAACCAACAAAACGTGTTTTACCTAAAATCCGGGCCTTAATGATAAGAAAAAAACAATGCTAAGAAAAAAAACAAACATTTTGTTTTCAACCCACCCTAATATGTATCTAAAAAAAGAGCCACTTTTTTAAAAACATTTTACTTTTTTTTAATCAAAAAATCATAAAAAAATCTAAGAAACATTGGGGTAGAAAATTATAAAAAGTTTTAGATGTTCAAAACTGGTCGATTTGGCGTGGAACCAACCTTTTTTATCTTAATTTCATTAATGAACGTATACGTATAATATGTATGTTTGTATCTTTATATACAGTATATTTTCGTAATGGGCAAACATGCTATTATTTTTTTTTGCAAATAACGAACCTAATTCCCCTTTGTAGCATTAATTATAATACTTTGTTGTTTTTCGTTATTAAACAACAAAATTGACGGAATAAAAAATTTTCACGAACATTGTAAATTTTATCGAAACTTCATGGAAATTTTGAGCGGCTTTTCGGCTAATAAATATGACAAAAAGTGTCGTTACGGGAATTCCTAGTCTCCACTCAATCTAAAATTTATATAAAAAAACCGTGGTACTAAGTATTAGCATTACGCGATTTCATCAAGTAGGTAAAGTGAGTCTCTTATTATATGTCATTACGAGGGTTATTTATTTTTTGCCTTATTTTTATAAAGCTTGTCAAAATTTACTGTCTTGATTAAATTTTGATAAGGTTAAGTGTATTGCACCAAGTTTATTTCTATGTAAGCCTACCCATGCGTGTCTTTTTTATTTAAAGAGGTCGGTTGAAATAGAGAATAGTTGCTTAATTAGTCTTCTAAAAAATGAAAAAAAATTGCTTCTAATTAGTTAAAAAATCTAACTACCAGTCAAAACAAAAAATACCAATAAAAGGGTACAAATTGAATGTTACTTGGTGCACCCTGTATATGTGGTCATATATTTTAATCACAAACTTGTAATTGGAAAAAGAAAATATTTAAAAAATGCTTAGACGTAAAGATGGTGATTTTAAAAAAGTTAAAGCTTGATAGAAGGTTAAGTTATAGCTTGGGACAGAATTAACATAATAATACTGAAAATAAATAAGACATTGGCAAAAGAAAATAATGAAAACGAAATTGTGTGTAATATTTTATACCAATTATCTCTTTTCAGTGACATTCTCGCAAAAAGTTCATTTTTTGAAATCCAAAGAAAATAATCCTTTAAAATCCTTAAACCTTTTTAGAAGAAGGCGTAGAAGGTGTTAAGCCGTTTAAAAAGGATTTCGTTATAGATTTCAGATTAACTTTGAAGCAACTAAAATTAGGAAATACGAACACAATATTCAGTGAAACTCAGCAGCAGCGGTTGACGTTCAGGATTTATGAGGAAATTTTACCAACTTTGCATTTTTTGCAATTGTCAACAAATAAAACAAGAAAGGTATTTCTTGGCATATATGGGTCAGGGAGTTTTGCTGAATTCGCTCGGTTTTTTACTGGAAAATTTATCGTTACAAACAATACTTTAATTTTATCAGAATTTCCACGGAAATTCAATAAATTAAACGTTTTCAATGTTTGATAAAGCCGAACTTGAAACAGGCTAGCATATTGGAAGTTGGGTCAAATTGAAATTTTAATGGCCAAAACAAATTTTTCACTAAGACATTATCCAAAATTGATATAAAGCGCTTATTTAAAGCCAAGCTTAGTATTCACTGCCGAGGCTGCAGATCTGAGCGAGACATACTATTTTTTTTCAAGCATTTAATAATTCTGTACTTAAAAATTATCAAGTTTGTGACATTTTGTCAGGTTTGACGATTGACATATGTTATATTATAGGTTATGTACATGAATTTATTTTACAGTGACCTGTAAGTTTACATTTTCTGTGATGATTTCCAGCTAAACGCGATAGATGGAACCAGTCTTCCTAAGTAATTTCAACGTATTATCAGTATTTTACAACGATGTATAATAATCTGACTTTTGAACTGCGTACAAATATTAAGTCCTTTTATGTAAGCTTTTATAAAAATTTGTATAGATTAAAAAACACTTTTTTTCTTTTTTAAATATTAGAGCTGAGTGTTTAGAATTTAAGATGGTTATTTAATTCAAGACAACTTTGCTTAAAACGTTTTTTTACCAGACGAAAGAAAAAAGGGGTATTTTTTAAAATTTAGTTATTTAAAACTAGATCAATCTCGAACTTTTGCCAACAAATATACGGAGTTTGTTTAATTTTATCCCATATAAAAACGATTTTTATAGTTTCAAAAAATCAATTTTCATATAATTTTTAAAATAAAAAAAATACGATATAATTAATTAAAATTGACTTAATTAAAAATTAAGATTCAATTAAAAATAAAAATGTCAATTATTCTTGGTATTCCAATGGATTCGTTTAGACCTTTTGATATTCAAGAAGCGAACAATAAATACGCCCTTGTTGATAAATTAAAGGTCACTTCCTTTTGATCATCGATAAAAGTAAATCAAAATCAATTATTTACGACTGAAAATAAATTGCTTTTATGTGAACGTCAAAAGTAAATTGAAAAAATAAATGGCAGTGGATAATTTTTTCTCAATACATCAGATAAAGGTTAGAGGGAGTGAATGGAAATGGAGAAATCGTCGTTAATAAAAAATATGATTATCGTTTTCGGTTTCATTGGATTTCATCAGCCTTATGCGCATTACCAGTAAATTAAAAATATAATGGCATTGCATGATTTAATTTAAGGGACAGGACTGCTTCATAATTATGAGGATTCATACTAAACCAAAAAAATATTGATTTTAATAATTTGTAATGGTCGTTATACTTTAAACTTGCCAGTATTATTATATTTTATATTAATATTTTAGAATTTACAATTTGAATTATAAAAATGTATACAAATTGTCTCAAAAATGTCACAACGCGATAGGGAAGTTATTTTATGTTTTAAAATTTTGTACATATTTATTATGTATACAAAAAATATAAAATTAAATTAAAGAATTTATAGCCACAAAGTTGTAAATAATCGTTTTGATTTTTTGCACAAAAACTCTCATCTGCCAAATATATCAACCTCAGAAGCAATATTCATTTTAAGTACTTCCACGACAAGTTCTTGAAAAAAGTAAGGTTAAATTCGTCTGACAGTTTCTAAATGTCAAATGTTTCAATTCTTTTTTGTGTTCGTTATTAAACACTCGCTCACAAGTTTCTCTCTTGTGTAATAAAACTAAAATGCCGTTTTAACGCATGATAATATCACATCACATCACATCATTTTTAGGTTGGGTCTTGACATGATATACTATTTTCCAAGAGTATAATAATTTTTATATTAGGTATAACACTCATAAGTCTATAAAAATTGTAAATACTAGTTTAAAAGTCAAATTATTATGACCCAACCTAAAAATGATGTGACAAACTCTTAAAGAAATATTCTAAATATTTGCTTGAAAAAATAAATTATATATATTAAATATTCTAAATAATTGCTAAAAAAATAAATAATATATATTAAGCTTATTAATTGCCTTGCACACAATCTACTGCCTCGGCAGGAAAATATAAGGTAAGCTATAATAATAGCTTTTTTTGCCTGGTCTTTAATGTATAAGTATACTTATGTTCAACTTACACCTTACACCTTTAAAACGCCCATTATCTTCAATAAGTGATATTTTAAATACATATTGACAAGCTTTGACTTTATAGCGATTTAGTCACGGGCTGAAGTTAGCTTTAAGTTCGTCAACTGTCAAAGAATTGTTAAAATAAATTGCCCTTTTTGTAAAATAATAATTAATGAAAAATAATATATTAATAAGTACAAGTTACAGATCGCAACAATTCCTGACAAATAAGTGCCTTCTGAAACATTTGTTTTATACTATTTATCCGATTTTAGCTTTTATTTAGCGTTTTTTTTTTTAATTTTTTATGGTCATTTTGTGTTAAGGATTTTTCTCAATACTTAGTTACTATCTAACAGACACTATTGTCAATGATGTCAAAGATGTAAATATTGTACTCTTTTTGAATGTTTTATTGATATTTTTGAACAATTGTATATATTATTTATTTTTTAATGTTTGTTAAAAAATATATAAAAAAATTATATATATATAATAATATTATTTTTATAATAATATTATAAAAATAAATAAGTTTGAGGACGCCAATACTTGAAAACTAAATGTTATTACAAAATTTAAAAATTTCTGTCAAATTAAAAGGGGTCGAGTTCAAAAATGGCTGATTTTGCATAAAATGATCCCTATGTCTAATAAATATAGGTACTATTATTAACTATTTTTTTTAAGTTTATATTCTTGGGGTCACACCATTGAGTCCGGGAGTCACTCATGCTAGCTACGCTACTGAACTCCTGTACATTAGATTGTTCGACATGATGAGATGTCATTACAAGGCCCAATTTGTATGTATAGCGTCCTGGCCTATTCGAATTCAAAAGAGATAAAGGAAAATAAATTCCAATTGTTTTCCTTTGTACCTTTTTCATTTCGATTTCATTCGTTCAATAATAACCCATGAAATGTCTTAAGTTTTGCGTTCTGAATACAAATTTTATACAAATTATATAGGGTTCCGTTATTGGGAAATGTATCCATATTTTGTATGAAGAAGTTATTTACCTATTTATTTTAGTTGATTATGTTAATCAACAAATGTTTAAATTAACGATGGTATTAATTAATGTTATCACAAATGGTAATAATTACTTGTCAACGCTTGTTTAATATCGAGTTTAATATATTATGCCAGTAACAACAAATATTTAGTTTGTGCTTGTTTGAAGTTGATCACGCTGAAATTGATATAATGATCTTTATTATATTTGACGTAGATTGGTCTGCAAATAATATAGAAAATTTGAACAATTTAAACTGTTATTATAAGTATAGTATAATACTCTTGTCTAGTTACATAGTTAGTCCTATGCTACATTGTATAATAATAATAATAATAATAATAATAATAAGAATAATAATATTTATTGCGTGTTTTAAATTTAAATAGTTTTTATAATTTAGTGATCCCAAATCTTCAATTTTTTTCTTCACTCGTTCAAAACTTATAGCTCCGTCATGAAGTAATTTTAACGTTATTTTTACGTAAATATGTGGTATTTAATTTATTACGTTATTCTTTTGGTCGCTTCAATAGCTATTATGTAGTTACAAAACATATTACATTATTCCCCATATTTGGTAATTTTTCGTATTTGTACCGTTATTTTACCTTTGTCGTTCACTGTAAAAATAACTTATGTCAACTTATAAATAAACATTTATCCATTAAAATTGTCATTGTCAAGCACATCAAAATTACTAAAAAATTAATTAATTTAATTTGTTATAATATACAAAATAGTTTTTTTTTTAGAAAAAACGCTTGTTCCAAAAGTTGTCTGAAGTTTCTCCATTGTAAAAATGATTCATATATCGAGTGGGTCATAATGAGAAGCGATATAAAAAAATTATAACAAAAAAGCTCTTCCAAAACATATATTATTTACATATATTTTTGATCAATTTGGGCGTCTTTTTATACCACTTACCTATATAAAATTCCTTTGAAATATTTTAGCACTTACTGACACGTCTTGGCATCAATCCGGTTTTTTGTACTAAAAATGGTTTAAAAAAAACTAAATTTATACATATATATTTAAACTTGCAAATAGGTAACATAAAACTGAAAATTAGGTTTTATGTGTTTGTCTACAGTTTTTATATTAAGATTTATGTATTTTGTAAAAAAGTCCATCAAACTAATAGTGTTTTTTTATTGGTATAAAATATGGAGCCTATGAACTTCAATTCAGAATTTATTATTCTGCATTTTAAATATCCTTGCCGATATAATAATTTTAAGTAACTCCCGTCGCGCGTATTGTCAAATAAATCCTTAGAATCCTTATTTAATAAGGATAAAATGAAATTTTAGGTATATAATTTAAAAGTAGGTGGCATTTAATAAAAATATACCTATGTTTTTATATATGTATATGTATGTGATGTATACTATGTTTTTAAATTTATTAGGTTTTGGGATTTAGGATAAAATATGTAAACATAACCTTCCGAGACAACATCCATGATTTATGATTAAGACAAGTTTCTTTAATCAAAAAGTAACAGTAACAATATTTTTATGCTTGAACTTTGGGTAACTTGAAATTTTTTAAATGAGCATCCTTCGTTTTTATCGGGAAACAAGTGGTTTTATAAACTTTTCTTCCTAAGAAAAACTTATCGACGAATCATTTCGAATGGGATTACGTGGAGCTGAAGCCACATATCGATGCTCATCAAGGTATTCACGTCTATTAAGCAAAGGCTTAACGGTGCAACGAAGACCAAAGAGTCCTAAACTCCCACATAAAATTTTACAGAAGAGTAAACTTTGTTTCAAATAGAACAAATGAGACGGCAAATGGTGGAAGATAGAAAATCCTAAAAAGAAGATTGACTTAATTAATAAATTTAGTTAAATAAAAAAATACAATACATTTTGACATTAATGCAACCTTTTTAATTTTAAATTTCCCAGATTTAATAATTTTAAATTTCCTGCATCCGTAGTATTGGTATCGGTCCTCATGACATGAGCTCATGATGGCTTCCTTATGATGACTCATCTGTATGCGTTTATGAACTCAGGACCGCGCGGAGAAAATCAATAAATGATGTCATAATGACTTCCACGTGAGATCGTGATTGATGTTCGGGTAACTTACATAGTTGACAACTTTTGTGATTGAATTCCATATTTAGTAAATATTATTTGCTACGATCGTTCCTCAGATCGTTTTTCATTAAGGTCTTTGATCAACGATGCGTTGTTATTTTAAAAGATCCTGCTGTCATTTTTTGACGTACGTACTCTACAAAGCTTGTCATTTTATAATAAAGGGATACACAAGTGCTCAAAAAATACAGATAATTAATAGTATATTATGTATCAAGTTTGATAAACGCCATTTTATACACGAATTTAATTTAGGCACGAGCGAGCTTGCGAGCGAGTTCTTAAATTAATGAGTGTATAGAACAGTTTATAAATGATACTATACTTTTTCTACGACAAATACTTATTATTATCTTAAAATGATTTAAATCAAAAATTTGTATAGAGCGCCATCTATGAAACAATAGGGGAATCTGTGTACCGTCAAATGTCAAATTTTTCTGTGTTATAAAGGTTATAAATTGAAATATTTTCGTTGAAAATCGATAACAAGAGTTTTTCTCAGTGAAAGTAAAGAAAATGTTTTATAAGCTCTTCACGGTGGAGTCCGAGCTCGAATTTAAGTTATCCAGTTTACTTTTGGCGAAATTAAAAGGTCAGTACAATGTTCATATAAAATTTTTAAATATTGGCGTTGAGAAACTATTAAATGCTTTTGTATTTTTTTATTGCGATAATAAAATAATTTTTACATTTAGTATTATTTTACAAGAAGGGCACTTTATTTTAACGATTGTATGAAATTTGACAACTGTCAACTGACTTAAAGCTAACTTGACTAAAAACCTGTTGCTAACTTCAGCCCGTGACTAAAACGCCACAAAGTTACAACTTTTTAATGTATATTTAAAAGGTCACTTAGTGTCATGGAAACATGTACGATAATGGACGTTTTAAAGGTGGAAGTAGAAAAAATGTATTATCAAAATAACCATTCCCCGCGACAAACGTTCCCTGCGTTACGCAAATATTATGATATTCATCATCGACTAACAGAAGCGACCATTTGACGAATTGTGAAAAAATTTGAGACTACCGGCTCTGTTACGAATCTCCCAACACCTGTGCGTCGTCCTAACGCTCGATCTGTTAATTAAAAATATTGCTGATGTTAGAGAAAGTATGTATGAGAATCCAATATTCTCAATTCCCCGACGCGTCGCAAGAATTTGGCCTTTCTAAGTCTTTAGTTTGGAAAACCTTGTGCAAAGACTTGAGATTACACCCCTATAAGATCCAGTTGATCTAAGATCTCAAGCCAAAGATCATGTTTTGCGTCAACGTTAAGCTAATTGGGCTCTAGAGCATTTGAAAGCAGACCCTGAATTTGGTCACGTCATTGGCAAAATTCAACACGATCTCTGCAAAATTGGGCTTCTTGAATGAATGCATCCCATCAAAGCCGCGGAGGCCATTTGCCCGATGTCCATACTTAATGTCATAATATGTTCTTTAATCTAAAAGTAAAATAAAGTCGTTACCTTTTTTGCACCTTGTTCAATTCCACTTCAAAGATATATCAATTTTATTGAAAAACCCTAGGTTATATATTTAGTTCTATAGGTTTCAGGTCATCAAAAATCCGATGATCTAAAGTTAAATATAAACATTTATTTAGTGTACGATCATTCATATTAAAATAAAATAAATTGTTTAAAGTTTATTTAAATTTTATTTAAGAATTGAATTCAGAGGTGTTAGATATAATATATTATATTGTCAAAGTTCAACCTTTAAACTACATCATGAAGGAGTTGCAGAAGTCCTTTCTTCACTTAGTCCGACATAAAAGTGGTTTTTACGGCAACTTTAATATCTTGTTCAGCATGTGTTATATTCAGGTGGCCTTAAAAGCTTTGTTAATTTAAACAAGGCACGCGTTTGGACGCCAAACGGTTATTTTGCTTTGCTTCTTTCCACCGGAGACTTTCAGGCGGTCACAAACTAAAGGCAAAGTAGTTACGAGTTGTCACCATCATCCGGGCATTAGTTTGCTGTGGAAAGTTGGCACCCCCTGCGTTTGTGCGGATACGGCAGACCAAACGCCGCCTACCTAGATTTTCCTTTTCAGTGCTGGCTTGGGTAAGTATGGCGTAGGGTGATTCAAAAAAAACTTTTTTTCTTTCTCGGAACCACGCTCAAAAGTTTCGTATAGATATAAAAATGAGCCTGTGAAAAAATGAGCTCTTAATTTCAAAATTAAGATGCTCCGCATCGCACTTTTCGATTTTCCATAAGAATAACATACGAAAAATTATTTTTGTTTCTTTTTATTTTTGTAACTAACGAAAAATAGGTCGTACTGTAAAGTTCTTAACATATTTTTGTAGAGAATTGAACGCTCTACAAAAAAGGTGTTTTATGATTTTTTGATAAATTTGATCCTTCTAAATAAATTTAAGGTCAAAATTTAAATTATACAAAAATTTTGGGTTTTTTTTAACTTTTTTGGCGAGTCTGCCCGACTTCATTTAAAAAATTTTGATATATTTTTGTAGAGAATTTAACGCTGTTTTTCCGAATTTCCAGAGCTCAAAAAAAATATTTCGATTCTTTTTAGCCCTTTGAACTAAAAAATCCAGAAAAAATTCGAGAAAACGACCAAATTGACGGTTAATTTTACTTTAACCTTGAATAACTTTTAACCAAGTTAACTTACCGAAAAATGACTCTTGACCTTTTTTGTAGAGCGTTCAATTCTCTACAAAAATATTTCAATTTTTTTTAAATGAGTCGGGTAGTTAAAAAAACAAAAATTTTGTATAATTTGAACTAAATTTATTTAGAAGCATCAAATTTATCAAAAAATCATAAAAAACCTTTTTTTACAGCGTTTAATTCTCTACAAAAATATGTCAAGAACTTCACAGTACGACCTATTGTTTGTTAGTTACAAAAATAAAAAGAAACAAACATAATTTTTCCTGTTATTCTTATGGAAAATCGAAAAGTGCGATGCGGAGCATCTTAATTTTAAAATTAACAGCTAATTTACAGGCTCATTTTTATATCTATACGAAACTTTTGAGAGTGGTTCCGAGAAAAAAAAAGGTTTTTTTGAATCACCCTAATGGCGCTCTACTTCAATGTTTATTATTAAATGTTGTTTATGTATGTTTATGTATGTTTATTTCCCGAAAACACCATTAGTACCAATTCATAGGTAAGGTTTATTTGAGTATAAAAAATACAAACAAAATATTGCAAAATATTTGTGCTGACTCCCTTAATCCGGTTCTGACTATTTTCGTTGTTTACTGTTAGTACGTTCAGCACTAAAAACAAAACAGTAAACAAAAACGTCGATATATTTATAGCAGAGCAAACAAAACGAATGGACGTGCGGACAAACAATTAGTTCCCTGGAAAAATAAGGTTTATTGTTTGCTAAGCCCAAACCAGCTTTTATTAAGATCAGATTAAATGTTGAAGTAATTTTGTGGTTGCCCACGCTAACAATTATTTTACTATGAGATTTGTAGGGAATGTTTATAGTAGGAATGTCCTTATATAAAATTAAGTTTTTAAAACAATTAAACACAATACCTTTTTTATTAAAAACATAATCTTTAAAATAATATAATTACAATACCGGTTCATTAATAATTAATAGTTATTTATGTCATTAGGTTAGGAAGTAAGGCTTTTTGTGCTAAGCTCAAGGTTTGAAGGCCGACGCGTAGCGGAGGCCTACAATTGAGCGAAGCACAAAAAGGCACTTCTTGGCCGAACGGCATACAACATTTTATCTTCAAAGCACTTTATATATGTCAATTTAATTCAACATCAAAGCGGCCTAACCTCACTTTTTTAGAATATCATTTATTTATTAGCCAAAGATTACATTAAATGTACAATAATTATTATTGCTTTTAGAAGCAGTAATAGTTTGACAATACCTAGCAACATGATTTAAGTAGAAATGGATTTTTGCTATTACATTGAATTTAATTAATTGTTTAATAAATAGGTAGATATCTAATTTCAATTTGTTTGGATTTTTATTTAAAAAATAGGTAGTTTGGAATGTTTAAGCTGTGTTTAACATTTAATTTCACTGAAAACTTAAAGAAAATTAAAACTTAAAGATAATTTAAATCGTAGAAAAAGAATCGTGCGTTTTCTTGGTTGCCTAACCTCACTTTTTGTTTTATTATTCATATTTAATTTTACAATAATTTAATGAAAAATATTAAACATTAACACTAAAACAAACAAATTAGTGCTTATTATAAATAAATTAAACCAGTTTAGTACGTGAATTTCTTAGAAAAGGATTAATTTGTCAAAACAATAGCAAGAAAAAATCGAACTAATTACTTGCCTCCTAAAAATTTTTATCGGCCTAGGCCATAACAAGGTATTTCTTTATCGAATGTTGACAACAATAAAGTTTAAATTATAGACCGCGTGGAGATAAATTTTATTATACTATCAGGGGCGTAGCTACCGCGGTATCAGCCGTATCAATGATACGGGGCCCCCGGCTAGGGGGGCCCCCGATTGGCTTCGACATGCTTAAGCAAAAAACATATTACCAACATGTTAAAAAAAAATTGAGGCATGAAATTAAATAAATAAATAATATTATTATTTAAATGTTTATACTTTATTAAATATTATTATATTTATTTATTAAATTTTCCTGAATACCCTCCTATTCCAACAAGGCCGTGAACTCATACGAATTGTTTCTGCCCGCACCTTTCCGCTAAGCGTTGTCTGCGGCGCAGTCTGCGCGTATTGTTCTGTGCTCTGCGCCGCATACTGAGTCTGATTTGCGTATTATTATCATAGGTTATATTAATAACAAATTAGAAATAATTGTTAGCGTTACAATTATTTCAAAAGACTTGCTTTTATTTTAAAATATAAACCTTTTAAAAGATGTTAAAGAACGGTAAATGTCTAAAACCAGACCAAATTTTAAAATTTGCCTGTACCGTAAACACGGGTGGCTTTAGCTCACTTTTAAACTTAAGCTTAAATTTTTTGTGGTTTTATCAATCATAAACATTAAATTTTGTATACCAAAATTTGAGTTAACTATGTTATAATATTACGTAGGGCTGAGTTTCAAAAATAAAAATTACAAAACTGGGTGTGCAAAGTTACCCCTTGGTTGCGAATAACTTTGTCTCACAGTGTATTTTCCGTATAAAATAATATCAATATTTTATTTTTATTAAACACATGTTAGCAGCGACATATACTATATGGAGTCCATACCAAACGGTCTTAGACCTAGGTAAACGGCTACCCGATACTGACGAGCTCCAAAAGAGCGAAACAGGCCGTCTATCGGTGCCGGTGAAGACCACGCTTGAATTTAAACAAAAGTTAGACGAAGTAATCGCAATTCCTAAAATAAGCGAATACGAGCAAATTATTAAAATGATTTTAATAAAATTAATTTAACAAATTAATAAAATTAATAAAATAAACTTGACATGTCAAAATAAGCAACGATCCAGTATGTAATTTTTTCATCAGTACCCTAGTAGTACTTCTATATCCAAAACAGGAAATTCTAAAGAAGTCTTTTTATAAGTTTATACAGTAGGACTCTTTAAAATGCTTAATTGCGATGTCAAAGAAGGGGGTTCCTCAAGAGTCCTTTTTTGAGAAGTCTTGATTAGTTCAATGTTCAAGGTGGCGCATTCGAAGTCTTAAGAACTTCTTAAAAACTTCTTTCTGATGTTGTATCTGGCGTCCAAATTATAAAAGAGAGCTTATACAGACTTAATTAAGACGTCATATTGCTGTCTGGGAACCCTGCCTAAAAGAGATTTGACTTATGTACTTTATAGTATTAAGTTCGTACCAAAAGAACTGATCTTTAAAATATGAAAACGTTCAATTTCCTACATAAACAAGGTGCTAAATGGGAAGTCTATACTAAAAGGAAATAAAAGAACTGATCTTTAAAAAATAAAAAGTTCCAACCTGACAAAACCACCTAAGTTCCATCTACAACCTAAACAAGATTTGACCCGACGAAAACAATAAAAAAAAATAGAAAAGAGTGGGGGCCCTCCTCCTTTATCCGGGCTTGGGACCGGCAGGTAAAAAATACCTGGCGGAGTTACCCTCCACCCTCCTTATCATATTATGTACCTAAAATTTCCTAAAAGTATTTAATTAAACAAAAACACGCAAAAAACAAATATACTGGTTGTATACATACTCGCATATAAGATTCACTCGCACCCTGAAGTTCCAAGAAGTCCAAGATGTCCATATCAGGTCCAAATGAAGAAATTACCCAAGTAACATTTTTAGTTTTATTATGGTCTTCAAGAACGCTTTAAAACAAAATTTTGTTTTAAAGCGTTCTTGAAGACCATAATAAAACTAAAAATGTTACTTGGGTAGGATAATAGGAAGGGTAGAAAAGGAAAACGACAGATAATTAAGTTACAAATAGATTAGCGCCGGTGCGCAACAACATGCTCCACGTTAAAAACGGGTTAGCACGGATTACCGATGTTCCGAGACAAAATCCAGAAAGTACTTTCAAGATCCATCTACCACTTTAGTTTAATTAAACAATCTGAAGATTGTGAAATTGAACTAAAATGGGTCTAAATGGAAGGAATAAAAAGGAGGGTTTTATAGGAAACTCCTGGGCGCCTGGTTCCATAGGATAGTCACTATCTAAAACAGACTACAACGACAAAAAGAATTTAAATAATATGTTCACCTACCCAAAAGCGAACAAATAAAAAATTAGTTTCATCTCCAACTTGAAATTTGACCTGACGAAAAGGATTTAAACAAAATTTTGACCTATGATCCCTACAAAAACGAAGTAAAAGAACTGATCTTTAAAAAAATAATAAGTTCCATATCCAACTTAAAGAATCTAATAACAATTTGACTTACGACCCCTAACAAAAATGAACTAAAAAACTGATCTTTAACTAAAGAATTAGTTCCATATTTGCCATAACGAAAAGAATCTAAACAAAATTTTGATCTACAATCCCTACAAAAACAAAGTATAACAACTAATCTTTAAAAAAAGAATAGGTTTCATATCCAACTCAAAAAAAAAACTAATGAAAATTTGACTTACAACCCCTAACAAAAACGAACTAAAAGAACTTAACTTTAAATAAAGAATTAGTTCCATCTCCAACTTAAACAAGATTTGCCCTAACAAAAAGAATCTAAAGAAGTTTTGATTTACGACCCCTAATAAAAAAAGAACTGATCTTTAAAAAAGAATATGTTCCATATTTAACTTAAAAAGAACTAATGACAATTTGACTTACCACCCTAACAAAAACAAACTAAAAGAACGAATCTTTAAATAAAGAATTAGTTCCATCTCCAATTTAAAAAACCAATCACAGTTTGACTTAGGACCCCTAACAAAAACAAACTAAAAGAACTTATCTTTAAATAAAGAATTAGTTCCATATTCAACTCAAACAAGATTTGCATTAACAAAAAGAATCTAAAAAAGTTTTGATTTACGACCCCTAACAAAAAAAGAACTGATCTTTAAATAAAGAATTAGTTCCATATTCAACTTAAACAAGATTTGCCCTAACAAAAAGAATCTAAAAAAGATTTGATTTAGGACCCCTAACAAAAAAAGAACTGATCTTTAAAAAAGAATAAGTTCCATATCCAATTTAAAAAACTAATGACAATTTGACTTACGACCCCTAACAAAAACAAACTAAAAGAACTTATCTTTAAATAAAGAATTAGTTCCATCTCCAACTTAAACAAGATTTGTCCTAACAAAAAGAATCTTAAAAAGTTTTGACTTACGACCCCTAACAAAAAAAGAGAACTGATCTTTAAAAAAGAAAAAGTTCCATATCCAACTTAAAAAAAACTAATGACAATTTGACTTACGACCCCTAACAAAAACGAACTAAAAGAACTTAACTTTAAATAAAGAATTAGTTTCATCTCCAACTTAAACAAGATTTGCGCTGACAAAAAGAATCTAAAAAAATTCTGATTTACGACCCCTGAGAAAAAAAAAGAACTGATCTTTAAAAAAGAATAAGTTCTATATTTAACAAGATTTGCCCTAACAAAAAGAATCTAAAAAAGTTTTTTTTACGACCCCTAACAAAAAAAGAACTGATCTTTAAAAAAGAATACGTTTCATATCCAACTTAAAAAGACTAATGACAATTTGACTTACGACCCCTAACAAAAACAAACCAAAAGAACTTATCTTTAAATAAAGAATTAGTTCCATATCCAACTTAAACAAGATTTGCCCTAACAAAAAGAATCTAAAAAAGTTTTGATTTACGACCCCGAAGAAAATCAGACTGATTGAATTTCAATCAGTTCCATCTCCAAAGTAAAGAATCTAATAACAATTTGACTTACGACCCCTATCATAAAGGAAGTAAAAGAACTAATCTTTAAATAAAGAATAAGTTCCATCTCCAACTTTAAACAAGATTTGACATGACAAAAAGAATCTAAAACAGTTTTGACCTACGTTACCTACAAAAACGATGTAAAGGAATTAATCTTTAAACAAAGAATTAGTTTCTTCTCCAACTTTAACAAAATTTGACCTAAACAAATATTATAAATATTCCCCAACACCAAAACAAAACACAAATTGTTTAAAGTACTTTCCGCCAACGATGTTGGCATCTTCAGAAGCGAAGTGTAACTAAATCTAAATGCTAAATCTACCATATTTATACTAATTATAAGCTAAGGACTGAACCGTAAACGGACACTGGACCGTAATCGCTTCAGTGAACATGTAAAGAGAAAGTAACAAACTAATTTAAACAAACTAGTCTAAGGTACCGGTCCGTTATCGCTATTCAAAGATTTATTTCTATTCTTATAGAAGTATAAACCTTCATAACTATCTAGCAGACTTGGTTTTTAACTTCCTTAATAAGTTTAAGGTTGTCAAATTCTATTCTATGACCATCATCAAGTATATGTTGGGCAATACTCGATTTCTCTGTCCTACCAAATCTAACATTGGCCAAGTGCTAGATTTTGTAGCACAGAGAAAACGAGCGGATGTTGAGCAACATTTGGTTTCTCTGTACTACCAAATCTAGCATGGGCCAAGTGCTAGATTTGATAGGACAGAGAAATCGAGTGTTGCCCAACACATACTTGATGATGGTCGTAGAATGGGATTTGGCAACCTTAAACTTACGCCTACTAGATAGTTATAAAAGTTTATACCTCTATAAGAATAGAAATAAATGTTTAAATATCGATAACGGACCGGTACCCAACTAGAGTTTGTTAGTTTCTCTTTACGTGTTCACTGAAGCGATTACGGTCCAGGGTTTATTAAACTATAATAATTAGTATAAATTTGGTAGATTTAGCATTTATATTTAGTTACACTTCGCTTCTGAAGATGCCAACATTGTTGGCGAAAAGTACTTTAAGCACTTTGTGTTTTGTTTCGGTAGCATATCACCAAGGAACAAGATTTGAACTGACAAAAAGAATCTAAAGAAGTTTTGACTTACTACCCCTAACAAAAAAAAGAAAAAGAACTGATCTTTAAAAAAGAATAAGTTCCATATCCAACTTAAAGAAACTAACGACAATTTGACTTACAACCCCTAACAAAACGAACTAAAAGAACTGATCTTTAAATAAAGAATTAGTTTCATTTCCAACTTAAACAAGATTTGCCTAACATAAAGAATCTAAAAAAAGTTTTGATTTACGACCCCTAACAAAAAAAAGAACTGATCTTTAAAAAAAGAATAATTTCCATATCCAACTTAAAAAAACTAATGACAATTTGACTTACAACCCCTAACAAAAACGAACTAAAAGAACTGATCTTTAAATGAAGAATTAGTTCCATCTCCAACTTAAACAAGATTTGCCCTAACAAAAAGAATCTAAACAAGTTTTGATTTACGACCCCTAACAAAAAAACAAAACTGATCTTTAAAAAAAGAATAAGTTCCATATCCAACTTAAAGAAACTAATGACAATTTGACTTAGGTACAACCCCTAACAAAAAAGAACTAAAAGAACGAATCTTTAAATAAAGAATTAGTTCCATCTCCAACTTAAACAAGATTTGCCCTAACAAACAGAAACTATAAAAGTTTTGACTTACGACCCCTGACAAAAAAGAAAGAAAAAAAACTGATCTTTAAAAAAAGAATAAGTTTCATATCCAACTTAAAGAAACTAATGACAATTTGACTAAACAAAAAAGAACTAAAAGAACTTATCTTTAAATAAAGAATTAGTTTCATCTCCAACTTAAACAAGATTTGCCCTAACAAAAGGAATCAAAAAAAGTTTTGATTTACGACCCCTGACAAAAAAAGAACTTATCTTTAAAAAAGAATAAGTTCCATATCCATATCCCAATAAACACAATTTGACCTGATAAAAAAATCTATAATAAATTTTGAAGCACGACCCCTTCACAAAAAAGAACTAATCTTTAAGTAAAGAATAAGTTTCATTTCCAACTTAACCAACTTAAACAAGATTTCACCTGACAAAAAGAATCACAAAATTTTGACCTACGATCCCTAACAAAAACGAACTAAAAGAACTGATCTTTAAATAAAGAATTAGTTCCATCTCCAACTTAAACAATATTTGACCCGACGAAAAGATATTTAAAGAAATTTCGATAATAAAAACTTACCACCCTAAACAAAAACGAACTAAAAGAACTTATCTTTAAATAAAGAATTATTTCCATCTCCAACTTAAACAATATTTAAACCGACGAAAAGATATTTAAAGAAATTTCGATAATAAAAACTTTTAGTCAAAAAAAATACCCTAACAAAAAGAATCTAAAAAAGTTTTGACTTACGACCCCTAACAAAAAAAAACTGATCTTTAAAAAAAAAAAAGTTCCATATCCAACTTAAAGAAACTAATGAAAATTTGACTAACGACCCCTAACAAAAACGAACTAAAAAAAATTATCTTTAAATAAAGAATTAGTTTCATCTCCAACTTAACCAAGATTTGCCCTAACAAAAGGAATCTAAAAAGGTTTTGATTTAGGACCCCTGACAAAAAAAGAACTGATCTTTAAAAAAGAATAAGTTCCACATCCATATCCCAATAAACACAATTTGACCTGATAAAAAAATCTAAAATAAATATTGAAGCACGACTCCTTCAAAAAAAAGAACTAATCTTTAAGTAAAGAATAAGTTTCATTTCCAACTTAACCAACTTAAACAAGATTTGACCTGACAAAAAGAATCACAAAATTTTGACCTACGACCCCTAACAAAAACGAACTAAAAGAACTGATCTTTAAATAAAGAATTAGTTCTATCTCCAACTTAAACAATATTTGACCGGACGAAAAGATATTTCGAAAATAAAAACTAAAAAATTAAAAATAATTAATTGGTAGGTACTTGCCAAATTCCTTGATGAGTTCTGGTTAAATCGTATTATCCTTATATGGTTGTCTTATTTCTTATTATCCTTGGGTTAATGCTATAACATGTTGAACCTAGAAAAAAATACAGTTAGACGATTTAAGGGCTGCAACTTTTATGTTTATATTTTTTTAAATATCAAAAAATTCGTAGTAATATTTGAGATAATAGATGGGTTAGAATTCTAATAATACGTATATAGGTAGGTACCTAGCAATTTGTATACAAATACATCTATAGATGTAGATCAAAGTAATAAATGAACATGTTTGTCGTATCAAAGCCAAATTACAACTAAATGGTTGATTACGTTGTAGGGATTATAATTATTTTTATCAGCAAAAACTAAAAAATGGATCACACTGTATATATATATATATATATATATATATTGATTTTAAACAACAAAAAACTATTTAAATTTTCTAAAGGTTAAAATCATTTTATAAATAAAAGTAGACTAAACAAGTTTGAAGAAATTTAGTTAAAAAAACTTAAAAATTAGCGAATAAATAGGTACTTACTTTTATTTTAGTCAAAAAATTTAAAAATAATAAATTGGTACTTGCCAAATTTATTGACGAGTTCTGGTTAAATCCCATTATCCTTATATACGGTTGTCTTATTTCTTAATATCCATTGGCTTAATAGCCATGGCTTTAACATGTTGGCCCTAGAAAAAAAATACAATTAGACCATTTAAGGACAGCAACTTTTATGTTTTTTATTTTTTTAAATATTAAAAATATTCGTAGTATTATTTGAAATAATAGATGCGTTAGAATTCTAATAATACCTAGCAATTTGTTGATTTAGATAAAAGTAATAAATGAGCATGTTCGTCTCATAAAAGCCAAATTCCAACTGAACGCTTGATTACGTTAAAGGGATTATAATTATTAACAAAAACAACCAAAAAAGAGGGTGAGTCAGACCTGCGCGATAAACATATTAAGTTAAGCGTGAAGAATTTCTTAATTATATAGGTATTTGTTATTTATTATTTTATTAATAATCTAATTTTGAGTAATTAGGGTTTAAAAATTGAATTTAATTTGTGTTATTTTCTAAAGACGTTTTGAAAATAAAAACTTAATATTTTTGTTGAAAATATTTAACACAAAAATTATAGATATATACAGTATGACCCATTTGTTTGCGACTCAACCCTGTAAATCTTTATTTATTGTGCGATTTTAACCGGATTTGTCTTAAAGTGTAGATCTTGATAAACTGTATTTTTGGAGCAAAAAACGCCATATTTGTACATAATACAAGGCCTACTATGTTAGTTTTTGAGAGTAAAGTTTTAAGAATTCATATGAGCGATTTTTTTAAACAAAATCTAAGCACGGCACTGGATTCACCACCCCTCAAAACGATCCTAAATTAAATTTTATTGAAAAATTTTAAGTAGAAAAATGCACATTAATAACTACAAAATTTTATTCTGTTAAGTCATCCATTAAAAAACATTGAAATAAAATTAAACTAATAGTAACATGGTACTATTACTTGCTTAGATTTTGTTTAAAAAATCGCTAATATGCATTCTTAAAAGTTTACTATAAAAAACTGACATAGGAGGCCTTGCATTTTTACTAATATGGCGTCTTTTGCTCCAAAAATACAGTTTATCAAGATCTACACTTTAAGACAAATCAGGTTAAAATCACACAATAAATAAGAATTTTACAGGGGTGGGTCGCAAATAAATGGTTCACTGTATATACATTGATATACTGTATATATATTGATTTTAAACAACAAAAACTATTTAATTTTTAAAATCAAAGGCGATTTTATAAATAAAAGTAGACTAAGCAAGTTTGAAGAAATTTAGTTAAAAAAAACTTAAAAATTAGCGAATAAATAGGTACCTACTTTTATGTTAGTCAAAAAATTTAAAAATAATAAATTGGTACTTGCCAAATTTATTTGACGAGTTCTGGTTAAATCCCATTATCCTTATATATATGGTTGTCTTATTTCTTAATATCCATTGGCTTAATATCCCATGGCTTTAACATGATGGTCCTAGAAAAAAAATACAATTAGACCATTTAAGGACTTCAACTTTTATGTTTTTTATTTTTTTTAATATTAAAAATATTTCTGTTAATATTTGACCTAATAGATTCGTTAGAATTCTAATAATACCTAGCAATTTGTTGATGTAGATAAGAGTAATAAATGAGCATGTTCGTCGCATAAAAGCCAAATTCCAACTGAACGGTTGATTACATTGTAGGGATTATAATTATTAACAAAAACAACCAAAAAAGAGGGTGAGTCAGACCTGCGCGATAAACATATTACGTTAAACGTGACGAGTTTCTTAATTATATATTTGTTATTTTTTATTGTATTAATAATCAAATAATGTAATTCCAATTATAGTTTCCAAATATTACGCACCATTTTGAGTAATTACGGTTTAAAATTTTTGTTATTTTCTAAAGACGTTTTGAAAATAAAATCTTAAATAAGAAACTGTTTTATCCTTATCGGTTGATATTTTTGTTAAAAATATTTAAAACAAAAATTATAGATATTAAACTAAAAATTACAAAAATCTAAACAAAATTTTGACCTACGACCCCTTACAAAAGAGTTTCATCTCAATTTAAAATCAATGAACTATATATATATTGATATTTTGATTTTAAACAACAAAAAACTATATAAATTTTCTAAAAGTTAAAATCAAAGGCGAATTTATAAATAAAAGTGGACTAAACAAGTTTGGAGAAATTTAGTTAAAAAAACTTAAAAATTAGCGAATATTTATTTTAAAAATCCCTAATTTCGATGCCTTTATAAAGCTTGTGGGGAACAAACCCGACAGTTGGCAAGAGTGGTCCCCAAGAAACAAAAAGTTAGCAGCACTGGAGAAAAATGTCAATCATAGATAATAAATACCATAGATAACAAAGCCTTTTGATAAATACGAGTTGGAGTAGCGAGCGGTACCCAATTTTTAGGAGTAGCACTAAAAACGATGCGTTTACAGCCTGATTTATAGATTGCCTTCCTTCCTTCCTCTTGTAAAAGATGAACAATACGATAACCGTAGTGCTGTTTATAGACTCCCGTAAGGAAATCTATAAACAAAACAGTTTTCGTATTGTTTATCTTTTACGGGATGGCAACATTGCACAGCAGTGTCGCCAATAAGAGAATATTTATATTCTACACTATTTTGAGTAGCAGAGTTGGGAGTACTGAGTATTTTTTTTAATGGATTATGCCATCATTACTAATTATTACTTGATTTTATAATTGTAATGAGAGAAAAATATTGAGTACTTTTTATTTTTACTTTACCAATTTGATAATTACAATTCTTTTTTTATTTTGTAATTATAATCATAGAAAATATCAAGTACTTTTTATTTTAACTTAAAATGTTTAATGATTCTAAATATTTTTTTATTTTATTTGATAATTTGATAATTACAATTTTTTTTTTATTTTGTAATTATAATCAGAGAAAATATCAAGTACTTTTTATTTTAACTTAAAATGTTTACTGATTCTAAATATTTTTTTATTTTATAATTAAAAAATAATAAAGAACAGAATACATTATATATATATTTTTTTTTTGATTTGATTAGAATGGTAAATAAGGATACTTCCGTGCTTGTTTATGTTTTTATTGCGACTAGTTTCGATCTATATTAGATCATCTTCAGGCAAACTACAAAAATATGTAAAATTATTATAAGGTTATGTTAACATAATAATGATAAAATTAACGCCGTGTCCCGTCAGACGGTTCCCTATTGCGCTCCCGTTAACAGAGTGACGTCATCCAATGACGCAATCTTAGGACGGGAAGCAGATATTTTTCCTTAACTAACGTCCCGAGTCCGCCCGCTTCGAAACCAACCCAAACCAAACAACCCAACCCAACCGACCCCGTATATATACGGGGTCGGTTGGGTTGGGTTGTTTGTTTTGGGTTGGTTTCGAAGCGGGCGGACTCGGGACGTTAGTTAAGGAAAAAATATCTGCTTCCCGTCCTATATATACAGTATTTATAATTATTAATTAGATTTTGTTTATTATTTTCAGTCGGTCCCGTTAAAAAATACTTCGTACTTGTATTTTCATTTATATTTTAAGTACAATCAATTTTTTACTTTGACTTTAAACTTTTTGCATTACGAAGTACTAAAAAATATTATTTATTCAAATTAATAAGTACAATTATTTTTGTATTTTTACTTTAAATCAATTTAGAGTAAAAAATACAATGTATTGATAATTTTTATTTTCTCCATTCTCAAGTAACTTAAATATTCTAATGGCAATACTTTTTAAGTACAAATTATTTTTGTATTTTTACTTTAAATCAATTTAGAGTAAAAAATACAATGTATTGATAATTTTTATTTTCTCCATTCTCAAGTAACTTAAATATTCTAATGGCAATACTTTTTAAGTACAAATCTCGCAACTCTGTTGAGTAGTTTAACAACTTGTATATGTAGCCTGTATAATAAAGCAAATATATAGCAAATGCAAGGGATTACCGATAAAAAAAAATTAAAAATCGACCTGTAGTTAACCAAGGATCATCATTCCAAAGGATTTCGCCCATTATAGAAATTGTACCTCCTAAACAATTTAAGTGTAATAAATCCCATTTATTTCTTTAAAACAATGATTTTCCTGTAATATAAACTCAATAGAATGATTCTATTGAGTTTATATTACAGGAAAATCAGTGTTTTAAAGAAATAAATGGGATTCTATTAGAATCGCTAAATTGACAGGATTAGACCAACAAATTATAAATGTTAATTGTATCGAGCGCAAGAAGATTTTTCATAAAAAGGTTAAAGTCACCCGCGGGGTGATATTATTTATTAAATTATTAAAAATTGGTAAAATTATACACTAAAAATTTTTTTTGTTTGCCCAAAATAGACTTTTCCCGCTTAAGGGCCCCCACCAGATTTTTGATACGGGGCCCCTCGAGGCTAGCTACGCCACTGTATACTATAGTACATTTTAGCCCTGACATATTTTTAAAAAATAACTTTTGGATTAAAAGAAATGTTTTCTAAATATAAATTATCTAGGCTCTTTAGGGAAATTTAATATGCAACCCACTACACATAACAATATTTAATTTATACAGGGTTTCCAAAGTTATCTGCTCACCATTGCTAAGTTCTTTATTTTTGGAGCTATAAAGTCGTTTTAATTAGAAAATTGATGGATTTTTTTTTTCTAAATAAAATGGCGAAAACAGAAAAATAATTGAACTTTGAAAAAAATTAAACACATCCAAAGCAATCAAATCAAATATAAAATATTATTAAAAAGAAATAATTTTTATAACAATTTATTACAAAAATTGATTATATCCTCCGTGAATCTGTTTTTGCTTTAAATTTTATACAACGAATGGCGCTTTAATCATTTTAAATAAGCAAAAACCTCTGTTTACGACATTATAGATGCATGTGATTCCTGAAGGTCAGTTAGAACAAAGGGATGTTTAAAAAAACATATGAAATCCTAACCTCCGTGAAGCCATCTTCCGTGAAGCTCTAATTTTCAAAATGTATGATTTCTTAAAATTCTTGCATTAGTGCAGAACCACTTATGTTATGTTATTACTAGACCTGGTGTCTTCCCAAAAACCCCATTCTAGACTAACAGTGAAACAACAAAAAATAAAAAATAATCATTTTCACTTGGGGGACATTTCAATATATTCACCCATATGCATTATTTACCCAATTATTTTTTCATTGAAAAAAAAATAATTTGGTTAATAATGCATATAAAGCAAAATAAAATTATTTTGCACTTTTAATGCTGACACAAACGGCGCCTTATACAATGTATAATATACAATCATGGTATTACAATATTATACATACACTGTGTGTTAAATTTAACACTATATAATGCACATATTTTATAAGAGTTTTTTTGACAAAAGGTCAGTAAAATGTCAAAGGTCAATGGTCAAAAGTAAAAAAGTACACCCCAGATATAGGATTGCGTAATAAAACATATCGCATTCTGACAAAAAAAAACAAAACAAAACAAAAACAAAACAAACAAAAATAAATAAAAAAGTCCCCAGGTGTCCAACTATCTCCATACCAAATTTCATAAAGATCGATTCAGCAGTTTAGTTGTGAAAGAGGAAAAAACAGACAGACTTTCGCATTTATAATACAGGGTGTCCCAGAAGTCGCGCACGACCTTGAACGTGTATGGGGGACCCCAGGAATCCCAAAATATTGTTTAAAAAAATCTACCTTCGTTATTTAAAAAGATACAGAGAATATATATTTTGTAGTCACAACATTGCGTACTAATACTTTGCTAGTTTTACAATCCACACAACAAGGTCTTTACCATAACCCAGAACAACCCTGTTGAAATAAGGTATATTTTTTACAAAAGAGGAGCAACATTCTTACCCTTAGCACTTTAAGGCCTTTGTCAAAAACACAACGTTTAAAACGATTATTAAGCTGTATACACAGCATAAACCCAAAGCACAAGAATTGTAAACAACATAAAAAGCCATAGATTAAATCTATGAAGAAAAACTAAACAAAGGGTAATATTAAATTGACACACACACATACACATGAATACTCAGTGATTATTACTCATACCAATATTTAACAGAATTTAATTTTAAATTTTAACTTTCAATCATGGTTTTATGTCCCAAAATGCATTTTTTTATAAGATGAAACTTTAATTCCTAATGAAACCATTGTTTGAACATTTTGTACATTAGACTTAATCTATATAATAACTCAATGTTTAGGTTTAACAATTTTCTGGGATTCCTGCATGTCTGTGGATTATCCACCTTCAAGGTGAAGTCCAACTTCTGGCACACCTTGTACGAGGTGTGTTTAGAAAATAACGGGAATTGTTAAATTTCGCGGGTTCGGAGGGTCCGGTTGTCATTAAATTTATTATGTTGGTTTACATGCCCCCTAAGTATGATAAAAACTTTAGCTGTTTTCATTGTTTACTTTGAGCTCGGCGATTTTTCGTTCGTTAAAAGAAATGGATCAAAGAATTTGTATCCAATTTTGCTTAAAAAATGAAATAAATTCTGTGAAATGTTAACAAAGGCCTATAGTGAGTCTGCTATAAGTAAAACAAGAGTTTACAAGTGGTATAAGAGTTTCCAAGATGGCCGTGAAGACGTGGAAGATGACGAACGCCTTGAACGCACAAGCACATTAACAACCGATAAAAACATGGAAAAAGTGGAAGAAATGGTTATAAACCAACAGAGAAGTCGCTGATGATGTTGGTATATCGATTGGCTCATCCCATGAAATTTTTTCCAATGTTTTGGGTATGAAACGCGTGGCAGCAAAATTTGTTCTAAAATTGTTAAATTTTGAACAAAATTTTTGGCCAAAAACAATACTGTAATAATGCCCCAGCCTCCATATTCGCCAGACATGCCTCTGTCTGACTTTTTCCTATTCCCAAAAATAAAGAGAACCTTAAAGGGCCGTCGTTTTGCAAGCATAGATGACATTAAAAGCTCATCGCTGAAAGAACTAAAGGCTATCCCAAAGATCGAGTTTTAGAAGTGTTTCTAGAATTGGAAGAAGAGCTGGCACATATGCATAATATCCAATGGGGACTATTTTGAAGGCTACAACGTTAATGTAGACGAATAAATAAATATTTGTTTCAAAAATTTCCGATATTTTTGAACATACCTCGTATGTAATACAACAATATCAAATACTAAGACAGTACATATAAAAATATAAAAATATTTTAACTTTACTTTAAAAGAACTGCAAACTTTTAAACAGAATATTTTATAGAGTCTTTGAGGATAAGTTACCGGTTCTTTAAACTATTTACCACCTCGTAGCGAAAATTCTTTGACTGCAACGTAAAGCTTTAAATTTAGTTTATAAAGTATCTTAAGTGCAAAAATACAAGTATACTAATGTACATACAACCTTTGTAAATTTGTTAGATAGGAAGCTTGCAGGTGTTTTATATAATACTACGAGGGTCATATAAACGGCAAAAGAAACATTTTTGTCAAAATGTTGCAAATTTATCAAATGATGGTAATTTTTGAATTTAGATTTTCCAAATTACCCTAGAAAAATCAATATCTACCAGTGTTATCAGTGTTGTTGAATTGTTAATTATTTTAATAAACCTTGTATAATATTAAAAAAATCATTATTTGAATTAAGTAGCCAGCTAAATCTAAAGAAAAACTTTCATTTTGCTGAATTATTGCAATTCAAATTTTAATGCAAACTACTTAGAACTGTAAGTGGGAAGCTCTTGATTTTGCGTTGCCTTTGCTCTTTTAATTGGTTTTTCTTTCAACTTTTTTTCAACTTTAATTTTGCCAGAGTACCTCTATAGACAACTAAAAAATATTTTTAAATTCGAAGGTAATTTAGTAATGAAACAGTTTCAAAGAGCACCTCAGGCGCTCTTTTTAATATGAAGATTTCGGTTGATTTTAAACTTTTATTGTTTTGCTTGCTTTATATTTTGATAGCTATTTTAATAAAAGTTTTAAATAAAACTAGAATACTTGTTTTTAATATGTGTGCACCCTAGTGTATAAAGCGTTGAGATGAGTAGGATTTATTTTAGACCAATCACGATGCTTAAAATTGCGGTTTTATTTACAAAGACCTCTTTATGTATAACATTGGATATTTGAAATAACTTAGCTCTTATACACTGAATATTTTATTATACATGTCTTCTAAAAATATATAATATATATATATATATATATATATATATATATATATATATATTATACAACAAACCAACAAGACTTAAAATATTAATATTATATTATATTAGCTTTTGTTGTCAATTTTTCAAAAATATTTTAGTTATAAAAAGATTATTTATTTTTAGAAGATTTTATTTATTGCACATTGGCAACGTAGCATTAAATTTGTTTTAAATGGCGGCGTAGCATCAGCTATTATAATAGAAAGTTTTTATTTTTTTAATTTATTGTTTGATCTTTGATTTATTGCCTTTATTTACGCATTAACCTTTGTTAATAATTTGTTACTGAACAACAAGTAAGTCGATCATATTAAAATTCCTTATAACCAAAGAAAAATATTTTTAAATTTTTGAGAGACTGTATGGGCAATAATATTATGGACAATGTTGACAGAGTGTAACCCTGTCCCAAAAAATAAATTTGAGCAAAATAAAGGACGAGGTCAAAGAATAACACTTTTTATGTGGTAAAGAAACATATCGATTAAGAAAAATCAAAACGTGTCATTATAACATTAACATCCGAAGAAAGTGGTATTACTTGAATAAAGAATGTTTCACAAAAATTAGAAGAGAACCGAGTTATTGTAAATAAAGACCTTTATTATTATTATTATAATGCATGGAGAAAAAAGGTGGAGAGTTCCTGTTAATTATACATTGTATAATATACAATGCTGAAGGTCCAACTTTTAAAGTTGTCAAAAAATTATAAAAAATATTTTAAGGGAATATTATTAGGACCTAATTACTTCTTCGATGATGTATTAAAATTTAAATTTTATGACCAAGTTGAAAATGGGCAACGTAATATTTTGTTTATTTAATAAAAGTTTCATTAATTGCATATGTATTTTCTTTAAGCCTTACCTTAGAATAAAATTAGATTTAAAGTTTTTAAACAGAGCTTTTCTTTCAGTGGGGTAAGTAGGAACTCCATGATAATAGTTACGTAAGTTTTAAAAAATCCAAGAAATTTTTTTACAATAGTTATTTATTTTCTTAATATCAGTACAGTACGTTAACCCCAATTTAATTATATGTTAAAATATAAATTTTTCTTACTACCTCGGCCGAAAATACAACCCGGCCGAAAATACGGGAAAAAATTAAATGTGTATTTATGTACCTATCTCCATTTGAAGAGCTTGATAAATAAATAACAGTAGGCCGTGAATTCAGCGGTGCCAATACAGTAAAAATAAAAGGTTGTAGTTTAATTAACAAATTACTACTTTATAACAAATAAAAGTACCATTAAACACTTAAAACAACATAAAAAGTAAAAAAGTAAAAACATAAATTGTTTATTTGTTGTTATAATTGCAAAATTATGGTTTAAAACTGTCATATTTTTGTGTTTCTCATGTTGGCAGAACGAAATTTGAATGTTAAGCACACGACTAAAAATTTTTTACTCCCGCTATTAGAGTGTGCGCGTATAGCTTGACCAATGCATAAAACGTAAACTTTTTGCCGTGGAATCGGGGACGAAACAACGTATTTTGAGTCGAAAAATTTTTAGTCGTGTGCTTAACATTCAAATTTTGTACACGTATGTACTGCCAACATGAGAAACACAAAAATATGACAGTTTTAAACCACAATTTTGCAATTATAACAACAAATAAACAATTTATGTTTTTACTTTTTTACTTTTTATGCTGTTATAAGTATTTAATGGTACTTGTTTGCGCCACAGGTTAGTTTGAGTATGTAGATTTTTTTTGATTTGTTTGCAAGTCTATTTGTTAATATAAATTTAGTCGGCTATGGTTGCTATATACATATATATATATAATAATAATAATAAAAAAGTCATAAAAAATATTTACATCATAACATAACATAAAAAATATAATATTAATAATTTATTATATTTATACAATTCAACATAATTTAATAATATATAAATATATATATATATATATATATATATATATATATATATATATATATATATATATATATATATAAATATATATATATATATATAAACAAAACTAAACATAAATAATAAATTTAAAGAAGTATAAGAAATAAAGAGATAAGGAATAGATAACAAAGAAGACAAGAAATAAAAGAAAATAAAGAAGTTAGAAAAGGAGCAAAATTAAGATGTTAGAAAAAGAAGCAGAAGAAGGAAATTAGAAAAGAAACAGAAGAAGAAAATTAGAAGAAAGAAAATAATAAATTATAACTGACAATTATTGTAAATATTGACAAATAAAACAACTTGTAAGTATAATCTTTGAATCTATTTATTATAACTAACCTGTGGTGTAAATACACACCAGTACTTTTATTTGTTATAAAGTGGTAATTTGGTAATTAAAATACACCCTTTTATTTTTACTGTATTGGCACCGCTGAATTCACGGCCTACTGTTATTTATTTATCAAGCTCTTCAAATGGAGATAGGGACATAAATACACATTTAATTTTTTCCCGTATTTTCGGCCGAGGTATCATGGCGCACAGTGCAGGAATCTCACACTGTCTGCCCTTGTAGTGTAATATACTATTTTTAATATAAATTATTCATACCTACCATATGTCTCCTTATTACGAACCAACTAGAATAGTATCTACGAACCAAAGTCCTATACAAAGTTTGTAATTTTTTTCCGATGGGAAAAAAATTATTGCAATAACAAACATCGCTTAAAGCAAACCATCGCTTATGGTCTAATTTTTTTCCCAATAACAAACATCGCTTAAAGCCAATTGGCTTATAACGAACCGTAACACATGAGCGATGGTTTGCTTTAAGCGATGTTTGTTATTGGGAATTGTTAAATTTCGAGAGTTCGGAGGGTCCGGTTGTCATAAAATTTTCTTTATTATGTTGGTATACATGCCCCGGAAGTATGATAAAAACTTTAGCTGTTTTCATTGTTTCCTTTGTCTGTGGCAACCGCTAAGGTTAGACGTGTTTTATGAGCTGGGCGATTTTCGTTCGTTCGAAAGAAATGGATTAAAGAATTTTTATCCAATTTTGCTTAAAAAATGAAATAAATTCTGTGAAATGTTAACAAAGGCCTATAGTGAGTCTGCTATAAGTAAAACAAGAGTTTACAAGTGGTATAAGAGTTTCCAAGATAGCCGTGAAGACGTTGAAGATGACGAACGCCTCGAACGCACAAGCACATTAGCAAACGATAAAACATGGAAAAAGTGGAAGAAATGGTTATAAACCATCAGAGAAGTCGCTGATGATATTGGTATATCGATTGGCTCATCCCATGAAATTTTTTCAAATGTTTTGGGTATGAAAAATTTGTTTTAAAATTGTTAAATTTTGAACAACATTTTTGGCAAAAAACAATACTGTAATGATGCCCCAGCATCCATATTCGCCAGACATGCCTCTGTCTAACTTTTTCCTATTCCCAAAAATAAAGAGAACCTTAAAGGGCAGTCGTTTTGCAAGCATAGATGACATTAAAAGCGCATCGCTGAAAGAACTAAAGGCTATCCCAAAGATCGAGTTTTAGAAGTGTTTCGAGTATTGGAAGAAGAGCTAGCACATGTGCATAATATCCAATGGGGACTATTTTGAGGGCGACAACATTAATGTAAACGATTAAATAAATATTTGTTTCAAAAAACGAAAATTCCCGATATTTTCTGAACACACCCCGTATATTAAGGGTTGCTATGATTTGTCCATATTTGTTGTAATATAATAATAATTTATTAGCGACAACTGTCATTATATTTAAAATTTACCGCGTTCTCCTGTGTAAACGGGTCACGTTTTAAAGTGACTCTACTCCATTCTTAAATGGAAACATATAAACCGGTAAACCTCAAGAGAAGATAAAATATTTTAAGACCGAAATTTCAAATTATAACTTGTATGTTAATTTGTCCCGAAAATGGCGCATTGCCACCATATCTGATATGTTAGCCATTAAGTCGTTTTGTACGCTTTATGTGCATCCAGCGTTCTTCAATGTTCCTTTTTTGTTTTTTTTTTCAAATTCGTATAAGACTGTCTAAAACCTTATTTAAAAACAAGCGTAGTCAAATTTAAACATCGTTATATTCGTAAAATAAAGAGTGTGAATAATTTAAACATAAACGTAAATCAATCACATCTTCACGCCTTTTCGTAACAAATTTTAGCGAGATATAAAAACTCGGAGCGTTCGCTCCTTAAACGTCCCCGACATCTGTAAGAGTCACGTTGATTTCCCGGCGTAAAATATGAAGATAATAAAACAATGAGAAAGAAAACACAAAAGTTGTGTTGAAATAGTCTTCGAGAATAGAAATTCCCTGTGATGGATGTTTGATAGTTCGCTGCTGACACCATCTTGTTAAACACTAATGCATTTCTGAAGTTTTAAGCGCGCCATCATTTTATAAATTGCGTTTTTTCAACATGCATAAGCAATGGGAATTTTTACTGGAAATTTTGACAATTTTGCACACATTTTTAAATATATCTATACAAAAAATAAATACATTGATATTATAGTGTGTACAAAGCAAAAAATTTGCCCGTGTAAATTTTATAGAGTACCTACCTGGTAAAAATATTAGACTTAAAATCTAGGGTAAACGTATGCATTATTTTAACTCTAAAATCCAATCTTATCTAGGTAACTTTTTTTTCACTCTAACTTAATAAAGTTAAATAAAAACATTTATAAAATTAGAGTAGATATTTTTACTAAATCAATTAAATTATAACTTTTGTAGAGTTATTTTTAAATCTGGTACATGGTACAGTTTTATCTAAATATCTATATAATAATTATAATAATTATTATTTTTATTTATGTATTTTAAGTTAATTAAATAGTTAACATGTGTATAGTATATATATTACCTTAAAATGCATTAAAAAATCCTGGCTAATGAGGTTTGTAACCATACATTTTATATAAAAATTGTTGTACGACGTTGTAGAAAACCGCGAGCCAAATGAACATTTTTTGATTATTTTGTCCCCTCTAAAATAATTTATTAAAACGTTAATGTCAAATAAAACCTAAAATATCTTGCATAAAAACGCTTCAGCTCTACCGTGACTGTTGTTTCAAACTATTTAACCTAGTTTAAAATTGGTTAAAACTGCTAAAACTTTATTATTTTGTCGATGTTGGTTTATCGGGGTAAATGTGATGTGAAGATGCCTTTGCAGGGTTGCTAAACGCGCTTAAAAACGACGAATAAGATCCTCATAAAATGTTTTTTGGGCGCAATAGCTTTCTTTCTAGCAATCCCAACTTATTGTTATTGGATCCTCTTTATTTTTAACGCTTTGTTAATGGAAAATATTTTTCCTTAAGTGAGTGCTCAAGTTGTAAATTGGTCGGAAAAGTTAGATAACAAAAATGGAGAATCGTATCTTTTTTAATATTTAAAGAAGTTTATTTTTGTTATATATAAAAGTCCTATTTAAGGAAAAGTTTAGACATTCGAGTGCTCTCTAAAAATGCAATAGTCAAAATTCCATTATTTGAATTAGTACAAGCATTCTTTACTAATAAAATAGTCGTTTTCACTTTTAAATAGTTATTTTTTACTACGTAAATAGTTAAAGTTTGGCTAATTTAAGATAAGTCACCATCTTAGACTATTTCTGAGAGTTAAAAGTAACTAATTTATTAGGCCAACAACAAAGTATTATTTGAATTAAATTCATTTACCTAAGCTCCATGGTTAAATGACCCATAAAAACAAATAAAGATGCAAAAAGTTTAGCTCAAAACAGCAACACAAATAATAACTTTAAAATATTATGAACAATATTTATTGACAAATAAATTGATTTTTATAATAGCGGCTGATAGCCGAATGGGTTATGACAACAGCTTGACAAGTGACAGACCTGAGTTCAATCCCCGGTTGGGTCAAAACTTTTTTTAAATTTAAATCTACTAATTTGACTATTTCATTCAGTAGAATTTGACACATATTTCTGCCACTTTGAAAATACCATCTGAAACCTTACATGAAACACTCTTAGATGAAGCCACAATGTAAATTTAATTGAAAATGTGACTTAGGCACTTCTTGCATTGACCCCTTCAATTGTAATTGGAACATAAACTGAATTGGCAGCAATTTTACGGTTTTTAATACAAATTTTGAAGGATATTAAAAATAAAGGTAATTTGGATTAAAAACAAACCTTTGCCTTTTATAGTAATCAATGTATTTTCAGTTTAACAAAAAAAAAACAATTTAATTTAATACATTTTTTCCTATGGTATATTTTTAATAAAAATCTTATCGACCAAAAATAAATTTAAAATGGTTTTATAAATATTCATATAGTTAGTCCCTTACGAAATCATGTATTTCATCAGGTTTAAATATAATTAAAAAAATATTAGCTTTATTTCGGTTGTCTATCAATGGATTCATTTGATAAAACATTAACAAAAATCATCATAAAAACTTGAAACTCGTTTTATAAAAAATGATTTTTGGTGAAACCTTTAAACAATATTTTTAATTAAGTTACTTCTCTCAATTTAGCTAAATGGATTAATTATTCAATTTTCTTAGTTTCTCCAAGAAACTTTTTTGACCCATTACCAGAGTTTTTGTTTTGTCTTTGCCGCGATCGTTACATACTATGCAACCAAGAACGCTTTAGACGGTGTGGATCACGTGATGTTCTTACATCTCAGTTGGCTTACTTGTTTAGTATATAAGCTCAGGTAGTCTTTTGTTTTGGGTGTGTTCCACTACACCAAGTTGCCCGACACTGATGAGACCGAAGTCGAAACAGCTGTTGAATTTAGTGGAACGCACTCAAAACAAAAACTTTGGTAAGGTGAAGGTTCATTTTCTCTTCATTAGATTATTTTGGAAAATACCTACAAGAAATATTTTGATATAGAAGTAATCTTTTGCATATTTGTTTAGTAGGCACCCCAGCGAGCATTTTTTGGGAATTGTGTCAGGTTTCACAGTTTTGAAACGACGAATTAGGCCAGTCACTCAAGGTGTCGATTTAAAAAAAATACCAACGGTTTTAAAATTTTTATAAAAGACTAAGGGTTGGTATTTTTTTACAAAATCGACTATAAAATTAACTACCAACCTATAGGTTGGTAGTTAATTGTGTAGTTGTTTGAAGTCTATAATTAAAGAGTTGAGAAGATTCGCCACTGTTGGCGTGTAACTCACACATATTGAAGGGGGCTTTTTGTATCCATAATTAGGAAGGTCATCTTACATGTTTTCTGGTATACTTTGTAATAAAATAAAAAGTCTTGGATGATTTTTGAAGATAGGTATTATTAATGGATTAAGGGATTTTGATTGCAAATCAAAACGTTTTTGTTTATTTCCAAAAAGTCCAATTTTTAGTTTTGCTTTTTCCTACTACCAATAACAGATCCAGATGACGCTTACAAAATGCTGTTAGACCGTGGTTTGTAAATTATATTTAACGATTCTATCAATTGAACCTTAAGGTTAATTAATTAATTAATTAATTAGTCAAGGAAAACTCCTACGAATCGTTTAGTTTTTGGTAGGTTCGTATAGTAATTTTACTTTTGGGAAAACTTAACAATTGTCTTGGACAAGTTTTTGTCTATGAAGCTTAAGCACTATTAAGGCTCTGTTAATGTAAAGATTTGATAAATCCTATTCTTAGCTGGTAGAATTATTATTTGGTTTTATTTTTCTTATTATTGTTATTTGATACTTAATATACAACTATACACCCCAAAGCCCGACTGACACCTGTTAGCCGTTCATACATCTTTATTAAAAGTCTCTAAACAGTTACAATATTTAACATTTTATATATATTTTTTTAATTTTACCACCGAAAGCAATAAAATATTAATAAAATAAATTAAGAATTGTGGATGATAAGGCGAAGTAAAAAAATAAATGAAAAGTAAATTGCTTTCAAACTTTTTTAATAAATGCATAAAAGCCATTTAGTAAAATTTGTCTTAAATAACAATCAAAACAGGTATTAAATGAAGCGGTTCCGTTTTATTCGTTATTGAAAGCCTTCTTTTAAGTTCGAGCAATGCAACTCATTTTAAATTTTACAAAGATTTTTTAAACTTAAGACCAAACTTTTCAACTTTTTCATCTTTAAAAGTTCTTGTACTAATTACAAAAGTTTGCCCCTTAATAATCTTGATGACTGTAAATTATATTTAAAGTTCACCGTCTTCGATAATATTTGTTTGGCAAATACTTTAAGATCAATACAATATTTCACAAAAAAGTATTTTCTAATAATTAACATTGACATACATATATGACTAAATTATTATTTACATGCGTGTTAAACACCCTGTATATTACTGCGTAATTAAATTTGTTTTCTTTGCAAAAAATATATAACATTTGAAAACAACCACTAAAAACTAAAAAAACAAAAAAACGAAAGTTATTTTCAGCTTTCTACTCACGTACGTAGTAGATATAAATGTGGGTTCTGGAACCACCTGACTTTTACTAAGATTTAAAACCATTTACTTTTTATATTAAATTGTTTTTAGATATTTAACGTTCCAAAGACTTTATGCCAACAAAAAAGAATAACTTAATGTTAAATTTAATCTGCCCTTTATTTCTGCAAGGGCAATCTTTTTTAACCGAATTCTAAACACTCCTCCCAAAGGATATTACTTTTGGGATGATCCTTGAATTCCTAAATCTCCGTTAGAATGAAAATTTATAAAGCGTGAATACGTTAGATTTTCTTGTTTTGCCAGTTTGCCCAAATTTTAACTCGAGAAATGTCTGAATTAAAATATAATTTGCATTTAATAAGGGTAGGAGTGTTCACCATTTTATTAATTATTTAATTAAAAAGGACAGTGTAATTTTAAGTTTTTAACATTATTATTTTTGTAGTATTAATTGTATTGATTTATCTCTACCATAAATAATCCCTCTATAACGAATATAAAGTTAAATTCAATTATTTTTTCCAAAAAGCAATAAATAATTCATCGGGATAATAAAAAGCCCAAACGTACATTTATTTTTTTGATATTTATGCCAAATCACCGTTTTCGGAGGTTTTTATGAGGACGAATATATTTTTCATTATTACGTTAGGTATAGCTATGATATTGATAACAAACATATTTACGTTTGATCCCTTAAGAATCAGGTCCCTGGATAGCATTCTTGTTATGGGCCTACGCTTTCTTATTATCCGATAAATAACAGACAATAAAACATTCGCTTTCTTCAGAAATAAATGACCTTTAATACCTATTTCCTTTTTTGCCCGCACGACTTTTCTCCTATTGTTTGCTTTTTTTTCTAGAATCGAACCCGAACTGATGTGAGTGCAGAGTCAGAAAGATCTTCGAGATTGGAATTAGGTAAGTAGTTTTTACATTTTACAAATAAATTGGTTGAAAAATATTTACAGGCAAATCACAAAGCCAAAATGTAGGATTTTTCTACAAACTTGACCTTTATTTAGGCATGATTTTTATCATCGTTTAAAATTCTTTTAAATGCAATATTATGGTTTAGTTTCAGCCCATTAACCCTTAACTAGTCGCGCAGGTGCACTGAGTGCTCCGTTTTTATTAAAACCTCTATAACTTTTTGTCGTTTTCTTGGAATTAAATGCCCTTTCCATGTAACCTATGACTGATGTGTCTACCATGCACTGTCGACGGCATATTCAGTTTAAACTACTAATTTCAAAGTTATGGACAGAAAACTTAAGATTGATTTAGAAATACTTCACTAAAACGTAACTAAATTTCAATTTTTGCAATGTAAAATATTTCTAAATCAACAAAATATAGAATTTAAAACCTAATGGTTTTTAAGGTATACATTTTTCTAAGAATACACAAATAAAAATAGAACGGCTAAATTTCATTCTGATTTCTTCTTTTCTGAGTAGAAGTAATAACTTTTTTGTTTGTTTTATTTTTTGTTATTTGCTTTTTGTTTCTTTTTAAAATAAATATTGTGTTTTAATAAAAATAGAGTTAATTCATCCGAATATAAGCAAAAGTAATATTAAAATTGAAAACATTCAGCAATATAGCCATTTTAAGGAGCGGAGCACTTAGTGCACCGCGCGACCACTTATGTTACAAAAATTGGCGCGAGTAGTTAAGGGTTAAAGATAATTTAATTGCATGATAAAAAATGCACAAAAACAAATTTTAATTTTAATTAAAAATTATTTAAAACAAAATTCCTATTTTAAAGGTTTCCCAACGGAATAAAACACATTTTTTTTCAATTATGGATGATATTTTATAACAAAATAAAATTTAAATATTGTCATTACACTTAAAATACAATATCCGCCAACAATCCTCCTCGACTTCTTGGACAAAAAACCAAAATTTTTGACTAAATTTTTACATAAATTTATCCCAAATTCACCAATACCCCGTCGAATATTGTCTTTCAACTGTTTATTTATCCATGCATTTTGGTCCTCCTATACAGGGGTCACCTAATAAATTGTCATCTTTTTGGGGGATGATAGTAGGTCATGTTTCCATTAGACCATCTTTTTTTTAATAAAAAAATTATGAAATTTTATCACAAAAAAATAATTTATATAAAAAATTAAAGGTGAAATTTAAAATCGACGGTAAAACCACTAAAACCCCGAGATACCTAACAATAAAAAGTAAGTATTGTTTTTTTCAAAGTATACTTTTAGGTATACCTACAAATAGCTGGGTGCAAAACAAAAAATAATTTTTAACAAAGTATATGGGTGATTCTACAAAAGTTGGACAACTTGATGTCATCAGTCAATATATTGAGTAGGTATTTTAATATTTTTTGTAAATATTTTAGTATATTACAAAATTTTTTTTTTAACTTGTCCACCCAATTTTAATGTATTTTTTCAAAAGCACGTTTGTAGAAAAACATAATAAATATTCAAAACATCAGTACCTTGGCGTGTCATAACTCCTGAACCAAATATTTGAGTGATTTTATTTTAAAATTTATTCAATTTATCTTAAATTTTTTAATTTCACTAAAAACTATAAAACATTAAATAATGTATTTTTCATATTTTATCACAGATTCAAATAATAGCAACTTTTAAAAAATTGATAACCTTTGTACTCACTTTTACCCGTCAGTTCTGTGTCCAATGTTAAAATTCAAAATTCCTGCAAAATATTGTGATTTGTTGATAAAAAAAAAGTAGTTATTTTCTTACGTATATATATTTCATTGTAATTTATATATATGTATATATATATATATACATATATATATATATATGTGTGATTTGTTGATAAGTAGCATCCACTAATAAAAAATATCACTAAAATACTTAATTTCGAATTTTAATCTCAAATTTGTATCCGTGTCGTCAGTTCCATGTCGTCAGTTCTATGTTCGATGTTTCGGTTATCTTTTTTTCGCAAACTTGCGCAGAACTTGTTTATTTAATGTCATTATTAAGTCATAAATTTGGTGTGGGTCCCATATCTAATACTTAATTATAATTAAGATATCGGTATACCCAAAACCCACCAGCCGCCACTGATGTGTGGTATTATTAAGTTGCAATAAATCTTATATTTTCCAATAAATTTAGTATTTAATTAGTACCCTGGTATACTTGTCACTTCCCTTGCATTCAAATTTAGAAAACACAGATATTTCAGAAACTGTTTGAAAAAGTGGTCTGGAACAGTATATTTATTATATTATCTATGTTCCCATAGCATAATACTGTTAAATTTTCTCCAAAAACTATATAAACAAAATGAGGTCAAAACTTGCCCAACTTTTGTAGAATCACCCATATCATTGATGACACAAATGTAATTTTTTATTGAATGTAGATTATTGCCCACTGTGCAAGCATATTTTGCGTATGTCATAGGTCATAGGTCAGGAACAACCAGTGGCGGCCAAATTTTTTTTCTTTACTAATAAAAATTTTAATTATTTTTTTATTAAAAAAAATGGCACTACCGCAAAAATGATGGATGAAAACTTTCTTATTTTGGCGTGTGCTATCATCCCCTTAAAGGATGACAACTTATTTGGTGACACCCTGTATAACATTTCTAAAATATTCAATTTTTGTTGTACAGTGTTATTGCCAAACTATATATTGAAAATAAAACGGCTAACCTATTATAATTATAGGTAAATGTACGCTTCAAAAACGATTTTACATTTTTTAATCCAAAACTAAACGATATTAAACTGGTGTCTGTTTAAACGCTTTGATCATAGTTTATGAAATCGTTCACCGTATACTTTTTAATAACGCAGATAATATTTTATGGCCCAGCAAATAAAACAGATACCTATTCATTAAACAAATAAGTCGACCGTAAAATGAAAGAAAATTTCGCACTGGATAAGTAAGCATTTCCGTGCGTAATGTTACAACTTTCCGATGACAGCCGTTACTGAATTCCCGTATTTAGCAGATTTTAATCTAAAACTTGCCTGCAAAATTATCTCTACATTCTTCTCAAATTTATCAACAAGAAGATCGAATGCGAGCAAAAGGCCAATAGAAACTTGTTATTGGGAGTTCGAGCGCTTGATACATCTTGAAAACTTGCTGACAGACACATTTAAACTCCCAAAGTCAACCAAAAATTATTTCGCAGTCCCCACAAGAAGATCTGTTTGAACTAACAAACTTCTCCAACTTTTATCTCTTTAGATAACCTTTATTTAAAAACATATGTCGTATTCACCCTTTTGTAAATGTATGTTTACTTACTAAAAACAAATATGGTAAATATATTTATTTTAAATATGTTAAACATTTATGTTAGATATAAATAATTTATCCTTAAAATGTTTGATCAAAAAGCTGAATCAAATTTTTGGCAAAACTAAACAGACGAAACTAACAATTTCTCGAAGAAAAAAAAGGATAGGAAAAAATTCAAAAAGGTTTTTAAAGATAGCGTAACCAGTTTTGTGGAGGAAATATTACACTTTTGGGTAACAATTTTTCAAAAACCTGATGTAATGAAGCAATTCTGTGGTCGAATTTGGATTCAGAACGTCAAAAACCTTTGAAAATTTTAATAGGGTTTTTGTTAAAAACAATAATTGTAGACTAGTGGATATCGAGTTTTGTATGGTTTTGAAAAAAAAAACATGAAAATTATCACTTCCCTGGGCCTACGTAGACAAATCCTAAAATCAATTCTCATTTTATGGAAATGTCTAGGAAATTACCAAGGTAATTACGTTAAAAAAACAAAAAAATTATTTAAAAACGAGTGTGTCAGTAAGTGGACGCACGTTGGACGCATGAAATAAAGCTGATAAATTAAAAAACTTATGAGTGTTATTCAACTCACGAAGTATGTGTATTACACATTGTGTAAACAAAATCTTGGTTGGTTTTTAAATTGCCAGTGTGAGAATTGAAACTTTAAAAATATTGACAATTTTGGAAAAAAAAAATTTTCTAAAAAATTAAAAAATTTTAAAAAGTGTTACAAATTTTGGAAATTTAAAAAATGTAGGAAATTTTGAAAATTTTCAAAATTTGTCCAACCATTTTTTATATATACACTATACTGTGCGTATTTTCCCACAATTATTAAATGTTTAGGCACTGTGCAAAATTTATGAACTTATGAATTACAGTGCGGATTTGTCGTTTCAAATTTTGAATTTATGCTACTGTGTGAATTTGTTTATTTTTTAATTTATTCTACTGTGAAAACCATACACGTTAAATGCACAAATTAACGTGATAACAATATCAATATCAATATTAATATAAATATCAATATCAATACTATTGTCAATGTCAATATTAATATCAATATCTCCCAGGCCATGGCACATCGAAATAATAAAACACTGCTTATAAGTTATACCCACAAAAATAACAAATACAAAGTACTTGGTCATTGAATTCTAATGCCCACAAATTTAAATTCATAATAGTTATTTAGGTCATAAGTGAGTCTATTTGTGCTGAGCTCAAAGTTTGAGCACAAAAAGACACGTCTCAGCCGAATGGCATTTTATTTTCAAGGCACAGTTTTATTTGATACTTAAAGCGTAATAACAATTATAATAACAATTATGAAAAGTATAAAGTGAGGTTAAATAGGGTTAACGGATTTTGGTCTAGATTATTTTTAAAGCTTTAATTATAGAACGCTTGAAGATAAAATTAATTTTAAACAATACAACCACCTGTATTTTATAAAAGTATCGTTAACATTATTAATATTTATCCTGCGTCTCGTTTCGCATCGGTCGGGCGGTTTAAACGATTAAATTTTGATACTTAAATATCAAATGAAAGAATCAAAGTAATAAAAAAGGAACAATCCAAAAACTAGCTTTTATCCCTCTCTAAAATGTCACAAATGGTTAAAAACCTAGCTGCATATGCTGAAAAAGTAATATTTAGAAACATTGAACAACAGTTAACTAACTTTGTATAAAATAGTATATTATGTATTAAGTTTGATAAACGCCACTTTATACACGAATTTAATTTTTAAAATGATTTAAATCAAAAATTTGTATAGAGCGCCATCTATAAAACAATACTGGAATCTGTGTGTCACCGTCAAATGTCAAATTTTTTCATTTTATAAACACAGATTATAAAGGTTATAAATCGAAATGTATTTCTTGAAAATGGACAGTTTTTCACAGTGAAAGTAAAGAAAATATTTTATGAGCACTTTACAGTGGAGTCCGTGCCCGAATTTAAGTTATAGTTTACTGCCGGCGAAATTAAAAGGTCAGTACAATGTTCATATAAACTTTTCAAATATTGGCGTTGAGAAACTATTTAATACTTTTGTATTTTTGTATTGAAATAATAAAATAATTTTCACATTTAGTATTATTTTATAAGAAAGGCACTTTATTTTAACGATTTTAGGGCATTTGACAACTGTCAACTATCTTAAAACTAACTTCAGCCCGTGACTAAAAACATGTTGCTAACTTCAGCCCGTGACTAAAACGCCGTAAAACCACAACTTGTCAATGTGTATTTGTTCGTTTTAAAGGTGGAAGTAGAAAAAATATTTAATATCTACAATCTAAATATATAAACTCTCCCATGATGGGAGTCCCATTTGATTCCATCGTTTGCCGAATAAATATTTAAATAATTCTGAATTGATATCAAAATTACCAATACCTAAAAATCAACTGAAATGTATCTACATTTATGTTAAATACGGAATAGAATAATTGAATATTAAATAGTAAACAGGTTTGTTATTTTTAAACAAATATTATAATAGACACAAAATTTAATTACGTACATTTGTATTTGTTTCAACGATTTATTTACCTAGTGTTATTACAACAATATTAAATATAATAGTATCAAGTTTGATAAATGCCATTTTAGACACGAATTTAATTAAAGAGCGACATCTATAAAACAATAAAGTAACTAACTTGAAAACCTCAAATGTCAAATTTTTACGTGCAAATTGAAATGTATATCTGAATACGATAAAGAAGCAGTTTTTCACAGTGAAAGTAAAAAAAATGTTTTATTGGCACTCCACGGAGAAGTCTGCACCCAAAATTAAGTTAATTCTAGTTTACTGCCGGCGAAATTAAAAGGTCAGTCCAATGTTCATATAAACTTTTTACAATATGTATTTAAAAATTAATTTGGTATCATGGAAATATGTACGATAATGGATGTTTTAAAGGTGGGAGTAGAATATATAACTAAATATAAATCTAAACATCGCGAGCTTTTGTAAACTGAAAACAGCATTATTAATTTAATTACGCGCTCTAA
Source organism: Brassicogethes aeneus (assembly GCA_921294245.1). NCBI lineage: Eukaryota > Metazoa > Arthropoda > Insecta > Coleoptera > Nitidulidae > Brassicogethes > Brassicogethes aeneus. Next base: position 13,010,376 of record OV121133.1, read on the forward strand.
AATTTAAAACCAGCTAAATTTTGCGCTTTACTACATAAAGGTGCACTTTTAAAGAACCAAGGATAATTATAACTATAATTAAACTATCTACTTAACGTAGAGTGAAACTTGAGCCTATTTTCGTTTAAAAATAATGTAATGCACTTAAAAAATAACGACAAATAGTTTAATGGAGGATTACGTGTAATAAAGATTTATGAATTCCACATATGATGAGAGTATAAAATAAATAAAAATGTTTTTCCCATTAAATTTATAAAAAAGATCGTTAAATGTATAGGAAATATAAAAGTTTAAGTGTGGTTTTTTCTAATTACACTTTGAAAGTAAACAATTAAAAAGCCAATTAATTTTTCATGAAACTTATCTCTTTAATTTTAATAAATCAAACCGTACAATTCTTTTATCACTATTAAAGGGTGAAATTTCTCTTCGGGACTTTCTTCGAAGTTTATTCTTTTGTTTTAAAACTTTTTAAATTAAGTACGGCAATCTTATAATACTGCAAAAAGTGGTCTCACATTTTAACACTTATGAATAGATTTTTTTAATTTAAGCATATTTAACCATTATTAATATCGAGAGTTTTTAATAAGATTTGTCGGTTTTTGCTTTGTTTTTGAGATACACACTTAAAAAAACAGATTTGTTAACATCATTACTTATGCTACTTTTATTTTGTAAAATTTGTCAGATTTGAGATAAAATATCAAATAAAAATGGCTTTAAATTCATTCTGATTGTTGATTAAAATATTGTGTGCGACTATTGGACAAAAAAGGAGATTTCACTCGCGTGTTAACTCCACCCTCGAGGAATCTCCTCTTTCTCCCACTAGTGGCATAATATACTATATATAATAATGTAATACTCGTATTATTTAATAAAATTAAAATTTTTGTATATTTCCTATGCATTTTCAATTGAGAAAGTGGCTGTCTTAAATTGAGTTAGAGTATGAGTATAAGAGATGTATAACCAGCCCCATTGCCTCATCGCTCCCGGGCCCCGCATAGGCCTCTGTTTCCTTGCCCGATTTTCTTTCGCCACCCGTGTTTGCTGGCTGCGAATGGCCATTGTGTCCCGTACTGACCCCTAATTAGGGCTCGAGAGCGAAATGCCAATAGTTTTAGTAGCCATTCCCGGGTTCGCCGAGCCGATGCTATACGCCCAGTAGGGCCATGAAGGAGGTTGGACGAGAGGGATAGATGTTTTGGTGTTTGGGGGACAATTACGCCGACTCAAATCTAAGTACGACGCGTTACCCCCTTGACCAGGCAGTTAGTATTACTCCAAACATTTGGGATTACTGTTCGTGTCCAAGTAGGATTTTTCCTGCACATGTGTCTTCAGTCTTGAAGCCGAAAACCATCAATAGATAGTTCAGTAGCTGGATATGTTACTTGTACTTTTTGATGTTTTTTTTTAATTGTTTATTTCCGCAGTAGTGCGAAATTTCTAACAATTTTTTTGTGGCAGAATTGTTTTTTTTTTCTTAAATTCCAAAATTTAGTATTGCATTTATTTATTAGTTAAACAAATGACAAGCGCAATTATTCTGTTATAATCTAATGTGTTTAGAAATCCAATAGAGTTTGATTAGTATGCTGTTTATACTATGTTAGGGTTTTAATGATTTATTGAGTGTTAGTTTATATTATGTGTGTCAAATGTTTATTATAGGTCTCGTTTGGGTTAAAATTAACGTTATTTATTGACGCCGTTCTTTAAGTTACTAAGTTTTATGCCTTACGCATTCGTTGACAGATGTATTGTCCTACACATCTTTGGTGTATCACCGCGATAGTTCGATTGGGAAGTTTTGTTTTTTGTTGTTTGTATTTTTTCTTTGTCTTTGTCTTTCTAATGTTTCTATTGTTACTGATGTTTGTTGTTTTTTTCTAGAGTTTAAGCAGTGTGCCTTTCTTAGGCTTTTAAAGGTATCTGTCGTGTTTAATTTTGCAAATTATGTGTTAGGTCATGCATATGCTTCAGGATACTTATCAATTTTTTGCGAATGGCCACTTCCCCTCTTGTTTGCAGTGGCGGCCCGTCAGGGGAAGCAGGTGAGGCAGTGCCTCATCATAGAGAACTAAAAAATTAAGTATAATTTAAATATTTTACTTTCTATAATATACTATAAATTTTTAATATTTGGATTACATGAATTGTGAAATAGTCAATAAAATTGATTGATTTTATACGTGGAATACATAGCAACATTTAAATTATTTGAATTTCAAACGACCGCAATTTAAACTAATATTTATAGCTAGATGATTGCCTCAGAAGCATGCCTGAACTAATTTAGACTCACGATTGGCGTTAGCCTTGTTGTCTCGTTCTATTACAATGCGATATCATAGTTGTCTCCTTCTCCCGTATTGGCATACGCGAGGCAGGCACGCCTACATCCAAGGAAATAAGCAGGTGTTGTGGCAACACTGTTGCTGAATTTTGGATAAATTATACCTTACACGTTTTTCAAAATTCAATAATAAATGGTATTATTGTTCTTATAATAAATCGATTTAATCGAAATTATATTTCCATTATAAAATAAACATATTTTAACACTATCGCCATCTTGTAGCCATCATAGTAACCAATAAAATAAATACAGATTCCTTCTTTAGGTCTGTTTTGGTTATAAAATTCTGAACTTTTTGAAGAACAAATCTGTGGTTATTTACGCAATATTTTGTTTATTCTTTTTCTATGAGTTTGTCTATTTTATGATTCTTTTGTAAGTGGTTTATTCTGTGGGTTTAGTTAATTGAACTTGGTGATTTATGTGAATTTAGTCATTATGGATATTACGGTGAGAAATTGTACCGATATTGTTGACCTTCACGTGGTTCTTGCTGAACAACGAAATATTAATTAGACAAAAATAAGGTTTATTTAAAATAAACGTAATTTTTACAATAAAATATATTTAATTGAAAAAGTAGAGGATTCCTTCCCCACCACAGTCTAAGTTTTTTACTTAGTTTTAAGTATAGGTGAACTGCGACGTCAGTTTTTTTAAGTTGGGTTTAAAAAAATTTCTTCGCCTTTAAATGAGGGCGAAACCCTGCCTCTGCCTCACCAAAATAAAATGTCACGGGCCGCCACTGCTTGTTTGACCTCTTTTGTTTGTCTAGTGAAAAGCGTCCAATGACAGGTGATATACCTATAGGACCAGAAGATGAAACTTGTCACTTAACTCTTTCTTATCACATAACACTTCACTCTTTATTGACCTTTACACTATTTTAGTCTGCACTTTATGAAAATTGTTTGTTTCACTATAATTGGTTTGCACTTTTGAAAAATTATTTGTTGGTTTTAAACTTCAAACTTTTACGTTTTAAGAGCTCTCGCTGCTACAATGCGTAATGCCTTGTCAAGTGCTGGAACCTGACTATATATTTTAATTTGAGAAAGTGGTTTTAAATTGTGAGAAAAATTAATCTTTCTTCACGAGTTACTGTCCAATGAGACGACAAGATTTTAATTTTCCTCAAAGAAGTATTTAAAATTACCATGACGATTATACAGTGGTTCCATAATTTCTTAAAAAATTAATTTGGGGCAATTGGATAAAGGGGTCCTAATAAGTACATATTATTATAATAAAACCAATAATTAATAAATTTATTTTTTGTAGTTGCATAGTCTGTTAATTAAAATTAATAAATAAAAAAAAATCAAAATCGTTACGTTGTGTGCGAAAAAGATTAATCTAATTTAAAGAATAAATCAACCCAGTCTGTTGGCAGGAAAAACCGGAAATTCTCTTATTCCTGCAAAAACCTGTTTTCCAGGTCAATATGTGTTCAGGGTCCGAACAAGTTAACAACATATTAATTTTCGCTTTTTTCGGGTTCATCAATCATTTTCTTTTGATGTCTGCAAGTAAAGAACGTCCCCGAGGATTCCGGAAACTGAAAACTGAACCCAGGACTATTATTTGCTGATGCGCGCTGAATATTTAAACGGAAGGACCTTTACGATGAAAAAAACCGTTTAAATTATTGAAATTTCGGGCCATTACTTATTCAATTTAATTAAGTGGCTGTCCCAATGCTACCCTTTAAATAAGTTAAATAACTTGCCTACTCTTAATACATATTGTACGATGATTTAAAAAAATAATTTTATAATAAAACTATACTGTTATGAAAATCAGATTTGCTAACATGAGTTTGTAGTTTGTTAATTTTATTTTATAAAATTGTAATATAATTTTTTATAGAAAACCAGGGTTTCTAATTATTTTAACAAAGGAAAATATTTTACCGGTTGTTTTGTAAAGGTAAAGTTCAATTTTGTAAGCATTTTGTTAATTTCAAATGTTTCAAATTATTTTGTTAATGTTAACAAATTATTTCGTTGTAATAGTACACGTGATTTTAGGCAGTCAATCAAAACATTTTCCACTGACAATACGCTTCAACCAGTTCAACTGACTTCAGCGTCTGAAACTTCCCCAATAGCACAAAATATTGGTCCTATATGGGGCGCGTCTATGCCCAATATTTTATTTGGGGCCCATATTGGATTTATTTAGCCGATGTTAGCCCTATATTGGCATAAAATGATAATTTAACGACAGACGTTTGTTTCCAGGATATGTCTATACTACACTGTTCAAAATTTCATGACCATTTTATCACCAAATTAACACCATACATGGTCTATATCGATACAAACCAAAATGGTGTTAAATATGGTTCGTTGGTCCGGTGTTAATTCAAATACTAAAATAGTGTAAATTTAACTTTGACACAGTATTAATAGTTATTTATGTATTAAGGGCATAATAAGGTTTTTATGGTCCAAGGCGTCGTAGGACCATAAAAACCAGTTATGCCAGCAATGCATACAAAACTTTATGCACGCTTAATATATTATTATTTTTAATATATTATTGTTTTTAAAGACGTTTACGTCAAAGAATTTTTGTTATAATTGTCATATTATAATGTCAACTGATATCAGTCAGCAGGCCCGTTCCTGGGGTGTCTGGCGCCTGCGTGCTGCATTCGTTGGTGCGCCCCTTTTATATTTAAATATAATATATTAAATATTTTAATTTTAAGCCGTAAAATTTAAAAAATATATATTTTGTGACAAACTGGCAATATGTAATTGAAAATGTAAAACCGCTTAAATTAAGTATAAAAAATATTTATTAAATTACCAAACAAACAAGCAATATCATAAGGGCATCTATTTCTTCGAAAAAAATCGAAAAAACACGTTGCTAAGTAATATTTTAACAAGAAGCATGAGTGCTGGTGGCAACAAAAATCCGAGTCGAAGAGGAGGATTTTTGCACCTGCACGAATGCATTTTGTTAAAAAATATTACTTAGCATTGTGTTTTAAGGATTTTTTTCATAGGAAAAGTTAGATGCCCGAATGGTATTTGAAAAGACTATTTCATGAGTAACAGTTAACAATTAAAATATAAATTGCAATTTTTGGTGACAACACTGTCAGCTGTCAAGTTTTGCCGCGGGAAAACTCGAAAAAACTGCTGACAGGTGCTGTCATACAGTTTTTCCACCTAGAAACCATTTGTAGTTCAAAATTGCGCGTTTGTGATTGGTGGAAATTAAGACGATGGGAATAGTCAGTGATAAAAATACTCTAAAGAAAACAAAAAAAAACAATCTAAACAATATAATAACTTCAACTGGTTTTTAGTGACGTACTCTCTAAAAATGACTAGTTTTCAAAGTAAAAAAGCAGTCACTAATAACTTTAGTCCACAGCAATTTGTATCCCGGGCATTTAACAGCTTATTATTGTCCCCTGAATTCGAAAATACCGTCAAAAATTATGCAGTTTTTAAGATATAGTCAATACCATATTATATGGAAAATTTACTAAATCTTAAAAACGTTCTACTTTTATAACTTTTGACGACATTTTCGGATTCAGCGGACAATTTTACATAGGAGTTGACTGCTAAATATCCGGGATACAAATTACTATTGACAATAATTATTAGTCGCTGCTTTTTCGCTATTTCAATTAGACTAATTAACTTAGTCATTTTTGACTAATTCTATTTTAGAGTTACTACTGTTAAACTTTGCTACCGACAACTGCAACTATCAAACAAATACTAAAGATTATATGACCATTTCTCTCCTTTTATTTTGATCCTCGTATTAAAACAAAATACGTATTGCAACATCAAAGCGGCAAAAGGCGCTTTATAGCGACCGAAAAAAAGAGCGGCCGACGCAAAAAAGGCAGAAATCTTTATCCAATGTGTGTTTAAGTATCATATGCAAGAAAGTCTTTGATTTTGCGCCCCCGAAATGTTGCGCCTGCGTGCGTGCACGCACTGCACGCTCGCCAGGAATGGGCCTGTCAGTCAGTTTTAAAGTTTAAAGATGAATGAAATTGAGGAAGCAGCTAAAAAGGCGAAAAATTGCGGCCTGCTGCAGGAAAAATCAAAATCTTTATACGAAAAAACTTACTTCGAATATATCAAATGGTGTAACATGTTGTTTTTAATTTTTGACGTTTCATTATAGCCCGCTGGGTCATAATAACGCCCGGGGGCTATAAAAGGACGTTTACGTCAAAGAATTTTTGTTATAATTGTCATATTATAATGTCATCGTGCATAAAATAAATTTTAACTGGTGTTAATTGAACTCCTTTTTAATGTAAAGTATTATGTGTTTTTGGTCAAATTAAATCATACTACACAGAAAAAAAGGAAAAAAAAGGAAACAGGAAGTTCCTTGACGCATTACTAGTATATTACCAGTGGTATTATTCCAAAAAAATTGAACCTTCAACTCGCTAGAGATAATGTTTTTAGTGCGTACCACCAACTTAAAATACTGTAGTAGCAAAGGACTACCTGAAAATATGGTTTGGGGCGACAAAAAAAAATTATTGTGAAAGTTTGAGTCCATAATATTATTATTAAGAGGTCTATCATCGCAATTTTAATTTTTTTTCCCTCATCAAGTTTTTGTCTCAGAACTCCCAAACCATTGAGTTTAACAAAATTTACTTAAAAATATTTTTTTAAGAAAATTAAATGCTCTACAAAAAAGGTTAAATAAAATTTTTTGTCAGATGAACCGTTTCCTTAAAATCATGCCCTAAATTTAAATTCCAATTATTAAAAGCATAATAAACATGTGTGCAATATTAACTATTGTAACAGTATTTAATTTTATTACGGTAGCTTTTACTCACAATTTTTGATTGTAACGGACGCTACAAAAATTCCCGAGTAGCGTGGAATGGCTGTATAGTCTAGGCCATTAAAAAATATTATTTTCTAGCATCGTTTAACAAATCAAATTTGAATTAAAATCTAAAAAAACATTACAACTTAAAGATAAAATGGTGTATGCCATTTTACCCAGCTCTTTTAGAACATTTACTTTAATTAATATCTTCCCACTGTACTTTATAAAACAGCAAAATAACTTAATGAACAAGTAACTAGGTAGTAATTATGTACGCGTCCTGTTAAATCAACCGTTCCCACCCAGAAGTCCCTAAATGGAAATTATTTGCCAAACATCACCGTCAATCGTTTCGGGGAAAAGTGAAGTTTGTCGAAATTGTTTCGAAAAGTTTGCTCCCGAGTCGGTGGAAGTTTCTGGGCGACCTCGATTCGTAGATGGAGATAATTTAATTGCGTCATCGAGGTCCCGTCAACAAAACCCGGCTTTTTACGGTGCGTACATAAAAATATCACGTCGAAAAAATACCTTAAGATTAGAGCCTCGCACGTCACTCAATCTTTGTTTTATCACACTAGCTTTGATAACATTTTTCTGTATTACAGATAGTTGGCGTCTTTGCTCTTTTATGTCTAAACCGTCATTTATCTTTTCTTTACTTTACTTTATTCCATTTTTGTAAAAATTGTATGTTTTGATTAACTTTTTTTAAATTTTAATGTATTTTATGTAAAAAAAAACAACCATTATTTGACATTTTTTGTCGTTTATTTTAATTATTGAATTGAAAGGGCAACAAAGTAAACAAGTTTCGATATTTTTTATCCAAATTAAGCCCACAAAATTTAATGCATTGCATAATTTTCCTTTTTTCTACCTTAAATTTATTAAATCGTATTAAATATCGAATTGAATTATTGTGCTTAATCCTCATCATCGTCGTACATCTTTTGCTGCAAATTCCAGCAAATGAATCCAACTTCTTTCCGCCATACCCATAGATATCTACCAATGCTCTAGATTTGCAGTTACTTGGTGAAATAGTTCTCCATGTTCACCAGTTCGACAAATTTTTCAGGATAAAAAACAGAAAATATGTTTTAAATGACATATTAAAGCTAATTCATTACAAAAAGGAGAGCATTTTTTCAATGAATTGGCGCAAATTTTAGGCCCGATATGAACCAAGAACATTTTCAATGGCAGTTATAACACTGCCATATGCGACAAACTTGTCAACTTTTTTAATTTTCATTTTAATTTTAATGTTTGAATTTTTTTTTCTTATAATTTTAAATTTAATTTTATCTTAAACATATTCAATATTTATCAGCAATATTTTTTTTTAAGTGTTTTGTTAGTGTTTTTATTATATTTAACATGTATTATTAAAATTATTTAATTATTTTATGAATTAACATACTCCACTGTGTATTTGACGATGTAAACCTATTAGGTAATAGCAGAAATAAAATTATTATTATTATTATTACTTTGAGAGCATTTTTAAATGCTTGATCTTTCATTAAACGTCGTATATCAGGTCCATTTAAATTAAATGTTAAAGTTTAAATTTTAAATGTCAAAAATTAATAGATGCACTTCAATGTGCTTAAACGATAAAGTAGATAAATGCGCCTTTATACTTCAATTCGATATTAAATTTTGATAAGACCTAATAAATAAGATTGGAGATTGAATTTTGGGTACTTTAAGCATTATGTGAATAAAAATATATCATATAATAGTCGAAGAGTAATGTTTATACCGAAACCCATTTACTTTGTTGCCTTTTCAATTTAATTAGTAATTAAAAAAATGACACAAAAATTTCAAAAAATAATACCTTTTACCAAAAAAAACATTATAATTTTAGTTTTGGTATTTAATAAAACAATTATCTGCAGAAAAGTGCTTTATTAAATATTCCCTATATAACACTGCTATTGTATTATACTTAAAGGAGTTAAAAGACATTTTTCTACGAAAACTATGTAAAAGTCACATTTTGTTATGGCAAATAATACGGCTACAATGGAACCAAAAATGTTCCATTTGACATTTATCTACCCATGACTTTGTATGGAGTCCCTGTATATTTTTGACAAAAAATGTCGAAATATACTGAACATACAAAATGGATTTAAGGCAAAATAATTTAATAAATAATCAAAATATAAACGAAAAACTTACATTTTGAGATAATTGGGCAGAGCATTTTATTACCCAATTATATCGAATCCTAGACGTCCTAGAGCAAAACAAATGGCATTTTTGAAATCAAATTAGGTAATATAGGTTGGTCTACTTAATGTTAGTAATTTGAACTATCATAGTGATATTATTGATATTTAATCGAGGTCCATATACCCAACTTTATGTTAAGTTTGCCATTACAAAATGTGACTTTTACATAGTTTTCGTAGAAAAATGTCTTTTAACTCCCATAAGTACTACAACCTAGAATTTGGTCAACATTTTCTTACACGAGGTGTGTTCAGAAAATAACGGGAATTGTTAAATTTCGCGGGTTCGGTCCGAGTGTCATAAAATTTTCTTTATTATGTTGGTATACATGCCCCCGAAGTATGATAAAAACTGTTTTTATTGTTCACTTTGTCTGTGGCAGCCTTTAAGGTTAGACGTGTTTTATGAGCTCGGCGATTTTTCGTTCGTTAAAAGAAATGGATCAAAGAATTTGTATCCAATTTTGCTTAAAAATGAAATAAATTCTGTGAAATGTAAACAAAGGCCTATAGTGAGTCTGCTATAAGTAAAACAAGAGTTTACAAGTGGTATAAGAGTTTTCAAGATGGCCGTGAAGACGTTGAAGATGACGAACGCCCCGAATGCACAAGCACATTAACAACCGATAAAAACATGGAAAAAGTGGAAGAAATTGTTATAAACCATCAGAGAAGTCGCTGATGATGTTGGTATATCGATTGGCTTATCCCATGAAATTTTTTAGAATGTTTTGGGTATGAAACGCGTGGCAGCAAAATTTGTTCTAAGATTGTTAAATTTTAAACAACATTTTTGGCCAAAAACAATACTGAAATGATGCCCCAGCCTCCATATTCGCCAGACATGCCTCTGTCTGACTTTTTCCTATTCCCAAAAATAAAGAGAACCTTTAAGGGCCTTCGTTTTGCAAGCATAGATGACTTTAAAATCGCATCGCTGAAAGAACTAAAGGCTATACGAAAGATCGAGTTTTAGAAGTGTTTCGAGTATTGGAAGAAGAGCTGGCACATGTGCATAATATCCAATGGGAACTATTTTAAAGGCGGCAACATTAATGTAGATATTTTCTGTACACACCTCGTATAGCTATAGCTCCTTAAAAATTTAGTTATGTTCGTAGTTTATACTTATTTTCCTTAGTATTTTTTAATATCATAAATTGTTTAAAATAATAATAACAAAATTACTAAATTTGACATGTAACCTAAAAATTTAAAGTAAATACGATATCTTCAAAATTCTCAGTAATATGAACATAACTATACCATTTATAAGCAAAACATGTTGGTCTGTAATACATACAGACAAAATAAAAATAGACTCTCTCTACATACCGATATTCGAGGAGATATTGGAGGAAATACACAAACTTCACCCTACCTTAGATGAAGAAGATTTCGACTTGTATTGGCCTTACTCCCCGAACGATTATTTGCACGTAGTGAACTATAAAAGTTACTTTACCGCACTGCAACTGATGGTGAGGCCGATTATTTTACTATTTCTAAACGACGTCGTGGAAAATCACGATTGTGTTGAGGCGTATCGCGAACTAAAAAGTCTGGATTTCGATGAAAGCAGAGACGATAGAAAAAGTAAAACAAGTCCATATGATGCCACGATAGTTGGAAGAGATAATAGCAGTCAAATAAATTTATTAAATTTCGAAGCAGAATTGTTAAAGGAAAAAGTTTGTTGCACAAAGGAAGAAATATTTGCGTATGCCCTAAGTAAACTCCCAAAAATCGAATGCTTTACAATGGATCAGCTGCAAAAACACAACTTAATGGAACTCGCGAAAAAAGGTTGGTTTTCTTTATAAAAAGTAATTAAAAAAGAATAATGAATTAGGAATTGGTAATTGAAAAAACACGATTTATTTTTAATTTAAAGAAGGAAATTTAAATTTAAGGATATTTTTACATAATAAAAGAGTCTGTTCTGCAGGCTTATTTTATTATCTCGCTGTTTCCTTTTAAAAATGTTTGCGTATTCAGAAATTATTAAGTATTAACAACAAGGGCGTCATGTAGGGTTAATTAAATATTTTTTCTACTACCTACCTTACTGGAAAACTTAATTTTCCACCCCCGAGCGAAAAAAATTTCCTCCCTCTTTTTTTTTAAAAATTTTACATTAGTAAGAGTTTTTGTACCTTGTCTAACCCTATTTGATTTTGTAGGAAAAAGATTTACTCCGCGCTTGTCCAATCATTCTTTTAACAAACTATATTCAGTTTCACATCGCTTTTTCGATTTTTAAGAAAGGAAATTAATTGCAACTATTAAATTTATGAAAAACATTATGACAGCTTATAATAGTTATTTATGTATTAAGGGCATAATAAGGTTTTTATGGTCCGAGGCGCTATTTCGAGCCCGAGCGCGTTAGCGCGAGGGCTAGAAAAGCGTCGTAGGACCATAAAAACCAGTTATGCCAGCAATGCATACAAAACTTTATGCACGATTAATATATTATTATTTTTAATATATTATTGTTTTTAAAGACGTTTACGTCAAAGAATTTTTGTTATAATTGTCATATTATAATGTCAACTGACATCAGTCAGTTTTAAAGTTTAAAGATAAATGAAATTGAGGAAGCAGCTGAAAAGGCGAAAAATTGAGGCCTGCTGCCGGTAATATCAAAATCTTTATACGAAAAAACTTACTTCGAATATATCAAATGGTGTAACATTGTTGTTTTTAATTTTTGACGTTTCATTATAGCCCGCTGGGCCATAATAACGCCCGCGGGCTATAAAAAGACGTTTACGTCAAAGAATTTTTGTTATAATTGTCATATTATAATGTCATCGTGCATAAAAACTGTTATGTTTGTATTACCAAAAATACCATAACAACAAAGCGTTGTCAACATAACGTCGGCGACGCAACACCTACTTAATATTTTGTCATAATTTTATAGCCCCATACCGAGTAAGTAAAAGGAACAGGAACGCTTAAAATGTCTTAAAACCGTTAGAAGGTAATAGAAAAAACTATATACATACCTCAGGAGGAAAATGCGTTTCCTCCCTTGAATATTTAATGCCCTTCGCTTCGCGTCGGGCATCAAACTATTCGCGGGAGGAAAAGCACTATTTTCCTCCCATGGTATGTAAATAGCTATTTATTCAATTTGATAATTTCATAATATACAGGGTGCAGCAGGTATCCTTTTGTTATTTAAAGGTCGGTTAAATTAGACAAAAGTTGAGAAATTAAAATAGCATTTAAAATTTTAAAAATAAATCAGCGATTCTCAAATAATTTTGAAAAAAACTGAAAAACTGTCAAACCAAAAATTCTTGTCAATTTTGAAAAAGTATATTTCCATTTAACCCTTTGCGGCCTGGTGATCCCATATAGATACCACCTTTTTATGAATTTTTATAAACTTATCGGCGTCGTGCCATCTATGAGTTACCACCCACACTACATTATTTGTGGTGCCATCTATTGAAAAAAAAATTAAACTTTGTCGCAGAGATCGCGCGATACGCTGTACTTACCCCTATATTATGACAGTTCGCGCCTTTTTGTCACAGCCACTTTATATTGTTAATAAGTTTGTTATTTTTGAAGTAAAATGGGCGGTAAGTGAATTTATTTATTCTTAATAGCCATGCAAAACTAAAAAAAATATAATATTTATTCTTTTTGCAAAAAAAATAAGTCAATTTGGTGTCAACATTTGGTGGTTCCCACAGGGACCACTAGGTTTCAAGATACCTACCTATTTTATTTTTTAGATACTCACTTTTTCATTTATTTTCTATTTCATTGCTATTTTTAACAATACTAACAATAATAATAATTTTTATTAATGTTAATACCAAAATTTACACTGCGGTTGTTCATATTAAATAAATTGCGCAAATTTATTAAAAAAAACCGAATGACTTTTCAAGATCTCGATGACCTTTCTGCGGACGCTTTCAATACTTTGATTGAAGAAATTCCTTCTGATATTGAATCCAATGCCAGCGAGTATGAATCAGATGATGAAGCAGAAAAAACTGCAGTAATAGAGGAAGAGGTTATTGAAAATGAAGAAGAGGGCAACAGAAACGATTATGAATCAGATAATGAAGAAGAAAAGAATGCAACAATAGAAAAAGAAGTTATTGAAGATGAAGAAGATTGCAATGAAAACCTTTCAGACAGTGTAGATGAGGAAATGGACATTCCTTTGATTCATTTTGTGCCAGATCCTGCGGAAAAAATAATTTGGAGACGTATATTTGCTCCTTCAATAACTTATGCTTAGGCCTGGTGGTCTCCATAAGGACCACCATTTTTTTATGCTTTAGAGTTAAAAAAAATATTTTTTTTTCATTTTTACAACTTTTTTGTAACTTCAATAATAAAGTTTTAAAAAAAAAATATTTTTTTTTCTTAAATAAATAAATCCGTCCGCAAAGGGTTAAACATACACATTTATCTACATTTTCATCAAATTTGTAATTTTTGCCTTCTAGAGTTTGACTACCATCTTTTGTTTTTCCTATGGCCGCCATATTGGAATTTTACATGGTTAGATAGAAAAAAAAATAACGATGTATCAAAGTACATAAATTATGGCTGGCTTTATAAAAACAAAACATGGTGATCGTAGCTCAAAATATAAAATTTTGATAAGGTCTAAATTCATTTATACCGTTTTTTTTTTTGTTTTTTTTTTTGGGCGTTAAAGGGTTAATTTACCGACCATTCAATATTTATTCTGTATTTAATGTTAAATTTTATTTTATACGCTTTTAATATTTACTTTATAAAGATTATAAATCATTAATACTTAGTTCATTTTAAATTACCTTTTATATCCTAACACCATATATCGTTCGACCATGAACTTTTAATATAAAAAGTATTTTTCCCTTTAGTCAAATGTTTTAAATCACTAAGGGCTTTATGCAGAAACGTTGATTTATTTATATCAACTGATTTAGCATATCAGTGGATTAAGGTTTTTGCATAACATGGCAATGCAGTAATTTTCTTTAATAACTTATTTTATAAAATAAATTGGGTTGGGTTGTGTTGGGTAGTTGATTTCCACAGTGTAGTAAATATTAAAAGCATATAAAATAAAATTTAACATTAAATACAATAAATATTGAAAGGTCGGTAAATTAAACAAAAAATTGAAGAAAAAAACAGTATAAATGAATTTTTGACAGAATTTACGGAATATATTTTTGACGCCAATATCAAAATTCCTTTATCGAAAGGGATCATAATAGAAGCAGAATCAACAACATTTGGTAAGTTATTGAAGAAAAAAATTAATTTCCAAAAAGTGCAAAAACACCATGTTAAATTAAATGAATGGAAAAAGTATCGCCATTTAGGCAGGGTTAAGCGGCATCGGAATTTTTTTTAGTTTCAAAATTGTGTTTAGGTTATAAACTAACAATTTAAACGATACCCAAGTAAAAACAGCCAACTTGGTAAATAACGGACACCCTAATGTAGGTACATATTAACAAATTCTTTTATTTTTTTTAATAAAAAAATAGTCGCAAATCACTTAAAATTGTTTTACAACTACCTAAAATGCCCTTGGAATAGCTTTCATTCATGAAAGCTATTTGTTTGGTGAAAGAGTTTCTAGACTCGCAGTGTTGTTCCAGAAGCTGCAAGATACGTAAAATGCAAGTTATAATTTGTTGGCTTGACAGCTGCGGCGACACAGCTATCGCGTATGCAAGCTATTTTAATAACGAGCTGAGGTTTGCTAAACACAGTGCTCCTGAATGAGTCATAGGTCACATAAAAATGACGCCAAAAAGTGAATGCGCTATCGGAATAAAGACCCTCTCTAGAGTATAAAAACATGTTTTTCAAAATTGTAGTTGATCCTTTGTTTTGGAAGTTAATTCAAATATCAACTGTAATTTAGTGGCTTATTTAAGATTTTTTGCGAATTTCTTTAAAACTGAGCCCTTTAGGAAAAAATTTAAAATTAATAATTAAAGACGACAAAATTATCTATTAAATGATGCTTCAACAACCGCAACCATTGGCGTAGAAATAATTTATTTAAATTACAAAATGTTTAACAACTTGATGTTTTTGCACATTAATTGCCGAAACCATATTTCCCAAAAAAAAAGGAAAGGACAACAGTAAATGGTTTATCTATTAATAAACTATGTATTTAAGAAAAGCAGGACCCTTAAATAAATTGAGTACCTAAGTATTGTAAGTTCAGTTGAGGTATACGGTCACGCAATAATACTACCATCAGTTACATTAGCTTACATTAAATTGCCAACAAGTAGTAAATACAAAAATCTAGTTAGCCATCACCTTTGTCAGGCGTATTTTGGAACGGGCTAGTGAAACTTCTGGAAAAAGAACAAGCGTTGAGATGGCCTAAAACGCTGAATTTGGTCTCTAAGAACTACCAAGGTAACATATTTAAGGGAAATGCATGTTAAATTCTTCTGAAACGTCCTGACACTCTTTTTACAAAAGATTTTCTGAAAACTGTTAGTCCTTTGGTTATTTTACCATACGTGTCCCAATTTAAGACTATGGATAAATTAGTTAAGAATTATTTTTCCACCTAAACGCCAAATTTAAACTAAATAAAAATGCATATATATATAAGTAAGTACTAAAGTTTGTATACAAACTTTAGTACTTTAGTACTTACTTGTCTTTTTTGTTTTATATAGGTTATATTTCTTAAAAAAAAACATACCCAGTCAAACATAAAAAATTCACGACTACGTCTATGGATTTCGTAGGCCAATAGTTTAGGCATAATTATGGAGGCATGATTTAAGAGATAATTAAGTCACCTTTATTTCCTTATTCAAACATTTTTTTCCAAAGGCATTCGTTTTAAAGATAATAACAAAAACTTAAAATGAATCACCAAATGAAGTTTGATATTTGGATTATTAAGCAAAACTTCAACATAGGAACAGCTACTATTTTTTTTTAAACATATTTTTAAACTTCAGATGACATCCTTATTCCAATACTTCAGTCAGTTTTTGGCGTCATTTTTGTGACCTATGACTCGTTCAGGACCACTGTGTAAAGCATTAAAGATAGCATTTAATCCCACTCGCGTTTAATGTTGAGAATATTACACTATTATTATGTCTCACTTTACTGGAATGCTAAATATTGGTAGTATTTAGATTAAATAAAAATAAAAAAACAAAAGGTTTAATATGAAATTTTATATCAAAGTTGTTAGTTATTAAACCCTTGGAAATTGGGTCGATAGGTGAAGGGAAATAAACAATTCGCTTGGACCCAA
Organism: Brassicogethes aeneus; assembly: GCA_921294245.1. Lineage (NCBI taxonomy): Eukaryota > Metazoa > Arthropoda > Insecta > Coleoptera > Nitidulidae > Brassicogethes > Brassicogethes aeneus. Next base: position 13,027,120 of record OV121133.1, read on the forward strand.
AGAGTCGGCAGAGAAATATAAAGCGTCAGGCGTAAATACATATCCGCACAACATTTGATAGCCAGAAAATGTATGAATATATGAAAATTCCATTTGGCCCCGGACCAAAATTGCCATCTCCATTTCATTTATCTAGTACTTTATTATGGCTTTATGCCTTGCTCTCTCTCCCAATTTCTCTTTCTTTTGAAGTCCAAGACATGTCCAATTTGTAGAAACATTTACAGTGGGTCAAATAAAAAACATTATTTTTTCGTAAAATAAAAATTAAAACTTTCTAAACATATTTAAGATAATTTCTTAATTAACATTTTCCCAAACATTTTTTATCCCACTGTGATATTAGTGGGAACATTCGAAGACTCTCAATTGCCGAATGCCGACCTGAATGCAAAAGATAAAATTGTTGGTGCGAAAGGTCGAAATTGGAAAATAACTTGAATGCAATGATTAATAATCTCCTTTAAATTTCAATGGACGATTATTGATAGTGCACCTGAAATACTGGATATTTCATGCGGCTTATTAGTATTCTTCCCGAATTCCAGACCCAAGTTAGGTGCTTACTCTTCTTTAATGTTTATTTATTATATTTATAATTATGTTTTTATCAAAATATTCAGCGTATGTGACAAACGAGTGTTTTGAGAATAATGCCGGAAAATGTTAAAAATATCAAGAGAAAAAAAATTATTGTGAAGTTGGGTGTTTTTCGGAAATCCTGGGTTACCGGTTTGTCAATAAACAGTGGAAATCCGAATAAAGAAATAAATTGCATACAGTCCCAGTAAATATAAATTGTACCTATTAGCAGGGTTGCCAGATGGCGATTTTAAAATTTCCCCAGATCAAATTTTATTTTTCCCCAAAATGACACTATTTTTTTAAACTTTTCCCCAAAATAAAAAGAGAAAGAAAAACACTCTAAGATTATTATTAAACTTTAAACATTTATAATTTTACATTACCATAATGCGAAGATTCAAGAAAACAAATTCAAGTAGATTAGAAAATTGCAAACTTAAACTACACTAAATAATAAAGAAAAACAACTTACCGGAAAATGGTGCTTCTGTTTCCCAATAATAGCCCGATAATGCCTTGCATTCTTAGACATGTTGTTAGAATTGTTCTTACGCAAATGTTTAACTATGTTAGTAAAAGTTTCTCTATGCACAGACGTGTCACAAATTTTAATTTCTTATTTCTTCTTCGTCTTCTGCTTTAATAGAATAACAGCATATTGTAATTAAACGAATAAGATTCTTCGGAATCTTCTCCCCAAGTTTTCCCCACAATAATTTTTTCTCCAAAGATTTCCCCTTGTCATCGTTTTCCCCAAAACTTATTTTTTTGCGAAAAAAACCCCAATCTGGCAACTCTGCCTATTATATACAATTTACGTGAAAACTGTAAACATTTTAATTCATTAATACGTTGTCATGAATTCGTATACTCTTTTAAAATGAATTTGTCAAAAATAACTAATTATAAGTCATATTTGACTAATTGTCATAGCGAAAAAGCAGTCACTAATAATTAGTCAAATTCTACTGAATGAAATAGTCAAATTAGTAGATTTAAATTTAAAAAAGTTTTGACGCAGCCGGGGATTGAACTCATGTCTGTCACTTGTCAAGCTTGTCAAGTTATTGTCATAACCCATTTGGCCATCAGCGGCTCTTATAATAATCAATTTTGTCGATGAATATTGTTCATAATATTTTAAAGTTGAATATATTATTTGTGTTGCTGTTTTCAGCTAAACTTTTTGCTTCCATGAACAAAATTTTAAGTGTGATTCTCGCGTTTAGTGAGTTAAACTACCCAAGAAAATGATAGTGATCCATGGTGGGCAAAATGGCTGTAAACTAGTGTTATTTGTCTATTTTAAAACACCAGTTGCAAAATTCAGTCATCACAATTTAAATTAAATTAAATTAACAATTTAACTTTCGGTCTTGCCAATAATATTCATCAATATACATAAACAGTATTCCCACACTGATGTATTTGAAGAGATCATAATAAAAAATATAAATAAATCCAGAGTACTACCCTGAGGTGTTCCAATGTGCGTATTATATATCTTTGAATTTTTCTCATTAACCTTAATGTAGCGAATACGGCTCTGGATCTCGGAATGATAACTCATCACCTATGAGTCATCGCCGGTGAGTCAGCGCTCGAATAATCAAGAGTGTGGAGCTCGCTGGAATGTTCCAGAAGACGTAGGCACTGAATATATAAGGAACGACGCATCATGGAGAGTGAGTCAAGCTTTGGTACTCGCGACGAAATAAATAAATATACGTGCAAATAAATAGACTCTTGTACAGTAGTGATATATAAATAATTAGTAGTTAAGTGTTTAGTTAGTTTTATAGTTTCTTTGTGTTTAAAGTGTAATTAAGTTATAAAATAAATAGTTTAGTTCGTTAATAAACCAGTGCATGTTTTAATTTATACTACGAACAGTTAAAAACGTTACATTAATATAAAATTGTCTATTGGACGCATACGATATCAGCCATTTGTTTATATTTCCCCGTATACTAAGGTTATATAGTTTATTGGACAAAAAATATGGATAAAGAGTATCGATTGCTCTAGACAAGTCAAAAAATATTCCTACTACTATATTACTTTCATCTACTTTTTTATTTATATATTGTGTGAATGCTGTAGTGACTGTCTTTGTTGATATCCGTATTGACGTTTAAAAATTAGTTTGAATTTGTAAAGGTAGTCATAAAGTCTGTTTGCAACATGTTTTTCCAATATTTTTGATAGGGAGCTAAGAAGTGAAATTGCTCTAAAGTTTTCAATATTTTGTTGGTCTCCTATTTTAGGCACAAGCATCATTACAAAATATGAGAAACTGAACTAATTTTATGTGCCTAAAAGATGATGGAATTTTTTAGATTTTGCAGTTTTTTTGTATTTTTTATTGCCCAAAAGTATCTTTACTGCAGATATTTCTTTTTTTAACTAATAAACAATTCCTATTAATTAACATTTAAGAATTAAGTTTAGCCATCAAATTTATTCCAGTGCAACGTGTATGTTAGTGTTGGTAAACAAATGTGCATTAAAACAGTGCATAATTAAATTTATAATAATACACCGAGATGATATCAAAATGTGGCACTCGCCACAATCACTTCGTTTAAAATTAATTATACAAACATGTTCCTACATACGTATACGTATGTATAGGTATACCTTACCATGATACTCGTCTCCACGTGTAATTATGCAAATATTCAACTGTAATAAATTGTAATTAATTTTAGTTCCAATGCATACTAAATAAATCATTAGGCTTTCCATTGTTTCAACAATAGGCTAATTTAACTGTGTTTGGTTTATTTTTAGTAATATTTAAATTTTAAATTTTATTATTATTTAATTTTTCTACTACTACTTAAAAATGCCCATTATCGTACATATTTCCATGACACTAAGTGACCTTTTAAATACACATTGACAAGTTGTTGCCTCATGGCGTTTTAGACACGGGCTGAAGCTAGCAACAGGTGTTTAGTCACGGGCTATTATTAATTTAGTTGACAGTTAACTAAAAGTAAAAATTATTTTATTATCTCAATAAACAAATAAAAAATTATTAAATATTTTCTTTCTTTCTTAACGCCAATATTTAAAAAGTTTATATGAACATTGTACTTTTAATATCGGCGCGCCGGCAGTAAACTGGATTTAACTTTAAAAATTTCTGGTGGAGACTCCACCGTGGAGTGCCCATAATACATTTTTTACACTTTCACTATGAAAAACTGCTTCTATATCGGATTTAAACGGTGGATAGTACTTCTTCAAGGGATACATTACGATTTACTTATAAAAATTTTAGAATGATTACTATATTGTTTTATAGATGTCGCTCTATACAAATATTTAATTTAAATTTTTAGATAATAATAAGTATTTGTCATAGAAAAAATATAGTATGCAACTCGTTATAAAACTTTTCTAGATGCTCATTTAATTAAGCACCCACTCGCAAAGTTTGCTCGTGATTAATTAAAATTCGTGACTAAAATGGCGTTTATTAAACTTGATACATAGTATACTATTTTCTACTTCCTCCATTAAAACTTCCATTACCGTACATATTTTCAAGGCAGATTTATAGTTACACACTTGCTCCATTTTTAAGGGAGATATTTATATTTTTACAGAAAAATTTGATATAATAACACTGCTATTTTGAAATACGTTAAACCAGATTAATTACACCACTTTGGTTGTCTATTTTGGTATGGATATCACTCTTTACAAATATTTTAAGTAATTAATAATATATTATTTTTAATAATAATATTTGTCATAGAAAAAAGTATAGTAGGCCACTTGTTTATAATATTTTCTAGACCCTCATTATAGTAAACACTCGCTCCACTACTAAATTTGTGAATAAAATTATGTTTATCACACTTGAAAAAGTGAGGTTAAAATTATTTAATTGATGTCGGAATCCGTCGGATTAGAAAAAAGTGAATTAAAACCCGCCTGAGAGATGTCATATTGGTTAAAAGTGAGGTTAAACCACTTGACAGTAGTCAGATGTCAGATAAAATGTCAAATAAAATTAACTTTAAGTTTTAAAAAAGCTTTACTTTGCGTTCGTTATAGATAAATTATAGTATGCGATTCTTTAACTCATTTATTAAAAACTCGCTTAACTTCTGCATAATTAAAATTGTGTGTTAAATGACGTTTATAAAACTAGTACATTAAATTAAGGTTACTCTATTGTTTTATAGATGTCGCTCTGTACAAATATTTTATATAAATCATTTTAAAATAATAATAAGTATTTGTCGTAGAAATTATTATTTTTTAATATAATATTTGTCTTAAAAAAAGTATAGTACCTATGCAACTCGTTTATAAACTTTTCTAGAACCTCATTTAATTAAATAAAATAAAATTTAAATTTCAAATAAAATTGGCTTTAAATTCTGAAAAACATTTGTGTTCATCGTAGATAAAGTATGGTATGTAATTCGTTTTACACTCATTAGATATAATGATAATGAACAAAGTATATTAATAATCAAATAAACGTTATATTTATTTGGATTAAAAGCAAATTTGCACCACCCCCATTTAAAATCAAATTGATAATAATCCCTTCGGTGTTTGGGCTTAAGCATTTTTTGATAAAGCTCAAAAGTGGAAGTCTATTAAAGCCTCCTTGGCGTAACGTAAATTGACAAAGTAGGTCCTGTAAACATTCGATAACGGCACACATGTTTGGATAATACGTTTTGATAACGTAGGCGGCGGCATGTGTGTGAAAGGACCCTTTTCGAGCATTATCACGCGTTTGACCACTTAACTTTGTATTTATTAAGCCTAATTTACATTCGATATTTATGGTTGGCATGTGCTGTTTGTACAGTGCATTTTCTGCAGAGAGAATTATGGATAGGCAACTTTGTATCACGAATCGGATGACATATGTTATTTAAATTTGTTCAAATTTAACTGGTGGTATTTACGATTTTAATGTTTTTGTATTTTTGAACATGTTATGCCTAAAGCTTCGAAGCTTTAAGGATAACAATCCACCCAACTATGTTATGCCTAAATTTGTTGGTTATTTTATTTACACAGCTAGCACCCAATGCTTTCAAAAAATGAATTAGTAAAAAATGACTAAGTAACTGTAGTTCACGGTGTGCCTGAACGAAGTTTAAGTCACATAAAAATGCCGCCAAAAATGATTGCAGTTTTTTGATCGGGACCTTTTGGTGACTTAAAAATGATATTTACCAAAATCCTAGCTGCTCCTCTTTTCGAAATTTTTTGAAAATTCATGATTTATTTTTAAATTTTTGTTTATCTTAAAGTCTACACATTTGTACACCGATTTTTATAATATTGGAGTATATTGTTAAGGAGATTTAGAGAATACTTTTTATACTGTGCACATCATTTAATATATACAGGGTTAGCCAAAAATCGCTTATTTTAATAAAGCAAAAGCGTAAATTCATGATTTTGGTATAACACGCAAAAAAGATATATACCCATCCATGTCTTCTTAGATATTTTTATGTTTAACAGGCTACAAAATGGGATTCTTATTAGAATTTTTAAGAAAAATTGATTTTGAATAAAATTAAATAAAATAAAATTTTTTGGAGATAAATCTTTTTTGTGCATTATGCTTTTTACTATATAAAAAAGTGATTTTTGGATAACCCTGTATAAATCTAATGATTTGCTCAGTATGAAAACAGAATTCTCCAAGTCTCGTTAACAATATACTCCAATATTATAAAAATCGGTGTACAAATTTGTACTCTGGCAAAGGTAGACTTTGCGATAAACAAATAATTACAAAGAAAAAAAGCTAGCATAGCATGAATGGGTGAGCCATTAAACCAATGGGATCTTGTAATCCGTATTCCTGAATAACAGTTCCTATAATACCAATAGGTAGTTTGCACTTGGTTTATAATCTTTTACTGTTTTTAAATTAATAACAAAAGTTATCGCTCCTAAATCTATTGATATTCATATTGATATTTATTTGTTGGAATGTTAGAATGTTATTGCAATAAATACTAATTTGATTTATTTAATAACGTTACTATTGTATGTATACTATCATAATGTATACATTTAACTTAATAAAATCCTTGAAATTTAGGCAAAATATTTCCCTATTTTGGTTTAATAGTAATTAATTGAGCAAATAACAATTTAGATTGCTTCAATTTTAATGCATTCAATGACAGCGCTGTTCTTGGTACTATGTTAGATTTTTTTCTGTTTAATAAAAAAAATGATTTTTTAACAAATTTAAAAAAGCAGTAAGAATTTTGGTAAATATCGTTTTTAAATCTCCAAAGAGTGCCGATCAAAAAACTTTAACCAGTTTTTCGTTCAAAATTGAGAACTACTAAAAAGCCTAAATTAAACAACATTTTAAATATTCTCTAAGCGATATTTTATTTAATTTTATTAAAAATCTATTTTTTGTAAAAGTTTAATAAGAATGCCATTTTGTAACCTGATAAACGTAGAAATATCTAAAAAAAAATGGGGATAAATCTTTTTTGCGTGTTATACCAAAATCATTTGCTTTATTAAAATTATCCCCTGAATCCGAAAAGTCCATTTAATAACATTTAGCAATTAATTTTTATGTAAAATAATTATTGTCCCCTGAAACCGAAAATGTCAAAAATTAGAGCAGTTTTTGAGATATAGTCAATTTGATATTACTGTTCTACATTTATAACTTTTTACGACATTTTCGGATTCAGAATACAATTTTTCATAAAAATTCACTGCTAAATGTTCAAGATACAAATTGCTATTGACAAGAATTATTAGTGGCTGCTTTTTCGCTATGAAAATTAGACATTTTTGACTAATTCATTTTTAGATTAGATTATATTTACACATTTAACACATTTCATACCAGTTTTTTGTATAAAGGCATCATAAAAATGTATTAATAAAAATGCAGTTTTCCAAAGAAAACATGTTGTTTAATAAACTACCTGCATTAAATCAGTGTTTTTCTTAGCGCCACATATCTTTTGTTTTCTCTCCACAGACAAAACAGAAGGCGTTGAAATATCGTTATTTTCAGTAAATAAGAAATATGAACGCATATGACACATGTCTGCAGCCACCATCACATAAGAAAAATATAAACAGTAACAAGGTAGAACATTGTCTTTGTATTTTCTACATGAAATTTATCTTGAAACTAGACACCTTGCTATGATGAAGGATAACAATGTGCTTTTGTAAAATATGGCTTTAATATTTTAGTCTCTTCAAATAGCATCTTTTTAAATAGTAAAATATGTAAAAAAAGGTTGAAGTAAGAATAATTTACTAAATTAAAGTCCTCTTGTGACTTTATAAAAAAACCTTTTTTGCAAAATGACTCCTGAAATAAATTTTGTTCACATATTTAGATTTCATGAAACTTACAAGGTAAACCTTTTGATGCAGTTAATTGTCCTTCCGTACAGGGAGAAAATAAATCAGTAATAATTGATGTGCAAAATACTTATCCACTTAATAAACGATGTCAACGCCAACGTCAATTTAAATGTACTATTTAAAATCATACAATATCTAATAAAACCTCATGGGAAATCCAAGATTCGGTTCTTGAGTGGCACATTTAAATTTAACAGCCTATGATGGTGTAGTAGTCTGCACTGCGGACTACAAGGCGGGAGGTTCGAATCCCACCAGGGGTATGGCTGTTTATTTGTCTTTGTCAATGTGTACTTCCGTAAATAGGCCTGATGGAAGCACACTAAAATAGCTATTTGTGTATTAAGAGCGCAAAGTGATACATTGTCGCTCTGAGCGAGAAGATTGACGCGCGACGTGTAGCGGAGCGCGGCTATCTCTCGAGAGCGGCTTGCGCTTTGCGCTCGAATTATACATAGGATTTTTTCTACAACCGATGTCCCTACAAGAATGGCTTTTTTGTCAAAAGTCGCAAATACACTAAACGTTTCTTTATTATGGTCTCCATGGTAACTAAGCGAGCGTTTTGGTTACTTTGTCGATCGGCGTGCGACAAAGTAAAAAAAACGCTCACCCCTCGGAAGCGCAAATTTGTACTTTTCGCTTGGTTATAAAAAAATTAAATTTGAAAGTAAATAATAAAACACACTCCAAAAAAAATGTAAAGCATCGCAAAAACAGGAGTATTTTAAACATTTTTTGATTGACTGTGCTCAAATTACCCTAAAAAATTTATTGTTTACCGTGCAGCAAAATGGTTGTTGACCAGTTTTATAAATGTAAAAGACTGTTTACTTTAAAAGTCTGATGGAGTTTGCAAACTCTTTATTTTCTTTTGAATTAATTGCCTCAATTTTATTTTAAGTACTCCACAAATAAACTTAATAGTATTTTAAAAGCGGTAAGCAAACAAAAACGTTATTGTTCGGAACCATAATAAAAGACAAATATTGCCTTTGTGATATTTTATTTACACTTTTATAAAAAGCCTAATTATGGTTTTACTATAAAATAAAATAAATAAATATGTAATTTTTTCATTATAACTTAAATAAACTTAATTATAAATGGTTTCTTAAAATATTTATATCTAAATCGTTGGAGCATAAAATCGATATATCAACCCTTTTAATGGCTTTCAAGCTGTAAGTAAATATTTAATTTTGATCAAAGTAAACCCAACGATAGATATCTGGAGATTCCGTATTTTGTCACGTAAAAATCGTCCGTCATTTTTTATTTATGAGTCAGCTCTGTGGTAAATAAATATATTAAAAAGTTGACTTGGATTCTCATATGGTGAAAAACTTTATGTTAAAGCAGTTTTTTTTTAAATGCACTGTAAAAATAAACACGTTAGTAATATATCCTTGTCAAAAAACATATAGGGTTTTTATGTTTCCTTATTTTTACTACGTATGTGGGTCATTTCCAAGAAACACCCGCTTTCAGGAAAATTAAGATCAAATTTTTTTTGCTTAAATTGACTTTTGGTTGGATTTTTATAAATGTTTAAAGTTTTGTTTACTTACATTTAAGACAGGCAGTGCACTTTTTAATTTTTTTACGTTTTTTTCAGAAAAATGTGTTTAGCTAGCTTAATATGTATTACCAATTTGAAATCCAAAATTTAATTCAATAAAAAAAGTTGTTATAAAAATAATTTGAAATAAAATGTACTTAGTGCACAAACTTTTGACTCCAATTTTTTATTTTATTTTTTATTATAAATTGTATGCTTTTTTTAAATATTTTTGTTCGTTAAGTTACTTTTTAAAAGAAACCGATTCTTTGTTAAAAAAGCAATACCATTAATATTTTCTTTTACTCACTGTATTGGTGAGTTAAACTCTAATTTATAAACACCTAATACCAAGTGATAGTGTATAAAAATCATTTTAAGTATTTTTTAACAAAAACTAAAAAAAGTATCGAAATAGACATTGGTATCACAACGGACTGGGATACACAAACGAATCAGATAACGTAAAAAGAATATATATAGGGTGGTACGATTTTAGAGTAATACATAAACAAAATACCTTTTAGTGGTGCTCACTTGCACAACAACAACTTAGATTTCTAAATTGTAGACACCTTTTTTCTTTGACTATAAGCTGGTGAAGGTCTTGCGTCCCTTTTAGTACTTGTATATTGCGTGGAATTTTCCCTTGGATGTAATCTATATCATGAGTTGTTATCACAAATAATTTTAAATTGGTTTATCATAAACTATTTTTAATAAAAGCGACAGTAAATATCCACTTTGTTGTATTGCGTTACCCTAAATTCCATTGCGTTACCATAAGGTAACATAATGGACTCGGTAACGCAGTGGAAAAAGTTTTGTGAAACCATATTTAAAAAATAATAATAAAACATTACAGTCATTAATTACTCTCAATGAGCTTTAGTGCCCTAAAATAAACATAAACATTAAAAGTCGTATTTTTTTTACCTTATTTTTATTATTTTTTTTTTGAGTAACTTAGCGGACAAACAATTATTACATTCGCGTTACCCGCACCTGTTTCAACCGATATCTTCTTCCTGATTGAATAAATAAATTCAGCTGGGTAATATGTACGTCCGAACATCATTTGTTGATCACGTGAGTGCCAAAAAAGTTGCCATATATATGTTTTTTTAAATATTCTATCGGTAACGCGACAGACGTAACGCAACGGAAAAAATGTCTGGGACATGAGTCAAATTTAAAAAAAAGTATATTAAAATCAATTAATTTATATATAAATTGTTTACTGTATTAACTAAAGATGTTATGGATTGCTAAAAGCAACACAAAGTTCTGGTTATTCAATATTAAAAAAAAACATGTATGTAAGTTTTATAAAACGCTAATGGGACATTCGAAAATGTGTGTTTCACAAGTTTTAAAATTAAAAAAAAAATATTCTAAAATAACAACCATTTTTTAAAAGAGTTTACTAAGGGCTTGTTAGGCTTTCACTAGGTTTTTAAATCAATAGGATCCGATAATTTTTAAGAAAGTTATTGGAATTCAAACTTACGGATAGCGGAAGGCGGGTGTTTTTTGAAAACAACCCATGTACCTTATAATTAAAACGAAGTTTATAAATTACTTAAAACGTTAATAAAGTAATAAAGAATTGTATAGTCAATTTTATTTAGCAACAAATTATTACAAATGAAATATTTAGATCGTGGGGGCGTCCATCAAATTATAATATCTTCCTTTAATTTGAATGGGTTCATTATAATGTCAAATAATTTTCGAATGGCAGCAGCCCAACAAAAACGTGATAGGAGACGCATAAAAAAACCGTCGCCGGTGATTGGCTAATAAGTGTAAAAATAAATTAAACCAACCCTAATCTAATTGAAAGCGCGGATAAAAAATTAATTGAATTTCGAATTAGATTTTGTCAACTGAATGGCGTCTGATAAAGTAAACTTTGATATTAAATTACCTTTATCTTTGAAACTCATTTTTTGTTTTTATTAAAAGAAGTGACCATGAAAATATTTCTGCTAAACAACTAAAATATAGAATAAAGGAACGGTTTTGGACTTCCATTCAACAAACATCATTGTCTACAACATTCAAACAAAACTAGAATATAGACATAAAAAACAAAAAAGCACAATTTTAATTAAACGAACAATCCCTTTTTACCCTTTTATTCTCATTCTGATATTTTTTAACGCTGAAAAACAAAGACACTTAAAAAATCTGGTCCCTTTGAAGTGGAGGTCGAGTTACTTTTTATTCAATGGACTTTTTTTATTTTCGTATAATACTTTTAAACACGGCTTAGTACTAATTATTTGTACTTTGTTTGCGTGGAAAGGTTACTTTAATTTAATTAATTTAGAGCCAGGCCAGCTTAAAAAGGTCATGTTGGTAAATAACAACCTAATGGTAAAATTTAAAAAAAATTACAAAATTGTATTCTAATCGGTTCAAGAAAATTACAAAAATGGTGAATGCACCAGGTTAATATTTTTGTAATATTTATTACTAGAACACTTAAAAATTTAAAAGAAAAGGTAAAAAGGCACTCAAGAAAAGAGTACCATATGTTTAAAAATAAATGAACCATAACAATATCCATTGAAAAGCTTTTTTATTTCGTATATGGGTGATTCTACAACTTGATGTCATCAGTCAATAGAGGTATAGGTATTTTAATATTTTTTGTAAATATTTTAGTATATTACAAAAGATCCAGGTTTTTTTAACTTGTCCACCCAATTTTAATGTATTTTTTCAAAAGCACGTGCACATGCGTACGCATGTAGAAAAAAATAATAAATATTCAAAACATCAGTACCTTGGCGTGTCACAACTCCTGAATCAAATATTTGAGTGGTTTTATTTTAAAATACATTCAATTAATCATAAATTTTTTCAATTTCACTACAAACTATAATACATTAAATAATTTATTTTTCATATTTTATCATAGATTTGAATAATAGCAATTTTTAAAAAATTGATAATCTTTGTACTCACTTTTACCCGTCAGTTCTGTGTCCAATGTTAAAAATCAAAATTCCTGCGAAAGTCTTCGTTTTAACTCAAGTGTTAGTAAATTTTCCTTTGCATAACAGTCATCTTGAAAACAATGCAAGCGGCGAAGTTGTGGTGAATGCACGTATAGTTCCAGTCAAAATTTCAGTACTGTGGTGAGTGGTTATTTTCTTACGTATATATATTTCATTGTAATTTATATAAGGCTATATGTGATTTGTTAATAAGTAGCATCCACTAATAAAAAATATCAGTAAAATACATAATTCCGAATTATAATCTCAAATTTGTATCCCATTCATCAGTACCGTGTCGTCAGTTCCATGTCCGATGTGTCGGTTTTTTTTTTCGCAAACTTCAATTTAAATTCTGCTTGCGCAGAACTTGTTTATTTAATGTCATTATAAACTCGTATAAATTTGGTGTGGGTCCCATATCTAATAATTGAGATATCGGTATACCCAAAATCCACCAGCCGCCACTGATGTGTGGTATTATTTGATTTTAAGATATTTAATGTATAATATGCTCAAAGTTGCAATAAATTTTTCAATAAATTATGTATTTAATTAGTACCCTGGTATACTCGTCACTTCCCTTGCATTCAAATTTAGAAAACACAGATATTTCAGAAACTATTTGAAAAAGTGACTGGCCCGGTCTGGAACAGTATATTTATTATATTATCTATGTTCTCATAACAAAATACTGTTTAATTTTCTCCGAAAACTATATAAACAAAATGAGGTCAAAGTTGCCCAACTTTTGTAGAATCACCCATATGTTTTTTCAACGGCTTTATCATTATAATTCTTTTAAAAAGAAAACACTTTAGATAATGTGACGTTCCATGTTCTTTTATGCTCGATAATTTACAACGCGAAAAATCCAGACCACACCACACAATACCGTCATAAAATATACACGATTCAGCTTCGCACAATGCTATGAAAAGAAAATAATTGATGTTTGGCGGGCAGCAGACATTTATAACGTTTAATGTTATCTATCGGTCGTGTTTTACCCGTGGCGATTTTCAATTGTTATACGAGTCGAAGCTAATGGGCCCGGCGGGGTCTGTTTTACTTCAAAATGTCCAGTCTTACGTCAATTATCAATATTTACGGTTGTTGCTTCGCGTCCTAGGATTCGGTGTGTGGAACACTCGCAAATCCGCACTCGGAAGACCGGAATAATGGAGATTTTGGTTGGTATATGCATTCAAATAAGTGGCCATTACCGGAAAAGCCTTAATGGTCAGTTTATTTGATATTCCTTTTTAAAAAGGAGAACTCGTTAAATCGTTCAATGGTTTTGAAGAGATTGACATCTAGTTTGTGTATCCTATCTCTAATAATTTTGTCAACTTTTCATCTTTAACTTTTGTTGTCAAGGGCTTCATCCTTAAGGAAATGAAAATGCCATTTTTGGAATTGTTTAATAGTTGAGTTTTAAGACTGGGAGCACTCTGTGAGTTTGGTAATTTCTTTAAGAGTTTGTTGTTTAAGAAGTTGGAAAATGACCCTTATTTTTAATGCACAACTCCAATGATTTATTTTCTTCTTAGAATAACGGAGCATCTTAGATCTCCTTTAAAATTGTCATTTTAGGTCAAGCATTCTTAAAAAACAATTTAATATACAGTGCGTTTCATTTTGTTGGCGACAATTCGGTATTTATGGGTAATTTTCAAGAAACACCCGCTTTCAGGAAAATGAAGATCAACATTATTTTTACTTAAATTGACTTTTGGTTGGATTTTTATAAATGTTTAGAGTTTTGTTTACTTACATTTAAGACAGGCAGTGCAATTTTTAATTTTTTTTTATTTTTTTCTGAAAAATGTGTTTAGCTAACTTAATATGTATATTCTCCACTGTGTAACCAATTTGAAATCCAAAATTTAATTCAATAAAAAAAAGTTGTTATAAAAATAATTTGAAATAAAATGTACCTACTTAGTTCACAAACTTTTGACTACAATTTTTTATTTTATTTTTTATTAAAAATTGTATGCTTTTTTTAAATATTTATGTTCGTTAAGTTACTTTTTAAAAGAAACCATTCCGATTCTTTGTTAAAAAAACAATACCATTAATATTTTCTTTTATTCATATAGGTATTATATCACGAGAACTATGAATTTAATCGGTTAAACTAGGCTCAGTAGTTTTTTGTTTGGTTATTCTTGGAAAATGTTGAATGCAAAATAATTTAATAAAATCACGAGACCGCGTAGCGGTCGAGGGGTATTATTTTTAATTATTTTGCATGAAACTATTTTCCAAAAAGAAAAATCAAATAAAAAATTTACTGAGCATAGTTTGACAGATTAAATTTATAGGTTGAGTGATATACGTCTAGATTATTTCTCGAATTAAAGGAAACTATTTGACAATTCATAAAATCTGACGTATGTGTCAAAATTTATAAATATTTTTTTAAAGAAAATTCCATTAATTTAAGGTATGTAATAAGTAATAATTGATATTTCGTAAACTAGATAACTTATTTTTTATTGTTTTTTAAGAAATGTTTGTTAAAACTTGTAAATATCACCATAAAATCGTAAACAAAAATCCAATATGGAGGCTAAAATTTAATCGCTGTTAAATAGTTCTAGTGATTTAATCGCCTATTTAAACGAAATTTATTCGAAAATTCAAGGCTTTTGATTGGTTCATATTATAATGAGGGAAATAATCATACTTAAAAGTAATTTAGTAACTCAAAAGTATCTTACTTACTTAAAAGTATCTTAGTTGTTAGATACTTTCGGATAGTATCTTAACTAAAGATACTTTCAACTCAAAGTATCTAGTTACCCGAGGTAACTAAGTTATTTTGTTTAAAGTATCTTAGAAAAGTAACTAGATAGTTTTCGGAAGTAACTTTCCCAGCTCTGGCAGTGCCCTATCTTTTGAAGAAAAAAAATGTCATATGTCATTTCCATAGCCCTTTATGATTAATACAAACGTTAAAAGTTATAAGGCATTTTTTAAATTT
This sequence comes from Brassicogethes aeneus, assembly GCA_921294245.1. NCBI lineage: Eukaryota > Metazoa > Arthropoda > Insecta > Coleoptera > Nitidulidae > Brassicogethes > Brassicogethes aeneus. The sequence continues at coordinate 13,042,679 of OV121133.1, forward strand.
AAAAACAGCCTTACTGAATTTGGCATACCCAAAAACCCCTAAAACGATAATTTTGTAAAAACATTTTTTAGATGAGAATCAAATTTAAAGAAAGAAAATTTTTTTTTAAACACTCTGTATAAATTCTATCAAAGATTTTGCAAAAACATTCTTTAGGTAAGTAATACTTACTAATTCCATAAAACATATTGGACCAGTCGAAAAAAAAATTACAAAATAAAGAAATTATGTTTAAACACTATGTACCTACTACTAAATTTATTAAACATTAAATAAGTTAATTAAAAATTATCACCAAGAAACTTTTCCACAGATTAATATATTTTTTCTAAAATCAAAGTCTGCAATCTGCATTTTAACATTTTTGAACATTTACAACAAGACACTATAGACATAACTTTATTATAAAATTTAATTCCCATATAAATAAAAGACGTTTGACATACAGAGAGCCTGGAAAATGGCAAAACTAACTTATTTTGTAAATACCTAAGAAATTTATGCGTTCTACAGATTCAATTGATTTACCCATACATTACTTATAAAAATTAAGGTCAAAAGTTATAAAAAATAATGGTATTTTTAATAATATTAATAAATGAACTATTTAAAAAAAAACAGTACACATTTGTGTATAGTTTATTCATTAATATTATGCCTCTAATTAAATTAATATTTTTATTTAAAATCACATTGTTTTTTATATGACCTTAAGTTGTAAACACTCTGTATAAGCTAGAGAATACCTAAAGAAATAGCATAATGTTCTTCCAAAAATCTTCGCTTTACTAAGTGCTTAAAATATTGTATAATATTATAAAATTTTCATTTTAGGGGTTTTTTGTATGCCAAATTCAGAAACGCTATCCTTTTTTAAATTTAAAAAATGCCTAATAACTTTTAAATTTTTTGGAGTTTCTCTATTAATTATAATTTCTTCAAAACATAGAGGTTTTCGATTACTAGAAACTAAAAACCATTTTTTTAAATCGGATTATTTTTTATATAATAATTATTATAATTATAATTATTATTATTCTCAAGGTAAAACTAAGTTTTGGCATTTTAGAGCGTATAGAGCAAAGATAATGTGCATTAATGAACATTTCACTCCCATAATGAACCCTTAAAGAGTTAAGCGTAACTCTTAAAGGTGATGCTGCAATAATCCCTTGTCTGTCTGACAATACGCGTCGTCCTGAAACTGACAAGGATATCGCATCGCTTTTCTTTTCAAAGATTAAGGCACAGCGACGACTAAGTGATTTTTGCCGCAAATTTTCTCATGCAAAAGTTATTTAATTGCGGAGATTAACGCGGAACGAAAGGTTTTGCAAGTTTGCCACGCTATTTGGCTTGTTGGCGGTGCTTCTTTTAATGAGAGGCCACGGGCATTATTTTATTAAGCATCCCAGCACAAACGATTTGTAATGATATCATTTAGATTTAAGAAGAATTTTTATTTTACGTATTTATTATATATGGGGCGATCCACGCCAAATCGGCCAAGATTCACACTTCATGTTTCCGATTTACTTTAAATTTTCAGGGCCGACAGAGGAACATAAATAAAGGAGAAATCCAAAATTTTAATTTTTTTTATGCATTTTTGTGGATTTTATATAATAAATAAAAAAAAATGTCACGTTTCTTATTTTTCGAATATTAAAAAACTGAAACGACTGAAAATTTCGAGATAAATTTAGATGTACATATTTTTGGGCGCTCTTTAAGAAAAAAAAATTTTCAAAAATTTTAACCTAAAAATTCATTAAAAAAATCATTTTTTTTTAAACAAATTCAATTATCCAAAAAATGCCATCTCAAAAATTTTTCAAAAAATTTATGGTGATAGCCCTGAATCTTGCGCATATTTTGACTAGTTACTTTTTGGGGGGACTCAAAAATTGTAGAAGTTATGAATTTTTTTGTGATGCGATGCGTGAAATCGTTACTCCCGCGATCAATGGCTCCGAGCGACTTCGCTTCGCCAAACGGAGAAAGAGATTGTTTCATTGAGTTAAATGTAGTATTTATTTTAATTATATTTTATTAAAAGACTAAATTCATTGCATTACATTTATTTTATTATTAAAAAAATACAAAATATTTTACAAGCGATAAGCCAAGCAGTGCACTGTAAGATAAATAATATTTGTTAATATCAGTCCAGATTTGTGAAAATTTTAACAAGAAAAACATTTTACCGAATATGTAATGTATGTAATTATTTTATTTTCTACTTATCTATTATTGATCCATAACACCTTGCAAATCAAATAAGTAAACGTATCTATAACAACCACAGGGCGTTATAGCCGGGCGTTATCATAATGCCCGCAAATTTAAATCTACAAAACATCATACAATATGCAGCCAAAGCTGCAGAAAATTTGTTGTTTTCAATCACTGACTATAATAAATAATAACTTTTGTGTAGCCTTGGCTGCATTTTGTAAAATATTTTGCGGAATTTCTTAAATAAAATTTTGATTAATTTTTGTTTGACATAAGTCAACATTTGGTACAGTGACAGTAGGAAATTTGACAAGTTTATTTATTATTTAAATTTTTGATAAAAACATAAATCTTTAAGTAGAAAATAAAGCATTGTATGCCCATCACGCGAAATCCTATCCCTCGGGCCAAAGGCCCTCGGGCTAGTTTCGCCTTTGGGCATTAAAGCCTACGTAATGCCCTTGATACATAAATAGCTAATAAACTACTTATTTACACAGTAAAAATATTTGTTAATTTTAACCAATTAATAACATATTTTTTTATTAATCTAGGTCCAAATAACTTTTGGAGTGATGTTACATTTACCAAGAATTATGTTACGTTTACAAAGAATTATGTTAAACTTTTTACAATATAAAATTAAAAAACTAAAAACTGATATCAATAAATATGACTTTTAAAACTGTGTACTTAGTTAACAGATTATAGTTTGTTGTAAACGTAACAAAAGTTATGTAGATCTAGATTAACAAAAAATCTTATTAATATTTGGTTAAAATTAGCAAATATTTTTTTACTCTGTGTAAACAATATCAGAAGTTAAACTTTCCGAAAACAATTTAATTTTAAGGGTGTTCTTATTAATTGGCGATGCAAAGTGAATGGACTGAGTTCCTTTGATCGTCTTGCACTTTTTATGCCTTAACGTGAGAAACTCAGCTGCAAGTTCATAATCGGCCGTTGAATAAAAAAAAACGTTTATATTTTTAAAATTTTCTTTTGCCCATTCATAAAGTTTTTGCGCGGTCAAAATTTCATTTCTGGTTCCACTTTGTAAACAGTATCTTCGAGCTATTCGTTTTAATGTGCCTCCAACGCCATCGCAGGCTCCTTTTCCATGAGCTGTTGCGAAAAAATTCCATTCAGCTTCAACTCCAAAATCTGTCAAGTGATGGGTTAAATTAACAAAATTCTTTTTATTTTTATATTGTTGAGGTGCTCCATCCGAAAAATATATAATTCTGTTGACGATTAAAAAATTTCTTTTCAGAAAATCGATTAATTTTTTCTGAGACGTATATACCGCAATAGTGTCGTGGTTAAGGCAATCCGATATGCCAACATAAGAAACATGTTCAATTTCATTTGTTTCACGATTTTTGTAATATATGACAATCGGATGAACCGTTGCCTGATTGTTGTTCCAGTGAAATCCTTGGACTGCTTCCTGAACAACAAATGCAAAATTTTCTGAAAAATCGAGAGTTACCACGAAATCGCCAACTTCTAAATTCTTCTTTACATTTTTAAAATGCAGAGACTGTTTAGTGGCGATAAAATCGTGAAAAAGTAGTTTGGTCAATTTTTCTATTAAAGATGGAACAAATTCATCAATAGTTTCGTTCAAAGTTTTCAGAGAGCACCTAATTCAAAAACAGTAATAAATCAAAACCAACATAAATTTACACTATAACTTAATATTTACCTATCTGTTGATATCCATTGTTTGTAATTCACTTCCTCGACTAAGTCATTATTAAATGCGTCGATTAGTTTTTCTTTTAGAATATCATTGCTGGGACATAAAGCACACTGACCTTCGTAACATTTGATAATCGGATTTAGACATAGCAGATATTTAAAGAGCTCCTTGTACGAACTTTTTCCTTTTATTGGAATTTCCCAAGTTTTGGTTAAATTTTGTAAATCCGAGCCTATAAACAGATAATTGATTATAATTATTATTAATAATTATATTTATTTTATTAATTCTAATTAATATAATAATAATAATAATATATTATTATTATAATAATTAGAAATATTAGAATAATTATAATTATTACGATAATTTTTATTCTTAAGAAGTGTAAATCAAACTAATTAAGGTTTCTGAAATCAAATTCTATTTTCTGACCTTCGATCATAAGTTTAACATTTTGATGAAAGATACACACACAAACTGTATGTGTTCCGCTAGCTCCTGCCAGAACACATTCGTTGGGACGAAGTTCGGCAAATTTAGAGAAACCTACTTGGCAATTCGGGAATTCTAATTTAAAAGATTGGTAAAGTTCTTTTAAATTACAATAAACAAGTCTCTTTTGAACTTTCTCTTTCGCTCCATCATCTTTTTTGATAGTCACGTAATCCTTCATCCCAGGCAATTGCCTTGAATTTTCGTCGTTTCGGTAATATTGGGTTATTAAATCTATGTTATCACTCGAAAGATTTCGTCCGTTTTTGACGCCGGGTACTGATAGAATGCCTTTTTCTTTTTGCAATTTTTTGGCAACATTTACCATATGCTTAGAGCAATTGAATGTTCGTGTTATATTGCATGTGCTTAAAGTTGATGGTAGTGAAGTTAAAATACGATATTTATTATCTCTGAAATAAAAATTAATTATAAATATTGATAATAACAATGCGATTTTAAATTGAACTTAAATTTTTCTTTGTAATAATTTTTAATTAAATTGATTGAGAAAATAATATTTAACCTCGATGTGTCTTCAGCATTGAATTTCTCCATAAACATAGACATAATGTTATTATGAGCCACAGTTTTAGCATCATCTGAAGTAACAATATTTAAACATGTTATTTCTTCAAATTTTTTTTTAATACTTTCTTGTGCTGCTTCAACTTTACCAACAATATAATTTTTATATCTAAGTCTGTAAAACATTCAGTTATGATAATGAAAAATATAATTTTGTCTTTGATTATATTATATTATATACATGAAAGTGATGCATCACTTTCATGAATATCGAGCGCATATTATCATTTTTTTTTTACAAAACAAAAATGTTTAACATACTTTTTATCATCAATTTCTTTTTCACCTAAAGCATTTAAGGCGATGTTTAAATTTAATTTTGTTAATTTTGATGAAATAAATTCTTCCGCATTTGAATCAGTTGAATCTGAACCTAAATCTTCATTTTCAGGAGTTTCTTGGATTGTTAATTTTACTCGACATGAATTACAGATCAAAGCATCTTTGGGAATATTTTCAAACTTATGCCTATGAAAACGTAAAAACTTTCTGAGTTGAGTTGAATTAGGATCTGCAAAAAACATTTATTTAAAAACTCTATGAAAACTTAAGTTAATTTTACTTAATTTACAATAATTTGAATAATAAAGTATAAAATTAATTAATAATCACTTACGGTTGGGATACTTAAATGGATTACAGCAACGCTTTTTGTGTGATGGACTCATGTTGATAGCTTTCCTTAATAAACTCACTCAAGAAATTACTAAACTCAACAATTCTATAATTATTATAAACTTCGGGTTAATGCGCCAAAACTATTATACTAATTAGTAATTATAACTAATAATAACTACTAACAATAATAATTAATAATAACTATAATAACTAATATAACAATAATAACTAATAATAACTAACAATAATAACAATAATAATAACTAATAATAACTACTAACAACAAACAGGGTGTTTCAAATTTAACGCCTTAAATAATGTTATGGTTTACTTTTAGACTAACGTCAGAAATGCATGGCAATCTAATAACAAATTAAAATCAACATTTTAGGTTGTCATGGATACTAGGACAGTATTTGTCAAAGACTTTTTTAGTATTTGTAAATTAATTATATAACACAGAATTTGCCTAATAAAATTTTTACCATAAAAGATAGAAAAAGTTATTTTTTTACAAATTCAACAGTTATAATATTAAATCAGGAGATTACATCGCATTTTTTGCAATTAATTAAGAATGAAATAAATGAATTTTGGTTTTTGATAAAATACATAAAATTACTTGTTTGTTTGGTCTGAAACCATTCCATCCCCCGTTTGACTAAGCGCGCTTAAAAGTCGCGCGGAGCCATTGCATTGGGAGTAACGATTTCAAACGCATCGCTTCATAAAAAAATTCATAACTTCTACAATTTTTGAGTCCCCCCAAAAAGTAACTAGTCAAAATTTGCGCAAGATTCAGGGCTATCACCATAAATTTTTTGAAAAATTTTTGAGATGGCATTTTTTGGATAATTGAATTTGTTTAAAAAAAATGATTTTTTTAATGAATTTTTAGGTTAAAATTTTTGAAAAATTTTTTTTTTTTAAAGAGCGCCCAAAAATATGTACATCTAAATTTATCTCGAAATTTTCAGTCGTTTCAGTTTTTTAATTTTCGAAAAATAAGAAACGTGACATTTTTTTTTATTTATTATATAAAATCCACAAAAATGCATAAAAAAAATTAAAATTTTGGATTTCTCCTTTATTTATGTTCCTCTGTCGGCCCTGAAAATTTGAAGTAAATCGGAAACATGAAGTGTGAATCTTGGCCGATTTGGCGTGGATCGCCCCATATATATAAAAAAATAACAGTAGGATGAAACCCATTGGAAAAGGAGAAGAATATAATAAAAATGAAAGGAAAAATAAATTACGGGCGATCTGACTTCGGGAAGTGGGAGGGGGGGGTTTTAAGGGTAAAAAATGGTTTATCTCGATTTCCGGCAAAACTACAAGTCCTATGGAAAAAAGTTAAAAGGCAAAGTTGTAGGTAATAAAAGGATCTACAACTTTTGTAATTACAATTTTTTTACATAACCTCAAAATTTATGTGAAAAAATCAAAAAACCAAGTTTTTGGTTTTTTATTTTTATCTTTTTCAAAAAAAAAATTTTTTCCACGAAATTTGGTGAAAACTTACCTTTTTATGTCCCAAATACACTGTAATTTATTTGATTTGAAATATTTATTATTTCGCCTTATTTTGACTTAATATCAAAAAAGCACCCTAATTTTCAATCGAAAATTCTCGCGTCAATATATCAGCTTTTTTCAAAAATTTGGTGTGCTTTTTGTTCGTTGAAATCTCTACTTTCTGATGGTGTAAAAAAAATATACATTACTATGGTAAATGTTCTCAGAAAATGCAAAAAATATTATATTGAATAACGAAAAAAACTCGAATTCGAAAATTTATTTTAATCATTATGTACAATTTCATCAAAAAAATGTGATTGTTGCAATTTTTTTTAGTTAAAAAGTTTATTTATTGAATTCTAATAACATTTATGTCAGAAAATCTCATAAAATATAAAAATACATGTAAATCATACTATTGAATTTAGATACTTGATTCTGATTACGTTATTCATTATAATATTTTTTGTATTTTCTGAGAACATTTACCATAGTAATGTATATATTTTTTACATCATCAGAAAGTAGAGAGTTCATCGAACAAAAAGCACACCGACTTTTTGAAAAAAGCTGATATTTTGACGCGAGAATTTTCGATTGAAAATTAGGGTGCTTTTTTGATATTAAGTCAAAATAAGGCGAAATAATAAATATTTCAAATCAAATAAATTACAGTGTATTTGGGACATAAAAAGGTAAGTTTTCACCAAATTTCGTGGAAAAATTTTTTTTTTTGAAAAAGATAAAAATAAAAAACCAAAAACTTGGTTTTTTGAATTTTTCACATAAATTTTGAGGTTATGTGAAAAAAATGTAAATACAAAAGTTGTATATCTTTTTATTACCTACAACTTTAACATTTAACTTTTTTCCATAGGACTTGTAGTTTTGCCGGAAATCGAGATAAACCATTTTTTACCCTTAAAACCATCCCCCTCCCACTTCCCGAACTCAGATCGCCCGTAATTTATTTTTCCTTTAATTTCTATTATATTCCACTTCTTTTCCAATGGGTTTCATCCTACTGTTATTTTTTTTCTCTTTTTACCATTTTTAAAGGCTTCTGCACTGGTCTATGTCGGTTATTTCACAAATTGGCTTTGGTTGGCCATGGTCTAAATTTTTTTTTTATAATTAAAAAAGTTTATAAATAAGAGGCATACTATATTTTTTCTACGACAAATACTATTATTATCTAAAAATGATTTAAATTAAATATTTGTATAGATCGAAATCTATAAACAATAGAGTAACCAACTTGGATACCTGTAAATGTAAAATTTTTATGTGTAAATCGAAATTTATCCCTTGAAAATGGACCGAGTTATCCGATACAGAAGCAGTTTTTCACAGTGAAATTTTTTTTTATTGGAACTCCACGATGGAGTCCTTACCTTAATTTAGTTAAATCTAGTTTTCTGCCTGCGAAATTAAAAAGCCAATGTTCATATAAACTTTTCAAATATTGGCGTTGAAAAACTATTTAATACTTTTGTATTTTTGTATTGATATAATAAAATATGTTTTACATTTAGTAATATTTAAAACTTAATACACTATTAATCCTGCCTAAGAGATGATACTTTTATAAACATTCAGCAATTATTATAATCAAGCAATATTTTTGTACCAAGTAGGTATCCATCTGTGTGTATACTTTTGAAATATTTTTTTATTTAAGGAGCTGCAAGGACGGTTAAATTAAAGAAAAGTTGCGTAATAACAAGTCTATTATTTATAATTTGGAAAAAGCAAACGGTTCTCAAAAACACTAAAAACCTTTTAAAACCAAAAATCGTTATAACTTATTAATTCCTGGAAATTTTAAAACAAATTAATTTTAAAGTTTTACATGGGAGTCATGGTGGTTTTTCAAAATATAGTTGGTGAAAAAAATTACAAATTTAATGAAATTATAAAAAAATTTTGTTTTAAAGGGTTTTCAGTTTTTTTTCGAATTACTTACACCGCTAAGCCATTTTAATAAACTTGTAAATGCGCAACTTTTGTCTTATTAAACCTTGTGGCTCTTCAAATAAAAAATATACCTTTATACAGGGTGTTATGTAATTAATGTTAATATTAAAATGGGTAGTTCCTTAGGGTCCATAAAGAAGCACCTGAAACTTTTTTTTCTAAATTCCAAAAACTAAAAATACTTTATAATAACCTTTATCCTACCAAAAAGTACGCCACTGATCGACTAGGAACCGCGGATTAACCTTACCTATTACTTTTTAATGCAGTGTTGCCAAATGTAAAATTAAAAATGTATTACCTTATTTGAGATGCTCAAAATGATTTCATTATTTAGAATGCAAGCTTAAACTCTGCGAAGCATGCCTTCGCGCACCCGCGTAAAAATGTCTGGACTATTTACAATTAAGTTCTCTCGTAATGTGGCCTCATCGGTATACAAAACACTATGGCTCCAATCAGCATCTTCTTGATTTTTCTGTATATACCAATGGCAAAATTCCAACCGCAGTGCATAATCTCCATCCTGAAGAGCTTGAACTTTTTGTAGGTGATAGGGGTACAAACTATTTTCGTGAATCGTGCGCCACGTAACAAAATTGGACATTTGTCCAAGTTGGGCAGTTAATCGTCTTGTACTTATTCTCGGATTTGCTTCCACTTCGTCCAAAATTTGTTCTTCAAGGGCCACAAATTCACGTCCCTGAGCCCGACCCCTATCACCAACAAATGCGCTAAATCTTCCGCGGTCCCTTAAATTTTGCACAGCACGTACAAAACTTTGCTCCGAGGGCGGTGGATGACCGTGATTGGCGTTGTGATAATTTTGAATATACCAACCTACAAAATTCTTGCTTGACGAGCGTTTTGCATCGCTTCCCCGTAACACAAAACCATATTTGTTAATTGAATATTTGTGAACGCCCGACCCGCCATAGCATAAAATCTTTCGCACTAATTACTTATTATTATTACTAATAAAATACAAATTTTCAAACTTTCAAAATATTTATAAAAGAATAAAAACCTGAAAAAACTTGAAAAAAATAAAAACCTGAAATCGCTAGAACACTAATTAGACCTTGTAAAAATTTGTAAACTTATGATTTTTTAAAAATCGTTTTAACATTGTGATTTAAAAACATACTTATAAAAAATATATTTCAATTTAGACACACCAGATTTAAACTTTATTCATAATTCGTAATGATTTAATTTACTTTAAGTTAATCTGGTTTAATTTATTATGTTCGTTGGTAACACATTCTGTCAAAAAATTGTAGGTTATGTGCTCAAATTGAAAATATCTTAACTAAGGGAAGTGCTTTTGGGCGTTTGGATTTATTTACACAAATTGAATGTTTAACGATTAACCTGTGAACTTGTCCTAATTTCATCTGAGTAAACAGAAAGAAAAAAACCGATGAAAAAATTAATTTTATGGAGTTTTTAAATAGATACTAATTTTTCTTATCATTGATTAAGTTAATAGCTGGATGAGTAAATAAATACAGAATGGTATTGGAGCTTTAAGGGCATAAAACTTTTGTATTTATTTATTTTATGCAAGAAAATTTTTTAGTAAATTTTTTTTACAACTGGCAACGCGCAGCTACTTTGTTGGTTTGTATCTATGTACTCACAGAACACAAGTGTGTAACCAGTGGCGTATCACAAAAAATATAAAAAACTTCTAATGCATATATTTTCTTTATCTTTGGGAAAATATCTTTTAAAATATTTTTCCATTACACCTTATGTCAAAAGGTATTTAGTATTTTAATATATAACAATAATTACATAACACCCTGTATAGAAGGATACTTGGTGCCCTCTGTATAAAAATATTTCGTATGTTTTTTCGATAAACCTCCCATTTTAATTATATCGGAGGTTAAAGTTAGAAATAAATGAAATTTATGTTACTATTTTTTCACAAAAACGATTTTCTGGACTGTAAATTTTACAATAGTTATTTGTTTTACAAGTTTTGAGAGGCGACTTTTTCATGCGAGTGTTTTAGTTGCTCACAAGGCCGAGTGTGCATTAACACGAGCTTGAAGAAAGCTTTTCTCACAAGTGAAACACAATGTTTTTTCTACGACCCTTTTATTTTTTATTATTTTTAAATACAAAAAAAATAACCTAAAAAGTGTTTGACAGACCTGTCACTTTTCACACAGAAATGTCACTTACATTCGTGTTTTGCCTTGCCAATGAAAAGATTCATTTTCTAAGCAACGATGCGATTACGAAATGTGACTTTTACATAGTGGTCGTAGAAAAACTCTTTTTTACAATTAAACTCATGTTTATATAAGTTTTATGTTTTAAACTTTTTCAACGTTAAATTTCTTATTGACCTGTGTTTTTGTGTGATTCTGGAGGAAAAAAGAGTCTGGGGTTTAAAAAAAGTGCTTATTGAAAGAGAAATTAAAGTTAAATCAAATTGATTTTATTTGGAATTCAGTTTGCTAAATATTGAAAAATAAATCCTGAATATTAAGTTGGCGATTTGGATGAAACTTCCCCATTTCCCAATGCACAGAGTTTTCAGTGGGTTTTTAAAATGAGAAATGTAGTGGCGCAAACATCTTTTAATTACAATTTATGAGACAATTTTTACGTTTCGACTTTTCAGAGTTTTTTTCAATTAAAAGTTTAAATTACGGATATTTGTTTACATTTCGAAGGCACCAGAGCATAAATGCTTCCAATTAATTTAAGCGACATTTAAAAGCGTTTTTTTATGATTACCGTCCCAATTTTAGAAACGCCGCTTGACCTTCAAGAAAAGTTAATGGTTCGTTAACGCCGATCCATTAAAAACCCTAAAATCAATTATTTGCAATTTTTTTACGGCAATCAACGCTTCAATCTTAATTAAAACAAAGAAAAACGAAACGACCATTATTTTTTTAATTAAAAATTCAGTTTTAAATCGACGTATTTTCAATTAAAAAAGTTATTGACGCAAATAATTTTCAATTTTTCTTGTTCTTCAATGTAAAAAAATAGTTTAAAAAAGTTACTTGTTTAAAAAAATATATACTGTAAATGTTTAGAAATATAAAAGTTGTACCCAATTTGTTTTAACAAATGTGTAAAAAAATATGGTTTTTGTTTTTTTTTAATTCACTTTTTTGAAAATATTTCGCAAACAGTATATTTTATCATAAATTATTATAATGAACATTTTAAAATTCTACAATTTCAAATAAAAAGAGCTCGGTGCGACTTACGAAAGCCGAGCAATCCTCGAGTTCAACTGTAATTTTTTTTTAGTGAAAGTGTCGTGTGGTTGGTCTGCCTCTTTTTCAGATTCGCTGTATCTTGTTAGAGAAACCATGGTTAGTAGATAAAACATATCTCTTAGTCAAAGTCAATGACAATCCATAATTTTCTGCAATAAAATTTTCAAACTGCAAAACAATAATCTAAATATTTTTTGTTACTTTTTTCTTCATAAAGCATAGGTAATGAAAATGTTACCATGTTGAGGCTATATTGTTGTAGCCAGCTTTCTCTGATTTAAAAAGCTGTAACGGTTTCAAGATGTTACAACCCAAATGGGAAAAACATTTTCATTGCCCTATATGGAGTAGAAAGCAATAAAACAACGCTAAATCATTTCCGGCTAAAGCCTCTCGTTAGTCGCACCAAGCTCTATTTTTATATTTTAGAAAATTAATAGGGCTACAAAATGTGTATCGTAATAATTTACCGTAAATTAAAAAAAACAAAAAAGAAAATTTCTATTTTATCAAATTTTTTACCTATTTGTATAAACAAAAAACACTTTAGACATAAATTATAGGAAATTTTATAAAAATATTTTAATTCTTTACTTTTTTATGCAGTATACGGAGGCCAATATAGGTATTTACCAAAAACTGAAAAAATGGATTTATGCCTATATCTTTAAAAGAAATGTTTTTAAGCTGTTCAAATAAGTCCCAATAAATATATCGGGTGTATCTGAGAATAGGCGCACCCCTGTAACTTTTTTATTTATAAAGATAGACACATGAAATTTAGCATGGTTAATTAGGATATAAAATGCCACTTATAAATGATACCAACTTTAGATTTTTAAATGGAATGTCCTATATATTTTTACATATTTGGAATCCTGAGGAAATTCTGAGTCAGACAGCATCCTCAAATTGACCTTTTGACGTTTCGTCATCAGAAAATGTATCATCATAAAGATCAATCTAGAGTGCTTTAAGCTATCTTATTTTCTTCTAAAGGATTCACACAACGCCTGAAAAATGAAACTTGCCTTAAAAAGTATTCAGCTATTCCCAGCAGTCTAAACTTGTAAAAATTCGTTTTTCTCAAATAGTTCAAAGCTTTCTAGATTGATGTTTATGATGATGCATTTTTTGATGACGAAACGTCGAAAGGTCCATTTGAGGATGCTGTCCGACTCAGAATTTTCTCAGGATTCTAAATATGTAAAAATATATAGGGCGTTCCATTTAAAAATCGAAAGTTGAAATCATTTCCGGCGAAACCGGAAGTTTAAAAAATTCATTTTGTACTCTTATAAGTGGCATTATATATCCTAATTAACCATGCTAAATTTCATGTGTCTATCTTTATAAATAAAAAAGTTACATGGGTGCGCCTATTCTCAGATACACCCGGTATAGTTTATTCTGAGAAAATCCCAAAAAACACAACTCACAACAGACACTTGGAGTTTATTTACATGGTACAAAATGACCTATAAAATTATACATTTTAAATTACCCTTATAGTGCTGTTATATAAAATTTAGATAAAAGCAAACTCTTTTGTTAAAAAACAATTTTTTACATTTCATTATTTTTGACAATTTACTTATAATGCAGCAATCCTAATTTCCATTATTTAAAATAAAATTGGTTAAAATACCATCCATCAATGTCGGCCCAAGTCGTGTAAACTCCGGCGAAATTAATGTTAAAATTTGATCCACCCCGTTGGTATTATTTACCCACCTGACAACATAATGGATAATGGTTTTTTTTTTATTCTTAATTTACAAAAAAACTTTTTTATATTGTTTTATAATAATAAGTGTAAATGGGTATTATAAAAATGTTTGTTTTTTAGTATGAATAAAATAATTGAAGCGTGGTAAAAGTAACTTGTTTAAAGGACTTTTAAGTACAGTTTTTTTTGTAATTTTGAGAATTTTTTGTTTATATTTACTTTAAAAAAAAATACTTGTAACTAGTATAAATTTGTTGGCACTTGAATTTTTAGGGTAATTTTAGCTAACATACGAGGTGTGTTCAGAAAATATCGGGAATTTTCGTTTTTTGAAACAAATATTTATTTATTCGTCTACATTAATGTTGTCGCCTTCAAAATAGTCCCCATTGGATATTATCTTACCTTTGGGATAGCCTTTAGTTCTTTCAGCGATGCGCTTTTAATGTCATCTATGCTTGCAAAACGACGGCATGTCTGGCGAATATGAAGGCTGGGGCATCATTACATTATTGTTTTTGGCCAAAAATTTTGTTCAAAATTTAACAATTTTAGAACAAATTTTGCTGCAACGCGTTTCATACCCAAAACGTTCGAAAAAATTTCAAGGGATGAGCCAATCGATATACCAACATCATCAGCGACTTCTCTGATGGTTTATAACCATTTCTTCCACTTTTTCCATGTTTTTATCGGTTGTTAATGTGCTTGTGCGTTCGGGGCGTTCGTCATCTTCAACGTCTTCACGGCCATCTTGGAAACTCTTATACCACTTGTTAACTCTTGTTTTACTTATAGCAGACTCACTATAGGCCTTTGTTAACATTTCACAGAATTTATTTCATTTTTTAAGCAAAATTGGATACAAATTCTTTGATCTATTTCTTTTAACGAACGAAAAATCGCCGAGCTCATAAAACACGTCTAACCTTAGCGGCTGCCACAGACAAAGTAAACAATGAAAACAGCTAAAGTTTTTATCATACTTCGGGGCATGTATACCAACATAATAAAGAAAATTTTATGACAACCGGACCCTCTGAACCCGCGAAATTTAACAATTCCCGTTTCTGAACACACCTCGTATAAAAAATCAATGAAATATTCGATCGTTGAAATATTTTATAGGATTTATTACAAAAAATAACAATTAAGAATAAAAGTGAAGATATTAATTATAGTATATTGTTTATAAAGTTTGATATACGCCATTTTAGTAACGAATTTTAATTAGTCACTAGCGAGTTTTGCAAGCCAGTTTTATTAAATGAAGATAAAGTGTGCATGAGAATCCTAAATTCTCAATTCCCCGACGTTAGCAAGAATTGGGCCTTTCACAGTCCTCAATTTGGCGAAAGTTGCGCAAAGACAATTATCTTTTGCTAATTGGACAATTATCTTTTGTTAATTGGACTAAAGAGCATTGGGAAGCAGACGCTGAATTCGGCCAGAGAATCATTTTTAGCGATGAGGTTCATTTTTGTTTGAACGGCTTCGTTAATAAGCAAAACTGTCAGATTTGGCGTGAAGCAAACCCACGAGAGATGGAAGAGTGAAACTGCATCCAGAAAAGATTACTGTCTATAGACACTATAGTGTGGATTTTGGTCTGTTGGGCATCGGTCCCTATTTATTTGAAGATGAATAAGGCAGATGGAGAAAGGTCTTGAAAGATGATACGGGATTTCTTTTGGCCTTTAATGGAGGATATGTATCTGGAAAACATGTTTGTCCAACAGGATGGCGCCACTTGCCATACAGCAAACACTGGACTTGACAAATTTCCTGGGTCTGTGATTCAACGTAACGGCGATATCAATTGGCCAGCAAGATCATATGATCTTACTACTTTCGATTTCTTTATATGGGGGTATGTAAAGTATCTGGAGTATGTAAATATGCCTCAAACTATTGAAGCACTCAGAGACAATATCTGACACGTCATTGGCGAAGTACAACCCGATCTCTGTCCAAAAGTTTGCTTCTTGAATGGACGCAACTCATCAAAGCCGCGGATGCCATTTGCCAGATGTTATTTTCCATACATAATGTCATAATATGTTCTTTAATCTAAAAGTAAATCAAAGTCGTTACCTTTTTTGCAACTTGTTCAATTCCACTTCAAAGATCTATCACTTTTATTGAAAAACCCTTTAGAAACAGTAAAAGTGAAGAGAAAATTGTATTTGCACTTCACGTTGGAGTCTCCCATGGAGACTCTCTTCTTAATGCGTTATCAGTTAAATCTAGTTTACTGACGGCGAAATCAAAAGGTCAGTACAAACGTACATATAAACTTTTTCTCTACGACTACTTAAGAATAGTAACATTCTAGTGTAATTTTTGATCATAGAAAGGATGTTTTTCTGCAATACTGTACGAGAATATTCCTAATCTTGTTTAAGAATGGTCACAAGTAACGACATGTTTGGCTGTTTACTAAACGTAAAAAATTTAAAAATATTTAAATATTACTGTATTATTTATTAATTAAAAAATAATAGCAGTTGTATAATTAAGGTTTAGGCACAAAAAATTAGTTATACTTATTGTTTTTAAATATACAAATCAAAATTATAATAAATTTGATTTTAAAATGATAAACCAGTTACCTACTATACTGGCTTTGAAGTTTTGACAGATTCAAAAAGTTTAAAAAAAGACCTTTAAAATGTAGAAAAAGAATAGATGTTGACATAGATTACATGTAAAATTAGTTTTGTATTTGTTACAATGTTATTTTTTTTATTAGTTAGTGTAAATAACTATTTTTAATTATAATAAAGATTTAGGCATACCATTTGTTTAAATTTATTATAATTTACATTATAAAATTGTGACGGCACAAAATGGTTTGACAATACAAAAAACTTAAATGTCAAAAACTGCTTAGTTTCTTTTCTCTGTTGTAGAGAAAATAATGTCTGAAACACGTTTGGAATAGCATATTCCACTCTCGTAAAACCGTCACACTCACCTTCGGCTCGTGTGTCAAATTTTTCCTCGAGCGGAATATGCTGTATTCCAAACTTGTTACAGAATGTACTATTAAATAGGTATTGGATTTAATAGTTTTGTATTTTTGTATTAAGATAATACAATAATTTCCACATTATTATTTCACAAGAAGGGCACTATTTTAATGATTGTATGACATTTGACAACTTTCAACTAACTTAAGCCCGTGATTAAAACAGCATAAAGACACACCTTGTCAATTTGTATTTATAGATCACTTAGTGCCATAGAAACCTTTTATTGGTTTTTTAAATGTCAGTAAACATTTGGTAATTTATTTTAGGATGTGCTAAACGCAAAAAGAAATTGACATTGATTCCTGACGAGGTAATAGAAAGAATCGTCAAAAAGGATAAGAAAGGAAAAGGGAAAAAAGGTAAAAAAGGCAAAAAGGACAAAAAGGGAAAGAAGGGGAAAAAGAAAAAATAATACATTAGTATCCAAGACCTATGTTTAGTTATGTTGTAATTTTAACAATTTTTAAAATAAACTGTTAAAATATTAGTTACAAACCTTAAGCATTTTATTTTATTAAGAGTGAATTAATCTGTAAATTCTTTGAACTTGCATTTCTTATAAAACAAAAGCGCAACTCATTGGCACAGCAAAATTCTCAAAAGAATGCAATTCTAAAATACCAAGCAACACAAAAAACAAGTAATAAGGCAAGGTTTTCAGCAACTTCGTCTTATCTGCTTAAACTCTAATTCCGTGTTCATAAAATAAAGTTATTAACTTCCCGCGACTTCATTATTTCTCGGTTATACATTATCAAGTCGGTTGTGTTTTGTTTCTTTTTCGACGTCGAAATTTTATTAAACACGCCTTAGTCGGTTAAGCTCTTGGTCCGATTTAAAATTAAATAAATTGCTAATATTCTTTTGCTACGAAATTAAATGTTTTATCTTGGTTCAGAGCTCAAGTCAAGACATAGTATCTAGTTTTTCAACAAAATCTTTTATTTTTGTCAGCGTTTAGCTTATAAAGTCGCGGGTTAAAAATGAACTTTTTCTACGACCACTATGTAAAAGTCACATTTTGTTATGGCATTGTTGCTTAGAAAATGAATCTTTTCATTGGAAAGGCAAAACACAAATGAAAAGTGACATTTCTGTGTGAAAAGTGACAGGTCTGTGTGAAAAGAAATTGACAGCATCGTTTGACATTCGTTTCAAAATTTGTATTGTTTTTGTATATGTGTGTCTAAATATCATTTAGAACACAGTTAATTGTGTTTGTATACTAAATTTAAATTTTTAGTGCCTTTATTTAAATTGAAAAGGTAAGTTTATTGATTGAGGTAACTTATACCTTAAAAATTAAAACAAATAAGATGAAAGTAATTTTAACAGCTGTCACAGTGGCGGCTCGTGGGTGTACAGGAGGGTGAGGCTACATAAGGTTAATTTTGTCTAAATACGAATAAATTTCCACGTCACCCGGGAGGTATTATTCTGCGACGCGTTGACCTTTTTTAAAATGGAGCCGATAGCACTACTAAACCAAAAAATAAACTCTAAAAAACAAAACAAACAAAATATCACATCAAAGACTAGTTTTAATCTTAAACTTAAAATATAGTGTTAAAAAAGTTAAAAATAAATAAATTAATCAAAAAATAAAAATAAAACTAAAAAGTCGACCCCTACCTAAGTATTAAAAAATATAAAATACTATACGTCTATCTTTTAAGATTGAAAATTTATCTATTATTTGGTCGTAAAATTGTGGGTCTGCAGTGAGATTTAAAAGTAATTCTAAATTTTCAAACCGCGTCTCTAATTGAAGAATTATGCAATCTATTATTTCAAAATATAAAATTTGCTTAATAAAAACTGCTAAATCTACCTTAGTGTGTTCCCTACAATAATTAAATAAGAAATTTTACTAATCGAGACAAAAACTATAAAAGATCAGCCAAAAGTTTTAAATAATTTAATCTGAATCAAAACAATAACGTGCTCTACAAACGCTAAGAGAAGACTGGCAACCTTCTTTGTCTCCGCTGGCATCCCACCATAAACGGACCACCAATCAGAACAAACCAAGCCAACTAAATTTCGCCTCATCTACGGTGTTTATTCGCGAACTTACGGCGATATTTTTGTTGGTGAGTCATTTTCACTTTCAAGAGGTAAATGGGAGCTTCCGAGGCTGTGAAAATTTCGCCTCTGTCCAAGCGACTCAACGATGCACGTTAACTTGACGCGCTTTGCGCCTGGATTTTTATTTACGCTTAATATGATTGATTGGTTTTTTACTTTTTATTGGGTAGAACTGTTGTAAAAATACACTTGTAATAGGCAAAAATATAAATACAAAAAGTCGTTCGTTCCTTTATATAAGGGTGAGGCGCGGCCTCAGAGGCCTACCCTGACGAGCCGCCACTGAGCTGTCAAACACGTTTTTAGGTTATTTTGTTTTGTATTTCAAAATAATAAAAAATAAAAGGGTTGTAGAAAAAATATTGTATTTCACATGTGAGAAAAGCTTTCTTCAAGCTCGTGTTAATGCACAGCAACTTAAACACTTGAAGCAAATCTGTATTAAATGTCCAGTCAAACTGTCGTTTGACCTTGCGTGCTGAGGCACTGTCTGGGTTTTTTCATGAATTTGTAGGGGCTTATTTGAAAGGCATAATATAATATAATAATATAATATAATAATATAACGAAATAATAATAATAATATAATAATAATAATAATATAATAATATAACGAAATATAATATAATAATATAACGAAATTTGCACCATTTTTTTTTTTAGTTTTTAGTGAACATATTGGCCCCCGTATAATCCAGAATAAAAAGTAACTTGAGGATTGGTCGTTCTCGATAGTCGCACCGAGCTCTATTTTTTTGAAATTGTAGAATATTAAAAGAGGTACAAAATATTTATCATAATAATTCATTATAAAATATAACGTTTCCGAAATATTTTGGAAAATGTGAAAAAAAAACAAATATAAAAACAATTTTTTCTTCGACCACTATGTAAAAGTCACATTTCGTATTGGCATCGTTGCTTAGAAAATAAATACTTTCATTGGCCAGGCAAAACATGAATGTAAAGTGACATTTCTGTGTAAAAAGTGACAGGTCTGTGTGAAAAGAAATTGACACCATCGTTTGACATTCGTTTTAAAATTTGTATTGTATGTATGTCTAAATATCATTCAAATTTTTAGTGCCTTTATTTAAATTGAGAAGGTAAATTTATTGATTTTAAGTAACTCATACCTTAAAAATTAAAAGAAATAGATAAAAATAATTTTAACAGCTGTCAAACACGTTATTAGGTTATTTTGTTTTGTATTTGAATATAATAAAAAATAAAAGTGTCGTCGTGTTAATGCACACTTGGCATGACGGCCTTGTGAGCAACTTAAACACTCGCATGAAAAAGTACTTGTAAAACAAATAACTATTTTCATTTTAACTAACTAAGTATATTTTTGTACTAATTTGTTTATTAAAAAAAATTTGGTCAAAAAAATATTAAGAGGTACAAAATATTTATCATAATAATTTATCATAAAATATACTGTTTGCGAAATATTTTGGAAAATGTGAAAAAAACACAAATATAAAAACAATTTTTTTATTTTAACTAATTTGTTTATTATAAAAAATTTGGTTAAAAAAAACTATTTTTGTAATTATTCATACCTACTTTTTGGATTTCTTGTCTAATTTCCTAGTTATTTTAAGTTAAGTAGATCCGTTGTCACTCCGAAATCACCATATGGTAGGAGACAAATTTACAACGTTTTAAAATTTTTTCAGTTAGTTTTGTAATTACTACTTTCCAGTCAAGGAGTTGCCATACAGCACACACATGCTAAATATATGAATTTTAATTTGCATGATACTTTAATGCTTTAAAGTACCTACCTGAACATTGAAAAAACTTTTAACTCCCATTTTTGGTTCAACAACTAATTAGCTTCTTTTTATTAAAGTGTGTACGTAAAATAACAAGCATTCGCTTTTATTCCACCGCATTACATAAAATGTAATTAAATTTTATGAAAAAAAATATCCGGCATCCGCTTTTTTAATTTCCACTAGAGCTTTTCTGGCATTAGAGAATATTATAACAATTACACTAATGAAATAGAGACGCAAGAGAGCAAAATTTAAAAGTTAAATGTGCATAATTCTTGTAATTTTCAAAAAGTATCCTATTTTTACAAACCTTTTTGTAGACATAGTGAAAAATATATTTGTTGTAAATTGTGAACTTAAATAAAACAATTTTTTATAAGAAATGTTGCTTTATAATTCAATTTTATAAAAAAAAATTAACACTTGCCTATATGAACACAAAAATAACATACACACAATTAAAAACACACCATTCTGAAATCATTAAACTTTAAAGAAAGTTGCTATAATAATAATAATAATTTATTTGCACAACACAACAATACATTCCAATAATAGGACAAACATTATATGCAAATAGAGAACCTTAGGCTTCAAATATATCTTTAGCAATAGCTAAGAAATAATTTAAGCCAATAAAAAACAAATCACATGAATGGCTTATTAAATTGTAGTTGTAAGTTCTAACATGAACTGGTGAGTATGCTAACATTACATTACTAGTATTAAGTCTAGGAACATGTAGATTAAACATAAATAAATAATATTAGAACAGTCAATCTCGTTGTGAAAAACTATGTAAAAAAATTTTAAACCAGAACATACTCTTCGAAAATGTAGCGAAACAACATTAAATCTTTTAAACCTAATAATTTACATGCTTGGGAAACTAAATTTTGTATATGACTCAAGAATGTTAATTTATCATCAAATAATACGCCATAATCATTAACACTTTCACAAAAAGAAAGAACATTATTGTTTAAAGAGTATACTTTTTACCTTAAAAATGATTTAATAATTTATTAATATATTGATAAATTATTTAGGCATTTAGATGATTCTGCAGTAAAATGCAATCTTCAACCGTTGTAATTCTAGCAAACAACTTTAAATCACCAGCAAATAGGAGATGTTTACAGTTTATCAAAGACGACAAATCATTAATAAATATATTAAACAGCAAAGGACCCAAATTTGATCCCTAAGGGACTCCAGACGTAGGAACAAAACAAATAGACCTAAAACCATTAAAAAATACATAAAGTTGGCGGTTACTAATGTAAGAGCGAATAAGATTACATAACGGTTTAGTTAGACCAATAGAATCAAGTTTACAAAGTAAGATAGTATGATCAACTTTATCAAAGGCCTTAGAGAAGTCAGTATAAATTACATTCACTTGGCCCTTTTGATCCAAAACATTGGAAGTACCTATATTGAGTAAAATCAAACATGTTAGTAACTGTCGACCGTTTATGAATAAAACAATGCTGACAATTTGGACAAAATTGCAATGGGTCTATAATTACTAATATCGTGATAATTGCTAGCTTTAAAGATAAGAGTGACACGAGTAACTTTCCATAATGAAGGAAATTTGGCAGTTTTTATTATTATATTAAAAATAGTAAGAAGAGGCGAGACTAACAGATTATGGGAATCTTTAATGAAGAAACTGGGAATTTGATCCTGACCACGGGATGATATAATTATACGTACTACTACAACACTTAAAATAAATTAAGGAGAAACATAAAGTGCAGTCAGTTGAACTTGTTGGTTCGTATTGTCAGTGGGAAATGTTTTGATTGACTGCCTAAAATCACGTGTACTTTTTCAACGAAATAATTTTTTAAACATTAAGCCTGAATTATAGATTGCCTTCCTTCCTTCCTCTTGTAGTCGTGCCCGTACGATTTGTGCGTCTTGTAAAAAGTCAATTTATAGATTTCCGTGTAAAATAAAATAGTTGACATTTGTTTTTGTTTATATTCTGCGTTTTACCCATTGTGTGTAAATATGAAAGATAAACATTTATATATTAGTGCAATGATCACAAATTGTGTGATTCACAATTATAATTGCCCAGGCAGCTTGTTGTATACTGCCCAACTATGGAGAAAGGGAGTAACTGCTAAACAATAAATTTGTGGGATATTAGCATAAACTACATTTGTATAAAAAGCAGTAGGTATTTAATTGATTTATTTAACTTATAAGATAGTTTACTGCATTTGTTGAATTTGTTGAATTAAGATACAAAATGTCCATAGCTTTATCATAGCACAAGAAAAGGCATTTAGAATTTTTTGTAGTTACTGCCTTTCTCCATAGTAGGGAGTATAATGGAAAAAAAACATCGAACAAGACGTTGGAAGACTCGCCCACTTTATCAAGACCGGGAAACTACAAAGCAACGTTTCTAAAAATGAAAGACTTTGATCATAAACAATATCTAAATATTCTATTTAGAGACACAAATTATTTAATAAACTGAACACCTATCTTAAATATTACTAAACAATCATGTATTTTAAATATTTTGTGCCTACGTGCTGTCACCCTACAGCGCATGTCCATAACAAGCAATGTGATTGGTCATGTCAAAGACCTTTACGGTGAAAGATAAAACTTAAAAATTTCTACGGGAGGAAGGAATGCCGTCTTTACGGTACGGGAATCTATAAATGGCACTACGATTTAAATAAACATTTTTGACGTAATTGTCACCATTAACATTGCCCGTTATTAATTTTAATTAAACTTAACAATTATTGATACTTTAAAATTTTAAAATAACTTTAATATATGATTTTGTTAAGAACATATTTTATCCTTTGATTTTTTTTATTACTATAATTGCAAAATATTATCACAAAGTATTAAACATTCTTACACGGGAAATGTTAATGGTGACAATTACTTCAAAAATGTTTATTGGGTTTCGTATTGTTCATCTTCTACGGGAGGAAGGAAGGAAGGAAGGAAGGAAGGCAATCTATAATTCAGGCTTTAACAAAATAATCTGTAACCTTGAAATTAACAAAATTGCATATTACCTTTAAAAAACGGTAAAATATTTTTTTTTGTTTAAATAATGACAAACCCTGGTTTTCCACATAAAATTATTAAACTACAAACTCATGTTAACAAATCTGATTTTTATAACATTGTGTTTGCTTATTTAGGAATGATAACTTTATAGTGACAAATAACAAAACGAAGAAACAAGAGAACAAAAAAAAACCGAATGAACAAAACAATAAACAATTAAAATTAATTAATTTTATCTCCACGCGGTCTATAATTTAAACTTTATTGTTGTCAACATTCGATAAAGAAATACCTTGTTAGGGCCTAGGCCGATAAAATTTTTTATGAGGCGAGAGTTTTGACAAATTAATCCTTTTCTAAGAAATTAACGTACTAAACTTAACTTTAATTTATTTATAATAAGCATTAATTTGTTTGTTTTACTGTTAATGTTTAATATTTTTCATTAAATTATTGTAAAATTAAATATGAATATTAAAACAAAAAGTAAGGTTAGGCAACCAAGAAAATACACGATTCTTTTTCTACGATTTAAATTATCTTTAAGTTTTAATTTGCTTTAAGTTTTATAAAAATTGAAACAAATTGAAATTAGATACCTACCTATTTATTAAACAATTAATTGAATTCAATGTAATAGAAAAAATCCATTTCTACTTAAATCATGTTGCTAGGTATTGTCAAACTATTACTGCTTCTAAAATCATTAATAATTATTGTACATTTAATGTAATCTTTAGCTAATAAATAAATGAAATTCTAAAAAAGTGAGGTTAGGCCGCTTTGATGTTGAATTAAATTGACCTACATAAAGTGCTATGAAGATAAAATGTTGTATGTCATTCGGCCAAGAATATAAATAACTATTATTAAATTAAATAAAAGTTAGATTAAATTATAAGTTTAAAAGATAATAAAATTGGAATAAAAGTCAAATTTATAAATAAAAAATATTCAGATAGGTAGTGCGTATTAAATTAAATAATTAATCCATACATCTGCATTTGGAAAAAGCGGGCTGTTTGCCTTTGGCGTCGCGACGCGTCGGTTGCTGCTTTGCGCCAAACGGAGCGTTAAAATGTTTTTGCATCAGTCAGTTGCAGACTCTTCCATTTTTATTTGCCTTGAAATTGACAAATTGCTACTCACCTTCACATAGGATTTGCATTTTGCATTTACACGAAATGTTTGAAAGTTGCTTCCATATAAAGAACATCCACTAAAATTGTTCACGGATGAAAAATGTGACAAATCTTAGACGAAATGCTGAATTTTTATATACGTTTTTTATATTAAAATGTTTATAAAATATAATTGAAGGGTCGACACAGTATACAGTGCAATAACCGGTCAAGTCCATTTTTTAAGCAAATTTAGTTAACAGCCGATTCTTACGAAGAAAAAAACATGCATAAGCCTATATAGCAGTTCAAAAGTCAAATTATTATACACCGCCGTACAATAATAATAATACATTAAAACATCCACCGCTTTTAGCTCGAAATCAGCAAAGAAAATGTAAACTAAAATAAATTCATGTACAGGGTGGTCCACGTAAGGTGAACCATATACTTATCTCAGAAACTACTGGAGTCACAAAAAATTTGTAAGGCAGAAATATTCACGTAGTAAAAAATATTTTTAAAATATTATATTTTCATTTATACAGGTTCGGTGGGTTTAGGTATACGACATATATATATAAAAAGAAAGGAAAATATATATTTTATCCAATTATGTAAAAATAAATAGGGTGTTCTATTGAAAAAAAACAAGATTTTAAACTTTTAAAATCGCTATTTTCAACGGAGCATAGAAAACACCCTGTATAATATTTTATAAAAAAAAAGATTTAACTTATAGCTTGGTTATTATTAGAGATGAACACTACATAATATAAAAAATAATAAGTTTTAGTTGGTTATTCTTAACTTTTAGCGAATGTCTACATTTAGAGAAATTTTGATAAATTTTAGTTTTACTCAAAAAGTATTAACATTTTCCTAATTAATATATTTACAAAGTATACCTAAAATAGTGTATATAATCTAAAAATGCAAAAAAATACAGGGTGTTCCATTGAAAATAAGAAAGTTGGTATCGTCCCACGGAAAACCGTACTAATGAAAATATAATATATTTTTTTTCTACGTGAATATTTCTCCCTTGCAAATTTTTTGTGACTCCAGTAGTTTCTGAGATAAGTATATGGGTCACCTTACGTGGACCACCCTGTACATAACCCATAATATAATATGTATATTAGGGTGGTCGTTAAAAATTAATTTCTTGCGACGCCCCTTAAAAAGCTTTTTTTGATGAAAAACCTGGGAATTTTTTTTTTTTAATTAAAAACAACACGTGCCTCAAAACGATCTAAGTTAATTTTTTGGTATAATCATGTTTTTTTTTGGGAATTTTTTATGAAAAATAAAATTTTATTCCAAATATAAACAATTATAGAACCCAAATCAATAAAAAAACAATAGTTGAGTAATTGAAATAAAAATAGACAAAAAATTTTCCAAGTTGATTTGGTCTATTAAACAAAAAAATGAAAGATATTCAAATTAATATTTTTATTTTAAAACTAAATTAGTACAAACGTAATTTTAATATCTAGATTTCTTCACTCCAAGGTGAAGTTATTTCATTGTTAACAATTTTTAAATCTCAAAAAAAATTATTATTCCATATTTTCAGAAAAGACATGATTAAACCAAAAAATTAAGATCGTCTTAAGGCCAGTGTTGTTTTTAATAAAAAAAAAATCCCAGTGTTTTTTTCATCAAAACGAAGCAAAAAATTTAATTTTTAACGACCACCCTTATGTATATATAATAATATTATATTATTTATATATAATATGCATATTATTTAAAAAAGAAAAAAAAGTATATACAACACGGCGGAGAAATCATTTTAACTACCTAGTTCAGCTTTAAATAAGCGCTTTTTCCGCCTGTTAGATAATGTAATATTTCATCCTGTATAGTAATGAGCTCTCTCGTATAGAATTAAAAATACACAGGTGTTTTAGTTACCTACAGTAAAAATATTGTTATAAATTCTTTATGCCTTGGAATTTTTGCTCTCCTGAAAATTTACTGTTATGGACTTGGCTGGTTATTACATTGGACCCTTTAATTGCCATAATAAATGGACAGGACTTTTAGGCAGTAAAATATAAAAAAGCTTATTAATAGACCTAAAAATAAACAACAGGCAGGTAAAATACAAAAGGCAAAAAAAATTATAGAAGGTATTAATATTATAAACTTATTGGCATAAATTTAGGAAAATATTGACCAAGTCGAAATAAGACGAAAACCTAAATAAATATTTTTCCTAATCACTTATGTTTCCAAGTTACAGGGTAATAAGTGTTACTTATAAAATCAGTTTTTTAATATTTCTGTATTAGAACGGTTTTTATGGAAAAAAGTGTATATTTTTATACTTCCCATAGAAAGTATAAAAAATATACACGTTTTGAGATAGATACCGTGTTACGTAAGTTTGATATTTTCAGGACACCCGGTATATTAAATTTTGTGTATTATTTATGTAAGAGTTATTTATAATGTTATTGAAATAAAAGTATATATACTTTTATTTCAATAACATTATAAATAACTCTTACATAAATATAATATATATATTTATAAAACTATATTTTAAATTAAACAGGTTAGCTGTGTTATATATCTGCATTTTTTTAAACTTACACCGTACCTTATTGTAAAACTTATCCAATTACATGTACCAACTTTAACAGTTAATTTACTTTACTAGTATCTTTGTAACAAAGACGAAATAATATACAAAAGATAAAACAGTTCATTGGTTCAACGGAAGCAAAAGGATAATATTAAAGGTCGAGCTGCAAAAATGCGAAATCGCAATGGAAACTTTTTAAAAACAAAGTAGCAGGGAAAAGCAGTATGCACAATGCAATCTAGATAAGGCACACTAACATGGTTCGAAATTTGTTTGTTTAAGCTCTCTTTGTGCTGATTAAAGGGCTTGATATCATATATTTCAGACTTTAGCCATTAAAAGTTAAATTTAGAAAAAAAAATAATTTTATATCTTTTTAGCCATTTTCTTTAATAATCATATATATATATATATATATATATATAGGGTGTCCCATACTAATGGACAATACAGCGACTGTAAAAAATGTCGATTAACACAAATATATTTACTAGGTTTGCCATGTTTTAAGAGCCTTGTCAAAAGATCAGCTCGATTAAAAATTGTTTAGGGGTCACTCAAGATAATTAAAAATTTCCAAAATCCTCAAAAAAAAAAATTTCCGATATTATTTTTTAATTTGAAAATAATAAAGATTCTAAAAATTTTAAATCGATATTTTGATTTCTAAAGGTCACTCAAGATTTTTTAAACTTTCAAGTAAAGTATTTTGAATGTTTTCGAGCGACCTCTAAATATAAATAATAACGAACTTTTAGCGACCTTTATAAATCAAAATATCGATTTGAAATTTACAGAATTTTTATTATTTTCAACCTAGAATAATATAGGGACGAGAAAAAAAATTAATATAAAACAAAAATTCAATTTTTGACGATTTTGGAAATTATTAATAATTCTTGAGCGACCCCTAAAAATTTTTTAATTGAGCTGATATTTTGACAGGGCTCTTACAACATGATAAACTAACATATTTTCACAAGAGACGAGAAAAAATATTCTTTTTTTTGGCCGCCCTAATATTTCCATATATGCCTTAGTAAAATATAAGATACAGGGCGATAAATGTGGGATGATATTTTCTATTTAAGACTAAGACACTTTCTCAATTAACGTATAGAAAATGTACAAAAATAAAATTTTACAGATGAAGCGATTGAAGTTTACACGGTATAGGCTTTTATGTAATAATGCTTGACTTTAAAAATTAATGGCACTATCAATTTACATTTTGGATTTTTTGAAATTTTGGTTTATATAGAAAAATCGATCTTTAAACAACCGTTTGTAAATTCAATAAGATTCCTAATGTTTTTATAGTAGATCTTGTTCTAAATATTTAAATAAAAAATAATCTATTAGAAACAAAAAATATGGTCAATTTATTATAAACAATTTTTTTCCCAATTGGGACTCTTAATTTTCCGTTTTTTTAATCACAAAATGTTCGTATGAGGCTCCCATTATCTGTAAAAATTTAAGGCTGGGAAAATAAAAATTCTGAGAGTAAAGAATTTTTCCAATTCGGGAGCGTCACTGCGCTTCAAGCAAGTTATAACGGCACCCTATTTGAAAAATTCATTGCTCTGTGTTTTTATTGTTCCATCTTAAAATTTTGACAGTATAATTAAGAACTGTAGGAACATTTTGGAATTAAAAAAACCAAAAACAAAATTTCCCAAATTAAAAAAACATTTTTTTTAATAATTTTTATTTAACTTTAGAAACATTAAAAGTTTGTTAAATCCTAATTTATTTACAAACGGTTGTATATAAAATCAATATTTATATACATACAAGGTGTCCGAAAATAACGTTAATATATTTCGGGAGTGATTCTACACGTAAAAATAAAAGTAAAAGTTGCCATAAACCGATGTTCGAAAATGCCACCTGGGGGCGCTTATTTACTTTAATATTATATTATGTATCAAGTTTGATAAACGCCATTTTATACACGAATTTAATTTAGGCACGTGCAAGATCGCGAGCGAGTGCTTAAATTAATGAGTTTATAGAAAAGTTTATAAACGAGGTGCATACTATAGTATATATATATATACTATAGTATATATATACTATAGTATATATATATATATATATATACTATAATATATATATATATATATATATATATATACTTTTTCTACTACAAATACTTATTATTATCTTAAAATGATTTAAATTTGCATAGAGCGCCATCTATGAAACAATAGGGGAATCTGTGTGTCACCGTCAAATGTCAAATTTTTATACTTTATAAACACAGATTATAAAGGTTATAAATCGAATTGTACTTCTTGAAAATTGACAGTTTTTCACAGAGAAAGTAAAGAAAATGTTTTATGAGCACTTTACAGTAGAGTCCGTGCCCGAATTTAAGTTATAGTTTACTGCCGGCGAAATTAAAAGGTCAGTACAGTGTTCATATAAACTTTTTAAATATTGGCGTTGAGAAACTATTTAATACTTTTGTATTTTTGTATTGAGATAATAAAATAATTTTCACATTTGGTATTAATTAGGTAGGTATAAGAAAGGCACTTTATTTTAACGATTGTATGACATTTGACAACTGTCAACTAACTTAAAACTAACTTCAGCCCGTGTCTAAAAACCTGTTGCTAACTTCAGCTCGTGACTAAAGCGCCATAAGGTCAATGTGTATTTAAAAGGTCACTTAGTGCCATGGAAACATGTACGATAAAGGGCGTTTTAAAGGTGGGAGTAGAAAAAATTAATTTAAATTAATATTTTTCATGCACAAAACACACCGATGAGACCATAAATGCCGTTTGTTTGGATTTAAAAATTAAACAAACAGCCTAATGGGTGTTTTATGAGACAATAGGGGTATAACTCCCTGGTCCGCGCAATTCACCCCCAATGGAAGTCGATAAAATTGTAAATCCGAAATATAATTCACTCTTTGCTATGTGTGTGTAAATTGCGGCGCTTTTTTCCCAAATCCCAAATTCTTTGTCTTTAAAGGTGTTATTAATATTATGACCTTTTTAGGGTATAGGGGACTTCATGTTAAATGTACAGATACCACTAACTCATTTTTTTTAAAAGTGGATAAGCCCAGTTTTGTGATACAGTGCAACACAAAATTTTAAACCAGATTTAATTGTTTTTTTCCTATTTAATAGTAAATTGTAAAAGTAATGGGTGTTTTATGAGACAATAGGGGTATAACTCCCTGGTCCGCGCAATTCACCCCCAATGGAAGTCGATAAAATTGTAAATCCGAAATATAATTCACTCTTTGCTATGTGTGTGTAAATTGCGGCGCTTTTTTCCCAAATCCCAAATTATGTTTAATAAAAAGAACGGATTTTAAAAACCTTATAATCCAGGATTTATTTAATAATCTCCGAGCATTAAGGGATAATAAATTTAAAAAATCGAGAATTATATTTCCTTACCCTAATAAAAATGAATTTTTCTTTTGAACAGGGAAATTTGTAGAATATTGCATTTTTTAAATTCAGAAAAGTATCATTTGTTTATTATCTAACAACTTTTAGACCATTCCAACCTCACTTTCTACCAATTAAATTATTTTTCTATGGTATTTTTTAAATTATGTATATTTTTTTCAACAAACATTGACAAATAAATAAGTCAAAATTCTTGTAAAAAATTACGCTGCTAAAAGTATACACAAACTCACACATTTTGCGAAAAAAATCCCCAACTAAAAACGACTATAAAAAAACAAAGAAAATAGTACAAAACACACGGCTCTTGCTCTCGAACTCATTTGTTCATCGCTCGTTGCCAAATTTTAAATTCGTGCGGAAATGTGTGACCTTCTGCAACTTATACTTTAATATACTATTTTCTACTATCATCTTTAAAACGCCCATTATCGTACACATTGACAATCTGTGACTTAATGGCTTCTAGTCATGACTGCACGGACTGAAGATAGAAGCAGTGGCTTTTAGGCTTTTTAGTCACGCGCTGAAATTAGCTTTAATTTAGTTAACAGTTGTCAAATGTCGTCAAAATAAAGTGCCCTTCTTGTAAAATAATACCAAAATTTGGAAATTATTTTATTACATGCAAGGTTCGCTCGTACCTAAAATGAATGTAATAATAATAATAATAATAATAATAATAATAATAATAATAATAATAATAATAATAATAATAATAAATTGGAAAAAAGTAGGGCTTAATCCGTCTGGCAGTTGTCAGATGTCAAATAAAATTGGAGGTCATAAATTAATCGTAGATAAAGTATAGTACTCGTTTCAGACACTAGTTTTAACTCGCTCGCAAGCCTTGCTCTTGCCTAATTAAGCCTCGTGACTAAAATTGCGTTTATAAAAAAATAAGTTCGCAATGCATTATCATTTTATGAGCTGTACAAGTCGGATGATTCTGATATAAAATCGTGTGCGCAGACATTGAATGCCTTAAATTGTGCTCTTTACTGCAGAGTTTATTTAATTGTTAATTAAAATATTTTAAATGAACAAATTTATAACCAAAATAAATTATAAGACTAGTAGTCTAAAAATATGAAATATTGCCATTCAACTTTTATACAGGGTGTCGCAAAAGTCAACGATATCCTTTGGAGGACTGATAGACCAACTCATGACTAAGCAGAAAATCAAAATATGACCTTAATAAAAAAATCGTTAGTTTTTGAGAAATAGTAATTTTGTAAAACTTTACGCCACTTAGATCAGTTTTTCGAGTGCCACAGCTACAAAATCTACTATTAATTTAATTTTGAAATAGCAGTAATATTCAGGGTTACGCAAAATAAAATATAATCTAAGAATATAGAATGTTGTAGTTGTGGCACTCGAAAAACTTATTTTGTGTCAAGTTTCACAAAATTCATAAAAATGCCAATATCTTAAAATCTAATGATTTTTTACTAAGGTCATGTTTTGATATTCTGATTAGTCATGAGCTGACCTATTAGTCCTTCAAAGGATATCGTTGACTTTTGGGACACCCTGTATTAGTTTGACTTCCACGGCTTGTAATATCTAATGTGATGATAATACAGTATGAAATAGATATTTTATCCATACCTACATTGACGAGCTGTGACTTTATGGCGTTTTAGTCACGGGCTGAAGTTAGCAATAGTGGCTTTTGGGCATTTTAGTCACGGGGTGAAGTTAGCTTTGTTATACATTGGGAAAAAGTGAGGTTAAATCCTTTCACATTTGATAGATGTCAAATGTTTAAAAAATAAAATTGACTTTAAATTCTTTTGAGCGTCGTATCTAGATAAAGTATAGTATGCAACTTGTTTTATAAACTTCTCCAGACACTCGTTTTTATTAAACACTCGCTTGTAAGATTAATTACTAATTACCAACATACTTTTATTATTTAATTAAATATCATAGAGATAATTCTATTATAACTTGAGTAAATACTAGCGCGCAATATTAAGTCCTTAGCGTCCAAACTTTAACATGGGAAGCATTATATTGCATTGTTATGAAGTTTAAATTTGCTTACCAAATTTTAGTTTAATCGGATAATCTATAGCTAAGTAAAATCGTTTTATAAAAAAATAACATACGGTATTTTAATATTTTCTTCTACTCCCACCTCTAAAACGCCTATAATAATTATAATAATTATAATAATTATTGTACATTTTTCTATGACAGTAAGTAACCTTTTAAATACAAATTGACAAGTTGTTGCTTTATGGCGTTTTAATCACAGGCTAAAGTTAGTTTTAAGCTAGTTCACAGTTGTCAACTGCCATACAATTGTTAAAATTTCCATTCTTGTAAAATAATACTAAATGTAAAAATTATTTTTTATATTATTTTTATATTTTATAAAATTTATTTTATAATATTTTTTAAATACAGATTAACAAGTTGTGGCTTTATGGAGTCAACTGTTGTTAGTTCATTTTCAAGGAATACATGTCGATTTACACATACGATTTTGACATTTTCACCGACGCGCTGTTAATACAGATTCTAAAGAATGATGGTTTTATAGATGTCGCTCTATACAAATATTTAATTTAAAACATTTTTAGATAATATTATGTATTTGTCGTAGAAAAAGAAGAGTATGCAACTCGTTTATAAAATTTTCTAGACACTAATTTAATTAAACACTTGCTTGCAAAACTCGCGCGTGACTAATTAAAATTTGTGACTAAAATGGCGTTTATCAACCTTCATGCATAATATCCTATAACTAACCAAATACCAAAAATTACATGTTTAAAAACTTAAATGGTGTTCTAATTTCGCATCATTTATTAGATTATATTACACACGAGCAACGCTGCAGAGTATGCAATATTAGGGTACAGGATAATAAATATACTAAATATAAAATTCATGTAACACACCATATTATTTGCCATAACGTAGGTATATTCGTATTAAAATAGCCTAACCGGAATAATTTAAATTTAAATTCAAAAACATTCATATTACCATTTTAAATTGCTAATATACATACATAATAATAAACATTACTAAATATTTTAAATAAATAAATTGCATTCTATTTATGACAAAACCAGCAATATACCGATAATTTTTAAAATATCTATGCAATAAACGTAAAGTACTGTATGTTTATATGGGTCCTTAAACATTTTATTTTTCTTTTGCAAACTTAACTCGACCCTATTAATAGTTAATTTAGCATTAAAACTGGTGATATACTGGTTAAGTTAAGCGAGGTCATTAAAACTTTATGACTAGCATTAAGGTGACTGGCTCACATTAAAAGAAAATAAAGACGGCTCAACTGCTTATCTTAACTTTGGCAGAAGTATAAAAAATGGCAATTAGGCATTAAAAGCGCAATATTAATCCCGTCGCATTCGCCATTTTCGCAAGTTAGCAACAAAAACGTACCACCAGGATTTTTACCATTTAATCGGGCACATTTTTATCCCAATGGCTTTTAAGTAGTAGGTAGACAAAAAGACTGTAAAATACAACATTAAAAAAAATGTTTGCCACTAAAATATTACAAGATCACTTTATTAGTGACAACGTATGAGTAAGAGAAAAATCTAGCCATCCTTTATACAGCAATCTTTGTGTTTAAAGGTATTATTATTAAGTTATTATTATTATTATTAAGTTATTGAGTTTTATAATATTATGATCTTTTTAGGGTATAGGGGACTACATGTTAAATGTACAGACACCACTAACTCATTTTTTGTAATATTCACTTAGAATGTATTCTTGTAACATTTCATGAAACTCACCCTTACTTTAGATTATTTACCAACTTTATTAAAAAACCATTTAAAATAGTAAATTTACCTTGCCAACATTTAAAAAAGATATTTACTAAGGCAATATAAAGCAATGTCTTATTCTTGCACACTGTCTTTGGCAGTAGAAAATAGAGTACCTTTTTGTCGTATGTAATATGCACACTGGTCCTATAAAAATAAATGTGAATTTTCTATTTTAAAACGTACTTTCCTTAACATTATATATGAGATATTCCCAGACGTATTATAGCAGTACAGATTTAGAGATAGTTTAGTTTAAAATAAATGTCGTATACCTACACCTTTATTTATTTTGTAGTTACTTTGTACTTTATGGATTATTTGTTTTATTTTTCCTTCTACATAAACCATAAATAATTTTTCATAATAGTAGACGTTATTCATTTATTTATAAGTAAATACAAGTATTTTATGTCAGTTTTTAAAAATATTATAAATTAAATTCAGAAAATTACAAAATCGATAATTATTGATTAAATTTCCAGTCCTTAGTTATGTAACCACCAAAACAAATAAAATAGGGTACTAATATTTTCAAATTAACTAATTTTATCCACTCCAATATTGACAAGCTGTGACTGGCATTTTAGTCATGGGCTGAAGTTCGCTTTATTATAAATTGCAAAAAAATGAGGTTAAATTCGTCAAATCTCAAAAAATTATAAATTAAAATTGGCTTTTAATTCTCATTTCTGTTCGTCGTAGATAAAGTATAGTATAAAACTCGTTTTATAAACTTCTCTAGAGACTCGTTTTTATTAAAAACTAGCTCCCAAGCTTTGCTAATGCCTAATAAAACTTGTAAATAAAATGGCGTTTATAAAACTTGATACATAATAGGTATACTATTTTCTACTCCCACCTTTAGAATAAAATAAAAGCAAAATAATTGTTTATTATGTATACATTTACTATACTATACTATATTAGTTTTATTTTATTAGGTACGAGCAAAGCTTGCGAGGGAGTTAATTAATAAAAACGAGGGTCTAGAAAAGTTTATAAAACGAGTTGAATACTATTCTTACGAAATTTTATTATTAAAAAAAAAATGTACCAACGCACTTAAATTTTGTCGTTAGAAAAATGGGACGATCAATTAATATTTTTTAACCGTGTTTTATTTATTAACCCTTAGTATTCATTGTAATAATATAGGATTTTAATAAAACAATTTTTTGTAGCTTTTTTTATTTTAAATCTTATGTCACTTTTTAACCATTAGTTTACTACTTCTACAAAAACTGTAGTAGAGTTTTTGTTGAACTAGAAAACGAATGGTTAAAAAGTGACTAAAGATTTAATAAAAAAAAGCTGCGAAAAAAGTTTTCTTAAAATCCTGTCACACACCATATAATTATTAAAATGTTAACCAAAAAGAGTTAAAACTAATATGTATTTCAAATTTAAATGCTTTTGTTAAAGCAGCCTTTAAAGTTATGGTTTAGGATTCGAAATTTATTTATTAACTATTACTTGAACAATATTACTAAACTACCTATACTTAACAATAAACTATTGTATATATTATAATGCTACATTCTCCAACAATGCGAAACCAAATTTCAAACTTTATAATATCCTTTAACCCATACCAGGCGTATTGTTTGATATGTGGCCCAGTAAAACTGACCAAGTGCTTAAACATGAATAAAACATTATTGTACACATTATCATTCTGTGCTCACTGACATGTTTAGCAAATTTACTGTAGACGTGTGACTGACACATACAAGGGCCCCTTTTATGAAATATTTTCAAAGTAGGTATAATACGCCGAAAATTACTTTAGTATAAGGTACAAAATACGACATTTTTAGTGTCACATTGTTTTATTTCAAAATGTTAATAGTTTATTCTAAAATTATCCCGAGCGTTTTCATATTAAACTAAACGCGCGCGGAATTGTGCCCAGAAACTGAGCTACTTGTACAACCTCATTAAAAAGTTTAGTTTAGTATAGCATTTTTAAATTAAACTAAACTTATATACACGGTCCACAAAGTATCCTTCTATGTATAGGTATCTTTTTTATTTGAAGAGCTACAAGGTCGGTAATTTTAAGTCCATTAAAATGGCAGTTTATTATAATTAGATCCAATAAAATGCCAGTATTCCAAGGTTACGCATTTTATCACAGCGACAATATTTTTTATCACCTTGTTTACTAGGGTGGCGCAAAAAACCGACTATTTTTTTTTAGTCTCGAGTGAAAAAATGTTAGTTTTTGATGTTTTAAGAGGCCTCTCCAAAGGACAGCTCAAAAAAAGGTCGCTCCAAATTTTTTTAAATTTCAAAAATCTTCAAAAATCGATTTTTTTTTTAATTTTTTTTCTCGGTACGGTATAATTTTACAGACATAAAAAAAATAAGTTTCTGAAAGTTTCAGATCAAAATTTAAATTTTGAAAGATCGCTCATAATTTTTTTTAATTTATCAGTGCATTACTTTAGATTTTTTCGAGCGACCTTTTAATATTCACATTAAAATTCCATGCATTTTTTTTATTTAGTACAATAATCGATAAAAATACACCACGAGATGAACTAAAAATCAAGCACAATATAGAAAACATAATTTTTTTTCAATTTAATAATTTTATTTAATCAACTACAACATTTTGACGATTTTTGAAATTTAAAAAAATTTGGAGCGACCTCTAAAAAAATTTTTTTTAGCTGTCCTTTAGGCCTCTTAAAACATCAAAAACTAACATTTTTTCACTCGAGACTCAAAAAAAAAAATAGTCGTTTTTTTTGCGCCACCCTATTGTTTACACGTTGCTAAGGATTTTAACACTTTTCTTGATTTGACATTTGTTGACATTTAAATACTGTTATTAATGATTAAAATAAAATTTGAAAGATCGATGGGTTTGTGTAACCGATAATAATTTGAATAAATAAGGTTTATTAAAGTCTTTTTATATTTTAAAGTACATTTTAATTTCAAATGTCAAACTGACAATATGTTAAATCCTAAAATTCATTATATTTTCTCACTAAATATAACTCGTGGTATGATTAATTATCGATGATATTTACTTATTGAAACCAAAGCAGCACATTTCACTCGTCCTGCGGACTCGGTTTCAATTCGAAAATATCATGAATAATAATCATACCACTTGTTATATTATGGGTGAAGAAATTAAAAAAAAAATTTGGATAAATGTTTATGTTAACATGTAAAACTTACTTATTTTCAAAATTCCGACTTTTTGTATTAAAAGGTTTTTAGTTTTTTTTTTTCAAATATTTTGAGAACCTCTAGATTTTTTTCAATTTGTAAATTTCATTTCAATAGGCTTAAGAATTAAACTACCACTTTATTATTATTATCAGGCAATGAAAGAAAATATGTATCTTTTTAAATAACGAAGGTAAAATTTTTTCGATATCCTACGAGACTTCTGGAACATCTTGTATATAACTTTTTTGCTTGTTTTTAATTAAAATCACGTATTATAAATTAAAAAAATGTTAATTTACGTAAACCGTCTATTTTTAAAACCCAAAGATCATTTAATTCTGCGGTCTCATAGCCCGCTAATTGCAATTGCTTCTAGCTGTTGCTTTTTTTCCCATTTTTACGAAAGGTTTCGGTTACGTTTTTATACACTCACAAGTGTCCTTTTTCTGAATGGCACAGGATGCCTGCAATTATTTTAATTGCCTTTCATTGTACCAACCACAAACCAACGTATGGACAAATGATTCTTTTCTTCTCAAGATGTTTTTGTCTATAAAATAAATGTGTAGGGCTTAACGCTTATAGAATATTATAGAATAGTGTTTTATTAAAGAGTCAATCCAAATAAAAACACCAAAAATGAATTTAAAGTGCGCTACATGATTATTTATTTTAATGAAAAAATTTGAGGATGATCTTTTAGGTCAAATATGAAAAACCGTTGCCTTTTTAATTTTTTGTTCCTTTAGAAACCTGAAATCGAGGAATTTTTTTACTCTCTTATAAGAGGCTAAAACTTTTTTTCTGTGGCAATTATTGAAATGATTGTAATTTTATTTTACTGCCTAGTAAGTATGTTTTCAAT
The DNA here is from genome assembly GCA_921294245.1 of Brassicogethes aeneus. Lineage (NCBI taxonomy): Eukaryota > Metazoa > Arthropoda > Insecta > Coleoptera > Nitidulidae > Brassicogethes > Brassicogethes aeneus. The sequence continues at coordinate 13,081,818 of OV121133.1, forward strand.
ATTAATTATTATTATCTAATTAGTTTATCTTATGAAAGAATGGTAAACCACTAAAGATTTATAATAATTTCCCAATTTTTTTGATTTTTTTGTATCTCCTGTGCCTATTCTACTCAATCTAGAAAGTTGTTTTTTCAGGTATCAAGTACTTACGTAACTATTACTTTAAGTTTCTAGACTATCATTTTTTTTATTTAAAAAATTATTGAAACTTGATAATTTTCAAATTTAGCCAATTTTGCCCTCAGAAATTGTTGAGGAAAAAATGAAATATGAATCAGAAAATGTAGTCCCACCTTCATCTTTTTAGTCCAGTTAGTCTTGTTTTGTAATTTTTATCCATGTAAAAGATATAATAATTTTTTTAATGCCAGCTAAGAAGCGATATTGTTAGTTTTATTTATAATTTAAAATTTAGATGGCTTTAACTTTATCAATTCATTTTGATTTCAAAAAGTTTGCAAGTTTGCAAGTGTTATAAATGATGTAGTGTTTAAGATTCATGAATTTAATTGCAATTAAAAATATTTACAAGAACATGTCATAATTTTGTACCTCTATCTCATAGAAAATTTAAAAGTACGAAAATATTCAAGTTCTGAGAAGTTTGAAATTGTTAAAAATAAGCAAAAATATTCTAAATAAACCGCTTTATAATAACCTACATGTTTTATTTTAACCAGTTACCCAAAAACTAAAATTTAAAGAAGTATTTACAGATTGTGTAAATTTTTTTCCAATACTAACATTTAAAATGACATATTATGTTATAAACAAGATTTACCAAAATTTCTTTGGTAAATTTTGTTTATAACGCACAAATAATATTTATGAAATATTTTTGACACTTATCCACCAAACATGAAAGCCAAAAATTTTAAATTATAATTAAAACTAACAATATCGCTACTAAACAAGCATTAAAAAATTAATATATATTTTAAAGGGATAAAAATAACAAAACAAGACTAACTGGGCTAAAAATGGCTGGGTGTTTTTGAGAGTAAATCCTTTGTTGAGTTTTTACCGGTTTCCTAATAAACAGTGGAAATCCGAATAAATAAATAAATTGCATACGGTCCCTATAAATATAAGTTGTACAAGAATTCAATAAATACACAAGTAATGATTTACGTAAAATTTGTAAACATTTCAATTTAGTAAAAATCATGAAGAAATTGTTTAAATAAGTCGTCTAAATTCAAACAACGGTATGCATTATTTAAGCGTTCATTAAGAAATTCTTTACTCAACAGTAAAAAACCAAAAACTGGTATTATATTATGTATTATATATAATATTATGTTGACATGTATTTGTAAATATATTTTGTCGTTTAGGTACCATTTTAAAATGCAGTTATCGGTGTTTTTAAGGGGACTTAAATATAAAAATGTTTGATTTTAAGGATATGTTTGTAAACTATTATTTTTTATTAGATTTCTTTATATTAAAATTTCCAAACTTAAATATAAATTATATTTATTAGGTAAAAATATCATTAGTTAATTCTGTACCAACAAATGTACTTACCGAATTGGATCCTTTGGCAAAACATGAAAATGCAACGATTTAGTTCTTAAATTACATTTTCAATAATTTTTAAAAGAATTTACCATGATCATTTAGGTAAAATACACACTAACCTAACTATATGTATAAGCATGTAAGCGTAAGGTTTTTAATCAATGATATAAGGAATAATAAATAGAAATCGAGTACTAAACCAAAGTTTTGCAGTTTTTACTTGCAACGCGAAACACAAAAAACGTCGCAATTTGTGCTTTTTCATGAGAAAGTATTTTTTTAATATTTCCATTTTTTATTGTCAAAAATTGTATGTTCATTTACATTTTAAATATGCCGCCGCTTTATTCTGTTATTTTTTAAAAAATTTCAAATCATACAAATCTTGTTTCTCTAAATTGTAAAAAAAAGAATTGCACTGTTTGTAAAATGGCTACGAGCAAGAAAAAACATTTTAGTTACTTTTTTTATTTATTTTGCTCTGTATACAGGGTGTCCCGAAATTAGGGGGCCAAACTTAAACAGTGCATTCTTCATAGAAAAGTAACACTTTTTTGTTAAATAAACATGTATCAAAAAATGCCCCCTAACGGATCTACAGACCCCTGAATAGGAGCCTAAGAGAATAGTTTTTTTTTAAACTATTCCTAGAGCGTTAAACATGAAAAAATGAAATTTTGGCACTTTGGTAATTTTTAGATGCTGCATCAAGATCTAAGATCAAAACTGTTAAAATTTAATCATAGGCGTAACATTTGGGGGAAAAGTTATAAAAATAGCCCCAATTTTTTTCCGAGATAATATTTTAATTTTTTTTATGAAATTATGAAAACTTATAGTTTTTTACGAAAAAAAGGTAGTCCTGATTTGAATCGCTCAGATGCACCATTTTCGAGAAAAATGCATTTATAAATTACTCTGCATAGCATACACATCTCATATTTTCGTTAAAATTTTGTGTTAAAATTTGAAAAATCGCTCCATAATAAAAACTAACAAAAATCGAGCCAAAAAATATTGACTAAACTATAAAAATAAATGTAAAGTCAGCAAATTACCCAAACGCACTTTTGTCCCAAAGCTTTTTAATGAAAATATTAGAAATTATGCTAAGCATAGTAATTTAAATTGCAATTTTCTTGAAAATGATGCATCTGAGCGATTCAAAGCAGGAGTACCTATTTTTCATGAAAAACTATACATTTTCATAATTTTATAACAAAACATTAAAATACTCACTCTGCAAAAAGTTGGGGCTGTTTTTGTAAATTTGCCCCCTCAAATGTTACGCCTATGATTGAATTTTAACAGTTTTGGTTATAGATCCAGATTCAGAATGTCAAAATTATCAAAGTCCCAAAAATTCAGGTCTTCATGTTCAACCCTCTAGGAATAGTTTAAAAAAAATTATGCTCTTAAGCTTCTATTTAGGGGGGCGTAGCTCCGTTAGGGGGCATTTTTTATATATGTTTATTAAACAAAAAAGTGTTATTTTTCTATAAAGAATGCACTGTTTAAGTTTGGCCCCCTAATTTTGGGACACCCTGTATTTTAGTGTAATATTATAATTATAATTTATAAAGATTGATAATGCCTTGTGCGTAGGTTATTTCAGTGAATTTACGTTTAGCACGGAATTTGAGAATTATGTTTTCAGTAAACGCCGTAATGTTGCAGGAAATGATGGGGTTGGGGTGCGTGGCACTTATTGGAATAAATGCCGGCAGGATATTACTGCAAATTTAAATTTAAGTTTGAACAGGTTAGGGTACAATAACAAATTATCCTCGAGAAATAATTTATTGCGATGACTGAAGTAAATGCCTTCTTAAACTGTGGGATTGTTTTTGTCTTCAATATTAAAACTAAAACTTTAGCGTAACTTAACCTTAAAGACACTTTTTTTTAAATTTAATTTTAAGTTGGTTGATTGACTTTTTATGTACATTTAAGTATTACAGCAAAGAATTTTATCGACTTAAACAATATAGGACTTTCAGGGTTTACACAGTAGGTACACCTTTTCGAAATTTGCATAATCTTTATTCTCGCTGTGCCCTGTTTTCGTGTTTAGTAATTGGTAAGCTTGTATCGACGTTTGTATAAGGATTACACCTTGAAAGTTTTGGGTCTACAGATAATAAATGAAATTGTTTTATTAACCGAGGATCATTGCTAATATACAGGGTGTCCCAAAATGTATGGACATCAGAATACACAGTTTGTAGTTTTTTTTACTAAAGTTCTCCTACCTCATTCTGCTAAAGCAAGCTTTTGATTGGCTACTTAATTAAATTAATAACTAAACTTTATTCAAATGCAAGTCAAACCAAATAAAAATGTATAGACGCGTGATAACTCGTTCTTATTGGTCGATACTGTGGGTGTTAATCGGATTGTGTTTACATTTAGTTCGCGTTTTTCGTCAGAAAGTCATTTCTGCTGTCCATTACTGTTGGGATTTCGGGATTGTGGTATAATGATAATATTATACTACAGCCAAGCTCAGTTTTCGCTATCAAGGCTTCTTGAGTTTGCGACATTTTGTCTAGGTAGATAATAGTGCGGTTCTTTTTGCCTGATATCTCAGATTATTTTGAGTTAATGTGATCTCAGATGTAAGTGGCATCAAAAAGAACGACACATTCAATTGGAAAGCGCAATCTGGAGGCGCATGCGTGAATAAAAGGCAACATAACCTTATTGGTTTAAGTTTTCTAGGTTTTATGTTATCTGTTTAAATTTGCAATACAATATTAGTATCTTTGCAAATTGTAGACCTAAAAGAATGCATTAAAAAATAAAATAATTATTTTAGTTTTTTACCTTCCTGTACACTCTGTGAATCTTTATTATGCAAAATAAGTATATATACAGGGTGTTATGTAATTAATGTTATATATTAAAATACTGAATACCTTTTGACATAAGGAATAAAGGAAAAATATTTTAAAAAGCATTTTTCTAAAGATAAAGAAAAAATATGCATTAGAAGTTTTTTATATTTTTTGTGATACGCCACTGGTTACACACTTGTTTATCTCTGCACATCTGTATTTTGTGAGTACATACACTCACCGGCACGAAAAACGGAGCAGTTAAACAATTTTTTAACAAATTAAAATTTTAATGATTTGCAATGTTTTATTATTATAATATCTTAAATACAAACAAAACAACATGTTTTAAGTAATTTATAACAAAAAATAAATGATTATTTAAAAAGAAAAACTATTTTGTTACAACTTAAAAAATTAGGACGAAAAAACACAAAATGGTGCTGTCGCAAAATTATGTTAAATTAGTAAAAACTGAAAACTTGTGCTAGCAAAAACTGAAGACCATCATTATTAATAATGTTGCCTCCACGTGACTGAATGCCTAAAATTAAATGGCGAATGTCCTCTTGACGAATAAGTTCCCATTCCTCTAAAAGAGCTTGTTCCAACTGGTTTAAAGTTAAAGGAGCAGGAACACGTTTTCTTATTCTTCGCCCAAGCATGCCCCGAACATGTTCAATTGGGTTCGCATCTGGACTTAACGATGGCCAATCCATAACAGGAATGTTTACATCGTTTATGTACCGTTCAGTGATTCTCCCGGTGTGAGGTGGGGTATTATCATGCATGAAAAGAAAGTCATCTCCAATAAAACCCACATAAGGGACAACAAAATCTTGTAGAATTTCCTCAATGTACCGCGCAGCAGTTAAGGAGCCTCGAGGAACGATGTACAATTATGTGCGTGCCTCCAAAGAAACTCCAGCCCACATAACTGAGCCTACCCTAGGACTAAACGTACATTCTGCAAAACGTTCGTGTGGTCTTCGTCATACTCTCTCACGACCATCTGGAGACCGGAGGCTAAACCTTGACTCATCCGTAAACAAAACACGCGCCCATTCATTTTCAGCCCATTGCTCATGATTTCTAGCAAATTGTAGTCGCGAAACGCGATGACGCCTAAGAAGCTCTGGACCCGTTGCAGGTCTACGATTAGTAAGATTGGTTCCCAAGTCTTCGTCTAATTGTTCGTTCACTTATGTTGGTATTCCGAACGTGACGAACTCGATTTCTGATTTCTACAGCTGTAGCAGGACGATTTCGCAGACTTTGTAAGATAATAAAGCCATCATCCTGAGCGTTACTTCTTCGTTGGGGACCAGTTTCAGGTCGTCTGGTGTAAGCTCCCGTTTTCAAAAAAACGTGTATAAATACGGTGTACAGTGCTATTGGATGTGTGATATTGTTGGGCAACATATCTCTCACTTATTCCGTCTTGAATCAACGCAACAATAGCAGCCGCTGTTTCGGGTTAATCCCGCCATATTTTTTTAAATTAAATAAAGCAGCACAAATTAAAACTGTGTTTGACACTTCTTTTGACTTATAAAATTTCATGGGTTCATCGCCAACTATGCTCTTTTATGTAATAGCATCTATGCAATATTTAATTGATTTAAATTTTTATTTAAAAACACTTTATTTCTTTAAATAAATGTTCAATTGTATTTAGAAATTTCTTAAAACATATTATTTTATTTGTACTTAAGATTTAATAATAATATATCAACAAGCGTTAAAATTAAAAAAAATCAACTGCTCCGTTTTTCGTGCCGGGGAGTGTAGATACCAACCAACAAAGTAGCTATGCGTTGCCAGATGTAAAAAATTGTTACTAAAAATTTTTCTTGCAAAAAATAAATAAAAACTCAATAAATACAAAAGTTTTATGCCCTTAAAGCTCTAATACCCTTCTGTATTTATTTACTGATCCAGCTTATGGTTATGATTAGCTTAAGCAATGATTAGAAAATTTAGTACCTTTGAAATTTGAAATCCGTAACCACAAAATTAATTTTTTCAGTTTTTTTCTCTGTTTACTCAGATGAAATTGGGACCAGTTTACAGGTTAAACTTTAAACATTTAATTTGTGTAAATAAATCCAAAAGCACTTCCCTTAGTTAAGATATTTACAATTTGAAAACATAACCTAAAATTTAAAAGAAGATTCTGTCATAAAAGTTGGCAGATTTTGTTTGAATTTACCTTCAGTACAAAAATGAAATAACCAACAATTAATAAAAACGCCAAATTGACATTGTTAATTTTGTCATTTTTGTAATTAGGCTAAATTTAAACAATGTTTGTCAACTTTTTTGAGAGATTTTGGAAAAACTGTTGTTACCAACCATAACATAATAAATCCACCAGATTAACCTAAAGTTCCTAGTTGATCAGTGGCGTACTTTTTGGTAGGATAAAGGTTATTATAAATTATTTTTAGACTTTGGAATTTAGAAAAAAAAAGTTTCAGGTGCTTCTTTATGGACCCTAGGGAACAACCCATTTTAATATATAACATTAATTACATAACACCCTGTATATTAGGCTGGTTAAAAAAAAACTATTTTCTCGATTTTTATGTAAGAATGTCATATTCTCGCACGCAAAATCGTTGAAGAATGAAGCTCATTCTTAAACGATTTTTGGTAACATTTAGTTTTTAAGTATTGGTACCCCCAAAATGTCAAACTGTTTAATAACCTCAAATTCATTACTTTTATTGAAAATGAAGCCTTTATTATTGTTTTGTAATATTAAGTTTGCTCCAACAATGCATTTTAATGCAAAATTTTAAGTTTTATGTGAAAAAGTGGAGTTCAGGTTGTACTTGTGCAGGATAACAAATATTGTCATTTTGTGTTGCCAACTGACATTTTGCGAGAAAAATCCCCCAACTAACAACGACCACAAAACAATTAAAAAAACCTAAATAAAAGTTAAAATCGAGAAAATAGTATAAATCACACGTTGCAAAAGGCTATTCTCGCACTCATTCGTTCGTCCACTCGCTCCTTCGTCGCTCGAGGCCAAATTTCGAATTCGTGCGAGAATATGTGGCCTTCTGCAACTTGTACTTTAATATACTATTTTTTCTGAAATTTCGCATTGAAATATGTTCACGGTACCAGAAAAAGACACCTGTAAAAACCGGAGCTCTTAATTTTAATATTTAGAGGACGCGCATCGAGAATTTCCATTTCCCATTTAAATAACATGGGAAATTTTGTTTTGTTTCTTTATAATTTTCTAGCTCACAAATTAATTAACAGATTTTTAAGCGCGATATATCTGTGGGTAAAAGGCATAAGGGGATAAGTCAAAAAAAAGCAATTCTTCAGTAGAGCCTTAAACGTATTCGCATTAATTCAGGAAACATATTTATAGTTAGCGGGTATACCCTTTTGTTAGCATATGTCATATGCTAACAAAAGCGTATACCCGCTGAACATAAATATATTTCCCGTATTAATGCGAACACGTTAAAGGCTCTATTGAAAAATTGCTTATTTTGACTTATCCCCTTATGCCTTTTACCCACAGATATATTCTTAATGGAAACTAAAAGCTCTACAAAAAATGTATCCTATCATTTTTCGATAAACCAACGCGTTCAAAAGTTATTCAAAGTCGAAAATTTCATAATTGCATTTTTTACTTCAATTTTAGGCAAATTCCTATTTAGTTATTATTAAATATAAAAAAAATCATTCAAAAAATCAAAATTACAATGGTCAATAAGCACTGAAACACCTACTATTTTAAGAATTGATTAATTTTTTTTTTGATCGATTAAAATCCTTTTTAATGAATTCTTTCCAGAAATAGTAGGTGTTTTAGTGGAATTAATTTATAAGGCTTATTGAACATGGTAATTTTGATTTTTTGAATGAATTTTTTTATATTTGATAAGAACTAACTAATAAATTTGCCTGAAATTGAAGTAAAAAATACAATTATGACATAAATTTAACTTCGACTTTAAATATCTTTTGACCTCGTTGGTTTATCGAAAAATGATAGGAGACATTTTTTGTAGAGCGTTCAATTTCCCACAAGAATATATATCGCGCATAAAAATCTGCTAATTAGTTTGTGAGCTAGAAAATTATAAAGAAACAAAACAAAATTTCCCAGGTTATTTAAATGGGAAATAGAAATTTTCGATGCGCGACCTCTAAATATAAAAATTAAAAGCTCCGGTTTTCACAGGTGTCTTTTTGGGTACCGTGAAAAAATTTCAGTGCAAAATTTTGGAAGAAAAAAATAGTTGATTTTTTTAAATCAGCCTAATACGTTTCCGGATCCATAAGACTTACTAATATTTTCCATAATTGGGAAACAAACAAAAAATAAAAACAGCCTCTGATATTTTTTAAAACTCACAACAAAACAGTCAGTGGTAAAATAAATTAGGTTATGTTCTGATACCCCCGCAAAAATATCAGCTAAGCTTAAGTAGGGAAAGCACAAACAACGCGCATATTTGCAAGTTTTATCAATGTGAGATGAACTTAAGATTTTAGGTAAAAAGAACGCACCTATGTTAACATTTAACTTTATAGGTTATAACTAGGGATGGGATTTTAGTTATTTTACCTTTTTTTAACCGATGTAACTATTTGAAAACCAATAATGCCAAAATTTGTTTTAAAAGATTTTCTTTTATATGAACCTAACTTATTTTCACCTTTTTTACCTTTTTTGGAGGTTTTTGCTTTTAACTACCTTTTTTATACTTTTTTTACCTATTTTTTTAACTTTTTTTCACCATTTTTACCTTTTTTGTAGGTTTTTGCTTTAAACTACCTTTTTATGCTTTTGTTACATATTTTTTAATTTGTCAGTTTATTTTCATATATTTGTTACCTATTTTTACGTATTTTTACTTATTTTATTTTTTTGTTCTTTTTAAAATTTGCGCCAATATTTTATCCAGGGCGTGCAACTCAACGGTATAGAATTTTTTCTTATGGTTACAGACTGTAACAGTAACTTTCTTTACAATTACCTTCTTTGTAGTGACTCACTACTAGTGAGCTGATGTTCTGTCATAGAACTTCTGTGTAGTGAGTGTCACTTAGTAAAACACAGTTTATTGCATATAAATAGTTTATTGTGGATATGTTCTGTGTTTGGGTATGTGGCTAAACAAAATTATAAACGAAACTTAAACTTTTAATGTTTTTTTTTACCTAAAATGTTTTTTTTACCTAAAATGCTGTTTTTTTTACCTAAAATGCTTTTTTTAGTACCTTTTTAGTTACCTATTTTTTAGTTTTTAGTACCTAAATATCCCATCCCTAGTTATAACTTATATAATTTATAAGAGTTTATTCTACAGTGACCTGTAATTTTATACTTACCTATAGGTAAATAGTGTATATACTGAAGCTGGAAGCTGAGCTAAATGCGGTAAATGAAACCATTATTTCTATGTAATTTTAATGGATGTTCATTGTACGATGGTGTATAATAATAATTAGTAAAATTATTTGACTTCTGAATTATAAGTGTTTTAATAAGAATTGTTAGTTATAGACAAATATATTTATATAGTTTTTCTTTAAAAACACATGTTTTAAAGTTCTGTTACACAGCCCACACAGATAGAAAATGCTTGTCAGGCATGATTTGGTTTTAAATTTAGTTCGCTTATCTGCTGGTTTCAATTGAATTCCCGGAAAGCAGAAAAGACGCAGCGCGTGGCCAGTAGGCAAGAGAGGGGATAAAGTTCATCCCCTCTCTTGCATACTTGCCTACATCGGACAAATCGGACGAAAAAGATCGAAGAATAATAATTTGTTGAAAGCAAATGTTGCTAAAAAGTTAAAAGATTTTATTTCAAAATAAAATTCCTGTTTTATATTGTACAGTGTGCAGTGTACAATTTAAACACATTTAGTAATAATTACTGATAAATTATTTGTTGCAATAAATCGAGTTTAGTTTCGATTATCGTGCACTTTGTTGTCTTTACGCCGCGGCGCGCCGCCGCGGGCTCGTTTATTTATTTGTATTACGACTATAATAACACTAGGCAACAAATTTTAACTTAAAAAAAGGTCCTGGTTAAAAATAGAATTTTTCGATTGTTTATGACTGAAATAGATCCAAAATGTTTTTAAAAAAATTTTTTGAAGTCGTAAATAAAAAATAGGAGCACAGTATTTTGGTACCATTTATTGCATAGATACACCCTCGGATACACCATTTGAAAATTTTAGGATGACGTTACTTTTAACTTTAACTCCATGAACAACATATCTGTACATATTGTAAAAATTTAAGGCATGTTTTTTGATGTTTACTGTTTTTTATCGTTCAAATTATTTTGTTTACTTATTTTTATCGTTATTATTTAACAATTTTTCTTTGTATCATGGTGCTGCCCGTATCGTCTAAACGAGACTTTGGAAAATTTTTTGGCCGCCGGATTTGCGTCGAGCAGGTGAAAATCTATAGGACTGTGCTATTTTTATTACCGACCTTTTTTATATACTAATTTTTATCGTTATTATTTAACAATTTTTCTTTGTATCATGGTGCTGCCCGTATCGTCTAAATGAGACTTTGGAAAATTTTTTGGTCGCCGGATTTGCGTCGAGCAGGTCAAAATCTATAGGAGTGTGCTATTTTTATTACCGACCTTTTTTATTTACTAATTTTTATCGTTATTATTTAACAATTTTTCTTTGTATCATGGTCCTGGCAGTATCGTCTAAACGAGACTTCGGAAAATTTTTTGGGCGCCGGATTTGCGTCGAGCAGGTCAAAATCTATAGGACTGAGCTATTTTAATTACCGACCTTTTTTTATTGTTTACTATAGTAAACAATAAAAAAGGTCGGTAATTACACTATAGTGTAATTAATCAATTATTGTAAAATTTGAAAAAAAACTTCTTTATTTTACCAAGAAACAAACCAAGGGTGGACTTAACTATAGGTACTTTTAAAAATATTTATTTACAATTTTTCGAAAAAAAGTCATTTTTCATAATTTCTTTTGCATGTTATATAAAAAGATTCTTAAGTTAGAAATTCTAACGGGAATTCCAATAAATACAACTGTCACTTTTTGTACCTTTAACAATTTCCGTGTAAGAATTTTTAATGCAATTATGGTAATACAAAAAATTAAAGGATAAAATATTTTCTTAACATAATTATATTTTGAAGTTATTTTAATTTTTTAAAGTATCAATTAATTGTTAAGTTTAATTAAAATAATAACGGGCAATGTTAATGGTGAAAATTAAGTCAAAAATGTTTATTGGGATATAATTATTTAGATATTATTAAGTATTTGTCGTAGAAAAAGTATAGTATGCAACTCGTTAAATTTTTCTATACACTCATGCCTAGATTAAATTCGTGTCTAAAATGGCGTTTATCAAACTTGATACATAATAAACTATTAACACCTAAATACCTGTAGCATAAGTTTATAATAAAAAAATCTAATATTTTCCGTTTTATTTTTTTCCAACCTTAATGTTTCACCCTGTATATTTCATTGTTAATTTTAGAAGATATACTAAAAATAGCAGAAAAATAAATAAGAATCCTATTTCATTTTTTTTAAATATAATTGATATGGCCCAATAAAAATTTCCTTTTTATGGACCGATTATTTTGTTGATTAGTTTATTTTTAACTTGGGCTATAAAACAGTTTTATCTTTTCGGTTTGTCGAGGCTTACTTAACTTTATTAGATGGACTCTATTAAAGGGAACGCAAGTAGATATACTATACCAATTCTAGAACGGAAGTGACCCAGACGCTACGTGACGTAGGCGGTTCTCGATGGTGGCGCCCCCCCTGGTGGGTGGTGGGGGGTGATCATATTAGCTATTGGTGGGCAGGCATTTGGGCAACGCCCTCAACTGATAAGCGTAAGTGAGCCTATTGGTGGGTTGTTGGCGGATGGCGGCTGGCGGATGGCGGCCATGTTTGATAGATATTAGCTATTGGTGTTGTGGTTTAAAGTGGGCGGGGCTTAGGTGTTTAGTTGGCATTACTGGAGATGCAAAAGATAAGCGATATGCATATTGGTTGTTTGTGGTTAGCGTATTAGTTTGGTATTACTGGAGATGCAAAAGATAAGCGATATGCATTTGCTGCAGTGGTTTGATATCCGGGGGAGATAAGGATTTATTATTATTTTGTTGTAAATTTTATTTTAGTAATTACCGCAAATTTATTATTTATCATCTATTTTTAAAACTTTAGCGGTTAAGAACTCAACTTGTGGTGACTTGCAATCAACTTCAACGGATGCATGTGTGTGTTTGCATAATTACCGCAAATTTATTACTTATCAACATGTTTGTATTACAAAGCGAATTTACGTGGCTTGCTTGATAAAAAATTGTTTATAAAAGAAAATAATCGCATGCAAAATGCATTAGTTGGTTTTAAAAATGTCAGCAGACCTGGAGAAGTATTTCCGTGAAAAGTAAGTTTATTTTACTATTTTTTTATTTTATTTACCTTTATGTTTTAGATTGTCAGAGTTGAATTATATAACTAATCGCTATACACCTCCACAGGATCTTGAGGAGTATTTCCGTGAAAAGTAAGTTTATTTTGCATATTTTTAAATATATTTTATTTACCTTTATGTTTTAGAAATATAACCCCGCCGCCTTCCTTCACCCCCTTTAAGGAGTAAGTTATTTAATGTTTAATACTCATTTTTTAATTTTATAATTAGTTTGGTATTACTGGAGATGCAAAAGATAAGCGATATGCATTTGCTGCAGTGGTTTGATATCCGGGGGAGATAAGGATTTATTATTATTTTGTTGTAAATTTTATTTTAGACGATCAGTCTCCCGTCCGACCTTATAATAACAACATTTTAAACAGGAGAACATATAATATGGTAGGTAAAATGATTAGTGTAAAGGAAATTGAAAAGGCAATCCAAAATATTGATAAATTTTTGGAAGAATGTAGTAAAAAAAAGAATAAAGAAAAATTTGAAAATAAATATCCTACTCGACAGGAAATATATCGAGAATTTTTGGAAAAGGAAAAAATTAAAAAATGGATCAGTCAAAAAGAATTTTTGGAGCAACATCTTAATGCTAATGTTGTAAAAACCCAATATGGTAAACATTTTGAGTCGTGCCCCTGGTCAAATTCAGATGAAGGTCCTGATACATGCCCATGCTGTATGGTTTCAATTTATACGAAAGAAGCTAACGAGGTGTTAAATAAGTTGCCAAAAATAACATGCTGTTGTAAAATTAATTGAATAAACTTTAATATATATTCCTTAACAAAACTATTTGAGTTCAGTAGTACCTAAAATGCGTTGCGTTCAACAACCCGAAAAACTACCTATAAATAATTTAGATTTATTTGAAACCAGTTCTGATGCTAGTAAACATGGTAATTTACTACCAAATTCCTTTAGAGCAATTTTTTGTGGTCCTAGTGGGTGTGGTAAAACAAATGCTTTATTAAGTTTAATATTTAATCCTAATGGAGCTAAATTTGAAAATATTTACGTTTATTCAAAATCTCTTTTCCAACCAAAATATCAATTATTACAAAATGTTTTAAGCAAAGTAAAAGGTGTGGGGTATTTTTCATATAAAGATAATGATGAAATAATTGAACCTATGGAAGCTCGAAACAATTCAATTTTCATATTTGATGATGTAGCTTGTGATAAACAAAATAAAATACGCGAATACTATTCAATGGGTAGACATAAAAACATAGACGCTGCATACTTATGTCAAACATATTCAAAAATACCAAAACAATTAATACGTGATAATTGTAATATTATTGTGCTATTTAGACAGGATGATATGAATTTAAAACATGTATTTGATGAACATGTCTCACCTGATATGCCTTATAATCAGTTTAAGAAAATATGCTCAGAATGTTGGAATGAAAATTATGGTTGTTTAGCTATTATAAAAGATTTTCGTTTAAACAATGGACGTTATCGAAAGGGATTTGATAAATATATAAATATGTAGCTAATATTTTTTTTGAGTTGAGTAACAGTAATAGACTTTAAGCTGTTATTAATATTTTTTGCTAAGTAACCTTATAATCTTGGTAGAACCGCTAAAAATACTGTCACAAAAACCGATAGAAAAACTGTAGAAACTGCTATAAATACTGCAAAACTGTCGCAAGAACTGATAAAAAACTGCAAAACTATTACAAAAACCGATAGAAAAACTACAAAAACCGATAGAAAAACTGCAAAAACTGCTAGAAAAACTGCAAAACTGTCACAAAAACCGATAGAAAAACTGCAAAAACTGCTAAAAAAACTGCAAAACTGTCACAAAAACTGCTAGAAAAACTGCAAAACTGCTGTAAATACTGCAAAACTATCGCAAAAACCGATAGAAAAACTGTAAAAACTGCTATAAAAACTGTAAAACTATCGCAAAAACCGATAGAAAAACTGTAAAAACTGCTATAAAAACTGTAAAACTGTCACAAAAACTACAGGCTGTTATAAAAGACTCCCGTTTAAACAATGGGTGTTATCGTTTGATAAAAATATAAATATGTAAAACAACTATATTTAGTATCATTAGTAATCATGGCACCAACCACTGTCAATGTAACTGAAAAAATTAATGAACTCTCTCGAAATATTAGAAAAAAATATTTAGCTCTTAAATTGGGAAAAGCTGAAAATGATGCTACATTAGATAAAATTTTTAGACCAATCATAAAGCCTCTTGAAAAAATGGCATATGATACGGATTTTGTGAAAAAAGAAGCTGAAGAAGAAGATTTATTACAGCCAGCAAAAAAAATTAAAATACAATCTCCTATAAAATATAAAGCTATTGATAAAATACTTGAAGCATCCCCCAGAAAAGGTATTCAAGATAAATCATTAAATATCTCAAGCATACGTTTTCCTGAAAATGACACCACTAATGAAAATAATCCAAATGAAAAAGAAGCTGAAGAAGAAGATTTATTACAGCCAGCAAAAAAAATTAAAAAACAATCTCCTATAAAATATAAAGCTATTGATAAAATACTTGAAGCATCCCCCAGAAAAGGTATTCAAGATAAATCATTAAATATCTCAAGCATACGTTTTCCTGAAAATGACACCACTAATGAAAATAATCCAAATGATTTTTATAAAAGCGAATATAATCCCAATAAAACATACCACCCCACATTTTCTGGAAATGAAACTATTTATGAAGATGATACAAATGATTTTTATGATAATGACTTAAGCTTAAGTAGAACACTCGACAACGAATCAATCATGGAAACAATTCCGGAAAATTCTATAGCAGAATATTTGGATTTTTTCAATGAATTACCTAGAAATTTTGTTGAAGGACATATGAGAGATACTAGCAATGAATATGATCATACTTATATTCACCACGATTTGGATACAGGCAAGATCAAATTTGGGGATTCAATTGTGGAGTTTAAAGGTCCTGATTTTATTGTAAATAATATTTTTTTCAAGGGGTCCCCAGGACTGTACGAATTAATGTTTAAACAAAATCCTAAGAATTACATGACATCAGATTTTAAAACATTTGGTGAACTTGTTGTGCTTACAAACGCGCATAAAAGAAATTTTGATCCCAACGAACAAACCATGGGGCATAGAGGGCTCAAATATAAAAATATTATTAAGCCTGTTTTAGAGCAAATAAAACAGCAAGATATAGATAAACAAAAAGAACATAGTCGTAAACTTAGAGTTGGTAAAGAACATACTGAAAAAATTGGGTTTGGCAGAGCATCGCCCACCTTGGTAACATACAATGAAAAACCAATAGAGTACATTTATTGGGATGACGTAAATGAATTGGTTGAAAGATTAAAGTTATTAGTAGCCTCCAAGCATGCTGGCAACACATCAAATGATAATGAAATTACAGCAATTATTAATGAACTAAAAGAAGCAGGTGTTATATATTAAAACAAATAAAGTTTTACCAGCAGTTTAACAATGCCTCTTAACAAGTTTGGTCAATCTCTCGGTCAATCTAATCAAAATTCGTTATTATCAAAATTACAGTATGGTAACAATGTACTAAAATATACTCCCGATGGTAATATTGACGCAGAAAACCTAAAAATATGTAATGTGAAATCACCAACTTTAAATGCAGATGCTACTAATATGGGTTATGTTGATCAAATATATGCAAATTTTTATGATGATACAATAAAATCACTTAGTAAATTTGAACAAGAGACATTAAAAGCACTCAAGCAATCGGATGCAAAAATAAAAAAGGAAATTGAAAACCTCGATAGTAAAAAACAAGATAAATTAAAAATTAATTTAAATAAAGAACTAGCTATTTTAACGCAAAATACCGATGAGTTAAAAGAGCAAATTAAAGAACTTAATAAACAAAAAACAATAATTTTCAATGATTTGAATTCTTTAAAGAATATTTCAAGATCGCATGTAAATGCACGTAATGACTTGGATAGGCAAATTAAATTCCTTCAACAGACTCAAGATGTGAACTTAAAGGATATAAAACAGCAAAATGAACAAAACATTATAGATTTTAACAAGCAAATCAAAGATCTTAATACAGCTTTAAAGTCTCTGGATACAAACGTGGATAAATTATTTGAGGACGTCAAAAAAAACAAATCCGCAATCAATGATGTGGAGAAAAATATAATAAAAGTGATTACAGGGGCTGCTGGTGCTAGTACTCACTCTTCCACCACACCATAATCATGAAACACACCAAGGAAAAAATTAAACTTGTTAATGAGCTTCATAGACCTATAAGAAAAAATTTTAAACGTCGAAAAACAATTATTAAGGGTATTGATGACCTTTGGCAATCAGACTTAGGGCAGATGGACATGTATGCATCAAATAATAAAAATTTTAAGTACATATTGATTGTTATTGACTGTTTTTCAAAATATTTATGGGCTAAACCATTAAAAAATAAATCTGGGGAAGAAGTTACAAAAGCTTTTAATTTAATATTGAAAGAAAGATGTCCACAAAACTTACAGACTGATCAGGGCAAGGAATTTTTTAATAGTAAGTTTAATGAACTTATGCAAAAATATTCAATAAATCATACATTTAGTTGTAAAAAAGCTGCAATCGCCGAGCGTGTTATAAGGACTGTAAAAGAACGCCTATTTAAATACTTTAGTTTAAATGGATCATATAATTGGGTTGATATATTGCCACAAATTGTTTCAAATTATAATAATACAAAACATAGAACAATTAATATGAAACCAATTGATGTTTGTAAAGAAAATGAAAAAAAAGTTTTAAAGTTTGCATTTACACATTTAAAATTAGCAACCAAACCTAAAAAGTTTTCCATCGGCGATATAGTAAGAATAAGTAAAGCAAAACATGTTTTTGATAAAGGATACACCCCCAATTGGACTACAGAATTGTTTAAAATTGTGAAAGTAAAAATTACAAACCCAGCCACATACATTTTGGAGGATTTAAATGGTAGACCCATTAGTGGAGCATTTATGAGGATGAGTTGCAAAAAAACAATGCAGCCTGATATTTACCTGGTGGAAAAAGTTTTACATAAACGTGGCAACAAAGTCTTCGTGAAATGGTTGGGCTTCGATGATTCACATAATAGTTATATTAATAAAACAGACTCTTTTTGATTACCCCACTCTTTTCCAGTTTCTCACCACAAAATCAAAATTTAATTTAGTTTAAAAAGTAAAGTAAAGCAGTGCACACATAAAATGGGTAGTAGTGATTTTTGAAGGTTATGATGCCCCACTGAATGCAGTGTTTAATAGATATGAAGAAGCTATTAAAGCTGAAAAAAGATTAATTTACACAACGACTTATGATTTCCAATTATTCTCGCTGGAATGTGGGCTTAGTGGTGCAAGGGATTTTTTACCAACAGTAAGAATGATTAACAAAGTTACTGGTGAACATCTCTCTTTTATATATGGTGAATGGGTTGGTGTAATTGAATCACTCCAAGAACTTCTGGATGCACATCACACTGATGAAATTCAGCTTTGGAGGAACATGAAGATTGAATTAAATATTGATGGCAATAATAAAATTTTTAAAATATCAGATGATTGTACCATTTTTTATTTTACGCTAAATGATGTTTTTGAAATTCTTGAATTAAAAAAGTTAATTTTTAAAAAACTTGAAATGTTAAATAATTTAAATTTTAATTATTATTATCATAATCTATTAAAAAGCACATATGAAGCGATGAAAACTGAACTTCGTTTTTATCCTCCATCCCTTCATGCTGTGCTAGACGTTCTGTCATCCCTATGTTCTTGCGGTACTAGTGTAGAAAGTTATTGTTTTTTAGAATGCTTATACTATTTAGATATGAAAATGTCAAATGATTTAGAAAAATATACTGATTTTTAAACGTACCCTTGAGTTTTAATGATGATTGTTGTTAATAAAAACACAATAATTTAAAATAAATAAAATATATTTATTAAATTAGAAATAATTATTACATAATATTATTAATCTTGAAGTGCCCATGAGGTAAAGTATCTGTTGAATTTGATAATAAATGCCTTTTATCATCATATGGACTTAAACCAATTTTACTCTGTTCAATACTAAACACATTATGCGCATTTGATTTAACCACCAATATGGGTGCTGCAGAATTGTCAACCACCCCCACCAAAACAAGGTCGTTATGTTTACATTAATAAAAATTGTAAAAGATAACAATTTATTTATAATAAAAAATTAATAATATAAGGCAACTATAATTCAAAAGTGTGAAAAATAATTAGTTGTTAAGTTACTATCATTGAGTAAACATGTTTTCAGTAGCCAATTTTTTATTACTATCTACATTCATTAATAATACTTTATTTGTAAATTTTCCCAAAAACACTCAGGATTGTTATGTGGCATTCAGTGTTAATAATCCAATGGTAAAGACTCAATGGCCAAATGATTGGAATCCAATGGATGCAGCTCCTGGTACATTCAAGATTCAAGTTAATGCCTCAGCAAATAGCTCTATATTACATTATAAATTAAAATATATTTTATCAGCAGATGGTGGAAAGACTAGAACCCTTTTTGAAATAAATAGTTTAAATAGTGTAATAACTAATTTAACCAATTTATCAACCACTACAGAATCGGAGGTGGCTTCTTCAACAACATTTTCCACAAAAAATATTTATAGAATTTATATCTCTGTTAATAGTAGGAATTATTTTACTAACTATTTATGGATTTTTATACTTTTTAGGTTATGTATTTAATAAATGTAAAAATATGTAATAAATATATTATTTAACTTACCTTTGAGTTTTATTCTAATTTTATACATAAAAACAATATAATTTTTTTATTTATTTATTATAATATTATTTTATTTAAAGCACATAATTTTTTTTTTTAAATAAGTAATGTCAAGCGAATCCTTCCTTAGGTCCTCAGAAATGCTCATAGCAGCAAAAGCCTTACACAGTTCATACATTTCAATGTCTTCTTTTAATGCCTGCAATTCTTTATAAAATTTTATTTTTCTTTGAGCAAATTCTTTACAATCCATGATTATGGGGGTAGATAACTTTGAAGCCAATTATGTAATACTAAGGGCATGTGTTGTACTACACCTACCGCTTCTAAAATGATTCAAACACATGAGGGGTTTGTTTTTAAACACTGGCTGCTCCCAAACGTTCAGCGTTTCAACGTTTATAATTTTTATATTTGGTAATAACTGCTCACAGATTGTTTTTAAATATTCATAATTTTGATTTCCTTTTGTGTAAACAGTGTCGTATTCAGGTAATAATTCCATTAAAATGTTGTTAATCTCATTAAAATTTATATATCCACTTGAATATCGTAGACCATGAATTTTTTCTTCAAAGCAAACTTGTTTTTTATTTTTTCGCGATAACAGCTTAAATTCTACCATTGGTTTTAAGAGATAATGATTTGTTTGCAATCCATTGGTAACCGTAACTTCTTTTGGATGAAAAAACCATTTTTCTTCGAAGAATAAATTAAATCCCTGAATATTAACAGACACAACCTTCATCTTAGGTAGAATAATTTAAACTAAAAAAATTATGATAAACTACGAACTATTTCGCTGAGTGGGAGATGCTCCATAATGACGTCATGTATAATAACACAATATGCTTTTGTATTATCGGGGAAGCCTTTTTTTCGCCTCAATATCAACTTTGATGTCAACTGTACTCGATTTTAAGGATTCATTTCTTCTGGAACAATCAATTACAAAAAGAGCGTGGTTCTTAAATTGTTTATAATCAAGTAGAGAGTGTTTTGATATTGTTAAATCATTTTTAAAACTTGAATAAAATTGTGTATAATTGTGATGGGCCTCGATAAAATTATTTTTTTCAAAATTAAGGTCCATGCGTTCTATAGGAAAATATTCGCCATTGAGGATAACACGTATATCAGATATATCAATGTTGTCAAAATATGAGGGATCTTTTGTATCATTACCTCTTCTATTGGTATGAAAAGCTAAAATTATATAGCGTGGACTTTCCAATGCAGTGCACGTTTTAACTGACCATATTTCCTTAGTGGCATCTTTAGTTAATTGGGGTAGCTCATGGGATTCCCACTTTCCTAAATGGAATTACTATAGGTCTGTCTGATTTTATTGATTCCAACAACTGAAGCTTTAATAAATCATTGGGTGTAATAACTTGTACTTTTAACGAGATATTTTCAACGGTTAATTTAGCCTTTGTTGTGCCAGCAGCCGCAGTTTTTTCTGTTATAATTTGACAATCAGAGTCATTTCGAGCTCTTACAAGACGTATAGTTTGTTTACCAAATTGAGCCAGCTGATAATCATTAAATATACCAAATAAATGATGTAATGGTATACGTATATTAAAAGTTGAAATTTTGGCTATTGTTGAGACTATTGGTTGAGCTGGGTAATTCCATCCTGCAATGCCTAAATGGTTTGAATCATCGCTACTGTAATTAAGATAGCCCTTAATTGTGCTCACAATACCTGGGTCGCGAATACCATCAATTTCTTTTCCATTTATTTCATAAGAAATTCGGTCAAACAAAAAAGCTCCAAAATTATTTATTAAGGTTGCCTCGCCATCCCCTTTAGTTATTTCCAATTTACCATCTATTAATAGAGCTGCATCGTGCATAAGCAGCCAGGAATCTCTTTGATTTATTGAAATTTCTATAACATCACTATTATTAAAAGATTTAACATAGGGGTAATAAGTTCTGTAGTCAACCTTTTGAATTGTTTCACTAAACTGTGGTTTTCGATAGATGTCGAAGATTTGGTCTAATGATGACATTATATCCTAATGATTGTAGAAAAAGTCTATTTGAATTAGTTAAGCTGTTTGAACTAGGCAAGCGTTTGCTGTCAACTGATTTCAAATTGTTTGTGCTAGGATTTTTATAATAATTATTGAATGTTAGTCCCATTATGATAATTTTTTAATTCCAATCGAACTATAACTTCCTCTCCACGAAAATTAACTGGCTTAAAATCTTGGTTTAAAATTACCAAAGTAATATTAAATATTTCTTGTTTATTTATTATTGGTAAATATATAAGGTTTCGGGGAATTTCGTTGATTGTATAGCCTGGATCAACGTCTACTGAAAATTCGTAAATTGTATGTGTTGGTAGATAATTATAATAAGCACCTGTAGATATATTACAATCGATGTGAATGGTTCGAACTTTTATTATATTAACTGGGAGATCTGATTCGTGTTTTTTACCCGACGTTAAAGTACGCTTAGAAAATCCTAATATTTTTCCTATACCATCAGCCTTTGTAAAATCTATTTCCAACGTATTGCTTTGAATTTCACACTTTAAAGTATTATTATTTGGTTTAAGTGAAAAATATTTATCATAATCTTCCTTTTTAACGGTGCCAGGAATAATTTGTTGTCTTAGGTAAGTTTCTATATCTAATATTTCATAAGTACCAGTTGGTATTATTATTTTCTTATCCACACTCGCTTCTTTATAATAAAATGTATTTTCACCTTCTTCAATATTAGGGATACTGTTATAGGAATAAAACCCTATCAATGCTATACCGTAGTCAAAATCTGGATTAAGTTGTATTGGATTTGTAAAATCTATACTTAAAACATAATTATTACTTTTTAATGTAAATAGCTGGGACATTATCTTTAAACAACGGTTAATAATAGACTAATCATATTTTCTTATCTCATTTATTTTTATAAAGAAACCACAAACATAAATGGCCACAATTAATTTGTTTAAAGTTTTGAAAACAATCATTATTATAATTAATTTTAACATTTTTTCCTAAATAATTTACTAATTCTTTTGGCGGTTTAAGACCACCAAAACTATCAAAATAAATAACAGAATTGTTTCTTTTAGTATAAGCTACCCAATGTGTACCCAAATTTTTCGAAATGTCTAAATTTAGGATTGCAGATTCATTTTTATTTTTTATTTTTGGTAAAGCGTCTCGCATAAAAACCCCTCTAAAATAGGGTATTTTAAGCTTTTGTGCATATTTTACCAATTCAGAATCATATAGGGCTCTATTGGGTAGCTTTATTGGTAGTTTTTTTGTTTTAAAAAAAGACCATATCCTCCCTTGACATTCCTTTTTAAATATAATCCCGAACCTTTTTTTCCAATTTCCTCCATAGCCCTATTATGTCGACCTAATTCTTCAAGTTTCTTTTTAGCATTTTTTGTGTCTATCACCGTTTTGGCTACAGCGCTTGCGCCTCCAGCCAATGATCCTATGGCCCCTAAGGCTGCGAATAGTGGTAAAAGGGGTAAAAATCCTCCTTGTTTGTCGGATTCAAATGGAATTATTCTAGGCACCTTAATATTTTTACGACCCCCAGCTTTCTTTATAATCACCCGAGCTGCTTTAAGTGCCGTTGCAGTAGATTTTTTAAGTGAATTTTGATTGGATATATCTAAATCTTGAACATGTTTTTTAATTTTATCAACCAAACCACGTTTAAATGAGATTGGTTTTAGAGTTTTTTGAACGCCCATTCCAAGTTTTCTTTTAACCTTCATTCCCGTTGTTACTAACCAAGCTGCTGCTTTCTCACCTAATTTAGAGTTTTTAGATTTCACCCTTTCCCAAGCTTTATTTTCCAAAATCCAATCCGCTTTATGTCTATCCTCCAAATTTTTATTTTTTGAATAAGCAATATCGTGATCTTTACATGCAGCGTCTAAGGGGTTTATACCAGTATCACCCCTTTGAATTCTCTTATCTAATTTAGTACCTGGTCCGCAAAATTGATAAGAAGGCACGTGAAGCTCAAAGGGTAGGTTGTTAATTGCAGAATTTAATAAACCGCCACCTTTAAAAGTCAACATTGAAATGATTTTTTTTTTAATAAAGTTAACCTTTTATAATTATTAATAAAAGTATGTTGAAAGGGATGTTAATATATTTTTTAATTGATTTAAAATTGTTTCATTCGGACAATTTATTCCAAATAAACTCCAATCAAAAACTCCTGCTCTTATTAATTTACCAGAAAATTCGTTATATTCATAAAATAAATTTTTTTTAAAAAAATAAATGTTACCATTTGTATAGCGAAATGCTGAAGATATATCTGGAGGGATTCCTGGGAAAAACTGTTTTATAGTCCCCCGATTGACTGCATTTAAACTACATTCATCAATTTCAGTAACCCAATAATCATCATGAATAATATAAGTTCTACCTCTGTTTGAGTTAAAAATGGCATTTATGTTGCTACTTCGAGCAATATTAAATTTGTCTATTGTTTGATTAAATGTTTCACATGCAAGACTAGGAAAAGAAAACGTACTAACACGTTTTAAATTATCTATTATTACCACACTACCACTAGGTGTTTGGTATATATGTAAAAAATCATTATATTTAATATAATCACTAATTTTTTTAGGCTTTTTAAGATTTATGCCGGAGGGCTCTCCTATATTTAAAATCCACGCTAACCCATTGTTAAAAACATACAGATGATTATTATTTGTGACTAACATTTGTTGTGGATACTCGATTTGACATAAATCAGTTAAATTTGGTGATGTTTGTGTAGGTTTTTGTGTAGAACCCGTTATTTTAGGTCTGCTTGTTGTTAAAATTGTTTTTGTTGTTCTTGGTTTATCTGTAAGTTTCCTTGTAGTTGGGATTGTTTTTGTTGTTGTTAATATTTTTGGAGTAGTTTTTGGGGTTGTTGATGTTACTATTTTTGGAGTAGTTGGGATTGTTTTTGTTGTTGTTAATATTTTTGGAGTAGTTTTTGGGGTTGTTGATGTTACTATTTTTGGAGTAGTTTTTGGGGGTAATCCATATAAATTTTGTATATTTTTTTTATCTTCATCGGATAGGGTTGTTATATTTGGTGAAAAATATGCGTACATTAGTGCATTATTATCTGGTGAATGACTCAACCCCAAAGTATGTCCAATTTCATGAAGCAATGCGGTATATAGACTTGTTTTATCATTATCTTCAGGTACATCGAAACCAAAATACCAATTTTCATCTGAATCTAAATGAATTTCCGTACAGGAATTAATATGACTTGGGTGGTATGCGTGACCAACTACAGCACCCTTTCCATCAAATGGTGCAATACAATAACCCTTCATGCATCGAACTGAATTTCTATGGTTATTTTTCCCAAATGAAATTAGAATGTCAGGATTTCTAAGCGAAAAAATAAACTTTAGATTTACAAATTTTTCCCACTCATTGAAAGCTCTAGTAGCAACTCTTTTTATCTCTTTATTATATGCATACCAATATATATTATGTTTATTCCATTTAGGTGGGTTTTGCGTCAATTCATAAATATTGTCATCTGGTATAGAGCAACGACGTGTTTTTATAAATTCTAAAAGGTCTTTCGTTATTTCACCACTTATGTTTAAATTATATCTCTCCTGAAATAATATTAAAGCTTCTTCATAACTAGTCAACGAAAACTCTGAACTATTAAGGTAGCCAAATGTTTCGAGATGTTTTATTACAACATCTTTATCAGTTAAATTATTTGATTTTACCAAAATTATACTTGGTAGAAATATTAATAACAATTTAAAGCCCATTATTAACATAATCAACATAAAGCAATATTAAGACTGATCACCGAAAAAGATTTCTGGACAATAAATAGACTTGTCGGGACAAGTTGGGGTGACGTCAGCCGAAATGGTACCAAAAATAAAAATTTACAACAAAATAATAAATCCTTATCTCCAAATAACTGATTACCGCATTAAAACCCCCGAAACACAAGTCGGGACAAGTCGGATGACGTCAGCAATTCAAAATGGCGTCAAAAATGAAATTTACAACAAAATAATAATAAATCCTTATCTCCCCCGGATATCAAACCACTGCAGCAAATGCATATCGCTTATCTTTTGCATCTCCAGTAATACCAAACTAATACGCTAACCACAAACAACCAATATGCATATCGCTTATCTTTTGCATCTCCAGTAATGCCAACTAAACACCTAAGCCCCGCCCACTTTAAACCACAACACCAATAGCTAATATCTATCAAACATGGCCGCCATCCGCCAGCCGCCATCCGCCAACAACCCACCAATAGGCTCACTTACGCTTATCAGTTGAGGGCGTTGCCCAAATGCCTGCCCACCAATAGCTAATATGATCACCCCCCACCACCCACCAGGGGGGGCGCCACCATCGAGAACCGCCTACGTCACGTAGCGTCTGGGTCACTTCCGTTCTAGAATTGGTATAGTATATCTACTAACGCATTATAATAATTGGCGATTGTCGCCTCACTCTGTTATCCTCTTATCGCTCGGTTTCTTCTGCTACGCGTGATTAATGCCTTTAAGTTTCCGACCCTGGCCCAAATCCACTGTCGCTGGCTACTGGGCGATTTATAAAAATCAATTTAAAAAGGTTTCAAGCAATTAAAACTATAAAAATCTGCTTTTACACAGAAAAAACTCTTTGATATAGTCAATAACAATGCTATAATTGTTTGTTTTTTTCATTTAACCAATAAAAGTTAAACTTTATTCATTCAAATATGTTTGGAGCAATTGAGGGTAAGGGATTGATGTTATTACAAATATCATATTCAGCCCATAACAAAATATTATCAAGTTAAAATTACTTGTTATAGAGTGAATGGCTTTTTAGATTTAAACCTAATGGAAATGTGTACTTCCTTAAAAATTATAGAAATGATTGCATTCAAAGTTAATCTGATCAAGGTAAAATTAACAATAATTAATTAAATATAACATTGATTTATATTAAAATTTATAATGCTTTAACCAAAAATTAAAAACTAATGAAATAAGAATAGTCTTTGTTTCTTTTAATGTTTATGATTTTTATTCCAATGGAAACTAAGGTAAAGTAAGTTATTACTGTCTTACAGCGAATAAAAATGTTTTCACTGTCTTGAAAAATACTTGTTATTTGTCATTCCCATTTTTTCAATGCGGCCTATATTCAATTTAATGATTGCTAAAATTCAAACAAACGCACCAGGGCATCCCCTGTCACACCACACATTGGCAACCTGCACTCGCTTACGTGCGTATAGTTAAATGTGATCAACTGATTAATCGGTATTTCTGGTGACGCAAATTGATATAAGTGTATGGGATATCTCTGGATGGAGTAGTGTTTGATTGTTTGTTATATTTGCTAATTTCTTGGGGGTTGTACTTCCTAATCTTCCTAAGTTACA
The DNA here is from genome assembly GCA_921294245.1 of Brassicogethes aeneus. Classification (NCBI taxonomy): domain Eukaryota; kingdom Metazoa; phylum Arthropoda; class Insecta; order Coleoptera; family Nitidulidae; genus Brassicogethes; species Brassicogethes aeneus. The sequence continues at coordinate 13,108,948 of OV121133.1, forward strand.
AGGTAAGTTGTACATGTTTTTTAATTGTATGTCTGCCATGCATTTTCCAGTAATTTAATTACTCAATTATATCTAAATAATAACAAAAAGGTAAATGTGTACTCATATAAGTAGGTACCATAAACACGGTTTATCTTAATATTCGGTGTCATGCCTTAAAATAGATATTTTGCTTTAATGGACGAAGTTTTTATTTATTTATAAACAAACGTCTCATAGTCTTTTAGTACCACCATGATATCCTTGCAGGGTGTCCTGAAAGTATATATTGCTTTAGGACTTTCAGCATTCTTTAGGATTCGCCTCTAAATACATAAGATGAAATTCCTATTTCTTTTTAGAGTAACCATCTGCCATGGCAGAAAGATCCTGCACATCCAGAACAGTAACCGTTGCTAGTGATGGGTCAGCAACTTTCTTAGAGCCTAATATTACCAACTCTTCTAGTGGGTTCCTAAAAGTTTCTACAGAAAACAGAACAGTTTCATTTTATGGATCGAAAAACCTGTGTATAGAAGCAGTTTCCAGAATTCATTTTATGTAAAGTTCATATTAATGTATTATACAACTAATATTTGCACAAGAATATACATATTTAAAGGAAATAGAGCTTTGATTGCATTTAATGTAGCCATTCCTTATAAACCATAACTTTATTTATGCCAATGATAGTTTTTCATTAAGATTCATGGTGGCTTCAATTAAATAACAATTTAATTTAATAATTTCCTATGTTTTAACTTAAGTTTTAATACGGATTTAATAGAATCACAAATTAATTCAATGACTTCTTATGTTTGAACTAATTTTAAGCAGGTTTGCACTAATAAAAGTAAGACAATCATTCATTTGATCATAGCTGTAATTCAGGTATTGCAAATACAGTACACCATTGGCTCAATGGTTAACCCATTCACAATATAAAAGCTTTTTCTCTGTGTAGATAAAAAATTAATGAATTCATTTGGTTTTAATTTTGTTTTTCTATTCAGTAAAAGTAAATTTATTCATCATGTCTTTTTTAATGAAATTTTTTCATAAATGTAAAAATAAGTGACCAAGCTCCACAAGTAACATTTTCATGACAATCTTAAGATTTTCGAGCAACTTTTCCAACTTTGCATAATGTATGGGGCACTCTAACTTTCGGCCAACTCTTAGCTGAACACAGTTTTTTGATCGCGTTTAAAATTTAAGTGCAACGAGTTTTGTCGAGTTTACACATTACTGTAAAACTTTCGGAATTTTCATGTTACACTGTTATGCATAATTAAATGAAACTGTCTGTGTGAAACTTTTTGCGTTTTAATGTACCCTACCAAAGAATTCGAGCGATAAATGTGGGTTATTTTTTTTTAATCCTTATCTTGCAAATAATTAATACAGGGTGTCCTAGAATTGTCGTCCCAAAGGTTAAATGGTAAATGGGTTATTCCACTCCAAGTAAGCTAACGATTGACTCTTGACCCAACAGATTTTGTGCTATTGACAAATAAATACACCCTATTTTTTATTTTGAAAAGTATCATTTTTTCGATATGCGCACAAATTTATAATTTAAGCAAGGATAGTTGGTAATTTTGCTATGGATCTTTATTAAACTAAAAAAAAAATTCTTTAAAAATCTTGCTTTCATGGAAAGGAAATCGATTTTTTAGCCAAAATTCGGATATTTTTAAAATTCAAAGTGATACAGCATGATTAATTTTTTCCCGATTTAAATAAAATGTACCCTATTTGTAGCTCTATATATCTACTTTATGGTGTTAAAATTTCAATGCAATCAAAAATTGAATGAGAGTAGTGCTGCCGTGCTAAGCTAAACCTCCGTATATGCAATATTAAATAAAAGATCATTTTCATTGTTAAAAACAATAAAAACTATATTTTGTTCTTTAATATTTAATATTGCAGATACGGGGGTTTAGCTTTTAGCACGGCAGAGTAGAGTATTGAGAGCAGCAGCAGATACTCTACTCATACCCTGATACACTAAAACTAATAGAAAAAAAAACAATAATATTTTTGACATCTTCTTATTAGACATACTTAAAATCCTAGGCACAAATATTGTCCACTTAAGTTTATTTAAGTGGTACACGTAGTACCCAATTTTGACTGGCTTGGTTGATTTTATTGCCATGTTGCCAATATATATTTTATTGCATTGAAATTTTATCACAATAAAATAGATACATAGAGCTTCAAATAGGGTAAATTTTATTTAAACCGGGCAAAAATTTATCATGCTGTACCACTTTAAATTTTAAAAATATCCGAATTTTGGCTAAAAAATCGATTTTCTTTCGATGAAAGCAAGATTTTTAAAGAGAATATCATTTTCAATGTATATGGCATTTTCTTTACAGTTTAATAAAGACCCATAGCAACATTACCAACTATCCTTGCTTATATTAGAAGTTAAAAAAAAATATATTTAAGCATTTGAATGTGCGCATATAAAAAATGTTTTTTTGTCTACATCGCAAAAACAAGAGCTGATTGATTCGGTGTACTCAAATTACCTTAAAAAAGTAGTTGTCCTGCACCAAAATGGCTGTCGGCCAGTGTAATTAGTCATACCACGAGTAATATTTAGTGAGAAAATATAATGATTTTTTTTAATCTTACATATAGAAAACAAAGGTCCTTGGAAATTAACAAATTAAAGAAAAAACTTATATTATTCTCAATGACCAAATAGAAACCAATAATCCCCCTCTATTAAACTTATTGTAATAAATTCAAAAAGTTTAGTGTTATATAACTATAAAGAACCTATAACGCTAATTTAATCTACCTCCAATATTGTACAGGTAATATTTAAAACATCATTTATATAAATAGAAAATTAATATTACTTTATATACGATGGCTACTGTGTAGCGAAACAATTATCATATTTAAATAAAATAGTGAAACTTTTAAACAGTGTGGTTTATATTAACATACTATCAACATGAAGTTTCATCAAGTAAAAGTCGAAACCAATAATTATTTAAACATTCTCTTCAATGTAAAAAAACTGCTTCTATATCTGATTTAAACGGTTGTTACTTCATTTTAAGGGATAAATTTCGATTTACATAGAAAAATTTGACGTTAATATTTGTCGTTTATAAACTTTTCTAGACACTCATTTAATTAAATTCGTGACTAAAATGGCGTTTATCAATTAAGATACATAATATACTATTAAGTTTGTTGTATTTTATTATAATTTATTAATAGCACTGCACGAAAATCGTTAATCCTGTTTACTTATTCCTGTTGATCAAACAAAATCTTTTTTATTTAAAAGTAAACAAAATCAAACATCGCAAAAGTCGAATTGAATATTAGCAAAACAAAATAAACTTATTTGTATAGAATAAAACATTTTCCCTTCACTTGGGTATGCGTATGTTATAAGCTTACGCGCCGTTTAACGTCAAGATAAACCGATCCCAGCTAAAATTTAGGACCGTCCCACCCTAGACTAAAAACGTAAATGATTCGTGAATAAAACCTTGACCGTTTAAATCTCTGATAGTCAAAGGCCCGAACATCGTCCTATCCTCGTCTATGCTATTAACATTTAAATAAATCGGCTTCTGCAGGAGCGAGATAAAATGAAGTTTTGCGAGCGACACTGAGGCACAGTTAAAGGCACCCATTGTAATCCTGCAACTTTATTATCTAAACGGATAATCGGCTTCCAATTAATTCAAAGCTGGAACGTTTCTGCCTCAGAGCCCTATCAGAACAAATAAATGTCAACAAAAAAACCCACCCAACACGAAGCCTTTTATACAGTATGTTGGGTAGGTACAGGGTGGTCCACGTAAGGTGACCCATATACTTATCTCAGAAACTACTGGAGTCACAAAAAAATTGTAAGAAACAAATATTCACGAAGTAAAAAATATTTTTAAAATATTATATTTTTATTTATACAGGGTGTTCGGTTTTCCTTGGGACGATACCAACTTTCTTATTTTCAATGGATTACCCTGTATTTTTTGCATTTTTGGATTCTACCCACTCTTTTAGGTATACTTTGTAAATATATTAATTAAGAAAATGTTAATACTTTTTGAGTAAAATTAAGATTTATTAAAATTTCTCTAAATGTAGACACTCGCTAAAAGTTAAAAATAACCAACTAAAAGTTATTATTTTTTATATTATGTAGTATCCATCTCTTTAATAATAAGTAAGCTATAAGTTAATTATTATATTTTTTGGAAAATATCATACAGGGTGTTTTCTATGTCCCGTTGAAAATAGCGATTTTAAAAGTTTAAAATCTTGTTTTTCTTTAATGGAACACCCTATATATTTTTGCATAATTGGATAGAAAAAGTAATTACCTTTCATTTTATATATATATATATGTCCTATACCTAAACCTAACAGAAAAAAAAATATTCGCATTTTTCACAATTAGTAGCTTTTTTCCAATTACCTTAGTTAAATTTTCATTATTCAAATAAATAAATTTCAATAACAACAAATAAAAATGCTTTTATATATAAATATATATTACTATAATAATTACCATACGCGCAAAGCTACTAATTTTGTAAAATGCGAATATTTTTTTTAGGTGATCCACGTAAGGTGACGACCTATATACTTATCTCAGAAACTACTGGAGTCACAAAAAATTTGTAAGAAACAAATATTCACGAAGTAAAAAATATTTTTAAAATATTATATTTTCATTTATACAGGGTGTTCGGTTTTCCTTGGGACGATACCAACTTTCTTATTTTCAATGGAACACCCTATATTTTTTTGCATTTTTGGATTCTACACACTCTTTTAGGTATACTTTGTAAATATTTTAATTAAGAAAATGTTAATACTTTTTGAGTAAAATGAGGATTTATTAAAATTTCTCTAAATGTAGACATTCGCTAAAAGTTAAAAATAACCAACTAAAAGTTATTATTTTTTATATTATGTAGCATTCAACTTTTTAATAATAAGTAAGCTATAAGTTAATTAATTTATTTTTTGGAAAATATTATACAGAGTGTTTTCTTTGAATAATGAAAGGTAATTGGAAAAAGCTACTAATTGTGAAAAATGCGAATATTTTTTTTTCTGTTAGGTTTAGGTATAGGACATATATATATAAAATGAAAGGTAATTACTTATTCTATCCAATTATGCAAAAATATATAGGGTGTTCCATTAAATAAAAACAAGATTTTAAACTTTTAAAATCGCTATTTTCAACGGGACATAGAAAACACCCTGTATGATATTTTCTATATTCTTATTCTTATTCTTATTCTTATTCTTATTCTTATTCTTATTCTTATTCTTATTCTTATTCTTATTCTTATTCTTATTCTTATTCCTATTCCTATTCCCATTCCCATTCCCATTCCCATTCCCATGCCCATTCCCATTCAAATTCTTATTCCTATTCCTATTCCTATTCCTATTCCTATTCCTATTCCTATTCCTATTCCCATTCCCATTCCCATTCCCATTCCCATTCCCATTCCTATTCATATTCCTATTCATATTCATATTCATATTCATATTCATATTCCTATTCCTATTCATATTCTTATTCTTATTCTTATTCTTATTCTTATTCTTATTCCTATTCCTATTCCTATTCCTATTCCCATTCCCATTCCCATTCCCATTCCCATTCCCATTCCCATTCCCATTCCCATTCCCATTCCTATTCCTATTCCTATTCCTATTCCTATTCCTATTCCTATTCCTATTCATATTCATATTCATATTCATATTCATATTCATATTCATATTCATATTCATATTCATATTCATATTCATATTCCTATTCCTATTCCTATTCCTATTCCTATTCCTATTCCTATTCCTATTCCTATTCCTATTCCTATTCCTATTCCTATTCCTATTCCTATTCCTATTCCTATTCCTATTCCTATTCCTATTCCTATTCCTATTCCTATTCCTATTCCTATTCCTATTCCTATTCCTATTCCTATTCCTATTCCTATTCCTATTCCTATGCTTATGCTTATGCTTATGCTTATGCTTATGCTTATGCTTATGCTTATGCTTATGCTTATGCTTATGCTTATGCTTATGCTTATGCTTATGCTTATGCTTATGCTTATGCTTATGCTTATGCTTATGCTTATGCTTATGCTTATGCTTATGCTTATGCTTATGCTTATGCTTATGCTTATTATTATTAATATTATTATCATTATTAATATTTTGAGATAATAGAATAATTTTCATATTTACTATTATTTCATAAGACGAGCAGTTTAGTTTGACGATTGTATGACATTTGATTTCTTCCAAATAACTTAAAGTTACTTTCGCCCGTGACTAAAAACATGTTGCTAACTTTAGCCTGTGACTGAAAAAGTAAATAAAAGATCTAATCCATTTTATAAGTTTTTTTTATTGAGAATAAATAATATAGAACAACGTTGTTAAAAACGATTAAAAACCAATAAATATAAATCACGGGTAATTATCCATTTTGCCGACGTATTTATTTAGAAAAAGTACACTTAAATGGTATCATTTACGGCACGAAGCTTTTTCCCCGCGCTATCTGCCTATCTTATTTATAATAAATTAGCAACACTTAATTATAAGGTCCTGGCATGCACCGAATGCCCCTGTCAAGAAATATTTTACGGGCTATTTGGAATGGTGCCAGCCTGGCACGAAAACCCCGATGTTTTATCCGAAGAAATCCGGAGTACTTTGAACCGCTCTTTAATGGCAATGATTGTTTTTGTTTTTAAATTATTCATTACACCGTTCTTATCTGTAATTAAGAATTTAAGGTTTTAACTGCTTTAACTGCAGCTGTTAATGTTTTCATTTTTGGATTTAGATGACCGAATTTAGTTGGATTGCCTCCAAAATGAAGACCTTAAATATTTACTGAAAATACGTTTATTTTATTGTTTCCCTAGTAAATACTTGGCAAACATGCATATTTCTAAATGCAATAATAAGAAGTTTACATTATTTGAAATAACAAATGTTATTTTAATTTGATCGCCCAGAGAACAGAACAGTATATTTAATTTTGAGATTAAAATTTAAATTTAGCCTTACACTGTTCAAAATTTCATGACCATTTTAACACCAAATTAACACCATACATGGTCTATATCGATACAAACCAAAATGGTGTTAAATATGGTTCGTTGGCCGGTGTAAATTCAAATACTAAAATGCTGTTAATTTAACTTTCACACAGTATTAAAATAAATTTTACCTGGTGTAAATTGAACTCCTTTTCAGTGTTAAATATTATGTGTTTGTGTTCAAATTAAATCATACTACACAGAAAAAAGGAAAAAAAAGGAAACAGGAAGTTCCTTGACGCATTACTAGTAGGTATATTACCAGTGGTATTATTCCAGAAAATGGAACCTTTAACTCGCTAGAGATAATGTTTTTAGTGCGTTCCACTAACTTAAAATACTTCAAGTATTGACAGCTGTTTCCACCTATTTAAGGTCTCTTTAGTATCAAACAACTTGTAGTGTCACACGAAAGCAAAGGACCACTTGAGTTTATATATTCTTCATGTAATAAAGGTGACATTTAAGAACATCACGTGATCCACACCGCCTTTGCCGCGATCGGTACACATTTTCAATCATAATTCATGGTGTTATATTAACACCACATGGTGTTGGATTTTGACACCATTTTAAGATTACTTTTTACAACTCAGATATTTTATACAGTGTATTGGCAATTGTTAGTTATTTTATATAAAATAATAAAGGGTGATTCATTAGAAGCTTCCACATAAAACAGATACATATTTTTAAAGTATTAAGTAATATGTAAAGCCGTTTTTGTAACCTAGAAACACAAACAATTTTAGTTATTGCCGAAAACACCACAGAACAACGCGTTAAAATTGTCCAAGCCTATTTTAAAAATAAGAGATCGAGAAAAGGTGCATTTCGTGCTTTACGTGAACTTTTGGTGCACAAAATCGAACTTCCGAGCGCACAATTTTCAAAAGTTCAAGAAAACAGGGTCCGTAACTAACGCCAAAGCACCTGATCATCAAAGTGTAGCTTCAGAACCAGCAGCAGCTGTGCCTTTCCTACTCCACTACACAATGAATTTTGACTAAGGATATACACTTATGTACATCCTTACAAATTCCAAATAACACTAGAACTGAAGCCTAGAGATCATTTACAGAGTCGTGTGTTTGCTGAATGGATAAAGCGGCCTCGTAAACAAGCAGAACTGCCGTTTTTGGGGATTATAAAATCCAAGAGAGATTTTTGAGGAAAAAATGCATCCACAAAAAGTGACACTATGGTGTGCCATGTAGTCTGGTGGCATAATTCGCCCGTATTTTTCTGTAGACAATGTGGAAAATGCTGTTACGTTCAATTCAGTTTGCTTTCGTAACATGATCACAGAATTTTTTTGGGACCGGTTGGAAGGTATTGATATCGAAGATCTTTGGTTTTAAGAAGATGTCGCCACCCGTCAAACGGCAGCAGAAATAATAAGAAAATTTCCATGCTAGCAGCGTAATCTCAAGAAATGACGATATCAATTGGCCGCCGAGATCATGCGATATCACTCCTTTAGACTTTGTTCTTTGAGGTTATTTGAAGAGTAGTCTACAGGAAAAAACCAAACCAAACCAAACACTATTGAATAGCTGAAACAAGAAATTCGACACGAAATAGCCGGCATTAAGCCTGCGTTAAGCCTCGATATTATTGAAAATAACAAGGTTCATGTATTATAATATATGCAGAAGCCGAAACCGTAATTTGTTTGATTTTATTTTTCATATGTGATTGTAATGCATTTACCTAAAATACTGAACAGAAAAATTCATATTTTTAAAATGTTTGTGTGTTTTTTCATTTGGAAGCCCTAATTGAATCTTTAGTATTTAATATATAAATTATAATTTATAATTATAATTATCTCTCTAAAACGCCTTTACTAATCTTTATGAAATTGTGTATAAAAATACTTCAACTTATATCTTAGTTTACTTGTTCGAGGGTTTTTCGAGAAAATATTTTTAAAGCTTTTTTCTTTAATAATAAAAAAACGTTCGAAAAATAACTTATAGGGAATTTTTTTTAAGTAAATAAAAAATATGCTGTTAAAGACCGTATTTTTGTTAGTATACCCTGAAAATTTTGTACAAATCAAACGAACAGTAACGAAGATACAACGCTTCAAAGTCGGTAAAAATGACCACTTTTTAGCAAAATAATCAAAAAGGGGTCATTTTTACCGACTTTGAAGCGATGTATCTTCGTTACTGTTCGTTTGATTTGTACAACATTTTCAGAGTATACTAACAAAAATACGTTCTTTCAATCAGATTTTTAATTACTTAAAAAAAAATTTCCCTATAAAAGTTTTTTGAACGATGCCTCGCTATGTTTATTATTAAATAAAAGGGCTTTAAGGATATTTTTTCGAAAATCCCTTGAACAAGTAAACTGAGGTATAAATTAAAATATTTTTATCCAAAATTTTAAAAATATTTCTAATGGCGTTTTATAGTTGGATTTTTTTACTTGTTATGCGTTAATTTTGACGCGCAGTGTATAACTGATTGTTGTGACAAAATTCATTATTTCCACTTTTACTTTCAACTAACCTTTTTTAAAAACTTGACGCGGTGGAGAAATTCTGAGATCATACTCAAATTAAGCATAATATCAATAATTAAATTAAATTAAATTTTAATTAAAACATCTTTTTTAATAATCTTCCATTTGTTTTATAGTTTTTATTCATATTATTTTTAATTATTTCTTTAATAAAACGGAATATGTATATGAAAATAGCAGATTGTCTATCCATTTTTCCTTGTTAATTTACAACTCTCTGGAGAAATTAACGTTAATGATTAAAAATAATTAACGAACAAGCATAAGATGTTAATAAAAGACTAACTATTTATTTTTATTTTCAGTTTCCTAAAATGGTATTTTGCTGTCAAGGTAAGCATATTTTTCATCTACATAAATTGTTTTTATTTTAACTAGCATTTTATAGTTACATTTAATTTAAGATAAGTTAAATACAAAATTTACCTTTAGAAAATACAACAAAGTCGGTAGGTACATGTATGGAAATGTTTCATTATTCTAAAATGTACAAAAACATTTTTTTTCTTTTATGTTATTTTAATAATGTACACAAAAAAAATAATTTTTATCGAAAAATTTGGATTTGCTTTGTAAAAAATGTTTATTTGTGTCAAAGCGCAAAGTTTAAATGCCGAAGGGTAACGTAGTCCCACAAATGAGCGAAGTGTAAAAGATACTTCTCAGTCGCATGCATACAACATTTTATCCTCAAGGCACAGTTTTATTTCTCAAACGATACTTAAAACGTACAATTATAATAATAATTAATAAAAGTATAAAGTGAGGTTAGGTAGCTTCAGAGTTATCGGAAGTTATCGTATTAGGTTTTTTAAAGACTTGGATGTAAAAAAACTTCACCTGATTGGTCTAAATTATTTTAACAGTCTAGAAGATTATTAGTAAACGTTGACAGTAATAAAGGGGTATATTATGTATCAAGTTTAATAAACGCCATTTAGTCACGAATTTACCATACTTTTTGAACAAAAAATACTTATTATTATTTAAAAATTATTTATAATTAACATTTGTATAGAGCCACATCTATAAAACAATAGAGAAACCATTCTTGGCCAGTGAAAATATCAAATTTTTATGAGTAATTCGAAATGTATTCCTTAAAAATGAACATCACCGTTAAAATCCGATATAAAAGCAGTTTTTTTTAAATTAAAGTCTCTGTCCGACATTTTTAAAGTTAAATCTAGTTTACTGAAGCGAAATTAAAAGGTCATGTTCATATAAACTTTTCAAATATTGACGTTGAAAAACTATTTAATACTTTATTATTTTTGTATTGAAAACGCCATAAAGGTCACTTAGTGTCATGTAAAAATGTACGATTTACGTTTTAAAGGTAGGAATAAAAATAAGTTATTTTATATTTAGAGTGCAATTTACAATGTATTTTACACTAAAGTCATATATGCATTAAAAACGTAGGTATGTTTTAATTTATATTAAACTTAAAATACAAAATTACGTCAAATCTGTAAAAAATAATTTTTATTATGTTTTTTTATTCTATAGAATTTCTTTTTTTAATTCATAATTAATAATAATTATTATAATTACAAACTAAAATAAAAGTTTGACATGATATGTTAAACTTAATATGTTGTTATTTGCGTCATGTGATACGAATTTAAAAAAAAACGTAAGCAGACAGGACGAATTGGATAGAGAAATCTGTGAGGAAGTAATAAAATACCCTTAACTGAAACAACCTTTACTGGTAATTTAAAAATATATACAGGGTGAGTTTTAAGTTGACGCGTTCCTTTTAACAGTGTGTAGAAATCAGCTAGACAAATAAATATTTTATGTAACTTTTTTATCAAAACTCAAAAATAAAAAAGTTATAGCCCATCAAAGTTTAATTAAATTTTAAGCCGGTCCTGGCTATTGTTAACGAAAAACATAACCATACAAATATCAAAATAAACAATGCAAAATGTCATATTTGACAACAAACTTAACCATTTAAATAAAATTGACATTTTGCAATAAAAAATGTATTTATTTACTTAAGTTGCAGCATTTGCATTTTGACGACACTCTCCATAAATTAGTAACATTAAATTTTACTAATTTATGGAGAGTGTCGTCAAAATGCAAATGCAGCAACTTAAGAAATAACTGACATTTTTTCATTGCTAAATGTCAATTTTATTTAAATGGTTATGTTTGTTGTCATATATGACATTTTAGCATTGTTTATTTTGATATTTTATTTATGGTTATGTTTTTCGTTAACCATAGCCAGGACCGTCTCAAAATTTAATTAAACTTGGAAGGCCTATAACTCTCTTATTTTTGAGTTTTGATAAAAAAGTTACTTAAAATATTTATTTGTTTATCTGATTTCTACACGCTGTTAAAAGGAACGCGTCAACTTAAAACTCACCATTATTATATGAAAAACTTGACAAAATAAAATACAGCGTTTTAATTTTGTTACTATTTTTGGATAACCGAATCGAATATATTCAATGGATTACAACAGATTACACGTGTAGCACGTGAAAAAATGCCTTAATAAAACGTGTAAAAATAACACGTGGTAAGTGTTCATAACATATTCCTTTATATAGTGTGGTGAAACCAATAAAACCAACAGTTTAATTTTTATACAAATAAATAACATATTTTTTAAATCAATAGGTAGTTTTATATATCAGGACGTATTAATACTTAATATTTGTAAAAAATTTATACTTTAAAGCTTTAATTTTAATCTTATTTTATTTACCTATTTATAAAAATAATAATTGATCACAAATAATCGAAACACAGATATTTTGACTTTTTTAAGTTTTTTCTTATTTTGTATTCTTTTGATTTTTTTTTAATATTTTGTATTCCTTCAAATATTTCCCTCGTCTTAATTTCAAATGGTTTCTAGGTGAAAAAACTGTGTGACAGCACCTGTCAGCAGTTTTTTCGAGTTTACCCGCGGCAAAACTTGACAGCTGTTGTCACCAAAAATTGCAATTTATATTTTAATTTAGGTGCAAAATCCTCCTCTTCGACTCGGTTTTTTGTTGCCACCAGCACTCATGCTTCTTGTTAAAATATTACTTAGCAACGTGTTTTTTCGATTTTTTTCGGAAAAATTAGATGCCCTTATGATATTACTTACGATAAACAATTTTTAAATTTTGGAATCCCAAATGCTTTTTAATGGTTTATTACCCATTTTGAAGTATTTTTTTAATAATTTTGTTTATGAAGTTCATTTAATTTTAATTTTATATAAACATATTCATATTTATAATTTACCACCCTTTCAAAGAGATTACAAAAATGAGCTTAACTATGACCGTTTTAATTGATTTATAAAGATGCAAAAGGTAAGTAAAAATGGCGGCCCACGTATCTACAAGGGCTGGAACTCTCAATTGCGATATATCGTTCTCTAAATATGTAATTTACGTACACAGAAAAAACGCTAGCATAGCATGAATGGGTGAGCCATTAAACCAATTGGATCTTGTAATCCGTATTCCTGAATAACAATAATAACACAAGTTTTCGCTTCTAAATCTATTGATATTTATATTGATATTTATTTTATTTTATGTTAGAATGTTATTGCATTAAATACTAATTTGATTTATTTAATAACTATACTAATAAACTAATAAATATACTACATTTAACGCAATAAATTCTTTGTCATTTAGGCAAAATGTTTCCCTATTTTGGTTTAATAGTAATTAATTGAGCAAATAACAATTTAGATTGCTTCAATTTTAATGCATTCAATGACAGCGATGTTCTTGGTACTATGTTAGATTTTTTATGGGTATTGTTCTATAGACAAGCACGTTCATAGTTCCAAAAAAGAATTTAAAATTGTATGGTAGTAATTTTAACCATACACGTTTATTATTTATTTTTACAAAAATGGTGAACGCGCCGTGATTAATAAAAACAATAATTTATGTTAGTACTAACATAATTATAATGTTGGTACTGTAATGGTTCAGTACTTTATTACGTTTTACAAATTTATGTTTGAATAAGTTTGTAATTTCTAAATTGTGTTGTAAAATGTAAAGAAATTACAAAGTTTCGTGGAAGACCGAAATTTTGCCTGAAATGGGAAAAAATCTGTTGACCAGATGAGGCGAAAACCACATCGAAACTTGGGAAGGGAATAAGAAGGGCAGAAAGCGTTTGTATCGAACGGCTTTTATACATTTTTACTAAAATGAAATTTATTGTAAAGTTCTGTTTAAATAATTGTTACAAGTGTTTGTGTATTCTTCCAGGTTAGTTCTTAATTTTAGTAGCCCAATTATGTAGTAAAGCCACTAAACGTAGAACGATTTAGATTTAAATAAACTGAGCATTATTTATTTTGCACTACTGCGTTTAGTGAATTTTACTCGATATTAACACCTTTTGTTTTAGCTATTTTTATAAAATGTTTTTGCCTTTTAAGTTTATTGCTAAATGTAAAAATTTATATTTCACTCTTTTATTGTCTTAGGCTTAATCTAGTTGTAAACTGTCCCGGTAACTCAAATGTTTAGACCTTCCTCAACACGCTTATGCATTCTTTTTGAGGTAATTTTAAAACAAATATTAGTGTAATACAGGACGTTTCGTTGCTTAAAAGGGAGTATTGACCGTTAATTCTAAACTTTGAATGTTCCTTTTTCTTTAGTACGTAATTTGCAGTAGATACTAAAATGCTCCCCTCCGCGAGGAATAACTGGTCACCTAGGTTCTCTAGGTGGCATCGCAACTTTTGTCCCGAACCTTTATCTTTACGCGAGTTGCTTCCAGTGTGGATCTCGTTCTCCACAGGGCAACGTTAACATTGACAGACTAACAGTTAACTGCCCTGTTAAACTAACAACGTTTCTCCTATTTTTGAACCTGTAGGGGGTAGATAGTGTAACGAGCGTCTTGTCATTACATTGATTTGCATAAACTTTTAAAGAAACAATGCCTAATCGTGTAATACTTTGCTACTTCATAGCCGAACAGGGTTTTTTCTCAAGCTCTTTTTCCCTGGTCGTATCTCCCTAGTAAATTAAATTGGGGTAAACTAAACACTGTATTTTATTTTTGTGTATACCTAACTCTCCCAAGTATGATTCTTAAAGCAATGTATTTAATAAAACAAGTAACATGTAACCACAGGTCCAAATTTTGGTAAGACGATCACGAGCCATAGTCACAAAATAGTTCATTTATTAATTTTTCATAAAACTTCTTTTAACGAACCTGGTGTAAGGAGAAATCTTTACAGTACTAAAAAATTGTTAATTTTTATATGCTTTTGTTTCCTTAATTAAGAGCACTTAGCACGGCTACACGCCACCATTGACCCGGCACTTAACGTTATCAATTATAACTAATTGACATTGTTGAATGAATAAGGATACCCTTAATAATTTCTATATACCATCAAAGCGATAGCACGGATCACGTCAACTGATTTTCCGGACGGATTGAAAGGCCCATTAGGCGAGCAATAGCAGGAACATCTTTGGCCATTCAAGACACTTTTGCCATTAATTAAGGAAAGTGGCTCCGAATCGCATACAGATTTGAACTGTTTTGGGTTTGACGTGGCGCCGGCTCATCATAATATTCCCTAAAATATCGGAGAATCTATTTACGATGTTGAAAGATCAAAGAAATTTAAGAAAAAGGGTCGATTTTACTGAATAGCTTGTACCACCTTCATATTAAATTGTTCATATTACTCTTTATAACTGAATATAAAAATAGAAAATAAAAATGCACTCGCTTTTATGAAATATTATAACTCTGTTTATAGTGCGACATGGCGACATTTATTCCTGCTTAAGAGTTTTATATTCCTTGATATGATCCATAAAAGTTTCGGTTCAGATTATGTCGTACGTAACTTATAATGGCGCATAATAAAATAGTTTATGTTGGGATGATGGTATATTTGTAATAATAAAAATGAATATTTACCTTATATTACTACACAAGGTGTCCCTAAACTTATTGGCCTAAATTTAAGAAAAGATTGAACAAGTCAAAATAAGACGAAACCCAAATTAATATTTTTCCTAATTACTTTTGTTTCCAAGATACAGGGTAATAAAGTGTTACTTATCATATCAGTTTTTTTTAATATAACCTCTACTATGGTAGTCTTGGAAAGGTGATATTTTGCGAACAGTCACTTACTACCAAAACACATTTTCACACATAATTATAATTGGGTTTTTATAACATTTGATGCAATTTTTAGATTACACAGTTAGGCTACCATTAAAAAGGTGTACCTCTCAAACTTCGATAAAATAAACCGTTTCCGAGATATTCGAGATTACAATAATTGTTATATCGCATTATTTAAAAGGATTAAAAGGTATTTGATAACAAATTTTATTTTTAATTCAAAAAACTAAAAAGGACATTCCATAAGCCTCGGGACTTTTTGCCCTAACCGTCACATTGTAATTTTTTCAATTAAAAAAAAATGTTATCATATACCTTTTAGTCCTTTAATGCGATATATCAATTATTGTAATCTCGGAAACGGTTTATTTTATCGAAGTTTGAAAGGTAGACCTTTTTAATAGTAGCCGAAGTGAGTAATCGAAAAATTGCATCAAATGGTATAAAAACCTAACCTCAAAGTTTGTATGGGACAATAAGCTTAAGCAACCCCTGTTTCTACGACACTGTTCACTCGAACAATTGTAATTATGTGTGAATATGTGTTTTGGTAGTAAGTGACTGTTCGCAAAATATCACCTTTCCAAGTCTACCATAGTAGAAGTTATATTAAAAAACTGTGATAAAGTAACACTTTATCACCCGGTATCTTTTAAACATACGTAATTAGGAAAAATATTTATTTTGAGTTTCGTCTTATTTTAACCCTATTTGCTCCTAAATTTATTAGTTTAGGGACACCTTGTATATGGGGCATTCCATACCAAATCGACCACTTTTGAGCCTGACCAATTTGGCTAAAACTCTTTTTCTACCCAATTAAAAATATTTTTCAGAATTTGGTCAAATTTGTTTACCCAGCCGAAAAAAGGTTATAAATTTTTCAAAAAGTGTGTCTTTATTTTTTAAATATCTATATTTTTTTCAAAAAGTGACTTATCGGAACGTTTTTTTTTTTAATTTTTGTTTTTATACTTTTATAAAATATTGAACAAAATTATTCCGATCGATCTTCAAAATTTTTTACTCAAATTATTTCTCATAAACCCACCCTGGGGATTTTTCATTTTTTTGTTTTTAAATAGAGCTTTTAAAAAACAAATATAAAAAAATTAGTCAGTTCTACTTATCTTATATTTTTTTCATAAAAACATTGACATGTTTTCAATTATACCACTTTCAATTTCATTTATTTTCAAACAACCTAAAAAAAACCTAGAGTGGTATTATAAGAAATAAGGTACCTAAGTTAAATTTCTTTCAATCGAAAAAAAAAGAAAACGAAGAGGCTACTTAGAAATTTTTTATAAAAATGGTAATCATTAAGAAATGTTCGTGTTTTTTTCCAAAAATTAAAAAAAACGTTGAAGATCGGTCTGAATAAGTCAATTTTTGAAATAGTTATAGGTATTTGAAAAAAAAAGAGCCATTTTTTAAATAAAATAGTGGTAAAATATTAGAGTAAAATGAAACTTTTAAGATCATATATGCCTAAGCTTGTTATGATATCCAAAAAAATCTCAGAATACAACTGTTTCTCACATTACTGGGAGGGGGTTAAACATGCGAAGACATCCGGTGCTTTTGCTTTGAAACAGGCTATTTTCGTTAATAACAAGCGGGGTAAACACTATACTTTTTTGTCCAGATGGGCAAATTATTAATTAATTTTTAAATAATTAAAAAAGTAACGTTTAATTAAAAACTGACGTTTACATGCCTAATGTCGTTCCAATTAAGTTAGTACGCTTAATTACTTCAAGTTATTTAAGCTAAACTGGACGGCTTTCTGCAGAATGGGACCAACCCACACCATGATGAAACTGAGAAAAAAGCTATCAAATTATACACACTTAATTAGTTCATAGGCTAAATATCTCGATTTTTTTGGTTTTGTGGGTTGGTTTCTTTCTGCAGAAAGGCGTCCAACTTAACTCTATAAATGCTCATTTTTGATTAAAAATACACAATTTGGGTACCCGCAAAAAAACTTGTGTCAAAATTATATAAATCCGATGATTAATTTATTTCTGACGTTTACATTCAAAGTCAACTGTAGAATAAATGTTCTTACCTGATTAGCCGGAGGGAATGAAAATATATACAGGGGAAGGAATAAGTTTGTTCAGAGCGGGATAAATGAGTGTCATTACACAGTAAAAAATTTTGAGTAAAATTTTACTCAAAATTAAATCAAAATGTATTTAATCTAGGTCCACACCAAATTGATTAATTTTTTTAACTCAGTGTGTTTTAGTAAACTATTTCCTTTTTGAGTGAATATGTTTATCAAATTACGTACTAAGGTCCTACAAATTTTGAGTAAATTCTAGTAATATTTGAGTAAAATTGTAATACATTTTGATTTAAATCCTAATTAAATATACTAAAGTCTTAAACATTTTTAGTAAATTTTAATCAACTTTTGAGTGAGTTCTAGTCAAATTTGAGTAAAATTTTAATATCTTTTGATTTAAAACCTAATTAAATATAAATAAATTTTTAGTTCTTTCAACTTTAAAAAGTATTACAATTACTCAGAAATTGATTAAATTAAAGTGGTAATAGGGGTTATAGCCAGGTTAAATAAAAAAGAATTAGAGAAAATAAATTTTATTTAAAACTCCATGGGAACAAATGAACAAAACAATATTTATAAATAATAAAACAACGGAGTGGTTAATCTTAACTAGGGGATAAAAAACTGGCCCTTAGAGTAAAAAATAAACAAAACATTATGTGCACATTATAAAAAAAACATATTTTGGTATGACAAAGTATTCATATACTCAGCAATTAAAAAGGGTTTGTCGGAGAGTCCAAATTTCGTTAATATATCGTTAAAAGGAACGTTTGTCTGAAAAAAAATTGGTTATTATCTGATATTATCACAAAACTGTAGTATATACTATAAAATAACGCTTAAATGTAAAAGTACCACTTTTTTAAAGTAAGTTTTACATTTATTATTGTTAAATATACAAATTATGTTGTAAATAATATATTTACTTAAAGTTTAATTAAATTACCTTAAAATTTTGCAAATAAAAGAAAATTTAAATATATATTAACAAAAGATGTGTTTGACACTTTTATTATAATAACTTTATAAAGTTAAAAATGCCATTTCAGCAAGAACTTTCAGTCAAGTTAACAACAAAAAAATTGGCACTATTGATGGTGTAATATTATTGCCAATTTGGCATTCTATTTTTTAATGTGTACCTATGTAGGCAAAATAGTGTTATTATTGTATTGATACAATAATGAATAACTTCTAAGGACTGCGTTGCGACTAATAATAATAATAATAATAATAATATTATATTATGTTAGAAGATAAAAATTAAATACAAAATTGCAACTTTTTAATCAAATTTCAATCAAAGTATAGAGTAATTTTTACTCGATATTGGGTAAATGAAGACGCCGGTTATTGTAGAAAAATTTTAGGATTTAACATTCATTATTATTTTTATAAATAAAGCCATAATAATAAGGATTACACCTACCTACTCAAATTCCCAAAATTAAATAGTATCTAGGTATGTACGCTGGGGTTGGGGTACTTACCAAATATCAACAAATTATCGTAAGATGAGATGTCCGCCTTTGGCCACTTTTTGTGGTTTTTCAATTCAAGCACAAACACAAAAATTAATTTAACTATAGTTATATGTTTCTGATAAATTACCACAACGAATTACACAATTATTGCCAGTTTAACCTGTTGAACACCATGCATGCAGTGCAGCCAACATAAGCGCGCGAAATACAGTGCCCTGGGTATGCGCATGTGTGTAACGCTATTTTACTCAAGTTTTACTTCACGTAGAGTAAATAATTATTGCATACTCAAAAATGATTTAGGTTAAATGCAAAATGAGTAAATCAATTAATTTTAATGCATTATTTAGTTAATTTTTAAAAATTACCAAATATTGAGCATAATATCCAAAAAACTTACTCAAAAAAATAACTCTAATTTGTTTACTCAATTTCTTAATGACATTAATAATTATTAACAATTGCGAATACAATCGGCGCATTATTAACCACTCGACAAAAAATATTTCAATGTCCTTAAAACGGTCTTAAATAACCCAAATGTACCAAAACTATCTAAAATGACACAAACTGTCCAAAAATTAAAATTAGGTATGTTTTTTCCACTCCTATTGCATATTATTAACATTATTTGTTTTTTTTTTCGTAAATAATGGAAAACAATATAACCGCCCGGCCTAGCAACGTGCAGTGATTGGTTGATTTCAATATTCACTGTTATTTGAACCAATCGGGTTTTAAATTGGAAAAAAGTAAGGTTAACAGATGTCAGATTTATTAATATATACGAGGTGCGGCTATAATGATCTTTAAAATCGGGAAAAAGTGAGGTTATAATAAATTTTGTTATTAATAAAAATTACTTATTTGGAGTAAAAAATGCTTAGTATTACACTCGAAATAATGCGCATTCTTTACTCGGATCCTTGTGAATAATAGCCAGCATCTCTCGTATAATAATAATAATAAAAGGAGATTGGATTTTTGTGTTTTTACCTATTTGTAATCAAATTTAACCATCATGCCATAGCATAATCACATATCAGAAGTGTCGTTTAGTAAAAAGAAAAATTAAATAAAAATAATTTAAAGAAAAAAAAAAAGATGAAAAAAGTCGCTATTAACTTACGCTCTAAAATGCACAATTTTCGAGATTCAAGGTGTTGAAATTTTAGAAAAAAAATCGTTTTTTTCGAATATCTCCGGAAACGTTTATAGTACAAAAAACAGCTTTTGTAAGCATTTTCTACTCAAAATAAGCTATGTTTTGTGCTAGAAAAATTTTTTTTTTCCTCATAATTGGTGGAGATTTTGAAGGGGTAGCAGGTGTTTTTCTCCTCAACTTCTACGCCCCTGAAAAAAGTACGGTTTTGAGGCCCATTTGAACCGCCAATGTTTTCTACACTGTTCAAAATCAAGCCTTTTGAAATACCTAATCAGAATTAGTTAAGGAAAAATAAGGTAATATGCTTAAACGAGTAAAGCAATTTACCTTCTCGTTTATTAGGCAGAAACTAATGCCTTAGTTCAATGGTGTATTTACTAACTTCTAGATAAATATTCATACTTTACTTAATAAACTTGTCAAATTTAAAAAGATAGGCAGATTACCTAAATATTTAGTCAAAATCTCAATTACTTTTAGGTACGACAATTTTGCTTTTAATTTAGCTAATTATTCTAAATTATTATGGCAAATTATTGAACTAATTTAGGTAAATTCCTTTAAATATTAGTGACTTACTTGCAATCGGCTACAATCGCTAATACCGACGTTTTACGATAAATATTCGCGCCTATATTGTCCACCATAATGCCAAAATCAACGAAAGCGTAAAGACCGCGTTGTGTGCTATTGATATAACAACATAGTTAACAATTATTGTGCTATAAGTGAACATTTTGTAGTGCTATAGTTAAGTAATCCAAACCAAATGGAATTTCCCATTGACCCCAATTTATTTTTAACCCTGTAGTACCGGAACCGCCGTTGTTAATGTGCCTAGGACATAAAGATAAAGGAGTCCTAACTTGGAAGAAAATTCCTATGCCAAAAGAAACTTTATTAAACTTATAAAGTAGGTATACCTATAAGTATTATTAAAATTATAAATTAGCTGCAGCTAATACCCATGGGTATTATTAAAATAAACGTAATTCGTTTTTGTTACTTTAATTTTTTTAGTTTATACATATTTATTAATAAACATTTTCAATTTAACTAAAATAAATGTATTTTTTATTTAACCCATCAGCACTTAAAAGGAGGATTTATAATGTAATTCTTTTCTCATTCACATTGCTCGATATAGGGATAAACACTACTAGTTTATCGGTAACAAAATAATTACAATAGTATATTTCCAAAATAGTATATTACCAAAGCAATGCGTGAGAATAAAAATGACATTATAAATATCTTCTCTCCTAAATGCCCCCACCGCCAATTCTTGTTCCCCTTATATTTTTATCTGATGAAATAGTGGAATTTCACTAGAAAATAAGTAGAATTTTACTAGAAAATTAGTAAAACTTCACTAGAAAATTAGTGAAATTTCACTAGAAAATTAATAGAATTTTTTAGGATATACCTATTATCTAAAAAAAATAGATAAATTTACCGTTAAAAATAAGAGGATTTTCACTAAAAATATATATGATTTGCCTAAAAACTTAGCTAAAATATACCTAAAAATTTAAGCAAATCGCCTTAAAAACAGGAAATTTATTCTTTTATTCTCAGGCAATATCCCTTACGATCTAAGGTGTATCATCTTTGACACCCAAGTGATTTTGCTTAATTAATTGTATTATTTTCTTTAAAAATATCAGTTAAAGAATTCACTAATTTAAAAGGAGAATATTCCTCTGAATTCATTTTAGGCAGTTTGCCTTAAAAAATCAATGGTCCTATATAGTCTAATATTTTAGGTAAAAATTAGCTAAAATTTTGAACAGTGTATAATTGCTGAAAATAACAAATTCAAATTCATTATGATAGAATTGTTCAAAATACTTTTTCATAAAAAGCACAAATTTGCTTGAATTTGTGAAAATGCATGGGATTTTTAAATAAACCATAATAATATGACATTGATTAATAAAACTTGAGATCTCATGCAAAAGAATAGAACTTCGCAACATTGCACAGGAATGTCACATTCGCGTCGCTATTCGCTATTCACAGTACCAACCACTACATGGTGTCATCCGAATACAAGAATCCCAATATTATAATATTATAGTATATTGACCATTGAAGGCAAACTGCCTGAAATGAATTCAGAGAAATATTCCCCTTTTAAATTAGTGAATTCTTTAACTGATATTTTTAAAGAAAATGATACAAATAATTAAGCAAAATTACTTAGGTTTCAAAGATGATACACCTTAGATCGTAAGGGATATTGCCTGAGAATAAAAGAATAAATTTCCTGTTTCTAAGGCAATTTGCTTAAATTTTTAGGTAGATTCTATATATTTTTAGTGAAAATCCTCTTATTTTTCACGGTAAATTTATCTAATTTTTTTAGATCCTTTTTTCGGGTAATTTTCTACCAATTTTTTAGTGAAATTCTACTAACTTTCTAGTAAAATGTAACTTATTTTCTAGTGAAATTCTACTATTTCATTAAATAAAAATATAAGGGGAACAAGAATTGGCGGTGGGGGCATTTAGGAGAGAAGATATTTATAATGTCATTTTTATTTTCACGCATTGCTTTGGTAATATACTATTGTAAATGTTAAATATTATTGTAAAAAGTTACCGATAACCTAGTATTGTTTATCCCTATATCGAGCAATGTAAATGAGAAAAGAATGACATTATAAATCCCCCTTTTAAGTGCTGATGGGTAAAATAAAAAATACATTTATTTTAGTTAAATTGAAAATGTATATTAATAAATATGTACAGGGTGTCCTGAAATTAATGCACCATACTTTAACAGCAGATTGTACGTGCAAAAATAAGAAAAAAAGGCCTATAAACATAGGTCAAGAAATGCCTCTTAAGGGAGCTACAGCCCCCAAAAAGAAAGCCCCTGAAGATGGTTTTTATTTAATATCTCCAAAACCGTTAAAGATATAAAAGTGAAATTTGGGGTATTAATTAAACTTTTTATGACCAATAAGACAATAACAATTTAAAATTTTTTATGAGATTTGGGTCAAATTGATAGGAAGTAGGGTTAAAACCACCTTAACTTATTTGTACGTATCTTGTCCCAGAATTTGGTGTCAGATTATGAAATTTTAGAGTTTTGCACATAAAAAAGGTCATCTGGTTGAACTTCGATAACATACACCGTTTTCGCATAAAATCGATTTGAAAATTATTTTACATGGCATAAAAATTCACAATTAAATCACAACCATAGAAATTGACTCGCGTGGTCCTTGGAATACGGCTGCCATGTTTAGGAAAAAATAGAATAATTCAAGACAGGTGACAGTTTCATGTAGTAAGTGACAGGGTGTTTCTACTTTTTTATTTATATTAGATAAAAACCATCTTCAGGGGCTCCCTTTTCGGGGGCTGTAGCTCCCTTAGGAGGCATTTCTCGACCTATATTTATAGGGACTTTTTTCTTATTTTTGCACGTAGAATCTGCTGTTAAAGTATGGTGCACTAATTTCGGAACACCCTGTATAAATAAAAAAAATAAAAGTAACAAAAACGACAATAAAACTTATAGGTATACCTACTTTATAAGTTTAATAAAGTTTATTTTGGCATAGGAATTTTCTTCCAAGTTAGGACTCCTTTATCCTTATGTCATAGGCGAATTAACAACGGCGGTTCCGGTACTATAGGGTTGGGATTATTTAAAAATAAATTGGGGTCAATGGAAAATTCCATTTAGTTTGGATTACTTAACTATAGCACTTCAAAATGTTCACTTATAGCACACAACGCGGTCTTTACGTTTTCGTTGATTTTGGCATTCTGGTGGACAATATAGGCGCGAATATTTATCGTAAAACGTCGGTATTAGCGATCGTAGCCGATTGCAAGTAAGTTACTAATATTTAAAGGAATTTACCTAAAT
Source organism: Brassicogethes aeneus (assembly GCA_921294245.1). Lineage (NCBI taxonomy): Eukaryota > Metazoa > Arthropoda > Insecta > Coleoptera > Nitidulidae > Brassicogethes > Brassicogethes aeneus. The sequence continues at coordinate 13,133,372 of OV121133.1, forward strand.
TAGTTCAATAATTTGCCATAATAATTTAGAAGAATTACCTAAATTAAAAGCAAAATTGTCGTACCTAAAAGTCATTGAGATTTTGACTAAATATTTAGGTAATCTGCCTATCTTTTTAAATTTGAGAAGTTTATTAAGTAAAGTATGAATATTTATCTAGAAGTTAGTGAATACACCATAGAACAAAGGCATTAGTTTTTGCCTAATAAACGAGAAGGTAAATTGCTTTATTCGTTTAAGCATATTACCTTATTTTTTCTTAACTAATTCTGATTAGGTATTTCAAAAGGCTTGATTTTGAACAGTGTATGCTTATTAACAAAAACATTTTGAATATGCGGCAGCATTTAAAAAATATAAATGTAAACGATTTTGATAATAATATTTTTACAAGGTATATTTGCCAGTTATTTCAAAATTTTTCAAATAATAAAAATTAATATTTATTTTCGTAAAGTAAGCACCTAATTTAAGAATTTTTTCACCGATAAAAAGGAAAAACTATACCTATTCAGGTACCTATTTATATAAATTTGGCAACCTAAAATCCCATCTCTAATAATAATACACTATTATTTTCTGACCGTATAAACGTAAATTCAACAAATTCAACAATTTTGTTAAAATATTAACGATTTCACATTATTATAAAAAACACAGGTGCGTTTAAACAGAACATAAAAACCCTCTTTAATTTTAAATAATAAATGCGCGGCAATAAAAAGCGACCGAACCCTTTCCATGCCGACTAGATGGAAGAAAAACATTAAAAAAACCATCTGACCACTCTTCGACGTTTCTTGTTGTGCGGTATCCATGAATGAATGATGCAAATGTGCGGACCGGCGCGCCGGTAACCGGAAAAAAATGTTTTCGGTCGGTTTTCGAGGCGGGCGCCGAAATTTACGATACCACTCGCAGAAGGATTTATTCCGTTCTAAAACTTGAATAATATATTTATTTTCTAGTTTATCGCACTGTTTTCGTTTGTACTATCCGTAATCTCTGGTCGTAAATCGTTCGCTATAAGCGCGCATCAAAGATTTGCTGGCAAACTCAAAGAAAAATAAATTAAAGAAGAGGAGTTTAAAGTTTACTAGCTTTTTGTTTAATTAAAATCTTGTAGTGGTTGACATACATTTTTGTACGACCATTCTATTCGGAATGATTTACCGTATCTATAGATCGGATCGGTAGGTTGTGTTTACTGGTTGCAAGAAAAATAGCGTCGGTAAGTAACTCCTAAATGACTGGACCGATTTTGATGAAATTTTGTGTATGCTCTCTAAAAATGAATTAGTTAAAAATGACTAATTGTCATAGCGAAAAAGCAGCCACTAATAATTTTCTTCAAAAGCAATTTGTTTCCCGAATATTTAGCAGTCAATTTCCTTGTAAAATTGTCCTCTGAATCCGAAAATGTCAAAAGTTAGAAAAGTAGAACAGTTTTTAAGATATAGTCAATTTTCCATATAATATGGAATTGACTATCTCAAAAATTCATAATTTTTGACGGTATTTTCGGATTCAGAGAACTATATTACATAAGAATTGGCTGTTAAATGGTTGGGATACCATAGTATCCCATGGTATAATTGAAAAAGCAGCCATTGATAAATGTAGTAATTTGTCATTTTTGACTAATTCATTTTTAGAGAGTGTGTTTAAGTGGATAGTTAAGGGTCAAAATTGGACTCGGTAGGGTTCAATATTGACCCTAAACCTTTCGGGGACTCACTTAAACACATACACAAAATTTCATCAAAACCATTTCAATATTATGCAAAATCATTCCTAAAAATGAATTAGTCAAAAATGAATTTAATAGTTATTAGTGGCTGCTTTTTTACTTGTGGAATACTATGGAATCCCAAAATTTAACAGCCAATTCTTATGTAAAATTGTCCCCTGAATCCGAAAATACCGTCAACAATTATGAAAGTGGAGCAGTTTTTGAGATAAAGTCAATTCCATATTAAATAGAAAATTGACTATATCTCAAAAACTGTTCTACTTTTTTAACTTTTGACGACATTTTCGGATTCAGGGGACAATTTTACATAAGAATTGGCTGTTAAATTTTGGGATACCATGGTATCCCATGGTTAACCATGTTACAAGTGAACACTAGTCACGATTTCAGCACTCACTTTAAAAACAAACTGTGATAGATTAAATTATCTTTATCTACGCCAGTGAGATAAGAACTTCTTATCCCACTCATTTTGAGTGAGATAAGAAGTTCATTAACGCACGCGTTTTTCTCTGTTTTTAACCAATCAAATAAAAAAGTCAAAATGTCAAAATGTCAAAATAACACTAAATTAAGTCTTAGACAAAAATAATTACCGTTTATTTTTTCATTTAGAGGCGTAGATAAAAATTTGTACCATATACGTGTGATAACGCTTTATTAACGTACTTTTGCGATTGCCCAAATTTCACATGCGTACGTTAATAAAGCTCTTATCCCACTTATATCGTAAATAACTATTACTTACAAAAAATGTTCCATACTCTGTGATAAGAATTTACAATAGAATTCCATTGAAAATAAGAGATCTTCCTGAAAAAACATTAAAAAGGACTTTAAAGAATATTATGGTTAATAAGTGTTATTATTCAATAGATGAGTTTTTAAAGGACGACAATTTTGATTTCCCTGTGGTACTTATGTAGTTATTTCGTAGAAATTTTTTTTATATATATTTTTTGTTACCTATTCCATTTAATTTATGCTGTGCATGTAACTTTGTATTAGTTTATCCCTTGTTTATTTTTGTGACGTGTTCTACACCCAATGGTACCTATGTATAATGCATTTTGAACTAAATAAAAATTATTATTATTATTAAAAGCAGCCATTAGTGGCAATTAAATTAGTCATTGACTAATTAATTTTTAGACAGTGTAAAAGGAGTAGAAAAATATAATAAAAAAGATATAATCTAAGTTTCTTGGCCCTTCTATACAGGGTGTCACCCAATAAATTGTCATCCTTTGAGGATGATGATAGTACACGCCAAAACAAAAAAGGTTTTTCTCCATTATTTTTGCATTAGAGGTACTGTTTTTTTAATAAAAAAAATATGATTTTTTTGACAAAACTAGCGAGCCACTGGATGTCACTGACCTATCCTATATATAATCCTAATCTTATTAATTTTTTAAATTATATTAAATTAAAATTTAAAAAAATCTGATTTTTTTGTTGATTTTATAAAATTTATAGGTTATAATACCAAAGACCTATTTTACGGACAAATAACATATACATACCATTAATATAAATTAATTTTTTTTAAACTTCTCGTACCCGCAGAGCCATAGTTTCCACGCAATTTTGCCCAAATATTTTGACATTACGGTCCCTTAATCGGACATTCAAAAAGAAATATGCGATGTAAACAGGCCATTAAAGGGATAACTGCCAAATTCCATTAGTCCGTCTCGTAAAAAAATCTTTAACGTGTCTTTGAGGTTAAATAATGTTCACTTAAATTGCGGTCGTAAAACTAACTTAATTAATGGTTTAACGGGTAAACAAGCGCTTTAACCTGAAGTTAATTTTGTTTTCTGTTTGTATTGATCTTATGTTACGACCTTTTAATAATTATTTGTTATAACAGAACCAGTTTTATTAAATACAAAAAATCAAAAATACTTTTGAATGTTTATATTTTTAACTTTTTTTCATATTTTATTTAATTAAGTAGTCAATTTATTAATTAAAAACTGCTAGGGGTCACTAACATATTATGTAACGGTTTTTCTCCTTCCCCATGTCACACATTTTACTTTTTTTAAATCGACAAATAATGTCTCCTATATCTTTTTTTTCGTGCTTTAAGATAGAGGTGGTTTCAAAAGCGAAACAAATTTTTTTAGCTAAGAAAAATTGATTTAAATTTTTTTTTACTTTTTTTCTCAAAATGGGACCATTTTTATTTTTTAAAAATAAGTACTAAAAAAGCCTATTCTTTTCCCCAAATTTTGATATATATATTTAAATGGGATCTCGAAACCAGTTCGAAAATAAAAGCGATAAAACGCACAGGGATCGGACAACGACTGGCTCTGTTCGATCCGCTAAGTAAATAACTGATAATAATAATAATAATAATAATAATAATAATAATAATAATTTATTGCCCAACAGAATACATATTCCAATTACAGGACAAAGTACACAACATGTAACATTTTATAAAAAAAATTATAAAAGAAAAAAGATATAAAATGAACTTAATATTTTGTTAAAAAAAACATATAATAAAAAATAATATCATGAATAATATAAATTAAATTAAAACTCCAAATTATTTTGACTGATAGGTAAAGGGTCTCACAATTTTTTTTCAATCATTGGTACATGGGTAGTTTATTAGTTAAGTCTTAATTAACTTAATTAATGTAAATTTTACACGATAAATAATTAATAACCTATTCTATTTTGAATATTTGAATGTCCTAGGCAAAATAATACTATAATTTAATAAATAAAATTTCAAAATGTATTTATAACTTTAAACAATACGAGGTGTGTTCAGAAAATAACAGGAATTGTTAAATTTCGCGGGTTCGGAGGATCCGGTTGTCATAAAATTTTCTTTATAATGTTGGTATACATGCCCCCGAAGTATGATAAAAACTTTAGCTGTTTTCATCGTTTACTTTGTCTGTGGCAGCCGCTAAGGTTAGACGTATTTTATGAGCTCGGCGATTTTCGTTCGTTAAAAGAAATAGATCAAAGAAATTTGTATCCAATTTTGCTTAAAAAATGAAATAAATTCAGTGAAATGTTAACAAAGGCCTATAGTGAGTCTGCTATAAGTAAAACAAGAGTTTACAAGTGGTATAAGAGTTTCCAAGATGGCCGTGAAGACGTTGGATAAACCATCAGAGAAGTCGCTGATGATGTTGGTATATCGATTGGCTCATCTAATGAAATTTTTTCGAATGTTTAGGGTATGAAACGCGTGGCAAAAAAATTTGTTCCAAATTTTTTAATTTTGAACAAAATTTTTGTCCAAAAACAATGCTGTAATGATTTCCCAGCCTTCATATTCGCCAGACATGCCTCTGTCTGACTTTTTCATATTCCCAAAAATAAAGAGAACCTTAAAGGGCCGTCGTTTTGCAAGCATAGATAGATAGAAAGAACTAAAGGCTATCCCTAAGATCGAGTTTAAGAAGTGTTTCGAGTATTGGAAGAAGAACTGGCACACGTGCATAATATCCAATGGGGACTATTTTGAAGGCGACAACATTAATGTAGACGAATAAATAATATTTTTTTTTCAAAAAACGAAAATTCCCGATATTTTCTGAACACACCTCGTATAACTTAAAACATTTAAACATAAACTATTTAACTTTTTTAGGAAAACCAGAATATTCGGAAGCAAACGATATTAGTACAGTACTTCTTTTTCGGCCGGAACGAATGAATGGTGTTTTTGTGACCCTAGAACTCCTTTTGCAGCACTAAATCGGCGTTTTAAAAATTCAGCTGCTTTAATATGCTAAATTCTATAATTTAAGTAAACTTGCCTTGCCTAGTTAAATTAAAAATTAATAAACTTCACACATTATTTATCATACTTTAAATAGGATTAAATTAGGCGAATAAGTATGTTACTTTACGACCATTCCAAGCCCATGGACAGGACACATCAGAAACATGTCTAAATATATTCTTGTTACTTCCTTAAGTTTACTTATTTTTTCTACGAGTATTTATGAGAAGTATTAGCCAAATTTGGCTAATACTTCTCATAAATACTCGTAGAAAAAATAAGTAAACTTAAGGAAGTAACAAGAATATATTTAGACATGTTTCTGATGTGTCCTGTCCATGGGCTTGGAATGGCCGTTTAATAAAATAAAATAAGTGTGAACAAGATTATTTTTAATGTATAAAATAATAAAATACAATATTGTATAATTAATAAATTATTCCCATTTATGGTAAATATATTTGTTGTCTATAGACAACAAATAATTCACAAAAAATTAAATTTTAAAGTAAGAAAATGATAAACTTTTAAAGTTTAAGACACCGAACTGTGTTAAACATACAATAGCAGTTTTTAAATAAAAAAAATATGCACCTTTTAACCCAATATTTTATTCATTGGGCATCATAAGCCGATTTTGCAGACTAGCAGCTAGGGTTGGGAAAATTTCACTTTTTGCTTGTACTTGAAATTTCACTTGAAATTTTCATGACATTTATAAAATTTATTAAAATTTCCTAAATTTTTGAAATTTCATGAAATAAATTTCAATCACTTTAAGTGTAATATATTATATATATTGAAATAAGCCCACTCGGGAACCATGGCAAATTGCCTCCCTTACCTCCTACCCCTGTGGGCCCCTGACCACCAATAATATAAATAGTAAATACCTATGTTTACCACAAATTTCTTAAGATTTCCTTTTAAAATTACTAAAACTAAGAGAGATATAGCACTTTTTGGTAAGCTAACGAAATTGTGACACTTTCATTGTTTTATATTTATATATATATTTATTATTTTTATATATTTCACTAAAATTTTACGAAAATTGAAGAAACTTTATCCCAAAGGCATTTTTCATCCGATGCAATTATAGCAAAAGTAAAAGTTTAAATTAATCATGTCTTTTAAAAAATTTCTGATTTAATTTACAACTTAAATTGGTAACTGAATTAAATTATTTAAATTAATTTATACATATAAGTAACAATAATTACTTATAGTGTATTCAAATCCAAGCCGAACTAAACAAAATCGTTCAGACGCTTGATAACTCGTTCTTATTGGTCGATTCGAAATCTATTGTAAATTATTATTAAAGGTCCCAGGGGAGGCCGCATGTGAAATTTATGCGAAATTTTTAGTTAATTGCGAAACTTTCAATGAAACTTCTGAAAGTTTCACAGGCAATGTTGAAATTTTCGGATTGAAAATTTCATTTGAAATTTTTAAAAATTTCAACTGTCCCAACGCTACTAGCAGCCCGTACAAGTTGGCAGGCAAACAAAATCCTATTCTGCCAAGTTGTTTATTTCTACTTTAAAAAATTTAATTTATATACATATACATATATATATATATATATATATATATATATATATATATACCCTATTTAAAAAATTAAAATGGTCCCATTTTGAGAAAAAAGTAAAAATATTTTGTACCTATATCAATTTTTCTGATCCAAAAATTTTGTTTCGCTTTTGAAACCACCTCTATCTTAAAGCACAAAAGTCATTTATATTTTTTTTATTAACCAAAAGACTTTCACAAAAGAAGAACAAATTTCAACCCGTCATGACGCGTCTTTTCCACTGCCCTTTTGCTTAATAAAGTAGTCCGATAGGACAATGATTTAGCAAAGTTTCATCAAAATCGGAAACAACTTAAGTTTTTAGTGGGAACACTTGACGTGTTTTGCCCCATATACAAATAAAGCAGTTGTTATATCCCAATTAGGATTTTATTAAAAGCTTTCCTTGCTGTCAGATTGTAACTGTTTGTATGAATTTAACCCTTGCAAGGGTTGCTAAAAATACTTGCCAAAGCCCGCGACCACTTTGTAAGGTAATAGATCACTTAGATGTTGGGTGCTGTTGCCTCCAGTGCATTTCTTGTCTGTTTCTGAAATGGTTGCTGCTAATTAGACTTCAAAGAAAACGGTTTAGTAGCTGGGAAACTTTGCTTGATAAAAAAGAAATTTAATAATATTTGTACATTTTTATTGTTTTAGTTAACAAACTTTATTTTGTTAACTAATTTATTAATTTTATTTTTTTAATAATATTGCATAATAAAAGTTAAAAAGTTTATTTTTATGTCCGGAAGTTTTTCTTTTAACGAGACTTTTGGAAAATGTATTTTTTTTACTCCCACCTTTAAAACGCCCATTACCGTACATGTTTTCATGACACTAAGTGGTCTTTTAAACACAAATTGACGACCTATACTGCCATACTATGGAGAAAAGCAGTAACTGCTAAACAAGAAATTTGTGGAAAATTAGCATAAACTACATTTTTATAAAAAGCAGTAGGTATTTAATTTATTTTTTTAACTTATGAGATATTTGACTGCATTTCTGTGTTGAATTCGGTTACAAAATGTCCATAGCTTTAGCATAGCACAAGAAAACGCATCTTGCATTTTTTTGCAGTTACTGCCTTTCTCCATAGTAGGACAGTATAGCTTTTAGTCACGGGCTGAAGTTACCTTTAAGTTGGTCATACAATCGTAAAAATAAAGTACCCTTCTTGTGAAATAATACTAAATGTAAAATTATTGTAGTATCTCAATTCAATACAGAAGTATTAAATAGTTTGTCAACGCCAATATTTAAAAAGTTTATATTTACCTTTTGATTTTTTTAAGACACTCATTTAATAAAACACTAGCTCGTAAGCTTGCATGTGCCTAATTTAAATTCGTGACGTTTACCAAACGCCAGATTTAGAATTTTTATAAAAACTATTTATCTCCACGCGGTCTATAATTTAAACTTTATTGTTGTCAACATTCGATAAAGAAATACCTTGTTATGGCCTAGGCCGATAAAAATTTTTATGAGGCAAGTAATTAGTTCGATTTTTTCTCGCTAGGGGTATTGTTTTGACAAATTAATCCTTTTCTAAGAAATTAACGTACTAAACTGGTTTAATTTATTTATAATAAGCACTAATTTGTTTGTTTTACTGTTATAACATTTTAATGTTTAATATTTTTCATTAAATTATTGTAAAATTAAATATGAATAATAAGACAAAAAGTGAGGTTAGGACATTGCAATTTGACGTTTCACAGTTGTGTTTTCTTTTTCTACGATTTAAATTATCTTTAAATTTTAATTTGCTTTAAGTTTTCAGTAAAATTAAATGTTAAACACAGCGTAAACATTCCAAACTACCTATTTTTTTAATAAAAATGCAAACAAATTGAAATTAGATACCTATTTATTAAACAATTAATTGAATTCAATGTAATAGCAAGAGGGTAAGTAAACCATTTTCTTACAAAAATCCATTTCTACTTAAATCATGTAGTTAGGTATTGTCAAACTATTACTGCTTCTAAAAGGAATAATAATTATTGTACATTTAATGTAATCTTTAGCTAATAAATAAATGAGATTAAAAAAAGTGAGGTTAGGGCGCTTTCATGTTGAATTAAATTGACCTATATAAAGTGCTTTGAAGATAAAATGTTGTATGCCATTCGGCCAAGAAGTGTCTTTTTGTGCTTCGCTCAATTGTAGGCCTCCGCTACGCGTCGGCCTTCAAACTTTGAGCTTAGCACAAAAAGCCTTACTTCTTAACCTAATGACATAAATAACTATTATATAAACAAATAAGCAGCAAGGAACAATTAACAAATAAAAAATATACCAGGTGTTTCAATCAGGTTAGCACGTATCTTTTCAAAGTTTAATTTTAATTTTATTGTAGGTATCGGAAAACGGGTAAAAAACAATGATTCCCCGCTCTTGGTTTATAGAAAAAATAATAAAAAAAATCCATTTAAAATATCTTAAGCAATTTAGAGTTAAAATATTTACTTTAAGCACTTTGTGTTTTGTTTTGGTGTTGAGAAATATTTCTAATATTTGTATAAAAGTAAAGACTTGTTTCAAACCTAATTTCAGGTTTTAATAATAATTAAATAATTGCCGAATTATAATTTATATTCCAATTTAGGGATTTATTAGTTAGTTTTCAACGAAAATAATACATCATGGAATTACAAGATATTTTACTAATAACCTGCATTATTGTTGTTAAAGTGTATAACAATTGCACAATGACTGCTAATGGTTCCCCTGAAAAATAATATAAATGGTAATTGGCATATCGTATTGTAAAAAAAACCTCATCTATTTAAGTATCGTAATAAAATATTATATATAATTTTATCTATTTTGCGTTCATAATGACTTCTTTGTTACACCGCTTTCGGTGCTGTAATAAGGTACTTTACCCCACCCAAAATTTTGATTTTACTTTAAACAGCATCCTAGTAAAATAATATTTTGCATATTGGTTATAATATTTTTATGATTTTTCTAGTAAGTACTTACGAAACTTAAATAAACTATAACTGAAGTAAATATTAAATTTTAATAAATGTATATAGTTTTGTTGTCAAATATTCTGCTAAACAAAAAAGCATTTTACTTTTCTTTTGAAAGGTATATAAATAATCCTTTAAAAGCTTTGTACTCTTTGGACACCCTACAATTGAACAAAAGTAAACTTAAAACAAAAGGGGGTATTTCAAAAGGTTACTGCGTACGCACGCAATTTTATGGTTAATACAATAAACTCGTAGAAAATTACTTTTTCCTGGAAAACATTTTTTTTATTTTTATATATTTTTTTGCTGCGCCATTAATGGTTCTTTATTTGTTTCAGCGATGAAAGGAGAAATAATAAACTGCTCCACTCACAAGGACATTTATTTTTTGGAGACCAACACGAAAAATGAGGTAACTAACAATTCCTTTGACTAATTGCTTCTGTTAGCAGTTTTAGTTTCTTTCTGGTCGCTTTGCCTCCGCGTTTTGTTTGAGTGGGCCACAGAACATGGTGTGTGGAGTGGGCAGTCTCGTTTGTAAAGAATTGTCAGCCTAATTACGCCGATGATGCGATTAATTGGAAGAAAATGTTGGCTAAGTTTCTAATGTATTCCTTTTTCTAGGGCATTTAATCAAAATCAATATTAGTCCATTAACTTATTATTTATTTCGTTTTAAACGAACTTTTTTACTTCCACAGTAAAATATTGATGTTTATTTCAAGAAATAATTACTTTATATGTAGTTTCAGACCCTAATCTTACTCTACGTTCTTTTATTTTGATTTAAAAATTTTTCTTTTGAAATAACATTGGAAATTTAGGATTTTTTTTAATTTCCCATAACTCATCAGCATTTAACGCTTCTGCAAAATTTACATCTACACACCTATATGTACTTCACCGAAGGATCATTCCACCTTAGATCAAACAGTAAAGTTCACCACACCTCAAATTTTGTGTAGATGATATATAGGCTAGGTTATCAAAAGTAGTTAGTTTTGAAGATAATAAAATAAAAAAAATTAAACAATTTTTAACATCTTCAAAACTATTACCCCCAATCGAAATACCCGAACTCAAGGGTATTGTGTTAATTTCTTCTGATGTTGTGATAGTAGCTTCGGTTGTAACCGATATTGTGTTACTTGATGGTTCCATTTGTTCCTCCCCATTAACATTCTATATACTTTTTTCTTCTTCTCAATGGATTCCTTCATATATGACCCTGCCATGATCTGCAATAGTAGTAGTAGTAGCGGTAGTTTAAGAAATTCAGCAACTATAGAGGGCATTTTCACAAAAGAATCGTTCGATAGGAAATGTTTAACATTGGATGGTCGCAGTTGAACAAATACCACGTGAAACACTCTCTTGATGTTGGACATCAGACAAAAACCGTTGCTTTGGTGCAAGACTAACCCAAGTCCATTTTCAAAGAATTGGAGAAAAACACTATTAAACATTTCTATTTATTGTAACTAAATTGTTTTTTGCGTCATTCTATTAAAAATTGGAAGGTTTTAAAAAAACAATTTAGTTACAATAAATTGAAATGTTTAATAGTGTTTTTCTCCAATTCTTTGAAAATGGACTTGAGATAGTCTTGCACCAAACCAGCGAAACTATTGCCATTGTATGCTTCTTTTTGACGTCAAATTGATAGGTGCCTATTTAAGGAGTGCCAATAGGGCAGTCTTAACTTAATAATACTAATTATCAAATTAAATTTTTGGTTTTCATTTATTTTTATTTATAAATTTACATTTTTTAATTAAATTAGATGTTCGAAATGCCCCTTGTAAACTTTTTTTGTGAATTATTCGCACATTCGCGTATAATTATATCATCAATTGATTCCAGTTTGGTGATGGAGACCTTCGATTTTAAATAACCCCATAAAAATCAAGTGCCTTTAAATCAGGAGACCTAGCCGGCTATTGGGTATGAGCCACTGTCTTACATCCCTGAAATAATGTGCAGGTGCCCCATCTTCTTGGAATATTACTTTCATGTAAAATTTTGTAAGGATTAGCTTAAACCATATCTTGAATCATTGGATGAATTTGGGTTTGAAGCATGTTTAAATACAATATGCTTGTTTAATATCCTTTCAAGAAGATGGGTCCTACAATATGATTTTCCAGTTGTCCCGCCCATACATTGATTTTTGGTGGGTACTGAGTATGACCTTCACGAAAAACATGTTGGGTTAACATCTGATCAGTAACGTACATTTTGCATATTAATAGTGCCATTTAGGAAAAAAGTGCATTCATCACTAAAACATGTTTATTGAAAGTACAGGGGATTTTGTATTATGCGTTCACACATTACTTCACAAAATTGTACTCTGCGATCAGGGTCATCTTTAGTAAGTTGATGTAATATTTTTAATTTATATAGATAGAACAGTTTATTTTGATATATCATAATCCCCTGCAACTACCGCCGTTGATTGTTGTGTATTGACGACTAAACCAACTATTTCAATTTGTTTGTCTTCTGATATTGATTTTCTACCCTATCCCTTGTGCTTACTCACACCTGTTGTTTGAAATTTAGTCACCAACTCCCGTAGATATTTTCTGCAAATTGGGTTGTCTGGGTACCTGTCATTAAATACCCTCTCTGCTTGGTGCAACGAAATAAAAAGTAAAATTGCAGGCACAACTAATAAATAGTATTACACTAAAGAGTACAATAATTAATATTTTATAAGCCCCCTTAAAACTACACTGGTACTATGCTCCACACCTCAAAGTCCCACCACGTGACCACGTATGGAACGCAGTCTTTTGAAAATTTGGCATTTAAGGCTTTTCAGGTTATGTATCTGTCAAAATATAGTCAATGAAAGAAATAATATTTATAGTGTTGATGCTTATGTTTAAGCGTTAAAAGTTAATAAATCTTTATAGTATCACAATAACAATGGTTGGTTTAAGAATTTAGGAATATAAATACTGCATTTAATGAAATTCCAAAGTGTAAGGTGCAATATAAGTGATATTTTTGTACATTGAGTCTACATTTCTCCATAAAATAGTTTTAACTAAACAGGATTTATTAAAAAAAATCTAACTTATCTATTATGAAATAAGAATATCTGTATCAAAGGTAGGTTAATGTATTAGAACAAAAAATATCATCTAATTTTGTATTTTAAGGTTAGAAAAATCTATTTTGACCAAAATAAATTAGTGGATTATTTGGAAGAGTGTGTTAATATGGTCATAAATAAATATAGGTATACTAAATAATTGTTGAATATGGTTCAAATTAAATTGAAGCTTTTATACTTCTAATGACAAAACTTGTGCATACCTCTCGGCATACCTACATAAAGTTAGATTTTAAGAAAACAAACAATTTTTAGAGAAACTTGCAATGTAAAAATATTGTATACTCCCATGACATGTGATTTATTAAAATATTAAAGTTATAATGATTTTTCGATGTAGATCAAACTCAGTCGAAGCTTTTTGTATTGACAAAACTTTATGTTGGTACACTTTAAGCTGGATAAGAAAAACTACCACATTTTCAAATACCATATTTTACTGTCTTTTAAATAATCCAAAATACTTATTTATTTTGGTCAAAATAAATTTTTCTAACCTTAAAATTACAAAATTAGATGATATTTTTGTTATAATATATTATCCTACCTTTAATACAGATACTCTTATTCCATAATAGAGAAGCTAGATTTTTTTTAATAAATGCTGTTTAGTTAAAATTATTTTATGGAGAAAACCAGATATTTGAACCAAATGCACAAAAATATTACTTATTTGGCACCATACACTTTAGAGTTTCATTAAATGCAGTATTCTTAAATTCTTAAACCATCCATTTTTATTGTAATGTTATAAAGTTTTATACATTTTTAACGCCTAAACATATTATTTCTTTTGTTGACTATACTTTGACAGATACATAACCTGAAAAGCCTTAAATGCGTAATTTTTAAAAGACTGCGTTCCGTACGTGGTCACGTGGTGGGACTTTGAGGTGTGGAGCATAGTACGTTTTATTACAAACCAATAAAAAATTGAATATTTAACAATAAATATTTTATTTTTATTTCTTAAATTAAATAAAGGGTTTTTCATAAAGAGAGAAGCATTTTGTTTTTTCAATTAAAAGACTTTTGGGTTAGTTATGGAAATGATTTTTATTTCAAATGAAAATACAATCGATGCCATTATTTATGGATTAAGACATCGTTTAAATGTCCGCCGCGGAAGCCAATTTTTCATGACTAGACGACACAAAACAGCCGAAATACCAGAAATTTCGGGTTCAATGTTGGCCTGCAGCTCTTCTAACGTTACTGGCTTGTTGGAAAAGACCAGCGAAAGAAAAAAAGTCTAAAGGGGTTAAATTGGAGGAACAAGGCGACCGAAAATTGGCGTAAGCTCAAGCAACGTAGTCGCGATAGAACGTGAACTTTGATAAAAAATTTGAATAATTTGCAAAAGTTGTTAAAGCGTGTATCTCTCCAGGAATAAATGGCATCGACTGACGTTTCAAAATGACAAAGAATTGCTAAGTCAACTACACTCCTATTCGAGAAATGTCAAAAACAAAATGCTTGGTCCTATTAAAAAACCCTATAACATTTAATTCTATTACAAATATAATATATTTTAATATAAAATTTAATGTCAAAATTTATTTTTCAGAGCACGGATTTATCCAATTTATTTGCTTCGCCGGCAGGAAAGGAAATGTTAAAGTACAAACCAAGACCGAAACATAAACAGAAACTGAACCCCGCCTTAGAAGTAAGTGACTTTTATTTAGTTTTTACGGAATTGAATCGCATTATTTCAACCTTAACTGTCGCATCTACAGACATTTCCGTTTGAGTGCTGCTGCACATTTTCTCATTATTAATTTAAGAAGGTATATAATAAATAATGAGAAATTGGGAAAATTTACAATTGGTTTTTAATTTTTTATTTAATTGTTTTTTTAAGCTTTTTTCAGAATTACACAGTAAAAAAAAATCAACACTAATTAGAGTTCACACAGGTCCACACTAAATAGTGTTGTTTTATAACACTACAATTAGAGTGAATTTGTAGTGTAATTTTCCCCAAGTAAGCAAGTATGATTTTACACTATAGCACTGAGGATAAAGTAATTTTACACTGTATTAAAAAGTGTTAATTTACCTAAAATCGTGTACTTCTACACTTCCTGGGTAAAATCCCACTTTTGTTCAGTGTAAATTAACTGTTTTGTTGGCTATAAAAAGTTATGTTATAATATAAAGAAATAAATAAATAAATAAACATAATTTTACTCTTTTAGTGAAAACTTCTAGTGTAAATTAACACTATTATTTGAGTAAAACCTATTGGTGGTAGTGAATAAAACGAAAAGGTAAATAAAGAGAAACATTTATTTGGAACAAAAATCTATGACAATATAATATAGGTCGGGTATGGACATCCTTTTAACATATTGGTATTTATTGAGTATTAAGGCTTAAAGAAAAAGGAAGTATAATACTTACTAAAAAATAAGAATGTCCTCTTATGGATTCACCGTAATTAAAATCTAACTGAACAAAAATGCCACACTTCCACAACGCGGTATCTCCGGATAAAACGTAGGTAGATAGGTACCAACCAAACATTTTAAAACGCATTTCGGTTATTACCAGTTTTTTCAGTCTATTTTGCCACTCTTGGTGTAATATACCTTTAATAATGATAAAATGTGCACTAGTAGTGTACATTTTGTCACTATTTAACACATTAAGGGGTAATAAACACTCGCATTAAGTTTTTCTACCCTTTTGATTTATTTTAATAATAAATAGTGTGAATGTACCAATGAATAATGTTCATATTCTTTAAATGTTTTTAATAATAATAATAATAATAATTTATTGCCCAACAGAATACAGAAAATTCCAATTACAGGACAAATTAAATGAGTAACACTTAATAAAAATGCCTAATAAAAAAAAATATAATAAAATATGAGAGAACAAAAAAAAATAAAAATAAAAAAACTACTTAATAACTACTAACAAAAAAATAAAGAAGCTATGGCGATAATCTTGCTAATGCTATCACAAAATAAATCACAATTATTGCAAATTAAATTAAAGTTGTTACACATTATATAAATGGGAGACTTAATTAGTACGTTGGTTCTAGCATTATGACAATAAAACACGTTGTTAGATCGAGATTCTAGTCTGGGTACTAAAAAGTTTAATGGAGCCAGGATATTGGGAGAGTCAATTTTGCCATGTAACAACTTGTACAAAAGCTTAATGCTAAAAATGAAAGTTAATAAGCACTAAATGCTACCTAGTGTATTTGTAGTGTAACTTTTACCCTTACAAATCCACTCTAATATTTTTACCCCTACACTAAAAAATTTACACGGCAAAATTTTTTACTGTGTAATCAATACAAATTTTATCAATTTTCCATTTTGGTATTGTCATAAATAGGAGTGATTTATCAAAGAAAAAAACTGACCCCTTATTATTAGTTTTCACAAAATTTCGACCTTAACAGTAGCATCTGAATACGGCATTTCAAGGATCCATTCCAAACTGCTGTTGCACATTTTCGTGATACACTGCTCAACAACACGCCGTTATAACGCGTTACGGCGATTAGAAGCAGTTCAAGTTGAGCAATTAGTGCGTTGGATACGTAAAGGTTTACCTCAAGAAGAAGTAGCTACAAGGTTGAATGTCCACCAAAGTGTCGTACACAGAGAAAAAGCTTTTATATTGTGAATGGATTAACCATTGACCCAATGGTATACTGTATTTGCAATACCTGAATTACAGCTATGATCAAATGAATGATTGTCTTACTTTTATTTGTGCAAACCTGCTTATAATTAGTTCAAACATAAGAAGTCATTGAATTAAATTGTGATTCTATTAAATCCGTATTAAAACTTGGTTAGTTTAAACATAAGAAATTATTGAATTAAATTGTTATTTAATTGAAGCCACAATGAATCTTAATGAAAAACTATCATTGGCATAAATAAAGTTATGATTTCTAATGAATGGCTACATTAAATGCAATAAAGCTCTATTTCCTTTAAATATGTATATTCTTGTGCAAATATTAGTTGTATAATACATTAATATGAACTTTAAATAAAAAACTGCTTCTGGTAGTCTTGTGTACACAGGATTTTCGATCCATAAAATGAAATTGTTCTGTTTTCTGTAGGAACTATTAGGAACCCACTAGAAGTGTTGGTGATATTAGGCTCTAAGAAAGTTGCTGACCCATCACTAGCAACAGTTACTGTACTGGATGTGCAAGATCTGTCTGCCATGGCACATGGTTATTCTAAAACGAAATAGGAATTTCATCTTATGTATTTAGAGGCAAATCCTAAAGATTGCTGAAAGTCCTGAAGCAATATATACTTTCAGGACGCTCTGCAAGGATATCATGATGGTACTAAAAGACTATGAGAAGTTCACATTTCCATTAGGTTTAAATCTAAAAAGCCATTTACTCTATAACAAGTAATTTTAACTTGATAATATTTTGTTATGGGCTGAATATAATATTTGTAATAACTTACCTTACCCTCAATTGCTCTAAACATATTTGATTGAATAAACTTTAAAAACTTTTATTGGAGGAATGAAAAAACAATCAATTATTGCATTGTTATTGACTATATCAAAGCGTTTTTTCTGTGTAAGTCGAGCATGGAGTTTGTATGTAGCAACTTGGTCTCCAGCATACACGTATGAGGGAGGAAGTGAACAATCCACAACTCATGCTCAGGACCGTTTAATTGTCCTGACTGTCAGAAGATACTGAACATTGAAGGCTTCAAGAACTAACAGTTTCTTCAGGCAAGCTGTTGGAAAAGTGATTTCTTCTTAAAGTGTCAGAAGAAGGTTCAATGCATCTAACTTAAGAGCAAGAAGACATTTCATTTCATTTATTTTGGTCATTCAAGCTACATATATACAATATCACAGGTCAAGAAAATAGATATAAAAAGTTTAATAACATGGCTATAGCTATATCTAGATATATAAATAATAAATAGTACATACATAGACGAGAGACAAATAAGAAATGGTTATAAAATTAGGCGTGGCCTAAAGCTTTATTTAAAAAAATCTGTAATTTCATAAACACATTTTTTAAGCACGAAACTTTTAAGTGATGTTTAAAATAAATTGTTATTTGGTTGCTAATTAATATTTTTAGGAAGATTATTATATATTTTTAATCCTGTGTAAAAGGGGGATTTTTATATAGAGGCAAAACATGTTTCGGTGTACGAAACAAGTCTGATTTACGAGTATTATAACCATGTTCAATATTTTTGTTATAAAATGTTTTTAGATTTTTACTGTAATACCACGCTTCTCCAGAATAAATACTCTGTTGATTTCTGTTCCTCATCCCCACATAACTATGTTATAGGATAAGTGGGGTACACAACTGTCGTGGTAAATTGTTACTTAAAGTATGTAGAGCAAAACAAGTGCTGTTTAATTTACCAAATATATGTTTAATATGGTCTCCCCATGGAAGATGGGAGTCCAGTATCGTTCGGAATTTAACTTTATTTACAAAGTTTAGATTAAGGATATTTTGCTCATTTTGACTTAATATTTTTCTAGGTGATGTATTCCGTTTTTTCAATGTTTACCATAAGTAGATTTTTAAAACCAGTTGAAGCTGCTTATGACTTTCCCCAATTGTTTGAGTTTTAGAAGGTCTTTTTCTGATACCATAATATACGTATCGTCAGTGCACATGGTTACCGTTGACACATTGCGGCAATTCGATTATATATACGAGGTGTGTTCAGAAAATATCGGAAATTTTCGTTTTTTGAAAAAAATATTTATTTATTTGTCTTCATTAATGTTGTCGCCTTTAAAATAGTCCCCATTGGATATTATGCACATGTGCCAGCTCTTCTTCCAATACTCGAAACACTTCTAAAACTCGATCTTTGAGATAGCCTTTAGTTCTTTCAGCGATGCGCTTTGTCATCCATGCTTGCAAAACGACGGCCCTTTAAGGTTCTCTTTATTTTTGGGAATAGGAAAAAAGTCAGACAGAGGCATGTCTGGCGAATATGGAGGCTGAGGCATCATTACAGTATTGTTTTTGGCCAAAAATTTTGTTCAAAATTTAACAATTTTGGAACAAATTTAGCTGCCACGCGTTTCATACCCAAAACATTTGAAAAAATTTCATGGGATGAGCCAATCGATATACCAACATCATCAGCGACTTCTCTGATGGTTTATAACCATTTCTTCCACTTTTTCCATGTTTTTATCGGTTGTTAATGTGCTTGTGCGTTCGGGGCGTTCCTCATCTTCAACGTCTTCACGGCCATCTTGGAAACTCTTATACCACTTGTAAACTCTTGTTTTACTTATAGCAGACTCACTATAGGCCTTTGTTAACATTTCACAGAATTTATTTTATTTTTTAAGCAATATTAAAATTTTATGACAACCGGACCCTCTGAAGCCGCGAAATTTAACAATTCCCGTTATTTTCTGAACACACCTCGTAATGAAAAGAGTAAAGGTCCCAGCACCGATCCCCGGGGAACTCCTATATCACTAGGATATTCCTTGGATTTATTACTGTAAAGTTAACATACAAGGATCAAATATGAGTAAAGCCATTGGGATGATATTCCTCTAAAACTCAACTTATAACTTAATTAGTAGGAAAGATATGTCGATGGAAGCTACACATCCACCGTTAACACCGGGGCAACGTACATGCATCAAAATTAGAGAAATTGTATTTTTTCTGACGTGTCAAGATTCCGTTTGTATACGTGTGATGGTCGAATATGTCGAATATCGAGTATGGAGGGAAAGAGGACAGCGATACAGCAAAAATTTCATGGGGCCAACTACTCCTTTTGGGTTCCACACTGACCTACTAATTCCTATTAATAAAACCATGACTGCTCTTAGATATCGGAATATGGTTATAGAGCCGATAATTGTGCAATTTGCAGGTCCAATAGTCGAAGGATTTGTTTTTAACGACGATAATGCCCGCCCTCATTGTGCACTAGGGTGATTCATTTCCGCAAAGTTTTTGTTTTTTTTCGGTGCTCAAGCAAAATATTAATCTACCTATAGAAAAAAAAATGTTCACCAAGGTAGAGTTCTTAATATCAATTTTAAGTACTTGCAGTTTAAATTTAAAGTTTTCCCATTTAAAATGCATGTAAAAAAATGTTTTTTTTTTCAAATTTCTAATGCTTACCCACCTTTGACAATATTGCAAATCGGTTTAATACACCTTATGGGGAATTTCACGCTCTTTAAAATTGCTTTTGAGTTTTTTTTTGTAACTCGCATTGGTTCACCAGTAGGAGTCGTCAAAGGACAGTTTTTGAAAAAAATCTTTTTTTTTTTATTTTTTCGAGCAAATTGCCAAAAGTAGTGAGAAAAAAGGGCTGATTCATAAAAAAAAAGTTATCCAACCAATATTTAATGAATTTACTGCCATTTTTATAACTGAAAATGTAAGAAATTGATAAATACCAACCTATAATGTTATTTAGATTGATTTTTTCTATTTATTATCATTATATTTCCCTCACTCATAATGAATATGAAAACAACACATACATATTTCAAATTTCGCTTCAAAAAATTAAATAATCTTCAATTATATTTTTTTGCTATTTTTTTATGAATTTATCTGTTGTTTTCATATTCATTATAAGTGAGAAATTAATAATTTTAAAAAACTTCTTAGTGTAGGGAAATATAATGATAATAAATAGAAAAAATCAATCTAAATAACATTAAGAGTTGGTAATTATCAATTTCTTACGTTTTCAGTTATAAAAATGGCTGTAAATTCATTAAATATTGGTTGGATAACTTTTTTTTATGATTCAGCCCTTTTTTCTCCCTACTTTTTACGGTTTGTTGGAATAAATTTAAAAAAAACGATTTTTTTCAAAAACTGTCCTTTGACGACTCCTACTGGTGAACCAATGCGAGTTACAAAAAAAAAACTCAAAAGCAATTTTAAAGAGCGTGAAATTCCCCATAAGGTGTATTAAACCGATTTGCAATATTGTCAAAGGTGGGTAAGCATTAGAAATTTGAAAAAAAAATATATTTTTTACATGCATTTTAAACGGTAAAACTTTAAATAGTAAGTACTTAAAATTGATATTAAGAGCTCAAACTTGTTGAGAATTTTTTTTTGTATAAGTATGCAGATTAATATTTTGCTTGAGCACCGAAGAAAACAAAAACTTTTCTCCCTACTTTTTGCGGTTTGTTAAAAAAAAAATAAAAAAAAACGATTTTTTTCAAAAACTGTCATTTGACGACTCCTACATTTTTTTTACATGCATTTTAAATGGGAAAACTTTAAATTTAAACTGCAAGTACTTAAAATTGATATTAAGAGCTCAAACTTGTTGAGAATTTTTTTTTCTATATGCAGATTAATATTTTGCTTGAGCACCGAAGAAAACAAAAACTTTTCTCCCTACTTTTTGCGGTTTGTTAAAAAAAATTTAAAAGAAAACGATTTTTTTCAAAAACTGTCCTTTGACGACTCCTACTGGTGAACCAATGCGAGTTACAAAAAAAACCTCAAAAGCAATTTTAAAGAGCGTGGAATTCCCCATAAGGTGTATAAAACCGATTTGCAATATTGTCAAAGGTGGATAAGCATTAGAAATTTGAAAAAAAAACATTTTTTTTACATGCATTTTAAATGGGAAAACTTTAAATTTAAACTGCAAGTACTTAAAATTGATATTAAGAGCTCAAACTTGTTGAGAATTTTTTTTTCTATATGCAGATTAATATTTTGCTTGAGCACCGAAGAAAACAAAAACTTTGCGGAAATGAATCACCCTATTGTGCACGGCTTGTAAACGTTTGGATAGAATATCATGGAAAAACGAGAATGAAATGGCCAGCATGTTTACCAGACATGAATTGCATTGAACACGTTTGGGCCAAAATGTCCAGGCAATTCAATCGGCTTCGACAACCTCCATAAATATTGCAACAAATGACCAATGAGTCGCAAGCAATCTGGAAAACCATTCCTTGAGACTATATTATTAATTTGATCATGTCTTCCAAAGAGGGTAACAGCATTAAGGCAAGCTAGGTGTCATACACGATATTAAACTTTTATACAGCTGGTTATATTTGTATCTTTTACTTTAATTACAACTATTTTTTAAATCAATAAATGTTTTTTTGATTTCCTTTTTTGTATTATAAGGTCCATCAGTAAACTATTATTCAATGTAATTGATTTTTTTTATTTAAAATATTTAGGCTGATAATTTTAAAATTGTTCTAATATCCACTTGAATTGTTGAGCAGTGTATCAATATTGATTTCTCATTTGCACCGCACGATAACCGTTCAAATCTAACGTAACCATCTGAGAAGTTATTAATTCATGCAAACTTCTCTCTGACCAATTCCATTTGCCATTTGACCCGAATCATTCTAAAACAAATTAAGATTACGGATCCAGAAAATGGTCTTGTTAAGGTTGGTAAAGTCTTATGAAGATTATCCCAACAACAACATTATCTTATATGTTTTTATAATTTTTTATTATATTTTTTTGACTAAACCGGATTTTAGTAAATTATGTAACTATTTTTTATAAACGTCATTTAATACTCGAGTTTAATCATGAATGAGCGGAGCAAGATACACTGAAAGAAATATATACTAAAGTTAAATAAAAAAATAATTAGGGCAAATATATTTTATGTTTCATACATGGACTACCACATACATTGCTAAAACAAATATATTCGTTTGGTTAGCAGCCTATTGCTGCCCTAGCAATATAAATGGTGTTTCTAGCAATATTTTTTTGCTGTAATTCACTTATAGTTTACATTTTATAGTAAGGGTAAGTTTATTTTTATTTAGATCTAACATATCTTCTTTACAATAAATGTATTACAAAATTTAACATAAATTCATAATAAACAGTAGTATAAATGTGTAAAGCACTAGTATAAAATTTTTAGTATAAATTTGTATTTACTTTTAGCAACAAATTTCTTTCAGTGTAGAAGTAGAAAAAATAAATGTATCTACTCTCAAGGCATAATGATTATAACCGCATTATTTATTTACTCGAATGATTTTCGTCTCTCGTCTAGTGACTTGACTCGACCTCATCCTCGTGAATAATAGCCTGCATTATCTTTCGTATAATAATATATTTTACTTCTTTTGCATAATATTAAAATTATTTTTTGTTTTCCTTTATAATGATAACCATTATAACCGGGCTTGATAACAGGAATAATAAACTCATTATTCCCGTTGTGATTTTATTATTCACTGTAAGCAATCTGATGGTTGCAATTCCAAAAATATGATAGTTATGTCTTATATATATACTAAATAAAATATAACATCAGTCGAATGATTACTTTTTAATTTATTCCTTATTTCTTTTTATTCAACCCCATGAAAATTATGCAATAGCAGTAGAAAAATCATATGAATATGCTTTTTACTATAGTATTATACTCGATTCAATGCGATATTTACTTGGTTGACTGGTGAATAATGGCTTTCATAATTTTTCATTTAATAATATACTATTAAATTTAAAAGAATATGAAAACATGAAAACTAAAGTGTTACTCATAAAATAAATCACTTTAAACTTGAGTTGACATATTATACAAAAACTTATAATTGGACTGGACCCTTAAGTAACGTAATCAAGAAACAAGCCAAGCTAAGTTTCAAATAATTTAATTTTCCTTTTAACGACACAATACAAAATATCCTGATAACTTTAATTAATTACTCACTAAGCTAGAAAGGTTGGCTGTACCGTATAAATTTTCTGGTTAAATGTAGAGCAGTTTTCGCAACTTTAAGCATTTTGCTAAAGTTGCTAAAAGTTTAGAAAGTTACATGATCCATTGCTTATGATATAAATTGATATTGTTTTATTATTAAAATTTAATTAAAACATTAAAATTAAATTTTTAAATTTTAAATTAAAAAAATACAGAAAATTAAAATTTATTTTTTAAATTTGTTTACGACTTAGACCTATTCTAGAGGGTGCACCAAGTATCCTGCAATGTGTATATACAGTATATACAGTATATACTATATATATAGATATAAGTATTTTTTATTTGAAAAGCTACAAACTCTGTTATTTTAGAGAAAAGTTGCGTAATTACAAGCGTATTAAAATTAAATTAAAATATTAAAAAATATATAACAAAATTAACCTTCTGCATGAGTTATGTTTCATGCTGCGCTTCACGAGAAATTTGTCGATTTCTTCACTGGCCAAACTTTGGACTTTTTAGGTCATATCCTTCGCTTTTTGGCTTCAAAGAAGCAACAAGCTTCCAATATTTATTTGATAAGCAATTCTTATGTACGATCATCATCGTCTTTAACATGAAATAATTTGACCAAAGCGTTGAAGATTTACATATTTAAAACACTCCTTTACACATTTTAAAGATCACACCATCTAGTATTGTATAAAAACTCATTGACTTACGAGGCAATATTATTATATTATTACTATTTTTGTTAATACAATTAGAAATAGTATATAACATTATTGGCAGCAGGGCCGGTTCATACACATTTGACGCCCGGGTGCAAGTCAAAATTTGCCGCCCTATTCTAAAAGAGTTTTTCAATGTTTTTTACTATACTCGCTTTTATATAAGCTTATGCTAATATAAAAGCGAGTGTTTGGTCCTTCGAACATTTTTTTTTGAGCCGATGGGGTGTTTGTTGACCGAAAAATCTTTTTAAATTATTCGCCTGGGTTCCGGCAATAAGCGCCATTTTGTTTATTCATAATTTCGTAGAACGAGACATTCGTTCGGCCCTTGACCTTGAAATTTATTTTACGCTCACAGCTGATTTAAATTGCAATACCTTGATAATTTGATTTAAGTTAATAATTTTATTATTTAAGGTTGTGTTTATTTATTAAATAGAAATTACTTATTTAATAATTGTGACAAGGCTTGGACTCCACAATTTGCGTTACATATTTGTACTAGGAAGTCTACGGAAAATCATAAATTTTTCCAAAATTTGTTTTGATCGCTTTACGCCAATAATTTCATTCATTCGCAGAGCGCACCTCGCTGCAGTCGCTGAATATTTAAATATCACCGCATTAATTGTTGACATCGCACCGCATAATATTATTTGTTTACATTCGTTTTTTTACCCGCATTTTTATAAAATTTATATTTAATATAAATTTAATCGCTTTCGGATATTTTATAAATTACTTAAAATATACCAATATAAAAAATAAATACCGCGTAATAAAATATTGTTTATTTTTCTCGTTTTTTGGGGGGGAATAAACTGCGCTATCGCTTCGATTAGTTTCATTAAAATATTTTTTAAGCTAATTTAAAATGACAGATACAACCGCTACGGCTACCGTTGCCGTTACTAGAGTAAATACCGCCATTGCACAGCGTGACAGTGTTGTCATTCGAATGAAATCAATATTTAAAGCAGCCGAATCCGCTGAAGACAGTGACGTTAAACGTCGTGATTTCAAAGTTAGATATGTGCAAGTAAAAACCTTGTATCAAACATTTTTTAAGCAACATAGCATTATTCTCGCTCAATTGGCTAATACTGCGGGTTCAGATTTAGAATCCCATCATAAAATTTGCAACGAATTCGAGGAAATGTACTATTATATACAGGGTGTCTTTTCAAATTACGAACCGGACACCTCCGCTAATGATTCTTTTGCTTCGCAAACCAACACAAATGTAACTCCGAATATATCAAGCCATATAAGGCTTCCCCGCATAGAGTTACCAAAATTTTCGGGCGAAATTCGGGAATGGAAAACTTTTATTGATATGTTTATCGCAATGGTTCATGACAACGCCTCGTTAAGTAATGTTGAAAAATTTAACTACCTTCGTGCGTCGTTAGTGGGTTCTCCGTTGGCTATTGTTACTCAGCTTCCGTTAACTGGGGCCAACTACAAGATTGCCTATGCTGCCTTGTTAAAACGATACGAAAACAGGCGGATTCTTGCCACCGCGCACTGGCGAGCCATTGAAAACGCAAATAAAATTCCTGAAAATTGTTCATCTCCCGAAACGATCCGCCAACTTATTAGTACATTTACAGAAAACATTGCCGCGTTAAAAAATTTAAAATTTCCAACCGCGAAATGGGACTTTATTTTATTTCAAATGTTGTTAAGCCGCTTAGATACCGCCACATCCACACGTTTTGAGCTGGAGCAAGGGGATAGTGTCGATACAATCCCTAGTTTTGAGGAACTAGAGGAGTTCCTTACCAAACAATGTACCGCCTATGAAGCAGTTGCCTTCAGCGCTCCCTCTGCGCCTAAAAGAACCCCGCAAACTTCTAAATCTTTACCGCCACCAAATAATAGTTTTTCTAAACCGCGTCAAACAAATAGCTACCTAAATAATGTCGCTACCAATTTATGTCCGTTATGCAATTTTGATCATTTGCTTTACAAATGTCCCAAATTCTTGGAAAAAATGCCACGTGATAGGTTTGAACTTATCAAGACACGCAAATGGTGTGTCAATTGTTTAAGTTCGAAACATACATTGTTTGCTTGCCGATCTGAAAATGTTTGCCGTACATGTAGCAAGAGACACCACTCGCTTATTCATTTTACAGAAAATATTAATTCTAATCCCGCATCTTCGCAATCGCACGCTATCGCATCCACCTCCGCTACGCTCTTGTCGAATTCTAACGCTTCGCACTCTATTTTACTCGCAACCGCTGTCGCTGAAATATTAGATTCGCACCATAAATATCAAAAAATTCGCATTTTACTTGATTCCGCAAGTCAATGTAACATAATTACACAATCATGCGCAACTAAACTCGGTCTCCGATCTACTAAATCGCCGTTGTCCATTAAAGGCCTAGGTTCCATGAATGTCTCCGCCACACTTTCCGCAGAATGTCATATTCGCCCCGCAAATAATAAAAATTCGAATTTAGACTTTGATGCCATAATTTTACCGCAAATTTGTAACCACATGCCAACTTCTGTCATTATGGCAGATTGGCCACACATTTCAAATTTAAAACTCGCTGATCCGCAATTTTGTTCTCCCGGAGATATTGACATGCTGTTAGGTGCTGAGATTTTCCCATACATTTTATTACCAGGTCGCGTTCAGGGTTCTAAACATCATCCCGTCGCGTTAAACACCATTTTTGGCTGGGTTCTCATGGGAAAAATTGGCAGCTTACCTGCTCCTCAAGTCAACAATTTCTTAACGATTTCCAATGACGAACTAAATAATACGCTTAAAATGTTTTGGCATGTTGAAGAAGTACCCAAAACCTTGGCCATTTCCGATGATGACAAACTTTGTGAAACGACTTTTACTAAAACACATACTCGCAATACCGCCGGGCGTTACTGTGTTACGTTGCCATTTAAAAATACCGCTCCGCAATTTAATAATTCTCGCTTTCCCGCCTTAAAATGTTTTTACAACTTGGAACGCAAACTTGCCGCAAACCCCGATTTATACGCACAGTATTCAGACTTTATGCGTGAGTACCTGTCAGAAGGGCATATGGAGGAACTAAAAAATATTTACCCCAATGAAAACGCATATTACATTCCTCATCATGCCGTCGTGACATCTAAGTTACGTGTCGTGTTTAATGCTTCCTTTAGAACCGCGAACAATTTATCGCTTAACGATGCTCTTTTGATTGGCCCAAAATTGCAGCAAGACCTCCTGTCAATTTTACTTAATTTTCGCTTAAATCGAATCGCTTTTACCGCCGATATTCGCCAAATGTACCGTCAAATTGAAGTTACGAAAAGTCATCAAGATTTTCAAAGAATTTTGTGGCGCTTCTCGCCTACGGATCCCGTTTCTACCTATCGCTTGTTAACTGTAACGTACGGGGTAAATTCTAGCCCATTTTTGGCTATTCGCACTATCCAGCAGTTAGCTAATGACGAAGGCAGGGATTTTCCGCGCGCCGCAAATGTTCTAAATAATGACATGTACGTCGACGATATTGTGTCTGGCGGATCCACGTTGGATGACGCTAAAAATCTACAGAACGATTTAATAAGTATTTTAGGCAAAGGGGGTTTTGAACTGCGAAAATGGGCAAGTAACTGTCCTGCGTTACTCGCGCACCTACCGGAATCGTATAAACAAGTAGGTTCTTGTGATTTTGAACAAGAAACCACCGTAAAAATACTTGGTTTACGGTGGAACTCCGCCACTGATAGTTTTCTCTATCAGGTTGAACCGCAACAAAATTCTACTTGTACAAAGCGCACTATTTTATCACAAATCGCACGAATTTTTGACGTTGTTGGCTTTCTTTCTCCCGTCATAATAACCGCTAAATATCTGGTACAACATTTATGGAGCTTAGGGCTTGATTGGGATGAACCAACCCCCGCAGATGTGTTAAATAAATGGCAAACCTTTAAATCTGAATTACCGCTTCTTTCTAATGTTTCTATCCCGCGTTTTGTTGCCGCTTTAACTCAGTCTTGTCAACTACATGGCTTTTGTGATGGTTCTGAAAAAGCCTACGCTGCCGTTGTTTATTTACGCATCTCTCCAAATGATTCTGACCAGGCGCAAATTTATTTAATATGCGCAAAATCGCGCGTCGCACCGCTTAAACGTCTCTCGGTTCCACGCTTGGAATTATGTGCCGCTGTTTTGTTGGCCGATTTGCTTTATTATGTTTACGAAACTTATAAAAGTAAATTAACATTTGAGAATATTTATGCCTGGTCCGACTCTACAATTGCTTTATCATGGATTAAATCCTCGCCGCACCGTTGGCTTACTTTCGTTGGCAATCGAGTAAGTCATATTCAAAGTAAAGTTGCGCCGGAAAATTGGAGACATGTCTCTACTCTTTGTAACCCAGCAGATTGTGCGAGCCGTGGTGTAATGCCGTCCAAAATCGTTTCACATGCACTGTGGTGGACGGGGCCGCCGTGGCTTCAGCTGCCTGAATCGTCGTGGCCACGTACGTTAAATTCGGTTGATAATACGCTAGCGGTCTGCCATGAGGAACGAAAAATTACGCTTGCTAATGTTATTGAAACAACTCCTCTTGATAATTTAATACATAAATATTCGTCGCTAAATAAATTACAACGCATTATCGCATATGTTCTCCGCTTTATAAATAACGCAAAACCCGCTCACAAAAAACGCAACGATTTTTTCATTCAAAGTGTATTACATGATTCATTATTAGTTTTTGTAAAATATGTACAAAAAGTTCACTTTTCTGCCGAAATTTCTGCGCTATTAAAGCATCGCCCTGTATCTAAATACTTACGAAAATTAAATATTTTTCTTGACTCTAACAATATTGTTAGGGTGGGGGGACGGCTTCGACACTCGAATTTGAGTTTTGAACAAAAACATCCCGCGTTATTACCTGGTAACCACCGCTTTGTCAAGCTTTTAGTTCAGGAAACGCATAATAAACATTTACATCCAGGTACTCAAACAATGCAGTATTTATTAGCACAGAATTTTTGGATATTGTCTTCAAAACAAGTCATACGCAAAGTAACTTCAAAATGTTTAAGATGCTGGAAACTAAATCCAAAATCTCCGCAACCTCAAATGGGGGATTTGCCACCCCTACGCATCTCGCAATTAAAATGTTTTTCGGTTGTCGGCGTAGACTACGCTGGCCCATTTTCTTTACTAATGAGTAAAAACCGCGGTACTCGAACAATAAAAGGTTATATATGTGTTTTTATATGTTTTGCCACGAAGGCAATTCATTTAGAATTAGCTTCTGACCTATCCAGCGAAGCCTTTCTTGCAGCCTTACGCCGCTTTATTGCACGTCGCGGAAGATGTTCTCAAATATTCAGCGATTGTGGCACCAATTTTGTTGGCGCAAATAAGCAAATTCTCAGTTATTTTAAAACCGCGGCTGCTTCCGAAAGTCTAAAATGGAGTTTTAACCCTCCTTCCGCTCCGCACTTCGGAGGTTTGTGGGAAGCTGGCGTTAAATCGGTCAAAACACATCTTTATAGAGTCATTGGTGAACAAATTCTATCTTATGAAGAATTTTATACTGTATTAACGCAAATTGAGGCTATCCTTAATAGTAGACCGTTGTGCTCATTTTCCGTAGATCCCAATGATGTTCGAGCCCTTACACCAGGTCATTTTCTGACTCTGGAACCTTTATCATGTCTTCCCGATCCCGATTTACAATCCGTTCCGCTAAACCGCTTATCCCGTTGGCAGCTGTTGCAGCGTATGCACCAGGACTTCTGGGCACGTTGGCATGCAGAATATCTCCATACCTTATCCCAGCGCATAAAATGGACATCCGAGTCTTGTCCCATTAAGGTGGGGTCTGTAGTTCTCCTCAAGAACGAGCTTTCGCCACCCCTTCAATGGCGCCTTGGCCGTGTTGAAACGCTTCACCCCGGTAAAGACGGGGTTGTCAGGGTTGTTACAGTGCGAACAAACCTAGGCACCTTTAAGCGACCTGTTGTTAAAGTGTGTCCTTTACCGCAAGCCGATCTTCAATGATTTGCATAACGCCGCCTTTTTTAAGTTTAATTTTGTTTATTTATACCGAGAGGTATTTTCTTTATTTTAATTTTTGGGCTTACAATTTATCTTATAAATTCGCAAATTTAATTTATTTTTAGTTATTTTTAGTTTTTTTTTCTCGCTTAAAACCCATGGTTTTAATGGCCGCCAGAATGTTTCGTCTTCGCGAAATATTTAATTTTTGTTTAATTTTATTACATTTATTTAAATATTATATTTAGCTTATTGCCCCCCAACGCGCATGTTTATCGCAACTATTTTTAATTACATTTTTGACCGCGTGAGGGCGTAAGTGTATTAAGCAATAAGAGTTCGACCGGCAAGCATCCGCGAGCAAGAGTGATCTACCACGCGACATTATACCCGCTTTATCCCGCTTTATCCCGCTTTATCCCGCTTGTGCATCTCCACCGCTTGAAACCAACGCTAACAGCCAGAAACCAGACCAGGGCCCTGAGTGTCGTCATCAACACCAGCCACAAGGTAGGACTTTATTAATATTCTTACTGCCCACGTTTTATCTTGTAACATAATTCAGTCAACTAACACCACCATCCCCTATTTCTCACAGTTATACAGTCCACTGCCTACCAGCGAGTATAGTAAAAAACTTTGAAAAACTACCCATATGGGACACAAATAATAAAAGCGAAGTCTTATGCTGTTACGATTTATGTTAATAGAAATTTAGCATAAAATTTTATTATTATAATAGTATTTTTTTAATGTTTTCATGGCGTTCCCAAGCATTTTTAGAAACAAAAAAAAAATATTATGTTACAGCTTACGACATGACTGAAAAGTGAAACACTTTGTACTCAAACAAATATATTAAAATTATAGCTTACAAGTTTTCATCTTAAGCCTATCGATTTTTAGTAAAATATCATATTCCAATAATAAGAATATGCCAATGAACAAATTATGAACTAAATATAATATATATATTATATTGGAAACTGAAGACATGGAGTTTTCGACCAACGAGAGAAAATCATCAAAAGTTTCGTATGTGACGCTTCCTCTGATTTTTTACTTTTACTGATTGATACCCGTTTTTCTTTCGAATTTAGTTTCGTTTTGCCGCCCCTCATGCTCTGCCGCCCGGGTGCTTTGAACCCGCTGCACCCGGGTTTAGCCGGCCCTGACTGGCAGAAAGAAGGGTATGACTGGCACGCCATGGCGAGGCGTTAGACGAGCGTCTATTGTTAGCCCGTTCAGAGTAAAACCGAATATAGAGAAACGTTTTGGGCGTGGCCTCGCCTCCCTCCAAGGCGCGTCACAGAATCTTGTGTGATAAACGACATGACGAAAGGTCAACCAGGTAAGACGATTTAAAAAATTAAATGATAAAAAGACAAAAAATCTCATTAGCGATGCAGGCTATTTGCTTAGCTACTGTGTCGCGCGTTGGATGGAGGCGAGGCAACGCTCCATACGTTTCCCTATATTCGGTTTTACTCTGAACGGGCTGTATATTTAATTTGTTATTCATGTGTAATACATAAAAACATATTAGATTACATTTCAAAAGCAATTATTAAGGAAGCTAACAGCGTGGCTTCACATTTATTGCAAAACAATTTTTTTAAGGTACGAGCGTGTTAAAACGATTTCACAAACTGGCAGGAAAAAATGGTGTGATTGGGAAAACTAAAGAGGTTCTGTTGGCCTACATGAACCAACTATCTGTTAGATTTAGGCAGTGGCGGCTCGTGGGTGTACAGGAGGGTGAGGCTACATAAGGTTAATTTTGTCTAAATACGAATAAATTTCCACGTCACCCGGGAGGTATTATTCTCCGACGCGTTGACCTTTTTTAAAATGGAGCCGATAGCACTACTAAACCAAAAAATAAACTCTAAAAAACAAAACAAACAAAATATCACATCAAAGACTAGTTTTAATCTTAAACTTAAAAAATAGTCTTAAAAAAGTTAAAAATAAATAAATTAATCAAAAAATAAAACTAAAAAGTCGACCCCTACCTAAGTATTAAAAAATATAAAATACTATACGTCTATCTTTTAAGATTGAAAATTTATCTATTATTTGGTCGTAAAATTGTTGGTCTGCAGTGAGATTTAAAAGTAATTCTAAATTTTCAAACCGCGTCTCTAATTGAAGAATTATGCAATCTATTATTTCAAAATATAAAATTTGCTTAATAAAAACTGCTAAATCTACCTTAGTGTGTTCCCTACAATAATTAAATAAGAAATTTTACTAATCGAGACAAAAACTATAAAAGATCAGCCAAAAGTTTTAAATAATTTAATCTGAATCAAAACAATAACGTGCTCTACAAGCGCTAAGATAAGACTGGCAACCTTCTTTGTCTCCGCTGGCATCCCACCATAAACGAACGACCAATCAGAACAAACCAAGCTAACTTAATTTCGCCTCATGTACGGTGTTTATTCGCGAACTTACGGCGATATTTTTGTTGGTGAGTCATTTTCGCTTTCAAGACGTAAATGGGAGCTTTCGAGGCTGTGAAAATTTCGCCTCTGTCCAAGCCAAGATACATACAACAAGCGACTCGACGCGCTTTGCGCCTGGATTTTTATTTACGCTTAATATTATTGATTGGTTTTTTACTTTTTATTGGGTAGAACTGTTGTAAAAATACACTTGTAATAGGCAAAAATATAAATACAAAAAGTCGTTCGTTCCTTCATTTTAAGGGTGAGGCGCGGCCTCAGAGGCCTACCCTGACGAGCCGCCACTGGATTTAGGGCCGGTTTATCAATCTCTAGTTAAGTTCCAGTTAGTCTATCTGACAGCTAAATTCCATATCGATTGTTGTGAGAACAATGGTAACCATGGAAATTATCTACTAGATAACTAACTGCAACTTTAACTGGACATTGATAAACCGGCCCTGTTAGATTTAGTCCTCGTTCATTATGGTAAAAAGTTGCATGGAAATAAGGAAAATGTAAAAATTTAAATGTTTGTTTTTAATGAAAAATCCACACCAGTACTTTTTAACCAATCAAAATGTTTTTTGTATCACCATGGCAACACATTTATCACCATGGCAACAATTTTTTATTTTTGTTTTCGCTTGGGTAGATACCAACAGCGAATTAAATCGGATATTTTTTGACATAATCATAAAATAGTTTTTATTGACTATATAAGTTTTAATTTCTTTATTTAATTTTGATACATTTTAATTATTAGTTAAGATGTTTTCTGTATCCTTCTGCCACCTTCTTTCTTATATGATGTTCGCTTATAAAACTGTAAAAATGTTACTAATTAGTAGCTTGTAAAAATAAGTATTTAATTAAAATTTTAAAAAATTGATGTTTACAAATTAGGATGAATTACTTCACTGCTCGTGTCGCAATATTTCATCCTCATGGAAATGGACAACTTTTTTAATCTTAATCAGATACTGTCGTGGGAGAAATATTTTTGTTTATTTTTAAGAAGTTTATTTTAATTTTAAACAAAATTTACCTCCTGCGTTTTCTTTGTATCTCTTTGTATAAAAGGAATATTACATAATAAAATACATGCATATGTGGTAGAAATAGGAGATTGCAGCCCGAGCGTAGCGAGTAAGGTAATAAGAAAATGGATTCCCCTCTGTTATCCAATAGTCGCACTAAATATTTGATTCAACAACCACAAAGAATTTAAAGCTAATTTTATTTGATAATTTATGTGACATCTGACAGCTGTCAATTAATTTTAACCTCACTTTTTTCCAAATTTAACTTAAAGCTAACTTCAGCCCGTGGGCTATTTCGCCCATTAGTGGGAGAAGTAAAATTTCCAGTCCAGATCCAGTTTTAGTAAATGGCAGAATAAGCATTAGAAAGGCATTAACAACTACAACAAAAGCTAAAATTTCGTTTTCTAGAAGTTTGATGTTAATTATAATTTTATTACCTATGGGTAACACAGAAAAAAAGGTTTAACTAGCTTAACTATTATTTGTTTCATTTAACTAAATCTGTTGTTTCAATAGAGCCAACCAAACATTTAGTTATTTTAATAACCGCATTTAGTTATATTTTACAACTATATATTTGGTTAAAACCAACATTTATATAGTTAAACTGACCATTACCTACCAGTCCAATGTACTAAATAAATTTGGTTGAATTGACTTAATATAATTTGTTAGCCTAAATAGGTCAACGGCTTGGTACAACCTACCCATAGATTTGGCGCATTTATATACCTAACAATAAAAATAAAATAATAATAATAATAATAATAATAAACGTCTTTATTGAAATAAGGAAATACATTATTCCAAATGGCGGAATTTGAATTTAAATTCCGCCATTTGGAATCTTGAAATATTTGGAGTAAAAAGCATTATTTTTAAGCCATTCATTCAATTTTCTTACATTCAAGAAACAAGAAGTTCCTTGACGCATTACTAGTATAATTATTATACTCTAATACCAGTAGTATTATTCCACAAAATTGAACCTTCACCTCCATTGAGGTTTTAAGTGCATTCCACTAACTTAAAATATTTCAAGTATTGACAGCTGTTTCCACCTATTTAAGGTCTCTTTAGTATCAAACAACTTGTAGTATCACACTAAAGCAACGGACTACCTGAGCTTATACTCTTCATGTAAGTCAACAGAGGCGAGATTTAAGAACATCACGTGATCCACACCGTCTTTGCCGCGATCGGTACATATATGTATAGTATACTATGCAACCAGGAATGCACGGCAAATTGTTTTAATCGTTTTAACAGAGTGCTTAAGGTTGAAGTAACTCTTATTTTACAAAAAACATATTTAGTAAACTGAACCACAGAGCGGGTTGCTTTCTCTAAAGTTTTCTGGGTTAATATAACCAAATTAAAAAAATAAAATAACTATGTAGTTGATTTAAATATTGTTTAACTAAATTATTATAGTTAATTTAAATTAAATTAACCATTCCTTTTTTCTGTTAATTATTTTAATTAATTATTTTAAGTATTAAATTTATCTATTATTTTTGTTCTACACTTTTATTTTTACCATAAATTGATTTTTTTTTATATTTTCTTTTCATCTTCTCATTTATCAGCTATTAAAATAATTATACGAAGTAAAAATCCAGTAAGAAAAATAACATTTACTTATTAAACCCACATGTATTCCCTGATAAAATATTTTCATAACCTCAAAACACAACCTGTTAAAACAACATTTCTGCTTCGCTCCGCTCTCGAGACGGTATATCGGCAAATATCGTATTAAAGTTTATCCCGGCCAAGTCCTACGGGACGTCGTCGACTACGAAGTGGGTGGGCGTCGCGACGCGTCGCGACGTTTTCTTTTCGCTTTGCTTTACTCAGATTCCCGCCGAGATCCAAAGTTCCCGTCCCGAGGCTGTCCAAGTTCCACAGGAGGCGCACCGAAAACCGCTATTGTAATAACAAGCAGGCTTGTTTGCTGTGGTTGTCACTTGTTTCCTATTTTTAGCTTGTTTCCGGTTTCAGCGGCCCCGGCGACTTTTCCATTGTGCCGCTGTCGGATGCGACGAGAATCAAAGTTATTCTTTTCTTTATTTACTTCAAGGCATGTCAAGATAACATTGTTTATTTTATTGATAATGTATAAAATGAGTAAAATACTAAAATGTAAAATAAAGTAAATACAAAATCAATTAAAATAAAAAAGGGCAAAAGGATAAAAAATAATAAAGTTACAAAAAATATAGGTTAGGTCAAATTTATTAAAATCAAGATATTTTTAAATAGTAAAGATACAATAGTATATTTTGTATCAAGTTTGATAAGGTTTATAAACGAATTGCATGCTATATTTTTTCTACGATAAGTAAGCGTACACCCCCCCAGCAAAGAATCTGTAAAAGTTACACCCCGCGTGATAAATGAAGTATAACAACACGGCAAATGTTATAT
This sequence comes from Brassicogethes aeneus, assembly GCA_921294245.1. Classification (NCBI taxonomy): domain Eukaryota; kingdom Metazoa; phylum Arthropoda; class Insecta; order Coleoptera; family Nitidulidae; genus Brassicogethes; species Brassicogethes aeneus. Next base: position 13,170,011 of record OV121133.1, read on the forward strand.
TAAATTACAACGAAATAAAATAAATACTTACGGGAATAAAGCTCATTAATTTAGTAACCCAAGGTACTTTTGAGGTGTTGTATTCATGGGGAAAGTATTAAAAGGGAAATAATAAATACAGTAAATAAAAGACAATAAATTACGTTTGAACTCAGGTCGAACACCCGGAAGGCTCCTGTTTATTTTATTTTTTATAAATATCGCTCATAAAACCTTCCAAATGAGGGATAATGGGAGTGAGTTACACGTATAAAATAATTAAAATTTATAACAAACAATAATGATATTTATTTGGATACAGCAACAAAAATAACCGCAGCCCAAACGACATGTAACTTGATTTTCTGAAAGAAAGAGACATCCCACAAACCGTTAAAACCACACAATATCTCCTTACTGCGACCACAACCCAAATATAATAAATATACCATTAGATACATAATACATCATACTAGAGCTTGGCTGTCGTTTGTGTTTGTTTGTTTATTTGCTTGTTTGTTGGGTAAAAGTAGTCTTGGTCTCCATTTTTGTATTTTAAATTTAACTTTATTCATCAAGCATTCCGTCTGCAATAGGCCTCCATCATCCAAATAAAGTTTTTGTATAATTATTTACTGTTGAATTTATAGTTTATTGTTACATAATTTTTTTATGTAATATTTATTAGAGTTCGGACTGTTAGAATAAGGAGTAAATAATTTAGGCTTAAGATCGCTTCAACTGAGGGTTCGCAATTGTCTATTATGCCTCATTTGTCGGCAAACTTTAATAAATTAATAATTACCATAAAATACTAGGTAATCAAAATGACACAAATAACAAAAACAATGTCTGCGTCGCGCAGTCAGATGAAATCAGACCGGCTGGCACCTAATAAAATTTACAGGATAGTAATTCAAAAAGGTATCGTTGTATGAGGACTCCACGGAAAGTGGATAAATTTAATGTCGCTATCACACAATTACTGTTGCTGCTCACTTCAAACGTTATACCAAATAATTAAATATGACTGGTAAAAAAAAATCACTTAACTAATTACGGGACATAAATGTGAATCTGCAAGTACAATTTAATAAATACCGTATTCAAGAAAATCGATATTAAATACACTTAATTTACACAGCGTTTATGTTAAATCTTTTTTTTTAATATTTATTTAAAATAATTAAATAATCTCAAGTACAATCCAGACATTTAGCTAGATTAAATCGAATACGGCCCTGTCCATTTTAATTAAATAAACACATAACTCTGCTCTTTTAATTAGATAAAACCAAGTACCAATTGTTTATAACTTAGAATCTAAATTATAATACGAAATACCTAGTTTAAAAGTAAATTGATTTCATGTCGATTACGGGCGTGGTTTATTTAAAACGGCAGCCATCATGGCGGAATAGATCGAACTATGACGCCAAGTCAAATGATCTTTACACAAGGCATTTGTGTAAACTAATTATACCAAAATGTTTGGGAATATTTATACTACAATAATTTAGTTATTTTAAAATGTACAAACCTACAAATTTAACTCCTTTCCTGCACAAACAATTTAGCACCTCTAGTCGCTGAACCCTCTTCTCGAATCCTCCCTTGTTCTTGCCCGTCTGACTACCGGCATTCTTACCCCCTTCCTTTTTCCCACCTAAACAGTCTACCCAATCATTCGGCACTTAATATGTCAAATACATTTGACGCGTTTCTCGGAAAAACATCATTAGTCCAAAATTAACATATTTGGGAAAATGAAAAAAACTCTCCACCATTTCCATTTTTTACCAAAGTACTTTATTGACCTATTTACTACATGTAAAAAAATGTAAGATACTTTGTCCAGAATTCCTCATGTATTTTGTTTCGACGAATATGAAATAAACACAAAAAATACATGAACATGTGAGGTTTTTAGAAGAAAAAAATGAACAATTCTCCTTACTACAAACACTACAAACTAAATATTAACTCTGAGTAACAAAATAAATGAAAAAACTAAAAACTGTATTACTGCCACACTCAGTCTTCGCATCCACTGCTGTTATCATCGTTGTCGACCGTGTTATCAGGACTGTCAGGTGCTATGGTCTTCTGGTCTTTTACAAGTTATCATAAAATTTTCTATTGCTGTGGTCATGTAAAAGAGGTAGAAGCTTTATGTAGAAGCCCTTATGTGCACGGAAAGGTACAGGTGTACCTTTTTAATTTTTGTTATGCAGTAACTTATTTAATTTAATTTAAAAATGGTACATGTTTTATGACATCTTAAAATAAGGAAAGATAATGCCTTTTATGTAAAAATTATAACATTTACCTTACGTAGAAATTTTTTATTTTAATCCCAAACTTATTATCCCATTTAAGCACGGATAGGTACATTCGTACCTATAAGTGTTTAAGTTGAAAATTAATAGGGGGGGGGAAATAAAAACAACAATAAATTCAGAAATATATATATATATATATATATAATTACAGTTCAGAAGTGAAACATTTTGTGATGGTTTGAGCATGTTCATCACATATTGGGATTTTGCAAATTCTGCAACATTTTCTGGTTTTTCTTTGCTTTTTATTTTTGTTTCGGCAAATATAGCATGATCCCACTACTGGTTTAGGGCCTTTAGATTCTTGAGGTTTATTTTCCGTAGCAAATGATGACCCTGATGGTACCAGTGGATGCCCCATCATCGATTATAGTGAATTTTTTGTAGAAACTATGTTTACAACATATGGCATTTGCGAGCGTTTCAATATTACCCATTGCGAGGCTGCTTCCTAAATCTTGATAAAAAGTTCTTCGGCTATGTGATGACGACATAATTCCCTTTGGCCCTCCATGTCTTCAAACACTTTATAAAACCGAATCAATACTTAAATATTTCAATGCGTTAAATTTAAACCAAAATAAACAATTCCACAAAACGGCCTACGCAGAACAAAACAATTTTTTTATATAATTCTTTTTATTTCAAAGCTTTTAACTCTTTAGAGAGATATACTAACCAAAACACAAAACATTCCAAAAACTTGCTTTCGCAAAACAAAAACATGTTTTCTAGTATAAGGTACAATTGTACCTATCTGTGCGGTATCAGTATATTTATTCTCTATGCACATAAGGGCTAGAGTGTCCAAAAACGTCACATGTTATGCACATGTGACTCTCTTAGACGAAACGGAGTGGAGTTGTGAGGTTTTTAGAACAACAAGCTAAATTTCATAACCTATGACATTTTTACGAGAAACACTTATTTGTATACGTAAATATGGAGGTTAGGAAACAGTTGGTGCTAATATCTAAATTTCGACGATATTGGACTAATGATGTTTTTCCGAGAAACGCCTCATTTCCTTCGCGCTAAATTTAAATGTTAGTTTTATTTACATGGCTTTTTGAATACATTTATTTTAAACAATTAGGATCGTAATAACCCACGGATTGTTTAGTAGGGGGGGTATTTGCAGATCTCCTCATACTTTTTATCTAAAAATGATTTAAATTAGGTATTTGTACAAAGCGCTATCTATAAAACAATAGGGGAATCTGTGTTACGGTCAAATGTCAAATTTGTATGTGTTATAAACCTATATAATAAATCAAAATGTATCCCTTAAATATGGATTAAACAACAGTTTTTTACAATGAAAGTAAAGAAAATGTTTATTAGCACTTCACACTGAGGGAAAATAATATTCTTAACAAACGTTGCAATTGTTTGAGCATGATTGCTTTGAATCAAACAACTGAAATTTAATTCAAACTTAGTGCTTTTGCTTAGAATTGGTGAACTGCTTTGCCAGAAATTGTTGATTCGTTTAGGCTGCTGTGTTTGCTTGGAATAATATTAAATTTCATGCAAACTTTGTAGTCATTATAATAGTCATTAAGATTAGTTTTTTTACGTTTGAATTAAATTTAGGTGGATTTCCATAAAACGCGCAATATTTTCCACTAAAATTTATTGATGGGTTAACTAAAATAGATAAAACGTATAATAAATCTGCTACCATTTTTGCGATAGGCTCAGCATTTGCAACAAATATAATAAGTTTGTGGCAAACATATCAAAGTTAATGGGCAATTGTGTTTAGTTTGGAAAGCGCAATTTTTGGAGTGGGGAAACGCCTCTTAAAATGCATTTATTTGTGTCTTATAAAGTTTTAAATTTGCCTCCACTGTATACATACAGTTCTTACAAAATAATTTTGCTTCCATGCAAACATTTGGATGAAACGGCATAACGTTTAAGAATATCGTATAAATAGTCGGCCTTATTACGAAGTGGCCTAACCCACAAAATTGACATTTTGCAAGAGTTAACTTACGGCCTAATTCTATTACTTCACGAGGTGGCATATAGTACAAAGTCCAAACTATAAAAATACATATGCCATTTCGTGATAATAGAATAGACCATCGTAAGTTTATCTGCGAAAATCTCATTTTGTTTTTCAATTTTGTGGGTTAGTTCACTTCGTGATAAGGCCGACCATTTATACAATATTCTTAAGTATTATGGCGTTTCCTCCAAAGAAACCGTAATTTCCTCAGAAATACACGTACGTTTAATGGAAATGAACTTTATTGGTAATAAGCAGATACCAATTTTTCCTAAAGTTACTTACAAAGAAATTCAAAATTAGTAAGTTTGAGGCAAAATTACATCGATTCATACAAAATCGACTATACACTGTTTAAAATACCTGTGGTGTAAAAAGTAATCTTAAAATGGTGTCAAAATCCAACACCAAGTGGTGTTAATATAACACCATGAATTATGGTTAAAAATGTGTTCCGATCGCGGCAAAGGCGGTGTGGATCACGTGATGTTCTTAAATCTCGCCTCTGTTGACTTACATGAAGAATATATAAACTCAGGTAATCCTTTGCTTTGGTGTGACACTACAAGTTGTTCGATACTAAAGAGACCTTAAATAGGTGGAAACAGCTGTCAATACTTAAGTTAGTGGAACGCACTAAAAACATTATCTCTAGCGAGTTGAAGGTTCAATTTTCTGGAATAATACCACTGGTAATATACTATTAATGCGTCAAGGAACTTCCTGTTTCCTTTTTTCTCTGTAGTATGATTTAATTTGACCACAAACACATAATATTTAACACTGAAAAGGAGTTTAATTTACACCAGGTAAAATTTATTTTAATACTGTGTGAAAGTTAAATTAACACCATTTTAATATTTGAATTTACACCGGCCAACGAACCATATTTAACACCATTTTGGTTTGTATCGATATAGACCACGTATGGTGTTAATTTGGTGTTAAAATTGTCATAAAATTTTGAACAGTGCACTGGTAGCAAGCAATTACCAATTTATCAGACAAGTGATCAACAAAGAATTCGAATTTTGCAAATTTGACACAAATGTTTTACCATGAAACAAACGTTATGCCTTTCGCTGAAATAAAAGCTTTTCTCAGTGCACGGTGGAGTGCGAGCCCGACTTTTAGTTATACCTATCTAGTTTACTGCCGGCGAAATTATTTATGAAATTATGACGTTTGACAACTGTCAACTAACTTAAAGCTAACTTTAGCCCGTGACTAAAAACCTGTTGCTAACTTCAGCCCGTGACTAAAACGCCGTAAAGCCACAACTTGTCAATGTGTATTTAAAAGGTGGGAGTAGAAAAAATATATTAAAAACATTAATAACACGTCAACAGCTATTTTGCGCTGATTCCAAAACTAATGATAATTTTGCTTAATTCGCCTTTGTTTTGGAGATATTGTAAAAATAGTTATTTGTTTTACAAGTGTTGAAAAGCGAGTGTCTAAGAGCTTGAAAAAAACTTTTTTCTCGTATTACGGAATATGACCTTTCTAATATCACTTTTTAATTTGGAATTACATATATTCCTGAAAGTATTACAGAATGAATTATTTATAGGATGATGGAATGAACACTAGTGGCGACATCTCTAACAAAATTGGACCGACAAAACCTCACTTTTTCCCAATTAAATTACATTTCTATTTCTTGGAAACGTAGAAAAATTATAGCCTGAAACACATTTGGAATTGCATATTCCGCTCTCGTGAAACCGTCAAACTCGCTTTCGGCTCGTGTGACAAACTTTTCACTCTAGCGGAATATGCCGTATTCCAAACTTGTTACAGAATATACTTTTCTCACAAGTGAAATACAATGTTTTTGTACGACCCTTTTTATTATTTCATTATTATATCACGAGAACTATGAATTTAATCGGTTAAACTAGGCTAGGTAGTTTTTTGTTTGGTTTTTGTTGGAAAATGTTGAATGCAAAATAATTTAATAAAATCACGAGACCGCGTAGCGGTCGAGGGGTTTTATTTTTAATTATTTTGCATGAAACTATTTTCCAAAAAGAAAAATCAAATAAAAAACTTACTGAGCATAGTTTGACAGATTAAATTTATAGGTTGAGTGATATACGTCTAGATTATTTCTCGAATTAAAGGAAACTATTTGACAATTCATAAATATTTTTTTAAAGAAAATTTCATTAATTTAAGGTACCTATGTAATAAGTAATAATTGATATTTCGTAAACTAGATAACTTTTTTTTATTGTTTTTTAAAAAATGTTTGTTAAAACTTAAAATAACACCATAAAATCGTAAACAAAAATCCAATATGGAGGCTTAAATTTAATCGCTGTTAAATAGTTATAGTGATTTAATCGCTTATTTAAACGAAATTTATTCGAAAATTCAAGGCTTTTGATTGGTTCATATTATAATGAGGTAAATAATCAATATAAAACAAAATAACCTAAAAACGTGGTGGACAGCTGTTTAAGTTACTTTTATTGTATTTTTTTTTATTTTTAAGCTATAAGTTACTTAAAATCAATAAACAAACAACCTAAAAAACGCGGTGGACAGCTGTTTAAATTACTTTCATTGTATTTTTTTTTATTTTTAAGCTATAAGTTACTTAGAATCAATAAACTTCTTAATTAAAATAAAGGCACTAAAAATTAGATTTTATTATACAAACACAATTAATTGTGTTCTAAATGATATTTAGACATACATATTGTGATTATAGGCAACAATAAGTTTTGCACTCATGGTTAAACAAGCAAATTGCCTAAAAATAGACAAAAAAATACAAATTTTAATAAAATCACGCAAATTTGAAGAAATTAAGCTGTTGTACGTCTGCATGTCAAACGAAGCTTTCAATTTCTTTTCACACATACCTGTCAATTTTCACACAGAAATGTCACTTTTGAGTCTAGTTTTGCTTTGCAGATAAAAATATTCATTTTCTAAGCAACGATGACATTACGAAATGTGATTTTTACATAGTGCAGGACCATGGTCGTAGAAAAAAGATTTTTTCAATGTGCGTTTGCAAATTAGAGAGAGTCGAGAAATGCTTCCTGAGGGAGCTACAGCCCCCGAAAGAGGATCCCCTGAAGATGGTTTTTATTTAATATCTTCAATACCGTTCAAGATAGAAACGTGAAATTTTGGGAATTGATCAATCTTTTTATGGCCAATAAGATGTAATAATTTTTACCATTTTAGCTTAAAATCGATTTGAAAATTACAAGGCATAAAAAATCATAATAAAATCACTAGAGAAAAAGATTCAGCTTGGGCCATGGAACACGGCTGCCATGTTTAGAAAAATTATTCAAGACCGGTGACATTTTATGTCATATAACAGGGAATTTGGACCACAAAAATTTCTTAAAACCGTTTTTATGGTATGTGGGGGGAATCAGTATACCCACAAAAATGACCTTCATAAGCAACCCCTGGGGCTGTAGCCACCCCAACTCAATTTAAATGGCAACATCCTCTTTGTGAGTATTTTTCTTCTTTTTTGGTCATGTGCTCAATCCAATACCCAAAATAAATTATGTAGAACCGAAAATTCAACGTATTCAAGCCTTGTCTGACCCCAGAAAAATGCTTTTGCCGGGATAATTTCAGTACGTGCTCGAGTTTTAAGGGTTGCCTTTGATCTGTCTGTTCATTTGCTTGCCACACACTCATCTTTATCTAAAACGCGCGATGGCTTTTACAATTTATCGTTCCCGCATATTGGATTTCTTCCTAATTATATTTTAAAGAATACTTTGATATTGATTTATAAAGTGCCCAACTAATTGGGTTTCTTTATGTTTAAAATATAATTAATATGAGTACAAAAATTAAACTTGTCAATAAAAATTTATAAAATATAAATTAAATTCGGAACAAATGAGGACCCTAGCCAAGGGATACAAGAAACATTTAAAAAAAATTTAGTTATATACAGAAAAAGATAGTAAATGGTACATTTTACTTGGTATTTAAAGTATATAACTGAATTCTAAGCTTAGACATTTTGAAAAACAAAGTCATAAAACAACAAACAATTTTGACTTCAAATTACATGTGTTTTTTTTTACTTTAAAATTATTATCTCAAAACTAAACGATGTAATTGTATCCCTTGGCTTCTAGGGTCCCTAAATGTTAAATAATTATTAAATCTCATAACACGCATTTGGATCATCCCACGTCAAATCGAACACAACATTGAAAAAAGTTTGGTGTGGTGATTTTTTTACAATTTTGTGTAGATTATTTATAAGCTAGGATAACCACAAATCTCAATTTTGAAGGTTTTACGAAAATTAATTATTGTAATATTTTAATCTTCGCAAGTTACATGAAATTTTTTAATTTTTTAATTCCTTAATAACCTGTAGTAATCAGAATTTATGTATCTTCTATTGTTTTTGCATGAGCATTGCATTTCCAAAACCAAAATAAGATTTTTTTTTGACGTTTGATCAAAAGCACGTTTTAAATTTTTATATGGTGTAAAGATGGTATACCACTCCTTCAAAAAAATCTAAATCTTGGCATTCCGATTAGGAGTTGAGAAAAAATTCTTGAACTTCCCTATGACTAAAAACTGGTCGTTTTTAGGTGTCACATGTCAAAAATGGCAGGTGTCAAAAATAAGCTATAACAGATATAAAATGAGCCATATTTAAAAATGTACTTAGTATTCGTAGATATAACTGTATATACAGTGTATACAGTGTATATATTATACACACAGCCAATCTTATATGGGATCACCCAGTAATTAAGAGAAACAGTACTTTACTTAAAAAAAATTAATTAAAAATAAAAAGCACCTTATCCTAAACAATTTTATTCCAAAAAAATAAGATAAAATATATTAAAACAAATTTTGTAGTGAACTTAAAATGTGAATTTCTCTGAGAATAAACTTTACGGTAAATTGGAATTTATCCTAAATTCTAATTTATTGTAAGGTTTTTTCTCAAAGAAATTCACATGTTTTTTAATCTGTTCTGTAGAAAATTTGTTTTAATAAATTTTTCTTTATTTTTCTAATAAAATTGCTTCAGATAAAGTGCGTTTTATTTCCAAATCCCTTTTTTTGTGGAGCGATCATACAAAACGAGACAAATCCATTTTAGTGATTTGCAGAAAAAAGTAAAAAAAAAGAATTCTTTTGCTTTTGACTTATTTCTGAAAATCACTAAAATGGATTTGTCTCGTTTTGTATGATCGCTCCTCAATTACTGTTTGTGTGTATTATAAAAGTTTTTTTTTATGTAAGTAATTGTTAAGAATTTAATGTTAATGTTAATGAGCATGGCGAGTGATCTAACCCTTCAAACAAAATAAAAACACGAATGATACGTAAATAGTCAATTATGACAGATACCTAACAGATGTCAGCTTATTTTGTATTATAATATAATTTTCACTTCCATATCTTTATTACCATAAAAAATGATGTCTTACCAGGGTTTTTCCGTGTTAGTTCCTTTTTCTTTCTCTTTATTTTTATTATAAGATATGGAAGTGAAAATGTACTACGTTGTTAATAACAACTTGTTATAGATAATATTACAACCCAGTGGCGGCTGGTGGATTTTGGGCACACCCATATCTCAGTTATTAGACATGGGACCCACATTATGTAGACAAGTTCTGCGCAAGCAGAATTTAAATTGAAGTTTGCGAAAAAAGTTAGTTTTTAAGTGTGCCCCCCCAACCTCCTGCCCCTCCAAATTAAGATAATTCAAATTAAAGTGGTACAATATTTAATTTACTGAAGTTTATCAACAAATTTAAAATTTTATTAAAAAATTTCAAGAATTACAGGTTTTATACCATTTTACATTTTTATTATTTCTTTTACTAAATTTATATAATATATCTATATAATGTCATTATAAACTAATATAAATTTGATGTGGGTCCCATGTCTAATATCTGAGATATGGGTGTGCCAAAATCCACCAGTTGTAATACAACCGAACGCGCAAAAATGCATAAAATGAAATAAATGATGCATTTATAGAGAATGAGGTTATAACAGAAAAATATTATATTATTGAAACTCGCTTCCCGATATTTAATGCAAAAAAATTAAATTGTAAATATAATAATATTCTGTATCAGGCTTATTTAAAAATGTTAGTCACATGTTCGTATCTTATTGTTAGTTCTTTATTGTTTTTATGTAAAGTGTATTGATTTTTATGACTAAAAATAAATTAGTTTTGTATTAATAGAGTATATTAATATTTATTTTATGATAGGCGCCATTTTAATATTAGGCTAGGGCGAAAAATTGTCTTAATCCGGCCCTGGCCCTCAATATATTTTTAAGTTTACTATCATGGTGACAACCAATGAATTCCTTAAGTCTTTTTTTTAATTTGGGTAAAAAATGGATTATAGAGTTTAAGAAAATAAGAATTGTTTGAAAATTTTACGAAAAAAACAGGAGTAACAACCAATTAATTGTCACATTAAATAAAAACATCAATGGTAACGCTGCATATTACCATAAAGAGTTGTAAACCATCTTAGAATATTTACAGGAATTTGTATTTAAAAAGTTATCCGCTGACCCTGGGAGACCCTGTATAATTTGTTTATTAAACATTCCTATTATAAAATCTAAAAACAATATTTTTCCCATAAAATAAATTTATTTTCAATATGAATACTATTCATTGAATAGATCTTTGTTAGGAACAATGCAATACCGGTCAATTATTAAATTTTCCCCTTAATCACAAAACAAACCTTGCATGTGTATTGTATCATTCCTTAATAAATTAAACAAATACCAACCCTTAGTTAGCAAATTAATTCGCTTATATTGCCTTTATTCTGCGAACAGGTAGGTAATACACTGGATACCTTTCGATGTTAGTCAAATAGATTGGCAGTTCAGCTGATTAGCAAATTATCCAATTAGAAATCAATTTAAACGTTGATAATTTCCCAAGAGGCAAAAAGGGGTATCAATGTTATTTGACGAACTTGACCGCAACATTTATAAATATACCTACCACTTTTAGGCTAAATTTATTTATTTGATTTGATCCCTTGCCCAGGACTATTTTAAATATCAGATTGCTAAATTATCTACTTTATAAACAGGGTCTCTTTTCATTGTATTATATAATTTTACCATGGTAACACATAAACATGTGTCTATTGCATAAATTTTGAGCTGTGTTTTTTATTGAAAGTGGTTTAAAAATCATTGTAAAAACATATAGTTTATTTTTGTACTATTACTAATAATAATTTGACTTTTTAACTATAATATATAAAGACTTAGAATAGTTAATAATATGAAGCTTAACAAAAAAATTGTTTGTAACCATAGTTAAGTACACTTTCATATTAGTTAAAATAATGACTTTTTTTAATCTTTTAAAGAAAATTATTATTCAGAATAAAATAATTTTGGGTAACTTTTAGAAGGTTAAGGTTAAGGTTATTTAAAATTAATTTCCTTTAAAAAATAAAAGATGATATTTCCAATGTTTTAGCTAAAACCGTATGGAACAAGGTTTTTTAAAATAAATTTACTTTAAATGCATATAATTACGATCTGTTAGGATTTTTGAAAATTATGTAGAAGGTAATTTGAGGAAAATAAAACGTATTGCAAAATAATTTTTATTAAATTTAACGATTATTCTTAAAGAAACAAAAAAGTAAAGAGATCATGAAATTTACTGTAAATAACTTTTGAAGAAGAGCCTTCATTTTCCTAGAAAAATATATCCTGATCTTATCAAAACAAATTATAAAATAAAATTTCAAAGTTTACAAAATAAACAGGTTATTTAAATGGGAAATGGAAAATTGCGATAATGCACCTCTTAATTTTAATAATATCAAGTGCTCAAATTTTGATAGCATTTTTTTTCCTTTGGAACAAATTTTTCTATATACATACATATATATACAAATATACATATATATATACAAATTTTGAAAAAGAATTTTTAATTTTTGTATACAGTCTACTAAATACTATAATATTTTTCATATAAAAAAGCAATTTAAAATGCACATTTTAGTGGCAATAAACAGTTTTGCACATAAAATAAGTATAAATAAATATATAAATTGAGATTAATTTGTAATAAAATATTTTGCTTTACACCCAAATTTTGAATTTATTGTTTTTTTGTCTTTTTATCAATTTTGTTTGTTTAAAAATTAAAGATACTAAATAATATTATTATTATTTTTACTTGAAGATATTTTAATTTTATTTAAGAATTCCTAAATTATTATTTTTTCCTTTTTTTACGAAAGGGCATTATTAATAGGTACATAATAATTTTTTATCAATTTTGGGATTAAATGTTACATATTTCATTTTATATTTAAATTAAACATAAAATAATAATGAATACATAAATTTCGATTATAATTATTATACTTTAATCGCAAATTTATAATTTATTATACACGGTAGGTAATATTAATATCTAAAGTTTATTTGTGCAATATATCATTTCGCCCCAGCGACTAAAAAACCTCTCTAAGTGATTTTTAATTTGGTTTAGAGCCAGTGGGCGGGACGTTAAAAATCTTCGCGGCCATTAGAGTAGTTAAAATTGAAGCCGAGTTGCAAGACCCATAAAAATAATTTAACAAGAGGGCTTTGCTTCCTACCTAAAACAACTTTACGTGTCCTGACTTTCAAATTTCTCCTGAATCAATGCCAAAATATTTTTTCGTTTATTTAACTTTATTTAATGTAGGTATATTTTTTGAAACATATGGACAATTTTTACGAGCAGATTTTTATTATGAAGAATGATTTTTTTTCGTAACATTGATAAAACAGATTTTACTCCTGTCATTTTTTTAAAATTTAGTTGAGCCGTTCCCGATATACGCATCACGCAACCTTAATTTTCCCGAGCCCAAAGGTATATAACCTCTTAGATTTACTTCAAAATGGTCCATCTGATAGAGCTGGTCCAAGCATTATTATTATTTTTATTATAAAAATAAAATAAAGAGCTATTTTGACGTTATTGTTAAAAATCGCTGTTTCGCCAATTCATTGCGATTGTAGCAGTCCAAAAATTTTTGTTGAAGCCCAAATAAAAAAACACACTTATTAATTGGCTTATCTTTTGCATATTAATTAAAGGGATGACATACAGCGACGAATAATATCCATCAATAATTAGTGCTGACAAGCTAAATTAAAGTGCCAGCATTGTAATATATCACCAATGATTGTAACATGTAAACTTTGATTTACAAGTAACGATCTCGTAAATATCATCGCGATTAAAAATTGAAGTTTTCAATTTAAAAATGCACTTTTTGTAAATGATTAACTCGACCAGTTTTGCATATTCAATTTTTATTCATTGAAGGATTAAAAATTGATATGTCCATTTTGCGTGGTTTACATGCATATTCACGTGCACAAGTAGGCAACTTGTTTTGTATAAAATAAATAACAAAGTAGGTAAATATATATTGTTTTCAATTTTCCTGGCTCCGAAAAAATAATAGGTACTTTTATTGAAATCCTCCTATTTTTATTCAAATTGAAATCATAGTAACCAACGTTCATTTTTCAGAAATGATAAATGTAATAAATTCAAAGATATCTATAACAATATATCGTATATATCCGGAGATGCTTTAAAAATGAAATATGTTAAGATATATTTATGGTGTACAGCAAATAAGTATAGCTTTAATTAAATTTCTTAAATTGCTGTAAATAATTTTTTCTACCTTTAAAACGTACATGTTTACTTGTCACTAACTGACCTTTTAAATACACATTGACAAGTTGTGGCTTTATGGCGTTTTTGTCACGGGCTGAAGTTGGTTTTAAGTTAGTTGACATACGAAGACAAATGTACTTAATGTAAAAATTATTTTATTATCTTAATACAAAAATAAAAAGTATTTAATAGTTTCTTAACGCTAATATTTAAAAAGTTTATATGAACATTGACTTTTTTTAGAGAATATTAAGAATTTGTCGTATAAAAAGTTTAGTATGCAATTCGTTTATAAACTTTTCTAGATAAATACTCATTTAATACAGCAAACTCGTAACTAAAATGACGTTTATCAATCTTGATACATACACATTAAAAAAAATCAACTCTAAGCAACACTAATAGAGTGTTGTTTTATAACACTACAATTAGAGTTAAACTGTAGTGTAATTTTCCCCAAGTAAGCAAGTATGATTTAACACTATAGCACTGAGGATAAAGTAATTTTACACTGTATTAAAAAGTGTTAATTTACCTAAAATCGTGTACTTCTACACTTCCTGGGTAAAATCCCACTTTTGTTCAGTGTAAATTAACACTACTTTAGAAAAGTTCTAATTTTAGAAAGGTACTTTTACTCTTTTAGTGCAAACTTCTAGTGTAAATTAACACTTTTATTTGAGTAAAACCTATGACAATTATCAACGGTGCCTTTTAAAATATAATTTTATATTTGAGTCGTATGGCTGGCTTAAGCAAAATGGTTCCTTAAAACGTAAAAGTTTTAGATCAATGCAATGTTTTACTGGCTGTCAACTTGTAAGCAATGAATTATCTTAACAATTCATCAGTAAGCCATTTTTCTGTTATAAAAAATGTTTGATCCCATTGGTAGAAAGACGTCAGGCGGCTGTATGTCGGGGATTTACCACACGTGTACAAATTTTCCATAATACTAATAAAAATGCAGGTATAGGTTAATATAACAACCATTACGCTTGAAAATAAAAAGTAAATCAAGTGTGTATGTATTTATATTATTGATTTTACAGGTACCCGACCTACTGCCGTAAAGTATTGATACATAATATAGGTCGGGTATGGACATTCTTTTAACATATTGGTATTTATTAAGTATTAAGGCTTAAAGAAAAAGGAAGTATAATACTTACCAAAAAATAAGAATGTCCCCTTATGGATTCACCGTAGTTAAAATCTAACTGAACAAAAATGCCACACTTCCAAACGCGTTATCTCCGGATATGCACTGCGTAGGTAGATAGGTACCAACCAAACATTTTAAAACGCATTTTGGTTATTACCAGTTTTTTCAGTGTATTTTGCCACTATTGGTGTAATTTAACTTTAATTGTGATACAATGTGCACTAGTAGTGTAAAGAAAAAAGAGCTCTTAGTATCATCAAAACAGACAAAGAAATTGGCATGCACTGTAGTGTACATTTTGTCACTATTTAACACATTAAGGGGTAATAAACACTCGCATTAAGTTTTTCTACCCTTTTGATTTATTTTAATAATAAATAGTGTGAATGTACCAATGAATAATGTTCATATTCTTTAACCCTTAGCCACCGTAGTGCAAATACAGTAACGTATTCACCGTGGTGCGGTCTTGGTGACCGCATAATTAACAACCTTTAATTAATAAAGATAAATTGTTTTACCCAATAAAAACCTTCTTATTAGATTAAGTATACCTTAAAATAAAACTCAAGATGCTTTTTAACATGGTTTATACGTTAATTAACATACACATAAAAAAATAACCGTTAATGTCACATTTTGCTTCCTTTTTGACAAAATTGCCATATATTTTTTTAAACCATATTCTATTGAAAAATAATAATAAATTATTGAAAATAAATTAATATGCAATAAAAAAAATCATTAATACAAGAAATTACTTGAAAAAATATAAAAATTGCGAAGGGTAAAATACTCAAAGATTGTGTTTACAATTTTTACAAATTTTTTATGCACATTCTAAACAGTTAGGCTTATAACAAATTTTACAAAAATAAAACGTTTTTATTTTAATTCCCGATGGACAGGTGCAACAAGTTTTTCGTTTTTTTCAGATTTTCTTCTAAAACTTCTACCTCCTCAGGGTCAGGAAGAGATACCTATAGGTATATATATCGGTTTCTACAAATTATAGCTCGGACGTCACGTTTTAACTTTTTATTTTCTACATGTCTATAAAGATGTGGTCTTACTAATTCATTCGCAAGTATTTTCAGAAAATCGGCTTTTTTGCAGTATTACGTAAAAAAAAGCGCAACTCAAATACTAGCGTAAACACCGTAGACCGGTCACTGTGACGGCTCTGTAAATTTAGCCCTGTTTTTATTGTACACCGGGTCAAGTAGCCACTCCAAATTTTCGCAGCGTACTGATAATGCACCCACTTGAAGGTAACGAGAATACGGTTGTATGATATTGAAGGGAGGATAAGATAAACAAAATTGAAAATCCGCTGCGGTCGCTAAGACCGCACTACGGTGGCTAAGGGTTAAATGTGTTTAATAAAGTTAATAAGCACTAAAAGCTACCTAGTGTATTTTGTAGTGTAACTTTTACACTTACAAATCAACTCTAATATTTTTACCCCTACACTAAAAAATTTACACGGGCAAAATTTTTTACTGTGTAATATACCATTAATTTTACCTATTAAAATTGTATCTTTTTTTAACACAAGATATCGGTGCTTTATTGACAAGCCGTAGTGACGTTTCAAATAAAAGAATACACATAGAAGGCGGGGCAAAGCAGGAAAATGCCGTCGGTGTGAGAAACAATTTGTCCAAAAAGAAATCCAATTCGGGCAGTATACAAAACCGCATTTGTTAAATAAGAATGTGCAGCAGTAAAAGTTGCTGCTGGCTTTCCAACTCAGTTGACATCCATTTCGTCGTTCGTTCGTTTGTTCCGAACGACCCGAAACCGGAACAACATTTGTTATTAATGAACGAGCGGGAGACGCGAACAAGTTTTTAACTTTCAAGCTTTAACTTTTCATTAAAATTTATTGCGATATTGAAAACTTTTTTATTTCAGGTTTTATAAATAGAAATCAAACAATGTATTTCAAAATACCTAAATTTAATTCGAAAATTTATTTTTACCCATGCAGGGTGCACCAATTATCTTTATATGTGGGGTATCTTTTTTTATTTAAACGGCTACAGGGTCAGTTAAATAATGAAAAATTGCGAAAATTTAAAAAAAATCAGTAGTTTTTATGTAACTAAAAAAAAACTAAAAATCTGTCAAAATGAAAAATGCTTATAGATAACTTTGTAATACCTGGGAATTTTGAAAAAAGTAAGTTTTATATTTTTCTACATTTTTATTCAATTTGTGATTTTTTTTTTGCCTACCATTGTTCTAGAATTTTACATGGTTAGATAAAAAAATTAAGGAATCCAACGATGTATAATATAAAACTGTTACAAAGCTTAAGGCGGCTATTATAAAAACAAAAGATAGTAGGTAACTCAAAATTTAGAAGGTAATAAATTACATAAAAATCTGTATGTAAAACTTGGTTTTTTAAATATTCTAAGAACCGCTGTTTTTTTAATTTACAAATTTTATTTTAATAGGCATGTAATAACGCAATTTTCCTCTGACCTTAAAGCATTTTAAACAAACAAATGTATACACATAGTACTTGGTGCATACTGTATAACCTTTTTTAAATTTGAAGTAATCGAACAAAATCAAGCCAAAGTATTTAATTGACTTCTGATAACACTGATCGAAAGCAATTTTGCCGCCTGGTGGACAGCGACTTTTCTGGTCTAATTTTAAAAATATTCATCCTTTTGCTCAAATATTCAAATATAACTCAAATATTGCAAAAAAACGTTTTTTTCGATATGCAAACATTAAAATTAATATTTTTTTAAATCAAATCCTTAGGGGGGGATCATTGTTTATGTGGCTATGGGTTAAACTTTAAAAAATAAGTTATACGAGGTGTGTTCAGAAAATAAGGGGAATTGTGAAATTTTGCGGGTTCGGAGGGTCCGGTTGTAATAAAATTTTCTTTATTATGTTGGTATACATGCCCCCGAAGTATGATAAAAACTTTAGCTGTTTTTGTATCCAATTTTGCTTAAAAAATGAAATAAATTCTGTGAAAAGTTAACAAAGGTCCATAGTGAGTCTGTTATAAGTAAAACAAGAGTTTACAAGTGGTATGAGAGTTTCCAAGATGGCCGTGAAGACGTTGAAGATGACGAACGCCCCGAACGCACAAGCACATTAACAACCGATAAAAACACGGAAAAAGTGAAAGAAATGGTTATAAACCATCAGAGAAGTCCCTGATGATGTTGGTATATCGATTGGCTCATCCCATGAAATTTTTTCGAATGTTTTGGGTATGAAACGCGTGGCAGCAAAATTTGTTCTAAAATTGTTAAATTTTGAACAAAATTTTTGGCCAAAAACAATACTGCAGTACATGTAATGATGCCCCAGCGACCATATTCGCCAGACATGCCTCTGTCTGACTTTTTCCTATTTCAAAAGTAAAGAGAAGCTTAAAGGGCCGTCGTTTTGCAAGCATAGATGACATTAAAAGCGCATCGCTGAAAGAACTAAAGGCTATCCCAAAGATCGAGTTTTAGAAGTGTTTCGAGTATTGGAAGAAGAGCTGGCACATGTGCATAATATCCAATGGGGACTATTTTGAAGGCGACAACATTAATGTAGACGAATAAATAAATATTTGTTTCAAAAACTAAAATTCCCGATATTTTCTGAACACACCTCGTACAATCCTGTTTAAAATATTAGTTTATTTTGTATTAAGTTTAATAAAAATGATTTAAATTAAATATTTGTTTAGAGCGACATCTATAAAACAATAAACCATTCTTGGGCATCTGTATTAGCGGCGCGCCTGTAAAAATGTGAAATTTTTATGTGAAAATCAAAATGGACTAACCACCGCTTAAATCCGACATAAAAGCAGTTTTTTACAATGAAAATAAATAAAATGTTTTATGGTGGATTCTTCACCCGAAATTTTTAGTTAGTTAAATTTAATTTACTGTCGGCGAAATTAAAAAGCCAATTAAACTTACTAAATATTGTCGTTAAGAAACTATTTAATACCTTTGTATTGAGAAAATAAAATAATTTTCACATTTATTATTATTTCACAAAAAATGCACTTTTTCTTACTACCTCGACTCAAAATACGTTGTTTCGTCCCCGATTCCACGGCAGAAAGTTTACGTTTTATGCATTGGTCAAGCGGGAGTAAAAATATTTTAGTCGTGTGCTCATCATTCAAATTTCGTACTGCCAACATGAGAAACACAAAAATATGACAGTTTTAAACCATAATTTTGCAATTATAACAACAAATAAACAATTTATGTTTTTACTTTTTTACTTTTTATGTTGTTTTAAGTGTTTAATGGTACTTTTATTTGTCATAAAGTAGTAATTTGTTAATTAAAATACAACCTTTTATTTTTACTGTATTGGCACCGCTGAATTCACGGCCTACTGTTATTTATTTATCAAGCTCTTCAAATGGAGATAGGTACATAAATACAAATTTAATTTTTTCCCGTATTTTCGGCCGGGTTGTATTTTCGGCCGAGGTAGTAAGAAAAATAGTAAACACTACACGGGCAGAAAGTGTGAGAGCCCTGAACTGCGCGCCATGATGCCCTCGGCTTCGCCTCGGGCATCATGGCGCGCTGTGCAGGAAGCTCACACTTTCTGCATTGTAGTGTAATATACTATATTTTAAGGATTGTATGACATTTGACAACTGTCAACTAACTTAACTTGGGCCGTGACTAAAAATTGGTTTCTAAGATCAGCCAGTGACTAAAACGCCATAAAGCCACAAGTTGTTAATGTATATTTGGAAACACAGTTACAAAACTTCGGACAAATAGGACAAAAATTATTCATCTTACAGCAAAAAAATTGTCCAATTTTGTTTAATAAACGATTTTATTTTATTAAAAACATGATTTTTAAAGGGAAAATTTAACATAATATGTCTATATTTTATATATTTTTTTGTTTACTTTAACAAGATAAATTACCAGTCATCCAGTAATATCATATTTTTTCTTTAGTTTATTAATTTCCAAAGGCTCCAGAGGATTTGCTTTGAAAATTAATAAACTAAAGAAAGAATCGGATATTGTTCTTAATGACCGAATTGAAAACAACAACTCTTCTTTGATATATTTATTTAGTATGTATACCTGTAGTACTTAAAATAATATTTATTAAAATTGTAAAACTATTTTAGATGGGACTTTTCAAATACATAGTTTTTCCAAAATTGTGTAAGTTTAATTAATGCCTGTATGTATAATGTTTATATAACACGTATTTTTTTTAATAAGCATTGGATAATATAAATACCGCCAGTGGCGGTCCGCCACTTAGTAAAAATGTTTCCTTATTGTGAGGAAGCTACTGTGTAGCGAAACAATTGTTAATTTTTTA
Organism: Brassicogethes aeneus; assembly: GCA_921294245.1. Lineage (NCBI taxonomy): Eukaryota > Metazoa > Arthropoda > Insecta > Coleoptera > Nitidulidae > Brassicogethes > Brassicogethes aeneus. The sequence continues at coordinate 13,190,599 of OV121133.1, forward strand.
AAAACATAAATAAAATAGTGAAACTTTAAAACAGTGTTGTTTTTATTCATAATAATATGGAGTTTAATCAAGTAAAATGTGCAGTTTTTTCCTAATTTAACCAACTATGTATCTTTGTAGATAAGCAATATACCAATTCTTAGCCTCGAAAAACGAATTTAAAGAAAAAGTTATAGAAAAAACGGTTTTCCAACTATATCGCAAAACTGGAGTTAATTGCCAAATTACCCATTGGCCACCCTGTGGCCAACAAAAAAATTCATTTTGTCGACCAGTGTAATTAATTAAAACTACTAAATACCAAAATAGTTATATTGACTAGGAAGGTATTTAATTAATAGCCCACTAAAATTAATTTAAACGCGTTAAATAGATACTTTAGACAAGAATCTCTTTAATGAATTTATAAATTGTCGCACGAACCCTAGAAGTTTCTAAAAACGTTTTATTAAACCTTACACAGTTTCAATGTAGATTCTTATTTAATTAAATATAGTCAAACAGTAATTAAAGGGTGCTATATGTTAAAAAAAGAGCACACTAAATGTTAAAAAAGTTATGGGCTATTCCAGCGAGAAAGTAAATTTAGAAAATTAATATTTTAAGGGTCTGTTGCAAAAGCTTAATATAAAATATTGGTAAAACTCAAAACCAGCTCTTTACTTAAAATTAGGTTATTTTTTTAAACAAAAACATTATGGTATAAAAAACTCACAGGGATTAAATACTGTACCACAATAATTATAAATTTTTCAAATGGTTCATAGTTTCAACGCTCTTATTGGAAACCCTTTAGCTTTTTAATTGTGCAATTTTACTATTTTTAGTCAAACCGTGGTGAAAATTAGCCTGACCTTGAGCAGCGAGGCACTGTCTGTTTTTTTTTCATAAATCGATAGGGGCCTATTTGAAAAGCATAAAACCAAATTTGCACCACCTAAAAAATTTTGTTTACAAAGTTATACGCAAAAATACATTTATTTTGTTTTTAGGGAATATCTTGGCCTCGTATATTCCACAAAAAAAAGTATAAAAGCAAAATTAGTTTTTATGAAATTTCCAGAAATTTTATTCCAAAGAGAACAGCTACTACTTTCTCCTTCATAAAGCGTATTTAAGATGTTTTACCCTGTTGACGTTATAGCAAGCAGCTGTCGAAAAGCCGGTTTAAAATGTTTTGTAGTTTGCAAAACCGGAAAATTATGTTCAAACGCTCGTGGATTGGTCGCCTCTTGTTTGTCGCACCAGCCTCTATTTTTTAAATTTTAGAAAATTAATAGGGCTACAAAATGTTTATCGTATTAATTTACCGTAAAATGCACAGTTTGCGAAATATTTGTAATAAAGAAAATAAAATAAAAAACAAAAACAAATCTTTTAATTAAACAAACTACTTTTTTTTACACATTTGTATAAAAAAACACTTTTGAGAAAAATTTTAAAAAATAATTTGATTTTTAACTTTTTGCTGTTCAGTATATTGGGCCAAGATATTCACTAAAAACTGAAAAAATATTTTTGCAAATCTCTGTAAAAAAATTGTCAGGTGTTGCAAATTCGGTTTTATGCTTCTAAAATTCCTATCAATTTATGTAAAAAACCCAGTGCCTAAGCATGCAAGGTCAAACGACGGTTTGACTGGACTAATTTGGTTGAAAATTAAAATCCAATTTTCCGGGGACCGAAACTCGTTGTTTGCCAAACACACAAACGAATAGAAAGGGAAATAATTCAGCAACCTGGCTCAAACAAAAGTGAGTTCAGCGTAGCCGTTAAACCCTGCACAGTTCAGTAATTGAAACATTTTAAGGTTTACGGCATTAAGAAACACCAAAATGTCATTGTGCGTATTTAATTTAATTAACAACAAACTCATTAAAGTAAATTAAATCCATCTAAAGAAGAGCCCGTGTCTATCTTGTAAAATAAAAGAACAACAATAAAATAAAATAAAACAAACAATAAAGTAAATTTTTAGGATTTAGGAGATTTAATAATTGTAGCTATAAAAAAATGTTGAAAAAATTCCTGGTTGAAATAGAGTCTACTTAAAAGATATTAACAAAGGTTTAAAAAGATTGACCGTCTGGTTTCCAAAAAAAAAATAATAAAATTATTAAAGTTGCTGTCGTTTATTATTGCTAAACAATGGTTGTAAGTATTGACAAAAATTTATATGCCAATTCTACAAGTGCATACAAAAAAAATAATAAATGATAATTTTAACTGTGTCTAACTAAAATCCGGTAACAACGGATTACGAACACTTGATTATCTACACGGAGAAAAATGTATAGTAAATTTTAGATAGTAAAAAAATTATTGTAAAATTTACTTTAACAAATTTTTAGGGTAACAATATTATATATTCGTCAATACAATATTAAGATTGTAATACAAAATACTATTTTTTATTATACAATTTTAGTAAAGATTACAACACTAATATTACTAACTCATAAATGTATAATATATATTTTCATTTTTAATATGTTCGTATAATAAATTGATTTTACTATCTACAAATAGTAATATTTACTATATGATTTAATCAAATGTAAGGTGAACATCTAATATTCTAATATATTACACATTAATAAAAAATATAGTAAAAATAAAGATACTTTTATGTTTAAGGTAAATAAACAATATATTAACATTATACAATGTGATTTTAAACATTCAATTTTCTTAGTTTCTTTAATAAACTTTTTTGACATTACTGGTAATATAAGAAAGAATTGAACCTACTTGGTTGCATAGTACGTACCGATTGCGGCAAAGGCCACATCTCGCCTCTGTTGGCTTACCAACCACGTTATATAAGCTCAGGTATTTCTTTTTTTTGGGTGTGTTCCACTACTACAAGTTGTTCGACAGTGTCGTGTCGACACTGATGATACCCAATATAGGTCAACACCTGTCTGTTGGTATTTGAAGTTGATGGAACGCACTTAAAACAAAAAACTTTGGCTAGGTGTAGGTTCAATTCTTTCTCATAACATTTTTGTATATTAAAAAGTACAATAAATATGTTACAATTTTTAATTGTTTACATATAAAAATATTTGATTTTAAAATATTTTATATTTAACATAACATATATAATATTTTAAAATTTACTATACTTATTAGTAATGGAAAAAATCTAATTATAATAAGAATTAAAAACAAAATTGGTTGAGAATAATAATATTTTACCTTAAGGTTTAACATACATGGATATTTAAAAATTACTAAATATGCATAGTATCTGGCAATATACAAGAAAGTTGTCCCAGCATTATATTTTTCTCTCCGTGTAGAGGTATTTGGTTTGATTTATTTGGTGACTACCATTATTTTGTTTTTGGAGTAAATTATTTAAAATAAAAAGCAATTGTAATATTATTTAATAAAAGACAACCCATCTACCTTCAATAGTTTTCTTATGTTTGGTTTCTGCTCTTCTCTCGAGACTTTCGCAGCATTCTACATACTGCACGTTTTCTGTTGCTTTATTTTTAGTTCCCATACCTTTTTTAATATTTTTTTATTTGTAGTGAACTTCATTTAATTTTGTTTTTGCAAGTTGGTAACTATTGCTTTTGATGCATTAAGTACAAAAGTAACTTCCCTTTCCCCTTTACCTGCAATGTACTGCCCTAACCTACTTAATATAGTACACCGAAAAAAATAATGTAGTTGAGTTAACGTTTACCTGAATGTCATTTTTGAAAATGTTCTTTCATCAAAAAACCTATTGGATTAATCTATATTTTGGTGTCAAAGCAATAGTCAGAGTTTGTCAAAGTTTATTTGTTCAATTGACAGTTAAAATATTGATATAACATAAACTTATTTTTTGAATTAATAGTTATTTATTTTACAAGTGTTGAAAGGCGACTTTTTCATGAGAGTGTTTAAGTTGCTCAGGAGGCCGCCAGGCCGAGTGTGCATTAACACGAGCTTGAAGAAAGCTTTTCTCATAATTGAAACACAATGTTTTTTCTACGACCGTTTTATTTTTTATTATATTTAAATACAAAACAAATAACCTAAAAACGTGTTTGACATCTGTTAAAATTCTTTCATCTTATTCTTTTAATTTTTAAGGTATAAGTTACATAAAATTAAAAAACTTACCTTTTTAATTTAAATAAAGGCCCTAAAATTGGAATTTATTATACAAACACAATTAATTGTGTTCCAAATGATATTTAGACATACATATCCAAATACAATACAAATTTTGAAACGAATGTCAAACGATGCTGTCAATTTCTTTTCACACAGACCTGTCACTTTTCACACAGGAATGTCACTTTACATTCGTGTTTTGCCTTGCCAATGAAAAGATTCATTTTCTAAGCATCGATGCCATTACGAAATTTGACTTTTACATAGTGGTCGTAGAAAAAATGTTTATCTTATTTTGATTTTATAGCTGGAATTGGTTGAATCAAATACTGAAATTTTTAGGATTACCTAAAAAAAACTATTAAATTAACGTTTCCAAAACATTAAATTTGTTCATTTAACAAATTGTAAATGTTACTTTAAAATGTTAAATTTTCATTCATAAAATTGCCGCGAAGGGCGCTTCGAACACCCACGCCACGGTGTTGATCACGTGTTCTTACATCTCGCCTCAGTTGGCTTACGATATAAGGTATATAAGCTCAGGTAGCCGTTTGTTTTGGGTGTGTTCCACAGTGGAACTTTCATTACACCAAATTACCCGACACTGATAAGACCCCCAATATAGGTCGAAACAGCTGTCTGTCGGTATTTATAGTAGGTGTAACGCACTCAAAACGAAAACTCTGGCGAGGTGAGGGTTCAATTCTTTCTCTTTATATACAATTTTACTTTTACATTTTCAGAATGTTAACCCAACCGTTTTGAAACATTAGCGCAAATTATTTATATTTAACATTTTATTGGTGTTAAGTGAATATGCTAAAAAGGTTACCTGGACATTTCAAGAAATTTACCTTAACACCATAAGAATGTTAAATTAACCAAATTAGCAAATTAGAGTAAATATTCTCATTTTGTTCATTTGACTGTTATTTGTTGTTCAATTAAACAATATAATTTTACAGTTTTAGATGGTTAAGTAAACGTGCAAAAACCATTGCTTGTATTTAAAGTGCATAAAGAGTTGAATTAATATTTTCGTTGTTGTTTCAACAGCTTATTTTTTTCAGTGTAGGTACTCAAAATTTCGCTCGATTTAATATCTATTTAAGCGCCTCCTACTTTTTGAATTTTTTCTACTAGAGCATGGACCCCATGAAATAAATTTTAGGTTATGATGGTTTAAGTTTTTTTTATAATTTTTGTTTTACAACTGACTGATTTCAAAAACAGAAATTCGAACAAAAAACAAAACGTAGGGGATTAAGCTTTTCTTACGATACAAGGTAAATTTTGATTGATTTGACAGATTTACTGGACTTTATTTTTAAAGCAATTCTCTCTTTTAGATTACATAAATATATAATATATTTGGATATTTTTTTTTTAATTTAACTATAATTTTTCCTTGTATAAAAATTCCTGTACCAAAATATATTGCCTGTGCTTGTTCAAAAGTTTTAGCAAATTATCTAAATCTATTATTAACCAATTTTCTTTATTAATTATTTCTATTAATAATTAGTATAGCAAGCCATAATATTACTAATTCAATAGCTAACTACTTAGTTAGTTGGTACTAAGAACAGTGTTTATGTATTGTGGCAGCCTTAGTGCATTTCCATTAATCAAACCGAAACGGTTCACAAATCAATTTGCTCGATATACATATGCAATATAGTGCACCGCAGTTACCAGTATCCATGTTAATTTCCGGATTATTTTGATAAATGAATAGGTACGCTAGATTTAATGCATTTGTAATGAAATTTGGAAATTTATCTTAAAATAAGATGGTTAAACGCAATATTAACGCTACCAAGGTGATTTAAAAAAGATAAAATGTAAATATTTTTAATAAAGTTATTGGATCATCTTTTTGGTTACTGAATAAGGATAAGTTTTACCTATAGGGCCTTTAATTATAATAAATCACAAGTGAAGGCCCTATTGCAAAAAGTATTAGTAAATATTTAAAAATTGTTCCTTATTTTGGGCATTTTATAAGAGATTAAGAAACAATACTGTTGATTATTTTTGCACAAAAAAAGTATTATTGGTAACTCAAAATGTGCTAAAATAATAGATCCCTAATTACTTAAAACTTAACAATTTGTTTATTAATTTACAGGAATAAGTTATTTTTACTTATCTTTTTCAGTTTAGATAATCTGGATTTTTGTCCATAATAATTTAATCATTTAAATATTATTAATTATTACTGTGCAAAAGTACAAAAGTTACCTGGACGCAATCTGGATGGGCACTTTTCTCAAAACCCCTAAAGGATTTTGAAAAGTTGGCTCGACTTTAAAAGTTATATTCGGTTAAAGTTTGAGTGTTTCATTCGCGTAGTCTGTATTGAATTACTCCGCTTTTTACCAATACTTCACATTTATTTAAATATTTTCTTAAGAAAAATTGTAATGGATGATGTAATGATGAATTTAAAAAAAAACACATCCCCAAAAATCGCATTTATTAATAATTTTGATAATATTTTTTAAATTTTTATGCTTGTTCATATCCCTTCAAACTTTCATAAAAACTATAGTCGGGTGAACACGAAAATGGAATGTCCCACACCAAAATCATAATTTCAGTAAAAAAAGTCAAAATTTTTTTAAATGATAAAATGTTGGATAAAAAGTTACTAGAATGGTTAAAAGAGCAATATGGAATATCTATAAATTAAGAAAATTAAAATGGTTTGGCGGTACCAGTTACAGAACTGTTTTGTTAAACAGTATACGCTAAAGAAGTATCGCTAGTAGCGCCACCCCTCGGCTGTTATCATCGAAACAAAAGTAGAACTTTTAATAATCAGCTGTCAAACGCTTAGGTTACAAACGAGTGTTTTTGAGAATAAAGCCGGAAAGTGTTAAAAAATATCGAAAAAAAAAGTGGATCGATTTGTTGTGTTGTTGAGTGTATTTCGAGAGGAAATCCCGGGTTGAGTTTTTACCTGTTTTCCAACAGTGTTAATCTGAATAAAGAATTAAACTGCATACAGTCTCTGTAAATATAAATTGTACCTATTAGATACAATAAATACACATTTTAGTAGTGATTAACGTGAAAAGTGTAAACATTTTAATTTAGTAAAAATCGCCAAACAAATAATTCGTCTAAATTTAAACAGCATTAAGCATTATTAAAAGCGTTGATTAAGAATCTTTAAGTCTCCACTAAACGGTAAAATGCCATTATATTATGTATTATATATAATATTATGTTGCCATGAATTTGTAGGTATATTTTGTTGTTTAAAATGCAGTTGTCAGCGTTTTTTAGAAAACTCAAATATAAAAATAATTGATTGAAGGTTATGTTTGTGCAAAAATTATTTTTTACTAATTTCTTAAAAATGTCCAAACTTAAATATAAATTTTATTAGGTAAAGTTATCATCAGTTAATTCTGCACCAACAAATGTACTTACCGAATTGGATCCTTTGGCAAAACATGAAAATACAACGATTTAGTTCTTGAATTTTATTTGTAATTAAAAACAATAATTCACCATGATCCCTTTGATAAAATACACACACTAACGTAACTATATAAGCATTTAAGCGTTGAGTTTCTTAATCAATGAAATAAGGAATAATCAATCGAAATCGAGTACTAAAAAAGTTTTTTAATTTTTTCCTTGCAACGTAAAACACAAATAACGTGCGCGATTTAGTTGTGCAATTGAACAAAATTTGTCGAGTAAGACTTCTGCTTTCCTCTCTTTTGTAAAAAAACTACCTATTTATTTAAAAATTATGTATAATCGGTGCTTTAAATTTATTGTTGACAATTCTTAAATTCACGCAATGCACTCGAAGTCCACCAGATGGCGCGTGCGTTGCGAAAACCCGATACTTCTTTAGCGTATTATACAGTAAAATATAAAATTATATAAATAAATTAGTAAAAAATTAAATACCAAGGCATTTTACATTTTTAGCCTATACGTATATATATATATATATATATATATATATATATAAAATTTTAATTTAATTAAAATATACTAAACATTTAAAATTTTTTGTATAACCATTAAACTACTATCTATACCTATATACCGAGATCAACTTAATAAAATATTTAAAAGTACTTAATTTTTATAATTTTTTTATTATTACCTCATTAAATATGGAACCTTAGCGTTAAATTAAAAAAAAAGAAAGTTTTATCTTAAAGATTTTTTAAAAATTATAAGTTATAAGTTTAGTACAAATTTAAAACATTTATTTATTGTTACAGTATTTAATACAAAACCAAAGCAACAGCCATCAAATAACGGAAAGCCAGGACAGCCAAAAGAGCGGTAGTTGTAAATTAACAGAAAAAAGTATAGCAGGCTCGTCGAGCTCGTCGAGTGTTTCGGTGTCAGTAGAGGAAACGGTGGAAAATCGAAGTAGGCGGAATAGTATAGACCTTTACGAGGAGGCGGCCACGATATTGGGACTGACGTGTGCTCAAACTGACGACTGCAAATGTTTAGAATGTCAGGTAAGTAAAATAAAGTCAATAAAAAATCCTATAAAAAAATCCCTCATGTTTCTAAATAAGTTTAATTATGATAAAAACATTTTAAAATTAAAAATAATTCAATTATCCCGGTGCATTCGCCATTTTTGACAAAATTTAATGGCGAATCCGTTTAGAAAAAATGTTTAGTTTAATTTTAATACATATAAATATTAAATTAAAATAAAATTTTAATTAAATGAATATTTTACATTTACTATAACTTTTTTAATGTATTTTAAAATCCAATTATTTTAAATTAACAACAAACTCAATAATTTACAATACGAAACTTAATGAATATTTTATTAATTAAATTAAATTAAATGCAAATAAGTTTATATTTTCATATAATGTAATTCTATTTCCTGTAATGTTTACATAAAGGTTTTATACATTTTCATATTTACTCATATATGGGGCAAAATTTGCCAAGCGTACCAGATGAAAAAATTTTTGTCACCGATTTTGTTTAAACTTTACTTATTTGTTGTTCTTATAACGAAGAATCATAGCATAAATTTTTTTTGCTCTAGGATTGTTCATTCAAGAGTTATGGATTATTGAAATTTATCGATTTTTTACTTTTTGGTGAAATCGCTTTTTATTTAAAAATTCATAACTTCTGTTCATCTCTTTATTAAATATTTCAATTTAACCACCTTAAATGATTTTTTCCGTACTTTTCAATGGGCTATACCGTTTTTGCAAAAAAATAAAAATTGCAATTTTTTTTGAAATTTTGCAAAATTTTGCATTTTTTGAAACAATGTGTATTTTTTAATTTTTTTTTAAATAGCATAAAATCCAAGTTTATTATGTTTCCTTTGAATAAAAAAAAAATTTAGAGTGGGCCCGACATGTAGAAGTGAAGTTTGTCATATTTGAATGCCGCACGGTCTAGCCATCGAATAGCTCTACACTACCGTATGCGTTTATCCCTAGTAGATGCGAGTAAACGAATACAAAATGATAATTTAAAATGTAAAATTATGTTTGAGTAGTCATTGATGTATTTTAAATATTTACACTGCCGCACGATATAGTTTTTTAACTTTATTTTTTCACAAATTGTTTAAGCATGGGTCTACATAGATTTCGCAAGGAGGATCGATGATATTAAATAAAAAATTTATTGTTATAACCGTAACGGCTTGCCTATAAGCTGAATGGCGCCTTTACGGTTATAACAATACATTTTTTATTTAATATCATCGACTCTCCTTGCGAAATCTATGTAGACCCATGCTTAAACAATTTGTGCAAAAAAATACAGTTTATATACAAAAGTGCTCTTTTAGTTCCACCCTTACTTCTTAAGAAGTCCCATAAGCCAACTGAATGGCTTGTGCGGGTTAGGGGTAGGAACGGACCGCGGGCTTAAAGTCCCCTCCGAAGGACTAATACACAATAAAAAAAACTATATCGTGCGGCAGTGTAAATATTTAAAATACATCATTGACTACTCAAACATAATTTTACATTTTAAATTATCATTTTATATTTGTTTACTCGCATCTACTAGGTATAAACGCATACGGCAGTGTAGTAGCTATTCGATGGCTAGACCGTGCGGCATTCAAATATGAAAAACTTCCCTTGTACATGTCGGGCCCACTCTAAAATTTTTTTTTATTCAAAGGTAACATAATAAACTTGGATTTTATGCTATTTTAAAAAAAATTTAAAAATACACATTGTTTCAAAAAATGCAAAATTTTGCAAACTTTCAAAAAAAAATTGCAATTTTTATTTTTTTGCAAAAACGGTATAGCCCATTGAAAAGTACGGAAAAAATCATTTAAGGTGGTTAAATTAAAATATTTAATAAAGAGATGAACAGAAGTTATGAATTTTTAAATAAAAAGCGATTTCACCAAAAAGTAAAAAATCGATAATTTTCAATAATCCATAACTCTTGAATGAACAATCCTAGAGCAAAAAAAATGTATGCTATGATTCTTCGTTATAAGAACAACAAATAAGTAAAGTTTAAACAAAATCGGTGACAAAATTTTTTTCACCTGGTACACTTGGTAAATTTTGCCCCATATACTTTTTAATTTAACATTTTTCCACATCAGTAAGTCCTATAATAAAATAAGATCTAATAATAAAAATACGACGTTTTTGCGTATTGTTTCGTAAACAGTATGAATACAAAATGTAAGGCTAATTTTAGCAAAGTGGTACAATATATGGTTATTACGGTTATCTGTACCTCAGAGCCAAAGTAGGGCAAGTCCAAAAACCTGATTTTGAGCAGTTTAAAGATCTAAAACCTGAACAATTCATCTGCATTGTTGTTTAAAGCTCGATGTATATGATACCGGTATCTTGCCGTACTTTGGCTCTGGGGGACAGATACGATATTTGCAAAACCCATATTAATTTATAAATTATTGAAACTTAAAATGGGATAAATTGAAAGTCTACCAATAGCAATACGCTAAAAAAGCATCTGGTTTTTATCTCGACAAATTTTGTTCGCAAGGTTTCAATTGCACAGCTTAATCGCACGTTATTTGTGTTTTGCGTTGCAAGTAAAAATTGAAAAACCTTGGTCTAATACTCGATTTTAATTTATTATTCCTTATATCATTGATGTGGAAACTCATCCCTTATGTGCTTATATAGTTACTTTAGTGTGTGTATTTTATCTAAGTAATCATGGTAAATTATTGTATTTTTAATTGTAAATGTAATTCAAAAGCTAAATCATTGCTATTTTATGTTTTGTCAAAGGATGCAATTCGGTACATATTGGGTGCAACTTTAAAGAAATCTAACAAAAAATAATAGTTGTAACATAACCTTAAAATCAAACATTTTTATATATTTATATATTTTTATATATCCTCTAAAAAAAATTCATGGCAACATAATATTATATATAATACATAATATAATACTCGTTTTTGGTCATTTATCGTTAAGTGAAGACTTTCTCAATCAACGCTTTTAATAATGCATAATGCTGTTTGAGTTTAGACGACTTTTTGTTTTATGATTTTTACTGAATTGAAATTATTGCAATTTCCACGTAAAAAATTACGGATTTCCACTGTTTATGGGGAAACGGATAAAAACTCAACCCACGAAAAACACCAAACAAGACAACAAATCGTTCCGCGTACCATTTTTCGGCCTTATTCTATAAAACACTCGTACTCGTACTACGCGGTTTATAGCTGATTATTAAAAGTTGTAGTTTTGTTAACGTGGTGGCGCTACTAGCAATGCTTATTTAGCGTATACTAAAGACAGAGTCATTAGACGAGAGTTCTTTATACCATTATTTTATTTGCCACAGTTGTGAGAACAATGTCGAATTATAATAATTATTACTTTTTATTGCGATTTTGGGATTTATTTTGTAGATGATAGTACCGCATGTCAGCTTGACGTCTTTCACTAACAACAAAGAAAATTTACTAATATGTTTACTGACGTTTTAATGATAATGACATATCCTGTTTCCAAATTTGTAAAAAAAGAATCCCTATCTATTTGCGTATCTTAATGATATATTATAAAACTCAAATGCGTGTCATAATGTTGCCTATTATCATACGCAAGTAAAAAATAAAATAATACATTATATCAGGTAACACACGATGCGTTATTAAAAAACAACTCATTTTTTTAACCTGTAACCGGTATTGTGGTGTATGGGAGACACTCATCAACGAACAAAGCCCTGTCCCACCCTCACCTGTTGTTTTAAAAATCTGTCGCTTCCAATACTTTTAAGTTGAGCAGTTATCAATATGCTCTCAGACTTTGAACAAGTTGGATTGTCAAACGGACAATTTATTACAAGTCAAAGTGTTGAGGTGTCTAGTAGACCACTGCATACCGTTTACGTAATTTTTATAAAACAATTAATTCGTTATGGATTCGCAACAAGGGCCTTCTAAAAGTGTCCAAAGTGATAAGAAGGGCTTTAAGGAAACTGTAATGTAGTGGTTTTATGAAATCTACATATAAGTGATATAGATGTATACTACATAACCATTATAGTGATTATGTCGTTGAAGATAATCACAGCAGCGATTTAGGACTTGTCTTTGAAGAGTCTATAGAAAATAATTTTATAGGGTCAGATAGTGAAGAATTTGAATTTTTTTAAGAATTTGAAAAAAAAACAAAAAAGTTACTATGGAAAAAATAATTGTAAAAATTAGCTATAGTTTGAAGCAGTTATTTTTGCTGTTAAAAAAAGATATATTTTTTTTTTTCTTTATGTTATTTTTTAAGGTATATTCTACGAAATAAAGATCGTTTTATTTTGTTTGGTTTATTTTTTTTTATAGTTTAATCACAAAGTTTGCACTACTGCACTTTTTGTACAGGGTGGTCCACGTAAGGTGACCCATATACTTATCTCAGAAACTACTGGAGTCACAAAAAATTTGTAAGGAACAAATATTCACGAAGTAAAAAATATTTTTAAAATATTATATTTTCATTTATACAGGGTGTTCGGTTTTCCTTGGGATGATACCAACTTTCTTATTTTCAATGGAACACCCTGTATTTTTTTGCATTTTTGGATTCTTCCCACTCTTTTAGGTATACTTTGTAAATACATTAAATAAGAAAATGTTAATACTTTTTGAGTAAAATTAAGATTTATTAAAATTTCTCTAAATTTAGACACTCGCTAAAAGTTAAAAATAACCAACTAAAAGTTATTATTTTTTATATTATGTAGTATCCATCTCTTTAATAATAAGTAAGCTATAAGTTAATTATTATATTTTTGGAAAATATCATACAGGGTGTTTTCTATGTCCCGTTGAAAATAGCGATTTTAAAAGTTTAAAATCTTGTTTTTATTCAATGAAACACCCTATATATTTTTGCATAATTGGATAGAATAAGTAATTACCTTTCATTTTATATATATATGTCCTATACCTAAACCTAACAGAAAAAAAAATATTCGCATTTTTCACAATTAGTAGCTTTTTTCCAATTACCTTAGTTAAATTTTCATTATTCAAAGAAAACACCCTGTATAATATTTTCCAAAAAATAAATTAATTAACTTATAGCTTACTAGTATACTTATTATTAAAGAGATGAATGCTACATAATTTAAAAAATAATAACTTTTAGTTGGTTATTTTTAACTTTTAGCGAATGTCTACATTTAGAGAAATTTTAATAAATCCTCATTTTACTCAAAAAGTATTAACATTTTATTAATTAATATATTTACAAAGTATACCTAAAAGAGTGTGTAGAATCCAAAAATGCAAAAAAATATAGGGTGTTCCATTGAAAATAAGAAAGTTGGTATCGTCCCAAGGAAAACCGAACACCCTGTATAAATGAAAATATAATATTTTAAAAATATTTTTTACTTCGTGAATATTTGTTTCTTACAAATTTTTTGTGACTCCAGTAGTTTCTGAGATAAGTATATGGGTCACCTTACGTGGATCACCTAAAAAAAATATTCGCATTTTACAAAATTAGTAGCTTTGCGCGTATGGTAATAATTATAGTAATATATATTTATATATAAAAGCATTTTTATTTGTTGTTATTGAAATTTATTTATTCAAATAATGAAAATTTAACTAAGGTAATTGGAAAAAAGCTACTAATTGTGAAAAATGCGAATATTTTTTTTTCTGTTAGGTTTAGGTATAGGACATATATATATAAAATGAAAGGTAATTACTTATACTATCCAATTATGCAAAAATATATAGGGTGTTCCATTGAATAAAAACAAGATTTTAAACTTTTAAAATCGCTATTTTCAACGGGACATAGAAAACACCCTGTATGATATTTTCCAAAAAATATAATAATTAATTTATAGCTTACTTATTATTAAAGAGATGGATACTACATAATATAAAAAATAATAACTTTTAGTTGGTTATTTTTAACTTTTAGCGAGTGTCTACATTTAGAGAAATTTTAATAAATCTTAATTTTACTCAAAAAGTATTAACATTTTCTTATTTAATATATTTACAAAGTATACCTAAAAGAGTGGGAAGAATCCAAAAATGCAAAAAAATACAGGGTGTTCCATTGAAAATAAGAAAGTTGGTATCGTCCCAAGGAAAACCGAACACCCTGTATAAATGAAAATATAATATTTTAAAAATATTTTTTACTTCGTGAATATTTGTTCCTTACAAATTTTTTGTGACTCCAGTAGTTTCTGAGATAAGTATATGGGTCACCTTACGTGGACCACCCTGTACATGTTTTGATTAAAACCTATTTGTTTAAATTTTTCAGGTATTATTTTTGGTGATATTCTAACTTTATATATATTTCCTAGTATCCCCAAAGCCTCAGATAAAAAAAATAATATAAATTATAATTTTAAAAGGCAGGTGTCTCTCAGACCCCTTAGTACCGTTTATGACCTGAAAGTCGTACAGTACCGGTTACGGGTTAATTTGACAAAAATTTCCTAGTACAACAGTTACTGTTACGTAATATACTGGGTAGTCCAGTCATTAATTTTAAGGTTGTCCTGGAGTGAGTTTTGAATGATCAGAATTTGATAAAAATTTACAAATAAATTCTTTATGATGCTTCACATCATCCTGTTCTAAGTAAATACATTTTAAAGTTGAGTACAAATACACGGGTTCTTATGGCAGCACGTGGATTGTTACTCTTTTCTCCTCCGAAATTATTATTGTTAATGATAGAATTGCAATGAAAAATGAGTATATCGTGGAGCGTAATTTCAAAACCTGATACGCGAAGTTTCATAATGATCATGTGGTTAGGAAATAAGTTCTATTGGATTAAATCGGTGAATTCACGAAATTTGACGCTTGCACTGAAGATTCGTGGCAACGTCGCTGACGTCAAATAGGAACGCTCTCGCCCGGTGCTAGGTGTGAGTGAGTGAGAACGTATGTGGCAAGCGTAAGGGTGAAAGAGACAGCGAATACGACGTTGCCAAGCGTTGCGACTGTTATTGGCGAAATTTTTAAAAGCGATGTTATTGATTTTTATTTATTCACATACACTATAACAACGCCTCATTAACTGACAATGCAATTACGTTGCAAAATAATAAAAAAAACATTGCTCAAAAAATTTCTAAAAATAATGCAATACATAAATAATTTTTGTCTAAAGATTTTAATTTAGTAAACCAAAAAATATAATGGTATTTTTTTTTAAATAAGACAAAATCAGCTTGACACTGACAGAAAATTAACATTCATTATTTATATCAATGTCACTTGGTGGGACTTTACACAAGTGTGTAACCAGTGATGTATCACAAAGAACATAAAAAATTTGTAATGCATTTTTTTTATCTTTGGGAAAATATTGTTTTTAATATATCATTTAGACTCGACTGTCAAATAATATTTAAAAAATTCTTTTTTTTTTATTATTTATGCATATAATTGTTTACACTTTTACTGAAATCAAGCTTACAAAACTCGACAAAAATACAATATTCTATTATTTCGTTTTCTTACGTCAAAACAGGCTAAATTAATATTGGTATTTGTTTATAAAGTAGTCACATTCAAGTTTAATATTCATTAAACATGTATGTACGTACATAAGCTTTATGTTTGACAACCAAATATATGGCCAACGCATGTTTATTCAAAATTTGTGTTATGTGGTTGAGACATGCAAATACAGGGTGATGTAAAAGTGTTGTATTGTATTGTATTGTTGTATTGGATCGGGTTGCCAATAGGAAAAACTGTTTTAATAAAAAAAAAATGTAGGTAATTTATTATACATTATTTTTGCATCGAAATTGTCAAATATACACATTAGGGTGGAGCGAAATATGAATATATGAATTTAAAATTGAAAACACCTGTATATATTAAACTTGTGCATGATAAAAATAAATATTTTGGTAAAAAATATTTTTAATTCCTTCCAACGCCTCAGAGCTATCCTAAATATAAGAATTATAAAATTCAGACGAGGGTAAAAAACGGTTATACATTTTTTAGTCAAGATTTTTGCAAAGCACCACTAACTTTCCCAAAATTGAGCATATTGATTTTCAAAAAAAAACAAGCTGGGGGGCCCCTGATCAATTTTAAAAATACAAATATTTTCATATTTGACATTGACTGTGGGTCCGCCCATTTCGATTGTTTTTTTTGAAAATTAAATTGCTTAACTTTGTAAAAGTTACTTATGCTCAAAATAACCAAATTGGCTCAAAAAAAAATAATTAAATTACCACCGTTTTTTGCTCCAGCTCAATTTTTATGTTTACCATTGCTCTGTGGCAGTGGAAGGAATTTAAAAATATATATATTTTTGTCACCAAAATGTTTATTTTGAACATTAGTAAGTTTTTATATTTAAGATGGCGGTGAAAGGAAATTAAAAAAAAAATTAAAAAATATTTATTTTTGCCATTCACAAGTTTTCTATAGATATACAGGCGTTTTCAATTTTAAAAATATTCATATTTCGCTCCACCCTACTATACATTAAATAGGTAAAAAAAAACGCAAGAAATATTTTAATTATTTTTTTTTTTTATTTTTATATTTAATTGACAGGTATGGACAAGATAAATGTTTTTTTGTCCCGTCCACACCTTTCAATTATTAAAATTATCTCTACTTTTATTAAATATTTCTTGCGTTTTTTTATTTTATGTATAACCTATACTAATAAAAGAAGAATATTTTTGACAATTTTGATGCCAAAATATTATATGATAAATTATCTTTCATTTTTTTGCGTTTTGCGCGCTTAAATTGGCCGTTATACGAAAAAAATCTTTTTTTATTAAAACTCCTTCATAAGATTCCTATAAAAATTTTCAGATTGCTAAAAAATTAAGAAAACCGTAGAATTTTTTTTGACTGTTCCAACAGTCATTTAAATTTTATTATTTTTGTCAGGTCACTTAAATCACCCAATGATTTCAACATCTAACTGTTAACAGCATTCAGGGATGTTTTTAGCTTTTGTCAATGCGAATTAAAGAAAAAATACCAAAAACAGTCGGAACCTCACGTGGGGAGTATTTATGAAGTTTTTCTGCAACGGTAAAGACTATGTTGAACGTTTAGTGCATTTTTTAGGAGAAATTCTATAATGATAATAAGATTATAATTGACCCATTTAAAAGCATGGTATATAAACTTGCCCGAGATGCCTGCGATGCAACCAGGAAGATTACACTGTATAAGTTGACATCTAGTGTAACTTAAAAATAATTTAAAGTCTGATAACATTTTACGGTACGGTTCTTTGGAAATTTCTTGTGAGCTAAACCACGAATTTCTGGGTAAACAAAACATTAACAGGGGCTGAGTCTGAACTTTAGACACAATTTTGTGTGGGAAAGATTTAGGATAAGTGTTGTGAGGTTGCACGTGTTGTTTCTTATAAATTAAAAGTAAACATTGTTAGAGCCCGGGGCTTTAATATCAAATATTTTTGACGGAAACTTGGTTAAAAGATGATAAAGTGGAGTAGCGTAAAGATGAAATATTAAAACAAACAGAAGATATAATAAATCTGAGTTAACGACTACGCACTATTATTGTTGGTGTACAGTTTTTTTGTTTTAAAAAGTATATTTTATAAAACCTTCGTGGAACTAACAATAGACAATTTTAAATGTAAACAAGTAGTTTTACTTCAATTAGGATCCAAACAATTTGTAACTTTTCTCTAATTTAACTGACATTATATGTCTTCAAATAAAAAAAAGATACTAATTATATATGTATATATACAAATATAATATTTATAAACGTTCAAATTTAAATTACTTTAATTTTACTTAAATCACCAAACATAATATAATTTTAAATTGAGTTATATTTTGTATTTTTGCAAAAAATAAATAATAACTGGTTGGTGCTTAAAGGATTAATAATTAAATTTTGTTGGAAAGCGAATTTTAAATTTAATTTATGCTTAAACGGTTATTTGTTTATACATGTGTAAAATATTGCGTTTTGAATATTTATTAAATAATTTTAATTAAATTCTGCAAAACGTAAAATGTATGTGAATATTAGGTTTACACAAAAACAAAATAGTTAATCTGAATCCGTTTTTAAATTGGAAATATTTACAATTAATTTGTTTTTTATTTTATTGAGTGAGTTTTTATTAAATAATTATAATTGAATTATTCATATTGCATATTACCTAATAATTTAATTTAAAAACACAAAATTACACTGATCTGCAAAATTTTAAATAATCCTCAATTTAATAATTATGTATGTACTTCTTTTAAAATATGTTACAATGTTACAATTAATTATATTTTCCTTCTATTGCATATTATTGACATTATTAAGGTTTTTCCGTATACAGTGGTAACCATTAAAACCGCCCCCTTCCCCAACAACGGGAATAATAATTGTAATATTTACTTTGATTTGAACCAGTCGGGTATTAAATTGGGAAAAAGTGAGGTTGGAATTATCTAACAGGTATAAGATTTTTTCTTTAGTATACTCTCTTAATATGAAATAGTCAAAATTCTACTATTTGAATTAATACCAGCATTTTTTACTAATAATTTATTAGTAATAAAATAGCCGTTTTCAATTTTAAATAGTTAATAGTTACTACTTTTAAGTACCTATTTAAAAATAGTTAAAGTTTGACTAATTTAAGATTAGTCATCATTTTTGACTATTTCTGAGAGTTAAAAGTAACTAATTTCTTTAATCGTTTGCGGCCAAAAACAAATTATTGTTGAGTTAAATTCATATATGATCCATTAAATGGTTCATAAAAACAAATAAAGATGCAAAAAGTTTAGCTTAAAACAGCAACACAAAAATGTATCCAACTTCAAAATATTATGAGCAATATTTATTGACAAATAAAATTGATTTTTATAAAAGTGACTGATGGCTCATTGGCTTGACAAGCGATAGACCCGAGTTCAAACCCCGGCTGGGTCAGAACTTTTTTAAAATTTAAATCTACTAATTTGACTATTTTATTTAGTAGAATTTGACTAATTATTAGTGACTGCTTTTTTGCTATGACAATAAGTCAAATATGACTTATAATTAGTTATTTTTGAATAATTCATTTTAAGAGACCATGATCTGGAAAAACAACGATACCGGCTTACTAAGGTATTCCGTATATTCCATAAAACAAGTTTTTGAAATATCTGTCGAATTATTTACGCTCTTGTGATGTTAATGTTCAAAATAAATTTAATAGGAAAAAAAATGGCGATACCATTTTATTTTTACATTTTTGGTTAAAACTAATTTTGGAATGCACACAATCATACTTTCTCTATGCACAGAATGCAAAAGAAATAAATTTAAAAATTGTTTTTACAAGGTTTGAATAAAAATGAAATAAAAACCAATGAAATTGCCGTTTCTTGCGTTGCGTTATTTGAAAAACAATAGTATTTATTATTTTTAGATACATACATAGAAGAATAATGCTTGGAAATGTTATTTTTTAATTATATTGTTCTTGCAATAACATTCACATTTTTAAACTCGATATAAAATTATTTTTGATAGGTATGTACATTTTTAGCCAAAAAATAACGAAAAATTTAATTTTAAAAGTTAACAATAAACTATACAGTGTATATATTAATAACAAACAATGCTTTATAAGTCTGGACCTTTAAAAGTTAATATAAATTTCTCAGAACCGTTTCTACGATTTGTGGGGAAAATCAGTTTAACCACAAAAATGACATTTACTAAAGAACCCCTGGCACTGCACCCATCCCCACTCAATTTTTTTAAATTGCAACGCCCTTTTTGTGATTTCTTATTAGAAAGCCCTTAAAAATTGCTATTTAACAGTACTAAAAATATTATTTAATTTTTGAAAAATACGCAAAATAATTTGTATAATTATTTATTGTAATTTCTCCTTATAAATATTAAATTAAAACATTAAATATCAAATCAAACCATTTTGTTGTTGTAAAAACATCAGTAAAAAAAACTGGAAAACACAAAATAATTTTAATTTTTAGCTTTATAAATTAACCGCCTAAAATGACTGGCAGATAGCAGATCTTCAAAAGACCACAGATTTTAACTGACCCAATAAAAAAGTCTAATGGTATCAGATCTGCATATCTGGGAGGTCATTGGTTATTGGTCCTCTTCTACCAATTCACAATTCTGGTTAATTCTGATCCATCCAAGCCCTAACAGCAACTGCATAATGAGGTGGTGCCCCATCTTGTTGAAAATGTAATAAATTTTCATCCAAAGCTAGTTCATCATTCTCTCCTCTTTGATTTTCTACTTAATTTATTATTAGTGGCTGTATTGTTTCATCTAAAATTTCAAAATAAATTTGAATATTTAAATTTTGGTCAATAAATAAGGGACCAATAATACAATCTCCCAAAATACGTTTTTCAGAACACTGGGTAAGATTTTCTCTGAAGAGATGAAGATTTTCATTGCTCCAATAACGACAATTTTGTTTGTTAACATTTCCATGTAATTAAGAAGTAAACTAATATCTGAAGCAAATGTTTTTTAGTATTTGAATCTGATTTGTTATTTTATTGCTCATGATTTCATAAAATTCCAAACGCTTATCTGCATCATCATCGCCAAGTTGTGTAACATTTGTGGTGGAATTTGTGATGTTTCAACACCTTCCTAACAGACTCAAGGCAAGGCCCTGTTAATCTAGATGCAAAACAGAGTGATATTGTGGGGTATACACCAAACTGACCAAGAACCTCAATATTCATTGAGTATCTTAGGTTATTTCAATTTTGCAACCAGCCCTTGAACATATTTATGGCGCACATTTTTGCCAGGGTGTGGGTCATTAAATTCCAGTTCAGCTGTTGTGTAAAGCATTTTGGAAAAGAAACAATACTATTTAAAACATTAAAACTAATCAGCAGTTTTTATAAATCTGATACAAAAAACACTATTTTATTGAGGATTGTTTAATAATGCCAATATAGAACAAAAAAAATTTAATATTAATACTTAATTTAATTTAAAAAACTAAAAATTTAAGTGTTTTGATTATTGTTGAACAATTTGTTTATTTTTTCCTTTTTTAGTTTATTATACTTTTGTTGGACCTAATGTTTTACGACAACAAAATGGTTTAATTTGATATTTATAACAAAAAAGTGGAATAAATAATTGAATCGGTGAGTGAAAGAAGGGTCCAAGTGCAGAAACATACTATTTTCAGGAAAATAAAAAAAGTAATTATTTTAAAAAGGAAGGAGAATTTTATGTTAGTGTAAAACAGGAAACTTATCTCTTATGCAACTTGAAGCTGTTTTATAGAAAAATAGGATTTATAACTAAACTGCGCACCACTCAATGTGTCGCGACCAAAAAGTTCGTCCTTTTTCAAAACGACATAGCTTTTTTGTTTCTTGAACGATTTTATTTTGGTCTGTGATGTCTGCTAACCCCATCCATTGGCAATTTATGCTATAGATATTAAGCATACGGTTCTTTAAGTAAATTTCCTACAGGGTGATAATGTAAAACGGTTAAAAATTTCAATAACTTCATCCAAGCCCCGTTTGTAAAACAATAATTTTTTTTTCGTTTTCACTTTGAAATAATGAAGATTGTTCCTTGAATAATTCTGAACAAGCGACAAGCAACAAACTTCCTAAGCAAAGACCACTTTTTCAAAATGACATTTTGGTGAAAATTTGCGAAAACTAAACCTGAACCGATATTTACGTTCATGACATGTTTTATTTATAATTTTGACCTCCTGATTGTAATTCAGTTGTGAAGTTTAAGATTCAGATTAAACCAAAATCATCAAAAATCAAAATTCGAAAACAATTCTCTGTTGTTAAATGTCTTAATAAAATCCGATTGCTGTCGTGTTTCTTGCATATTTATGATGAAAATGCCATTTGGGTATTCATTTTTTGGGCGAAATTACTGCAATTTGTTTGAGTGGTTAGGATAATGTTACATAACTTACATTTACATTGCGCAGTCACCTAATTTATAATAAAGATAAATAAAAATATTTTTGTTTATTTTTGAAAATTGTATGCGTAGATATGATCATAATCAAAACTTCAACATTCAACAGAAAAATGTAACAAACAATAACAATAATACCTTTCAATATTTCGTTGGCCCTCCCCTAAGCCGTAATAATTCGTTAACCCTCCTGGGCATTCCCTTGACCAAATTCCTTAGAAATTTCTGGGGTACCCCATTCTTCCTGAATAGCATTTACCAATTCATCCAAATTTTCCATGCCTCCTTCCCTCTCTTTCATCTTCAATTTTATCCTGCTCCACACACAGGATTCATATCCGGAGACAAAGGTGGCCAATTCATTTTCTCAATATGATGGTTCCTTAAATACCCATTTACGATATGGAAAAAAACAATAAAAACCAGCAATCGGATTTTATTGATACATTTAACAGCCGGGAATTGTTTTCGAATCTTGATTCTTAGTGATTTTGGTTTTATCTGAAACTTAAATTTGACAACTGAATCACAATCAGGAGGTCAAAATTATGAAGAACGGTATTAAATTATGGAGGTCGTTTTAAGAAAATGGCTATTTCACTTTGAAATTTCAAAAATGGTCACTTGGACCCTTTATCCACTCACCGACTCAATTTTAAAAAATTTTTTGCGTATTTTTAAAAAATTAACTATTATAATAATATATTAAATAACTAATCATCATCGTCATAAGACGTCATTTTACCTTTGACCTTCGTCGCTCGTTTTATAAATTGTCCGCATGCGACAAAAGGTCTTATGACATGAGTTCTTTATGCTATTTTATCTATTTTGCGAAAATTCTATGAAAAAATTAATTTTATACCTTAAATTTAATTTGGTCCAATTTTACTTAAGATATTTGGTATCACAGTCATTGGTTTGACAGTTAATGTCAAAATCGATTCGCCATGATGTCCTTTATTTTTATTTACAATAAGCGACTGTTAATGTTAAAGAAGAAAAAAAGAATATTCTTTGGTGTTAAACAAAATTTATTGCCAGAAAAGTCTCGTAAGTACTAGAAAAAACATAAAAATATTATAACCGATATGCAAAATATTATGCTGTTTAAAGTATAGCCAACCTATAAAATCAAAATTTTGGGTGGGATAAAGTATCTCATTACAGCACCGAAAGCGGTGTTATAATGAAGTCATTATGAACGCAAAATAGATAAAGTATTTTTTTTAGTACTCTTAAATAGCAATTTTCAAGAGCTTTCTAATAGGATATCACAAAGAATGGGTTGCCATTAAAAAAAATTAAGTTGGGGTGGCTGCAGGCCCAGGGGTTAATATGACCTCAAAAATGACCTTTACTGATTTCCCCCTCATATCCTTAAAACGGTTTTGAGAAATTTTTTATTACCAGAGCATTGCTACTAAACCAGATATTTGAACAGCATAACACACGAGAGAAAATAATCATTGGGACTCTATATTCACGAATTGTTAATGGCTTTACATAATATTAATATTCATATTTGGCGCAGCAGCGGTGGTGGGCACAACATATGGACAATTTCAATAATGCAGGACAAACATTTTAGACTCACTCGTGCATTAATTTCATTGATTATTCCGTTTCGTGCCTCCTAATTTGTGCCGGTCAGAATTTTGATTGGTAATTGGAGGGAAATTAAAGTAAAGCACCCACCCATAACCAATAACGAGAACCCATTCATCAATATTCGTAGTGCAAAATACAGCTAGTTAGTAATAACAAGCATTAATACAAAGAACTTTTAATCATATATGTATTAATTAGCTTTTACTTCAGATTATTTTTAAGAGGGTTACTGATGTAGACGAATAAATAATAAAATGTTTATTTATCTAAAAAAAAAATAATAATAAAATTAGGAACTTTAAAACTACATTTAGGTTTATAAGTAAAAAACATTGAAACATATTTTAATTGTTTTCTTTGTTTTAGTGTCATTATTTTGATTTTGAAGAAGACCTGGACTTTCCGCCTGGAGCAGAGTGCATGATGGATCACAGCTCATCCTGCTGTATACAATAACATAACCGAAGTTAAAGGCTGAATTAATAGAATACTACTTGCTCCACCTTTTGTATAAATATTCCCCCCACCCCTCGAAAAAGAAACCCTGAAATAAATGCGTGCTATCGCGCAACAATGATATATTGGGATAAATATTTAGAAGATTTTTATCTTTATAATCTCATCGGTTTTTGTTATATTTGATACCAATGGCTTTTTATCGTAAATAGGATTTAAATTTACATATTTTTGTAAATCTCCTAACAACAAAAGTTTTGTCTTATTTTTTTTTTAGATTTCGGCCTCGTTAATTGTAATTTGTCAGTGTAATTAATTTATTAATAAGACATTTTTATAAAATGCATTATCTTCAAAATCAAGCTAGGTTACCTAGAAAATTTATTTTGTTTTAAGCTTAACATTCTAAAAATGTACAGAACTATAAACTTTTAAAATATTATATTACTCATAAATTTTAAATTGTTTTTGAATTTCGTTATCCTGTTCATTCCAGTTAAACTCGCACAGACAAGAGCAAATGGACAAATTATCCTGTGGTTCGATTAAGGTTTTCCGAAAACATAGAAATACTATTTGCAATGTACCGCAAGCTATTAACATGCAGATTCTACATTGTAGACAAACATAGACAAACAACAATTGATTTACAAACGTAATTCGTTTTAACGACGTTTCTTTCATTTTATGTTTTAAATGCTGAAAATTTGGTACTCAACATTTACATTGTATTTTTTATCCCAAGTGTACTTTAACTTAAAATAATAAATGTGGGCACGCACCACAGTTAAAAAATGCAATTTTTCTGTTGCAGACCCGATTATAAGAGGGGCCCACCCAAGTAGCATTTATAGTGGTTAAAATGTGTTGGCCACTTATACTTGGAACTGTAAAGTATATTGCCAAAATCTCTGCCACGTGGTAGAAACGGTTCTATTACGTAAGTAACTAAAATGGGGAACACTTTTTTAGTGTCAGTTACGTTCCAACAACGTTCTTGAATTGTATACAGACACGTTAATACCACTTTGTGATTACGTTACTAAAACGTAATAACTTAATCATAACTTTACTAATCTTTACTTTCTATCCCCGTCTCTTTCCAGCATATTATTTATCTTATTATCTTTGCTTTCTCTGACTGGATATTAAACTAACACTGAATTATAATATTGTAAGAGTACAACTTGCAAATAATAACTAGAAATAAAATAGTCCAAAGACATAAAATTAACAGGAATTAAATTTTACTATTAAACATGAGTATCATAGCTTGAAATATAAGCACGCCCTGTTGAAATATGCGGTAATAAAAAAGAATAAAAAAAAATGAAAATGAAATTAAATTATATATTGAATATTAAACAATAAATATTGAACATTGAAGAAATTTAAAGTTTTATTTTGTTGTAATTAGTATAGGTTTAGGAAGGGACCAAATGTAATCACCCATCATGGCTGCATCTCAGAAGCCGTGATACCGCCGCTCCATAGCCTTCATTTGCTGGTGAAACGTTCTCCGTGCTCATCACTTACGTCGCCCAGATTGTGCGGGTTATTAACATTTTACTTCTTTTACTCATTTTACACTTTTTATTAAATAAAACCATGATAAAAATACCTTGTTGAAATATCAAAAAATATCAGTAAAATGTCACTATGCCAACACGAGAAACAAAAGAATTCACGTTTTGCGGAGTCATGTCAAATTTAAATTATGAATAATGTTTTCGGTAAAAAAAGTACGTAAAAACTCAAAACATTCCAATTATGCACTTTATTTAGGTTTTTATTAAAGAATAAACATATAACAAAATAAAAGAAAAAAATAAAAGAAAAATCGTCAAAAAGCTGAATTTTGGTCTTCCACTAAAAAGTTCATAACTTCGCCATTTTTCCATATATTTTTATCAACATTAGCTTGTTTTTTTGTACAAATGTAAGCTTTAGGAAAAAAAATTAAACTGGAGTTATCTGTTTGATTTAAACCTTTCCCAGGACGATATGTAAATTTTTGATCTCAATTTTTGCCATAAAAACAATTAAAAATTCATATTTCAAAAACGCTTCCATAAAAAAAATTGAGTATGATTTTCGTGTTTAGTGGGTCAAAATACATGGAAAAATTATAATGGAATATGGTAGGCAGAATTTTTTTTAGATTTTGTAAACTAGTGTAATTAATAGTCATTTTTATGTAAAATATTTTACATATTAATTAATTAAATGTTTAAAATGTTCTATATTATTCTGGTCTTACTTTTTCAAAAAATTTTGGTGTGATGTTCCGGCATGCTTCAACTATTCGATGTCGAAGATCTTGTAGATAAACTTACGACTTAATGTATCCCCATAAATAAAAGTTCAATGGGGTTAAATCTGGTGATCTTGGGCGCCACTCTAACGGAAAATGCAAGTTAAGCCAATTTCTGACTGGGAATGCATAATGCGGTGGTGCAACGTCTTGTTGGAAGTAAAGGTTCTCCTCACTAAGTATCAGGTTTCCATCCCTATAGGGATGAAAACCTAATATATCTAATTAATACATCAATAGTATCTTCTAGTAAATTTAAGTAATTATCTCAAGTGAGATTTTCTTCATTAAAAATTGGGCCAACAATTTTATTTTCCAAAATTTAATTTTTGAGGGTGGTGAATATCCTTCACTGTAAAAATGTGAGGATTTTCATTACTCCAGTACCTAGAATGTTGCTTATTGACCTGTGTGTTTGGGTAAAACGTGCATTCGTCTCTGAAACAAATATTTTTAAAAAGGACAGTTAATAACAGTTTAACGTGCAACAATTTTAGTTTTAAATCAGTCTTAGGAAATTTTTATTTTTAAAACGTTTTGAGGTATTGCAAACAATTTTTTAAAGTATCATAATTTGGTGGCAAATTAAATAACCATAAATTAATTTTTCTAAAAATTATGTGAAAATTAAATTGAATGTTATAAACTCAAATTTGCAAATTTCAAATTTTCTAAATTGATCTAAGGGCTTAATTATTATGTGCCTAGTATGCCGAGCATATGCCTTGCCTGTTTCAAGCACGTGCAGGGCACAAGAAGTGAGAATCAGCCTTTAGAATCGTTTAATTTTTTGTTTTTGCAAATTTTAATTCTAGATAAAGATATTTGCATTAGAGTAGGCCAAAATAATTTTCTTTTTGAAATCCAATAACATAGGCCCTTTAAAATTTGTCAACTTGTTAGAAATTTGATTAATATCTTCAGCCTCTGCAATTACCTTTATAATAGTGTTTGTCGTAGAAAAAGTATAGTATGCAACTCGTTTACAAACTTTTTGGACACTTGATTAATTTAATTTAATTAAAATTCGTGAATAAAACAGAGCTTATCAAACTTGATACATAATATACTAATATTTATTATGTTTATGTAATAAAGTTTTTTAATCCAATTTTAAATTTAAAATTGTAACCCACACAAAAATATTTACCATTCAAAAAAATCACTGGCTTGTAAATGTTAACACCCAAAATGTCGACACTAATAAATTGAGAGCAAAATGCAAATACAATTCCATTGAGTTTCCATGTCAAATCATATTATACTATGAAACATAAAAAGTCATTGGTGCGTGTTCGCAATCCTTTTATGTAAATATTTATTATAGATTGTTATACGAGTATCATTTCACATTTAACAGTATCATGTTTAGCTGAATTCATAACACTTTTGCTGCAAAATCATTTTTATTAAGTGTTTTTATGTATAAAAAAATATTCTACAATTTTTATGATTAATATTTACTTTCATTCAACATTAGTCATATTGTTAAAATGTTAATAGTAATACGTTGTATTTTTATGTTTTGTAAAATAGTAACTTAATTAAAAATATTTCATATAGTATTATTCACTTACATACACAAGTAATTAATAGACATGTAGATTTATTATATTTACATATATTTTTGTAAATATAAAATAAAAAATGTTATTTAAAAAAACAGTTATTTTCTTTTTATTTTTTATGAAACAAATATTTGCAATAATCCGTGGCGTTTTAGTCATAGGTTGAAGTTGGCAACAGTTGCATTCGGGATTTTTAGTCACGGGCTGAAGTTAGCTTGATTAGAAATTTGTCGATAGATGTCAGATGTAAAACGAATGGTTAACAAATAACATTATATTTAAATTCTTTTTTGTACGACGAGTAGGTACATAAAGTAGTTGTTTATTTAATTTTCTATAGGCATTTATATTAAACACTCGCTCGCAAGCGTTGCTCGTGCTTAATTAAAACTTGTGACTTTAAAGCCGTTTATCAAATATTTGTTTTTTATTATAATTTTATTTTAAAATTATTCAGAACTGAAAATAAATTTATACAGGTTGGCATAAATTAACCTTATGAATAAAATGCTCCATAAGTTATAGACTATAACTTTTGTAACTGTCAATTATAAACATAATACATAAATAGTAAGTATTGTTTAATTTAACAATGTATTTTTAATTTTTATACATAATAATATTTTAACATTTTTTTATAGTTTACAATTACAAAAGTTATAAATGATGTTTTACGTCACCCTGTTTTATTTAGGTAATAGTTGATAATTTTTATTGTACAGGCACTAACTAAAAAATATTGACACATTAAAATTAAAAAGAATTTATTCGTATGTACTCACATGTTGTAAATACTGTTTTTATCTAATGTATAAATCGAATTCTAAATAAAATTATGCCAAATAATTTATTAAAGCTTATTTTCAATGTTTTAAAGTGTTTATTTTTCTTCCCACTAATACGTTTTAATTTAATCGAGGTAATGACTTAATTGCAAAAATATAGATATTTAGGTAAAACTATATTTTATAAAAGTTTTATTTTATTAATTTTTTAATTTATAAAACTTTTTATAATATTTTTATAAAATAATTGTGGTAGTCAATACTAAACGTTTGGGAATGATTACCAGAGCAACTCCCCAATATTGTTTTTTTATGAATCGGCTATGCATTTATGCTTTGTCATTTTGTGTCAATTATCTTGTTCATTTTATTGATTATAGTTGAATTTTGGTAAATTATTTAATTATTTAATTGTGTATATACAGGGTGGCCCATTAAAAACAGTCCAGTAAGCTTTACGGCTTTGTATGTAAAAATAAAAAAAATTCAGGGGGACTTATTTAAACATTAATTTCATTACTGTTACTTCAACCCCTTAGCGGGGCTGGCATTCCCCCTTATTTTTTCAAATCAGAAATTAGTCAAAAATTACTAATTACTACTGTTATTAGTGGCTGCTTTTTCACTTATACCATGGGATACCATGGTATCCCTGACATTATTGTCAATTCTTATGTAAAATCGTCCCCTGAATCCGAAAATACTGTCAAAAATTATAAAAGTAGAGCCTTTACTCTGGCACATTGATTGTTTATAAAATTTAATTCAATAATTTCCACTATCTCAGCAATAGAATAAACGATTTTTTATCTAATCGAAAAAAAATAAACGCACATAAATAACAAACTATCCTTACTACTTTACTGAAAATAAAGTCGATTTGTCGACTAATATTTGTTAGTTTAAAAACAATTTTTTCAACGAATTTTTTGCTTTACAAAATTTATAAATGAGCGGTTCAGTAAAATGTCCTAAATTCTATTGCTCGGCGACGCGTAATATCAATTTAAAAAACAAAGGGAAATTTTAAATAAAAGCTAATGCCCTTTCAAAAGATGTATCATATCATAGCATAGCATAGCATTAAGTTTGTACGTTGGCACTCTGAAATGCGTAAGAGACATTTATTTTTAATTAGTTTTGTAATTACTAAAAATATTGTAAGTGCCGTTAAAACCACCATAAATAATAAAGTTTTATTGCAAAACACACAAATTCGTGATTATACTTTTCATTAATTTTTGCAGACTGCAAGTTAAAAACATTTATTAACAAAATTAAAGTTAAAAGTACGATCAAGCTATCCTACAGGACTTCTGCAAAGTCAGTAACAGCAGGTGAAGCAAATTTGCAGTCATCATTATTATGACTTGCAATTAGTCTGAGATTTAATTAAGGCATATCGTTATATTTTACGTTTGTAATTATAACTCGTTTAAATGATCTTTATGTGCTTTATTATTATACTTAATTAAGTTACTTCTTGGAATAACTTTGATTAAAAATACCTTTATTCAAAAAAAAAAAAACAGTTTGTCGTGTGTTGCTTTTAAATAAAAGAACTACTAGTGGTGGCTCGTGGTTATTTTTATAACCCCCTTCATAGTGAAATTCTTAGACCACAAAGTAAATTAACTATTTAGAAAGTCTATTTTATGCACAAAAAAAGCACGAAACGCATTTTTCCTATTTTGCCCATTTGCATGGTTATAATTTTGTTTATGTTTCTATGTAGATTAGAAATCTCACATTGCTCTTAATAAATACAGTGGCCTTTCAAATAGTATATTATTATACGAGCATATGGTTAAGTTTATGTCACGAGCGTAGCGAGTGGCATAATTAACCTGAGTGAATAATAGCTCATTATATGTGAGTAGAATACTATGCTTTGTCCACGACTACTATTGACTTTTAACGGATTTTAATGCAAAAAAATTTATATTTATTATAACCTATTTGACATTAACAAAACCAAAAATTAAAGATGCCTATGACTATTTTTAAAACTATTTATTTATATTAATTGTAATATATATATAAAATATACCAGTAAAACTGACTTTGAGAATGAATTAATTTTCTTGGTCGCTCTCCAGTCCATAAAGGTGTTGTACACAGATACGTACAAATTTTGGGATTTTTCAGGCAACAAATTCAGGGAAGTGACTTTTGCAGCTTCTGTTATCTCCGGTGGAGTACACAATATATCTTCCTCACTATCAATTTCCATTGTTAACGTATTTTCGAAATTTTAACAGGAATTATTATTGCACCACCGCATAATTATTAGTTGTCAGTTCAACTGACTCAGTTGATTACATGGCTTACTACCTACTTGATAATTCTATTATTTATAGATTATGCAGTATTTTATTTCCAATGAATGTTATTTTTTAGGTAATTCGTATTTCGAAAAGTGACTTCTGTGATGTTTTGTTGAGTACGTAACATCTCTTCATCTTTCACGCTTTGATTTTTTATGTATAATTTAAGCTTAATAATAATTTGTAACAAAAATCGTGTGCTAAATCGAAGTTATGACGTTTCAAATTGACAGCAATTTATGCTAAGCTTGTCATGTCATGTCAATGGCTTACTTATTTGAAATAGTCTACTTAATGTTAAATTTTTATTCAATTGCATTAAAAAAACATATTAAAGTAATACTTTAACAAGACTTTTATGATTGGTATAAAGTTAGCTAATTAAAGTGCCTGGCTATAATTGCCTACACGAACTTATAAGTGCTTGCCAGATACAATCTATATCGTGTGTCCTATAGGAACTCTGTACCAGTGAATAATGATTATTCACTGCTATTATTCACTCTGTGAAATATGACTATCATTTTGCTTTATAAAACTCATTTATAAAGTATATATTATAAGGTAGTCGTGGATAAAATATTTTATACTGTAATGTGGAAACTCAATTAGAATTACCCTTTAGTTGTAGATTGGGTTGTTACATATATCGCATCAATAATTAATTCAAAATCGTACAACCAAACAGATTATGTTAGTTAAATAATTAGGGCAGCTTTGAATCGGCACAAATTATATTGTGTAGACAAAGTATCTGACGTGCAGTGGTTTAATTAGTGGGCACATTTTCGACGGAGCATTATTCAGAGATAATCGTGTTCTATCACTAAAACAATTAGGGCTTTTGTCTATGAAATATGCCCACTTTACTCTAATCGAGACAAAACATGTTTTTAGGTTACATAAGGTTTAAGTAGGGAACAAATTAGAAACACAATTTTTTATGCAAATCAACCACTTTTGACAAAATTAATAATATTTTTAAACTCACACAAATGGTTGATACAAAATTCTGTAATTGGAAACAGTTTTGATACGTTAGAAATGAGCGCTTTTGTGTTTATAAATTTGGCATCTGGTGCTGTTTGGCAATTATTCTTTGACTGGAAAGTACCTATAGTAATTACAAACCTAACTGTAAAAATACAAGAACGTTGTAAATGTGTCTTTCTCGCATGTGGTGCTAACGTACAAACTTAAAATTACTATAAAAGTATGGTAGGGGGACATCCATTAATTACGTGAGATAAAAATAGGGGGGAGGGGTCTAGCAAAATCTCACCAAATCTCATGTTAAGGGAGGGGGGGTCATTAAAAATCTCACGTCAACTTTTGGGTTTAAAGAAAATGTATTATAATTTAAATTTGTCAAAAAAAAGTAATCAATTTTTTGGGTTTATCATATTGTCCGCAAAGAAAGTGGGAATATTCTCCTAACAATTCTTAAGTCTTATAAATGCCGCTACATGGAATATTCTTTTTATGATGACTGGGTTAACCAAAAAGCGGACATTTGATTACGCTAGGAATATTCCTGGGAATATTCAGGTACGCTTGGAATATTCCTCGTAATATTCCTGAAATGTGCAGGGAATGGGATTTTGCGGTCTGCTTAAGCATTAAGAAACTCATTTCCAGCATGAATTTTTAATAAATATCTGGTGTGATATCATTGGGGATCATTTTATTGGTCCATTTGAACTTCCTACGCGATTAAATGGACAATATTACTTACAATTTTTACTTGATGAAGTTCCTGTAACTGTAAGGCATAATATATGGTTTATGCAAGATGGAAGTCTGGAAGCATTTAAATGGCCGCCTCGTTCTCCAGAACTTAATCTGTTCGACTTTTATGTATGGGGCTACATTAGGGTGATTCAAAAAAAGCCTTTTTTTAAAAATGAACCCGCACTGGCCTAAATTATAAAGATTACATTAAAACTAAAATATTGATACCAAAAAATCCAAATTCGATGAATATTTAGAGGTCGCTCAAATCAATTTTCGTATTTTTGCACATTCGAGCCGCGAAATTATTACTGCACAAAATAGTAAATAACTCCGTTAGTTTTTAATCGATAATATTAAAAATTTAAGGGTTACCTAGTTTTTTAATACCCTCTGAGACAATGTATTGAACTTTACAGAAAAAAAAAAATTTTTCATGAAAAAAAATAATTTGTTAATAAAAACGTATCATCTTATAAAATAAGCAACAATTGGAATCGCACTATGATGGTACCGTAAAAAAACTAAGAAAATAACACTTAAACTATTTAGTATACAGAAAACCTGCCGAAAGAAATATTTTATTTGATTTATATAAAATATAACCTAAAAATATTTAAGTAATTTAGATTTTTCCCATTTTCAAACGATTTTATAAATAATTTATATCCGTTTTATTAATTATGACGTATTTTTATAATATTTCTTTATTTTTGATACCATATTTAATTAATTACACTAGGTAGTTATTAAATTAGGTCCTTTTTTCAACAAAAATAAAATAACGTTAACTACAAAATTATTCACTGCATTGATATGGCTTAAGCAGAAATTTAAATTTTATTAAAATTATTGACATACAACAATTCTCAAATTTTGATACCAAAATTATTTGATTCTGTCTAGATGTTGCTAAATTGACATACCACAATAATAATTATTATTCTTAAATTTTGATAGTAGGACCTACTACCATGGTAGGTAGTTGATAAATTATATAAATAGGTAGTTGATAAATTATATAAATATAAATATATATACATTAGGGTGCTTCAAAAAAATTTTTTTTTCGCTCTTACCCTCTCAAATGTTTTTATTTAATATAAAGAAAATCCTCACCAAATATGGGCGTTCCAGCTCAACTCTAAGAGGTCGCTGTTTTTATTTTAGGTTCCTATTGAATTAACATGGGAAAAAATAATTTTATATTTGGAATTTTATACCTCTGTATCAAAGTAACTTATGGCAATGATTATTGCAGTTTCTTATATAAAATTTAACGCTCTACAAAAAAGGTCTCTTATTAATTTTCGATAAATTGATTTCTTCTAGAGTTATTCGAGGTCAAAGTTTGATTAACATCAAATTTTCTGTTTTTTTTTTAATTTTATGGTACAATTAGCAGACTTGAGGTGGAAGGGGGCAAAACAAGGCAGCGGAGGGGGGCAAAATGGGGTACCCAAAAAATGAGCATATGAAAAGTTTTCCAAAATTGTACCATCCTTTTTCTTGGTGAGTAAATATATTGTCAAATGATTTAGAAACCGAAAAAAACAATAAAACAAAAAATTTACGAAACTTTTTGGGTGCCCCAGCGGGGGGGGGACAACGCTGCCTTGTTTTGCCACCTTTCACCTCCCGTCTGCTAATTATACCATAAAATTAAAAAAAAACAGAAAATTTGATGAAAAGGATTTTTTTTATTTTAATTATAAAAAGGACATAAATTAATAACTACTTAGTGTAATTAATTAAATATGGTATCAAAAATAAAGAAATTTTATAAAAATACGTCATAATTAATAAAACGGATATAAATTATTCATAAAATCGTATGAAAATGGGAAAAATTTGAATAACTTAATTAATATTAGGTTAGGTTTTATATAAATCAAATAAAATATTTCTTTCGGCAGGTTTTATGTATGCTAAATAATTTAAGTGTTATTTTCTTAGTTTTTTTACGGTACCATCATAGTGCGATTCCAATTGTTGCTTATTTTATAAGATGATACGTTTTTATTAACAAATTATTTTTTTTTCATGAAAAAAAATTTTTTTCCGTAAAGTTTAATTCACTGTCTCAGAGGGTATTAAAAAACTAGGTAACCCTTAAATTTTTAATAATATCGAATAAAAACTAACGGAGTTATTTACTATTTTGCGCAGTAATAATTTCGCGGCTCGAATGTGCAAAAATACAAAAATCGATTTGAGCGACCTCTAAATATTCATCGAATTTGGATTTTTTGGTATTAATCTTTTAGTTTTAATGTTATCTTTATAATTTAGGCCAGTGCGGGTTCATTTTTAAAAAAAGGCTTTTTTTGAATCACTCTAGGCTACATGAAATCTCTTGTCTACAAGACTAAAATTCATAACCGAGATGAACTTTTAGCCAAAATTTAGCCGCAAATTCTATAAAAAATATCAACGCAAAGTTTAAAAAAAAAATCATTTAAAAAGAAATTTAACAAACTGTACTAGAGTAAATGGTGTCCACTTTCAACAACTGATGAAATAAATGTAAGAATTCTTATTCGTTTGTTTTTAAATTAAAGTGTTTTTATACTAAACCTAATATTTTATTTAAACAACTTTTACAAGCATCGCAATATTTAAAAGGAAATATCTCGATAACGGCTTAAAATATTAATATCAAACAAGTAAACATTTTCATTATTTCGCATAATAATTTTAATAATAGAAGGGGTAAAAAAAGTAAGTATTAATTCATCCAATTCAACAAATAATGACATATTTGTATTTCTCGTCTTTAAAAACTATCGTGTACAAGTTTTAAGTTTGATACATTAAATAGTTTTCCAAATACAACAAATTTTCAAAAATCAGATCTCACATTTATCGCCCTGTATCTCGTGTTAATCGACCTATTTTGACCTTCTATTTCTACAGTTGCTGTATTGTCCATTAGTTAAGGGACACCCAGTATAATTAAGTAATTTAGTTTTATATATTTTTAATTATTTCCAAACTTTTAGTATTGAATACCACATATTTATTAATCCTACCTATATTGTGAACAGTTTTACTATAAGTTAAAATTAATATTGTAATATATTCTAAATTAAAATATGAACTTTTCTTCTTGTAATGATAGCTAACCATCTTCTTCTAAAATCCAAAAACGAATTTTAATTTTAAGTGAAATCTGATTTAAAGTAAAAATTATATTAAAACATTTGTATTTTTTTAATAAAACTTATACTGAAGGTATCAGTCAGTGACGGATTTATCAGATGGGCTATGGAGCATTTTCCCATTGAGCCCCCTTTAAAAAATATTTTTAAAATGCCCCTGTTAGATAAGTCCTTTGAATATATGATGATTTATGAAAAAATTTCATGTTTTTAATTTGCATCTGATTCTTCTCTGGCGAATATTCTCTATACTTTAAATTAGTGCTACTTTCGTGTTACAAAAACGTATCAAACTTCGATTGTATCAAAACACTTGCAATGGTTAAAATTGATAATAAATGAAATACGACAAATACGTTATAATACGAGAGATAATCCAGGCTACTATTCACGAGGATGCATCCTTATGGGGTAAATCATCTGAGTGAAAACGCGCATTATATATATATATATCTATAGATGTTTTTTCCCTTTGACAGATAAACGATTTTATTCAGGGTTTTTGATAAAAATTTGATAGTGAAAATTAGTTTAAGATTAATTTTATATAATTGTACTTAGAAATTATAGTTCTTTTATCTCATAAAAGCGATTAATCGCATAATATTTTATTTTTAAAATTTGCAGTGTTTTGAAAAATTAACACATTGCGAAATAAAATATTTACAATTTGTAATACTATAATAATTAAAAGAAGTTTTTTGTAGAACAATTATTGATGGCAGTGCTAATAAAACCAAAAACTCATGTTTTTAATATTTTATTGTTTTACATACGCAAAATATCACACATGTAATTTTTTTTATTTTTGTACAAAATATGTGCAAGAAACATTTTGGTGCGTTTTAAGTACAATTTACACATCGTATAGGCCTACTCAAGACTAAATTTAAAATACAACACAAAGCAATAAATAATTAAACTGGTCAATAAAACTTAATCCCCTCCTTGTATTAAAAAATCATTCAAACTATCCATGTAATCCGTGTTAATCGACCTATTTTGACCTTCTATTTCTACAGTTGCTGTATTGTCCATTAGTTAAGGGACACCCAGTATAATTAAGTAATTTAATTTTATATATTTTTAATTATTTCCAAACTTTTAGTATTGAATACCACAGGTTTATTAATACCTATATTGTGAACAGTTTTACTGTATTCTAAATTAAAATATGAATTTTTCTTCTTGTAATGATAGCTAACCACCTTCTTCTTAAATCCAAAAACGAATTTTTAGTTTTAAGTGAAATCTGATTTAAAGTAAAAATTATATTAAAATATTTGTATTTTTTTAATAAAACTTATACTGTAGGTATCAGTCAGTGACTGATTTAACAGGCTATGGAGCATTTTCCCACTGAGCCTCCTGCCTTTAAAAAATATTTTTAAAATGCCCCTGTTAGATAAGTCCTTTGAATATATGATGATTTATAAAAAATTTCATGTTTTTAATTTGCATCTGATTCTTCTCTGGCGAATATTCTCTATACTTTAAATTAGTGCTACTTTCGTGTTACAAAAACGTATCAAACTTCGATTGTATCAAAACACTTGCAATGGTTAAAATTGATAATAAATGAAATACGACAAATACTTTATAATACGAGAGATAATCCAGGCTACTATTCACGAGGATGCATACTTATGGGGTAAATCATCTGAGTGAAAACGCGCATTATATAGATGTTTTTACCCTTTGACAGATAAACGATTTTATTCAGGGTTTTTGATAAAAAATTTGATATCTAAAATTAGTTTAAGATTAATTTTATATAATTGTACTTAGAAATTATAGTTCTTTTATCTCATAAAAGCGATTACTCGCAAAATATTTTATTTTTAAAATTTGCAGTGTTTTGAATAATTAACACATTGCGAAATAAAATATTTGTAATACTATAATAATTAAAAGAAGTTTTTGTAGAACAATTATTGTTGGCAGTGCTAATAAAACCAAAAACTCATGTTTTTATTATTTTATTGTTTTACATACGCAAAATATCACACATGTAATTTTTTTTATTTTTGTACAAAATATGTGCAAGAAACATTTTGGTGCGTTTTAAGTACAATTTACACATCGTTTAGGCCTACTCAAGACTAAATTTAGAATACAACACAAAGCAATAAATAATTAAACTGGTCAATAAAACTTAATCCCCTCCTTGTATTAAAAAATCATTCAAACTATCCATGTAAAGAAGTATTTTTAGAGTTTAAAATACCCAGTCTTTTTAAGTATACATTCCTTAAAAAATATTTAAATTTTATTGACAGCTTTAATTATTTATTTAGGTACATTAACTAAATTTTGATTAAATTTATTTTTATTATAGGTACTAAACAAATGTATTAGCTAAAGTATGAATGTAGCTAAAACTCTATACACCGGTTTTAATTAACTTTTAAAGATAATAATGGTAAATATTATTTATATAA
This sequence comes from Brassicogethes aeneus, assembly GCA_921294245.1. Lineage (NCBI taxonomy): Eukaryota > Metazoa > Arthropoda > Insecta > Coleoptera > Nitidulidae > Brassicogethes > Brassicogethes aeneus. The sequence goes on from OV121133.1 coordinate 13,229,590, forward strand.
GTAAGTACCTTTTATCGATAATATCCCTGTATATTTTCCGACGGTTGGGTGTTTTTTGAATTGGAAAATTATATTTGTTATACCATCAATTTTCTTTCTTTTTCAATGTGAAAGATTAATATTATTATAAAGGGTGTAAGTAAAATGCTTGCAAAAACTTCACAAACGTGATTTATATGATTAAATTGTAAAAAAAAAATTATATTGACATTTTTATTCACACTTTTGATATTTTTGAAGTGAAAAGTTTAAAATGTGTCTTCTATGCAAGTAGTGATTTTAAAGTGCCAACGCGTTGCAACGTACAAACTTAAAAATACTAGAAAATTATGAGAAACAAAAACAAAAACCAAAACACAGAGTAGGTCATAAAATGACCTTGGGGGATATTGGGACTTTTAGTATTAAATATAAAGACATATTAAAAGAATGAAAACGTAATGCCCATTCTTATGTATTGTAAGTATTAGTGTGAGCCGTACTGTCAGTTTAAACTTTTAGTATTCAGTGCTAGCAATAGCAAATTTACTTAGCTTCGAGCATTATGTTTTAGTGAAGTTTGGACAAGCATACCAGTATTACCTTGTATATTATAAAATTCTATTGACGTACAAAAAATGCTTAAAAAATATACAGCGATATTCTTTACCTGAAAATACATCCACATATACAAGGTTATGTTATGTTTATAATTAACACATAAAAGCTTACAAGGATTACAAAAATTAAATTGTTTTTTTTTTAATTTTAGGTAGGTCAATTTTTACAGAAAGGTCACCAAAGTTTTTTTAAGCCCAAAATAGTTGGACCGATGTCAATAAAACATTTACTTTGATCCTATTTATTATATATTATTTGATTTAATATTTAATCAGTTCTATAGACACCCTGTCATTAAAAGTATTAGTTATGGTTACATAAGTATTTTTCAATATACAGAATTTAAAAAATTATGTTTAAAACATTTGGAAAAATCTTGTTTGTTATAATTTGTTTAACCTGTTTAAAAAAATGACAGTTTAAACGAAGTATTTCGAAAATTATTGGACAAGGGAGTTAAAATTTTATATAACCACAACTTATGCCTTTATAATAATTTCATAAGGTTACATGAAAACAAAAATGAAATTTTAGTAGGATCATATAGTTTTTTAAAAAGTAAGAGGTAGCTAACATAATTTTGATGTTTTCATGTTTTTATTCTTTATACAAGAATACTCTAAACATTCATAAACATTTTCGATTCAGAACCGATTGTCCCTATTAAAAATTTAACCTTAATTTTCACTATTATGTTTTTCATGGGGTAGTTAATTTTAACATATGTGATTTTAATGTATGTAGTGAGTAATTTATAGTTTTTAAATTGACTTCAATTTGGTCAAGTTTAGTTATGATAAAACATCAAAAATGTTTATTCTTTTTTAAAGTTGTGATTTTACACACAAAATGCAAAATACTTGTACAATACTCGTATATATACATCCAGTAAAATCAACAAATGTGTTAAAAAACTTTACACCCCATAGCTTCTTTAAAAATTGTAAAATTTCTTAATTGATAGATTTTTGCCTTGTGAGATATGCACCATACAATAAAAATGTAATCCTTCGAGAAATATTTTAAAGGATGACGTTTTTACTATAAAACAGTTTCAATTTTTTATCTACGTAATGTACAATTCGACTTGTATTAAGTAGGTAGTATCTATTTAGTATGAAAATAGTTTTATTTTTCTATACATCTACACAAATATGGGTAAAATAATTTAGGTACACAGGATAAACCAAGTATCTATTTATGGGTATTTTAATTAGAAAAACAGAAACGTTTTGTAATTACAAGTCTATTAAAATGGCATTTCTAAAATAATTTAAAAAAACTGAAAACCATTAAAACAAAAAATTACGAATTGGATACAAATATAGATAAATGTTTATGTTTACATGTGAAACCTTTTTTTTTAATTTACAGGAATAACAAAGCTACAACAGTTTTTGGTTTTGACAAGTTTATACTTTTATTCTAATATTTTTAAATCCGTTTCTTTTAAATTGTATTTTAATAGCCGCAACTTTTCTTCGATCTTGTAGTTCTTTAAATAAAAAAATACCCATTATAATGTATAAACATAAAAAATACTTGGTGAACCCTATATATTACATACATTTATGTGCGTAAATATGTTTCTATTGTGTTATTAAAACATGGCTTATTTTACATACAACACCTTTTTAAGTTTAAACTTTTTCAGTCCTTACAGGTTTTAAATAAAGAAAAATGGGTTATTTTTCTGATTTTAGTTTTTAATAGCAATCAAGGTTTTAAGATTTGTTTTGTTTTTAATGAAGTATTGTATATAAAATATTTATTTTTCTTAAATGACACTTTTTGAGTGTCTACTACTAAAATATTGTAACTCCTTAACCTAATAAATGCATTGGTACGGTTTCCAATAATTTTAATTATTTTTTAAAATACACACACATTTTATATTAATAATAATTTAATTTAACATTTACAACAAAATTATTTCATTTCTGCAAGGCATTCAATACAGTTCTTTTAGCCCAATCCTAAATATACAGTGAGCACGTAATAATTTTGTTTATTTTAAAAGTAAATCTTATGTGGCTAATTTCTTATAAACCTTGTACAGAATCTAAAAAATAAGTAGTTGGTTATGATCAGTTTGCACGACCTTTTCACCACCATCAACTTCCCATTGAAAAAATATGACCTTTAGCGAATACAAAATTTTGAATACAATTTGTTCCTCAAAAAGTGGTATTTAATGTCTTGTTTAGCATAACTAAATTTTTACGCGCTCCCTGTATACAGTTTTGAAATTCAAAATAAATACAGTCTTTAATTAGCCAATCATTTTGTTCCTTTAACCCCAGATTTAAGTTTTTTAGCCAACACAATTTTAGGTTATTTTAAAACCTGCTAACGTATTTTTGTTTACACACTTTTGCTTTTTCATTTTATATTTTATATTTCATAAAACTATAACGAAATACATAAACGTTAACTTATTTAGATTATTATAGTTTTACAATTACAATACAAGAACAAAAGTGGTTTACACAATATATTATTTAGACATACATTAAACAATATATACAGGAAAATGCAAAAGCTTACAAAGCTTTCACAAAATTATGTATTTCTTTTTTATGAGATCTCTGAAAGCACCTATTTTTCTTTCTATATTACAAATCTATAAATAGGTTTTAATATTTACAATTATTAACTAACACAATTAAATAATAATTTAGTTAGATATCATAGCCTTAAGATTATTTTATATATTTAAATGTATTATAAATTAAAGTAAAGAAGTAATTTTGCTTCAGACTTTTACAGTGGTAATTTTAAGACGCAACGCATTTTTAATAACAATAAATTTTATTAAAACAGTATGATCAGGGATTAAGTTACAAAGTAAAAATAAAAAAAAATTATACGGCCAAATTTATTAAGAAAGTCGGCATTTTTTTTTTACCTCAGTTTTTTTTCTTTGGACAAAATATGCCAATAGGACTTTTCCTTGCCACTTGAAAGTTGTATAAGTTTTGCGATGTTCTGAGTTTTTTGGTATTGTTCAATATCTGTATTTTTTTTACTTTGAGGCTTACTCAGTTTTTTATCAGTAAAAGATAATTTTACATTAAGGAATATAATTACAACTAATTCAGGACATTGTTAAAAGTTTGTTGACGAAATTAAAATGCTCAAGAAATGTTTATTTAATGTATGCGCATAATAGTCGTACAAAAAACAGTACAAGCATCTCGAACATCTAAAAATAAATTAGTTAAAAGTTTTCAAAGTGAAAAAGCATTCACTAATAATTGTAGTCTACAGCAATTTGTATCCCGTACATTTAACATTTACATAATAATTATGTAAAATTGTCCCCTAAATCTAAAAAGACCGTCAAAAATTATAAAAGAAGGGCAGTTTTCAATTCCATATTATATAGAAAAAAACTGTTCTACTTTTGAGAACATTTTCGAACTCAGCGGACAATTTTACATAGGAGTTGAATGCTAAATATCCGGTATACAAATCGCTGTAACGATAATTATTAGAGGCTACTTTTTCGCTATGTCATGTTTGACTAATTCATTTTTAGAGAGTACTTGCTGTTCTTGATACTTAATATACTGTTTGATTTTTCATAAACCGTTAGAGATATTAATTTTTGACGTTTTAGTGTTTTTCAACCTTCTTGAATATTGAATATATTCTTTAAATATTTTTTTTACTTGTAATTACAACTAAAAGATATCCGGCTACCCTCCAAGGACCGTTATAAAACCATGTCAGTGACGTGCGTATTTAATTTCCTTTTCATGACACGCGTAGCGAAAATGGCGAATTTCTTGGGAAAGCAGACGACTAAATTTTCGCATCTACTAAAGATTTTGTTCCTGTAAACGTGAAGGTTAACTCCTATACTTGTATTAAGGTTGAATTTTTGAACTATGCTCCGCTCAAGAATGTATAAAAGCGCGATCCTTTTCTCGCTATCTCAAAAGATAGAGAAAGTCGAATTTTCGTTGCGCTTGTTATGAAAAATAGTGTACATATGCGATGTACTATTTTATTGAGACTGTTAGTGTCCACAGTAGATACTGATTAATAAATCAAGTGCAGGCAGTAATAAATATTTTATACAAGAGCCTCACAGGAAGAGAACAAAACATTATAAAGGCCAAAGATAAAATTAAAGGATTTCTCGCAAAGCTTCGTTTGTGGTCAAAGTCTTTAAAATATATTCCCTTGCGTTCAGAAGATTGTCGAAGAAATTGCAACGGACCAATCGTTGGTAATAAATTCTCACATTTTTTGCATGATACAAAGATTTGGAAAAGAAACCTTTAAGTAACTATACTAGACTCTGAATCTGACAATATACCTAGTACGAGAATGAAAGAAAATCTTGTAGATTTTCTACTGACGGATGCTTAAAATTTCTAAAAAATAGGACCACAATTCGAGAAATTATTAAAATTAACAGACAAAGCCTCAACCCGTGCTTTTTACCCCCTGCTGGTAGCGACCCACAGGTAGAAAATAGCCATTTACATACCATGGGAGGAAAATAGGGTTTTTCCTCCCGAGAATAGTTTGATGCCCGACGCGAAGCGAAAGGTATTAAATATTCAAGGAGGAAACGCATTTTCCTCATGAGGTATGTATATAGTTTTTTCTATTACCTTTTAACGGTTTTAAGACATTTTAAGCGTTTCGGTTCCTTTTACTAACCCGGTATGGGGCTATAAAATTATAACAAAATATTAAGTAGGTGTTGCGTTGCCGACATGTTAACAACGCTTTGTTTCTATGGTATTTTTGGTAAAACAAACATAACAGTTTTTATAAGCTGTCAGAATGTTTATCATAAATTTGAAATTCTCTCTTTTGAAAATAAGTTCTAGCGAAGAAGACCTGCCGCAATATCTTGCTAAAAAGGCCAGAATATTTGCAATTAATTTCCTTCCTTAAAAATCGAAGGAGCGATATAAAAATAAATAAAGATTGTAAAAAGAATGGTTGGGCAAGCCCGGAGTAAATCTTTTTCTAACAAAATCAAATAGGGCTAGACAAGGAACAAAAACTGCTAATGTAAAATTGTTAAAAAAAAGAGGGAGGATTTTTTTTCCTCCCGGGGAGGAAAAGAGGCATTTTCCTTTTTCGCTCGGGATGGAAAATTAAGTTTTCTAGTAAGGTAGTGTAAAAACACATTTTTTCCAAAGAATCAATAATATTTTTTTAACTTAATACTTTAAAATAGTATATAATAAATTACGTTAATAAATACTTTCGTATTCTGCATTCCATAAATTTGATGAAGTGAGGAAATTTCTTGTCCATTAATTTTTAATTTTAAATAGGATATTTTTTTATTAATAAAGCGTTAATTTTAGAGGAGAAAGGAAAGAATAGGCGAGTGCGCTAGACGGCAGCAAAAACGAGAAATGTTTAAGGCGTTGTTACATGCAAAATATGTTATTCAAATAAGTAAAAAGCAGTCTTTAATTATAATGGGGGTATACTCTATTACGATCATATATTATAACCCAGAAATCAATTTTAGGATGCTTTGCTTTATTTTCTAGGGGCTCTTTACATATACGCTTTTTGCAGTACATATATTTTTCATTAAACTTTTCTGAAAAACACACTTAAATCATTAAAAACAACTTTTCAATGCATTTTTATTAAAGTGCCTTTTTGGACATTACTACTTTTTTAGCATATTTTTTAATTTTATTTATTAAACTGTTAAAACTGTAAAAAATGTAATTTTTTTGTTGATAATTATTCAACAATTTTTTTATTAAAGTTACCATAACAAACATCCACAAATGTGGTTTTGACATGGTGGACCCAAAGCTTATACGTTTTACGTTTAAAAAAAAAGTCAAAGAAAATCTTTTGAATACCATTAAGACATTTGTCTAACATTTCTTATTAAAAAAATAATAAATAATATAGAACTAAATTCATAGTTAAAAACTTAAAATAAAAAAAAAATAATTGAAAATTTTTCAATTAAATATAAAAATATTTTTAATGTCTTAATTACGGTTGAATCATTACACTCTATAACCCCATGTCCCCATCATATCGCAATAGTAAAAACTTGGATAAATGTTATAGGTTTTGTATGAAACAGAATTCTAAACTTATATGAAATAACAAATAAGTAGCTCCTTAGTACTAATAAAGAATTTGATAAAATGTCTGTGAATTATTTTTTAAGCGTGACCAAACCTTGTCCTTATATTTAATGTCTACTTTATCACAAACTGACTAAATAAAAACAGCTTTGTTATAAAATACACTGGAGTTTAGCATTACATATAAAAGAACTTTATTACTGTAGCACAAGATGGCGCTGCTGCAGGCAATAATATTGCTATTATTTTGCGCGTTACAAACAAGCAGATTGTGTTTTTCAAGGTTATCTTTCGTCACGACATTTACTGGTAAGTATTTAAATAAGTATTAAAATAACAAATAAGTAGCTAATTAGTACTAATAAAGAATGTGATAAAATGTCTGTGAATTATTTTTTAAGCGTGACCAAACCTTGTCCTTATATTTAATGTCTTCTTTATCACAAACCGACTAAATAAAAACAGCTTTGTTATAAAATATACTGGAGTTTAGCATTACATATAAAAGAACTTTATTACTGAAGCACAAGATGGCGCTGCTGCAGGCAATAATATTGCTATTGTTATTTTGAGCGTTACAAACAAGCAGATTGTGTTTTTCAAGGTTATCTTTCGTCACGGTATTTACTGGTAAGTATTTTCTTTTTTATGTAAAGTAAACCAATTTCTTTCTTTTTAATTAATGCAATGTTTTATGTGAATTTTTTGTGTGTCACTTGGAAAATAGATTTTTTTATTGTGAAAAATGTCTCCTTCGTGACATTTTTGTCACACTGCACTGCTATCGCTACGACATTAAAACTTAATAAATAAGAGACTCTTTAAGAGAAAATTTACTGCTGAGAGCAACATTAGAATTACCTTTAGTCACTATGGATATGAAAATGTGAAATATTTATTTATTGGAGGTAAATGGGGCTAATTCCATTTATGCACTGTATTTACATATTATGTTAATCATAATTATTTTTGTAATTGTAGGTAAATTAATTAGGAAAAAATATTCTATAAAATGTAACCTTTTAATAGCACTCAAGTAAGACCCAATGTGACGTATTTAGATTTAGATTTAGAGATATTGGACTTAAACCTATAGGTATACATGTAGGTTCAAATATTACGAGACGAGCCGAAGCCGAGTTAAGTCATTTATCCTAATGGAAATGGAAATTTCTTAAGAGTTGAACATTCTATTTTTGCAAAAGTGTTTTTAAAATCATATTATTCGACTATATAAAAATATTGATTCTTATGGGGTAAATGTACACCAAGAAAATTTTCCCAATTTTAAAAATTTGATTTAAAACTGTAAAATTGAATTACTTGTTCATAATTACCATTAATTGGACCATAGACAGCTACATACATAAAACATCATATTTAAACCTATTTAACTTATTTACACATTAAATCAGTTAATTAGTAAAGCTTTCATAGCAAAATCGTCCCAAAATACAGATTTTTCCTCCACCTAGTCAAATAGTGGATAAATAGATCTCATGATAATATTCTTAGTTACAAATAGTATGTATCAAAATACCAATCCCTCTATAATATTGCGCAAGCCGAGCCATGTATTATGTCGTGTATGAACATGGGTGTGCCTGCTCCAAGTCCTCCGTCGGTTTTGTCGTGCTCGCACTGTTCGTACTCGCAATCGAAGTAGTGACTTTGACAGTCGAAACATCGGCATTGGTCCGACATCTTGCACGTTATGCCGAACTGCTTGGCCACCGCTCTGTATAGCTCTTTGCTGGATTTATGCATTATCTCCTGGACTACCGGGCTTGAAGGGGTCGAGGCGCTTTGCGATGCCTGCTGTCTTGTCTGAAAAAATAATAGAGAAATTAGTCGAAAAACTAAATGCACACGGAAAGAACTGTTTAGTAATGATAACTAAAAAATCAAGTAAGTTGGGGACATCTTGGGCATTTTGGGAATAAGTGCTTGTGTGTTGGGATTAAACCCAATAGCTTGGAAATTATTGCTAAACACTAAAGTACTTAGCACAAGAATAAGTACGAACAAATTCTCTCCGTGCATAAAAAATGTATCATAATAGAAAGCTTTTTATAAAATGAGTTCCTAATAATAATAATAATAGTTGCCAAAATTTTAAGAATAAATATCGAATTATAATTGGACGTTGTCTGCAAACAGCAACCACCCATAAAAAATAAGATAATTTGTATAGTAATATGAAATAAGCTTAATGTTGTTCAGGAAAAATCTCCAAACCATACTTAAAACCCATGGTCTTAAAAATCACCATTATAAAATTAATGATATATGATTATTGGTTTGTTAACATTGATATTTAATACATTTAAGTTTATCGATTATAAATAGTATATTACACTTAGGGACTTAAGTTGAATTTTCGGCCATGCGCAGGACCGAGATTTCAACGTTTGGGCCAAACGGTTTGGCCTGTGAAGTGTATACTATTTTTCTTCATACATCGGTTGAAAGTACCTACTTTCATCCCTGCTATTAGGGACGAAAGTAAGTACTTTCGAACAAGGTATGAAGAAAAAAACATTTATAAAAATGGATTTATTGCGATTTATTATGTCAACTTGGCAGTGATGTAATGTATCGAGATACAAGTATCTAGATAGTGGATCTAGATACACTTTATGTACCTATATACGTATCGAGATACATAAAAAAATCAGGATCTAATTTAGTATCTAGATCCTTTTGAAAGTATCAAGATCCTCAGATACAAGATACATTTTATTTTACCCAACCTGATTGCAACAACACACGAAACATGTACATCAAATAGATATCCAATGGACATCCTCTATAGATATGGATATCCAGGATATACATAGAATATCCTGGATATCCATTGGATAAATAAATGTCCGACCCTGCTGGATATCCATTGGACATATATTTTATAGTTATCTATATCTATTGCGTTATAAGGTCCAAACATTTTTTTTCTTTTTCATTCTGAAGTAAATTAGATAGTTTTTGAATGTACCTGTACCCAGATCACATCTGCCAGAGAGTATCTGTATATGTACCTAAATACTGAAAAAAATGTATCGGTTACATCACTGCAACTGGGTAGCTTTCTACATATCTGGGCCTAATTTATATTGCGATTTAGGGATTTATTTTCCAGTAATAACTATCAAATTTAAGCTTGAAGTTTGCGACTAGCAACGAATAAAATTCGCTTGAACGCTAAAAAAGCATCGCTAATAGCGTCGCCAAGTGGCCATTAAAAATGAGTGTTTTTGGAAATAAGGCCGAAAAATATTAAAAATACAGAGAAAAAAAAAATTGGAAGGATTTGTTGAGAAAATCCTGGCTTAAGTTTTTACCGGTTTTCCAAGAAACAGTGGGAATCCAAATGAAGAAATAAATTTTGTGCAGTTCCAGTAAATATATACCTATTAGGTACAATAACTACAAATTTTGGTAATGACTTACGTGAAAATTGTAAACATTTCAAAACATTTAGAAACAGTCGTCTTAAACAGCATTATACATTATTAAAAGCGTTAATTGAGAAAGACTCAACTTAACGGTAAAAGACCAAAAACGGGTATTATATTATGTATTATATCGTCATATCCCTGCAAGAAGTCACTAACTAACATTTTAATATTGAGCTTAACGATAAAATAAATATATGGTATATTTACAAAATGTTATGTATTATATAATTTTAGTACTTGAATACAAATCTTGAATTTTAACGTTATGTTTGTACAATTATTATTTTTTGTTAGATTTCTTAAAAAGGTCATAACTTAAATAAATTATATTAGGTTAAGGTATCATTAGTTAATTCTGCACCAACAAAAATAGTACGGAATTGGATCCTTTGGAAAACATGAAAATGCAACGATTTTGTTCTTGAATTACATTTACAATTAAAACCACAATAATTCAAAATGATCACTTAGATAAAATACACTCTCTAAAAATGAGTTAGTCAAAAATAAATGATTCAGGGAACAACTTTACATAAGAATTTGATGTAAATGTTGGGGATAAAATGGTATCCATGGTATAAGCGAAAAAGCAGCCACTAATTACTGTGGTTTAGAGAGCACACATTAACGTAACTATATAAGCATAAAGGCGTTGAGTTTCTTAATTAATGATTTAAGGCATAATAAATTGACATTGATAACTAAACCAAAGTATTTCAGTTTTCAATTGAGAAGTGAAACCCAAATAACGTGCGAGAATTAGCTGTGCAATTGAATTATTTAAAAATGATGTGCAGTTCGTATACTTTAAATGTATTGTTGACAATTCTTGAATTCCCGCAATGCTACCGAGCGTCATCAGAAGGCGCACGTTGCCAAAACCCGATGCTTCTTTAACGTACTATTGCGGCCGATAAAAAGTAATCGATTCTTTATCAAGTTGCATGTTTTTCTTAAAAATTGGCTATTGTAAGTAGGGTTTTTTACGTCAGTCATGTCAATTAAATTATTTTGACAAGAAATCATAGGTGTATGACATATTTAATTTTTTAATAAAAAAAACTAAAATTATATAAAGCATGTTTATTCGTAATACAAACAAAAAGAACAAATTATTTATTGGGCGACCAAAATAATAGTTATTTATGTCATTAGGTTAAGAAGTAAGGCTTTTTGTGCTAAGCTCAAAGTTTGAAGGCCGACGCGTAGCGGAGGCCTACAATTGAGCGAAGCACAAAAAGACACTTCTTGGCCGAATGGCATACAACATTTTATCTTCAAAGCACTTTATATAGGTCAATTTAATTCAACATGAAAGTGGCATAACCTCACTTTTTTTAATCTCATTTATTTATTAGCTAAAGATTACATTAAATGTACAATAATTATTATTCCTTTTAGAAGCAGTAATAGTTTGCAATACCTAGCTACATGATTTAAGTAGAAATGGATTTTTGTAAGAAAATGGTTTACTTACCCTCTTGCTATTACATTGAATTCAATTAATTGTTTAATAAATAGGTACCTAATAGGTATCTAATTTCAATTTGTTTGCATTTTTATTAAAAAATAGGTAGTTTGGAATGTTTACGCTGTGTTTAACATTTAATTTTACTGAAAACTTAAAGCAAATTAAAATTTAAAGATAATTTAAATCGTAGAAAAAGAAAACACAACTGTGAAACGTCAAATTGCAATGTCCTAACCTCACTTTTTATTTTATTATTCATATTTAATTTTACAATAATTTAATGAAAAATATTAAACATTATAATGTTATAACAGTAAAACAAACAAATTAGTGCTTATTATAAATAAATTAAACCAGTTTAGTACGTTAATTTCTTAGAAAAGGATTAATTTGTCAAAACAATACCCCTAGCGAGAAAAAATCAAACTAATTACTTGCCTCATAAAAATTTTTATCGGCCTAGGCCATAACAAGGTATTTCTTTATCGAATGTTGACAACAATAAAGTTTAAATTATAGACCGCGTGGAGATAAATAAATTTAAACTTAAACTTAAAAAGAAATAGTATACTACGACTATAACAATTATAAAAGATGAGCCAACCAGGGTTGGATGGGCTCAGAAAAACCGGCCCTCGCAATTTTTTCATTCAGCCCTCCCTCGGGCATTATCTTACATAATCTTACACATTTGTAATGATATAAAAACTCCATTAAAAAAAATAATACTTGGTAGAACCACCTTCTCTATAACATTTTGTAACCTCCTGGGCATGGAACTAATTAAATTTAGCATATCGTAATTTTCTTCCAAATTGTTCCACTCATTTTGAATTGCATTAATAAGGTCTTCTCTATTTCTTGGTCTAAATTCATATTTATATATTTTTTTACGAGATATCCCCAAATATTTTCGATTGGGTTTAAATCGGGGCTTCTTGACGATTCCCGGTCACTTTTCCGAAAGTCATTTTCCCGACAGACCAATTTCCCGACAGACCATTTTCCCGACACACCATTTTCCCGACAAAATTTTTCCCGACACCATTTTCCCGAAAGTCATTTTCCCGAAAGTCGTTTTCCCGACAAGCCATTTTCCTGACAAGCCATTTTCCCGACAAGTCATTTTTAAGACAAATAATTTTTACCACAAACGACACAATATATTTTAACTTAGGACGGGAAGCAGATCTTTTTTCCTTAACCAACGTCCCGAGTCCGCCCGCTTCGAAACCAACCCAAACCCAACAACCCAACCCAACCGACCCCGCCCCATTGGCCCTTACAGAATTCCAGAAGGAACAAGCAGATACCGAAATCATTTTTGACCAGGTATGTTTTTCTTTACTAGATAATAAAACTTTTGTCGTGAACATAATCTTTCGGGAAAAGGGCTATCGGAAAAAACGTTTCTTAACTGGATAATAAGATTTTTGTCGTGAACATAGTCTGTCGGGAAGAGTGCTGTCGGGAAAAACGTCGTCGGGAAAATGGTTTGTCGGGAAAATGGTCTATCGGGAAATTGGTCAGTCGGGAAATTGCATTCGGGAAAGTGACCGGGAACCCTTCTTGACGGCCAAGGAAGGGTTGTAATGTGATTTTCTTTTAGCCAATTATGAACCACAGATAAATCATAAAGTGTTACGTGTTGAAACACAAAATCATTATCAAATCATTCTTGCACTGACGGGAGCATTACATCGTTTTAATTTCCACGTATCGGTTCCCAGTTAATCGGCCTTCTACAATATGAATTATACCAGCCCCTGAAGATGATATTCACGCCCACACGTGGACAGAAAATCTTCCGCTGTTGTCAGTTTTGTGGAGGTATTCTTCATCAAACTTATGGTTTCTGGGACGATAAACTCGCAGTTAACATTGTAGCAGGATTGAAATATTTTTTCATCTGAAAAGACTACTCGCTCCCAATATTCAGCGTTTTGATTTAAAACATTATTTGCAAACTCCACTCTTGCCTCTTTATTAACATCCGTCAAGCGAGGCTTTTAAGCACTCACGCAGTTAAATAAACCTTTCTCGCAACCGTTTTCTTGCCGCCCTAACAGATGCTGGGAAGTTGGTTTCCTCTTTGGCTTGAATGGAGTTAGAAAATGGGTTTTGCCTCACATATTCAACCAACTCGTCGTTTACTGGAGTTGTCTTTCTTGGACGCCCAGAACTCATTACCCTACTCAGGTCACCAGTTTCCACCCACTTTTTGTTTAATTTTTGAATAGCGCTTTTGCTGCAGTTTATTTCATCTGCTATTTGTTGTTGAGACCATCCTTCTCCAATTTTGGCGATAATATAGCCTTTCTCTGCTTCACTTAAAGTATGGTAAGACATAATTAAATAATGACTTTACTTAATTTAAGATGACTTTACTTAATTTTATAAAATTATTTTTGAAATGCCACTGCTGAAAACCATATTTACAACGGGAAAATTAGTCGATTACTTTTTATCGGCCGCAATAGTACATACGTGTATATGGTAACTGACGTTTTAATAATAATGACATATATGTTGCAAAATTTGTATAAAAATCCCTCATGAAAAATATGCTCGGCTATAATATGAACTTTCCCCGCCTGGTCTATAATGTACTATTTTAATTATACCTATTAATTTTTTTATTTCAAAAATTTAAGGTAATTACTAGGGCTGTACAATTTAGCCGGTTAGGCCGGCTAAAAAAGTTAAATAAGTTAATTAGCTAGCTAACTGATCAGCTTAGCTAATTTAAGTGGTTAACTAATCTAGCTAAGCTAATTAGCTGGCGGCTTAACCGGTTAATCTGGCTTAGCCCAGCCGTTTGGACGGTTATCAGTTAGCTAATTAGCTGAGCTAAGCTAGATTAACAGGTTAAGCCTCCAGATAATTAGCTATGTTTTAGTTATTTAACAGCATTGGAAATTTTATTTTGTCATTCCACGGAAACATTTCGTGCTCTTGGGTTTTTAACCATTTCGGTGCTAATGTTTCCGTGGAATGACAAAATCAAATTTCCAATGCTGTTGAATAATTGGAACTTCTCACAACACATATCAATATTATTTTTCTTCCTACACTATGATAAACCTTCTTTATATATGATGATCGAGCTGACGATAAAGTTGAATTTTACCGTCTCAATAATGGGCCTAATAAAATCTAATATTGGAAAATTATAAATTTAATTTTTAATATTTAATTACCACCAATATAGATTTAAGTTAAATCTAACTGTGTGTAGATGTCGCTGCATGCTGCAACTTCATTCAGCCTGAAACACATCACTTTACAATATAATATTATTACAGTGTACCTAATATTAATTTGAAATAATATATTTAACGCTAATTTTTTATGCAAATTAATAATATTTTTGGTGGGTGACGTAAAGTTATTTTTGGGCTTACTGTTAAGTTACTTTTATTTCTTAGGTTTCTATAGAATTGCAATTTTAGACATTTTTATTTAAAATTACGAATGCTTACCATAAATATATCCACCAGATGATTTCTTGACCAAAATTCTAATAATAACTAAAAACCTGATTTTGCGAAACTTTTAAAATGCGCCCCCAGAAGGCATTTTCGGACATGGCAACTTTTTTTTTATTTTTACGTGTAGAATATTTATTAACGTTATTTCTGAACACCTTGTATGTTACCAATATTTTATAAAAGTTTATAAGAATTTGTTTTGTTTTTGTTTGTATGACTTGACATTTAAATTAAATAATTTTTGTTCACCAAATAATGTACATTTTTTTAGAAAAAATTTAATTTGGAGTTAGTTTAAACTTAGATGGCTTTTAACTTAATCGAACGATATGGGATTAGACGAAGCGAATGCAATTACCTTATGCATGGAATAATTTAGGGAAATTTTAATGTTTTCAAACTGCTTCAATTCCATTCATGATGCCACATTTTATTTCCGGTATTTTCTGTGAATATTTTATTATTACTTTTATTTACATAATTATTTAAAATAAAGTTATTATCAGAATTACTTTATAAAGCCACTTTTATATTTTCTATCCTATATATACAGGGTGTCCCAGAACTCGCGCCACAGAAAAAATATATAATAATTATCCATTTATAGTTGCTTATCGTTTAAAATACTATAATAGAATATTTTGAATCAAGTTTGATAAGCGTCGAATATAAATTGAGCACGAGCGAAGCATTAAGTGTTTAATAAAATTTACAAACGAGTTGTTTATTATACTTTTCCTACGGCACATATTATAAAAAATAATTTATTACTAATTAATTTAAATATTTGTATCGAGCAACATCTATACAAAAATAGGGTAACCAAAGCTATTAATCTGTTTACCGGATTTTAAAGTGTAAGTGACAATTTGTAAAATTTTCGAAATCAAAATTTCTGCCTTGAAAATGGACAAACATCCGTTTAAATATGATATAGAAGCAGTTTTTTTACAGTGAAAGTGAAGAGGATGTTTTTGTACTAAAATAATAAAATAATTTCCACATTTGGGTATTACTTTAAATTACTTTAAACTTTAAAGTAATTTAAAGTAATACCCAAATAGCTTTAAAGTTTAAAGCTAACCTGAGCTCTTGACTAAAAAGCCTGAAAGCCATTGCTGCTAAGTTCAGCCCGTGACTAAAACGAAATAAAGCCACAGCTTGTCAATGTGTATTTAAAAGATCACTTACATGAAAACATGTATAATAATGGGCGCTTTAAAAGTGGGAGTAGAAAATAGAACTTAATGAAATAATGTCATAAAACGAGTCCAATTATTATAATTGTGAGTTCAATAAAATTTGTTATGGCATGAGTTCTTTATTCGAATGGAAAAATACGAAACGTGCTTATTATAAACATACAAATAGAAAGCTTCTTATTTTGTTGTAGACGCAAACATTTTATTTTATGTTAAAGAAATGTATTTTTATAAGAAATCATAGAAATCCCAAGAAAACATAATTAAACTTCCCAACTGCAAAACAAAGTCTACACTCTTTTTAAAAATGTAAAGTAAATAACTTAATTGAATTCTTTACATTTCCTTTCGTGGCAGTATTCTTGCAAAAATATTCCCCACAGTTCTCAAGGTAAACATTTTACCTTGCCTCGCTCAAAAGCCGTATAATAAAAGACAATGAAAAAGAAAAATCGTTTCGCGGCGAAAATTTCCACCCTTTTGCGCAACTACGTCGCTATAAAGGAACCACATAATTAATATAATTAACACCAGTATAATTTATTTTGATTACTGTACTGGATAAAACAAACACCACAGTAAAGCTTATTAACGATATTATAAGTTATAAGCACCTAGGCAATAGACGTTAAGTGGAATATTTGGAAGTCTAAAGTAATAACAGGGAATATTATTTGTGATTACTAATCACTGCTTAGGCAGAATTTCAAGACAAGTTAATTTCGCATAATTTACATTTTAAATTAATATCTTAAAATATTAGGATTCTATGAACTAGGTAGAAATAGGTTCATAAAAGTTTAATATTCAAAATTATTAATTTAAAATACTTTTATATACCATAATATTTTTAATTTTAGTTTCATAGAAATGTTAAACAAAAATATTTTCAAAATCATATTAAAGAATTAGTAAGTTACTGTAAATAAATATTTATATTGTAAATGCAATAAATTTTCATTTTAGTAATGATTTACGTGAAAATTGTAAGGATTTCAAATCAGTAAAAATTATAAAACAAATAGGTCGTCTAAATTTAAACAGCGCTATGCAATGCAATGCATAATGTGCATTATTAAAAGCGTTGATTGAGAAAGTGTCCACTCAATGGTAAAAATCCCAGAACGGGTATTATATTATGTATTATATAAAATTATTATGTTGCCATGAGTGAGTTTTGGTTAGATTAATTTTTTGTTTTATAATTTAAAGTTAGTTTTTTGATATTTTTGTGTTTGTTTATACACTCACGTGCAAAATAATCGATCCAAACAAATTTTCGATGAATTTCAATTGCAAATAACTTTTTTATTTGATGTCGGATTTAATCGAATATTAAAGAATATTGTAGATAAATTAATGGAAAATCGCTCACATTTTAAAAAAATACTAAAAAATAGACGTACGTTTATAATATACAGGTTTAAACAAAAAGATGTTTTTTACCATAAGTTTAAGACACTCTGTAGAGTGGTAAAACCGTATATTGTTCTAAATTAAGTTTTATTTATCAAGTCACATCTATTCTTAACAGTTTTGTTTTTGGTTCACCTCGATATATTTTTTTTGTGGAAAATATGGATTTTTTTTAAAAACATTGCAATTTCCAATATTTTTCCTGTATGAAGAACTAAGGTTGCTATGGTCCATCCATAGCCTATGGAGAATGACAGTGACAGTTTTGTTGAATCATCCCATACTTGGACATGTCATATACAGCTTTCAAAAGCTATCAAATTGTTTTTTGTAAATTAATGTGTTAATTTCGAGGTGTCTTCTTACTTTTAAAAATGTCTCCGACTGATGTTGCCCTTTGTACTTTACTTCTTATGACGTTTAAAACACTTGCCACGTAATACTGTGACCGTCCATCCTGGATTAAATTAATGGCTCTGGCAACATCAGTCGGAGACATATCCATTTTATAAAGTAAGAAGACACCTAAAAATTTAAGCATTAATTTGCCAAAAACAATTTAATAGCTTTTGAAAACCGTGTATGACATGTCCAAGTATGGGATGATTCAACAAAACTGTCACTGTCATTCTCCATAGCCTATGGATGGACCATAGCAACCTTAGTTCTTCATACTGAAAAATATTGGAAATTGCAATGTTTTTTAAAAAAATTCATATTTTCCACAAAAATAAATATATCGAGGTGAACCAAAAACAAAACTGTTAAGAATAGATGTGACTTGATAAATAAAACCTAATTTAAAACAATATACGGTTTTGCCACTCTACAGAGTGTCTTAAACTTATGGTAAAAAACATCTTTTTGTTTAAACCTGTATATTATAAACGTACGTCTTTTTTTAGTATTTTTTTAAAATTTGAGCGATTGTCCATTAATTTATCTACAATATTCTTTAATATTCGTTTAAATCCGACATTAAATAAAAAAGTTATTTGCGATTGAAATTCATCGAAAATTTGTGTGGATCGATTATTTTGCACGTGAGTGTATATTCATACATCTATTTTATGTATTTTTACAACCGACGATTTCTATATTAATGTAACAAGTATGTTACAAAAGGCTTACTATAAAATAAAAACGTTATATGCTAATCGACATATTTTTACCCAAAGCTTCAATAAAGTTTTGTGTGACTCTCTTATACTTTCAAACTTTAATTATTGCGATTCTGTCTATGATACCTACTTAAGTAAAGTTGACAAAAGAAGAATACAAAGAATGCAAAATTCATGTCTATGCCTCATTTATGGAGAACACAGAAGAGCACTTATCTCACCATATCTAAGACAATCAGGCTGGCTTAACATGTCTAATCGAAGAAAATTGCATAAGCTTTGTTTTTATCATAAAATTATTAAAAATAAGTCCCCACCCTATCTTTACAATAAAATTAAATTTAGAGATGATATCCATGACATCCTTACTCGTCATAGAGGGTTAATTGACCCACCTGAACGGAACACGGAGTTTTTTAGGAATGTTTTACTTTTGATATTTATACATTATACTCTAAACAACCACAAAATATAAAAAATAGTTCGAATTCTGGAGCTAAATTTGTAATAAAAGCCAAGTTACTAAATAGTTAAATATTAATTCGTACATGAATGTAGGTGCTTAATGCAAAAATTCTAGATCCTTCTACACAGTATAAAATTTCTGGTAAAAAACAACAAAAGTGGTCTATATAGGTCCACACTAGAAACGGTATATCTAACCTCATAAAATTCGGTAAATTTTACCCTTTTTAATTGGTTAATAATCTACACGTACTATTCGTACAAAAAACTCGTAACAGTGTAAAAATCATACCCCTCTTAGGGGCAAAAGCAACACGCACTATTGGTAAAAGAACTCAATTTGGTGTAATTTACTACACAGTTAGATGTAAGTGTTTTAATATTAAACACAGCATGTAATGTAAAATAAAGTATATTTTATATTACTTACAAACTATTAGATATGAAAACAAATAGGCGTTGGCATAAAATTAAAAAAAATGATTAGCACTACTTAGGTGTAATTCTTATAACCAAGAAGAGTTAATAATTTTTTTTTAATTGAATGAAAAGTAGTAATATTTTTTTTCCAGTTTGTTCAAAACCATATTTAGCTTATATAGATATATAAATATGATTTTTCACAAGCTCAAAAACTTAAAATATTACTAAATTTCATATTTCACTTAAAAATAACAGGTAAAAAAACATGTTTTATCACAAACATAAGTTGCATCCACTGTCACATTGCACCACTTCACCAGACCACTAAATTTTAATTTAAAAACCATGGTCTTAAATTAAATTAGCATGCATAGGTACACTACCATCAACTGCACTCGGAATACTGATCGCACCCTTGCCGTTAGCGAATGGTGATGACTACGTAACTTTTATACCACGATTTGTGTAGCTGTCAACACATAATAGTGTCAAATATACACCGCGTCGAGTATATCTTTAAATTAACACTAGATTGACACGGTGCTGTGTTAAATGAATTTAAATTAACACGAATGAACTTTAACACAATTTAAAATAAACACTTTTACAAATTTTATATTTGAGGCCTGTCATAGCAAAACCGACAATCTCCACTTTTGGTCAAAAATTAGATTTTTGGCGGAGACTGTACTTCAACTAATTATCTATAAGATGATAAAGTTTATGTGCTGCAAAAGGAGCTAAATCCTGCCTAAAATCCTATTTTAAAAATGACATTTAGTGCAAAGTCGACAATCTCCACTGATAGATTTGCAGCACAGTATATAATCTCCAATTCCACCATTAGAAATTAGTAATTTGTGTCACCTGATATCCTAACATTTGATGTTATAACGTATTTTAGAGATTTAATTTTGTGTTTTTATACTGGTACATACTGTTAAGTTCTATTGCAGTAAATTGCACTTAAAAATATATTTAAAATAGGTATATATACGTTTTATTGTTTTAAGAATTATAAAAAAAGTTATCTTGTTTATTTTGTGCTATTATACCATAATGACGTAAAGGTAAAGCAAGAAAAGGCTGATAATGTCAAAACATTGCAAGTAAAACATTAAGGGGCAAAGTGGGAAGAAGATGATGAGTTGTTGTACTATAAAAACTTTTTTGCACGAGGCAACCTGGTCCCAGATTTAGAAGAAACTCCAGATTTATGTGGTTCAGTTCAGAATTTTCCCACATTGATTAAAAAGTTAAATTTTATAACCATTAAAGGAAAAAAAAAACAATTATTTTTTTCTAAATCTCCTTAAACGTTTACAACAAAACGAGCAATCTCCAGCAATTCATATCAAAGTCAGCAATCTCCAATTTATAATTATAGATTTCACCTATACTATGCATCCTGGAGACCTTGTAGTTTGCTACTAGACTAACAACAACAATATTTCAATATAATATATATATATAATATATTTTCTAGGTAAAATACGTAGTATTATTTAGCCAACACCCCATTAAATACATCTGTAAACACAATCTACAAAATAAATATTCTCAATTTAGAACCCCACCTAGATCAAACAACAACCACTCAGCCTTGAAATACTTCAAAACATCAGAATAATCAAGGTTACCTCTTCGAGCACGTGCTCGTAGGAAGGCGGCGGGCTTATCGGGTCCATCTCCTGGCCCTCTTGACCCTCCATGATGGCCGCCGGCACGCCGCTCTGCGGGCTGCCGATCTCGCACTCCGCCGTCTCCGTCGAGTTGCTCCTCGTCGAGGAGTTCGATTTCGACGTCCTTCCGAACTTCAACTTGAACGGCGCCAGCTTGATGCCTTCGAATCTCTGGGGTGGCGTTGGAGGTGATCGGACGATTTGATCGAGGAGTAGTCTAGGCGGCGATTGTTCGCATGTTTGGCATGTGGACGTCAGTCTTGGGGGTTGTGTACAATTCCTTTGAAAAGAAAGAAAGGGTTTGTTAGATTTGGAGCCAAAAATACAACTCTTTTTATTAGGTTTTTGTCAAAAGTAAAGAAGTTAAAATGTCTATAGAAAAAAATATACAGTGTGGAACTCACTTATGGAATAAAATTCGTTATTCGTTGAGAAAAGATTTTTATGAAAAACGCTCGGACATGTAAAATTTAGTTTTTTATTCCAAATTTTATAATGATAATTATAAATTGTATGCCCCCACCATTTTCCCCCCGTACATTAGGCACCCTTATCCTAAATAACAACCCCACTTTTTTTCATCGAAAATTGATAGTGCACATTTTTTTGAGTATGACACTACCATATAAGTAGGGTTTAGTAAACAGTTTTCAATACAGGGTGGAAATATAATGACAAATTAAAAAACTAAACTTTTTATTTTAAAATTAATAAAAAAATCAAAAATAAAGTGTTCTTCGATCTTATAAATGTTTAAAATGTGCCCCGTCCACTTCCTGACACTTTAGTAATCTACTGTGAAATTGTTCCCGCACTCTGTTTAAAACCTCCGGTGTTATGTTCCTAATTTCTCCAGTAATTCTGTTTTTTAATTCATCTAAATTAGCAGGTTGTGTTTTAAACACCCTGTTTTTTAGATATCCCCATAAAAAAGTCTAGAGGTGTTAGATCCGGTGATCTTGCTGGCCATTCTATAAAACCTCTTCTTCCGATCCACCTGTGTGGAAAGGTGTCATTTAAATAATTCCGTACAGGAAGATCATAGTGGGGTGAGGCACCGTCTTGTTGAAGCCATATCCTTTCATTGGGAAGATTAGGTTCCAATGGATTTGGAAACAACTCTGCTAAAGTTGGGACTTGTTTTCTTAGCATATCCAGATATCTTGCCCCGTTAAGATTTTCAATGAAAATAAGTCCCACCACATGATCACCAACAATACCAGCCCAAACGTTGATTTTCTGAGGGCGTTGGGTATGATTTTGTCGCATCCAGTGGGGATTTTCTTCTGCCCAGTACCTGCAATTTTGTCAATTTACCTCGACATTTAATAGAAATGTTGATTCACCAGAAAAAAGAATATCTGTAGAAGAAATAACATTCCTGTTTAACATATGCAGCATTTGCTCGCAAAATTGTAATCTTCTATCAGAATCACCATCAATCAATTCTTGTACGTGTTGTAGTTTATATGGATGCATTTTTTTCGGCTTTTACATCTTAAAACGGTCGAATGACTAACGTCGTTTTCACGTGCAACCTGACGCGTAGAAGTTGTTGGATCTTCTTGAAAAGCTAATAAAATATTAACTTTCACATTTCCATCAATAAAATGAGGCGTCCTGCTTAATGGTTTAACGTCTTCATATTCACGAAATTGTGCATGTATTTTAGACACAGTTGCCTGAGAAAGTGGTGGTAAATCTGGGTATTTTCCATTAAAAAGGTTTGCAACTTGCTGTTGTGATCTGCACATATCACCGTAACCAATCATCATTAATATTTCTATTCGCAGAGTTTCAGAGTTAACTGATACTTGGATCTAACAAAATACTTCAATAAGTAAAGCGCAAAATGTTTCATTAATAATAAAAATTTAAACAATGCAAAAAATGTAAACAATGCAAAAAGGACAAACGCAAAAAATGGCATTAACAAAAAACAATAACAAAGCGAAAAAACATGAATATCTAAATAGCGAAAGCCACAACACAAGAAACTAAATCATAGAATAACAATAAAAACTTCATACTTGTAATTTTTAAATATTCACCCTGTATTGAAAATTATGGTTA
Organism: Brassicogethes aeneus; assembly: GCA_921294245.1. Classification (NCBI taxonomy): domain Eukaryota; kingdom Metazoa; phylum Arthropoda; class Insecta; order Coleoptera; family Nitidulidae; genus Brassicogethes; species Brassicogethes aeneus. The sequence goes on from OV121133.1 coordinate 13,253,087, forward strand.
ATAAACCCTACTTATGTGGTATCGTCGTACTCAAAAAAATGTGCACTATCAATTTTCGATGAAAAAAAGTGGGGTTGTTATTTAAGATAAGGGTGCCTAATGTGCGGGGGGGAAAATGGTGGGGGCATAAAATTTAAAATTATCATTATAAGATTTGGAATAAAAAACTAAAGTTTACGTGTCCGAGCGTTTTTCATAAAAATCTTTTCTTAACGAATAACGAATTTTATTCCATACTGTATAATAAATTAATAATAAAAAAACTACATTTTATTTATGTTAATCTTAACCAACGTTGATAAACAAAATAGTATTTATTTTTATTATATATTTTATTTGTACTCTGCAGCGCGCTGTATATTTTTTATATTAACATTAAAATAAAAAAATGTACCTACATTATATGCCACTATTTTTTTCTAATGAATTTTTACCTGTTTTAACTTAAAAATCATATTGTTTAATAATGGCGAATGCGCCGGGATTAATGCCTAGCATGTTTTATTACCCCATGAAACATGTTGGTAATAATATATTATGTATCAAGTTTGATAAACGCCATTTTATACACGAATTTAATTTAAGCACGAGCGAGCTTGCGAGCGAGTGCTTAAATTAATGAGTGTATAGAAAAGTTTATAAACGAGGTGCATAGTATACTTTTTCTACGACAAATACTGATTTAAATCAAAAATTTGTATAGAGCGCCATCTATGAAACAATCTGTGTGTCACCGTCAAATGTCACATTTTTATTATTTTATAAACACAGATTATAAAGGTTATAAATCGAAATGTACCTATTTCTTGAAAATTGACAGTTTTTCACAGTGAAAGTAAAGAAAATGTTTTATGAGGACTTTACAGTGGAGTGCGTGTCCGAATTTAAGGTTATAAATCGAAATGTACCTATTTCTTGAAAATTGACAGTTTTTCACAGTGAAAATAAAGAAAATGTTTTATGAGGACTTTACAGTGGAGTGCGTGTCCGAATTTAAGTTATAGTTTACTGCCGGCGAAATTAAAAAGTCAGTACAATGTTCATATAAACTTTTCAAATATTGGCGTTGAGAAACTATTTAATACTTTTGTATTTTTGTATTGAGATAATAAAATAATTTTAACATTTAGTATTATTTTACAAGAAAGGCAAATTATTTTAACGATTGTATGACATTTGACAACTGTCAACTAACTTAAAACTAACTTCAGCCCGTGACTAAAAACCTGTTGCTAACTTTAGCCCGTGACTAAAGCGCCATAAAGCCACAACTTGTGAATGTGTATTTAAAAGGTCACTTAGTGTCATGGAAACATGTACGATAAAGGGCGTTTTAAAGGTGGGAGTAGAAAAATATATTTTTTCTACTCCTATTACGAAATAATATTTCGTAATATTATGACCGTTCTAATATCACTTTTATCTATGGAATGACATATATTCCGTAAAGTGAATGAAATATTCTATCGGATGACAGAATAAACACTCGTGGCGACATCTCTATTTTTAATATCTAACAAATTTTAGACCGATCCAACCTCACTTTTTTCCAATTAAATTATTTGTTATGGTATTTTTTGGAAACGTAGAAAAAGTATAGTCTGAAACACGTTTGGAATTGCATATTCCTCTCTCGTGAAACCGTCTTCGGCTTGTGTGACAAACAAATATGCCGTATTCCAAACTTGTAACAGAATATACTATTAAGTATTTTTTTTGCAATTTAGTTTTGAAAACACTTTATACCTATGTATGTTATTAAAATTATAAAATTAATTTATTTATAAATACATAATTTAATTATAAAATGTATTTTATTGTAAAATTTAGGAAAGTTGGAAAATGTGTGTCAAGAATAATTGAAGTTGTAATGCCTAGAGCTTAAAACGGAAACTCAAGGAGTTTCGTACCGCAATAAATTTTAAGAAGACCTCAAATGTTTAAGTGTTTAGTAGTCCTCGGGTCGTCCAATAAATTCCGAAATTCAAAAGCAAGTCCACTTAAATCACGCCAGAAAGCTTTAAAAGTGCTTGGTTCAGCTTTCTGCTGAAATCTCTGATAAGGCACGAAAATTGAAGCTTCTTAACCTAAAATTTAAAGTTTTTTTTGAGGATCTAAAAAGGTTTGTTAAAATGTGTTTAATAAACTTATAGTTTCAGTTTCTTGTAGACATACAATGATAAACGAAATTTATCAACGTTTTACTATCAATTATTTTGAATATAAAATGTCATTACTTGAACGCTACAAATTCATACTACCACTATAACAATTTATCAGTACGGATCCAGTAAGGAAGAGAAAGACGCAATTTGCCTTCCCTATTTTTTTAGAGTCAAATAACCTACGTAGAACAAAAATGCCTAACTACATAATTATTAAAAATTAATTTTGTCTGCTTCTCTCTTAACAAACATACGTATCTACTACACCCTCAAAATGTCTTGCTTGTGCAAAAGCGAAACAGTTTAAATCACTTAAACAATCACTTAAACAATCTTTCCTAACTCGTAAAAGAACGTAAATAATTATTAGTTTTTATTTACTAAAACTTCCCTCACGACTTGCAACGGGAAGAGACAACATATGCGCAACACAATATATTCTATACAAATAAGTGTTAGTACAGTCATATTAGTCAAAAAAAGGGATCAACCTCGGAATCTAACGGAATAAGCTGAATTTTTGTGAAAACTTTTATACACTATACACTTCTATACACTTATTTGTATAGAATATATTATGTTCTATACAAATACGTGTTATGTATATATTGGGTGATTCTAAAAATATTGAGTAATTTTGAAGTAACTGAGGCCTACCTATAGATAGTCCTACCTATCAAAGGATGCTAAGTACGCTCATACAACCTTGGTTTTAAACATACCTTTATTTTTTGCGGGAGTTTAAAATATGTACACCCCAATTAAGAAATTTGTTTATGCTTATAATAAACTTTTCTTTCGTCTTAAAATTTTACTCTTTTTCAAATGGAAAAAATATACAAAAATATATCAAAAATATATCAAGTATAATTTTTATTACGTAATTCATCAATTTAAATTTCACAGACGTGCTGGGGACAAGACATGCGAATGACAATTTGAGTTTAAAAGTTAAAAAATTAAATTTTAGCTGGTTTTTGCAGGTTTAAATAAAAATATTATTTTGTATATTTAGGGTCAAATTTGATTATTTTTTGCTCACCATTCCAAACAGGAAAAGTCCCAAAGATTAAGATAAAGATTAAGTTATTATTTTTAACTCCTAGGAATTTTTGTTTTCCTATTTGATTTCATTTAAAAAAAAATTGTGACAATATTATTATCCAGGTTAAAGAGTGTAATCAAAAGCGTCCTTAGGCACAAGTATAATTTAAAAATTATGGGCCATCCACCCAAGAATCTTTATAAGTCGGAAATTTTAAGTTTATTTTAAGCGGCATATAAAGGTTATTCTATATATATAATATATATATATATATATTATATATATATATACATACATATATATATATATATATATATATATATATATATATATATATATATATATACAAAATTCTATCATTGCTGCGTCCATACATTTATAAAATCCCTATTCTTATTGCGTCAACGACCTTACTGCGTCAGTATATCTGACGCACTAATGTCAAGCGCTTATTTCTTAAAATTTACTTCATCCCGGCACTTTCTAAGATTCTGGCTAATACAGATCTGTGAAGAATTTAATTCCCAATTTTTGTGTCCAAAAATTTTTTATGTCCGACCCTGCGTTTTTTAAATATTTAGAAAAATTTGAACACAAAATGTGTGCAGCAACATACTAAAAATGAAAAAAATTTGTATATTTAGTTCAACCCATTTGACGATGAGGGCGTTGCGATAATATACGTTTTTCAATATACGTGTTTTTAAATACTGTATGTTGTTGCGTCGCACAATTTGGCAACGTCTCGCCTATGATTTTAATATTTGAATTAAACTCACGATACTGTTGCGAATGGTAGCGCTGTTTCTCTCGCACCGTGTGACATCACACTAGAGACAGTTGTCCTTTCGTTTAAATGTAATCATATTATAATCTTGGGGCGCGCGTCGAGTTTTATGAAATTTACAATTATGACGGTGGATTTATTAAAACTGATTGTAAGATAAAATTGTTTTGTACATAAGTAATTGTGACAATGTATTTTTTAAATTATATATGCAGATGCAGATTTAAAGGCAGAAAAACGATTATCATTTTTTACGCTTATAATCGTAAAAAAATGATCATCGTTTTTCTGTTAATTTTACTATTTCAAAAATAATAAAAGTTTTGCATGTTTCATGTACTTAAAAAAAAAGGTTAATATCAATGTAAATAACTACAATGTGTTTTATGTTATTAACAGGTAATTCAAAAAAATTAAAAAAAAAAGTAATACATCAATGTTATAAATACAGCGTGTTTCTACTAAAAATTGACAATCTAAATTAGGCTTTCTAATAAATATTTTTCAATTGAGCTTTTGTTTTTGAATTATCAAACTTTGTTTTGAAGTAAAACTTTTTATGTAAATTATTTATGGGCGGATTAAAAAAAATAGTTTTTAGTAAATTTTGACATTTTTTCTTTAGTATCTTTAGTAGATTTATTACAGTTTTTACACAAAATAACAAAAACACAATACAAATTTAAATGTCTTATAATAATAATTATTATAATTTTAATTATTGTAATAATAATAATATTACATCATATTATAATAATAACATTACTAAACAAAATTATTCATAATAATATCATTAAACAATGCAGTAGCAAGTTAAATAAGTAGTTTCGAAACTCGAATGTTGAGCGGTCTATGGAATGTCACCCCGTCCATCATCTCTATGTTCAGGCATAATTAAATACATGTATATCTTAAAATCAAATAATACCACACAATGTTAGTTAAAAAAAAATTGTCTTAATTTTAAAAACATTCAATCCCCCGGGGGCGTGGCAAAAATTATTTTTAAAAATTAAAAAAAAACAGCTTATACAAATACCCTTCTCAAAACTTTTTTTTAACTAAGTGAGATTTCCAAAAATAATTATTTCAGCCCAGCCTACCGAATTTCTAATTTTTGCCGCGCCCCCGGGGGATTTTGAATTTGGCATATTAAAAAACTATAAGGTTTTAACTCACTTGTAACACAAAAAAAATCTTGTTAATATATTTTAATTTTAAGCCCCTCCCCAAAGCTTTGAAAGTTCTAATATGCAGCTCTTCGATTAAAAAAAAAGCCGTGGTGCGCGGCGTAAAATTAAAATATATAAATATTTTTTTTTGTGTGTCTTAAGTAAGTTTATACCTAATATTTTTTAATATGCAAAATTCAAAACTTAACTTAAAAAATATTTTTATTGAATTTTGAGGAATTTCAACCCCCCGGGGGCGCGGCTAAATTTGTTTTTAAAAATCTGAAAAAAACAGCTTATTTGTGTACCCTTCTTACAATGACAATGAACCCTCAAAAAAATAAAAGAATTTTTTGAATTTAGTGATTTTTTTATGTTCACTAAAATTTTTAGTGTACACATTTTCTTTTGCGGTTTACCCCGAGGGGTAAACCGCAGGGGAATTTTGGTGTACAATCTGTAGGAATTAGTAAGGAATTAGAGGAATTTGAGGAATTACTCGGTAAATTAGTAAGAAAATAGTGGAATTAGTGGGGAATTAGAAAGAAATTAGAAGAAAATTGATGTCTCGTTTAGCACTTGAATATAAAGAAAAAAACAAAGAAACCGGAAGTTACAGAGCTACTCCATTCTTTGCCAGTTCCAGATTGGGAGTAGTACCACTGCAGCATTGAAAAAAATGAAGAATGTTGTGTACAGCACACCACCCATATTTTAACAAAAAATAGTACTCGTTTCCTAAAACCAGGAATACATCTGCCAATTGGGAAATACACTGTCTTCTCTGGTCATCTCAGGGAATTAATTTTAAAGTTTTAAAAAGACAAACATCTCCTGACAGATTCGGATCTCAAAAGTGAAGACAAGATGAATTTTGCATCCGCAGAAAAAATGTGCAGTTTGATAGTAATTGAACGACTGAATAAGGAAATTCCACAAATTAAATAGAGCGTGGCGTATCTCAAGCTAATGTACTACATCGAATCGTCGCGACGCGTCGTTCTTAAATTCTGTGTTGCATACTAGATTATATCGCATCTGGTATGTTGTATTTTTTACTAGAATCTGGAAAGCCTGTGTTAAAGAACAAAAAGAATATAAAATAACAGACAACTTTTTGACCAGTAATTGTAACCTTTGCATCGAAACGCCCATGCTTTGACTTAAACTAATACTGAAGCTTAACAGCGGTGAGTTAAAAACAGATATGTTCATCACCGGCATTTTTGGTAGCCAAGCATGTGAATCCTTATTTCGGGCTGCCAGATCCATGACTTCTACGTATTCAACAATAATACATTTTAGTATAAAGGATATGCTGAACCGAATTGAGAGAATTAAGACAACTGATACCATAAACGATCTTAGGGGGACTTTTACTTTTACGTGAAGAAGAAATTTTAAATTTGGATATCAAATCTACAGTTAAAAAAGCTCTACAAAATGTCATAGAGGACATGAAACATCTTGGAATTAATGCAAAAGAAAACGATTGGAAATATATGCAGGTAGGTACCGTTAATAAGACGGAAACAAAATATTGCAATTACACAGAATACTGAAGACGCCGACGAAGACAACGCTGAAATTGTCGAAAACCTCGAAGAAAATTGGCAAAAACAAATATTAGTAATGAGGACGATAAAGTTATGGATGAAGTTATGGACTTTATTTCAAACGAGATTTCTAATGAAGATCGCGAATGTGATACTTTGAAAACGAGTTGTATAAGTTTAAAAGACTTTTCTAAAAAAGTGCACAGTGTATCGGAAAAATCACCGTACCTATATAATATTATATATTCAATTATTAAATAATCATCGTACTGCTGGCTTTTAGATCAGTCCGACGGTAGAGTAAGTACTGGCCGATTAAAAAGATTTATAGGCGGTACAAGGAAAACACCGAAGAAAACACCTTGCAAAAATTCCAAGTCGACCTTGACTATAAACAGAAGTTATGCATGGATCAAGCTAGTAGCACAAGCACTGTATCATCCTCCGACTCTATCGTAATGGAACTCGACGACTCCGATGATTTGGAGGAGTTTTCAGATGAGATCTTGTCGTATAAATCAGAAAATGTATCGAAATTTGCCGGACTCGAGATACACTAGAAAACTATTATGCGGTTTTCTATGACCAATCGTGAGCTTTGCTGCACGAGCGAGGCGAATGTAGAACACACTATTTAGAAATCGCCGCCTTTTACCACGAAATATGTACACTATTTTTTATGACAAAATGAAAATTCGACTTTCGCTGCCCTTTAAGAGAGAAAAATTGTTAATATTTAAGTTAATTCATAAACTAAAATATACCAAACTAAAGACAATAATTGGCTTAATTAATAATATTCATTATTAAAGAACTTATTTTAAGCGAAAGTCGAATTTATGCTGCTAGTGTCATGAAAAAGCATTGATTAATATAATACTTTTCTTTACTATTTCTCTTAGTAAAGTAAGTATGCTATTTTTCATTAAGAATACGAACAAATATACCCTTCAAAAAGAATTACTATAGTAATTATTACTATAATATTAATGGTAATTATTCATGTTAAAATGTATAGCAAGAAAAAAATAGAAACTAAAACCTTGAAGGTTTAAAAAATAATAGGGATATTTAAAATTTAATATAAAATTAATTAAAACTTTTTAAACCTTACATTCCTAATACAGACATTATTCTATAAACATGCAAAATATCAATATTAAAAATTACATAGAAGAAAAATCACATGTTAAAAATTCATTTATATCTTATTAAAGTTGACTCGCTAAATACCGTATTTCTAGGAGACGCAATAAGGTCGCAAAATGTAATGACGCAATATTGTATTACGGATATGTATATATATATATATATATATATACATATACATAAATATACATCCTTAGTACAATATTGCGTCATTACAATTTGGCAACACTGTAGGACGCAATAAAGTCTGTACAAGCCATATAAAATTTAAAATGAAATATACACGTGACGCAATATTATATCAAGATTAAAATGAGTTGATAATGTAGTGACTTTTGAAAAAAAAGTGTATATCTTATTTTTTAAGATAAAAAAAATCTGACCAGATTTTTGGAATCAGCAAAAAAAAGTACGCCAATATACTCTTCTATATTTTCGCTAAATACCGTATTTCTAGTAGACGCAATAAGGTCGCGAATTGTAATGACGCAATATTGTATTAGGGATGTATATATAATATATATATATATATAATAATAATAATAATAATAATAATATTTATTGCATTATAAAATAATTTACAAGTAACTTTACATTTCACAAGTTTGCAACAAATATGCTAATCTGCACTATAAATGTAAGAAACATTTGTGCGTGCAGGTACAATAAATAAACAATAAAAAATGTATAATAAATCATAAAACGAGTACAATGTATAATAAACAACAGTATCGCTTTAAAACCTTAACAATACAGTAAGATTATACTAAAACACAAATAAATAATTTATAGCTATAGACAATATATAATTATTCGTAGACTAATTCCAGACTAAAACTTAAGTAATCTAAAAATAAAGATAAAAGGAGGCCTATAGTACTTAAAATAGAAATATGAAAACTAATTAAAAATTAAAAATTTATTAAAAATATTGAAGATTTAAAAACGACAATTTATAAACACTATACACATAATGAGCAGTTTTTTAAGTCAATTTCGTTAGACACAAACCGTCTGGGTTTTTGTAGTACATAACTTTTGCTTATTTTTTTAAATGAATTTGGAATAAGTATGTTTTTTATATTTTCTGGGAGGGTATTATATAATTTCGGACCAAGGTAGGTTAAACACCTTTGGCCAATGGTTTTGCGCATCTTTGGAACAAGTAAATGATCTTTTTGTCTCGTAAATCTACTGTTTACTAATGGAAGTGACTTTTTTTGAGCATGGGTGTATATTAAAAGATTAAGATAATAAAGTTGTCTACAATCCATCTTACCAGAGATGAGAAATAATTCGTCCGTTGGGTAAGTAATTTTAACACCATGCATTATTTTTAAAATTCTTTTTTGTAGCAACTCCACATCCTGCAAGTGATTACTGTATAAACCACCCCACCCAAGGATACCATATCTAAGATGCGACTCCACAAGTGCGTCGTATACAGTGTTAAATTGGGTTATATTTAATATAGGATAAAGTAATTTAAAATAATGTAATAGGCATCTAAGTTTTTTGTTTATTTCCCGCACTTGTAGATCCCATCTCAGATGTGGATCCAATGTCAATCCAAGAAATCTGACCGAATTGGAGGATTCAATACTAAAACTTTCCCTGCACGTGGTAAAGGTAAGAATATTTAATTGTGGTAAACTATTTGAATATAAACCAAAACACATAAAATTTGTTTTCTCCACATTAAGCATTGATAAAGTCTTTCTGTATTATATCTTTTAAGGATTCCCAGTTATGACTTTTATATAATATTGTTGTGTCATCTGCAAAACTCGTGATAGTACCCTTGATTTCTACTCTAAAGAGGTTGTTTATATATAGTATGAAAAGAAGCGGTCCCAAAATAGTACCTTGTGGGACTCCATACTTTGGTATCATCATCTCACTTAAATTTTCATTTATCCTTACCATTTGTTTACGGTTTTTCAGATATCCAGTAAGAAGTCTCAAAAGAGCGCCTCTAACCCCTATGCTATCTAGAACATTGATAAGTTTGTCATGACTTACGGTGTCAAACGCTTTGGCAAGGTCCAGAAAAATGCCAATTGCAGGAGTACCTTTATCCATTGCCTCATATATTTGACTAGTTAGTGATATTATAGCACCTTGCGTAGATTTGCCCTTCTGAAATCCGAACTGTCTATCTGATATTATTTTATATTTTTTTATATAATCTTCTAAACGATCTTTTAACAGCATTTCAAAAATTTTTGTTATGTTTGTTATTAAGCTGATAGGTCTATAGTTTATTGGCTTCAGTTTATCACCTTTCTTGTAAATAGGTATCACTATGGAGGTTGTGAATGTAGGTGGACATATCCCAGATTCAAAAATCTTATTTATAATAGTTGATAGTGGTTTTGCTATTGCCTTAGAAATATTTTTTAATGTATAACTACTTATTCCATCCACCCCCACAGCTTTTTTATTTTTTAATCTTTTAATTACTAATTTGACTTCTTCATCATGGGTTGGCATCAAAAACATTGAGTTGTTAAGATTAAGGCAATTTTCCTTATAGTTTAGCGGTGGATTAATCTTTTCAGCCAGGAGACTGCCCATATTTATATAGTGTTCATTAAATATATTAGTTATTCTTGTCATATCTGTTGTTATTACATCTCCATCTATTATTTCTTTTATTTTGTTGTCAGTTTTATTATTATTTTTTAAGCTGTTTATTGTTTTCCATAATTCTTTGTTGTTTGAATTATTATTAATTTTTTGTTTGTAGAAATTGCTTTTTGCTTTAACTATCATATTGTTTAATTTGTTTCTGTAGGTTGTATATTTTTGTCTTATATTAAGGTCTCCTGTTTCTTTATACTGCTTATATAATTTGTCTCTATAATGTATAGAGTTTATAATACCTTGTGTTATCCATCCTTTTCTTTTTTGGTTTTCTTTTTTAATCCTTTTATAAATAGTGTTTTTATTGATATTTTGTTTTAATATATTTATAAATGTTTCTGTTGCAGGTTCCACGTCATCGTTTAAAACTGTGTTCCAGTCTACATTGTGTAAATCCCTATTTAAGTCCCTATAGTTTATTTGTTTCATATATCTTTTTCTTTCAATTTTGTGTAATTTTTTGTGGCTTAATACGATTTGGGCCATAATTGGATAGTGATCTGTTATTTTTGATTTAACAATTACCGGCAATATACAATCATCTAGGTTATTTTTTGCTTTAATAAAAATGTGATCTATGCATGACGTTTCATTATTTTGTTCCCTTGTTATTTCATTTATAACTGACTTAAAACCGTATTCCCCCATGATGTTTAGGTATTCACTAGATAAACCTGAGGGATTTAGTATATTTATGTTGAGATCACCCATAAATATAGACACGTCTGTATTTGTCAAGTTCGCTTGAAAGTAAAAATCTAAATCTATTAAAAATTGTGTAAGGTCAATCCCGTGTAATCTATATATTCCTATTAAATTTATTGTTGTATGATAAAAATTAATTTTTGAATTTATAATTTTGCATTCAGCTACTTTATCAATCTTATAAGAAAAATCTAGATCATCTCTAATAAACATAATTACTCCATCGTTTTGATTATAATTACCATCGTTATAAACTACTTTATACCCATCAAGCTTTATATATTCTATATTTATTTGTCGAGTTTCTGTTAAAACTATACATTCAAATTTATGTGTAAACTGCTCTAAAAAGATTTCTAACTCCGGTAAATTTTTTCTAATACTTCTAACATTTAAATGTATTATTTTAAAGTTCGGATTTTCCGAATTTACTTTAAAAACTTTGTTGCATTGATAAGCGTTATCAAGAATGAGAGTTTGTAACTCGATGTTTTCTACAATTTCATCCGGAAATACTTCCATTTAGAATTTAAAATAGACAATATTAAGTTTAAAACCTCCTCTTAATCCTAATTAAAATAAGAAATAAAAACAAACAAACAATCTAAGTGATAAACTAGAATTTAAAATAGACAATATTAAGTTTAAAACCTCCTCTTAATCCTAATTAAAATAAGAAATAAAAACAAACAAACAATCTAAGTGATAAACTAACCTAAAATTTTAATAAAAAATAGACAAATAAATTAAAAATGAAACAGTAGACTATCTGTTTTTGTTTGTTGCGGCTGCGGCCCGAGTTGTTTTGCGTGCCGTTTCTGACTTCTTGTCTGCTCCAACAGATTGTTTAGTGGTGGATGTTAGCTTTGGCTTTTTATTTTCTTGAGTTTCTACTCCCAATTCCTCCTCCAGTGATAGGTTTAGCTCGTTCAGCAGTCTTTTCTGTCGATCTTGTGGATTTGGCGTGGATGGGGCACTTGATGGTCTGGGTTCCTTATTTTCCTCCAATCTTGTGTGTGGATTTTCAAGATCCTCGATGGTATATATATCTTCGCCAAAAATTAGTTTGCCACTTTTTATTTTAGCACTTAAACCTTTGGATGTTGCTTCCTTTTTGTGTTTTTGCAGTATTTTGTTTATCGCTAGGTCTTCAGTACAGTGATCTTGGTTTATATAAATTGATTTCCCTTTTAGTCTGTGAGCGTTTTGAAGAATGTGTACTTTTTTTTGGTAGGATATAAATTCCAAAAGTATCGGCGTCTTAGGATTATTTTTGGGCCCCAACTTGTAGACGTCGTTTATATCAGTTTCGGTAATAGTAACTTTTAGAATAGAGGCACAGAAGTTAATTATCTGTTCAATTAAATTATCACCTTCCGTTTTTAATCCAAATATCACGACGTTATTTTTTCTTAATTTTCTTTGGAGGTGCAGATTTTCTGTGTGTAGTTGAGTGTTTTGCTGCTCCAACTCTGAGATTCGTTTTTCAAATCCGTCAGCAGTTAATTGTAGTTCAGTCTTTAAACTTGCTATTTCCTTTTTTATTTCCTCTTTAACTTCCTCACTCTTTTTTATTATGTTACTATTTAGCTTGGAAATAATATCCGTTAGGAAATCTTTTTGAGATTCACTAAAATCTCCCATTTTACGAGGTAGTGTATTTTTAATAACTTTCAGTGTGTGGATTCCTTTATATTGGAGTTTTTTTATATTTGATTGTTTACTGGTGTATGCATAAGTGTTTCATTGATTTAGTTGTAGTCTGGGCACTTGAGTTTACGATTTTTTTTTAGTGTTTATTAGCTTTGAAGTTACTTATTATTATTTGACTAAGTTTAGGTATTTATATTGAAGTTTTAGTGGGTGTTTCTTATATCTAAAGATAGCGTACCTTAGTTCACGTGTTTACTCTAAAGGTGACCACACACAAAAATATATATATATATATATATATATATATATATGCAGGTTATTGTATATGATATTAGCATGGTTTTCCTACTAAAGAAGTAGTGCCTATCGGACTTTTGGTCTTCATCAGTGTCGGGTAGCCGTGTTGGTCCAAAGCACACAAAAAAATGCACCAGCCGCTCTTATAGCAAGTAATGATTTAGAACAGAGGTGAAAACACAGCGAACGAGAGTTCTCAGCGACATCTACCGTCCACCGTGATTGGCATGATAGAGATGATTTGTCTTCATTAGTTTTATAGAGAAACGTCCTATTTCCAAAATAATATATTATTTGTATTTTCTTCGCCCTCAGAATCACCCATAATTTTTTTCAGTAAAAGAGAATTTCTAACAGCTTGTAACACGCGTTTGATAATAAAATTTAAAACATTGTTAAAAATATTTTAGAAAAAAAATGTAGCTAAAATACTCATGTAAAAATATTATGAAATTTTTATTAAATGTCTAAAAATAATATATTATTTTACGATATAAATAATGCGCATAATCTCGAGTGTAATACTAAACTTTATCCATTCTAATAAGTAGATAATTAAATGATAACCAAAAATAATTAAATAAAATCTGACATATCGTCACCTGAGAATTATAGTGTTCTATCCTTATTTTCTTTTTTTTATTCAGGTTAGTCTTGTTTTAAGTTTTAAGATGATATTGATCTATCTATATATAATTGGGGTAGAAATTGTAAAGTTTAAGGTTTAAACTGTACAATTTCTACCCCAATTATATATAGATAGAACAATATGCATCTTAAATACTTAAAACAAGACTAACCTGAATAAAAAAAAGAAAATGCAGATAGAACACTATAATTCTCAGGTGACGATATGTCAAATGGTTAACCTCACTTTTTACCAATATTAAATTTTATGATAATAGTCGCCTTCTCCCAATTTTAAACCCGGTTGGTTCAAATCACAGTGAATATTAAAATCGGTTAATCACTAATGCCTATATATGCTTATAACAACTTGAATAATAAGTTTATTATTTCCGTTGTTAGGCAGGGATTTTATAATGTTTGTCATTATTCACGAAAAAAACAATATTATGCAATTGGAGTAGATAAAATAGCATAAGCATCTCCTTACTGAGTTCCATTATAGTCGATTGGTTAACTATCCTTACTGGACTAAGAAAAAGAATAACTAGGGATATAATTTAAAAAAATTAAAAATCTTTAAATTTTAGTTTAATTAAAATTCCTTTTACACTTAACATAATAAAGACTGTTTACCAAATAAACTAACATTGTTTTAAATTTGTCATTGTCTTTGTATAGAAATAGTAAATCTCATACAGTCTTTTTTACACCAAAAATTTGACATTGCATTTGAGCAATTTGATTTTTTTATTAGCGACCACTCAGTTTCATTATTTAAAATTGTTACTTCGTAACTATACATTGAACTTTGAAACTTAGTAAGACCAGTTACATTCCAACATACATTACCTTTGGGATCGTATAAATATTTTATATAAAAAATCATTAAATCAAAAATAATCCATTTTTTAGTTAAACTTTCATTTGGTGTATAATATATTACCATGTCTTTTGTATATTCCATATCCTTATGGTGGTTCATTAAATGTTTTAGTATAAATTGGTAGTTTCCAATTTGATGGCATTCCATTTTGCATTGGTAGGTTTGAAAATCACACGATTCTTCATGTTTCCTTATTCTATCATCGATTAAAACCTCTTTACAACCCGCTTCATAAAACTTACATGGGTATTTAATGTTGGTTGTCAAATTTTCAACGAAATAGTTCCTTGAATCGGTCCACCCCTTCTGGCATAGGGGACATTGTTTAACTTTTTTACGGCACAAAATACAGATACTGTGTCCAGCAGCGCACTGATAAATTGGCGGACGCATTATATTCATGCAAACAGGGCATTCCAATTGTTTCAACGTATTTTCATCGATCCCTTTTGGATTCAGATTGAATTCGTTCGTAATCATATTATTTTTGTCAGCGAGATGTTTTAATGAAGCAAGGCTAACCGCAGTTGAATTGGGGTTTTTATTTAAGTTCCTTTCAGTGTAAATAACATTAAGTCGTTTTAGAGTACCTCCGGTTGTTAAATAGTTGTCTTCTGATTTTATACTCTTGTGTTTTACAGAGTATTCATCATTTTCCATGGATTGTTCGATTGGATTTAATGCATAGTAGAATTTTTGATTGGCAATTAAAATGTTTAAAATGCAGTTTTTGCTGTTGTCTGATAATAATTTCACGTTATAAGCTTCAGATAGGGATGCTTTGACCTTAAAAATATTGTTTTCACTTTTTATTACATGTTTTTGATGAATTTCTGCGAAATGTCCACTTATCTCCCAATTGCATCCCTTCCATTCACAACCTTTGTAATGCAACATCGGACATGATTTTGGTTTAAATTCGCACATTGCGATATGATTTAAATAATCTTTAGTCGCCACTCTCTGATCGCAACCTTTGGCTTGGTACTTGCAAGGAAAATATAAAAGTGATAAAATATAGATAAGCGAATTGTTTAACTCTCCCTTGGATTTTTGCTTGTTATCGCATTTGTTTTGATAACAATTGGAACACACATTTCCTCGGCCCACCACCAAATATATCGCTGAAGTGCAAACTTCATCGCAAATACAACAACTAAAAATTTTCCCTTGTATAAGTTGATCGGTAAACTGAATTAGGTGTTCGTTTGCCATTTTGCCTAGTTATAATGATATAATTAATTAACTTTCTAAAAATGAATTGGTCAAATGACTAATTACCATAGTTATTAGTGGCTGCTCTTTCACTTATACCGTGGTATACCATGGGATAGCATGGTATCCCCGATATATTAGTCAATTCTTATGTAAAATTGTCCCCTGAATACGAAAATACTGTCAAAAATTATAAAAGTCAATTCCATATTAAATGGAAAATTGACTATATCTCAAAAACTGTTTTACTTACCATGGTATAAGTGAAAAAGCAGCCACTAATAACTGCAGTAATTAGTCATTTTTGACTAATTCCATTTTAGAGAATATCTGATTATTAAATTAATAACTTACCAAAAATAATTTACTAAATTTACAATATACTGTTACGTAAACCTAACCCAATATACTAGATTGATATTCCTAATAACAATCTTATCATCTGATAGTATTTAAATAAAAAAAATAAGAGATAAAGCAATAAAATTAATACATACTTTATGAGATTAAGTGTGCTGCTTTTATAATTGTAAGTAAATTATAAAAATAGTACAGTATGTTTTAACTTAGTTTGATAAACTTTATTTTAGTCAGAATTTTATTAAATTAGTGTCTATAAAAGTTTCATACTATACTTTTTCTACGACAAATACTTATTAATGTCTAAAAAGGATTTAAATTAAATATTTGTATAGAGCGACAACTTACCGTCGCGTCAGCCAAAATGTCAAATTTGGATGTGTAAATTAAAATTTATTCCTTATAAATTGACTAACAACCGTTTAAATGTTTTTCACAGTAAAAGTGAAAAGGAATGTTTACTAAAAACCTGTTGCTAACTTCAGCACGTGACAATTTTTAAACCTTGTAAATTTCAAATGATTTTATTCAGCAGTGTCCGCATGACAAATTTTAAAAAAATATATTTTATTGTCGCAAAAACAATAACAATTTTTTTTTTGTAAAACCACCTTGTGGACCCTCTGAGGTGTACTCTACCTAAATAAAAAATTCGAGAGACTATATAAAATTTATTTTCAAAAATGTGTATGTTTGCCTGTGGCTTTTTGTAATTATCACCCTATTAAAAGTATATTATCTGGTACACCATTATATATTTATATACAAGAATTATATATAAATAAATAAATAATGGGTTTTTGGAAACGACCAAAACGATTTGTATAAAATTTTGTTTTTACATATTTTTGGGGTGGCTTATTACTAATTTAATAACCATTTTTCAAAAACAATATGGCGGATATTAAAAAAAAATAATGACAGTTTGGAAAAAATTAATATTTAACCCATTCCATTGTGTGATAAGAATGTTTGAGTTTATTTTTTATATATTTTTTTTCATTTTAAGATATGTTTATAAATACTTTAACAAAGCTACTTTATTTTCATTTATTCAATTTATTTATTTAATTATCAGTTTTTAAAAAGGCTCCACCTGATCAAATGTGGGTTTAAAATACTTATTGATTATTTATATTAATACAAACGAATCTTAACCTTAAATCTAATTATTTATACCTACACTTGGTTTTTATGTTCTTTTCCAGTATTTTTTCAGTAATTTTAAGTTTATACGTTGGTATTTACTTCAAAATCACCATATGCGTAAAAGACACATTTACTACGTTTTTGTATTTTTTCTGTTAGTTTTATAATAACTACTTTCTAGTCAAGGAATAGTTACCACACAGCCAGTGTTGTAACGTATCTAGTTACAAGTAACTAGATACAGTATCTAGATACTTTTTATGTATCTGTTTGTGTAACTAGTTACTTATCCCAATCTAGTAACTATAACTGTAACTAGTTACAAATTCTAAGTAACTAGGTGTGTTAAGATACAAAGTTACATTTTTAATTAAACTGCGACTATTATTTATTAAAAAAATCATTACTAATGACTCATTAGATATTTATAAAATGAAAATTGAACAAAAAAAATGTTCTGACCTTTTAATTAATTAAATTTAAAAAAAATTAACACTTTCTGCTTCTAAACGTAAATTTGAAATAGTGTATTTTCTTATTTCGATAAAGACGTTTATTATTATTATTATTATTATTAAATATATTTATCTACTCCTACTTCACAATTTTGTTTGTTTTTCGTTGATAATAATAAACATTATAAATTCCCTGCCTAACAACGGGAATAATGAACTCATTATTCACGTTGTTAGGCATCAGTGATTTGCTGATTTAAATATGTACTGTGATTTGAACCAATCCGGTTTTAAATTGAAAGAAGGCGACTATAAAAACATTTAAAATTGGTAAGAAGGAAGTTTAACCATTTGACAGATGTCAGATTTTATTTAATTATTTTAAAAAATCATTTAATTATCTACTTATTGAAGTAGATAATGTATAGTATTACACTCTAAATTATGGGCATTATATTATAATAATATACTATTTTCTACTCCTATTACGAAATATGACCGTTCTAATATCACTTTTTAACAGTCTTAGTTAGAAATTATTTATAAATAATTTCTAACTGAGACTGTTTTATTTTCGTGGGGTTAAAGTAGGGGAAGTGAGAATCACACGAGAGATTGCATTGATGCACATGCGTGGCGTCAATGCCATGTTTTTTTTTCCTATTTGGAAAGTACAATACATACTTTTTATTAAATTGTATAAAATTTGTATAAAAAAAAATTTAACAAAATAATCACACAAAATGATGATATTGTAACGTTTTTACTGTTAGTAGTGTGAATTAAAACACGCACTGGTTTATTAACGAACTAAACTATTTATTTTAAAACTTAATTACACTTAAAACATTAAGAAACCCTAAAACTAACTAAACACTTAACTACTAATTATTAATATATCACTACTGTTCAAGAGTCTATTTATTTGCACGTATATTTATTTATTTTGTCGCGAGTATCAAAGCTTGACTGACTCCATGCTGCGACCACGATATCATAGACATATTAATATGTAGATGGTTCTTATAATTAACCATTTTGTTTGTTTTTAAAATACAAATTTTTTTGGTATTGTTTTTTTTATTCTGTTTAGTGGCTTTTACATAATATGCATATTATGCCACTTTTTGCTTTTTGTAAAGCCAAACCATACAATTTTATTTTATTAGGCGATGTAAGCAAATGATTTAGGCGTTGTAAGCAAATGATTTAGAAAATTTGATATATCCTTAATTTTATTTAATTTACAATTAGTATCATATATAGACGTATTAATATGTCTATGGTATAATTTAATTAAAACACCCACTTATGAACTGACTATGCGCAATGCGCATTGCGCATAAGGTAAAATGATACGGTTAGTATAGTAAAAGCAATATTTTGTTTATTTAATAATATTTAATTTTAGCTTTAGTTATTGACAGGCATTTGGGAGAAGAAAACTATAAAAATTATACGGTCACCACCAACGACGGCTACATTTCAACCTTGTTTAGAATTTTGCTAGAAAATCCTAAAGGAGTGCTTCGACATCCCATTTTAGGTGATTTGGTGACGGGTGAGCCAATGAAAGAGGTCTTTAGGTAAAATATTTGATGCAATAAAATTATTAAGTAAGCTTTATAGATCAACCAAAATAAATAGGAGAAAAAATATGGGTGGCTTTACAGGAAAATGTATTTAACCATGTGGATCAATTTTTATGTAGATTGTGAAGGTTAAACTCACTTTAATTACTTTTATAAATGGTGTTTTGGATGTTCTTACAACTAAATCTTTGGAAGGTTGTTTATATTTGAAAGGTTGTATTTATTTTAATAAATTAAAAATATTTGTATTACTAGTCGTTTTGTTTTTAAACTGGCATAAAGAAAATAATTTCGGTGATAATTATTATAAAATTAAAATAACTTTTACTTGTTTAATAGTGCCATGAAAGTGTATTACTGATACTTTTCTAATATTAAAAAAGTAAGTTTTAAATATTTACATTATTAATATTATAACCAATTTTTTGTGCAAATTTGGTGTTTTATTAAAGATAGTAAACATAAGTATACTTCTAATTGTTGTTAAATAAACTAGGACTAGGTGTTTTTCTAAAAATTTCCAATGCGCAGTCACTTCCGGTTGAACCGGGCGCAACAGTTTTTTCAAATAAAACCCTATTAAAAACACCATGATAGTTTTAAAAACTTTTTTTTCCTAACATTGAGTACTCCAGCTAGGTTTAACTAATTTTTGGCCACTGATTTCAAAATTGTCATTTGTTTTTATCTAGGACGTCTAGGATTTAAAATAATTTCGTAATAAAATGCTCTGCTCAATCACGTCAAAATGTTAGTTTTTTTGTTAGTATTTTAATTATTTATTAAATTATTTTGGCTTAAATTTATATTGAATGTACTGAAGAAATCGGTATACGGCAAATCGATCATATTTATTTTAACAAAATGACATTTTAAATACTAAAATTAAAATTTTAATGTATTTTAAGTAAAAAAACAACCATTATTTGATATTTTTTTTCGTTTATTTTAATTATTGAATTGAAAAGGGCAACAGAGTAAACAAGTTTTTTTATCCTAATTAAGCCCACAAAATTTAATACATTGCATAATTTTGCTTTTTTCTACCTTAAATTTATTAAATCGTATCAAATTTCGAATTAAATTATAGTTTTATTGTTCTTAATCATCATCGTGTTACATCTTTTGCTGAAAATTCCAGCAAATGTCTCCTAGCAATAAATCCAACTTCTTTCCGCTATACCCATAGATATCTACCAATGCTCTAGATTTGTAGTTACTCGGTTCATGAGAAAAAAGAAAATGTATTTTAAATGACATATTAATGCTAATTCTTTACAAAACGGATAGCAAAATTAAAGTAGTTGGTATATCTCATAAAATTTTGTAATGAAATATTGCGTTAGTTTTTCTTGGGCGTAAAGGTACCGCAACAAAAACAAAACAAATTTACAACTCTGTCACTTCCATTACCACTTCGATTTCCTGCTCTTTTTTAATTTTTGGTTCTTAAAATCACTTTCAAGTAAAAATACAATTTAAAGTTTAAATTTTAAATATCAGAAATTAATAGATGCACTTTAATGTGCTTGAACGATAAAGTAGGTAAACGCACCTTTATACTTCAATTTGGTATTAAATTTTGATAAGACTTAATAAAAAAAAAGATTGGAGATTGAATTTTTAAGTATTTTGGGCATGAATAAAAAGAAGTATCCTATCCAGAGCCATAGTATTCCAAAATGTAAATAAGAAAGATATTGGCATTTAAAGTAGCAAAAAATACCAAACACCGGTGTGCCCTGTCTAACACCTTGAAATACTATATATAGTTTAATTAATGGCTCCATACTCTTTTGTTACCTATACCAAAAATAATTTTTACGGTTCTACTGAAAGCTTAGCTTAGTTTTATATGAACCTCTAATAAATCAATTAAGTGAATCACCCTGTATTTTATTATAATAAAAGATTTTTTGTTGGTTACACGTTTTCCTTCAATTTATTTATAATGCTACTATTATATTTTATTAATATTGTTGAAGGTGCTTTGAACAATAACAAAAAAATAGGAGACAATTTAAAATAGGTGAGTTTAATTAAATCTGCATCTTATAATACAAAACAATCTATTATTTTAGTAAAACATGTTTTCCTTCAAACTACTTACAGTCTTGCTGTTTTATTTTTTTGCTAAGGTTGAAGGTGGTTTAGAAAATAATGTATGCACGGACTGGAGCAGTTATCACAATAAACGTGATTCACCAAATTGTTACCATGATCCCGATGTTTTTGCGAACACGGTTAAAAATAACAAATTTTCAAAAACAATAATTATATTTATATTTATTTTTAGCCCGAAGTTATTGACAGGCATTTAGGAAAGGGAATCTACGAAAACTATACGGTCACCACTGAGGACGGCTACATTTTAACCTTGTTTAGAATTTTAAGGAAAAACCCTAAAGGTGTTATAATGCTTCAACATCCCATACTCTGTGACGGGGTGGCATGGCTTAGCCAAGGAAGTGATTCATTAGGTATTTTTTTAATAATTTAAATTGTTATTATCATTTATAATGGTTAATTATATATTTCAATAATATCTATAACTAATAAGGCAGTATGTTTTTATTTAAAATAATTAATTGATAAATATTTTTCTCACAATAATTATTAATTAATAATTTTTAAATATAAATTAAAATTGCTTTTAACATCTAAATGTTAGTATGCGATATCAGAGTTTACTTAATGTTTATTTGTAAATTTTTATTGCTGTCTTTGGTTTTTAGTATTTGGGTTTAGTTTTTTTAGAATTTTGACTATTTCAACACATTTATGTATGTTTCATGAAAATTAATATTATTATTATTATAACTTGTTTACTTACCATAATATAATATAGTAAGTAGACAATTTATGAATCTACGGGGTGTCTCAAAAGTCAAAGACATTAGAAAAGGGGTGGATAGAGGATGGAACTCTGTCGAAAAGTCTGCCGTTTTTCGATCAGACGCACTATTAATTAGTTATTAATAAAATAAAGTAGCCAATCACAGGTGTGATTTAGCAGAATGATTAGGGGTGGGAGAACTATAATCTTAAAAAGTCTAGATAAAATCGTAATGTAAAATGACCTTAATTATATGGTTGATAAGTCAATGTCAGTGTTTTAGTTTTTAGGTTAGTTTTAACTTGAGACATTTTTTTAGGAAAAATAGTTCACCTTAAAAAGGGCCGTTTTTTAAATAGACTTCGGTCGAACTTTATCTCATGAAATGTTCAGGTACCTCCATTTATCTGCAAGCAGGGGCGGACCGTTGACTTTGGGGGCCCTGGACTAAAGGTCTTTGGGGGCCTATCAATATATATATATATATATATATATATATACAGGGTGTCCCGAAATTAGGGGGCCAAACTTAATCAGTGCATTCTTCATAGAAAAATAACACTTTTTTGTTAAATAAACATGTATCAAAAAATGCCCCCTAACGGAGCTACGGCCCCCTGAATAGTAGCCTAAGAGAATAGTTTTTTTAAACTATTCCTAGAGCGTTAAACATGGAGAAATGAAATTTTGGCGCTTTGGTAATTTTTAGATGCTGAATCAAGATCTAAGATCAAAACTGTTAAAATTTAATCATAGGCGTAACATTTGGGGGGAAAAGTTATAAAAATAGCCCCAACTTTTTTCCGAGATAATTTTTTAATTTTTTTTTATAAAATTATGAAAACTTATAGTTTTTTACGAAAAATAGGTAGTCTTGATTTGAATCGCTCAGATGCACTATTTTCGAGAAAAATGCATTTATAAATTACTCTGCATAGCATACACATCTTATATTTTCGTTAAAATTTTGTGTTAAAATTTGGAAAATCGCTCCATAATAAAAAATAACAAAAATCGAGCCAAAAAATATTAACTTAACTATATAAATAAATGTAAAGTCAGCAAATAACCCAAACGTCACTTTTGTCCCAAAGCTTTTTAATGAAAATATTAGAAATTATGCTAAGCATAGTAATTTAAATTGCCATTTTCTTGAAAATGGTGCATCTGAGCGATTCAAAGCAAGAGTACTTATTTTTCGTGAAAAACTATACATTTTCATAATTTTATAACAAAACATTAAAATACTCACTCTGCAAAAAGTTGGGGCTGTTTTTGTAAATTTGCCCCCTCAAATGTTACGCCTATGATTACATTTTAACAGTTTTGATTATAGATCCAGATTCAGAATGTCAAAATTACCAAAGTCCCAAAAATTCAGGTCTTTATGTTCAACCCTCTAGGAATAGTTTTAAAAAAATGATGCTCTTAAGCTCCTATTTAGGGGGGCTTAGCTCCGTTAGGGGGCATTTTTTGATATATGTTTATTAAACAAAAAAGTGTTATTTTTCTATAAAGAATGCACTGTTTAAGTTTGGCCCCCTAATTTCGGGACAAGGTGTCCCTAAACTTATTGGCATAAATTTAGGAAAAGATTGAGCAAGTAATAATAAGACGAAAACCTAAATAAATATTTTTCCTAATTACTAAGGTTTCCAAGATACAGGGTGATAAATTGTTACCTATCATATCAGTTTTTTTAATATAACTTCTACTATGGTAGTCTTGGAAACGTGATATTTTGCGAACAGTCACTTACTACCAAAAAACATATTCACACATAATTACAATTGCTTGAGTGAACACAGTGTCGTAGAAACGGGGGTTGCTTTAAGCTTATTGTCCCATACAAACTTTGAGGTTAGGTTTTTATAACATTTGATAAAATTTTTTGATTACACAATTCGTCTACCATTAAAAAGGTGTACCTCTCAAACTTCGATAAAATAAACCGTTTCCTAGATATTCGAGATTACAATAATTGTTATATCGCATTATTTAAAAGGATTAAAAGGTATATGATAACAAATTTAATTTTTTAATTGAAAAAACTAAATCTTCATTCCATTTTGCCCTGACCGTCACATTAAAAAAAATTGTAGTTTTTTCAATTATAAAATTTGTTGTCATATACTTTTTAGTCCTTTAATGCGATATAACAATTATTGTAATCTCGGATATCTCAGAAACGGTTTATTTTATCGAAGTTTGAGAGGTACACCTTTTTAATAGTAGCCGAACTGAGTAATCGAAAAATTGCATTAAATGGTATAAAAACCTAACCTCAAAGTTTGTATGGGACAATAAGCTTAAGCAACCCCTGTTTCTACTACACTGTGTTCACTCGAACAATTGTAATTATGTTTGAATATGTGTTTTGGTAGTAAGTGACTGTTCGCAAAATAACATAGGTAGTAGAAGTAACATTAAAAAAACTGATATGATAAGTCATACTTTATCACCCTGAATCTTTTAAACATTCGTAATTAGGAAAACTATTTATTTAGATTTTCGTCTTATTTTGACTTTCTTAATCTGCTCCTAAATTTATGCCACTAAGTTTAGGGACACCTTGTATAACAAAACGAGAAATTTTCGTCAAAAATAAAAAATTGAAATAACACTTTATAAAATAAATAAATAACATAAATAAAATAAATAATATAAATAAAACATTCTACCATTCATACAAGACCACATAAATATTTCTTGGTTAAATTGCCCAACAGAAAAACTCCAAATACAGGAAAAATAGCAAATACATAATTACCTAATTATACATAAACAAAAAATAATAATAGAAACATGAAAACCTAACATATACAAAACTACTCAAGTATGACCATAAGATGAAAAATTACAGCTTTACTTATTACTATGCTTAACATAAACATTAGTAATAAATTTTAAAGAATCATTATTCAATAATTTGTGAAAGCTGAAACAGGCGATGATACACCAGCATTAGTTCTTGCAAATGAATAAAAATACACTAGCACTAGCTCTTGGAACTAAAATAATAATATATTACACTGATTAACAAAAAATTTCTATTTTTTTATAATATTTAATAGCCTCATGAGCCTGTTAAAATATCTCCCATTAATATTATTGGTTGCTAATCACGATTTTACATTTACATTAAGTAGGTACATGAGATTTTTTTTCAGTACCCAACTTTAAAACTATGTTTAAAAAATTATAAAATTACACAATTTTTTGAAAAATAAAATGAAATACCAAAGTTCTGTTATAAGTCTTATAGTTTTAGCGGAAAAGTAAGCATAAATGTAATTTTATGCTTGAATAACTTTTAATAGATAAATAGATTATAAAATAATACAAGACCTCCTAGTAGAGTTTACTTTAAATAGCCTTTAAAAAAAATTTAAGTCATTTAAGTCCATGAATCCGTTAATAAGATATATAATACCAAAGTTATTCTTTCTTCATGCTTTTTAAATGTAAAATAGAAAATCTCGATGAGGCCTTAATAATAATAATAAAACCTCAGGCTCAATATTTAACTTTTATGCAACTATTAAAAAGTCGATTTTTAATCGATTAATTTTATTTATATTCTTTTTATTAATCGCGGCCTCTACCTTCGATCGGACGGGGCCCTGGGCTGCAGCCCATAATGCCCATGCCTAAATCCGCCCATGTCTGCAAGAACATTTAACAACTTTTAATGATGTTCATTCTAACGTTCTCCAGCATTTCTTTTCATTTAAAAAAAGTAAAATAATCACCATCAACCTTGTATTTACTTGGTCATTAATTGGCAAGTTAAAAAATATCAAAAAAAAAAGGTAGGTACCTACCTATTTGGTTATTAATCTATGCTATTTGTCACACACAAAAAAGAACATTTCTCCTTAACCTAAAAAACCAAAGCACTGACAGTGACAGTGAACAAATAAAATTAAGGTCATTTCATAATATGATACGTATAGCTATTGAGTTTCTACAACCTTTTGTGTTGCAAAACCTCTAATCATTCTGCTAGAGCACGCCTGTGGTTGGCTATTTTATGAATGGTTTGTCTGATAAAAAAACGGCAGATGATTCGACTTAGAATCCCATCCTTTATCCACCCCTTTTCTGCTGTCTTTGATTTTTGTGACACCCTATATATTCATAAATTATCTACTTATTATATTATATTATAGTAAGTAAACAATAATAATAATAATAATTTTCATGATACACATATATGTGTTGAAATAGTCAAAATACTAAAAAAAAACTAAACCCAAATACTAAAAACTAAAAAGACAGCACTAAAAATTTTAAAATAAACATTAAGTAAAAAAACTGATATCGTATACAAACATTTAGATGTTGAAAGCAATTTTAATATAAAATTAATAATTATTGTCACCCATAATATAACAAGTGGTATGTTTATCATCAATGGTATTTTCGAATTGAAACCGAGCTGCAGATTTCATGAGTCCGCAGGACGAGTGAAATGTGCTGCTTCGGTTTCAATGAGTAAATATCTTCGATTATTAATCATACCACGAGTTATATGTAGTGAGAAAATATAATGAATTTTAGGATTTAACGAATTGTCAGTTTGACATTTAAAATTAAAATTTGCTTTAAAATATAAAAAGACTTTAATAAACCTTATTTATTCAAACTTACCTTAATTTTATTATCGTTTACACCAACCCATCGATCTTTTAGAGATTATAATTTATTATTTTTATCATTAAACAAACACAGTATTTAAATGTCAACAAATGTCAAATCAAGAAAAGTGTCAAAATCCTTAGCAACGTGTAAACAAAGTGATAAAAAATATTGCCGCTGGGATAAAATACGTAACTATGGAATACTGGCATTTTATTGGTTCTAATATTAATGAATTGTATTGTCAGAAAAATATTTATTAATTATTTTAATTAAAAACTTACTGCCTCCTCTATCCACCCATTTTCTGCTGTCCTTGACTTTTAAGACACCCTGTATAAGTCCGTTTTTCGAGGGTGAAAATCTTGCTTATCTTCCTTTTAAAAGTAGCAAAAACAATTTTGTCAGATTTAAATTTTCTTTAATAATGTCTTAATTAAAAAAGGCAACCATTTTGTAATTAAAAAAATTACAAATTCCCCTTTTTTACTATATCTTAAAAACCAAAATTGATAAGTTAAGTGATAATATATTTTTAGATAATTGATCGGCATAAAAATAAGCAACTTTTTTCTAATTTAACCAACTATGTAAAAGATAAAAGATACCCGTGCCCAGTACTGGAAAATTGTAGGTATATAAAACGCGATTGGTCAGTTTATTCATTATTATTTTTTGACATATACTAGCGCTTATCCCAATCTTTAAAACCCTTTTCAAAGGCTAAAGTTGGGTAAGGCTTTCTGAAAGTTTCAGCTCCGTGTATTTTCTTTTATGTCTTTTAAACGCGTTTTAAGAAGCTACAATTAATTAAAAATTCATCTTGGAAAACAGGGAAAAATCACATGGTGCCCAGGGACATAGCGAGGAGTGGAATTTTTCGGGGTTTTGATAATATATTCCAATATTTCCTAAAAGGGAATAAATTTAAGGTGATTTTGGAAAAAAATGCTTAATTTATTTAATTATAGATACGAAATAGAAATCGGATCCTCATTTTTCTTTAGTCGGTATTTTCGAAAGTTTTATTAGCTGGCGACTAATGCCAGCTGCAGCTAATGCCGACTAACGATTTGAATATAGTAGACGAAAGAAATTACTCATTTATTTTGGGAAGACGTAAGAATTATTCGGCAAACATGTGGTCTTTTGAAACAAAATCGGGAATGATTAAAATATTTTTTTGTAGTAATTTTAAACAGAAAGTGTGAAGCAAAAGCCGATAAATTTACTTTAATTGATTCTGAGATATTTACAGATATGTACAGCAGATTTCCTCAAATATTTAAAAACTATTATAAAGGGATTTTGCTCTTTTTGGTTTTAGTACTTAATTCTTATTTTATTTTTTATTTAATTTTTTAGTCAAACATTTGAGTAAATTTGAAAAGTAAATAATGAAGACTTGACCACTAATGAATTTGCATTTTCTAGTCAATCAAACAAAAAGTTACTTTGTTTTTGTTTTTTTTTTAATTTTTGTAATATTTGTTTACCTGATTTTTGGACATACCATTATTGCCGAATGCTTTCTGTAATATTTCAGAACCAACATTTCGGCCAATTCCCAACACGTTCTTTGTTCCAAAATTTTTGCCATGGTAAAAAAACGGCAAAAAAAATCTCAATAGATTCTGATTTGACTCAACAAAACAAATTGGAAAATCATTTTACCATGTGTTTAAAATTACAATTTCCTGATACTTTTAAATGCTGTTTTATAAAATATGTTTTAATTAATTTTAGCTTTAAAATTATGGAAATTGGGGTATGAAGTATGGCTACCCAACCATAGAGGAACCTTTTTTTCCGAAGGACATGTAAATTTAACAGTACATGATTTTAAATACTGGTCATTTAGGTAAATTTAATAATTCGATAGCGCAGTGGGTTAAGCTACAAAGCCGAGACAAACTGCGTCAGTCGTACCGGGTTTGATCCCCGGTCACAGCCTTGGCTGTTGTGCATGTAAAAGTCGGTAGATGAGTACAACTGTACCATGGTAAAAAGTGGTTACAGGGGAAGTACCGGGCTTTGCCTATAAGCTGGATAAGCTGGATAGGTCGATAGCGTTACTATTATACTTTTATTAATAAAAATAATACCACTGAACTTTTAGTTTTGATGAAATTGGTCTGATAGATTACCCAGCATTTGCCGAAAAAATATCGAAAGTATCAAATAATACTGAAATAATATTTATTGGTCAATCTATGGCATGTACGTCTTCAATAATATATGCTTCGGTTATGCCTGAGCATGTTAAAAAACACTTTAAAGTATTTATACAAATGGCTGCTCCTGTATATTTTAAATACGTTCCTACTATTGCAAGGCTTTTCACCCCACTAGAACCAATTTTAATGGTAAATATAAACTAAATCATTTATAAAAGTTAATTTTATATTTTTATACCCACAGCCTCTTTGTAAATTACTTGGTATTGGTGGATTGTTCTACAAAAACTCTATAAGTGAAAGAATTATGAGATCATTGGTAAATTCTCCATTTAGACGTTTCAATGTTAAGATTCTAGAATTAAATGTTGGTTGGACACCTGAAGAGTATGATCCAGTAAGAAACCATATTTGGCTTGTCTTTACATAACTATTAGATGAAATATTTTAGAAATTGTATCCTTTGGTATTTTCAAGACTTCCAAGAGGTGCTGGTTTAAATGTGATTTGGCACTACCTACAATTAGTTAACAATGGAGGAGATCATTTTAGAAAGTTTGACTACGGTATTACTGAAAATTTTAAACGTTACAAATCGGTTACACCTCCAGAATACCCATTGGAAAATATGGAGATTCCAAATTATTTTATAACTAGTAAGGACGATCATCTTTGCGATGTTAAGGTTTTTTATTTATATTTTTGTTTTGATTATTTTTTTTTTAACATTTCTTTGGTTTAGGATAATGATCTACTGTGGAGTAAGCTTCAAAATTCAACCAAAATATATGGAAGAAAAATTACCAGTGGGCTAAATCATGCAGACTTCTTTTTTGGAAAACATGTGGATGAATATGCTTTTAAATATATTTTTAAATTATTAAATGTGCTTTAACATTTTATATAATAATATTATAATAATAATATTTAAAATTATACATACACATGTTCACATAAAATAAATAAAAAATAAAAAAAAATATTTTTTTATAAAATTTGTAACGAAATTTTACCATAACTTTATGGACAATTTGCCAAAACCTATTTTCGAATAAACATAGTGAAAAAAACTGGTTCTACCGTCTATTTTAGAAGTTCACAAAGTTTGCGCCCACAGTTCAGGGGCGCCGCAAGGCTCTCCTTTTTACTCCCTAATTAGTATGAGTATGATTATAAGTATGGGGACGTATGGCAGGCCCCATCGACTTCGCTTTAAACTGATCTCCCAGGGTTATTTTACCCCCTTTCAGTTCTCCTACGTATCCCGCAACTGCACAGCATTGCCTGTGTTTGTTGGATCCGAATTTTCACGCCGCACAGTGTTTCAATTCTCGAAAATATCGGCAAAACCTAAAAAATTGACTTTTTTCAGGTAAATTTTGAGTTAGATAGGTAGTTAATACCTGTCTCCATCCTGTATTGAAAAAAAAGATATAAAATACATATATTTTGTCTTTAAGGTACTTTACACGCGATCGCTGCGGAAAATTGTTTATTGTTTAAAAGTGAATAACTTGCGTTTGGTGTGTCCGATTGTTATGCGGTTTGATAAAGGGTGATCTTCAAGGTATGTAAAATTCAAATATATATTTGTTTTTCGTAGATTTTGCTTGTACAACGGGTTATCGTAACCGACAAGATTAGTCTGTTAAAATCGCAAACTTTAAATCGAGCTTTTAGAACAATGGAGCTACAAAAATTGTAATGAATTGTAAGGCATCAGTTCAAGATCCGTTGAATAGCTTAGAGTTTTGTCTATCAAGCCATCAATAAATTATCTGCCCCAACTTGCCCCCGGCTCTTTAAAACTACATGTTCTTGGGCGCTCAGGCACGGTTATGGTAAAAAACCTCGCGAGTTTAAGCTTATGTCGCGCGCGTATCTGTGTTTTTGCTTTACAAAATATAAGATTTTTTTTATTTCTGGGTTGCGTTCATGACGTTTACTTGATTCACTCGGATTTAACTCAAAACGTTTATTACAACAGCGGTGTCTAGACTTTCACTTGCGTAAATCGTTCGTGTCTACTAAGATATTTGATTATATGATTTTACATATTTAACCCACCTCTTGTAGGTGCGTTAAAACAACTCCGCATGCGCATTGTAGTGTGTTAATGTCAAATTTGAATTATGGTTATTTGTGTTGACAATTTTTTTAGCGAATGCAGTAACGGAGATTGTGTAATATATATGTAGGTATTAAATAATATCAAATAACTCCGCATGCGCATTGTAGTGTGTTAATGTCAAATTTGAATTATGGTTATTTGTGTTGACAATTTTTTTAGCGAATCCAGTAACGGAGATTGTGTAATATATATGTAGGTATTAAATAATATCAAATAAATGTAATTATAATAAACTAAATTAAGCTATTTTATAAAAAAAATCTTTTATTTACATTTTAAAAAGAACCTCTTACGAGTTTTTAATTAATTTTCACAATTTTTTGATAAAAATGTCCGCCATTTGAAGTCTACCATTTTGAATTTTGGAATTCTGATTCCAGATTCATTATCAGCGACCTCAAAAATCTCTGTATCGTGATTTTCAATTTATTCCGTCAATTTTTTGACAAATATCTCCGCCATTTTAAATCTACTATTTTGAATTTTGGAATTCTGATTCCAGATTCGTTATCAGCGACCCTAAAAACCACTGTATGGTGATTTTCAATTTATTCCGTCAATTTTTTGACAAATATGTCCGCCATTTTGGATCTACCATTTTGAATTTTGGAATTCTGATTCCAGATTCGTTATCAGCGACCTCAAAAACCTATACGGATTTTCAGGATAATCCGACTACTCCTTGATATTTTGCCGAAAATTTCGAGAATTGGAACTGTGCGCCGGCTGGTAGATCTTCCTTGGTAGGTCGTAGATGGCAATGTCGGTGATTAAGGCCAACTTTGTTGCCGGGTCGGGCCATACGCCCAATTTCTGCTTTCGGGAACCGCTCTACGCCAGTTGTCTACCATACTGTGCGAAACCATTTCTTCATTCTAGAGGTCGAAAACTATCGATACGGATGATAGTTTTCAGTAGTCGGCCACGTAACTACCGATAGTTATCGATAGTTTTTGTTGTTTTTTTTTTAAATGTGTATTTCCGCAGTAATGCGAAATTTTCTAATAATTTATAGTTATTGTGCTGCCCAAGCACATTTTGTGATATAAATTTTATTTTTGTTTTTTTTATTCTTTTCTAACAATAAGGTATTGCATTTATTTATTAAGTTAAACAAATGGTAAGCGCAATTATTCTATACTATGTTGGGGTGTTGAGTGGTTTATTTGTTTATGTTTATGTTAGACGATCAGAAATTGGTTTAGAGTGTTACCTACTTAAGATTTATGAGTTTTTTAACTTTTAAGTCACGTCCTTTTGTCGAATATGCTTGTTTTAATTTTTAAGTCGAACTTGCTTTGATGTATAGGTATTTTTGGTCTATTACGATGTTGGTTTATTATTCCCTGTTCATCCATTTTGATGTTGTTTTTTATCTAAATGTATTTTTGTTATTCCTGCGGATTTTTCTACTTAAGAAGGTAGAAACCCGGAGCCTTTGTAAGCTTGGTAAATAACGAAATTACAAGTTTTTAGTATTGCAAATAGCGTCGTGCAAATATTAATTAAATACTTATCCGAATTTTGCTGATGCTCCTTGTTTCCTCATGTCTGAGTACAGTAAAGACTTAAAAAATCTCATAAAAGTATTGCCTTCACTGCACCTAAATACTTTAATAAACTTCCTGTTGCTGTTAGAAACCTAGATTCAGAACTATTTTTAACTAGAAATAAGATGTTCCTTAATAAGGCTTTCTATGACTGTGATGAGTTTTTAAACTGTGATATACCAACCCTGTGATAAATATTCTTTTATACATCTTTTGTACACATAAATATTGTCACTCATAATATAACAAGTGGTATGATTATCATCGATGATATTTTCGAATTGAAACCGAGCTGCAGATTTCACGAGTCCGCAGGACGAGTGAAATGTGCTGCTTCGGTTTCAATGAGTAAATATAATCGATAATTAATCATACCACGAGTTATATTTAGTGAGAAAATATAATGAATTTTAGGATTTAACGGATTGTCAGTTTGAAATTTGAAATTAAAATGTGCTTTAAAATATAAAAAAAACTTTAATAAACCTTATTTATTCAAACTTACCTTAATTTTATTATCGTTTACACCAACCCATCGATCTTTTAGAGTTTATAATTCATTATTTTAATCATTTAACAAACACAGTATTTAACAAATGTCAAATTAAGAAAAGTGTCAAAATCCTTAGCAACGTGTAAACAAGGTGATAAAAAATATTGTCGCTGTGATAAAATGCGTAACCATGGAATACTGGCATTTTATTGGTTCTAATTATAATGAATTGTATTGTCATGTATGTTTTTCATTTTTTATATATTCTTTATGTCATGTAAAGTTCTTTTTCTATCTGACTTGTGTAATACAACTTTTTGTAAATAACACCAATAAATGATTTGATTTGATTTGATATCAGTTTCCCGCCATAATGAACCACCTGTTCAGGTGGATGGCAGAAGTGACACTATACACTTTGCACTTTAGTCCTGGTCGGTGAGGTGATTATGCACCTTGGGATTTGCAGAGCTATACACTGTTGAACGAAACCTTATAAAATAATTACCTTTTAGGATTCTAGATTTAAAATGCCCTGGTTATTTTTATATCGTTTGTGAAGCGATATAAATATACGTCTGTCTGGTACAAGCAGCTATTTACTCCCTAATTAGAGAAACAAAATAATATTGATAGTTTTTTTATTTTTTGGCTTTTTTAGTCGAATATAATTATTTGGGAAGCCAATAAAATAAATTAAACGTATAAGAGCGCCGTACTGTGGTCTGAAAGGTAAATTTACGCGGCAAAACACAATTTTTAAAACATTATAAAAACGCATTTGTTCTTTACGGATTATTACCTAAAATTTTAAACTGCAAAGTGGAAGTTACTGCGCAGATACATGAAAGAATCGTCAAAAATACTCATACTTCGGAATCTTGTCAGTTTCGTGTTAAAAAAGGTGTTGCGTACATATAAATATAAAAATAGTGTAAAAAATTTATAGTACAGATAAAGGTGAGTACAAATACAACTTTAACATGTCTATTTTGAATTATATTTCGAAAATAATAATAATAAAGTTTAACCTACAAATTCTCAATTTTGTGTAATGGAATATAAGTAAAAAATTTTAATTACTTGCCCAAAACCACCTAGTTTATTCGAAAATATGAACCTCGAGCTCCGACTTTTTAAAAATTTATCTGCCTTTATGCGCCTATAAGAGAGTTATGCAAAAATAAAAACAGGTTAACAAAAATTACCGCCAACCTGGTATGACCAGTAAGTAATATATTTTTCAAATTTCACAAAAAATATTGTATTTAAGGATGGTTATAATTTTTTTTTACTCCTATTACATAATATTGTTTATGCACGATGACATTATAATATGACAATTATAACAAAAATTCTTTGACGTAAACGTCTTTTTATAGCCCGCGGGCGTTATTATGACCCAGCGGGCTATAATGAAACGTCAAAAATTAAAAACAACAATGTTACACCATTTGATATATTCGAAGTAAGTTTTTTCGTATATAGATTTTGATTTTTCCGGCAGCAGGCCGCAATTTTTTGCCTTTTCAGCTGCTTCCTCAATTTCATTCATCTTTAAACTTTGAAACTGACTGATGTCAGTTGACATTATAATATGACAATTATAACCAAAAATCTTTGACGTAAACGTCTTTAAAAACAATAATATATTAAAAATAATAATATATTAATCGTGCATAAAGTTTTGTATGCATTGCTGGCATAACTGGTTTTTATGGTCCTACGACGCTTTTCTAGCCCTCGCGCTAACGCGCTCGGGCTCGAAATAGCGCCTCGGACCATAAAAACCTTATTATGCCCTTAATACATAAATAACTATTATCTCCACGCGGTCTATAATTTAAACTTTATTGGCCGATAAAAAATTTTATGAGGCATTTGACAAATTAATCCTTTTCTAAGAAATTAACGTACTAAACTGGTTTAATTTATTTATAATAAGCACTAATTTGTTTGTTTTCCTTTTAATGTTTAATTTTCTCATTAAATTATTGTAAAATTAAATATGAATAATAAAACAAAAAGTGATTTTTTTTCTCCGATTTAAATAATCTTTAAGTTTTAATTTGCTTTAAGTTTTCAGTGAAATTAAATGTTAAACACAGCTTAAACATTCCAAACTACCTATTTATTAAATAAAAATCCAAACAAATTGGAATAAGATACCTACCTATTAATTAAAAATATTTATTATTGTACATTTAATGTAATCTTTAGCTAATAAATAAATGAGATTCTAAAAAAGTGAGGTTAGGCCGCTTTGATGTTGAATTAAATTGACCTATATAAGGTGCTTTGGAGATAAAATGTTGTATGCCATTCGGCCAAGAAGTGCCTTTTTGTGCTTCGCTCAATTGTAGGCCTCCGCTACGCGTCGGCCTTCAAACCTTGAGCTTAGCACAAAAAGCCTTACTTTTTAACCTAATGACATAAATAACTATTTTTTAATATCCTTTGTATATTATACAGTGTTTATGTGTAAACCACCTAGTTCATTTAAAAATTTGAACCTCGAGCTCCGATTTTATAAAAATTCATCTGTCAAAAAATTAAAATAAACCTACAAATTCTCAATGTTGTGTAAGTAAAAATTTATAATTAATTGCCCAGAACCACCTAGTTTAGTCGAAAATATAATCCTCAAGCTCCGACTTTATAAAAATGCATCTGCCTTTATGCGCCTATAAAAGAGTTATGCAAAATGAATTTTAACTTAAAGCTAACTTCAGCCCACTAGTGAGCAAAGTAAAATTTTGCCCACCGTTTAAATGGGCGAATTGAAATTTTAAATTACTACTACAGTAAAACCAAATTAGTTAATA
Organism: Brassicogethes aeneus; assembly: GCA_921294245.1. Classification (NCBI taxonomy): domain Eukaryota; kingdom Metazoa; phylum Arthropoda; class Insecta; order Coleoptera; family Nitidulidae; genus Brassicogethes; species Brassicogethes aeneus. The sequence continues at coordinate 13,289,199 of OV121133.1, forward strand.
AATTAAAAACGACTAATAAAAGATTTATGGGTTCCAAAAATTTAATTTTGACGATTTTTAAGTAGGTATTTTAAATGTTGAATTATACATTTCATGCAAATGAAGCCAACATGCTTTGCTTTCAAGATATATGTTTACCAAGGTTTTTTAACTATTGTAATAAATTAAAATTTATATTATATAAATTATTAGTTTAAAGTTTCCGAAAACCTATTTTTTTCGGGAAAAACGGAAATAAATAGAAACATTGGAAAATTTAAAATAAAATTACTTTTGCAATTTTTTCCCGAATTATCTGTACTACAAATTGTAATTTTTGTCCAATTTTCCAAATTTTTAGAAAAATTATATTTTTTCAACAAAATTGAATAAAAAAAGTATTTATTTATAAATTAATTATTAAAATGTGTGTATTTTTAAATTTTACTAAAAAAATCATTTTTTCCTTAAAAAAGCAAATCAAAATTGGTAAAATTGGTAAATTGGTAAAAATAAAGCATTTATTCATAAATTAATTATTAAAATATGTGTATTTTTAAATTTTCCTTAAAAAAGCAATTTTCCAACTTCTAACAAAAAAGAACTAAAAAACAAGTTTTTTCCGACGCTTTGAAAGGATAGTACCAATTAATTTTTTTAAACATTTCTTATCACTCAAATTTGTTTAATTGTATGCAAATTATGTAGCACAAATAATTAATATAATCTAATATGTATATTACATTGTTTTTATCATATTGTTTTAACGAATTTATTTTAAATTGTTATTTAGACACCTCGTAAAACTATTGGATTCTCCAATGTACCAAGAATATAAGAATTGCAGGTAAGATTAATTTTATTTCTATTTTAAAAATAATAAATGCTTTATTTTAGTTAAAAATGTTTCTATCTAAATTATTAAATAAAACTGTACATTTTACAGTTTTATTGTTTTATTTATTTGTGAACGTTGAAGGAGGTTTAGACAATAATGTATGTACGGACTGGAACAGTTATTATACCAAACCTATTTCACCAAATTGTTACCATGATCCCGACGTTTTTGCGAACACAGTAAAAATTATCAAATAAAAAATATTATCTATTCATATTTTATATGGAATTTTAGCCCGAAGTTATTGACAGGCATTTAGGAGAAGGAAACTACGAAAATTATACGGTCACCACTAAGGACGGCTATATTTTAACTTTGTTTAGAATTATAAGAAAAAATCCCAAAGGCGTTATTATGCTTCAGCATCCAATTACAGGAGACGGAGTTATATGGGTTAGCCAAGGAAATAGGTCTTTAGGTAAAATGGTTCTTAATAATAAAACCAATTGTTTTCATTTAAAACTCAACGGGTTCATTTTAAATCATTAATTTTATTGCAGTGTTTAAAAAAAAATTAAAAATATTTTCAAAATTTTATTGTTTTTTCAAAGAATATAAGAAAAATTATAATTTCAAATAACTAAACATTTTAATCGGTTATTGTACAAAAACATGAATTTTTAACAATAAAATCATCTAAATAAAATTTTAAAGTTTGCATCCCTGTCTATACCGAATATAAATATTTGTATTATTTTGTGGCCCTTTTTATATATAACGTCAATTTAATAGAAATTATGCTTTGTTGCTAAAGATGACACGATGCCTTATTAAGACATATCGATGGTTATTTGACAAAACATCGTAAGCGACAATTTTGTTGAATTACATTTTATTTTATGAAAGTGTCAGTTACAATAAGCTGCACATGTTAACATAATACCCAATTTTATAATCTAATATTGGTGAATTTGAATATTTTTATTATTGTAAGCGCCTCTTTTCTTAAATTTGTTACCGATTTATAACGTAAGCAACTTCAAGACATGGCGTTTGCGATTTAACATTATGTCGCTTACGATAATATTGTGATCCCGCCTTGATCTATCAAGGCGTTATTCCCGCTCTAAACAGTTTATTCGTGAGTACACCTGCATCGTGGTGATTGCAAGTTTTAAAACCATATTTTATTTGATCAAAAGCTTATAATTCTTTTTTTTTCATTGCATTATTTATAGTTATCCTAATTATAATTGTTTTTACGTACAATTTAGAGAGCAGGTTTCTTCAATTTCCCCTACTAAGTTCGGGCTCCTTGTGTAGGCTTCATGGGTTAGATACTGGTTTGTGAATAAAAATCGTTAGTTTGTTTAAAAGAAATCTAAAGTAGAATTTCATTTTCAAAAATTGTTTGGCAAAATATCGTTGTTGATATTTTATAAATTAATTTTGTTGTATTTTTTTTATTTAATAATAAAAGTAAAAAAATAAATGTCGCTAACGATATTTTGACAAAAGTAATCATCAAATTTATATCCCACAAAGTAAAGTAAATGTAACTTAAGCAACAAGACTAATTTTACATTTTCCTAAACATGTTCTTATATATATATATATATATATATATATATATATATATATATATATATATATATATATATATATATATATATATATCGTATGCCACAAAATTTAATGAAAATTTTAGATTGTATTCGATCTTACTTAAATTTTTGAATTCTACATTAGAAGAAAACTAATGTAGAATTTCATTTTCAAACATTGTCAAAATATCGTTGGGAAATTTTATAAATTAATTTTTTTGTAATTTTTTTTTATTTAATAATAAAAGTAAAAAAATAAATGTCGCTGACGATGTTTTGACAAAAGTAATCATCAAATCTATATCCCATAAAGTAACGAAAATGTAAATTAAGCGACAAGACTAATTTTACATTTTTCCAAAGATGTTCTTATAAAATATCGTATGCCACAAAATTTAATGAAAATTTTAGATTGGATTCGATCTTACTTAAATATTTGAATTCTACATTAATAAAATAATGCCTCACCAGTTTTCAGATAAATAACTTTAAAAATAAAGCTCCCACACAAAAAAATCTGTCCTGTAAAATTTAGGTTTGGTCGCTTACGATGTTTTGTCAAATAACACTGGTTTACAGTCAAAATGTACCTTGAGTGCGACTATTTTTTTCTGATGTATTTTGGCCTGCTAAACTCGAAAATGACAATAAAATTTTTTTTTATGGCAAGATTTTCCAAATAAAAAATTGTCTTTGATTTTTCGATGCCGGCTTTACTATTTGGGATATATCTCGAGTTTGAAATGGCCAATTTGATTACAACAGATGTCAAATTAAACCTAATTAACATAATAACAAATGTAATTGTATAAATGCCCAATTAGTCAATAAGTTTAGGTGCAATGGGGCCAAATATCGAGAAAAAGTCAATTTTTTGGACAAAATTAGAATTAAGTATTTACTATTTTACCAAAAAGAAGCAAAAATCATTAAAATATGCCCATTTTTTGAATATCTACAAGTAGTAATTCTATGGATAAATGTCAAAGTTATGACACCCCTTAATAATTTGTACATATCGTGGGTTGAGTATTACTCGTATATTGTTCTATAAATCCAAAATGAAATGGTTGGGAAAAGGCGATTAAATATTCCAGGCTCATTCTAATACCGTTTGTAAAGATTTTTATAATTTTAAATACTGGTTTTGGACTCATATCCTTAAGAATTAAAAAATGTATTGTCCCTATTTGAACTTATTTCTTCCAATACTGGGTTTTACAAAATAAACAATTTTTGATAGAACATTTTTTTTTATTGAAAACGAAAATTTTACAAAAAACATCAGATTTTGTTCTAACAGCATACAAAATTCTTTAAAACTAAAAGTTTTTAGTTCTAAAGAATTCCAAAACTTTAGGGTTCTAAGAAGTATTCCTTAAATAAGAACATACCTACGTATTCTTTTTTTTTTAATTGCACCGCACAACCACGTGATTATTACTTGCATACAAAACTGAAACAGCAAAAATTATATTGTTCTAACAGATCAAAATTCTCTTCTCTCATTGGTTGGTCTGTTAGGATATTATAATTTTAAACCGTTTTTAAATAAGTGCGATAGAACAATTTAATAATGCTTTTTTTTAGTTTGTGTATTAAATTAAACAGGCATTTTTATATACATAGAACAGAAATTTTATGTACTATTTTTCTATCAAAAAAGCCGATTTCGCGCCAAAAGTGCTGTTAGAACATTATAATACTCAACCCACGATATCTAAAAAATGAACTGACCAATTTAAAAAAAATAAAATGCCGTTTAATAGGGATTTTCAAGACCTTTAAAATAATGTAGTACTCTGTACCCCTTCTCTATTTAAATTCTTAAGGGGGTAACTCCGGGGCGCAGAAGGTAAAGGTGGGAAACCAAATTTTGCCTTAAAAAGTTTTCCCCCTCGATATAAAACTTTATCTGTCTCTGCGTTTTTTAAAATACTTCTAGTTTCCGAGAATTTAGGGGGGTTAGTTTTAAAAGGAACACACTGTATTTTAATATTAAAATATAAAATAAAATTTATTTAACAGTAAAAAGGTTCTATTAGGCAAATAGAACCTTTTTTTTGTAAAAAACTTAATTTCTAAAAAAAATTTACCTGTCCACTTTTTGCATTAACCCCTTTAATTATAATAATTATCAATAGATTTGTTTTAAAAATATCTTGTTTTCTTTATAACAGTTTGAACTCCACGTAGATAATTTAAAAATTGACATATTTTGTTGATTTGTATTCATCCTTGGCAAAGAAAATAATGTTACATTCTCATTTTTCTCCAAAAAAACGACTTTTTCCAATATTTGAGCCCATTGAACTTAAGCTTATTAACTGATTGGGCACTAATAAGGTGATATTTGTTGGCGACTCAAATATGTTTAATTTTAAACTTTTTTCAACCAGATTGGCCATTTCTAACCCGAGATATGACCCAAATTGTAAAGCTGCTTTCTTAAAGAACCAAAATATTAAAGAAAAAATTTTATCTCAAAAACCTTGCCATAAAATTTTTTTTTTTTTTATTTTTAAGTTTAACAGGTCACAATACATTAGAAAAAAATAGTGGCAGCGAAGGTACATTTTTTTAATTTTAATTTGTAAACCAGTTATAACCATCGATGTGAGTCTTCTTCTATCAGGTATATTTTATTTGGTGGTACTACAAAATTTTTCCATACATTGCCCGCCTACGCTTTTACTTGACAAACTGTAGGTATAACATACAGTTTAATAAAATTTGTTTTAAATAATTTTAGCCTTTATTTTATGGGAATTGGGGTATGAAGTATGGCTACCCAACCATAGAGGGACATACTTTTCAGAAAAACATGTAAATTTAACAGTACATGATTTTAAATACTGGTCATTTAGGTAAGGTAAATTTGTTTTATTTTTGTTTTGTTAAGGGAATATTTTTAGCTTTGAAGAAATTGGTCTTTACGATTACCCAGCATTTGCTGAAAAAATATCGGAAGTATCCAATAATACCAAAATAATATTTATTGGTCAATCAATGGCGTGCACATCTTCAATAATATATGCTTCTGTTATGCCTGAACATGTTAAGAAATACTTTAAAGTATTCATACAAATGGCTACTCCAGTGTATTTCAAACACCTTACTACTGTTGCAAAATATCTCGCACCACTAGAACATATTATAAGGGTAAAATATAAACTAACAATAATAATGTTTTTAATTTACGATTAAGCTTCTTTCTATTTAATTAACAAAAATAGGATTAGATGATGCAAAAAAAAATATTATTTTTTATTCGAAGAACAGACCTCCAATTATAATTAGTTTAAACTTAAACCTGACTAAACAAAATTTCGTAAATTCGTATTGGTCAGCCCTTTATATTATTTGTGAAAATGCAAATATATATTTGTATATATTTTGTATTTAGTATAACAATTCATTTACTCATTTATATTAATTTTATTGTTACAGCCCCTTTTTAAAACACTTGGTATTGGCGGATTTTTCTACAAAAACTCCATAACTGAAGAGTTAGCTCGATCAATTGTTTATTTTCCATTTAAACGTTTTATTGTAATTTTGATTAGTATAGTAGCTGGATGGACACCTCATGAGTACAATCCTGTAAGTCTTGAAACTAATTAATTAATATCAGAATTTTGGTACGTATTTTATTGTGTTAACCTCTCTAACTAACAGGACCTTTTAGACCATGTTTCCTTTGGTTTTTTCGAGAGTTCCAAGAGGTTCCGGTTTAAGTGTAGTTTGGCATTACGCACAACTAGTTAACAATGGTGGAGAATATTTTAGAAGATTTGATTATGGTATTACCGAAAATTTAATACGTTACAAATCAGCTACACCTCCTGAATACCCTTTGGAAAATATGGAGATTCCAAATTATTTTATAACCAGTAAAAACGATGCTTTTTGTAATTCAAAGGTTTTTATTTATCATTGTTTATATATTTTTATTGTAAATTTGATTTTTTAGAATAATGATCTACTGTGGAGTAAGCTTCAAACTTCAACCAAAATTTATGGAAGAAAAATTACACGTGGGCTTAATCATGTGGACTTTTTTGTGGGAAAACATATGTATGAATATGCTTATAAATATGTTATTAAGTTATTAAATAAATTGTAAATGTTTTAAATTATATTAAAAACTGTAAATCTGTGCTTGTTTTTTTATATAAAAATGGTATTTAAATATTTTCTTTATACTCAAGAGCTCAAGCCAGTATTTTTGGTTTTATTAAATATATTAATTTGTCTTTAACTTATCCAATCTGTAATCTTTATTTAGGTTAAAAAATATTATTTTTTACTTTTTATGAAAAATAAATACATTAGGTTATGTTAATAAACGTCTGATTTGGTTGATAGTAGTACTAAATGTAAAAATGCATGATTATCAGAGATGGCGAATGCGCCGGGATTAAGACTTAAACAAAACTTAAAAATTCAATAAAATCTTTGGTTCAACAAAGAGTAAAAAAAGTGTGTTCTTGTCGCTTCAGACTAATTTTTTTGTCTAACTTATTAATGAGTTAACAACCCAATAAACAATGTGTAATACCTAAGGTAAGGATAAATTATTTAAAGGTTTTGTAAGGGTAGTTACAGTATATAAGAGTATAACAAGTTTTATTAAAATTGCCATTTAGTTTACGAGTTTTATAATGGCCATATAAGTTTATAGTAACCTCTAGTTATATTTAGGTAATATACCTAATTGTTTTTACAAACATTTTATATAACCTACAAAGGTTATAGTAACTTTATATAACCATTATAAAACGCGTAAACTAAATAACGATTGCATAAAACCTTACTCTTATATACATTGGCTACCTACAGTTACCAGTAGGTTTATATAAGTTATTTAAATATGTAATACAAATTACGGTTAACTGTTTAATAAAACTATTGTGTTTATAACCAGACTTATAAGTCTTTAACTTTTTTTAATAAAAAAAATAAAAGTTATTATTATTATTATTATTTATGTGTCAAATAAACAAAAATGATAAGTTTTTATTAAAAATTTTGTTGGCATTAAATATTATAAAAGTGAATTAGATCGGGTTTAATGTTTAGGGTTTAGCATTGCCATCTACGGCAAAAATATGAACCTGGCAACACTAGTTTTAAGTGGTTGGATGGTTGCCTATCACAGGTTTTTTAACACTACCATAAGAAATATAGGAGGGTTGATACATTCCTTCTACCATGATTGTTTTTTTTATTTAAAATAAATGTAAATCGAATTACAAGAACAACTTAATTGACCAACTCATTGTAAAAAAATTAACACTGTATTAATACAAGCAAATGAAATATATCCCACCCTTAATGAATTATTAAAAAGAGATATTTAACAGTTTCAAATATTAGACCTAGAAAAGTCAAGAAAAGTAACGTCTAATGTATAAGTAAGAATTAAGAAATGCTTAAATGAAATCAAAATTGTTAATGAAAATATTGTTGGTTTATTAAATTGTTACAGTTATACGAATTCTTTTTGTTATTTTATAATATTATATTATGTATCAATATAAAACGCCATTTTAGTTACGTGTTTTATTAGGCACAAGCGAAGCTTGCGAGCGAGTGTTTAATAAAAACGAGTTTCTGGAGAAGTTTATAAAACGAGTTGCATACTATACTTTATCTACGACAAACACAAAATATAATTTAAAGCCAATTTTATTTCTTAAAAATATGGCTAGACTCTCCTTCCCTTCCTCAATACATAAATATAAAAAGTCACGTGTTGGGAAAAATATTTAAAGAATAATTTTCGCCCCGTAAATTTACCTCTCAGACCAATGTGCGCCGGGAATTAAACAAGTTTGGGAACCCCTGGTCTAGGTCAAGCTTTCATAGCCATTGACATTTTACTTTTACAATCTTAAGTTTAAAACATAGGTATTGTTAAAATCAGCAGCGTACGATTTCTTTAGTAAAAAGAGACACAATACCTAATAATTAAATTAAAAAAAGCAAGATAAAATTTTTTGCTTTTCTAATAAATTATTATTTTGTGGTAAAGTTTTGATTATAAAAATCAAAAAATTAGTAGTAGGAGTTTTAAAGAAGAATTTAAGGCCAATTTTATTTGCTAAACACTTGATATCTAATGATTGTCAGAAGAATTTAACTTCACTTTTTCCCAATTTATAATAAAGCTAACTTCAGCTCGTGACTAAAAAGATACTGTTGCTAACTTCAGCCCGTGACTAAAACGCTATATAGTCACAGCTTGGTAATGTTATTTATGTCATTAGGCTGAGAAGTAAGACTGTTTGTCCTAAGTTCAATACTATACTATACTATACTTTGTTTAGAAGTTTTATTGTTCCCTAATTTGCAAATACAATTTTTGGTGTGTATTCTGCCCTTAATAACATTTTGGACTACTAGCATCATGCCCGTTCGCAAGGGGGGGTTTAAACTCCCCCATTGAAAGTCTTAAAATAAAATAAAATATTATACAACTCAAAATTTACCCAAAGAAAATTTGCATTTTTTGGTGCGGGAATTGTGTAAGAGAGTTTTATTTTAAATGTGTATATGTTTAACAATTTAATAATAAAACTCCACCTATAAGAAAATCCTGCGCACGGCCCTGCTTAGCAAACATTGTATATCTAATATAAATACTAAAAAAAATACTAATTTTATTGGTGTAAATGTTATCTAGAAAAATAATTTACACAAATGTATTTATCAATGGCGTACTTTTTTTATTAAAGGCAAGTTATTTTTTAATTAAATATAACTTAAGAATAAGTTACTTCAATGTGTGATTTTAATCAATGTATGTTTTACTAGAAAAGGATAGTTTTTCTGTTAATCTGTTATTCACTGGCGGACTGTTAGTTTAGTAGGTACTCAATAATTTGATATTTTTAAACAAATTTTATAATTTTTAAATTTATTTTACCTCTTAATTAATTAATTTTTAACAAAACTTTTTATAAAAAGTGTGATTCTCGCGAAACGGATCGCAATGTTGCCAATTTTATCGCATTTTACCTTTTAGCGAATAATTATTAATTTGTAGTTTTCTAAGGTAGGCAATGCTTTTTTGCTTAAATTTTATTGTTTAAAAAAAGTAAAATATAGACCAATAAAGTAATATTAGTGTTACTTAGTAAGATATGGCAAAATATTTATATATAAATATTTTGCTATATTGTTAACTATATATTTATGTATTATTATATTTTACTATAAAAGCTAAAGCTGCTTTGAATAAAAATGTATGGACTGGAACAGTTAATATACGAAACTTATTTTACCAAATTGCATTAATTTAAAATTGCGTTTATCAAACTTGATACATAATATACTATTATTTAACTTCCCCAAGAGATTTAAAGCCAATTTTATTTATAATGGCATATAGCTAGCTGTCAAAAATTTTGAAACTTTTTTTTTCAATTTTAACTTAAAGCTAACTTTAGCACGTGGTTTTAAGTTAATAAATTAAATGGGAGAATTTATGGGTTTAAAAATTAAATTTGAACCATTTTTAAGTAGGTATTTTAAATCTTAAATTATGTACATTTCAAGCAAATGACGCAAAGACGCCCAGTTTTCAAGATATATTTTTATACAAACTATTTTAACAAATTAACATTTATATTGTATACAATATAAATGTTAATTTGTTATACATAAATTGAGAATATGTGCCAATTAGTATTTTAAAGTTTCCGAAAACCCGGGTAAACGGAAATAAACAGAAAAAATGGGAAACTTAAAATAAAATTAGTTTTGTAATTTTTTCTGTATTATCTTTAGTAATGTTTTTTTTCCAATTTTCCGAAGTTTCTGAAAAAATTAATTAATTATTAAAATTTGTGTATTTTTTAATTTTTCTACGCTTTAAAACGATAGTACTAAACGATTTACTAAAAATGAATTTTTTTAGAACATTTCTTATCATTCAAACATGTTTAATAGTATGCAAATTAGGTAGCACAAATAATTACTATAATCTAATATGAATGATATTTATATTTTACATTGTTTTTATCATATTGTTTTAACGAATTCCTTTTAATTTGTTTTTTAAATACCTCGTAAAACTATTATTATATAAATATATTTGAGTCCCTAAACTTATGTATACCAAGAATATAAGAATAAAAGAAACGGATTGTAGGTAAGATTAATTTTATTAATAATTAAAAAATATTATATGCTTTATTTTAGTTAAAAATGTTTTTATTTAAATTATTAAATAAAACTGTAAATTTTACAGTTTTATTGTTTTATTTTTTTGTTAACGTTGAAGGAGGTTTAGACAATAATGTATGTACGGACTGGAACAGTTATTATACCAAACCTATTTCACCAAATTGTTACCATGATCCCGACGTTTTTGCAAACACAGTAAAAATTATCAATAAGAAATATTATCTATTAATAATTTATGTGGAATTTTAGCCCGAAGTTATTGACAGGCATTTGGGAGAAGGAAACTACGAAAATTATACTGTCACCACTAAGGACGGCTACATTTTAACTTTGTTTAGAATTGTAAGAAAAAATCCCAAAGGCGTTATTATGCTTCAGCATCCAATTATGGCAGACGGAGTTGTATGGGTTAGCCCAGGAAATAGGTCTTTAGGTAATATGGTTTTTAATAATAAAACTTCACGGGTTTCTTTTAAATCCTATAGAGGTTTTTCCAGTAATTTAAAGTAAAAATATAATAATAAATATTTTCTTTAACATTTTTTAAAAATTAAAAAAAAAACATTTTTTAAAATTCAATTTTAATGCATTATTTATAAAAAAAAATAAACATATTTTCAAAATTTTTAATTTTTAAAAATTATAGGTTTATGAAAAATTATAATTTAAAAAAACTGGAAAAAAGGTTTAAAAGCCCAAGTAAAGCTTGCGAGCGAGTGTTTAATAGAAACGAGTGTCTGGAGAAGTTTATAAAACGAGTTGTATACTATACTTTATCTACGACGAACAGAAATAAGGATTTATAGCCAATTTTAATTTTAACCTCACTTTTTCGCAATTTATAATAAAGTTAACCTCAGCCCCTAAAGTGCCATGAAATATGAATTTTAACAAAAATTTGGTCTAAATTTAATTTAAAAGTTTGCACTCCTGTCTATAGGAAATTCAGGTAGCATTTATAAATTATGTCAATTTATAAGTCTTGTTCTATCAGGTATACCTTATTTGGTGGTCCATACTTATATTTACCCGTCTACGCTTTTACTTGACAAACTGTGGGTGTTACACATAGTATAATTTGTTTTAAATAATTTTAGCCTTTATTTTATGGGAATTGGGGTATGAAGTATGGCTACCCAACCATAGAGGGACATACTTTTCAGAAAAGCATGTAAATTTAACAGTACATGATTTTAAGTACTGGTCATTTAGGTAAATTTAATTTGTTTTATTTGTTGTCTTATTAAGGGTATATTTTTAGCTTTGAAGAAATTGGTCTTTACGATTACCCAGCATTTGCTGAAAAAATATCGGAAGTATCCAATAATACCAAATTAATATTTATTGGCCATTCAATGTCGTGCACATCTTCAATAATATATGCTTCTGTTATGCCTAAACATGTTAAGAAATACTTTAAAGTATTCATACAAATGGCTTCTCCAGTATATTTTAAGCACCTCACTACTGGAACAAGATATCTCGCACCACTAGAACACATTATAAGGGTAAAAAATATATAAACCAAAAGGTTTAAGAATAAAATTGTTCTGGTGAAAATAAAGGTTGTCCAGAGCAATAACATCAAATTTTGTGAAGAAATAATTGGTCAATAATTAAATCACCGATAATGAAAATTTACGATTAAGCTTCTTCCTTTCTCATAAATAAAAATAAGAACAGATGATGCCTTAATGTCATAATTTAACTAAAAATGCGCCTTGCAAAAACTATAATTTCAATTCGAAATTTTTATCATTAGTTTAAACTTCAAACCTTACTAAACACAAGTTCGTATATTCTTATTGGTCGTGTATATGCTAATATGTTTAGTCTAATAATTCATTTACAGATTTATATTAATTTTAATGTTACAGCCCCTTTTTAAAACACTTGGTATTGGCGGATTTTTCACCAAAAACTCCATAACTGAATTGATAGCTAAATCAATTGTTTATTTTCCATTTAAACGTTTTATTGTAATTCTGCTTAGTATAGCAGATGGATGGACACCCTATGAGTTTAACCCTGTGAGTCTTAAGACTAATTAATTAATAGCAGCATTTTGGTACGTTTTTTACTATGCTAACCTCTCTAACCAACAAGACCTTTTAGACAATGTTTCCTTTGTTTCTTTCGAGAAGTCCAAGAGGTTCCGGTTTAAATGTAGTTTGGCACTACGCACAACTAGTTAACAATGGTGGAGAATATTTTAGAAGGTTTGATTATGGTATCGCCGAAAATTTAATACGTTACAAATCAGCTACACCTCCTGAATACCCTTTGGAAAATATGGAGATCCCAAATTATTTTATAACAAGTAAAAACGATGCTTTTTGTAATCCAAAGGTTTTTATTCATTATTGTTTATATATTTGTATTGTAAATTTATTTTCTAAGGATAATGATCTACTGTGGAGTAAGCTTCAAACTTCAACCAAAATTTATGGAAGAAAAATTACACGTGGGCTTAATCATGTCGACTTTCATGTGGGAAAACATGTGTATGAAAATGCTTATAAATATATTATTAAGTTATTAAATAAATTGTAAATGTCTCAAATTATATTAACAACTTGATTAATACTAAATACTAAGTATACTGTAAAGCTGTGATTGTTTTTTTTATATAAAAATTGTATTTAAATATTTTCTCGATACTCAAGAGCTCTAGCCAGTATTTCTGGTTTTAACCAATATTAAAATATTAATTTGACTTTAAAACTTATCCAATCTCTAATCTTTATTAAGGTTAAAAAAATATCATTTTTTACTTCTATAAAAAAATAGACAAGGTTATGTTACCAAAAGTCCTTATTTTGTTGTTTGGTATTTGGTAAAAATGATTTATCAGAAATGGCGAATGCGCCGGGATTAAATTATTTATATTTATGTACATAAAAGAAGAAGAAAGTTGACCAGGTGTAAAACTTAAACCAAACTTAAAAATTCAATGAAATCTTTGGTTCAACAATAAGTAAAAAAATGAGTTTTTAGCGCTTCAGACTGATTAATAAATTTCCAACTCAATAAACGATTTGTAATACTTAGTTAAAAATATATAAGAGGATAACAAGTTTTATTAAAATTGCCATTTAGTTTACGAGTTTTGTAATGGTCATATAAGTTTATAGTAAATCTATAGTTATATATAGTAAATCTATAGTTATATATATATATATATATATATAGTAACTTTACATGACCATTATTAAACTAGTAACCTAAATAACGATTGCATAATAGTTATTTGTTTTACAAGTGTTGAAAAGCGACTTTTTCATGCGAGTTTTTAAGTTGAAGAAAGCTTTTCTCACAAGTATAACAGAATGTTTTTTCTGCGACCCTTTTATTTTTTATTATTTTTAAATACAAAACAAAATAACCTAAAAACTTTTTTGATAGCTGAATGTCAAACGATGCTTTCCGGTTCTTTTCACACAGACCTGTCACTTTTCACACAGAAATGTCACTTTACGTTACGTTACTGTTTTGCCTTGCCAATGAAAAGATTCATTTTCTAAGCAACGATGCCATCATGAAAAGTGACTTTTATATAGTGGTCGTAGAAAAAACCTTTTACTCTTATGTACATCGTAGGTTTATATAAGTTTATTAAATAGTGTAATACAAATTGCGATATTTTATAAAAGTATTGTGGTTAAGTCTTTTTTGAATAATAAATTAAACCTTATTAATTATTTATGTCAAATAATCAAAAATGATCAGTAATTAAAAAAATTAAGTATAGTGTCAGCTTTTGACGCAACACTTTTTATTATAATTTTTATTAAAAATTTGTAAAAAAGGAAATATTTTGCATTTATTATTTATTATAAATATTATGAATTAGGTCCAGTGTAATGTTTAGCGTTTAGCATTGCGATCTACGGCAAAAAATACGAACTGGCATCACAAGTTTTGAGTGGTTGCCTATCACAAGTTTTTTAACACCACCATAAGCAATATAGGAGGGCTCAGGGTGGATAAATATCTTGTGCCAAGATCGTTTTTTATTTAAAATAAATGTAAATTAAATTACAAGAGCAACTTAATTGACCAAATCATTGTAAAAAATTCAACTGTTTGTATTAATACAAGCAAATGAAATATATCCAATCTGTAATGAATTTTTAGTTTAAAGAATGGGTATATAACTGGTACAATTCTTTTTTTCATGGGGTATATACAATGAGTTTTAATCATAAATATAAATAAATAATATTTATTCTCTGTATAAACAGAGGTTTAAAGAAGATAAAAATAAGAAATATAGCCTACGAATATATATTTCAAATGTACCTAAGAGAGAGAGAAATATTAAAAACAGTAAAAAACTGATAACATAAATAATTCCAATACCATTTTTGGGTTATTCTCAAAATAACTACAATCTTTGCGTGACGTGTGTTTTTTTCTCCCATATTAAAAAAAAATGGTAAAAATAAGTAACATTTTTAAAGTACACAACGTTAACTAACAGTACTTTAAGTAAAAAAAAAAATAAGAAAAAAAATACCGCCCAAAAAACTGATCTGAATAGAGATATTGTCCTTTCCGTGGAACGTGACTAGGTATATCGTGTTGGTAAGTTTCAGTTAATGTAGTGAAAAGCCTGCATATTAAAAAAACCTAAAAAATTGCCATTATTATTAAATACCCCAAAAATACATAGATATGGTTCATATTCCTTTTTATTCTTTTTAATTTAATATTGTAGTTTAGTCATTTATACGTTACCAGTTTCGATCCATTCCGAGGACTTATTTGTAAGTGCAAAATTTCAAAAGTATTTCGCGCCACTCACGTTAACCGTTAATTTTATGTCATTAAAAAACCTGTCATTTGTTATTTAAGTCGCCCTTGTCAGTTCTTTTTTGAAAGGTTGTAAAGAAGCGTTCATGTTTATGTACGAGGCTCCAGTGTAGAAGCATAGGCTGTCCTTTCTGTTACAATTATATTTCAAACAGTAAGTATTGAATTATTTTCTAATTATTGTCATTATTATTGTCAAAGTTTTTATTTTTGGCACATGACAAATGCGAAGGCATAACCTAAAATTTACCTTTCTTATAGAGAATAATATACATAGATGTCCATTCAGTGGACGTCTTTTCTGTGGACATAATTTACCCATAAATAGAAAAATTAAGGTTTGCATGCAATATCAATCTTATTTTAGTTTAGGATTTAACTAAAGCTTTACAAAAATGCTCTTGTAATAATATTACCAAACTTTTTAGTATTAAAAAAATAATAAACCGAAAGTGTAGTTATTTTGAGAATCACCCTTTTATGTTTATAAAGGGAAACCAATAAAACCACATTAAATGACTTAACTCTTCTTGACTATTCTGGGTCTAAAATTGGATATTGTTAAATATCTCTGAAATTATTAAATTTAGGTATGTATATGAAATAGTTACATCAATTGAAATGATTTTTTAATTTCCTATTAGATTATGGAAAAACAGACAGGGTGTTACATTTAATAGTTATTTATGTCATTAGGTTAAGAAGTAAGGCTTTTTGTGCTAAGCTCAAAGTTTGAAGGCCGACGCGTAGCGGAGGCCTACAATTGAGCGAAGCACAAAAAGACACTTCTTGGCCGAATGGCATACAACATTTTATCTTCAAAGCACTTTATATAGGTCAATTTAATTCAACATCAAAGCGGCCTAACCTCACTTTTTTAGAATCTGATTTATTTATTAGCTAAAGATTACATTAAATGTACAGGGTGGTCCACGTAAGGTGACCCATATACTTATCTCAGAAACTACTGGAGTCACAAAAAATTTGTAAGGAACAAATATTCACGAAGTAAAAAATATTTTTAAAATATTATATTTTCATTTATACAGGGTGTTCGGTTTTCCTTGGGACGATACCAACTTTCTTATTTTCAATGGAACACCCTGTATTTTTTTGCATTTTTGGATTCTTCCCACTCTTTTAGGTATACTTTGTAAATATATTAATTAAGAAAATGTTAATACTTTTTGAGTAAAATTAGGATTTATTAAAATTTCTCTAAATGTAGACACTCGCTAAAAGTTAAAAATAACCAACTAAAAGTTATTATTTTTTATATTATGTAGTATCCATCTCTTTAATAATAAGTAAGCTATAAGTTAATTATTATATTTTTTGGAAAATATCATACAGGGTGTTTTCTATGTCCCGTTGAAAATAGCGATTTTAAAAGTTTAAAATCTTGTTTTTCTTCAATGGAACACCCTATATATTTTTGCATAATTGGATAGAATAAGTAATTACCTTTCATTTTATATATATATATCCTATACCTAAACCTAACAGAAAAAAAAATATTCGCATTTTTCAAAATTAGTAGCTTTTTTCCAATTACCTTAGTTAAATTTTCATTATTCAAAGAAAACACCCTGTATAATATTTTCCAAAAAATAAATTAATTAACTTATAGCTTACTTATTATTAAAGAGATGAATGCTACATAATATAAAAAATAATAACTTTTAGTTGCTTATTTTTAACTTTTAGCGAATGTCTACATATGGAGAAATTTTAATAAATCCTCATTTTACTCAAAAAGTATTAACATTTTCTTAATTAATATATTTACAAAGTATACCTAAAAGAGTGTGTAGAATCCAAAAATGCAAAAAAATATAGGGTGTTCCATTGAAAATAAGAAAGTTGGTATCGTCCCAAGGAAAACCAAACACCCTGTATAAATGAAAATATAATATTTTAAAAATATTTTTTACTTCATGAATATTTGTTTCTTACAAATTTTTTGTGACTCCAGTAGTTTCTGAGATAAGTATATGGGTCACCTTACGTGGATCACCTAAAAAAAATATTCGCATTTTACAAAATTAGTAGCTTTGCGCGTATGGTAATTATTATAGTAATATATATTTATATATAAAAGCATTTTTATTTGTTGTTATTGAAATTTATTTATTTGAATAATGAAAATTTAACTAAGGTAATTGGAAAAAAGCTACTAATTGTGAAAAATGCGAATATTTTTTTTTCTGTTAGGTTTAGGTATAGGACATATATATATAAAATAAAAGGTAATTACTTATTCTATCCAATTATGCAAAAATATATAGGGTGTTCCATTGAAGAAAAACAAGATTTTAAACCTTTAAAATCGCTATTTTCAACGGGACATAGAAAACACCCTGTATGATATTTTCCAAAAAATATAATAATTAACTTATAGCTTACTTATTATTAAAGAGATGGATACTACATAATATAAAAAATAATAACTTTTAGTGGATTATTTTTAACTTTTAGCGAGTGTCTACATTTAGAGAAATTTTAATAAATCCTAATTTTACTCAAAAAGTATTAACATTTTCTTAATTAATATATTTACAAAGTATACCTAAAAGAGTGGGTAGAATCCAAAAATGCAAAAAAATACAGGGTGTTCCATTGAAAATAAGAAAGTTGGTATCGTCCCAAGGAAAACCGAACACCCTGTATAAATGAAAATATAATATTTTAAAAATATTTTTTACTTCGTGAATATTTGTTTCTTACAAATTTTTTGTGAGTCCAGTAGTTTCTGAGATAAGTATATGGGTCACCTTACGTGGACCACCCTGTACAATAATTATTATTGCTTTTAGAAGCAGTAATAGTTTGACAATACCTAGCTCTATGATTTAAGTAGAAATGGATTTTTGTAAGAAAATGGTTTACTTACCCCCTTGCTATTACATTGAATTCAATTAATTGTTTAATAAATAGGTATCTAATTTCAATTTGTTTGCATTTTTATTAAAAAAATAGGTAGTTTGGAATGTTTACGCTGTGTTTAACATTTAATTTCACTGAAAACTTAAAGCAAATTAAAACTTAAAGATAATTTAAATCGTAGAAAAAGAAAACAACTGTGAAATCCACAGAAACGTCAAATTGCAATGTCCTAACCTCACTTTTTGTTTTATTATTCATATTTAATTTTACAATAATTTAATGAAAAATAATAAACATTAACAGTAAAACAAACAAATTAGTGCTTATTATAAATAAATTAAACCAGTTTAGTACGTTAATTTCTTAGAAAAGGATTAATTTGTCAAAACAATACCCCTAGCGAGAAAAAATCAAACTAATTACTTGCCTCATAAAAATTTTTATCGGCCTAGGCCATAACAAGTTATTTCTTTATCGAATGTTGACAACAATAAAGTTTAAATTATAGACCGCGTGGAGATAAAAGTTATTAACTTTTCAAGTTAGCCTAATTTGTTAAAAAGTGTTAAAGATTTAACAAGAATGTTTTAAAATCCCAAACATTCCAAAAGTTATAGGCTATTTTTGATTGACGCGCATTTGTCAAATTTTAACGAAAAAAATTAATAACTCAAAAAATATTCACTTTAGGTATAGGACATGTTATAGTAATTTTACTCAAAATTTTAAAAATGTAAAAATATATGGGATGTTTTATTTGAAATAACAAAGTTGATTTCACTTCCGCTTAAACCGGAAGTTGCATTTTGTTCAATATACTAATATAAAATAGACTCAAATCGATATCTTTTTTCGTTCCCTAGAAACTTCTTCTGGACCACCGTGTATATATTGTAGCCTTATTATTGGATTTTAATTTGTGCTCTTTTGTTGCAAGTGACAGAAACGACGGTGCTGAAAACTGAAATCATTGTTTATGAAGAAGGCAAAACTATTAAATTTGCCTTTGTGTTTCGGACAATATATTTACTTGATATATTTTATTTAGAACCTCATTACCAACCCAAAAAAATGTACCGCCCCGGGAAAAAACCGGATTTCTTCCGGAAAAAAAAATTGAGAAATTTTCAGAAAAATGTACTTGCATTTTTCTCATTTTATTCAAAGAGTAATACGAAAAAATGGAAAAGTCAATTTTTCTAAAAATTTACAAATTTTTAAAGATATGTATACATGTATACATGTATACATATCAGTGTACGGATAGTACCTATAGGTACTATCCGTACACTGATATCGAGAAAAATTTCCGACGCTGAATAAAGAGGCAATCAACAACTTAACATTAATTTATTTAAAAAAAATAAAACTAAACATTAAATTAAATTTATTTAAGACAATGATATTATGATTATTCATAATATCATTTACTTAAATTCAATGTTTAGTTTTAATTTTTTAAAATTAAATTAATGTTAAGTTGTTGATTGCTACATTTTTCAATTGTAAATATTTTTCAAAAAAAATCAATTTTTCCGAAACAAGACTTAAACAAGGCCTGGTTTTTTTCCCATTTTTTTTTGTTTTTTTTTTTGACATACTAAAACTCTAGTATAGGTAATAAATATTTCAGAACCCAGCTTTACTATAAAATATAAAACTGATAAAAAAAATACCCCGGAGATTTCAAGTTTCTAAAGAATAACATTTGTTATAGCATATTCTATGAAAAAAAAACAAAATATAAAGTAATTTTTAATAGTTAGATCTCGGGATCTCCTAGCTGCAATCCATCAGGAATTAGAAAAAGGTTATAATTACATTAAATAATGGTTAATCTTAGACTGCCATGAGTGGGCCCCTTGATTTTTAAAATTTAAATTATTAACAAGTTCAAATATAAGTATACTTATAAGTTCGCTGGAAAAAGCTTGTAATCAATTTTCATAGGTAATCAATTTTCATAGCTATCCCTGATTACATTAAGAGTGTTGAAAAGGACTTGCTAAGAGGATCTATTAACAAATTTAAAATAACAAAACATTAATATTTACAAAACAATCACATTATTTCATAAGCAGACTAGGGGCCCCATTTTATTTTACCCCGACGCTTGGGTTTTTATATTTATGTTTACTACAATAATGTATTTTTTATTTTTTTATTAATTGTATGTTTAAATGTTTATTTTTAACCATTAAAAAGTATGGTCAAGTCAAGTTATTTTTATGATTTTAATAATATACAAAGTTGTTGCTAAATATTGTAGCCATAAAATCTCGCAGGAAGTATGACACACAGGATATTTATTAATTTTTATGTAAAACATTTTTAGTATTGAAACCCCAAATTAAGTTTACTAACATGATGTATGAAACAAAATTGCAAAAATGGTTAATACAGACATGAGTCCTAAAATACTAACAATAGTTATTGAGGCCAAAGCCGACCGGTAAAAATAATACAACTGAATGAATCAAACATTTAACAATAGCAAATATAATTATTTTAAGAAAATAACAATTTTGAAACTATTGATTATAAGGAAACATAATACCAGCCAATATTTAATGTAATACAATGCTAAATCCACAAAAAATATTGGGATAAAATGTGTGGCTTATACCAGCGGTCTCATCACGTGTTGAAGTATTGATCAATGAACGAGTTGGGGTAAACATTACCGAAAACCGAAATTAAACAAAACCAAAGTCCTTTTTAGTCCAAATAATGATTTCTATTAACAAAGTAATTTAGGACTTAACTACAACTTTAATAAACCGTTTTATAACATCTTATAATATATAATAAACAGCAACAACATTTTACTTAAAGCTATTAATAAGTTAGGTTAATATCCTCAAAAACTCACCTTTGTTTTGAAGTGGGATATAATCTGGATATCACTGGTTCAAACAGCTCATTTGATTGCAAGAGATGTTTAGCTGACACTCGAATATGCACCACTAGATTTTTGGTCAGACATTAGGCCAGCGAAAACACGGCGATACGTTTAGTTGGACCGCCCCTCGTGTCGCGGCGCTGGTGGATGTTTTGGACGGCGGGTGCATGTGCAGTAGACGCTTTCGATAGGGGCGGCAACAGCGATGGGGGTGGCGCGCACTATGGGATTGGAAATACTTCTGAGGTTGCCTTTAGGCAAATATAAGTTTCAATTTTATTAAAATGGTTTACTATATTAAAAATAAATATAATAAGAACGAATATATCATGAGACATTTTTTCTTTTTGCCAAAATTTTAAGAATAATTGTGGAATTATAATTTATATTGCGATTTAGAGGCCTATTCCCTTTCTTGCTGTTTATAAATATCGATTTCTTAACATGTATGTTCACCCAACGACAACCCAAACATCACCTACACAGTAAAAAATTTTGCCCGTGTAACTTTTTTAGTGTTGGGGTAAAAATATTAGAGTTGATTTGTAAGTGTAAAAGTTACACCACAAAATACACTAGGTAGCATTTAGTGCTTATTAACTTTATTAAACACATTTAAAGAATATGAACATTATTCATTGGTACATTCACACTATTTATTATTAAAATAAATCAAAGGGTAGAAAAACTTAGTGTTTATTACCCCTTAATTTGTTAAATAGTGACAAAATGTACACTACAGTGCATGCCAATTTTGTTTTGATGTTACTAAGAGCTCTTTTTTCTTTACACTACTAGTGCACATTGTATCACAATTAAAAATAAATTACAGCAATAGTGGCAAAATAGAGAGAAAAAACTGGTAATAACCGAAATGCGTTTTAAAAGTTTGGTTGGTACATATATCTACCTATATCTACCTAAGTAGTGCATATCCGGAGATACCGCGTTGTGGAAGTGTGGCATTTTTGTTCAGTTAGATTTTAATTACGGTGAATCCATAAAGGGACATTTTTATTTTTTGGTATTATACTTCCTTTTTCTTTAAGCCTTAATACTCAATAAATTCCAATATGTTAAATGGATGTCCATGCCCGACCTATATTATAATACAAATATCAATAATTTACGGCAGTAGGTCGGGTACTTGTAAAATTAATAATATAAATTTATATTATTAATACATACACACTTGATTTACTTTTTATTTTTAAGCGTAATGGTTGTTATATTAACCTATACCTACATTTTTATTAATATTAGGGAAAATTTGTACACGTGTGGTAAATCCCCGACATACAGCCGCCTGACGCCTCTCTACCAATGGGATCACCCATTTTTTATAACAGAAAAAGGGATTACTGATGAATTCTCAAGATAATTCATTGCTTACAAGTTGACAGCCAGTAAAACATTGCATTGATCTAAAACTTTTACGTTTTAAGGAACCATTTTGCTTAATCCAGCCATACGACTCAAATATAAAATTATATTTTAAAACGCACCGATTTTAATAATTGTCATAGATTTTTGTTCCAAATAAATATTTCTGTTTATTTACCTTTTCGTTTTATTGACTACCACCAATAGGTTTTACTCAAATAATAGTGTTAATTTACCCAAGAAGTTTGCACTAAAAGAGTAAAAGTACCTTCCTAAAATTTGAACTTTTTCAAAGTAGTGTTAATTTACACTGAACAAAAGTGGGATTTTACCCAGGAAGTGTAGAAGTACACGATTTTAGGTAAATTAACACTTTTTAATACAGTGTAAAATTACTTTATCCTCAGTGCTATAGTGTTAAATCATACTTGCTTACTTGGGGAAAATTACACTACAAATTAACTATAATTAGGACCTGTGTGAACTCTAATTAGTGTTGCTTAGAGTTGATTTTTTTTACTGTGTATGTTTAAAGGCTTAACCAGGTTACATAGCAAGATTTAAGGTTAAGTTAACCTTAAATCTTGCTATGTATAAATGTATCTAGGACAGAAATAATTATTTTATAAAACATTGGTGATATTTAATGTTAAATTAATCGTTAGGTAACTAAAATTGTATATCACCAATGTTTAATAATTATAATAATTATTTAACACGATCTGCGACTTTTAGATAAACCTAAAAACAACTTAAGAAAATTCACAAATTCTAAAAATAATTGGAAAAAACATTGAATGCTGAACTAGCCAAAGAATATATTTTCTGACGGAGCCTCTAGTCCATCCTTTAATGGAAAATGGTTATCTTAAAATATCTTAAAATAGGTAATTTTTAATTATTTTTACACAGACTATTAGTGAATTGAAGGCCTATGTAAGGAAAAATGCCTAAGGCATTTCTCACATGGAGACTGGCAATGTCAAGGAGCCAATAAAACAACTTAATGACATTAAAGATAAAATAACAGGAAAGTTAGTGGTGGAGGGATTACCATCTTTTGAACTTTGTATTGACCAGCCTTTAAGGTAAACACAGGCTGTGTGGAAGGGCCCCTTCTACAACAGAGAGGCTAAAAGAGGCTAAGAGAAAGTCCACTCAAACTCTGATCATCAGATTCTGATGAGTAGCGAAGGTGTAGAGGTTTTAAAAGGTATTGATAAAACCTAAAAAGGATTTTAAAATTAAATTAAATTTTAGCCTCCCATCAGGAGAACAAATTTGAGATGAGTTTTTAGATGCATATTTTTTGTATTTTATTAGTTCATATACTTTTGTTTGACTAATTTTTTGTCCTTATTTTGTTGTAATAATATTACACTCTGCCCCCTTTGTAACATTTTGTCAAAGTATTGAAGGGAAAAGGCCTATTAGGGAATTATTCTGCAAATATCAACATAACCTCAATATTTAACACAATCTTACCTTGTCAACACGGTTAAATACCCAAGCGCCATACTGTTACTAATCTATTTGAGTTTACTCTATATTTCTCTTCCACTTCCAATAGATTGGTAATGAGGTCCAAGGTCCAGCTTTTGACAAGGTGGATCATGGTATATTATTAACAAACTTTCATCTATTGGTCTAATCGTAAATCGGTTTTAGCTCTGATTTATTTGTGTCGACTTCCGGTGTGGCTCAGGGCTCAAACCTAGGGCCATTATTGTTTAATATTTTTATTAATTATTTATCATTGTCACTAAGTTTTTGCCGACAACCTAAAACTATTCGCCAGGGTCGAATCCCTTAATGATTGCTCAATTTTGCAAAATAAGCTAAATCAAGTTTATGATTGTATTTATATCAATCCTAAACTTATTATAAAAAATGCAATGTTTTTTATATTAATTATAGAGTTGATAATGTTGACTTTTCGCTTGGATAAAATGTATCCCACTATAGACATTAATCAGCAATCTCTTCTAGTTTCGTTTTAATATGTATTCTCTTTAAATGTAGAAGGCATTGGTTTTTAACACTCGCTCGCTAGCTTTGCTCGTGCCTAATAAAACTCATAATTAAAATAGCTTTTATAAAACTTGATGACATAATATACATATACTATTACCTTCAAACGTTAGGTGATTAATAATAAGAATTAACTCTATTAACTATTTTAAATATTAAAAAATTATTTTTATAAAATTTAACTATTTTAATAAATTTAATTATTTTGATTATTATGATTATTTCCTTTTTACCGCGGTTTAAATATTAACATTATTTTTATATAAATGTATAAATTTAGTTGTCTATCCCATAGTGCATACACTTCCTAAAATACATTTATTTAACCCCCAAGCTAAATTAACTGATTAAAGTTTCAGGAAGAATTCCTGGTATGTGGGCATAAAGGTTTAAAGCGCCCCACTAAAGGTTTTATTGACTTAATAAATATTACAATTAATGTCTGAACCTACTAAGAATCACGTCGGATTTAATTTAACAAATAATTTCAAGTGTTAGTTTTAGAAAACTAATTTTAATTAAGTTTGTGGCCCTCCATAAATCTCGTGATGCTGGAAGGAGTGACGGGCTTTGAAGGACCGTCACGATGTGTCACGCCTGAGGGGGGACTGCTTATTAAAGCGTTACGTGACAAAGTAAATTCAATGAAATTGATTATTTGGTCCATTTTTAGTCAGATTATTTAATTTTAGGGGAGTTTTATAATTTCTCACATGACCCATCAGGGGAGTCTTTACATTATGTCACGATGGGTGTGAAGAAGGTCAATTTCGACCATTTTTAGCGTCACGGGATTTATGGTTTATTCACTTATTAATTGTCGGACTTAAAGGGAAAAGTTAGTCCAAAACGGGAATTTTTAAATCCATTAATTTTGAAATTAAAATTGTATTTGAATTTGCCTCAATTTATATATAAAATATAATAATATATATCATCAAGCGTTCTTTAATTTAAGATTAATTATTGACAATTGTCCAGCCACACAAAAAAAAAAGTCAGATACTTTTTACGGGACATATGTATTTCTATGTATTTTGACTCGCTGAATCCGAATCCGAGGTCAAAATAGGACCTTTCACGATTGGTTTTCGACATAACCTCAAAAAACCGGTTTTTCAAGTATAGAATGGCGAAACAAAGTTTCATTTTAGATTTCAAGCTGCTGAATTCATATATAGTATCAGTTTTGTAATATGACAAGAAAATCTAGAACATAACCTCAAAACATAATTGTCTGAGCAGTGCTTTGCAGGACTGAGTGAGATTTGTGTACTTTCAGGAATCGAATCCGATATGTGAGTCGAGCTGGTGTTTGTTCGTTTTGCAGTAAGTGAATTTTAACTTCTTCCACAGTAGCACATCCTTTCGGTGATAAATCAGCGAAACTTCTAGTAGTTCATCAGACAGTCTCTAGATAACACAGCAACACACAAGAAAGTTTGCAACTTCTGTTGAGATGGTATTACGATTCAATTATGAATTTCCGAACTGGAGTGTTTCTCAATTTTTATCTATCTGATAGAATTCAATATCCAGTGTCATTAACTACTACTGCACTAGGTACTGGAAGTGATGACAACTGCTCTGAAAAGAGATGTGTAGAATGATTCACCTTTCAGCCTAGTCAGTAACGAAGCCAGCGAAGGCGCGCTGCCCTGTAGGGGGACGTTAAGGTGTGAGAATGAAGCTGTAGTGTGTCTGGCGATAAGTTGACATTGTCCTTATCAAAGCCAGAAAGCCCTCATACTTAGCCCTGGGGAGGTATGAGGGTTATCACCCCCAGGACAGTGGACTCGCCTGCGATCGGGCCAGGATCTTTAACGTGCGGGGAGTAAAATAACCATGGTTCCAAAAACAAAAAACATAAAAAAACACATATTTGTGAAAACAATCAAAATCAATTTTGTTATATTTGTACGAAATATGAGATCCCAAAACATCGGAAGAACATTACCGTAAAAATTCAGGACATGTATGTAAAATACTTCAATATTAAGTTTCCAGAACGAGATGAAAGCTGGGCCCCTCATGTAATATGCTGCTCTTGCAATTTCATGTTGTACAAATGCGAAAAAAGTAAAAGCAATGCAAGCTTAAAGTTTATTGTACCAGCAATTTGGAAAAAAACCGCGAAATGAGAAGGATTGTTACTTCTGCGTGAACGATCCGAAAAAATGGGGAATTTTCGACAAGAAATCTATAACTTATAACACAGTCTCTTCGGTGATAGAACCACAAATGGAAAAACCTTCAGACATTTCAGCAGATGCTGGCACTTCTTGTTCAAATACTAAAAAAAAGAAAGCAGTTCCAGAACAGGAGACAGAGTATTCCACAAGTACCAGCGAAGATTCCAACAGTGAATGTGACACATCTGATGACGAATACGCCACATATCACGACACAAAAATGAAACATTCAGAGAGGTGGTCTCAAAAGGAATTGAATGACCTAATAAGGGATTTAGGATTACCTAAAGATGGCGCTGAACACCTTGCTTTAGCTTTGAAAGGCAAAGGAAATTTAGCAAAAGGTACGAAGTCAAGTGTTTATCGGAACAGAGAACAGAATTTCAGGAAATACTTCCATTTCGACCAAGAGATGTCTTTAGTTTATTGCACAGATGTAAATGGACTTATGAACGAACTGAAACCAGGAGTTTACAAAGATGAAGAGTGGAGGTTATTCATAGATTCTTGTAAACGAAGCCAGAAAGCCGTCTTATTGCACAACACAAACAAGTTTGCATCTATACCAATAGCTCATTCAACAAAACTCAAGGAGAATTATAATAATATGAATATTGTGTTAGAAAAAATTAAGTACGAACAACATAAATGGCAAATTTGTGGAGATTTCAAAGTTCTTACGATGCTTCTGGGACAACAATCAGGAAATACGAAGTTCCCCTGTTTCTTGTGCCTCTGGGACAGTCGAGATCGTAGCAATCATTATAAAAAGAAAATTTGGCCTCAAAGAATGTCACTAGAACCAGGATCTAGAAACGTCATGTCCCATTGGTACAGCCATCAAAAGTCCTTCTTCCACCCCTTCACATAAAGTTAGGTCTAATGAAACAATTTGTTAAAGCACTTGATAAAGAAGGACAATGTTTCCAGTACATTTTATCTCAGTTTCCTCAAGTGTCCGATGTTAAGTTGAAAGAAGGGATATTTGATGGTCCTCAAATTCGAAAACTGTTGAAAGACGACATTTTTGTTACGAAAATGACTTCGGTTGAGAAAAAAGCATGGCTCGATTTCAAAAACGTCGTTGAACTATTTCTAGGAAACGTTAAAAGCCCGGAATGGAAAAAACAGGTCTCAAAAATGGTAGACAGTTTCAAAAAGTTGAAATGTTTAATGAGTTTAAAGCTGCATTTCATGGATTCTCATGTTGAATACTTTCCTGAAAACCTTGGAGACTACAGTGAAGAACAGGGCGAAAGATTCCACCAAGATATCAAAGTGATGGAACAGAGATATCAAGGCAGATGGGATGAAAATATGATGGCGGACTACTGTTGGATGTTGAAAAGAGATTTGCCTCAGAACAAAAGAAAAATGCCGTTACGCAGATCTTTCGAATCCAAAAGAGTGCGTTATAATAAAAACTAATAGCTCTTTTACTATCAAAAGTCAGTGGTATGCAGAACTATATAGAAACCATCTCATTCGCAGACAGCTATCTAATCAACTGCTCTAAATTCTACTAATCCAATAATAAAAGTATGTTCTCCTAAAAAATGATTTAAAATTCACTGATTTTGATCCACCGAGGTGATTTATGAAAAACAAACGCTAGCTCGACTTATATATCGGATTCGATTCCTGAAAGTACGGAAATCTTACTTAGTCCTGCAGAGCACCGCTCAAACAACTACGTTTTGAGGTTATGATTTAGATTCTATAGTTATATTATAAAACTGATGCTATACAGGGTGGTCCAGGATTAATCTGAAAAATTTTAATGATCGATAGAGCCTAAAAAAACAATAAAAACAAACCCAAAAACATTTTTTAAAAATACACACTAACACACTAATAGCCCTTCAAAGGCAAAAAAAAACGTTTTTTTTTAAATAACTTCTGTTCAAATTTTGTGTACCTAGGTAAAATTTCTTACAAAAGGCCCAGCGGCGGATATTTTGTGGGGGTTTCCCCTTTTTACCCCCATATTTCGACACCACTGGATTTTATTGAAAAATCATCAGATTTCTTATTCAATTTAGAAGCAAAACTTGTGTGTTAAATTTTCATAAGATCAGTGGTTTCGGAGACTTTAAAATTTCAAAAACACCGAGTACACAGAATTGTATCATATTTTATTTTAAATCGGTAACTTGGTAACAATTATGCCACGTTATCAGTTTATTAAATATTATAAAAATAAACTAGCGTCCAGTCATCGTGCAGTTGTTACTGATCCCGTCATATTTTTAGGTTGTTTTATTGTAAGTTACAATTTGTAACGTTGATTGAGGATTACAATCAACGTCTGTAATTAATAATTTAATTGTATTATAATACAAAACAAACCCAAAAACCACCCTATTGAAAGTGATTATTCCATAATTTCATTGGTAAATTTTTATTGGCCCAATACAATTGTCCAGAAAAAAAATAATTTTTTATTACTAAAATAATAACAAAATTTCCGTGTACACAGTGTTTTTGAAATTTTAAACTGAAATATCTCCGTTGATCTGATAAAAAATAAACATAAAAGTTTTGCTTTTAGATTGAAAAAGAATAAAAATAAATCTGATGATTTTCTAATAAAATCCAGTGGAGTCGAAAATATGAGGGTAAAAAGGGGAAACCCCTCCCAAAAACTCCGCCACTGGGCCTTTTGCAGAAAATTTTCATTATATTATCGACGGAAGCTTAACCTACACAAA
The DNA here is from genome assembly GCA_921294245.1 of Brassicogethes aeneus. Classification (NCBI taxonomy): domain Eukaryota; kingdom Metazoa; phylum Arthropoda; class Insecta; order Coleoptera; family Nitidulidae; genus Brassicogethes; species Brassicogethes aeneus. The sequence continues at coordinate 13,318,733 of OV121133.1, forward strand.
ATTTGAGAAGAATCGGTTTAATGGTTTAAAAATTATTTTGAAGGACTATATCTCCGTTAGTATGCATTTTTGAAAAATGTTTTTGGGTTTGTTTTTATTGTTTTTTCAGGCTCTATCGATCATTAAAATTTTTCAGATTAATCCTGGACCACCCTGTATATGAATTCAGCAGCTTGAAATCTAAAATCAAACTTTGTTTCGCCATTCTATACTTGAAAAACCGGTTTTTTGAGGTTATGTCGAAAACCAATCGTGAAAGGTCCTATTTTGACCTCGGATTCGGATTCAGCGAGTCAAAATACATAGAAATACATATGTCTCGTAAAAAGTATCTGACTTTTTTTTTTTTGTGTGGCTGTGCAACGCTTACTACCAAAGTATTCGATTATCTCCTAGTCTGCAAAAATAATTCAGACCTATCAGGTGAAGTTTTTTACATCTTAGTCTGTAAAAATTCGATAAATACTGACAGTTCTGAAGCTAAACAAATATTTGAAATATTCCCCAACACAAAGTGCTTTTAAGCACTGTGTTTTGTTTTGTTGTTTGGGAATATTTCAAATATTTGTTTAACATATCCCGGATGGGGTTGCCAAGAGAAGAAACTTTCTTATATTCCATTTTTCGATAAAAATGTATTCTCATGATAGTTTTTGCTTGTTCCAAAATGGCTGAATCAGTTCTCACCATTTCAAATTTCCTTTTCGTTCCAGAGAAACATAAAAAAATTGGTCGATTTAGTTGAACTTGAAGTTTTTATTACAATTCAAAAATTAAACTACTAATAATTATTCACCATTCACCACATTTTTTAACTTTTTTGTATCTCTTCTAGAGGTAAAGACGCTACAGCATCTCTGGTTCTCTCCTTCAAACGTTCAACATTCGGAGGAAGATCATTCGCATAAACTATTTGTTTCAAACGGCCCCAAAGATAACAATCTGCAATAGTCAAATCATGGCTCCTCGGTAGACCATTTCAGCCGATTCAATTCTTTTCAAATTGCTGATTCAACCATTCCACTATTGGAGCATAATGGACAGGATAACCATCTTGTTGAAAGTAACACCTAACACGATAATTAATCATATCTAAATACTTATGCTAATTAACCGTTTTTTTTTTAAAATATGGTCCAATTATAATAAGAAATTGCACACCTTAGATTAACTTTAGCCGAATATTGTCGCTTACGAGCGATTCAAAAATGTGATTTGTGATTGCTTCAGTACCTCACATGCTAAGATGAAATACTTCCATTGGTTGAGAACGTAGCTTCATCAGAGAATATAATATCTCGATAAAAGTTATGCTTATCCATGATTTGAGCACTAATCCACAAGCAGAAATCCAAACGTTTTGCAGAATTTCTGGGCTCTAAAGCATGATTAAAAAATGTTTTTTTCAGTATGAATGTGTTTTACTTGTCCCTAATTGAAGCGATTATCGTCGTAAAGAAAGTTTCGGATTATTTTGTACCGAATCCATTACAGTAAGAGTGTCAGCGTCATCTTTATTACAATCTACCTTAGTTTTCTTTACATCCAATACAATTGGCAGTTAAGAATTTTTTTATTATTTTTTGTTTTCCACATTTTGAGATGTAAATATCAGGAAAATTTTGATTAAATTCTTTGATAACTCGAGTTGCTTTATTACCTTTACAATAGCACTTTAATAAATAAATTCGTTGCTCTTTTGACAATATTGTCATTAATTTTGACAAATTTTCTTTTTTGACTGTAAATTGTTACTATATATATTTGTTTATTTATGCAAACGTATTTAAATTTTAACGGGAATTTCAATATTAAAATCGAACATTTGCAAAAATGCCTTTAAAGCATGCAAATATTGCCTAGACAATAACGGTTATATGCAAAACTGGCTCTTTTTTGACGTCTTACTTGCAAAACTATTTGCTCTTTGCTCTGCCGCCAATCAAATTAAACGCTCGTTGCCCACGTGATAAATACGTGCTTTTGCCTTTCTTCAATGGCTCCTAGGAAATTACCACTTGGGAAAACACTGAAAAGGGACAAAAAGACTATTATTGGTCTCCTTGCAAAACATTATGGAGAAAATTGGACCAGCCTTTCAGAATTATATTATTACAAAGAACACTTGCAGAAAGATTCTTCCTCCTCCTCAGTAAAAGAAACCGTTGATGGTTTGGAAAGCTGCCTAAATGCCGAGGATGACTCCTGTTTTGTTTGTGAAAGTTCCCAAGAGTTTCCATTTGTTTTTTAATATTTACTTACTTCTTACGTACATATTAATTTATATTAATAAAAATAAAACAGTTATTTTTTCCTCAATAAATCCCTTGCCTTCGTTATTAAACTTTTTTTAAATTAGGTTTATTTTTAAAACTGGCTATGTGCAATAAACATAAATTTTTTTCTAAAAATATGTTACTCTTTTAGGGTGAAAACTTCTACTTTCCACTCCTATAAAGCTTAAGCAACAATAATATTTTGTGAATGTTTTTTTTATTTTCCAAAAAAATACTTTCCAGCAATTAGCAAGTTTTGCAAATAATGGAATGGTTACAATTCTAATTGTAAGTGGGTTTTATTTATTGTTTAACAAATAAAACTTTGTCCCAAAGATAAAATAATGTGGAGGCTTACTTCTTAGCCTTTTGACATAATTAACTTTTACCTTCAAGCGTTCTATAATTTAAACTTTATTATTGTCAACACTTACTAGGTCCTAAAGTGATTAAATATCGCCTAGGCTGTAAAAATAATTTAGACAAACCAAGTAAAGTTTTTTATCCCCTTGTCTGTAAAGAACCTGTTTGGACCAATAAAAAATTCGACTTATGCCACATCTATTTAGCCTTACTTTTTAATTTTTTTTATTTTTTATTATAATTGTACGTTTTATATAAAATGGGCCTTGAAGATACAATGTTGTATGCCATTCGGCTGAGAAGTGTCTTTTTGTGCTAAGGGTCCATAAATCTCGTGGTCCATAAATCTCTTGACAGAATGTGACGAGGTAAAGACCCCCCCGAAGTGAGATTTACTTTGTAAACCCTCCCTTCCCCCATAAAGCGTCGCGAGATTTATGGACAAATTTTGCCGCTACCGTGCCTATTTATTTATATTTTTTACACTAAATCTAGTCACATTGTAAGTCATACTATTCATATTTACAATATTTACTAGAAACATAATTTTTTTAAGAACTTAATTTATACCAAGAAATCCTTTAAAAGTACCTTAAATGTTAAGTTATATAATTATTTCGCTTAAAAATAAAAGATCTTTTTTTTAAATTATGCCAAACGATTTTTTTTGAAAGAGATGTCCTTTATTATTAATTCTATTAAGCATTTTTTTTTGTACTTATAAGTATTGTATTTTAATTATATAATAATATTGTTTTTAGTCACAAACATGTATTTAAATGTTATGTTGACCAATTAATTTATTTTTATTAAATAATAATATAATTATACACTGCGCGTCAAAATTAACGCATAACAAGTAAAAAAATCCAACTCTAAAACGTTTTTACCAATCTTTATAAAATTATGAATAAAAATACTTTATCATATATCTTAGTTTACTTGTTAAAGGGTTTTTCGAAAAAATATCCTTAAAACCCTTTTATTTAATAATAAAAAACGTTCAAAAAAACTTTTACCAGTTGAACTATTTTTATACAAAATTTCATAAAGATTGGAAAAGGCGTTTTAGAGTTGGATTTTTTTTACTTGATATGCGTTAATTTTGACACGCAGTGTATAATTATATTATTATTTAATAAAAATAAATTAATTGGTCAACATTACATTTAAATACATGTTTGTGACAGGTCAAAAAATTATATAAAATACAACTAAAAACAATATTATTGTATAATTAAAATACAATACTCATGTACATACAAAAAAATGCTTAATAGAATAAATAATAAAGGACAGCTTTTACAAAAAAAATCGTTTTACATATTTTAGATCGTTACTTTGACGGGCAGTGTATTATTAATAATATTAACTTTTAAATTAGGAAAAATTATTTTAATAGGTTCACTTTTAAATAATTAAATTTTGTTTGAATATGAATTATATTTTTAAGTATTTTTTGTTAATTAAATTAAATTGCTAATGAAATTTTTAAGATAATATACAATATATATAATATCAGAAAAAAACATTCATTTAACAACTTATAGTACGTTTAATAAAAACATGCTTTTAAAGGTATTTTTTGTTGTTAAATTTTTTATTGTAACGGTTAACGGAATGTTAGATAATAACGTGTGTACCAAATGGGATAGTTATTATTTTATGCCACTTTCTAAAAACTGTTACCATGATCCTGATTTTTCTTCAAACACGGTAAGATATTAAAAAATATTGTTAATTTTTTATAATATCATTAAGGCTATGAATTGTATGTAAATGCATACAGGTATGATTCATATATTTCAAAATTACGTAAACCGACTAAATTAAATGGTACTTATAAATACATATTTTGACTTTGGCCCTATTTACCGTTTTTATATTTTTCTTACAATTTTTTCTTTTATAAGCGATAAATCGGTTTAGATATTTTATTTATATATGGGTCTTTCCATTTCAAAACGACCGGTACGCGCGGGTCATGATTTTCTTTTTCTATGAAACTTAAATATGTTCTTTTTTGGTCAAAATAATGAGACACGTATTTTTTTGTTTGGCGAAAAAAAATTTTTTTTGTTGATTTTTGGCGATTTATTTTTTGCGGTAAAAATCGATTTTTTCCGTTGACCGAAAAAGCTTTTTTTTTAATTGCGTATAACTTGTTCAAAAATTGACCGATTTTGACAATTGAACTTGCAAAATGCTTATACTTATTAACACTTTCCATTAAAAGTAACAAATTTATTGTGATAATTTTTTTATACGATAAAAAACGAAAAGTATGGAATTTTTTCAAAATTTAATTTTTCAAAAAGTGTATTTTTTATTTTTTTATTTTTTTTATATCAAAAAGTAAACAGTCCAAACTGCATTTTGACTAAGGGACAGTTAGCCAAAACTTTTCGTTAAGAAGATATGAATTTTTTTTCAAATTCTATTTTTTTCCCTAACTATCTCGTGCTGCTAAATAAGTTTTATTTTTAAAGTAAGTTTTATGTGTAATAGCATACAAATAGGATTAGAATTTAAAGTTCATAATCGTCTTAAGTGAAAAAACTTGGTGAAATATTTTGTTTAAAATAAAATTTTCAAGGCATAAAGGGATTGGTTTGGGTGGGGAAGATTTAGTACATAAGTGCCATCTTAGTTTAGTACTACTAAACCAAGATTGCCATGATCCTTATAGAATTATTGTTTGACGGATTGTTGTGTCATAACCTCATTTCATTGACTGTTTCAAGTCGTGACTTGTTAAATATATAAAACCTGAAAATAACAAGAATCAATTATCCCGTACAATACTTGAAGATTCCATGTAACTTATAATTGCAGATGCAAAAAATACTGAATGATTAAAACGCATTGTTTTTTATTAAAGTTGTACATATCATTAATCTTTGTAACTGATTGCTGGACTTGATAGGCTGGTAATATATTTACTTAATGCTCGGAAATTCCCTGTTTATTATTTAACTAAGGCTGACTTTTTTAATGCGTAAATTTTTGAGGTCTAAATAGTTCATTACTATACATCTAATTATCATCTAATCATCATATTATCAAATATTCCAATCATGAGAACTTAATAAATTACACAGTGCTGCTAAATAAATTTTATTTTTAAGTTTTTTTTAAGTAAGTTTTATGTGTAAGAGCAATCAAATAAGATTGGAATTTAAAGTTCATTGTGGTATAATCGTTTTAAAGGAAAAAACTTGGTGAATTATTATGTTTAAAATCAAATTTTCAAGACGAAATACATGAGCATAGACAAGGGATTGGTTTTGATGGGGAAGATTTAGTACATAAGTCCCAACTTGGTTTAGTACTACTAAACCAAGATTCCATGTAAGTTGTTCTCCGCTTATAACTGCAGATGCAAAGAATATTGAATGATTATAACGCATTATTTTTTATTAAAGTTGTACAGGGTGTCCCAAAAAAATCTGTCTACACTAATGAATTCTGTGATAAAAAGTATCTACATAATATTTAAAACCTGTATTCGTAACTCAAATATTAACAAAGCTACAAGCATTTGTCAAAATTGGCAAAAATTGAAAAAATAGGTATATCTCCTAAACAAATGCGAATCGAGAAAATTCAAAGACATCAACCGATGTATCTTTAAAAAAGACGACAGGGATGCGTGGTCGAATTTTTTCTAGCATTTATATTTACTGAGATAGCCTATATGGACAACCAATTTGGGACACCCCGTACATATCATTAATCTTTGTAACTGATAACTTAAGAGGCAGGTAATATACTTAATACTCGGAAATTCCCTATGTTTTTTAATTTACTAAGACTAAGACTTTTTTAATGCGTAGATTTTTGAGGTCTAAATAGTTCATGACATCTAATTATCATCTAATCATCTTATTTTTTTTTATTAAAGTTGTACATATCAATAATCTTTTGTAACTGATTGCTAGACTTGAGAGGCTTAATACTCGGAAATTCCCTATGACCTATGCATACATATATTGTATTATTTTTAGAAAATAGGTCAAAATTATTTTCAAGTGTCATGTATGAAGATAGTACACATTTCAGATGAAGAATAAATATATTTTTGAAGGCCCTGTGTAATTTATTAAGTTCTCATGATTTGAATATTTGATATAGATAATAAGATAATTAGATGATAATTAGATGTCATGAACTATTTAGACCTCAAAAATCTAGGCATTAAAAAAGTCTTAGCCTTAGTTAAATAATAAACAAAGGGAATTTCCTAGTATTAAGTATATTACCTGTCTCTCAAGTTTTGCAATCAGTTACAAAGATTAATGACATGTACATTGTACAAAAAAAAATAAGATGATTACATGATAAAAAAATAAGATGATTTCATGATAATTAGATGTCATGAACTATTTAGACCTCAAAAATCTAGGCATTAAAAAAGTCTTAGCCTTAGTTAAATAATAAACATAGCGAATTTACCTATAGGTAAATATATTACCAGCCTATCAAGTCTAGCAATCAGTTACAAAGATTAATGATATGTACAACTTTAATAAAAAACAATGCGTTATAGTCATTCAGTATTTTTTGCATCTGCAATTATAAGCGTAGAACAACTTACAAGGAATCTACAAATATTGTACGGGAGCAATTAATGGATTCTTGTTATTTTCAGGTTTTATTTATTTAACATGTCACGACTTGACACAGTAAATGAAATGAGGTTATGACACAACAATCCGTCAAACAATAATTTTATAAGGATCATGGTAATCTTGGTTTAGTAGAACTAAACCAAGATGGCACTTATGTACTAAATCATGTATTTCGGCTTAAAAATTTGATTTTAAACAAAATAATTTACCAAGTTTTTTCACTTAAAACGATTATATCACAATGAACATTAAATTCCAATCATATTTGTTTGCTATTACACATAAAACTTAATTTAAAAATAAAACTTATTTAGCAGCACGCGATCGTTAGGGAAAAAAATAGAATTTGAAAAAAAATTCATATCTTCTTAACGAAAAGTTTTGGCTAACAGTCCCTTAGTCAAAATGCAGTTTAAACTGTCTACTTTTTGATAAAAAAAAAATAAAAAAATAAAAAATACACTTTTTGAAAAATTAAATTTTGAAAAAATTCCGTACTTTTCGTTTTTTATCGTATAAAAAAATTATCACAATGAATTTAAAATTTTTGTTACTTTTAATGGAAAGTGTCAATAAGTAAAAGGATTTTGCAAGTTCAATTGTCAAAATCGGTCAATTTTTGAACAAGTTATACGCAATTAAAAAAAAAGCTTTTTCGGTCAACGGAAAAAATCGATTTTTACCGCAAAAAAAAATCGCCAAAAATCAACAAAACAAATTTTTTTTCGCCAAACAAAAAAATACGTGTCTCATTATTTTGACCAAAAAACAACATATTTAAGTTTCATAGAAAAAGAAAATCATGACCTGCGCGTACCGGTCGTTTTGAAATGGAAAGACCCATATATATATATATATATGTATATATATATATATATGGGTCATTTCACGTCAAATTTACCGTCAAAATTTAAATTTGTCTGAAATATTTTTTTTTTTCGTTTACGACACCAAAAAAAGTGACACGTATTTTTTTGTTTTAAAATTTTATGAATTATGTTAAAGTTACGATTTTTTTTAAATTTCAGTACCAGAAAAAAAGAATTTTAAACATTAGTTTTTGAATAGAATAAGATTTAATAAACTTTAATTTTTTTTTGGCTTAATTTTAAGGTTATGCATTGTTTTAAATATTTAAATTTAAAAAAAATAATATTTTATTTTAATTAAATTTTTTTAAGCAAATTTTATAAATTAATAAAAAAAAATGAAAATCGACAATTTTTTTAAAAATTTTTAAAATGTGTATTAACTTGTCAAAGTTTGCAGAACATTGTATAAAAATTTCAGAATGGACCGTTTAATATCGTATGAAATATTAATAATTTTAGATATCCGCGTTCTTAAAATGAAAGCTGTTACAGAGACATATTTAGGATATCACAAAATATTGACGATTAACATTCAAAATTACGAACAGAAATTTGAAATTTTACCATTTTATATATTTTAATGCAATATTAATAAAAATTTACATTCGTTAAAATGGTTAAGCTAATAATTAAAACTTTATTTATTTTCTTTGGGGGCAGGAGTAAAACACAAGCCTATAAAGCAAATTTTATAAAATACCTAGTTTTAAAATTTTTTAAAATATTTTATTCTAAAATAAAACTGATTTATTGTCCCCTGGATTTTAAGTTTAATATTGCTTAATAATAATAAATGTCTGCCACTTCTTATAAAAAAATTAGATAAATGTACCATTAATTTATAAAATTGACAGAGAATTGCAAATATATACTTTTAGTAAAAGCCACTCTACAACGATTTTTATTGTTAAATATTTTATTAGTCCTAGAAAAAGTTTTTTTTCACTAAGAAAAGTCTCAACGTAACGTTTTTATTATTTAATTCTGCGTTAGCTAACACAGAATTAAATCCGCCATATTTAATTCTGCGTTAGCTAACACAGAATTAAATCCGACATATTTAATTCTGCGTTAGCTAACACAGAATTAAATGCAATTAATTCCGTGTTAGCTAACCCAGAATTAAATATGGGGGATTTAATTCTGTGTTAGCTTTTACTAAAAGTATATATTTGCAATTCTCTGTCAATTTTATAAATTAATGGTACATTTATCTAATTTTTTTATAAGAAGTGGCAGACATTTATTATTATTAAGCAATATTAAACTTAAAATCCAGGGGACAATAAATCAGTTTTATTTTAGAATAAAATATTTTAAAAAATTTTAAAAATAGGTATTTTATAAAATTTGCTTTATAGGCTTGTGTTTTACTCCTGCCCCCAAAGAAAATAAATAAAGTTTTAATTATTAGCTTAACCATTTTAACGAATGTAAATTTTTATTAATATTGCATTAAAATATATAAAATGGTAAAATTTCAAATTTCTGTTCGTAATTTTGAATGTTAATCGTCAATATTTTGTGATATCCTAAATATGTCTCTGTAACAGCTTTCATTTTAAGAACGCGGATATCTAAAATTATTAATATTTCATACGATATTAAACGGTCCATTCTGAAATTTTTATACAATGTTCTGCAAACTTTGACAAGTTAATACACATTTTAAAAATTTTTAAAAAAATTGTCGATTTTCATTTTTTTTTATTAATTTATAAAATTTGCTTAAAAAAATTTAATTAAAATAAAATATTATTTTTTTTAAATTTAAATATTTAAAACAATGCATAACCTTAAAATTAAGCCAAAAAAAATTAAAGTTAATTAAATCTTATTCTATTCAAAAACTAATGTTTAAAATTCTTTTTTTCTGGTACTGAAATTTAAAAAAAATCGTAACTTTAACATAATTCATAAAATTTTAAAACAAAAAAATACGTGTCACTTTTTTTGGTGTCGTAAACGAAAAAAAAAAAATATTTCAGACAAATTTAAATTTTGACGGTAAATTTGACGTGAAATGACCCATATATATATATATATATATATATAATATATATATATATATATATATATATATATATATATATATATATATATATTTGAATTAAGTTTAGGACGCAAGTCCAAATATACTTCAAGAAATTTTCCATTGCCAGTTTGGATGATTTGTCATAATGTGCGAATTATGTGTTTGAAGATTTAATTTTTATTATTTTAAGCCCGAGATCATTGAAAGGCATCTTGGTAAAGGAACCGTAGAAAACTATACTGTAACAACCGAGGATGGATATATTCTTACTGCATTTAGAATTGTAAGAAAAAATCCTAAAGGAGTAATAGTTCTAGGTCACCCTTTGGCTGTTGATGGTATTATATGGGTTGCTGAAGGAAATGCATCTTTAGGTAAATAACACAAAAATATATTATTTTTTTATTTATAAGGATAGAGACTGTCTATTAAACAGATCTTTTCTTGCAGACCAATATAATTATATTTTTATTTTATTATAGCCTTTACATTGTGGAGATTGGGTTATGAAGTTTGGTTAACTAATAACAGAGGTACCTATTACTCAGAAGAACATGTAAATTTGACAGTAAATAATATAAAATATTGGGATTTTAGGTAGGTATAAAGTATATAGAAACTCTTTTTCAACTAAAATAAAAATGTATAAAAGCTAGAGCCCATAAAAATATATTTTTTTTCGCAGAGAAAAAGGCAAAATATTTTAAGATAAATATTAAAATAAATAATTTTTAGTTACCACGAGTTAGGTGTTTACGATTTGCCAGTATTCACTGAAAAGATATCGGAAACATCAAACAGCACTGAACTAATATACGTAAGTCATTCTACTGGTTCTACTGCTGCTACAATATATGCTTCCCTTTTGCCAGAGCACGCTAAAAAACACTATAAGGTTTCAATAATGATGGCTCCTCCGGTGTTCATGAAACACTCTACAGGAATATCCAGAAGCCTATGTACCTATATATTTTGTCCATTAAGTGTATATTAACATAAATCAAACAATAGTTTATAAATATATTTGCAAATTTTAGCCAATTTTAAGATTTCTTGGTATTGGAGGTTTATTCACAAAAAATTCTTTATCAAAAGCTTTGACAAAAATTTTAGTTATTATGCCATCTAAGAGATGGTTTGTTTTCTTGGATTTATTTTTCTCTGGCATAACACCTGGACAAGTGGATCCAGTAAGTAATTTAGAGTGTTAAAAGTATTTTGTTTAAAGTGACCCAATTTTAATTAACATTAAACTTATTACAAGTTTTGTCTGCTTAATTAACGTTTTTTATTAGTAAATGCAAACTTCAAACTTAGAGGCCTATTCCCTTTCGCTAAAAATGCCTATTCCCTTTCAATTATTTCGTCTATAGACGCAGGCGCTCGAAGAATTTCTCACATGTTTATAAACATCATGTGTGTTAAAATGGCTATTCCGTTTCCAAAATTCGATGTTTGGTGAACATACATGATCATCATGTCATGATGTTTGAAAACGTATGTTTACGAACGCTTGCCTGAAAGGTGCTGTTACCCGATATTTGAGGTTTTTTACCTTGCATTAATCATAAATTACTTTTCCATAATTAATACCTAATTAATTATAATTATAAATGATAAATAATTATTTATAAATGAGAATAGGACAAATCATTTAAGGTTTTTTTCGGTAATTTTAAAACTATGTTTACGATTTGTTTATTTTATTTTATTTAGAAAAAAAAACAGAAAATTAAAAAAATCTGAGTGTGAAGAGAGAATTTGGGGGGGAGGACAAGACTTATATCATATAAGTCTTGTCCTCCCCCCCAAATTCTCTCTTCACACTCAGATTTTTTTAATTTTCTGTTTTTTTTTTCTAAATATGTATATGTTACCAGGTGGCAGAGTGTCTAAAAACGACCTCTAAAACTATAAATATTGGTAGAATAAAAAATAACTTGGAAAAATATATTTTATTAAAAAAATACAACAAATATAAAATATTAAATACCTATGTAATATTATTACTCAAAAATATAGACAAAATATTAGTCAAAGAAAAGTATAACTAATAAAATACAAAAAAATATGCATCTAAAAACTCTTTTTCTTCACATGGGAGCTAAAACTTTTTGGTTTAATTTTAAAATATTTCAGGTTTTATCAATACCTTGTAAAACCTCTACACCTTCACTACTCGTCAGAGTTTGAGTTGGACTTTCTCTTTATGCCTCCCTGTTGTAGAAGGGGCCCTTCCACCCGACCTTAAAGGCTGGTCAATGAAGAGTTCCAACGATGGACCATCGTCGATGGTATTACCTCCACCTTACCCTTCACCACTAACTTTCACAGCGCTTTCTCTATTAGGGCTAGTAATTTATCCTTAAAGTCATTAAGTTGTTATATTGGCTCCCCGACATTGCCAGTCTTCATGAGAGAAATGCGTAGTTTTCTTGCCATTTTCAATACACTAAAAGTGTGTAAAAATAAGTAACTAATAATTATTTTAAGATATTTTATGATTACCCTTTTCCATATAAGGATGGACTTAATGGCCCCGTTAGAAGATCTGTGCTTTCGCTAGTTCAGCATAAAACGTTTTTCCCAAGTATTTTTAGAATTTGTGGATTTTCCCAAGTTGTTTTTAAGTTCATTTAATATATTAAATATCACCAATGATTTATAAAATAATTATCTAACACAATTTTAGTTTGCGATCTGCGACTTTTAGGCTATAAAACTAATATACTCTCTGTCCTAGAAACATTTATCGCTGTTCAGAAAGATTCAAGGTCAATACTCTCAACATATGAGAAACGGAATAGCCTTAAACATAGGTGATGTTTGGGTTGTCGTTGGGTGAACATACATGTTAAGAAATCGATGTTTACGAACAGCAAGAAAGGGAATAGGCCTCTTAGTATTAGCCTGGCTTAGGGCCGGATTAAGGATTTGGCTGGCGAGGACGCGGCCCAAGGGACCTACATTTGGGCCTCTACAAACCAATTACGACTACCTATAATAATAATAATAATATTTATTGCCTTCATTAAGTCATAGTTTAGTGTCTACTTATTTGAACTTTATTCTAGATTTAAATGTGATAAATTATAATTAAATCGGTGTGTTCAAGAACAAATTTAAAATTTTTACAAATTATTTTTATAGTTTAAAATGCATTTTTGTGAGAATGTTTCAGATGTTGTACAAAATATGGATATTATATTTTATAAAATAGTTAAAATATTCTCAAAAGAATGCATTTTAAACTAAAAAAAAAATATTTTATAAAAATAACAACAATCAATTTAAGCAATTTCAATTTTGGACTGTTTGTACTGTTCTTGATGATCTCACCGATTCAATAGAATTATTTCAAATCAACCGGCCCTAGGGCCCCACATTTTCAACTTGGCCCTGGATTGGCTTATTTTAAACAAAATACAACAATATTAAAAAAATAAAAAAACAACAATAACAATTTTTAGAAACTCTTCAATTTGATATTTTCTTTAATTCCAAGAGGTCTTAGTTTAAAAGTGATGTATCACTTTTGTCAAGCCTATTTCAGTTGGGACTTTCTAATGTGGGACTATGGAAAAAAAGAAAATTTAAGAAAATATAATTCGACAAAACCACCAAGATATCCTTTACAAAAAATACAAATTCCGATTCATTTCATTACTAGTAAAAATGATTTAATAGCTACATCACAGGTAAATATTATATACATATTAGGGTGTGCCAAAAAAAACTATTTTTTTTTACTTTGTACTCTGAAAAATCGGTTTCTAGACACCTCTAGAGAATTCTCACCAAACATGAGTTCTTAATTTTGATAACAAGGTTCTCCAATTTATAATTTTCCATTTTTTCCTCAGTATTAGAAACAAAAATTCATATCTCTTCGACAACTGTACCTATAGGTACACAATGCATAATTATATTTTTCTATATATTTTACATACGTTTTTTATTGAAAAAGGGTCTTGGTCTTAAACTCTGAAGAAATTGTATCTCTTTCTCCGCGGTTACTGTCCAATGAGACGAGGAGATTTTAATTTTATCCACAGTAAAATTTATCATTATTATTACGATTATACACTAAAGAAGTATTGCTAGTAGCGCCACCACTCGGCTGTTATCGTCGTAACAAAAATATAACTTTTAATAATCTGCTATCAAACGCTTATGTTACAAACGAGTGTTTTTGAGAATAAAGCCGGAAAATGTTGAAAAATATCGGAAAAAAAACCGTGGCACGATTTGTTGTGTTGTTGGGTGTATTTCGAGAGGAAATCCTTGGTTACGTTTTTACGGGTTTTTCAATAAACAGTGTTAATCCGCATGAAGATATAAATTTCATACAGTCCCTGTAAATTAGTGATTCCCACGAGAGTCTCGTTTTCGAGAGTCTCGCATGGTCTCGTCTCGTTTTCGAGAAAAAAAATATTGGTTTTCTATGTAATAATTTTTATTTTAAATCTACCTTTGTTACATAATATTCAAAAAAGTATTTAAAAATTCTTTAAGCGAAATACCTAATCTATTTATTGTTAACAATTTTATTTAAGGGGCAATATTTTAAATATGTGATTGTTTTATGTATATAATGCTATTGTATCTTAATTAAAATATATTTAACAGTGGTGAATTATTTGTTTCGATTTGATCACTGAGAATATTATCAGTATTTTTAAGTTTGTTAATTTCTAAAGACTCCAATAGATTTAATTTTGTGCCTTTATTTTCTAAATGTCCTCTCTAAAAATGAATTAGTCAAAAATTACTAATTTAATAGTTATAAGTGGCTGCTTTTTCATTTGTATTATATCCAAAAATTTAACAGCCAATTCCTAAGTAAAATTGTCCCTTGAATCGGAAAATACCGTCAAAAATTTTGAAATATAGTCATTTCCATATTAAATGGAAAATTGACTATATCTCAAAAAGTGTTCTACTTTTTTAACTTTTGACGACATTTTGGGATAACATGGTACAAGTGAAAAACCAGCCACTAATAACTATAAAATTAGTCATTTTTGACTAATTCATTTGTATAGAGTAATATTTTGAAGTTGTTATTAAATGTATGGTTTTCTGTAATTAGATGTGCTGATGTGCTGATTAAAGTTTTTGGTTTATAAATTATCTACGATGTTCTTTAATTCTGGTATTAAAATTACAGCCAGTTTATCAAGTTTTTGGACAATCTGCTCTCTAAAAATGGGTTAGTCAAAATAGACTAATATAAATTAAATACTATTAAATTATTTTACATAAAAATTGGGATACCATGGTATTCTATGGTTAACCACGGTACAAGTGAAAAAGCAGCCACTAATAACTATTAAATTAGTCATTTTTGAGTAATTTATTTTTAGAGAGTGCACAAGTTATTTGGGATACGTCTGATTTCGTATTTTTATTAGACTTATCTTTGTTGTTTTTTATGAAAATACTTAGATTGTATCTAGTTTTAAAAGAGATATTGCTATTAATTTCCTGAACCAGTAAAGTCGGATTTTGTAATCGATTTTAATGTCTTGTATGCAGTAAATCCTAGCCTTGTCGAATGAGAATGGATGCAGGAGCTTCAAAAATATTATTCTATGCCCCGGTGTAATAAAAACACAGATATATTACAATGGTGAAAATTCATGCTTATAAATTGCCCATTCTTAGTTTGATGGCACGAGATCTCCTAAGCATACCGGCTACTTCAGTCGGCGTTAACTATAAGAAAACATCGAAATCGCCTTAGTAATGAATCTGCACGATGTTTGTTATGCCTAAACGACGGTGTGAAAAACAAAAATATTTGCGACCCAGAAAGCTGTTAGCAGATTTGTTTCCAATTACACTGTGCGACAAATTTTGACCTTACAATTTGAACTGGGATGAAATGTGGAAAAATCGAATCTATGCAACCCCCAAAACTAATCTTTAAAGGGGTTTTGCTAGTTTAGCTCGAATAATGGAGATATATAAAAGCCCCTAGAACTTAAAAAATATGAATTTTATAGAAAAATGCTCCGACACGTCGATTTTTATTTTATATGACGCAATTTTCAGTTGATTTTGAAATTTTTATTTTTTCACAGATTCACCCACTTTTTCTTTTAAAGACTGGCGCGCCGCGGCGTACGTGAGCGGATGCATGCTCGCCTCTTTCCGATCCTTTCAGTACAACTCGGCAAATGTAGCTTGAGACGTCAAATGTTTACGCCCATCGAAGCGCAGTGACCAGCTCTTAAAATATTCATTTGCATTGAAGTTGTCGTATCGTAAAGAACGTTGCGCACAGTGGATTAAAATTAAAGTAAATCAAGTATATTATATTATCTATTAATACTATTTATTATTATTATTATCTAATAATACTATTTATTATTATTATTATCTATTAATACTATTTATTAAATAAAACAACTTTTTGCAGGTTCTTCACAAATAATTATCAATTTGCCATCATTTCTTAACATTTATATCAATAAAAACGTACCTAACCCTAATACATAATACATACCTCAACTTTAAAACATTTCTTGTTTACCTTAAATATAATTATATTTATTAATACCCCATCAATATTAAGGTAGAAAATTTTACCTATTTGATCCATTCCAATTGTATAAGTAAATTTTAAAAATTCAAAGTAAATCAAAAATTTACTATTGTTTACTCTTAAATATCTTTAATAATGTTGTTACACGGTCCGTAGTTGTCATTAAAATCTTTATTAGTTACATCCATTAAACTTTAATAATTTTTTAGCTCTAACCACAGCATATGCTGTGTTCTAACTATTTTATAACTTAATAATTTAAAATTTTACAAATACCACGTAAAACCGCTTTTTGTGCATTTTATTTAGTCCTTTGTGCGGTCGATCTCGGCCGTATCATGGATCTCTTTTCTTCCGAATGCGTTCTCTCTTTAAAATTTGCGCACCTGGCTCATATCTGAAGTCTCTTTCTACGTTTGCCGAGTTGTACATTCCACACCGCTCTCGATCTTTCGGGAATTCCCCGCCGTAAACAAGCGATGACTAATAGCCGATGAGTCACCATAGAGAATAATTTCGCACCTGAAAAAAGGGCTTTTAAGCCAAAATCTTGTACTTTTGGTATACACAGTAGCTTGAGTAAACCAAAAAATACAAATTTTTCAAATTTCATTTAGCTAAGACGAAAATTGCCTTTTTTCCTACAAATGGATATTTTGCTCTATAAATGGACCTTTTCCCTATAAATGGACCTAATTGGACAGCTAATTCCGGCCCGAGACAGTCGCACAATCCTAGGGTTCAACAGTTTGATGCTGAAGAGTTGGAATGGTACTAAAATCTTCTAACTGCTCCCTCGGCAGCTCTAGGAGTATTTATAAGGTTTCGGTGCCATTCCAACTCTTCAGAAGTTACCCATTTTGTACCAAATTGCTGAGCCCTTTTATGTTGCCTCTATTTTAAGTAGAATTTAACTGCTTTTGTGTTAATTTTACTTCACAGATCGACCGAGCAAACTTGGATGTATCTGCGTTTGCATGGATGCGCCTGAATTGTTTTAGGTCCCACTTAAATATCTAAAAATTCTAACACTCGTTAAATCATCCACTGACTATTATAATATAATTATCAATGGTTTAGTTTTCAGGCCTGAAAACCGCGTAATTTAAAAAAGTATTTTACTACGAAAAACTAATTTATTACAAAATTTAGTGCTCCCAAAAGATACACAATCATTTATATAAAAAATGTATACATAGATAACAAGAAGAAATAATAAAACACAGATTTTTTTTATTTTTTTTTAGGATTCTGACACTCTTTGGAATGCACTTCCCGATGTGGCTAAAATTTATGGTAGAACTGATATAAGTGGACTAAATCATGTAGATTTTTTTGTAGGAAAGGATAGATATAGTTTAGCGTATGATCATGTTTTGGATCTGTTAAGAAAAATGTGATTGTATTGGGTAAAAAAATAAAATTTTATTTAAAATTTTTTTTCTACTACCATTTACAAAAATACATTTTTTGTCACCGAATTCTCTAGTGTGAATTTAATTTTCGTCACTAAAAAATCCCATAACTTTAACTTTTGTCACTTGAGACGTCTATAGTAGTCAGTTTGTGTTATTCAAAATGTATTTAGACCACAGACCACCAAAACAAATGGACGGATTTGTTTACGTTTAAAAACCGAGTAAAGCATACTTTCACATTCTAAACACCGTCGAAAGAAACACGGCTTCCAACGTTGTCAGAAGTATAGATTACACGCCTTTTTGGACGTTCATCAAACATAATGAACATTAATAATTACCAGTAATTCGTTTGAATAATAAAAAAATTGTAAAAAGGATTTGTTCATCATTTTCTATAGATATTTTTCTCTATTTAAAGAAAGTAAATCATTTAATAATTATTAAAATTAAATATTAACAACGTTGGTAAATTCGTCATATTTGACAGCATAGAAAAAGGTTATGTTCTGTGGGTTGACAGCTTGTTGTTTTGTGTTTTCGTTTGTGTATTTCTATCGTGTTAAGTTAATTATGGAGTTTAAATACAATATTTTTTACTAAAAATAACAATACCTACATGGAAATATCGTTTGTAAGTACCTACCTACTTATTTTTTTAATCCCAATACGTCACTGGAAGAAAACATAAAATTCTATCGCCAATTTAACGCTTAGACTGTGACCGTTTGATGACGTCACTGGAAGAAAACATAAAATTCTATCTCCAATTTGCCGCTTAGACTGTGACCGTTTGTTGACCGCAAACAAATCATTGTTATTGAATGGCAATGCGCCGTCCATTTGTTTTGGTGGTCTGCGATTTAGACCAATCAGTAAAGTTTTTACCTCCTAGTCTGTAAAAAGCCCATTTGGACCAATCAAACAATTTGACTCTGGGTGTGAAGTGCTCATAAAACATTTTTTTTACTTTCACTGTGAAAAACTTTTATAAACAATACATTTCGATTTATAACCTTTATAATCTGTGTTTATAACATATACCTAGATGTTAGTGTTGTTAAAACTGTTTATTTGGAAAATTACCAATCCTTAATAAAATTTGGCATTTTATTCTGCGGTCAATGTAAGTGTATTCAGTCACTATTTGTAGCACAAAAAAGTACTATTCGTACCTTGTTGGGACTAAAATGCGGTGAGTCACTTAGAGGGCATTTTAAAAGGCACAAAATTTTGACTGTAACAGCTTTATAGGTGTATGAGATATTATTATCGATGTGGCTCCCGTCCCGAGGAGGGACTTAACTTCGATCCCGACTGACGTCACACACTGTAAATCCGTTTTTATTCCCCGAGCTTTTAAAATTGGTGTCAAGCTGGATGGCTCAGATGGTAGGGCGGTCGCTTGGCATGCGAGAGGTACCGGGTTCGATTCTACTAGAAGTTGTCAAACTTTTTTTATTTTTTTATTTTATAAATATGTTGTTTCTTTTTTAAAAAGTGTTGCGTTGTGTTGGGTAGGGTTGGGTTGGGTTGGTTGGTTTGGTTGGTTTGGTTGGTTTGTTTTAGTTTTATTGTAACATAACAAATCTTAAAATTATGACGTCAATCGGGACTGAACTTAAGTCCCGCCTCGGGACGGGAGCCACAGCGTATTATTATTTGTTTTTAAAAATATGTCTCTGTTTAATAGTTTAAAATCAGAACGTACTCTAGCATTAAGATATCCTATTCATTGCCTTACGCCTTATGAAAAAGTCTGTTATTATTCTTGTATTGTCATTTTTAATAAATTACCTTGAAATATTCAAATGATCACCAAAACATCGAGTTATAAAAAACATGTCTTTGACCACCTTATTGATATAGAACCATATGATATATATATACTTTGTCTGATTATCTACAGTATAAATGTTAAATGTACTTATTTTACCTATTTTTCCTTTAGACGTTATTTTATTCTAATTGTATTATTTTTTTGTAAACTTGTAATTACAATTATTTTTTAAATAAATATTATTATTATTATTATACGAATTTGACATTTGACGGTAACGCAGATTCCCCTACTGTTTAATAGATGGCGCTCTATGCTCGGAAGCTCGCTCGTGCATAAATTGACCATATGCAAGAAATGCGGTCGATGTTGCCAATGGTAAAAAAATAAAATTCCCTATTTGGAACATTCAATTATATTAAGTTGGCTACATTGAAAATTTGAATTTCCCGCACAAACTAAATTAATTTTTAATTTGACATTTAAGTAGTTCAATTGTGTCTTATTATCTGTAATTATTTGGTTTGGATTATGTTTTGAATAAACGCTTTTTGGACAATATCGCAAGCTTTGACCTTCTAGCGAGGTATTTTGTGAATTGCACAACACATGGAGTGGATGATCCAAGATTTGAAAAATTCTTCTTCTTCTTCTCTGGTTTGATTGGCCTTTCCCTTCCGGGAATTAGCCAGCTTAATCACGTTTCTTTTAGGTACTGGAGTAAGCGAGTCTAGGATTACCTATAGCTTCTCCTTTCTTCTTTATTATATAATATATATAAATTACAGCTTCTCGTTTTCTTCTTGATTATTGGTTTTATTTTTCAAAATTAATGTCCATCAATATCACTTCAGTCTTCATAGTTCATAAATCAATCTTTTTATTTTAGCATTACAGTTCAATCTTAACAAATCTTCTCAGTACACTTATCATTTAGAGTCATTTTTATTACACTAATACACTAATGTCTCAAACATAAACGAAATCACCATACACGCAGCGGAAGTCATACATAAAAATAGAGGGCAAAAAAAATAGCAAAAAAAACCCACGATGCACTACATAGCTGTTTGAACATGACTATTAAATCCTTTAATATTTCGACCATCCTTTGTGGAAATCTATTGCATCTTCACAAATCTAATGTAGATTTTGGAGTTTTGGCACTGATTAGCTTAATTTTGTGCTGTGAGCACCATATTGTCCTCTCAAGGACACTTGTCACTTCAGCGGACAACACAGAACTGGAAAATTAACGTGTCTATGGGTGGATGGCTTCGTGAAGCGCATGGACAGTAAAACTTGTTGCTGGTCAAAGTGGTTCATTGAAACCGAGACCATTAACTATGATTTCGCGAAAGAATCGAACGATTTTGGGGTATTTTTTATAACACATCTCAGATTTTTTTTATATTTTAATATTGTGTTTATACATCTAATTCCACCCTAAATCTAAAATTTTTCTTTTATCTGACCTAAACTTTGGCTCCCAGAGACCATTTAATTTTACCATTCGCAAAAAGCCATAATTTCATTATATTAGCATAATTATTTTATTAAAATACTGAATGTTTTGAGATGTGGTCCATAAATGACCCTTATTAGTACCTACAATTCTACCAAATTTTTTTACATATAGGTGGCGCTGCAATTTTTTCTTCTTCAAAAATAGACGTTTTTTGAAGACCAAAAACTCTCTTAAGCAACAATGCTAAAAAAAAACTAAATAGTATACCAGATAATATACATATTCCTTTATAATTTGATATAAAAAAATTAACTTGCAAATGATGTTGCCGCCCGTAAAGCCAACTTAAAGTTTTGTTTACCGCATTAAAAAAAATTGAATTACACTTACAACTTTATTCTTATTTATTAACTAAGGAATTCCAGGAGATTACTTTTATTGGTAAGAATAACAAAGCAAAAAAAGTTTTATTTTTTCACACCCAAGGGGCGCTGCAGCCTTTTTTCTTTAAAAACTATATAGCATTTCAGATAATATAGTACTATTCGCTGGGGTCGAATCCCTTAATGATTGTTCAATTTTGCAAAATAAGCTAAATCAAGTTTATGATTGTATTTATATCAAACCTAAACTTATTATAAAAAATGCAATGTTTTTTATATTAATTATAGAGTTGATAATATTGACTTTTCGCTTGGATAATATGTATCCCACTATAGACATTAATCAGCAATCTCTTCTATAGAAGAGAACGAAACTATAGTTTCGTTTTAATATATATTCTCTTTAAATGTAGAAGGCATTGGTTTTTAAAACTCGCTCGCAGCTTTGCTCGTGCCTAATAAAACTCATAATTAAAATAGCTTTTATAAAACTTGATGACATAATATACTACATATTATCTTCAAACGTTAGGTGATTAATAATGAGAATTAACTCTATTAACTATTTTAAATATTAAAAAATTATTTTTATGAAATTTAACTATTTTATTAAATTTAATTATTTTGATTATTATGATTATTTCCTTTTTACCGCGGTTTAAATATTAACATTATTTTTATATAAATGTATAAATTTAGTTGTCTATCCCATAGTGCATACACTTCCTAAAATACATTTATTTAACCCCCAAGCTCCCAAGCTAAATTAACTGATTAAAGTTTCAGGAAGAATTCCTGGTATGTGGGCATAAAGGTTTAAAGCGTCCCACTAAAGGTTTTATTGACTTCATAATAACCTACTAAGAATCACGTCGGATTTAATTTAAGAAATGATTTCAAGTGTTAGTTTTAGAAAACTCTGTAATTTGATTGATTGATTTGATATTGGAAGGAGTGACGGGCTTTGAAGGACCGTCACGATGTGTCACGCCTGAGGGGGGACTGTTTATTAAAGCGTTACGTGACAAAGTAAATTCAATGAAATTGATTATTTGGTCCATTTTTAGTCAGATTGTTAAAAAAAAAAAGAATTTTAGGGAAGTTTTATAATCTTTACATTATGTCACGATGGAGGTGAAGAAGGTCAATTTCGAACATTTTTAGCGTCACGGTATATATGGTTTCAATGTTTAAATTTTGTTCTAGGAAAAATATTCTTTAAATGTTTTTATTTGTCATTAAATCAAGGGTTTTTCTAAAAAATATCCTTAAAGCCCTTTTATTTAATAATAAAAAACGCGCAAAAAAAACTTTTATAGGGAAATTTTTTTGAAGTACCTAAATAAAAAATATGCTGTGAAAGACCGTATTTTTGTAAGTATACCCTGAAAATATTGTATAAATCAAACGGAGAGTAACGAAAATACAGCGCCTCAAAGTCATAAAAAATTACCACTTTTCAGCAAAATCTTTAACATCATATTTTTATTTACTTAAAAAAATTCCCTAAAAGTTATTTTTTGAACGTTTTTTTATTATTAAATAAAAGGACTTTACAAATATTTTCTCGAAAAACCCTCGAACACGTACACTGAGACAAAAGTTGAAGCGTTAATTTTGACGGGCAGTGTATTATTAATAATATAAAATTTTAAATTTGGAAAAAATATTTTAATAGGTTCACTTTTAAATAATTAATTTTTTTTTGAAAATGCATTATTTTTTTAAGTATTTTTTGTTAATTAACTTAAATTGCTAATGGATTTTTTAAGATAATATACTATATATATAATATCAGAAAAAAACATAAACATTCATTTAACAACTTATACGTTTAATAAAAAAATGTTTTTAAAGGTATTTTTTGTTGTTTTTATTGTAACGGTTAACGGAGGGTTGGATAATAACGTGTGTACCAAATGGGATAGTTATTATTTTATGCCACTTTCTAAAAACTGTTACCATGATCCTGATTTCTCTTCAAACACGGTAAGATGCTTAAAAATATTGTTAATTTTTTATAATACCATTAAGGCTGTGAATTGTATATGGGCGTTTCTCTGTAAACTGGGCAACTTGAAGTAAGAAATTGTCTAGGCAAGTTTTTTTGTTATATTTTTGTTGTATTTAATAAATGTTATTCGAGGAATAAATATCGGTCTATTTATTAGTATACGGCAGATCAGCCAAAAATATTCCTATTACTTTGGAAAACATTGAGCATTTTCTGAAAAATCTATACAGGGGACTGTTTATAAAATCTGGAGACAAAGTTTAGATGACTTTTTTAGAATTACAAAATAATAATTATAAAAAATAAATAAGTCACAGTAACAAGCAAAAAATATTGGTTGAATAATTAAACAATTAGGTTGATTCCAATAGTTTAATTAATTTAGTCTGAAGTGACCATTTTGCTTTGGTGACACGTCAGGGGACTGGTTTTTAAGGACTATAAAAACGATTTTGATACATTAAAGTTTATTTTATTGGATTTTGAACGTTGAGCATAGGTAGATTAGGTTATTATCTTTTGAAGTTATCTACGAAATATTTATGATCTGTTATTTTTCTAAACAATATTAGCTTGAGACAATAAGTTGCCCAGTTTACAGAGAAACGCCCATATAAATGCATACATACAGGTATGCTACATAAATAATTATATTAAATATTTTTTGCGGGTGTTAAATAAAAGTACCAATACCCGCACAATATTTTATTCAAGTACCAGGAAAAGTGAAACAACCCCCATATATCTACACCACTGGAAAATTTCAAGTAATGAAAATTTATTTTAAAAGTAGGGTGGAGCGAAAAAAAAAAAATTTTTTTTTTCCTTAGCCTGGGGGTGGAATTTGTAGCCTATAAAAAAAGAAAATTTTTGAAATAAAAAAAAAATTTCTTACTCAACGTCTTGAGGTGGCCCACTGATTTTTTAAATTAAATTTAAGTTAAAATTCTTGTGAATAAAAAAAAAATTTCAAAAGTGTTCCGGAAACTGCGGAGTGTCCTCTTTCTTGCTAATTAATAGTTATGAACTAAAAAAAAATTTTGTGGTCAATATTGTTGTTTTTAAAAAAATTCCAAAATAGTAACATGCTTTTCTGAGGCAATAGAGCGAATTTCGAGTTGAACACGATCAAATTTGTTTATTTTTAGATAAATTTGAAGATTAAAAGCCAAAAAAAATTTTTTTTTATTCAAAAGAATTTTAACTTAAATTTAATTTAAAAACTCAGTGGGCCACCTCAAGACGTTGAGTAAAATTTTTTTTTTTTATTTCAAAAATTTTCTTTTTTTATAGGCTACAAATTCCACCCCCAGGCTAAGGGAAAAAAAATTTCGCTCCACCCTAATATATATATATATATACAGCCGGTTCAGAATAAAACCGAATATATCTATATATATATATATATATATATATATATATATTTGGGGCGTGGCCTCGCCTCCCACCAACGCGCGATACAGTAGCTAAGCAAATAGCCTGCATCGCCAATGAGATTTTTTGCATTATTATCATTTAATTTTTTAAGTCCTTACCTGCTCGACCTTTCGTCATGTCGTTTATCACATAAGCTACTGTGACGCGCCTTGGAGGGAGGCGAGGCCACGCTTGTAACAAATTTAACGCTCTACAAAAAAGGTTTCTTGTGATTTTTTGCTAACTTGACTGGTTCAAAACTTATTTGAGGTCAAAATGGAAGTTCTAGTAAATTCTATGTTTTTTCCATTTTCAACGTGGTTTAATCATTCAAAAATGTAAAAAGGGTTATGTCGTGGTCAAACCAATTTTTCAATTTCCATTTTCTGGAGGAAATCTTGCACAATCCCAGCCCCGTGTGGTCGAGCAATATTTTGCATTAATAACATTTTCTCCCCAATAAAAAATAAATATTTTACATTCTCATATCCATTGTGAGTTACAATCACAATTTGTGACTATTATTTAGACAAACTAAAGGTAATTCTAATGATACTCTCAGCAGTAGAGTCAGGGCCGTGCCGTGATATGATGCGAGGATGCGGCCGCATCAGGCGGCACCGTAAAGGGGCGGCATTAGCAGCAACATAAAAAAATATATAGGTACAATTTAGATTTTTTAATACTTAAAAATCTTTATGCGACACTTTTTTAGATTACTCTGTATAATTCCGGTATTAACGTAGGCATTTAGTAAGATTGACTCGCAAAAAGGCGCCTCCCCCGCATATCAAATAACAAGTGCAAGTTTATGTGGAGTAATTCTTTGGTATTATATACAACCTGGGTTTGTAATTATTTTAACAAAGAAATATATTTTGCCGAAAGTTTTGTAAAGGTAAAATGCAATTTTGTAAGGATTTTGTTAATTTCAAAGGTTACAGATTATTTTGTTAATGTTTAACAAATTATTCCGTTGAAAAAGTACACGTGATTTCAGGCAGCCAATCAAAACATTTTCAAGCACAACACACTTATCAACAATTATCAACTTAAGTTGTGTCCGCTTCAACGGTTGTTAATAATATTTAACGGTGACAGGAGTGTTTATCACAGATTATAAAACTTACAGATTATAAACTTATAAACTGGTGTTTATAATGTCATTATTGGTTTTCAAATTAAAATTAGGCGATATAGTGAAGTTAAAGTAAATCAGTAAGTGTTTTAAAAGTACTGATAGTTATATTGTACCAAATTTCTATATAATCTGATGATTTCAGAATGGTGTGTTATTTCATTTTGTGCACATACATGTATGTTATTTTTGTGTTTATTTATGTAGGTATGTTTTAATTATGTTTTATTTAGAAAATTGTTTAATAAAGCAACATTTCTTATAACAAATTCTGTTTTTTAAAGTTCCCAATTTACAACAAATACTTTTGATACTGGGTCTTCATAAGAGTTTGTAAAAAATACAAGAATTATGGTTGAAGTTGACATGGAATTTTGTTATTAAATCTACAAAATACAGTTGGTTGTAAACTTAACAAAAAATATGTGGACCTGGATTAACCCACTTATTCCTGAACCCATTAAAACCCGATAAAAATACAAAATCTTTTAAATAATGCTTTATTTTACTTATATTAACCAGTTTTAATACAAAAAACTTAAAAAAAATAACTATAAATAGGAAAAAAATGCCGTCCTATATAAAGGACGTCAGGAATAAGAGCTACTTGGTATGGTAGTCTATAAAACATTTAACATGAAGTCCAATGTCACATTTTACACATCTCGTCGTTGTCTTCTTGTGGCAATGGCGACATTTCGTTTGTTTTTCTTGCGGGATAACATAATGGTGCATTCCATCATAACGCGAATCAATACGCTCCCTTTGGCTTGGTCGACCTGTGCACGAATTGCCAATATTTTTACAGTTTGTCTCAAGTAAAGAAGTAGCTATTCTTCTTCGAAAAGCTAAATGGTCCAACTTCTTATCTAAAATGCGGCTCAACTGCCAAGCATTTTGTAATACAATGACAAATAAGACAAAAATACCATTTTTTACCCCGAATTCCTGTTCGATATAAAGACATGTTTTGATCACTTCTATCCACACCACCCATATTCTCGTTGTATATCTTTATCATATGCGGTTGGGGAATAAGTAATGATTTTTTTTCCTGTTGTGAGTACCTTTTTACCATGCGAATAGGATTTACGCCAACTGCGTTTGACGCCAAAGAGACCACACTGTTATCGTTCCAACAAATGATTGTTAAATTTTTGTCTACATCAGTTTTACATTCATGAGTACCCCGTGAAAGTTTTTTCATTTCAGCAGCCGATTTTAATGGATTTTTAACTATTCTGTTACTTCTTCAAAAAGAGGCAAACTTGAAAAAAAGTTGTCAAAAACGATATGAAATCTATTATTTGGCCACCGATTTCTAAGCTGATCAACATATGTGAGTACAACACCAGCACCCACGCCAAAATCCTTGTATTCCGGTGTTATATGCGTGGATGCACCTTGATATTGCTCAAACCAATTGATATATCCATTTTTTGTACAACCAACCCATAGCTTGTAGCCCCAGCGAATGGGTTTTCCCTTTATAAATTGTTTACAACCATGTCGCCCATAATAAGGCACCATGACTTCATCGACACTATGATATTCTGTGTGGGGTGCAAATTTTATAAAATTTTTGTTTAGAGCGCTGAAAAGTGGACGAACTTTTGAAAATTTATCATTGGGCGATAGATTATTGTTATCGCAGACATGGAATGCTCTCATTATATAATCAAATCTATCTCTAGAAATAGACTTGGAAACTAGCTGATTGTAAACATCTTTGTCTTTTTCCCAGAACATTTTTCTTCTAGGATATGAAACATCCAGTTATATGATTTAGGATATTTCAAAATAGGCTTAACAGTCGACTTACTGGCTATCCTTGCTAAAGGAATATCTTCAGAATCTGTATCGGAGTCTTTAGCTGGGACCTGAATTTCAGCTGGAGTTCGTAGTTGAGCGGACGGTAAATTATCAGGTGTCACTACCTCTTCAGCACCAGAATCCTCATCAGTTTTCGCCCCGTTATCTGGAGGAAATATAATAATATCGGCCGATGAATGGGGAAAGTTATCTTCCTCCAACATAGCTAAAGCTTCGTGCATTATAAACATTATATATATTTTATATATGAACTTTACAAAAAAGGCAATGTACAGCACCCGCTAATCCTGACGTACTACATGTAGGACGGTTGACTATAACCCTAGTTTTAACATATTTATTATGTTTGAATTATTTTTATTTTTGTATTGGCCGTTTTTTTAGCATTTTTATAATGTAATACTTCAAAATTGGCGGTAATATAAAAGGTTATGGCTTATTATACTTACTTTGAAAATTTTATGTCGTAATCACTCATTTTTGCTATATTTTCAACTGCCTACAAACTTTTACTGCTTATTACACAAGCAAATTATTTGATTTATTAAATAGTTTGGTTTGTTAAGAAGGCCGTGTATAGATGGCGCAATCATATTTCTTTTTCGTGGTGTTCCTAGTAGCTTTTATTTGCAGCGTCCTAATATAAGGACGTTAGGGGTAAGTGGGTTAACATAAAATCTGGTTATTATTTGGATAAAATTAACAAATATTTTTTTACTGTGTATAAATGCAAAGAGAAGAACTATAGTTGTTATACATTACGTATACGTAATGTATCCCGGATGCTGAAATATTCTATGAAATCTTTAGACGGTTTAAATTACTTGTGCCGAAATAACTTAATTACTTTGTATCCGAACGCTTTTATAGTTTTGCGAATTTTATTAACCCTCCCTGTATCTGTAGCTAGTGAGGAAATAAGTTTTTCAAAATTAAAACTGATAAAAAACTACTCAGGAAATTCAATAAGCCAAACAAAACTTAGACATCTATTATTATTATCTATTGAATCTACATTAGCTGCCACTCTAGATTACACATCTTTAATTAACGAATTTGCTAAAATAAAAGTTAGAAGAATAAAATAATATTAAAGTTCTGTTATATTTATGTTTTTTTCAAATTAAAAATATTTTCATTTTGTGCAGTTTTCTTGGGAATCTTTAATTAATTTAGAGAAAACATTTAAGGGGCGGCATTTCAATAACTTGCATCATACTGAAAAAATCTACCGCACGGCCCTGAGTAGAGTCTCCTATTTTTAAGTTTTAATATGGTAGCGATAACAGTGTAGTGTGACAAAAGAAACATGTGACAAAGGAGACATTTTTCACAATAAAAAAATTGCTAGTTTAGATGATTTGTCATAAAGTGCGAATTATGTGTTTGAAGATTTAATTTTTATTATTTTAAGCCCGAGATCATTGAAAGGCATCTTGGTAAAGGAACCGTAGAAAACTATACTGTAACAACCGAGGATGGATATATACTTACTGCATTTAGAATTGTAAGGAAAAATCCTAAGGGAGTAATAGTTCTAGGGCACCCTTTTGCTGTTGATGGTATTATATGGGTTGCTGAAGGAAATGCATCTTTAGGTAAATAACGCAAAAATATAATATTTTTTATTTATTAGGATAGACAGACCTTTGCTTGCAGGCCAATATAATTATATTTTTATTTTATTAAAGCCTTTACATTGTGGAGATTGGGTTATGAAGTTTGGTTAATTAATAACAGAGGTACCTATTACTCAGAAGAACATGTAAATTTGACAGTAAATAATATAAAATATTGGGATTTTAGGTAGGTATAAAGTATATAAAAACTCTTTTTCAACTAAAATAAAAATGTATAGAAGCTAGAGCCCATAAAAATATATTTTTTTCGCAGAGAAAAAGGCAAACTACACTCACAGGCAAAATAATCGATCCACACAAATTTTCGATGAATTTCAATCGCAAATAACTTTTTTATTTGATTTCGGATTTAAACGAATATTAAAGAATATTGTAGATAAATTAATGGACAATCGCTCACATTTTAAAAAATTACTAAAAAATAGACGTACGTTTATAATATACAGGTTTAAATAAAAAGATGTTTTTTACCATAAGTTTAAGACACTCTGTAGAGTGGCAAAACCGTATATTGTTCTAAATTATTTTATTTATCACGTCACATCTATTCTTAACAGTTTTGTTTTTGGTTCACCTCGATATATTTATTTTTGTGAAAAATATGAATTTTTTAAAAAAACATTGCAATTTACAATATTTTTCTGTGTGAAGAACTAAGGTTGCTATGGTCCATCCATGGATAGGCTATGGAGAATGACAGTGACAGTTTTGTTGAATCATCCCATACTTGTCATACACGGCTTTCAAAAGCTATCAAATTGTTTTTTGCAAATGAATGTTTAAATTTTGAGGTGTCTTCTTACTTTAAAAAATGGATATGTCTCCGAATGATGTTGCCAGAGCCATTAATTTAATCCAGGATGGACGGTCACAGTATTACGTGGCAAGTGTTTTAAACGTCACAAGAAGTAAAGTCGGAGACATTTTTAAAAGTAAGAAGACACCTCAAAATTAACACATTAATTTACAAAAATCAATTTGATAGCTTTTGAAAGCTGGATATGACATGTCCAAATATGAGATGATTTAACAAAACTGTCACTGTCATCCTCCATAGGCTATGGATGGACCATAGCAACCTTAGTTCTTCATACAGGAAAAATATTGGAAATTGTAATGTTTTTTAAAAAAATCCATATTTTCCACAAACTAAATATATCATGGTGAACCAAAAACAAAACTGTTAAAAATAGATGTGACTTAATAATTAAAACTTAATTTAGAACAATATACGGTTTTGCCACTCTACAGAGTGTCTTAAACTTATGGTAAAAAACATCTTTTTGTTTAAACCTGTATATTATAAACGTACGTGTATTTTTTATTAATTTTTAAAATGTGAGCGATTCTCCATTAATGTATCTACAATATTCTTTAATATTTGTTTAAATCCGAAAACAAATAAAAAAGTTATTTGCGATTGAAATTCATCCAAAATTTGTGTGGATCGATTATTTTGCCTGAGTGTATTTTAAGAAAAATATTAAAATAAATAATTTTTAGTTTCCACGAGTTAGGTGTTTACGATTTGCCAGTATTAACTGAAAAAATATCGGAAAAATCAAACAGCACTGAACTAATATACGTAAGTCATTCTTCTGGTTCTACTGCTGCTACAATATATGCTTCCCTTTTGCCAGAGCACGCTAAGAAACACTATAAGGTTTCAATAATGATGGCTCCTCCGGTGTTCATGAAACACGCTACAGGAATATCCAGAAGCCTATGTGCCTATGTCGTACCTCCATTAAGTGTATATTAACATAAATCAAACAATTAATAATTTATAAATATATTGGCAAATTTTAGCCAATTTTAAGATTTCTTGGTATTGGAGGTTTTTTCACAAAAAATTCTTTATCAAAAGCTTTGACAAAAATTTTAGTTATTACGCCATATAAGAGATGGTTAGTTTTCTTGAATTTATTTTTCTCTGGCCCAACACCTGGACAAGTGGACCCAGTAAGTAATTTAAAGTGTTAAAAGTATTTTGTTTAAAGTTGTTTAACTTATTACTAAGTTTTGTCTGCTTAATTAACGTTTTTTATTAGTAAATGCAAACTTCAAACTTAGTATTAGCCTGGCTTAGAGCCGGATTAAGGGTTTGACTGGCGAGGACGCGGCCCACCCTGGCGAAAATGAAATGTGCAAAAAGTGTGCAAAATTATTTGAGAACAATGTGCAATCTTTTAAAAAAATGATGTGCGGAGGGTGGGAAATGGAACATGAAACAATGTGCAAAACCAAAAGTTTAAAAATTTGATTAATCACTGGACAATGTTCTAAAGGGAACTCCTTTTGATTTTTCACATTGTTTGCACACTGTTTCTTGCCACCTGTGTGCCTATTACAAAAACAGATTCTTTTTGGTGACCTATAAAGTGTTTTAAATTTACACATAATTGAAATTTAAATATCCTTATAATAATATTAATCAAATAAATATTTTTTTCAAAAAATTTAAAAAAAAATACCCACAATGTAGCTCCTACATAATGTATTTTATTAAGAAAAATACCTGCACTGTCAACTCCACGAAGGGGATTGCTTTGATCTTAGCAATAGGCCGAGAAGCGATACATAAGGTGGAATCTACCTCACCTTTTAAATAAATGTTGTACCCCAACTCAAGCGAGATATATCTAAAATGTGCTTAAACTGTTATACTTATATAAGCGTCATAAATGAGAAATATTAAAGCGTGCTAACAGTGTGTATGCGTAAGAACCACTGAAGCTTTGCAAAATGTCTTTAAATAATGTACTAACACTGTGCAAACAATGTGCTAAAATATAATGTAATATAAGCGTGACATATGACAAACAAAAAGCGTGATGTCAATGTACATAAAGAGTGAAAAAACTTAATTATTTCAAAAAGTGTGAAATTACCACAAAGTAGCGTGTATGCACATTGTTATAAAGACTTGCACTCCAAATACACACTTATTGCACACTTTTCATGCACGCTTTATTTTCTCCAGGGCAGGGGCCCCTACAAAGCAATTACGACAACCTATTGATTAAGTCATAGTTTAGTGTCTGCTTATTTGAACTTTATTCTAGATTTAAATGTGAGAAATTATAATTGAATCCGTGTGTTCAAGAATAAATTTAAAATTTTGACAAATTATTTTATAAAATTATTTTTATAGTTTAAAATGCATTTTTGTGAGAATGTTTCAACTGCTGAAAAAATATGGTTATTATATTTTATAAAATAGTTAAATATTCTCAAAAAAATGCATTTAAAACTAAAAAAAATATTTTATAAAATAACAACAAACAATTTAAGCAATTTAAATTTTGGACTTGTACTGTTCTTGATCTCACCGATTCAATTAGCTTTCCGTTTGATCGTATTTTATAGAATTATTTCAAATCAACCGGCCCTGGGGCCCCACATTTTCAATCCGGCCCTGAATTGGCTTATTTTAAACAAAATACAACAATATTAAAATTAAATAAAACAATTTTTAGAAACTCTTCAATTTGGTATTTTCTTTAATTCCAAGAGGTCTTAGTTTAAAAGTGGCGTATCACTTTTGTCAAGCCTATTTCAGTTGGGACTTTCTAATGTGGGACTATGGAAAAAAAGAAAATTTAAGAAGATATAATTCGACAAAACCACCAAGATATCCTTTACAAAATATACAAATTCCGATTCATTTAATTACTAGTAAAAATGATTTATTCGCTACATCACAGGTAAATATTATATTGATACACAATGCATAATTATATTTTTCTAATTATATTAAAGAATTTGTACATTTCCTAAACCTACGTTTTTTATTGAAAACGGGTCTCTGTCTTAAACTGTGGAGAAATTGTATCTCTTTCTCCGCGGTCACTGTCCAATGAGGCGAGATTTTAATTTTATCCACGGTAAAATTTATCGGTGCCATTCCAACTCTTCAGAAGTTACCTATTTTGCACCAAATTGCTGAGCCCTTTAATGTTGCCTCTATTTTAAGTAGAATTTAACTGATTTTGTGTTAATTTTACTTCACAGATCGACCGAGCAAACTTGGATGTATCGGCGTTTGCATGGATGCGCCTGAATTGTTTTAGGTCCCACTAAATATCTAAAAAATCTAACACTCGTTAAATCATCCACATTTTATATAATTATCAATGGTTTAGTTTTCAGGCCTGAAAAACGCGTAATTTAAAAAGTATTTTACTACGAAAAACTAATTAACATTTTTAGTAGAAAATTTAGTGCTCCCAAAAGATACACAATGATTTATATAAAAAATGTATACATAGATAACAATAAGAAATAATACGATTTTTTTAGGATTCTGACACTCTTTGGAATGCACTTCCCGATGTGGCTAAAATTTATGGCAGAACTGTTATAAGTGGACTAAATCATGTAGATTTTTTTGTAGGAAAGGATAGATATAGTTTAGCGTATGATCATGTTTTGGATCTGTTAAGAAAAATGTGATTGTATTAAAATTGTAAAAAAATAAAATTTTATTTAAAATTAAAAATATTTTTTCTACTACCATTTATAAAAATACATTTTTTTCACCGAATACTAGTGTGGATTTAATTTTTGTCGCTAAAAAATCCCATAACTTTAACTTTCGTCACTATAGCAGTCAGTCTGTGTTGTTCAAAATGTATTTCTGGGGCAGGCCTATAGGTTGTAAGAATAATTTAGACCAATCGGTAAAGTTTTTACCTACTAGTCTGTAAAAAGACCATTTGAACCCATCAAACAAGTTGACTCTGGATGTGAAGTGCTCATAAAACATTTTTTTTTTACTTTCACTATAAAAAACTGTTATAAACAATACATTTCGATTTATAACCTTTATAATCTGTGTTTATAACATATACCTAGATGTTAGTGTTGTTAAAACTGTTTATTTGGCAAATTACCAATCCTTAATAAAATTTGGCATTTTATTCTGCGGTCAATGTAAGTGTATTCAGTCACTATTTGTAGCACAAAAAAGTACTATTCGTACATTGTTGGGATAAAAACTTAAATATGTTAATTAACGCTCAAAGTTTATTTTATATAAAATTATCAAACTGTCAAGTACCTCAGTCTCGTCCCAGCACTTGAGTGGGTAGGACGCTTGTTAGCTGAGTCAGAGCTTAAAACGTAAAACGTGAAAACCATAACCAACAAATAATCCCTCATAGTGCAAACAATTATAGTGTAACAATTACAGTGAGTACAGAGTACTCTACGGTCAAGATGAGTTAAGTGCTAAGTGATAAGGAAGAGTAAAGTGACAAGTGCAAACTAATATAGTGAAACGGTCAAAAAAGTTAAGTGTTAAGTGACAAGTGTCAGCGTCTGAGCGGTCGCACCACCTGTCAACAGGACGATTTTCACTGGCCAAACAAAAGAGGTCAAACAAGGGAGGAATAGGCCACCTGCAAAAAATTGATAAGTATCCTCAACTCATCTGCATGACCTAACAAATAATTTGCAAATTAAACAAGACAAGGCACATTGCCTAATCCCTACAAAAAAAACAATAAATATCGGTATCAATAAATACATTAGAAAGTCAATACTAACAAAAAAAAACAATCTTCCCAACCAGCCTATCGCGGCCATACACCAAAGCTGAGCAGGGCAATAAGGCTGTCAACAAAACAATCCAAGACTTACAAAATCGAGACCAAATAAATATTTGACACTTAGAACATAAATAACACCCATAAATTAAGAAAACATAAACAAAGTAAAAAAAAGCACTCTAATCAAACTCCATGGATTATGTAAACACATTAGACTTTACACTAAAAATAAAAAAAATACACAAAACATGCACTTCTCACAAATTAACAAGACCAGTTGGGAGCAACTAAGCAGCAATAAAAAAAATAAAAAAAACAACACATTTTACCAAGTGCAGGAACTATCTGACCAGGACACGGACAATGACAATAACGAACAAGACGAAAACCTCGACTAGGAAACTACACCCCTGCAGCGAAATAACAACTCCCCAACTCCAAATAGTAATCCCAAATGTTTGGAGTAATACTAATCGACTGGTCTATAGACCTATAGGGGTATTCCGCGTCGTACTTAGTTTTAAGTCGGCGTAATTGTCCCCCAAAAACCAACAAACGTCTATCCCTCCCGTCCCTCCTCCTCTATACCCTACTGAGCGTATAGCATCGGCTCGGCGAACCCGAGAATGGCTATTAAAACTATTCGCATGTCGCTCTCGAGACCCAAATAGAGGACAGTACGGAACGCAATGGACATTCGCACCCAGCAAACACGGGTGAAGCCGTGCAGATGCTGGGGGCGAACAAAAATCGGCGTAAGTAAACATAGGCCTGTACGCGTCCGGGAGTGATGAGGCAATGGGGCTGGTTATACGTCTCTTATACTCATACTCATTATCAAACTGTCAAGTACCTATAGCTAGAAAATAAACAATAATGTTATACTAGTAAATTACTTTTAACATACAAGTGTATAAAAGAGTCTTTATTGCATATTGTATGAGTTATAACTTCGTCACCCTAATATAACAAGGTTGTATGTTAAAAAACCGAAAAATTTGAGTTTATGCTTCTACAAGGTTTTATGTAATCCACCCTTGACATACAACTTGAAAATAACTCTATATATATATGTATACATAGAATATACATCCTATAGAATTATTTTTAAGTGGTATGTGAAGCGTAGGCCACGTATAATCCTGTAGACACAGAGACTTAAATTTTTCGGTTTTTTAACATACAACCTTGTTATATTAGGGTGACGACTTATAAGCCAAAAACTGTATCAAAATTTGTTGTTTTTTTGGCTCTAAAAATTTAGCTTATCTCGGAAACCGTATTATCGCGTAACCGTAAAAATTATTTCCAAGTTTACGAGATTTTTTAAGAGCCACTAATTGCATGGATTAAGATCCCTTGACAGTATAAGTGGATTTAATTAACTAAATAGTAATAGCAGTCATAGATATT
Source organism: Brassicogethes aeneus (assembly GCA_921294245.1). Lineage (NCBI taxonomy): Eukaryota > Metazoa > Arthropoda > Insecta > Coleoptera > Nitidulidae > Brassicogethes > Brassicogethes aeneus. The sequence goes on from OV121133.1 coordinate 13,355,515, forward strand.
AAACAATACAAAAAATGCGATGTCATAATTATTTATTAAACATTTACATTTTGTCTATAAACTCCAAAACATGGTTAATAGCCAATTCATAGCGGTGCTTTCCATAAAAAAAATCAATGTGATTAAGTCCAGTTGTATAAAACTTTCCATACATTTGTCCAGGTTCAGAAAGTCGACTTAAAAGAATATCATTATCCTTAAAACAAAAAAAAATGTTAAAATATCAATAGCAATATAAAAAATTACTTACTTCTACAGTGGCCAAGTAATCATTTTGGCTAGCAACCAAATGAATAGGAACACGGATATTTTCCAAAGGATACGATGGTGGAGTTTTTGACTTGTATCGTTTAAAATTTTCTTTGCTCCCATAATCATACATTCTAAATTCACCACCGGCGTTATATATTTGGGAGTAGTGATTTACAGTATTAAAACTAATACCTCTTGGAAAATGGGAAAAAAAGAACGTAGACAATTTCTGTAAATATTAATTAATATTTAATGGTATTCATTACTCGTGCCTTCTCAAGTAAAAAGTTGTTTTTCTACTCCTATTACCAAATTTGACCCTTCTAATATCACTTTTATCTATGGAAGGACATATATTCCTTAAAGTGTTACAGAATGAAATATTCTATCATCTGATGACAGAATAAACACTCGTGGCGACATCTCTGTTTCTAATATCTAACAAATTTTAGACTGATCCAACCTCACTTTCTTCCAATTAAATTATTTTTCTATGGTATTTTTTGGAAACGTAGAAAAAGTATAGTCTGAAACACGTTTGGAATTGCATATTCCGCTCTCGTGAAACCGTCAAACTCGCCTTCGGCTCGTGTGACAAACTCTTCACTCGAGCAGAATATGCTGTATTCCAAACTTGTTACAGAATATACTATTATATTGTTTATTGCAAATTTTAAAAAACCTTTGAAATATTTGTGAATTACATAATATTATGTTCCTTGAATCTAGGGTCCTGAGTTTATTAACCAAAGCTTCGGTAGTGTTTATTTAAGTAGTTGTATATAATGTGTATATTTAAAGTTTAGGTAATATATACATTAGTCATTTTATTTTGCATAAGCTTCTGGCGCCCACTAAACAATATTAAGGTTTATCTTTTCTACATCCAGTGCCCCACATTCTACCATGGTATATACTCTTAAAACTCTATATACTCTTATAACCCCTTGTTGTTGTAAATGACCGTTTAATTCCTGTAGAAACCAATTAAAGTATTGGTTAGTATCAATGGGTCTATTGGACTTACTGGATTTAATTGGGAGCGATATAAAACAGAAATTGGTTTTTACTACTACTTCCATGATGGAAAAGTCCAAGTAGGATTCTAATGGTTTTTATTGGTTTCGATTGGATAAAGCTACCTATAGGTAATTTCCAATTGAATTCTGCGGGGGTTGTAGTGAGGTATTTTGCGTGTGAAGTTAAACACGTGTGTTGATCGTAGTACGTTATTTATTTATTTACAATGAAAATAGTGGTGTAACTTACAACAGCGTTTAAGTTGGATGTCGAGGCCCGATAGTTTGGAACTTAACTGAATGATGTCGACCGGATGGTGGAACTGGGTTCACTGAATTGAAATGACTGAGTTACTGAGTTCTGAATTCTGAGTGATTAGTTTAGGATAGGACTAGGTTTTATATTTTAGATACAGGTAGTTCGGCCGTTACGTGCTCTTGTACGTCGACCTGAAATTTGGAGCTAATGCAAGGGCTTTCCAAATTGCTGGGATTTTGGATATTAATTAGGCTAGAAATTCTTCGAAGGATAAGGAAATGTTTATGGTATTGTGAAATTTGGTTGTGGGATTATTTTATTGTTGGTAGGATTAAATGTGAGCCTCGACAATCCGTACATTTTGTCACGTAATTGTAATTAAAATGTTTTATACTTTTGCCTGTTTTTATGGTGTTTGTTTGCCTGAGTAGTGGAGGTAATGCCGCTACAGTACCCCCCTACCAGTTTTTGACGAAGGAGAAAAAAAATTGAATTAATTGAGTCCTGCCTGGAGGTGCTCGGGAAATCGGACACGTCTTCCGTAACGTGTGACGTTCCTCGAGGTGGACGGTCCAGGCGTCTGAGTGGGTGGTGGGCCGATGGTGTCCTCCGGCGCCTCGCGTCTTGGCATCTCGTCTTCTGGCCAGGTGTCGGATGGACTTTGGGGTTTTTCGGGAAGCTCGTCTGTCGTGATGTATGCCGGTTTCAATCGGTCTATTGAGACGGTGACTTCTCGGCCGTTGATAGCGATGGTGAAAGTCTTGGATCCACGACGTACGACCCGGTACGGACCATCGTAAGACATTTGTAGTGGTCCCCTGGCCGCGTTGTGTCGCACGAAGACTTGATTGGTGGTGGCCAAGTCTTTGAATACGAACGTTTTGCGTTCGCCATGTCGAGAGCCGCTGGTTGGTCGTACATTCTGGAAGTGTTCTCGCAATTCTTGGACGAAATCGGCGGCATCAGTGGTGTGGCTGTTGATACGGGGCACCAGGAACTCCCCAGGGAGTCTCATTGCTGCTCCATATACTAGTTCCGCAGCTGAAGCTTGTATATCCTCCTTACAGGCGGCGCGGATGCCCAGGAGTACCGTTGACAGTACTCGCGTCCACTGGTGGTTTTCGTGACATTTGATTGCTGCCTTAAGTTGTCGGTGGAGACGTTCGACCATGCCGTTTGCGGCTGGATGGTAAGCGGTGGTCCTTAGGTAAGTCGTACCTGTCAAGCGATTCAGCTGCTTAAAAAGGTTAGACTCGAATTGACGCCCTTGATCGGTGGTGATGCGAAGTGGTGCTCCAAATCGACAGATCCATCCTTCGTAGAACGCTCTGGCCACTGTGGAAGCTTCTTGATCCTGCAGTGGGAATGCTTCCGGCCAGCGGGTGAACCTGTCGATACAAGTGAGGCAGTATCGACAGCCTTCCGACGATGGCGATGTGCACGTGCTCGAACCTGGCTCTTGGGTTAGAGAATTCTCCGACGGCTGATGCTACGTGCCGTGTTACCTTGGCTTGTTGACATTGTATACACGCACGAGCCCATTCTCGGCAATCCCTTTTCACCGATGGCCATACGTAGCGCTGGGTTACGAGCTTGACTGTGGCCTTAATTCCAGGATGCGAGAGTTGGTGTACAGCGTTGAAAGCTGCTCGTCTGAATGCTCTTGGTAAGATGGGTCGAGCATTGGGCGTGGAGACGTCGCACAGGATGGTTAGGTCAGCCCCTGGTACTGGTACTCGTTGGATTCGTAGGGCTGATTCTTGTTGCAAAAATTCCTTCAGTTCGGGGTCGTTCTCCTGGGCTACAGCCAGCGCTGGAAAGTCCAATGTAGTGCCAATCTCTTCTACACGTGACAGAGCATCGGCTACGATGTTGTCTTTGCCGGAGATATGCTGGATGTCTGTGGAGAACTGGCTGATGAAGTCTAGGTGTCGGGCTTGTCGCGGAGAACTTTTGTCAGCCTTCTGTAACCGGAATGCAAAAGTGATTGGTTTGTGATCGGTGTATATAGTGAACTGCCTAGCTTCCACCATGTGCCTGAAATGTTTGATGGCCAGGTAGATAGCTAGCAGCTCTCGGTCGAAGGCGCTGTATTTGGTTTCGGCCGGGCTAAGTTTCTTCGAGAAGAAGGCCAGTGGTTGCCAATTTTCTCCTATCCTCTGCTGTAGCGTCGCTCCGACGCCGGTGTCTGAAGCGTCACATATGAGTGCAAGTGGCGCATCAGGTTTAGGATGAGTCAGCAGTGTGGCAGTGGAAATAGCGTCCTTACAGGCTGTGAAAGCCTGCTTGCTGCCGGTTTCCATTGAAGTGTTGCCTTCCCCTTGATATTGCCTTGAAGGGGGTCGTGTAGAGGTGTCTGAGTTTCCGCGGCCTTGGGTATGAATCTCCGGTAGAAATTCACTGTACCCAAGAAGCGTCGGAGTTGCTCAGCTGGATACTCGGTGATTGCCTGGACTCGGTCCGGCAGTGGTCGGGTGCCTTTACTCGAAACAGAGTAGCCTAGAAAAGACACCTCGGCTGCTCCGAAGATGCATTTGGCAGGATTGATGATGACGCCATATTTACGCAGTCGTTCGAACAGGATATGCAGGTGTTCGCGGTGTTCCTCCTCCGATGATGAAGCTACGAGTATGTCGTCTAGGTACGCGTAACAGAAGTCCAGTCCTTGGAGCACTTCGTCGATAAAGCGCTGAAAGGTCTGGCCGGCATTGCGTAGGCCGAATGACATGTACAAAAATTCGAAGAGGCCGAAGGGAGTGGTGATGGCAGTTTTGGCAATATCCTCTGGCGCCATCGGGATCTGATTGTAGGCCCGTACGAGGTCGAGTACCGAAAAAACTGATTTTCCCCAGAGTGTCTGCGCAAAGTCTTGAATATGACGGATGGGGTAGCGATCTGGAATGGTCCGGGCGTTCAACGCGCGGTAATCACCCGTCAATCGCACGGCGTTACCCTTTTTGGGCACGATGTGTAGTGGTGATGCCCAACAGCTCTCGGATGGTCGTGCTATACCCAATTGTATCATATCAGCGAATTCGCGTTTCGCTATGGCTAACCGGTCAGGCGCGAGCCGTCGAGGTCTGCTGAACGCTGGTGGCCCTGGCGTGGTGCGGATATGATGTTGGGTTGAGTGCTTTGGATCGGTAACTCGTCCGTCGGGTCTCGTGATGTCCGGGAATTGAAGTAACAGTTCCTGATATTTGCCATCCGGCAATGGTACCGTCCTGATACTGCTAATGTCGCTGTCGGTTGTCTGTCCGCGTGCCTCGAGGTTGGTAAGCTGATCGGAGAGACGTTCGTGCCGTATGTCGACGAGCAATCCGTAGTGCGAAAGGAAATCCGCGCCAATGATGGGCTTGGCGACGTCGGCTATCACAAACTTCCAGGTCGCTAAGATGGCTTGGGTCTCCGTCGGAAGTCGGCTCATCCATAGGGTACGGATAACGTTTTCCGATACTGCCGTGCCGCCGAGGTTGCGAAGGTGGCGGAGGAATTGTGACGGTTTACGGTCGCCTATCTCCTCGCGTTCTAGCAACCGCTTGGTGTTTTGATCTTGGGTGGCACTGAGACGTTTAATTAACTCTGTTTTGAGGGTCTGATACGCGTCTCTGTCCGGTGGATTAACAATGATGTCGCGGACTTCAGTGGCATATTTCGGGTCGAGGACGCCGAGAACGTAGCCAAACTTGGTGGAGTCGGTCATGACCTTGGCTGCGTAAAAGCTGCGCTCTACCATGCTGAACCAAAGCTCCGGGTCGCTCGGCACGAAGGGCGGCAATCGAACGGCAACGCGGTCGACACTGGGGGCTAACGATTGCACCTGGGGGGCCGTACCGCGTTCTTTCGCGAATGCTTCTTGTTGTTGCCGCAACTCTTCTTGTTCTGTTCGGAGCTGTTCGCGTTCGCGCAATAGTTCAGCTCGCTCGCGTTCCTCGTCGTCACGGCCTAGCACCATTTTGTCACACACAAAAACTTTGATATATTTCAGAAGAGTGATATTGTTTTCACTACGCGCCCTGCACGTTTATGCACAAAATAAAAAGTCACAAATATTCACGATCACGTCGGGGTCACCAATTTGCGGGGGTTGTAGTGAGGTATTTTGCGTGTGAAGTTAAACACGTGTGTTGATCGTAGTACGTTATTTATTTACAATGAAAATAGTGGTGTAACTTACAACAGCGTTTAAGTTGGATGTCGAGGCCCGATAGTTTGGAACTTAACTGAATGATGTCGACCGGATGGTGGAACTGGGTTCACTGAATTGAAATGACTGAGTTACTGAGTTCTGAATTCTGAGTGATTAGTTTAGGATAGGACTAGGTTTTATATTTTAGATACAGGTAGTTCGGCCGTTACGTGCTCTTGTACGTCGACCTGAAATTTGGAGCTAATGCAAGGTCTTTCCAAATTGCTGGGATTTTGGATATTAATTAGGCTAGAAATTCTTCGAAGGATAAGGAAATGTTTATGGTATTGTGAAGTTTGGTTGTGGGATTATTTTATTGTCGGTAGGATTAAATGTGAGCCTCGACAATCCGTACATTTTGTCACGTAATTGTAATTAAAATGTTTTATACTTTTGCCTGTTTTTATGGTGTTTGTTTGCCTGAGTAGTGGAGGTAATGCCGCTGGTATTTTCCATGATGGAAAAGTCCAATTAGGATTCTAATGGTTTTTATTGGTTTAGATTGGATAAAGCTACCTATAGGTAATTTCCAATTGAATTCAATTGGGCATTCCCAGTGTAAGATTCGAAAAATCTGCTTATTGGTTATTCACAATACAATACAAATATCGCAAGAAGGCTCTCGTGTAGCTGCGCAAAATCAACGAGGTTGAGACGCCATCATAAAGAAAAAACAACAAGTAGCTGACTTCATTGGAAATTACCAATAGGAATTCAACTGGAATGAATTGGTGATTCATAGCGCCAAAACACATTTCAAACCAATTCAAACCTATTACTTATTTTTTATTGGATTCTATTGGTCATTTACAATAGGGACACCAGGACATAAAAATAAGGTTACACAATGGTTACTTACGATGACGTAATTATGCATTTCTAATGTCCTATTATTGAAAAAACACTTCTTCCGATATACCCTCCTGTTTAATGACGAAAACAATTGCTTTAACGCGTTAAATAGTGCGTCAAATATACCGTCAACCCCTATTTTATTTGAGTCGGCAAAATTGACTCGAAACTGTAAACTTTCAAATGTTCAAGTTAAAAGTTTATTAAAGCTTACTGGATCAAATTGTCCTGGTCCAGAACCCAAACTTTGTATCATTATAAGAAGTTGCTTTATTGGAGCGTACGTCGCAGACCTGGCGAGTATTTCTGATATAGAACCTTTATTAAACAAACCTCCAACTCCAAAAAAATATGCCACGTCCTAAAAATGTAAAAGGTGTAAGAGAGAAACTGTGATTTTTTACAGGGAGACAGAAAAAACTATTAGAAATTTGTATATTTTGTTAACAAAAATAGTATGTGGGTTAACACATCGTATCATGGTATAAGAAACCTTATACCATGCATACTACTACTATTTAGTAGAGACCGGATTGTAGTACCCTTGCCTAAAATACCTAAATGCAAAGCTTTGCTTCAAACTATGCGCCTAATCTCGAGTGCAATACTGTACTACATCTACTCCAATAAGTAATAGAATATTTACAAAAATAAATAAATAATAATAATAAGAAATATTATTATAGTCGCCTCCCCCAATTTAAAGCCCGATTGGTTCAAATCACAGTGAGTATTAAAATAGGCCAATCACTAATGCCTAGCAACGTAAATAATGAGTTCATTATTCCCGTTGTTAGAAGAAATTATAATGTTTATAATTCTACACGAAAATAAAAATATTATGCAATAGGAGTAGATAAGCGCATTTATTTTTAAATATTGTTTTTTGGGTGCCTTTTTATGAGCCATTTACGAGTCTAAAAGTCCGATCTCTACTATTTAGTAAAATTACTAAATTACTAAAATATGTGCAATAGATTTTTTTTCTATCTAGCTATCTTACACTGAATAGAGGAAAAATTGGTGCTATAAGCGTAGCAATCCCCCTTAAATTATGTAAAAATACTACAGGGCTCATCAAAATCATCCCTTTGAAATATTTTTTAGCGTGCTCAGGTTGCATAGATTGATAAACCACCCCTGAAGTCGAGGACATAGAATGCCCGACAAAAATTATATCGGTGCTTTTGGAAACTTCAGATATTTTTTCGGCAAACGCTGGATAGTCGTAAACGGCTATTTCGTGGAAACTAAAAAAGAGTTTTAAAAATCGATATTAACAATTATAGGTACATTACATTGAGAAAGACGTGCAGAAATCGCAGCCTTTCTCCACGATATAGGTACACTATTTTTCATGACAAGCGCAACGAAAATTTGATTTTCGCTGCCTTTTGGGAGAAAGCGAGAAAAAAATCGGTAATATTTAGGCGTTTTTATACATCCTTGAGCGGAGCATGGTGAAGTTGCAGTCGCATTAACAAAAATTCAATCGTACCAACCTGATGACAATTAAGAAGTTAACTTTCGCAATAACAGCGACAACTGTAAATGCGAAAGTTAAGTAGTCTGCTTTCCCCAAAAATCCACCATTTTCGCAATGCTCAACAGGCAGCGAAAGTCTAATTTTCACTGCGCGTGTCATGAAAAAATATTAACTTACCCGAATTGCCAATATTTCAAACCATTAATGCTTAAGTTAACATGTTTTTCGGAATAATACGTTCCCCTGTGGTTGGGTAACCAAACTTCATAGCCCATATCGTGCAGGTTAAAAGCTGTTCCATATATAAGAAAAAAAAAGTGTTAATAGTAATACTATTACTTAAGAATTTCACAAAAATCAAAAGAATTAGTTTTTCATCAAAAACAAAATTTATAAACGGTAGGCCGAGACAAGCACTTTGGACTTAAGCTGCCGGCGCTAAAAACTGCGCGCAACGTTTGAATTTCGCACGCGGACCGACTGAGAATGATATATAATTGAGGTTAGGTATTTGTCACTTTCAGTGATTGCATAATAATATTTATCTACGCCAGTGAGATAAGAACTTCTTATCCCACTCATTTTGAGTGAGATAAGTTCATTAACGCACGCGTTTTTCTCTGCTTTTAACCAATCAAATAAAAAAGTCAAAATGTCAAAATGTCAAAATAACCCTAAATTAAGTCTTAGACAAAAATAATTACCGTTTATTTTTTCATGTAGAGGCGTAGATAAAAATTTGTACAATATACGTGTGATAACGCTTTATTAACGTACTTTCGCATGCGTACGTTAATAAAGCTCTTATCCCACTTATATCGTAAATAACTATTATCTACGCCAGTGAGATAAGAACTTCTTATCCCACTCATTTTGAGTGAGATAAGAAGTTCATTAACGCACGCGTTTTTCTCTGTTTTTAACCAATCAAATAAAAAAGTCAAAATGTCAAAATAACCCTAAATTAAGTCTTAGACAAAAATAATTACCGTTTATTTTTTCATTTAGAGGCGTAGATAAAAATTTGTACAATATACGTGTGATAACGCTTTATTAACGTACTTTTGCGATTGCCCAACTCGTGCTACGCACTCGTTGGGCAAATTTCCCATGCGTACGTTAACAAAGCTTTTATCCCACTTATATCGTAAATAACTATAATTTATCCAACAAGAATATACAGCGACACTCTTTTGCACGTATTATAAACTTTATAATAAATTTCCTGCCTAACAGTGCGAATAATGAACTTATTATTCACGTTATTATGCATCATTGCTGTTATTGGCCGATTTCGAAATATTAATTAATATTCAATGTAATTTAAACCAATCGAGTTTTAAATTGGGAGAAGGCGGCTACTTACAGGTAATAATATTTAAAATTGATAAAAAGTGAGGGTAACCACCTGACAGATGTCAGATTTTATTAACTAATTTTTGAAAATCACCCTGGTTCATGGTTCTTATAAGTATATACTTATTGGAGTAGATAAAATTTTTAAAAGTTCTACAGGATTTACAAAATTTCCAGAAACATTTCGAATAGGTACATTATAATAATATAATAATTTTGGATCACGAATTCTATAAATTCATAATGTAACATAACCTCATAATATAAAATGCTAGTGAGAATCTACCGGCGTTAAAATCTAAAATTTTTCTGTGTAAATCAAAAATTATGCCTTAAAAATAGACTAACAATTAATAAAGAAGAAGTTTTTCCAAGTAAAAGAGAAGAAAATGTTTTATGGGCACTGTACGCAAAATTTTTAACACTTTATAAGTTAAATCTAGTATCTATACGGCGAAATCAAAAGGTCAATACAAACTTTTATAAAATCTTTTCAAATATTGGCTTCAAGAAACTATTTAATACGTTTATATTTTTGTATTGAGATAATAAAATAATTTTCACATTCCCTGATAGCACAGTTTATTCTAAGAATGTTTTTTAAACCTTCCAGTGGGAATATTCTTAGGATCATGCTATATTTCTTCTAGTCATGTTCTAAGAATGTTTTTTAAACCTTCCAGTGAGAATATTCTTAGGATCATGCTATATTTCTTCTAGTCATGTTCTAAGAATGTTTTTTAAACCTTTCAGTGAGAATATTCTTAGGATCATACTATATTTCTTCTAAAAAACATAAGAAATATAGCATGATCCTAAGAATATTCTCACTGGCCTATGGGCAGGTTCTTAAAAGGTGCAAAGTTTAGTGGTAAAAATTAATCCACTCTAAACATATGCTTAGAATGTTGAGAAAGTAATTGCTATAGAAAGTTCATTTAGGAATATTCCTGGAACATTCTGTTAAGCATATTCAGTTCAGTTAGGTACCTTTATAATAGTAAAATATACCATAATCTACGTATAAAGGTACCTATACTTAGTATTAAATACTAAGTAAAAAACACAACCCAAAATATTTTTTTATAGTTATTTGTCAAATTAAAACAATATTCGATAACAAAAATACTTTTACTTTAGGTATCTAAATTATCCGGCTTTTACATAAAATCTTCTATCTAACTTAAATACAATGAAAAATGTTTTTTTTATGAAGAACTATTTTGTTTTTTCTTTTATGAAGAATTATTTTATAAGGAAATATTTTGTTTTTTTTTATATTTTATTTTATGTTAAAAATAAATATTTATTAATTTGTATACCGATTTTTTATATCTGAATTAACATTTTGATGTATAATAATCCTAACTATCTTCAACTTCAATCTAATCTGACTTATCCCACAAAATTTACTTTTTACTTACTTTTTATGAAATAATGTCATACAACTTATGGTTTAAAGGTCAAATTTTTTATTTAATATTTTTAACTAAATATATATTAATATGTCGCAAAATTTTTTAAGGGGACTACAAATACATTTCACTGTCATATTATGACAGTGAGGCGTATTTGTCGCCTCCTCAAGAATTTTACGAATGTAGAATCCAACATATTAGAACGTGGGTATCTGACATATTTGGAAATATTCTCAAAAGCTCTCTTATAAAATTTGTATATAAAATAATAATGTTGAAGCATTTTTATTTTTACTACCATTGCATTTGATTCTATTTTTTTATATTTAAACAGTTTAAAACAAGCAGATTTTAAGAAAAATGTTTTTTTTAAACGCGTAATAAAAAAAGTTGTTCCTATTGGCTAGAGAAGGTATCAATTTTTTGGACATTATTTTACTGTCGCAGAGTGACGGTGTTTTAATTAATTTGGAAAAATACTTAATGGGCGGCAAATGCGCTGTTGCCCCCCAACAGAAAGGCTTTAGGCCCCAAACTGAAATGTTATAATTTCCCTAACAATGAATTATGGTTATATTTAAAACTTTGCCGCCTGGGTCATTTTTCTTAAATCTGCCACTGCCTTGGTGGAATATACTATGTAATTGTTTATTAATCCGGCTTATCCGGCTTTTACATAAAATCTTCTATCTAACTTAAATACAATGAAAAATGTTTTTTTTTATGAAGAACTATTTGGTTTTTTCTTTTATGAAGAATTATTTTATAAGGAAATATTTTGTTTTTTTTATATTTTATTTTATGTTAAAAATAAATATTTATTAATTTGTATACCGATTTTTTATATCTGAATTAACATTTTGATGTATAATAATCCTAACTATCTTCAACTTCAATCTAATCTGACTTATCCCACAAAATTTTCCAATTTTACTTTTTATGAAATAATGTCATACAACTTATGGTTTAAAGGTCAAATTGTTTATTTAATATTTTTAACTAAATATATATTAATATGTCGCAAAATTTTTTAAGGGGACTACAAATACATTTCACTGTCATATTATGACAGTGAGGCGTATTTGTCGCCTCCTCAAGAATTTTACGAATGTAGAATCCAACATATTAGAACGTGGGTATCTGACATATTTGGAAATATTCTCAAAAGCTTCCTAGAAGCTCCATAAGTAACCTTCTAAGAACATTCCAAAAACGTATTCCTAATATGTTCTTAGAATGCTTTTTAGGAAGGTTTTAAGAAGCTTCTAAGAATCTAATTGCATCATTAAAAGGGTATCTATTGAATGTTTTAAAAGTCCCTAAGAACATTCTTAGGCCCGGTTGTATAACAGTTGGTAAACAGCTGGTTAACTCTTGATAATAATTAAGTAATCATTAAGCTAACTTTTAAGTTGTATAAACATTGATTCAAATTTAATTAAGTGATTAACGTACAATTAACAAATCGGTGAATTTTGTGTGGTTAACGACGGGTTAACCTTATAAATGTCAACGTTTAAAAATTTTCATTATTTTTTTGTTAGTTTTTATCTGTGGTTAGCATTAAAATGGTAGAACATTTAACGGATGATGAAGATTTTTTTATAATTAGTAGAAATTGTTATATTTTCTAGAAAACCGAAACTTTCGTGCTAGACCTGAATATTTTACAGATTTAAATATAGAAGAATACAGAAACAGATTTCGTCATTCAAAAAAATTATAACTTTTTGAATTAAGAAATATCAGCCATAATTTATTTAAGAACTAATACAAAATAAGCGCTTTCTTTTAGGCAAATGATTGAATTTTTGGTAACGCGTTCATTGTGCATTCTACAATGTTTTTATATTTTTTACTACCTATTCAAAGCAATAGCCAAGGTTTTTTTCCACTAAAGTTAGACCCTATTACCACAATCTTTCATTTTTGACCAACAAGCCTATGCTAAAGCCATTTATTTTGTACAAAATATTAAAACCTTTACCCAAAAACACAAAACACACCTGCAAGAAGAAATGTAATTAAAGCTACTTACAATTGCACATTAATGTATGCAATAAATAAATAAATACCAATATACTTACTAAAATCTTCCTAAACAACAAAAATTATTAATATTAATTTGAGGAGGACATGGTTAATTTGACAATTACGAAAATTATGACATGACAAATACGAAAATTTGGTGATTTTTTAGTGAATTCCCCTAAATTTGAAAATTAACTAATTAAAACATAACCGAGTGTTGCACAACAAAATTTTCTTTAACCAGCTATTATTGATTAATCCGTAATTTATTAATCTGTTGTTAATCGGACTTTTATACAACTGGGCCTTAGCAATAAGGGAAGGTCCTAAGAATATTCCATTATTCCGGGTCATATCTTCTTAGAAGATTCTTAGAATCAAATTTTGCTATCAGGGTTTACTATTATTTTACAAGAAAGGCACTTTATTTTAACAATTGTATGACATTTGACAACTGTCAACTAACTTAAAACTAACTTCAGCCCGTGACTAAAGCGCCATAAAGCCAATGTGTATTTAAATGGTCACTTAGTGTCATGGAAACATGTTTGATAATGGGCGTTTTAAAGGTGGCCGTAGAAAAAACAATTATTTGATTTTACCCATAGATCTCTTCTTGCTGTCTTGAACCCATACCACCCCATCAGAGGTAACAGGATGTTGCAACATAACAACTCCTTTAGGATTATTTTGTAAAATTCTAAATAATGTTAATATATAACCATCTTCGGTGGTCACGGTATAATTTTCATAGCTTCCTTTTCCGAGATGCCGTTCAATAATCTCAATCTACAATTTATTGCGTAAAAAGGAGATATGTAATTTATAAGGTGTAAAATTTACCGTGTTGGCGAAGACATCAGGGTTGTAAAAACAACTAGGGGACAATGGTGGAAATAAATAACTTAACCAATCCGAACATGAGTTACTAAAACTTCCTTGAACTTTAATAGGATAAAGGAACGCAAATATAACAATAAGTTTAAAATACATGTTCACAATTGAATAAAAATAGTGTTTTGGTACTTGGGACCTAATATTAATTAACCATATATAATATATATTTATCAGTAAACTACCAAATTAAAAATATACTTTCTTTAAAAAAAGATAAGCCTGCAACTCATTATCCAATTTTAAACTGTTAAAATTGCTAATTATCCATATAAAATAAATACGCAACAAGTTAACTAAAAAGTCTGGTTAATGGGTTTTATATTATTAGGTTTTAAAACATTTTTTTAAATTTAAAATTTACTGCAAAATTCAGTAAAGTGTAGAGAGTTAATTGAGGTTTTGTTACATTTACTTAGTATAAACATATATATTTTTTTAATTAAAAGCATTTTAAATGCCACACTGAAATAAAATATAAACTAATAAGAACTAATAAACTAACTAAAAAATAATTATCAATTTATTTTCTACACCTCAAATCTGTGGGTAAAAGGCATAAGGGGATAAGTAAAAAAAGCAACTTTTCGGTAGAGACTTAAACGTGTTCGCCTTAATTCAGGAAATATATTTAAAAGGGTATACTCGCTTACCATAAATATATTTCCTGAATTAATGCGAACACGTTTAAGTCTCTACCGAAAAATTGATTTTTTTGACTTATCCCCTTATGCCTTTTACCCACAGAAATATTACAACTTTTGCATAATAGTAAATTATGTATTAAGTTTTATAAACGCCATTTTAGTTTTATTAGTCACGAGCGAAGCTTGCGAGCGAGTATTTAATAAAAACAAGTGTCTAGAGAAGTTTATAGAACGAGTTGCATACAATACTTTATCTACAACGAACACAAAGAAGAATTTAAAGCCAACATCTGTCAAATGTCAACGGATTTAACCTCACTTTTCCCCAATTTATAATAAATCTAACTTAAGCCTATGACTAAAATGCCCAAAAGCCACCATTGCTAACTTCAGCCCGTGACTAGAACGCCATAAAGTCATAGCTCGTCAATGTAGGAGTAGATAATATTATATTATGTATCAAGTTTTATAAACGCCATTTTATACACGAATTTAATTTAGGCACGAGCGAGCTTGCGAGCGAGTTCTTAAATTAATGAGTGTATATAAAAGTTTATAAACGAGGTGCATACTATACTTTTTCTACGACAAATACTTATGATTATCTTAAAATGATTTAAATCAAAAATTTGTATAGAGCGCCATCTATGAAACAATACGGGAATCTGTGTGTCACCGTCAAATGTCAATTTTTTTTATTTTATAAACACAGATTATAAAGGTTATAAATCGAAATGTATTTCTTGAAAATTGACAGTTTTTCACAGTGAAAGTAAAGAAAATGTTTTATGAGCACTTTACAGTGGAGTCCGTGTCCGAATTTAAGTTATAGCTATGACTAGTTTACTGCCGGCGAAATTAAAAGGTCAGTACAATGTTCATATAAACTTTTCAAATATTGGAGTTGAGAAACTATTTAAAACTTTTGTATTTTTGTATTGAGATAATAAAATAATTTTCACATTTAGTATTATTTTACAAGAAAGGCAACTGTCAACTAACTTAAAACTAACTTCAGCCCGTGACTAAAAACCTGTTGCTAACTTTAGCCCGTGACTAAAGCGCCATAAAGCCACAACTTGTCAATGTGTATTTAAAAGGTCACTTGGTGTCATGGAAACATGTACGGGCGTTTTAAAGGTGGGAGTAGAAAAAAACATTTTTAATGCACTGGCAAATCAAATCAACAAAAAATAGATAAAAATAAATAATAATAGATAAACTAAAAAAAGTTTTAATTCTTTGCTTGATACAGAAGGTGTCCCAAAATCACCGGACCAAACAAAAGGGGTCGATTCCTTGCGAAAATCTAAGACGAAATTTCCTTTACCATTCTTTAAAAAATACTTAAAATTGCAGGAGTTCTTATGACAAATTTTTTTCTTAATCCACCAAACAAAAAGGAAAATCCATATTACATATATAATATGGATTGGTAGCATCACAAAATTGGCGATTAATTTTTCTTAAAATATTTTAAGAAAAATTAATCGCCAATTTTGTGATGCTACCAATTTCGGTATACCCTCATTTGCGGCCTTAAAAATTAAATAACTCCCAACTCCTAATTAGTTAACTCTGTATTTTCTTTAACATTAAGGGTTGCGCAAAAAATATGTTTAAAAAAATGTATTACCTACCTATATAACAAAAAAAAATAATAAAGAAATAAATCTACTCAGTAACAATAAATTTTTTGTCTCTTCTGTGAAAAATAAATGCTGGTTTTTACCCGGTTATCTTTCTGGGATTTTCTAATCCAAATTTTAAAAAATTAATTGGTTTTAATTGGTTGGAATGGGTTTGGCGCTATGAATTACCAATTCATTCCATGTGCATTTCTATTGGATTTAGCCGCTGACTTCATTGGAAATTACCAATAGGAATTCAACTGGAATGAATTGGTGATTTATAGCGCCAAAACACATTTCAAACCAATTACTTATTTTTTATTGGATTCTATTGGTCATTTACAATAGGGTAGATAAAATTTTCAAAAGTTCTACAGGATTTACAAAATTTCCAGAAACATTTTGGGTAGGTACATTATAATAATATAATAACGTTTTGATTAATTTTGGATCACGAATTCTATAAATTCATATATTTTTTTTCTGTGTAAATCAAAATTTATGCCTTGAAAATAGACTAAAAATTAATAAAGAAGAAGTAAAAGAGAAGAGAATGTTTTATGGGCACTGTACGCAAAATTTTTAACACTTTATAAGTTAAATCTAGTTGAAACGAACTACTATAGTACCTATACCTTTCGTAAAATCTTTTCAAATATTAGCTTTAAGAAACTATTTAATACGTTTGTATTTTTGTATTGAAATAATAAAATAATTTTCACATTTAGTATTATTTTACAAGAAAGGCACTTTATTTTAACAATTGTATGACATTTGACAACTGTCAACTAACTTAAAACTAACTTCAGCCCGTGACTAAAAACCTGTTGCTAACTTCAGCCCGTGACTAAAGAGCCATAAAGCCACAACTTGTCAATGTGTATTTAAATGGACACTTAAAGCTCATTCACATCCACTTAATATGCGTAACTTAACTTAACTTAAGAAACCTACGTCTGTTAAGTTGTCTGTTTACATTAACTTAATACACGCAAAGAACGCAATATACAAGCACACGCAATGTAGACATGAATGTAGACTGGGTTGCCTATCTATCTATAAAAGTGAAACAACAAGATAGCGCTATATCGTTTTACTGGGCATGTGATTGGCTCACGTAAGAAACGTATTCCCTTAAGTTGAGTCGCACCCAACTTTTGGATACGTTAAGTTACGTGTGATAAGTTTTCTACGAATGTAAACAGCTGTATTGGTTTCAATGCATTTAAACTTATGTCTATCACGTACGTTAAGTTAAGTTACGCGTATTAAGTGGATGTGAATGTATAATAATGGGCGTTTTAAAGGTGGGAGTAGAAAAAACAGATATTTGATTTTACCCATAGATCTCTTGTCGCTGTCTTGAACCCATGCCACCCCATCAGCGGTAACAGGATGTTGCAACATAACAACCAAAGATAATACACCCCATAGATTGGAAACTCTCCCACCACTGCCATCTAGAGCTACAATACCTGAACTATATCTATTTGTTAATTGCAGACATCTGTACAAACGCTATTTGCAAATGTCAATGTCAATCATAATTATTGATGTCAATCATAATTTTTGAATTATTAAATACATTTTTGCGCCTTAAAAGTGATAAAACGTGTTAATGGTTGTGAAATGTATTGTTGTTGGGTGCGGAAATGTAACCAATTTGTAAGTATTGACTATCCTGCCGTCCTAAGCCAAAAAGACTCTCCAATATTATTAAATTATTCTCTTAGCAAAAAAGACGCATTTTAACTATACATACATTTTAAGTACTATATCTCCCAAAAATTTCTAATTAAATTGAACGTATCTTATGAAAAAAAATAAAGCGCTATAATTTATAAAGTAAAAATGTGGAGTTGCGTCTTTTTGGCTAAGCTCGGCAGTATCGCTCTATCGTAAAAATACTGTTTGTTAATTATGAATTATTTAGGATTGCTTGTTTAATGGTAATTTAGTTCAAGCCAAGCCCAGGCAACTTATGGTTGTTTCAAAACCAAGAGTTGGCAAGATGGATTTTTCACGGTTGGTTAGAACTTGCCATAAGTCCACACTCAAAAGCCTTGTACAAATTCCTATATATGTATAAGTAGCCTGGACTAAATTACCAAATTTTGCAATATTCTCTTATTATTAAAGAATTAAGACTAATATTTTTTAGGTTTACACTCCCCAAACAAAAACATATTCATGTATACCCATTATGTATTTAATATGTACATAAGATGTATGTATTTTATTTTATATTAGATTATTACTACAATAAATAAATCTTATATTCATACTTGTTTTATTTAAAATACAGCAGTAAATACAATATACAAAGGCACCCTACTAAGCATCAACATTCAAATTTGCCGCCAATATGTTACAGAAATCTACTTCACTTTTTGGCATTGCTAAGGGTATTGTAGACCTAGATGGCGTTAATTTACTTTAGCCTTTTGCCGCTAGCGCTAGTGCAGTTTCCAATCTATGGTGTGTATCACAATCCACACAACAAGGTCTGTTCTTCCTCGTTTCGCGCATACTAAAAATCACGGAGGTAGGCAACCCCACTGCAAAAAGTTTAATGGCGGCCATTTTTGTTGTTTACAATCTTTGTGCTTTGGATTTGTGCTCTGTTTATACAGATTAATAATCGTTTTAAACGTTGTTGGTTTATTGGATTTTATTGACATAAGTTGAGTTTGCTCCTGTGTGTTCCTGTTTGGTTTTATTGACGTTACCAGTGTGAAATTCACATTGTGAATCAGTTGAGTGCGCTCCTGTTTGTGTTGATTTTGTCATTGGCAGTTGACTGTACTAGTGTACTTGTTTATAAACACTAATTAGTGCCTATTTTGAAATAAACTCTATAAAAGCCAAAGAATGGATTGAGGCTGCTGATAATTCAATGGTTAATATGGAAAAACCAAAGTCTCGTAAGTTCCACTACAATGTGTGCAAAACATAATTATTAATGTATATTATTTACTTAGATCGAATTTGTGCTATACATTTTGAGCCAAAATATTTGGTAAGGCATCCACATGAAGTTTTATATGGTTTGTCACCACCTAAAGCTTACCGAGGCCTTACTGAGAAAGAAAAGCCAAAGAATGGATTGAGGCTGCTGATAATTCAATGGTTAATATGGAAAAACCAAAGTCTCGTAAGTTCCACTACAATGTGTGCAAAACATAATTATTGATGTTATATTATTACTTATTAATGTTATATTATTACTTAGATTGAATTTGTGCTATAGCCAAAATATTTGGTAAGACATCCACACAAAGTTTTATATGGTTTGTCACCACCTAAAGCCTACCAAGGCCTTACTGAGAATGCTGTTTTTAAAATAAAATAAAAAAACAAAAATGTACTAATAAATAATTAATCAATTTTACCAAAACTGTGATGTATGTAAAATTCAATACCTTTTAACCAGTGGAAACCAAAGAAAAAGGTGGAAACTATTATAGTGTAGAAAATTAAGTTTTAAATATTCGATTTTATATGAAATTGTTATTAAAACGTATTTTATTAAATTTTGTGTTAGTAGTTGACTAGTTAACCCTAATTAGGGATTAAATATGTTACCTAGGTTTTTATTATTATTTTTTTATCAATTTAAATATGCTAAATTGTATTATTTTATAAGCATGAAGAAATATATTTATTTTGTTAAATTATATGTAAAAATTTAAGTGTATTTAAAAAATACTATTTATGTTTAAGTTTATTCATATTTATTTTGATTATTTTTTATTAAAAATATATATTATATTTTTTTGTTTTATTTATATATCTACTTACTAGAAATCCTACCTTCACCATTAATAATTTCCGTACTTTCAAAAATTTATTTACTAAAAAATTATCAATTTGCAATTAAATTATTTTGATTTATATTACTTTATCTTAACTTTTAATTTCTAAAAAAATCATCGACTAGCTATGGTCATGTACATCCATTTTTACTTGCTAAAATACTTTCATCATTGATAATTTTAAAGATTTTAATATTGCCAATAATCAATTTTTAAGAAAATGTATTAAAAGTTATAATAATTATTATTAATTATTAAAATAATTATTGATTACCATATTGTAAAATAATGTTTAATTTACACAAGTAATAGTTTACTTGTGTTTATTTTAATTAACACATTTCTGTTTATAAACGTATACGTTAAAACTTGAAACAACTATATATATTTACTTGCTCAAAATACCTTTTTATAAAGATATCTTTAATAATTTATTAATTAAATTCCCCAATTAACATATTTTTTTCAAAGCTTTTGTTTAAAACAAACATTTGCGTTTACATTAAAACTTAAACAACTTTTTATTTTTAAATTAACAGCGGCAAATAAATCAAAGATGGTGGCCATTAAACTGTTCACGTGGTGCGCATAACAGTCCTGATTTTCGTTCGCATTTTATCGAGGAAGAACAGACCTTGTTGTGTGGATTGTGGTGTGTATTATCTTTGATAACAACTCCTTTAGGATTATTTTGCAAAATTCTAAATAAAGTTAATATATAACCATCTTCGGTGGTCACGGTATAATTTTCATAGCTTCCTTTTCCGAGATGCCGTTCAATAATCTCAATCTACAATTTATTGCGTAAAAAGGAGATATGTAATTTATAAGGTGTAAAATTTACCGTGTTGGCGAAGACATCAGGGTTGTAAAAACAACTAGGGGACAATGGTGGAAATAAATAACTTAACCAATCCGAACATGAGTTACTAAAACTTCCTTGAACTTTAATAGGATAAAGGAACGCAAATATAACAATAAGTTTAAAATACATGTTTACAAATAAAAAAAATAGTGTTTTGGTACTTGGGACCTAATATTAATTAACCATATATAATATATATTTATCAGTAAACTACCAAATTAAAAATAAACTTTGTTTAAAAAAAGATAAGCCTGCAACTCATTATCCAATTTTAAACTGTTCAAATTGCTAATTATCCAAATAAAATAATTATGCCACAAGTTAACTAAAAAGTCTGGTTAATGGGTTTTATATTATTAGGTTTTAAAACATTTTTTAAATTTAAATTTTCTGCACATTCAGTAAAGTGTAGCGAGTTCATTGAGGTTTTTGTTACATTTAGTATAAACATATGTATTTTTTTAATTAAAAGCATTTCAAATGCTACACTGAAATAAAATATGAATAAATTAATAAACTATAGTTGCTTGATACAGATGGTCTCCCAAAATCACCGGACCAAACAAAAGGGGTCGATTCCTTGCGAAAATCTAAGACGAAATTTTCTTTACGATTTTTTTTAATACTTAAAATTGCAGGAGTTATTTTGTTTTTTAATCCACCAAACAAAAACGAAAAGGAAAATCGGTCTTACATTTTAAGAAAAATTAATCGCCAATTTTGTTATGATACCAATTTTGGTATACCCTCATTTGCGGCCTTAAAAATGAAATAACTCCCTACTCCTAACTCTGTATTTTTTTTAACGTTAAGGGTTGCGAAAAAAATATGTTTAAAAAATGTATTATAACTTAAATAAATTTAATTTGTTTTTACAAAAATCTCAAAAACATGGATCAATCAGATTGAATTTTCAAGTTTTAGGGCAAAAGAAAACTATTGAGTAGTATTACATTTTATACTATCAAATAAAATGCTTCAAGAGTACCCTGCGTTTTGGTTATGAATATATTCATAAAAAAGTCTAATTTCTAACGTTAGACTATAGAACTTAGAATTATTTATTCTAAACAAAATTTTTAATTTCGTATTTAAACTTATATTTGAATTGTTAAGGATTTTCTCTCATAAAATTTGTACCTATTATAAAATAATAAAGGTGAAGCATTTTTATTTTTACTTACCATTGCATTTGATTCTAATTTTTTTTATAGGAATGATTTTTTTAAACGCTTAATAAAAAAAGTTGGCTAGCGAAGGTATCAATTTTTTTGACATAATTTTACTGTCGCAGAGTGACGATTTTATAATTAATTTGGAAAATGCGCTGTTGCCGTCTGCCCCCCCAACAGAAAGGCTTTATAGCAGCTGAAATGTTATAATTTCCTTAACAATGAATTTTGGTTATATTTAAAACTTTGCCGCCTGGGTCATTTTTCTTAAATCCACAACTGCCTTGGTGGAATATACTATGTAATTGTTTATTAACGTTTTTTATTATTTTAACAAGTTTACTTTTTATTCCTTACATTTTAATTGTATTTATAATCAGAAGTAAATGTTTGTTTTCTTTTAATATTGTGTTTGTTTATTTAATTTGTTAATACGTTTATACAGACCAAAGAGGTATTTTAATTTTTAATTATATTTATTATAAGTTGTCTAAATATTTTTTTTTAGATTGGTTAGGCCAGATAACCACAAAACTGACTACACTATGCATCAATTAGAATGTGTTTCTTAACTCATTTTAAACTTATAAATCACTAATTTAAACAATAAAACTGCTTCTTCCCAACATAATTCTTCAAAATGTGTCTTAAGGATTAATTATAATTTATTAAAATAAGGCCTGTTGTAATTTTATGACATTAATGTTATAATTTGAAATCAAACAATCTAAAAATGGCATACCAATATCCTTTATTTAACTTCACTACCCCACCTAACATATTAAATCAGGAGAATCGATTAAACACTACAGAACAATGTGTTCCCAATTCTAAAGAAGAACTAAACATCATCGAAGATTTTTTAAATAATTACTCCACGAACTTAGGATACGAAGATAGAGGACAGGCACCATTTGGATATAATCCGTACTTCTATTACGAAAACCCATCAAAGAATTATTCTTATAATAACTATGGTGTTTCCAACTATCCAAAGAATATGCCAGAATTGCCTCCCACAAACAGTTTTGTACCTCTAAATGCAACAGATACTGGCAATTATTTTAACTTCAACCAGTATCTTCCGGACGTTCCTACTGACAGTCTGATTCCCCAAGAAAGACCAACGTACTTCCATTATAATCAGCCTCAACCTCACCAAAATCCCCTTACATTAACCGCTGGTAAGCCTACTTGCCTTCCTCAAGAACCTCTTTTAAAGGTGGATCCAAAACTCAAGTGTAAATTTTGCGACAGGGTGTTTGCGAAAGAGGCCTACTTTACACAACACAATAATGCCCACCATAACGATAAAAATCAATTCCAGTGCAAGATATGCGGAAAGAAGTTCTTCTCGCAAAAAATCCTAGACACACACGCGAAAAAACACAAAGGCAACAAACCGCACAAGTGCAACATTTGCCCGAAACAGTACAATTTCAAATCCGACTTGAATCGGCACATGTTTGTACACTATAAGACGAAGGTGAAACCTTACAATTGTACCACTTGTGGTAAGGGATTTCTACGAAAGGATCATTTTAATAACCATCAGTTGAGTCACGAGAGAAAATCTAAGTTGTACAACATGAAGAGACAATAAGAAAATGTAAATATTATCATAAATTGTAAATATTGTAAATTATTGACAATAAATTATAAATTAATTTTACTAAAGCGTTTTCATTTCTCTTGTCGAGTATAGTGCAAAAGCATTTATACCAAATAACACAAATAATAAATTTGAATCGTCCTTTTACTACATAAGGGTGAATATATTGAAATGTCCCACAAGTGAAAATGATTATTTTTTATTTTTGGTCGTTTCTCTGTTAGTCTAGAATGGGGTTTTTGGGCCTCCAGGTCTAGTAATAACATATCGTCATATCCCTGCCAAAAGTCACTAACTAACATTTTATTATTGATCTTCAAGATAAAATAAATAAGCAAATACATATATCTATTACATCAGTTTATAAACTATAGTGATTTTTAACCATGCAAAAACGACCATTTTTATTATTCTAAGCATCTAGTGGCTTTTAAATATTAAATATATGGTAAATTTGTATAGTTAAATACAATTTGTTATCATTTTTCAAAATGTCAGTTAGTGACTTTTGGCAGGAATATGACGATATCATAACAGCCACTAATAACATAACATAACCCTGCTTAAAATATCCCATAGAGACCCTGTTCAAACCGATAGATATTTGTATCGGAATGTATGGTGTTTCTATAGGGTGTATGGGTTTGTATAGGACCCGTAATTGGGATTTATGGTTGTATAGGGATATCCACCCTTGATTTATTTGCTATTGGTTTCAATTGGGAAAATACACATAAATGTAGCAATTAGTTTTTCTCCCATAGGACCCCATAGGTTTTAATAAAATTTTGTCTAATGTTTTATGGTTGTTCTATAGGGATATCCCTATATAACCTTCATTGAGTTATTTGCTATCGGTCTCAATAGGAAAAATGTAAAAGTTATGGTGTGCCTATAGGTAATTTCCTATAAATTTTCTATCGGGCCGTATCCGGAAAAAACTATGGACAAATGCACATATTGAATCCGGTAGCGCCCGATAGATTATTTTATATAGGTCTCTATGGGGTATTTTAAGCAGGGAAGTGGTTCTGCACTAATGCAAGAATTTTAAGAAATCATACATTTTGAATATTAGAGTTTCACGGAAGATAGCTTCACGGAGGTTAGGATTTCGTATGTTTTTTTTTAACATCCCTTTGTATATTTAAAATAAGTTATTGTACCTTTGACACCTTAATATTATTAAAAATACAATTGTACACACTTAAAATATTTATAAAAAAAATCTACTTACTGAGATATTACACTTCCCGGTGGATAGGTTTTTAAATAGCAAATTAATGAACTTTAACTTTTGAATTATAAAACAGCAACACTCTCATCTGCATATAAATTCTAACTGACCTTCAGGAATCACATGCATCTATAATGTCGTAAACAGAGGTTTTTGCTTATTTAAAATGATTAAAGTGCCATCCGTTGCATAAAATTTAAAGCAAAAACAGATTCACGGAGGATAGAATCAATTTTTGTAACACCTACATAAATGGTTATAAAAATTATTTCTTTTTAATAATATTTTATATTTGATTCGATTGCTTTGGATGTGTTTAATTTACTTTTGAACTGATATTTTTAGTATACTTTTACTACCTCAGATATTTTAAAACATATAGGTTAACCTATAAAGAGTACCAGTCACGGAGGATGTTTTAGACTTTTAAAACATTGTAAAAATAATTAATTGCAATTAAAATTTTGGAACCTGAGCTGTAATATCTACTTAATTATGAAAGATCAAAACACAATAAAAGTGTAGGTCAAACTCATTTAGTTTCACGGGGTAACACCATCGGGGGACATTTCGTGAGATTCACCCATAAGCATTATCGTCAAAATTTACAATGTCATTTAGATGTTGTATTTAGCTGGTGGTGCAGTATCCAGCTACCCATACACTCAATTGTAGCAGAATCCTGAGCACCAGTTTCCTTGGCTTCCGTCAGGTTGGCATCCGTTACAATCAGCAATACATTGGGCCGCTGCGAAGTCAAGTGTCAAAGTCAGGGCCAATACGACGACGAGAAAAAGAGCTGCGAAATTAATTTTTGCAGATTGATAGGGTACCACTAAAAAAGTACTTTTTATGGATACAAATATATTTAATATGAATATTACTTACCAATGATGTTGGAACTGATGTTTACCTTTACTTTTTGGGTCAAATTTATACAAAAAAACAATCAAAAAATTGTAAAATTTATTATTGATTAACAGTTGAATAATTTAATATGTTTAACTTATAATCAGAACTGGGAGTATCTTGAAAAAAAGATACTTAAAGTAACTTAGATACTTAAAGTATCTAAGATACCTACTTTATCTTAGATATTTTTTATATTGGACAGAAAGTATCTTTAACCAAGTTACTTTGGGAAAGTACCTTGTAACTTGTATCTAAAAAAGTATCTAAATTACTCGGTAAAGTAACTAAGATACATCAAGTAACTTAAGTTACTAATTAGATACTTTAAAGTAACTAAAATAATTTTTAAAGTAACTAAGATATTTTTTAAAGTAACAAAATTGGGGGAATTCCAGAATGATTCAAAATAAATTATAACCTTCAACTTTTTCAAAATTTTCATAATTTTAAGTTTAATAGTTTTTATTCATACTTAAAAGTAACTAAGTTACTCAAAAGTATCTTAGTTACTTAAAAGTATCTTAGTTACTCAAAAGTATCTCAGATACTTTCATATAGTATCTTTAAGATACTATCTTATACACTAGACTGGGCCAAAAAAATCAACTATTTTTTTTTGAAAAGTATATCGCAAATATGGTTTGGGGTGACAAAAAAAAATTATTGTGAAAGTTTGAGTCCATAATATTATTATTAAGAGGTCTATCATCACAATTTTAATTTTTTTTTCCTCAGCAAGTTTTAGGCTTAGAACTCCCAAACCATTGAGTTTAACAAAATTGAATTGAAAATATTTTTTTAAGAAAATTAAATGTTCTACAAAAAAGTGAAATTTTTCGTCAGATGAACCGTTTCCTTAAAATCATACCTTAAACATTGGTATAGTTTTAAATTTTGATCTTTTAAATTGGAATTTTGTAACTCATGTAAAAATCAGTACCCATAAAAAACGATAAATATTCAAATGCTTTACAAAAAAAGCCTCTTAACATTTTTGGTTAAATTCACTCAATCAAAAGTTATTCAAGGTTAAAATTTCGTTTTGATTTCAAATTTAACCTTGAATAACTTTTGATGGGGATAATTTAGTGATAAAAGACTTTTTTGTAGACCATTTGATTTCCCCTAAGAATATTTATCGTTTTTTTTTTCAGGGTACTGATTTTTACTTGAATTACAAAATTCCAAAGCTAAAAGATTCAATTCTAAAACTATACCAATTTTTAAGGCATGATTGTAAGAAAAGGGTTCATCTGACGTAAAATTACAATCAAACCTTTTTTGTAGAGCATTCAATTTTCTTCAAAAAATATTCTTAAGTCAATTTTGTTAAACTCAATGATTTGGGAGTTCTGAGACAAAAACTCGCTCGAAAAAAAAATCTAAAATTGCGATGATAGACCTCTCAATATTAATATTATGGACTCAAACTTTCAACATATTTTTTTTTTGTCACCCCAAACAATATTTTCGATATACTTTCCAAAAAAAAATAGTCGATTTTTTTTGGCCCAGTCTATTATACACTTTCGGATAGTATCCTAAATACTTTTTAAAGTATCTTGTAACTAAAAATACTTTTAACTCGAAGTATCTACTTAGTTACCAGAGGTAAGTAAGTTATTTTATTTAAAGTATCTTAGAAAAGTAACTAGATACTTTTCAGAAGTAACTTTCCCAGCTCTGCTTATAATCAAATGTTAGATAGTTATGTCGCAAGTAATAAGTGAATTATTTATAAAAGATTTTATTAAAATATAAAAATTTAATTTAATTTTTTAAATTTAAACATACTTTAACCTAATAAACAATTTTCCATTGTGACGGCTTTCGACAAATACCATCATTATTACATAAAGAATTAAATGTAGTTTTAACAGGAAACCCCATGATTTCCCTTTCTTCCTGTATTCTGAAAGAAAAAGTGCTTTCTTGCGTACCAATAAAGTAACGTGCATGGGAGCAAATAATTTGGTCAATTATAGCTATCCCTCCATCTTTGAATTTTTCTTTTACGTATTTGTCTCCACTGTATTTAAATACCTTGTATTTTGGACCTATGAGGTCGACTAAGGTTTTATACTCTAAAATAGTAAAACAATTCTGATTTTTATTTAAGTATAGTTTTTTTTAATCTATATCTCTCACAAGTATTTGATTTTTTTAATAGAACAATTTACTTTTTACATTAAATTTTAAAAAACAAAATGTTCAAAAAGTTTTTCCAAATCCATTTTGTGTTTAAAATAGATTTTAAAAGTCTTTGTAAAATAAAACTTGATTGGTTTAATCAATTTTAACGTGGTTTTACAAAAACTTTATAATAAAAGGTTTTTTTATTTTTTGATATGGAAGAAAAGTGACCTAAAACCAAAGTTTTTCAGGATGGCGATTTTTAAATTTCCCTCTACAGATCATTAATTAAAATCACAACAAAGTAACAATTGAGACAATCAATTGTTTTATTTTGCACGTAGTTGCGTACACATAATAAATTTTTTATTGGGCAATCGAATAATTCAAGCTCAAAAAGCAACATTAAGCAAATATTAACTTTGTGTTAATATTAAATAAATACAAAATGTATAATAAAATATATTTATCTACTCCTATAATAATGCAATAATTGCATAATATTGGTTTTTTTGTCGTATACAATGACAATATATGACATTATAATGTCAAATGGTTGCGATTTTACTATTGCGCTTCCATTTTACAAATGCTCGGTAGGAACAAGCCTATAGTAAAATCGCAACCATTTTTTCGTATTGCGCGTGCGATTTTGGCATTACGCATGCGATTTCGGTATTGCGCATGCGATTTTGGTATTGCGCATGTCCCTGGGATTCATTCGACAGTCCGCATGCTCGGTTGGAACAAACGTATTATAACCTATTATAAATTATAGTAATCGCGGCGAACGTTTCAAATTGCGTCATCAATGTCGAATGTCAAAAACCGATTTCTCGACATACGACAACATTTGACAAAACATCGTAAGCGACAAAACCAAAATTTTACAGGAGAGATTTTTTTTGTGTGAGAGCTTTATTTTTAAAGTTATTTATCTGAAAACTGGTGAGGCTTGTCGCTTAAGTTACATTTACGTTGCTTTGTGGGATATAGATTTGATGATTACTTTTGTCAAAACATCGTTAGCGCCATTTATTTATTTACTTTTGTTATTAAATTAAAAAAATTACATAAAATTTAATTTATAAAAATATCACCAACGATATTTTGCC
The DNA here is from genome assembly GCA_921294245.1 of Brassicogethes aeneus. Taxonomy (NCBI): domain Eukaryota; kingdom Metazoa; phylum Arthropoda; class Insecta; order Coleoptera; family Nitidulidae; genus Brassicogethes; species Brassicogethes aeneus. The sequence goes on from OV121133.1 coordinate 13,384,410, forward strand.
AAACAATGTTTGAAAATGAAATTCTACATTAGCTTTCTTAAAAAAAAACGATTTTTATTCACAAACCAGTATCTAACCCATGGAGCCTACACAAGGAGCCCAAACTTAATAGCGAAAATTGACAAAACCTGCCCTCTAAATTGTACAAATTAAGTTTCTTTTTTCACCACCAGCGCTGATTGCCGATGCTAGCGTTTCGGTACAAATTAAACAATTGTTTCAGAATAAACGGAACACCAGCGCCCTCTTATCTTAGGAAGATTCTTGTTTACATGATGTTCGGACTCCTTGTGTAGGCTCCATGATCTAACCCATGGTACCATGATCTAACCGTTATAAATTTGAGTTAAATTATTTGACGCTGGAACAACATACAATTACTATAAAAAACACTTTTAAGTTCAAATTTAACGAACCACACTACGTAAAAACAATTCTAATTAGGATAACTATTAATAATACAATGAAAAAAAGGAATTATAAGCTTTTGATTAAATAAAATATTGTTTTAAAACTTGGTAGCAATCACCACGATGCAGGTATACTCACGAATAAACTGTTTAGAGCGGGAATAACGCCTTGATAGATCAAGGCGGGAGCACAATATTATCGTAAGAGACACAGTGTTAAATCGCAAACGCCATGTCTCGGAGTTGCTTACGATTATTTGTCGGAAACATATAGGCGCTTACATTATAAATCGGTAACAAATAAAAAAGAGGCGCTTACAATAAAAAAATATTCAAACTGACCAATATTAAATTCCAAAATTGGGATAACTATTATGTTAACATGTGCAGCTTATCGTAACTGACACTTTGATAAAATAAAAAGTAATTCAACAAAATTGTCGTTTACGATGTTTTGTCAAATACCCATCGATATGTTGATGTTTGACAATAATTAATTATTAATTAATTAATTGTTGACAAGTGTTCTTGTCTTTGTAGGTCTTTTCTTAAAAACTATAATTATAGTTTAAAATTGGAGCCTTTCTTTCATTCCGCTTTAGAAAAAAGTTGAACTTTGCGGATGATTTAAGATGAATCGAAAATTCCCGTTAATTTTTAACTTAAATAAAAATGTACTTGCCTTTATCTGGGGCATCAGTAGATATAAAAACTGCATCTAATTTTAATTTATCTAAAGTTTTTTTAATTTGCTCACTAACATTTTTTAAACTTGGGGTTTCTTGAGGTCTACTCTTTACAAAGTCTTTTCTTCTCATATGAACAGATAAATAGGGGCCACCTTTGGCATTTCTATTTGGCTAAAAATTATTAAAATGAATATTTATTAAAAAAAGTTGACTTGACAAAATTTACTTTTTCATCTCTCCAATCTACAGGTATTGTAGTTAAATCACTTAAATCTGTAGAGTTTAAAAAGTCTTTTCTGAAGTCATTCGCAATTTTAACTAACTCTTTATTAAATCTCATGCTTCTTCTGGCTTCCCAGTAAATTTTATTTCCAAACATTTCATGAAGAGCCACTTCAGCATGATCAATGTAAATTGTACTAAAATATTATTATCATTTAAAAGGTACAGACATAAAAAATATCCAAATTCTTCCTAAATTACCTAGCAGTTGATTCATTAAACAATTTAATAAGATTTGTGGAAGATCCATGAAAAGACAAACATTTAACATTATTAGAAGTAATATTACTATAGTGAAAAAATAAAGGCTTATAATCTTTGGTACATTTTTCAACTTCCATCCTATCCTCGAAGTTTCCTGACTCAAACATATCCTCGAAATGTTGCAATATATAAGTTTCTTCAATAATAACACTATATTTATTCTTATACTCTAAAAATCATTTTTGTAATCTAAATATTGATATACAACATACATTATTTACCATTAAAAAAATCATACATTTCTATCACAGGTGCAAAATTCTTAAGGCTACTTAGGTCAAAATAGTAAGACCATGGGATATATTCAGGAAATTGACTAAAATCCCAATGAACTAGGTGAGACCAAGGAGGTAAAACTAATTTAAAGCTATTAAGATTATCGGGTCTTAAATTATGTAGTTTATATGCTAAAACAGCCATTCTCATGTATACATCTCTTCTCAAGTTAAAACCTTCTGGAGGATTTACATCATAAAATAAATATCTAAAAAATTGTACTTGTAATAACACAATTATTAAATAATAAAAATAATTATTAAATAAGCGTAAATTTTTACCTAATTTTCTTGTCTTTACATTGGCTGTTTTTGTCATAACAATACTCCTCACTTTTATAACCATTAAAACTAATTAAAATTAAGTTTGTAAATAAAATACAACGAAAAATAAACATTGTGGTATTTAATTTTGAAAAATTTTGAGGTTATGTTGTCTAATTTGGGACATTTGAACTACCAATAGATATGGTTTTGGGAAATAAAATGTTAGATACAACATCCTTGGTTAGATCACATACTTCCTGGAAGTATGTGGGTTAGATACTACTAATTATATTTTGGTATCAGTTGAGATATTAATTTGAAATTTTAGTATGTTTTGGGTTTAACTGCATTGTAAATATTAAAAAAACAAAAACACTTTAGATTTGCTATAAAATCAGAAAAAGATGTTTTCAATTAAAACGAAAAATTAAAAAACGTAATAACTTTAATTGTGTTTATTATTTATATAAATCCTAAAAACTCAGTCACAAATTTATTAATATTGCTTTTATAAATTAACCTAAAGCCATAATCACACCAAAAACCTACATGGTGACGTAGGTTGGCGTTGTCATGACACCGCAATTGTTATTTTTGCTCGACATTAAAATGTAACCATCATTTCCCCATAGGTTGGACCAACTGTTTTTAACCAACCAATAATGTTCACCCCTCATGGTACCATAGCCTACTGCCAAAACGGCGTGATCGAGGTTTTCTTCTTTGTTACCACTGCAAAAAAAATAATGTCATGTATATTTCATGTAGTAAGTGGAAAAGGTCGGGATAGTTTTAAATTGGTTGTATTTTTGGTGTAAGTTGAGATATTGGTTTGAAATTTGAATATGTTTTATAGACCAGTGCAGAAGCCTTTAAAAATGGTAAAAAGAGAGAAAAAATTACAGTAGGATGAAACCCATTGGAAAAGGAGGGGAATATAATAAAAATTAAAGGAAAAATAAATTACGGGCGATCTGAGTTCGGGAAGTGAGAGGGGGGGGGTTTTAAGGGTAAAAAATGGTTTATCTCGATTTCCGGCAAAACTACAAGTCCTATGGAAAAAAGTTAAATGTCAAAGTTGTAGGTAATAAAAAGATCTACAACTTTTGTATTTACAATTTTTTCACATAACCTCAAAATTTATGTGAAAAATTCAAAAAACCAAGTTTTTGGTTTTTTATTTTTATCTTTTTCAAAAAAAAATTTTTTTCCACGAAATTTGGTGAAAACTTACCTTTTTATGTCCCAAATACACTGTAATTTATTTGATTTGAAATATTTATTATTTCGCCTTATTTTGACTTAATATCAAAAAAGCACCCTAATTTTCAATCGAAAATTCTCGCGTCAAAATATCAGCTTTTTTCAAAAAGTCGGCGTGCTTTTTGTTCGATGAACTCTCTACTTTCTGATGGTGTAAAAAAAAATACATTACTATGGTAAATGTTCTCAGAAAATACAAATAATATTATAATGAATAACGTAATCAGAATGAAGTATCTAAATTCAATAGTATGATTTACATGTATTTTTATATTTTATGAGATTTTCTGACATAAATGTTATTAGAATTTAATAAGTAAACTTTTTAACTAAAAAAAATTGCAACAATCCCATTTTTTTGATGAAATTGTACATAATGATTAAAATAAATTTTCGAATTCGAGTTTTTTTCGTTATTCATTATAATATTTTTTGCATTTTCTGAGAACATTTACCATAGTAATGTATATTTTACACCATCAGAAAGTAGAGATTTCAACGAACAAAAAGCACACCGACTTTTTGAAAAAAGCTGATATTTTGACGCGAGAATTTTCGATTGAAAATTAGGGTGCTTTTTGATATTAAGTCAAAATAAGGCGAAATAATAAATATTTCAAATCAAATAAATTACAGTGTATTTGGGACATAAAAAGGTAAGTTTTCACCAAATTTCGTGGAAAATTTTTTTCATAAATTTTGAGGTAATGTAAAAAAATTGTAATTACAAAAGTTGTAGATCCTTTATTACCTACAACTTTGCCATTTAACTTTTTTCCATAGGACTTGTAGTTTTGCCGGAAATCGAGATAAACCATTTTTTACCCTTAAAACCCCCCCCTCCCACTTCCCGAAGTCAGATCGCCCGTAATTTATTTTTCCTTTCATTTTTATTATATTCTTCTCCTTTTCCAATGGGTTTCATCCTACTGTTATTTTTTTTGGTTTCAAAAATTATCGACCCTGGTCTGAGATTAACTTTATGTAACTGTATACCACATATTAGAAAGTTATGACTTAAAAAACACAAAAAATTAACAAAAAACTTTTTTCAAAAATTTGTCAACTCATGAACATACTGTAGATTTGCTTTAAAATTACTAATAATTTTATTTGCAAGAAAAATAAATGTTGGGTATAGTTCATGTAGTGCGTGAAAAAGGTCTGGATAGTTTTAAATTGGTTGTATTTTTGGTGTAAGTTCAGATATTGGTTTGAAATTTTGGCATGTTTTGGAGATTAACTTTCTGTAACTGTATACGACATATTAGAATTATAACTTAAAAAACTCAAAAGATATTATCAAAAGACTTTTTTAATTTTTTTTTCATTTTGTGAACATGCTGTATATTTGCTTAAAAATCACTAAAAATTGTATTTTTTCTTACCAAGCTTCATCGTAGTAAACTCCGTTAGAGTAAAAACTAAAAGTGCGCACACTAGCATCAATGGCAACACTGACTGGGCCATGTTTGAATATTGCCAACCTAAGTGCGTTTTCGTTGTTAGCAGTTACGTTCACCCATCCAGTGATTTGCGCAACTTTTTTGGCGTCATCAGCATGACAGTAACCATCCTAAAAGAAAAGAAATTTAAAATTTCTAAAATACTTGAATTTTTTAAAGATGTTCAAGACTAAAAATCATCAAATTAATTTATTAAATTATTATATAACTTACTTGTCCAAGATAAGGTCCATAGGATTCTTCAGTTGGGATACCGCCATGTTTTTGAATGTATTGATAGGCGCGGAAATCTTCACCGCCATCACAACCATTGTTACCAAAACTGTAAAATTATACTTATAAAGTTAGTTTAACTGTTGGAAAAGATTTGGCGATTTTCTTACCCCCAAGAGCAGTCAATCAAAGCTTGCTGTGACAATCTGACGAGGTTACCGCCATTTTTCAAAAAGTAGGCGCCTTCAATTGTTCCAATGGTGCCAAAGGACCAGCATGATCCGCAGATAGATTGATCTTAGATATAAAGAAAACATCAAATATAGAGAAAAACCAAAAATAAAGCAAAAAATGTAATAGTCTTAAAATGAAAACAAAATATATACCTACCCTAACTTATTCATTAGAAGTTTATGGAGAACGTAAAAATATATAGATTTGAAATTTGTATAGCAATTGTAAGGCAATGTAAACTATTTTTTAAATTATTTTCATTGCGTTATCACTTTGGTTTTTCAAATGAAACCTTATAAACAGTGTTTATTAAACACTAATTAATGCGTTCGCATTTTTAAAATCTACGTAAAATTCTAGAAATACTAAAATTTGATTTTTTTTTTTATTTTTAAGTTTTTAAAATATTTAATTATTTTTAAAAGCATTTTGATAGAAGCAATAAAGGAACGTTTATTATTATTATTATTATTATTTAATTATTTTCAAAAGTTTTGACAGATGGATGGTCTTACTAATATGTCTGTATTACCACTAATTGTAATGTTAAAAAGTTAATTTATAGTTTAACTGTTAACTAAGGAGCACTATATCCAAAGTCTTTAACAGTATTTGAAAATTTTATACAGGGTGTCTGGTATTTCAAACTACCATACAATTTTTACAATACAATCATTTGACACATAATATTGTTTTCTATTGAAATGCTGCAGCATTCCCTATACCTAAAATGAATATTTACAGAGATATTACCAAAAATGTAAATGTATTTTTTATTTATAAAATCAGTAGTGTGAATTGGATTGTCTTTTATTTAGTATTTAGGAAGTAATGTCAATGTCAACGTTTCTGACAATTGTATTCTAAACATGTTTTATACATATGGCGAGTGGGAAAAAGTTTTATAAAGAACAATTGGAACTTTAAATGTGTAAAATCAGTATTGTGCGTTGGATTGTTTTTATTTCGTATTTAACAACGTTAAAAAAAATTATTTATTTTAAGTTGAAAAATTAAACAAATGTAACAAATAAAACAAAACTAAAGTAATTGTTTAATTTCTTCATGGGACAATTCCGAAAACGCTTGTCTAACTTTCTGAGTGGGGTTAAATTTGGATACATCTCGTTAAAAAAAAGTTCTTATTGTTATTTCTAAAACTTTTGCTCACTTGTCATATGTATAAAACATGTTTAGAATATCTTGATTAGTGTAATTATTAACACCCATTGTAACACAATTGTCAGAGACATTAATCAATTGACACTAGTGATATTACAAATAAAAAAATAAGCGTTTTTTTTTTACATTTTTTGTAATATCTCTATAAATATTCATTTTAGGTATAGGGAATGCTGCAGATAGAGTGCTTCTTAGTTAACAGGTAAACCAAAAATTTACTTTTTAACATTACAATTATTAGTAAGACCATTCATCTGCCAAAATTAAAAAAAAATTAAATATCTCAAAAACTGATAAAAATTTAAAAAATAATCAAATTTTAGTAATTCTGGCGTTTTACGTAGAATTACCAAATAATATTTATTTGGTCCCATTTGAAAAACCTAAGTTTATCACTTCCGGTTTAACTAGATAGAAAATAATTTAAAAAATAGTTTACATTGCCTTATAATTGGTATAAAAATTTCAAATTGATATATTTTTCATTTCTCCATAAACTTCTGATAAATAAGTTAGGTGAATCACCCTGTACATAAATTAAGAAAATATTTCTCATAAATATTAATTTTAATTTTACTTTAATTACATGAATGAATATCAATTTACCTACACAATTTAAAAAATTACGAAAAAAAAATAACATAAACCTTTAACTGGATTGATGTCAAAAAAATTAGCTTTTCATGTATTACCTTTAACAGGTGTTACAGCACCATACAGCCTCCAGTCCCATTGTTCTGGCACTTTTTCAGTCGTCTTGTAAGGGAAAGGCTTTCCTCCATTGTAGGTGACGCCACTGGAAACCCTACCCCTTAAAGCTTTGATCTCATTGGGCGATTTATCGGCCAAATGGTTGACAGCCAACGTGAATTTTTTGTTCTGTCTATTGTGAGATGTAATGAAACGCATGTTCTGTCTGAAAGCTTCCATACGGAGTGTGTGTTCTTTACCGTCGGCGTAATTTTTGCCGTGCTTTTTGATGAACTTTTTGAATTCGTAATCTACGTGGTGGGTTTTTGTTGGGTGGATGAATTCTGCCATCGGGTTGAAGGTGTAGATGTGTTTGATTCCAGGGCCAGGAAAGTTTTGACATATCAAGTCTTAAAAGATAAAGAAAAGTCATTAATAGCTGGGCTAATAAATAATTTTTTGGATCTCCACATATTAACAAAAAATACATGTCGAATAATTTTCAAAAAATTTCCAAATCTCCAATTTAAAATAAAATTAAAAATTAAAAAAATTATAAAAATACGTTTTATTAAATGTGTTCCAATAAAATTATTTATTTAAAAAACTAATTTTTAGTAACTTCCTGGAATTTCTCTTGACAAATATTTTTTAATTATTGTACTTCTTATCTACTGATACCTATGTATTTATTAAGGAAGTTAAAAAAATCTAGATAGAATGTGTTTATATCAACAATGATATGTTATACTGATGTTTACAGTTAAAATTATTGAGATATCAGGTTTTATAATTAAGAAAAAAATATTTTTATTGAAACTGCAAAATGTACATATAGGTAAAAGTATCAGGTATCTTTGATAATGGAATTATTAATATATTTCTTGTAATTATCTTAAAATAAATTTGATCTTACATTTAATTTATAAATTGTGAAAAAATATGTACGTAAAATAACAACAATCCTATACAGGGTGTACCAAGTATCCTTCTAGGTATAAGACTGGGCCAAAAAAATCGACTATTTTTTTTGTAAAGTATATCGAACATATTGTTTAGGGTAACAAAAAAAAATTATGGTGAAAGTTTGAGTCCATAATATTAATATCAAGAGGTCTATCATCGCAATTTTAGATTTTTTTTTCCTGAGCGAGTTTTTGTCTCAGAACTCCCAAACCATTAAGTTTAACAAAATTGACTTAAGAATATTTTTTGAAGAAAATTGAATGCTCTACAGGGTTTGATTGGAATTTCCCGTCAGATGAACCGTTTTCTTACAATCATGCCTTAAAAATTGGTATAGTTTTACAATTTGATTTTTAACTTTGGAATTTTGTAATTCATGTAAAAATCAGTACCCAGAAAAAAACCGATGAATATTCTAAAGGGAAATCAAATGCTCTACAAAAAAGTCTTCTAACATTTTTGGCTAAATTCACTCCATCAAAAGTTATTCAACTTTGACAAGAATTTCGTTTTGACTTCAACTTTAACTTTTTATGGAGTGAATTTAGCCAAAAATGTTGGAATACTTTTTTTGTAAAGCATTTGATTTCACATAAGAATATTTATCGGTTTTTTATGGGTACTGATTTTTACATGAATTTCAAAGTTCCAAAGTTAAAAGATCAAAATGTAAAACTATACCAATGTTTAGGGCATGATTTTAAGGAAACGGTTCATCTGACGAAAAATTTCATTTAACCTTTTTTGTAGAGCATTTAATTTTCTTAAAAAAATATTTCCAAGTAAATTTTTTTAAACTCAATGGTTTGGGAGTTCTAAGACAAAAACTTGATGAGGGAAAAAAAATTAAAATTGCGATGATAGACCTCTTAATATTAATATTATGGACTCAAACTTTCCCAATAATTTTTTTTGTCGCCCCAAACCACATTTTCGATATACTTTTAAAAAAAAAATAGTCGTTTTTTTATGGCCCAGTCTAATGTATATTATATTTCTATTATATTATACTTGTATGGTACTTATATGGGTATTTTTTTATTTTTTATATTTATAAATTGAAAAAGCCAGTGGTTCTCAAAATAATTGAAAAAAAAACTAAAAACTTTTTAAATCCAAACTTTGTTATTCATGGTAATTTTAAAACGAAATAAGTTTTACATGTAAACATACACATTAATCTACATTTTCATCAAATGTTATTTACTTTGTTTTTGGTTATGATCACAATCTTAATAATGGCCTCCAAAACGTATGATAAATCGTTAAATTCTTTCCCGGCATAGAAAAAACAAAAGATGGTGTTGGTATCTCAAAATGCAGTAAAAAATAACAAAATGGAGAAATATATAGATAAATGTGTATGAAGTTATAACGATTTTCAGTTTTTTCCCCAATTTTTTAATGCCATTTTAATAGCCCTGTGTGCAAAATTTCTCTAATTTAACCAACCTTGTAGCTCTTGAAATAAAAAAATATATAACCATATATGTATAAAATAAATATCGAGGAAAAATCCTTAAGATTCATTTAGATGTGGCATACAATTGATTAAAAATAGAATTTAAAAAAACTCTTTATAAACAATAATATGCAAACAAAATTCCAAATGTACTAAAACAGAAATTTGTTTTTTTATAAAAGTAAATAAAACAATTTGTCAAATATAATTTTAAGTAAAATTTTAAATTAATCAAAAAATTAAAGTGAATCACGAAAATTTGAATATATTTAAAGCAAAATCTAATAAAATAAGGAAATTTAAATGTATGATTTATATTGTGAATTGAAAAAAAAACAATTCATTTTAAATCAAGTCAAATGGCACCTAATATGTAAATATATCTTTCTATGTAAGTAAAATTATTAAATATTTCTTATCACTAAAAGTTCAATAGAACCTAATTTAGCAGGAAAAATTCCTGCACATAAGTGCCCACTTGAGATACTACAATGTTTAACACTTTAAATAATAAAATAAAAATTATTTCATTTTACAACTTGTAGGTGAAAAAAATCGCAAGTATTAAAATTAATTAAGTGGTTTAATCTGATGAATCAGGAATAAAATAGTATTAAATTCTGATTATTAATCAAATAATAATGTATTGTAATCAAATAAATATTGTGGTATTTATTGTTAAAATTAAAATATATTTTAAATATTAACTTACTTGAATCAACATCAAAGGTTTCTTTGGGAATTTCATCATCACTGAATTCATTGTAGACAAGATAATAGTGATCATAATGACTTCCTAGAAGTGTGTTGTATCCTCTCATTTCATACCTATGAAAAAATAAATTAATAAAAAACAATTATATTTTTATTTTTTTATTTACCTCACTGGAACAGCAATTTTTTCACCTTCTACATCTGGATTGTTTTTGTAGTACACCCACAAAGAGTATTTGTTGAATTTTTGTCCAATAGTTTCATTCATTTGCCATAATTCAGTTTGAATTCCAGTGATTGTCTCTTCACCTTCAATAAGCAGTCAAATAATAAAATCTTGAGGCAAAATATTAAGTTATTTATTTTGACTCAACGTAAAATTAAAATTACCTTTATTTTTCAATAAACTATATGCTAAAGAATATTTGGTGGACTTCAAAAGCATTGCGTGAATTTAAGAATTGTACATCATTTTTAAATAAATATTTATTTTTTTCACAAGAGAGAAAAAATTTGTTCAATTGCACAGCTGAATCGCGCACGTTATTTGTGTTTAACGTTGCAAGGAAAAAACTAAAAAACTGGTTTAATACTCGATTTCGATTGATTATTCTTTATATCATCGATTAAGAAACTCAACGCTTAAATGCTTACATAGTTACGTTAGTGTGTGTATTTTATCTAAGGGATCATGGTGAATTATTGTGTTTTTAATTGTAAATAAAATTCAAATCGTTGGATTTTCATGTTTTGCGAAAGGATCCAATTCGGTAAGTACATTTGTTGGTACAGAATTAACTAATGATAACTTTACTTAATAAAATTTATATTGGACATTTTTAAGAAATTAGTAAAAAATAATTTTTGCACAAACATAACCTTAAAATCAACCATTTTTATATTTGAGTTCTCTAAAAAACGCCGACAACTGCATTTTAAACAACAAAATGTAGCTACGAATTCATGGCAATATAATATACATAATATAATGGTATTTTACCGTTGAGTGGAGACTTTAAAGAATTCTTAATAAACGCTTTTACTAATGCTAAATGATGTTTAAATTTAGACTACTTATTAGTTTGATGATTATTATGATTATTACTGAATTGAAATGGTTTTCGCGTTAATCATTACTAAAATGTGTATTTATTGTATCTAACAGATACAATTTATATTTACAGGGACTGTATGAAATTTATTTCTTAATTCGGATTAACACTGTTTATTGGAAAACCGATAAAAACTCAACCCAGGATTTCCTCTCGAAATACACCCAATTTAAATCGCTACTGCGATACTTCTTTGGCGTAAAGGTTAATGAAATTCTGATGATACAGAAAAATGTTAATAACATAAAATATAAAGAAAATAAAAATACATTGTTTATAACACTTTTTAATGCTTTAAAAAGCTGTGTTTTACCTATAAGTTCAAATCCTTCAGTCACTGGCAAGATGCTTTGTGGTTCGATGCTAGCCTCGGCGGTTCCGTTAACTTGCAAGCAAGTTTTAGAGTTGGTTACTTCCTCATTGGTAACTGGCGCTATTTTCAAGCTGGTTCCGTAGTTTTTAAAGTTGCGAATTTGCAAGGTTTTAACCATGTTGCCGTAGTAGTCGATGCGGGATTGTTTATTCGGTCCATCGTACCTATTTAAAAAATTATTTTGCAAAAAAAATATTTCAAAAACAAAATTGATAAAACTATGGGCTATGACCTACATTAAAAAGTTCCACTTAAATATTTAAATAATCAAATTTCAAAGTTCCACTTAAATATTTAAATAATCAAATTTCAAAGTGGGACTTAAAGAAAGGCAGTCAAATAATTAAGGTTATATATGTGGCACTTTAACGCTTATTTCGTATAATTTCCGAAAATAATATATTATATACACTACACTAGGCCAAAAAAATCGACTATTTTTTTTGTAAAGTATATCGAAAATATTGTTTGGGATGACAAAAAAAATTATGGTGAAAGTTTGAGTCCATAATATTAATTAAGAGGTCTATCATCGCAATTTTAGATTTTTTTTTCCTGAGCGAGTTTTTGTCTCAGAACTCCCAAACCATTGAGTTTAACAAATTTGACTTAAAAATATTTTTTGAAGAAAATTGAATGCTCAACAAAAAAGGTTTGATTGGAATTTCCCGTCAGATGAACCGTTTTCTTACAATCATGCCTTAAAAATTTATATAGTTTTACAATTTGATCTTTTAACTTTGGAATTTTGTAATTCATGTAAAAATCAGTACCCGAAAAAAACCGATAAATATTCCTATTGGAAATCAAATGCTCTACAAAAAAGTCTTTTATCATTTTTGGCTAAATTCACTCCATCAAAATTTTAACCTTGAATAACACCATTGAGTGAATTTAGACAAAAATGTTGAGAGGCTTTTTTTGTAAAGCATTTTATTTCCCATAAGAATATTTATCGGTTTTTTATGGGTACTGATTTTTACATGAATTACAAAATTCCAATTTAAAAGATCAAAATGTAAAACTATACCAATTTTTAAGGCATGATTTTAAGGAAATGGTTCATCTGACGGAAAATTTTACATTAACCTTTTTAGTAGAGAATTTAATTTTCTTAAAAAAATATTTTCGAGTCAATTTTGTTAAACTCAATGGTTTGGGAGTTCTGAGACAAAAACTTGCTGAGGAATAAAATTAAAATTGCGATAATAGACCTCTTAATATTAATATTATGGACTCAAACTTTCACAATAATTTTTTTGTATCACCCCAAACCATATTTTCGATATAGTTTTCAAAAAAAAAAGTTGATTTTATTGGCTCAGTCTAATATACATACATATATTTTTTTAAGTATAAATGTCCTAATTTAGAACAATTGTATTATTTTTATAAAAATAAGCCAAAATTAGCGTCAAACTGCATTTCATCTAAATGTCAAAGTGGGACTTTGCATGTTGCAAAAATAACAGAAGAATATTAATTTATTAGAACAAAATAAGGAAAAAACAATTTTTAGAATATTTAAACCGTTAAATCATAGAAAAAATATTACAGTATTAATTATTCCATAGCAAACAATCCTAAAGTTTTTTATTTAAAAAATTGTGAAATAATATAAAAAAACAAATTCTCTTTTTGTAGATAAATAAACAATTTAATTTATCATACCTATTTAAAAAATTATGTAACAAAAAAATAATTAAAAAATTTAATTGATGCTTCATATCAAAGAGTCCCATTTAAATATTATTCAAATTTTAAAGTGGAACTTAAAGAAAGGCAGTCAAATAATTGAGGTTATGTATCTGTCATTTTAAGTATAAAGGTCCTAATTTGGAACATATTGTATTATTTTTAGAAAATAAGACAAAATTGGCGTTAAACTGACAGATAAATAACCTCAATTATTTTACAGCATTCCATATTTAAAAGTCAAAGTTTTTAATTAAAATCTTTAAAACGCATGTGTCAAAAACACAAATTTTAGAATATTTAAACCATTACATAACAAAGAATCCTAAAGTTTTTTTTTATTTAAAAAATTGTGAAAAAATTAAAAAAAAAAACAAAATTGTTTTTTAGATTAACAAACATTTTTTTTAATTTGTCCCAAATTAAAATTACTAAATCTGAAATCTTTTTTGTGTTAAAAACCTTTCTTAATCTAATCAAATTTGAAAAAAAGAATACAATATCTTACAAATTAATTTCTAGTTAAATTTACTATGAATTTTTATAGAAATTAAAGAAAAAAATAAAAGCTGATCTAAAAAAGTAGATATAAATGTGTGCACATGAAATATATTTAAATAATTATTTTGTATAAAATAACAATAAAAATTGTTAATAAATAAAATTAAGTTATAAACAAGTTGTTTCCAATAATTACCAGTTAACTTAAAGCCAAACTAACTAATTGATTAAGAAATGATTATTATAATAATTTAAAATATTTTTATTCTAAAAAATAAATGACCTAGTAAAAATTTTACAAAATTAATTTTCTATAAAAATAAAAAGATTATATAATAGAGAGTAACTTGTGCAATACAATTGTATTTTATTGTAAAATTTTAATAAACACTTTTAGCCGAAAAATAAAAATTCTTACAAAATTAGAAAAAATTTAAAGCATGTAAGTATAATTATTATTATTAGATATTTAGTCTTTAAATTATGGCTTATGATTTAAATAAATAAATACCTATTATAAAATATATAATATAAAACAAAATATGCCTTGTTTTTTGTGTATTTTTTAATTTTTATTTAAATTATTTTTAATTTATAATCCCAAATTTTTACATATTTTTTTATTTACACTAAAAATGTACTCTTACAATTAATTCCGACAACACAATTTGTATTTCGTTGTATTTATATATTTAATATAGCAAATAAAACAAGATAATCTTTGAACTTCCAATATTTTTGTTTTCAACCATACCAAAATTAAAACAAATAAAAATCAAAACACTCACCAAGCAGAGAAAGGCTCCTCCAATTCCGCGTACGGAATATAAATCGTCCCCTTAACCGAATAGGTCTCACTCCATTTTGGGGGCTGAACTGTGTTTTACAAACAAAAATAATCAAAACATAATTTATCTTATTAATTATTATACTTACCGGCCGCGGCAAGGCCGCAAAACAAAACAAGGGACAATTTAATTGTCCACATATTATTATTTCCTAATACTCTTACCAACAAACTGTTTGGAAGTCAAGAAGTGACTGAGTGAATTTCAGCCGTATCACTGAATATAAACTATTACGAGGTCAGTAATCTAAAAAGGTGCTGATTTGAAAACATCCCTAGACCTATGACACAGCTGATAAGTGCAGCGCGAAAACAACTTTTGATATACGCTATCGATTTTCGCTTTGTAATGCTCGAATGATGTCCCTAGTATCGAAACTTGTTTTCAGCGGCGGCTAAATCAAATCACAATACTCTTTGTGCGAACTTCTACCTGAGATAATAATCGTAAGTCAGTGCCGTAACAGGTGTAAAATTGGGTACCTAGGTAGTTTTATGCAACAGGAAAAAACTTTAAGTAAGAAGGTACAAGTGTAGGTAGGTACCTAACAAAAAAAGTAAAAAACTATCATTTACCAATTTTTAGATATCATAATTTAAAAAAAAGGTTGATTTTTTGAATCACCCTAATAAATATATACAGGGTGCGATAAAAGTGTATCGTGTATTCGGGGAATCTGTTTGCTCGAGCGAATTCTTAAAAGAACCCCAGTAGCACAAAATATTGGTCCTATATGGGGCGCGTCTTTGCCCAATATTTTATCTATGGCCAATATTGGCATAAAATGATAATTTAATATATAATTGCCAATGTTTTTCCAAGGTTGGTCCTATATTGGCATATTATTTTACGCCAATATATTAACTATAGTCAACGATGCTTTCGGATTTCTAAAAGTGATATGTAACGACACACGTTTGTTTCCAGGATATGTCTATACTAGTGGCGCAGGGAAGGTTTTAAGTTGGGGGGTGGCGCAACCGACTACCATCCTTATTGTTTAGCACCAAATAGGTGAAAATATTAAAGCGCATTCTTGCATATTACCGTAAGAATAACAAGGGTAATATGCGATTTCTTGTCTTATTAGCAATAAAATTCTTGTCTTATTTGTAGATTTTTTCAAAGAATTTGGAGGGTACATTTTAGATCAAGTAACCCCCCTCTCCCCCTTATCATTTGGGTGGGCATTGTCACCCCCCCGTTTGAAAACAAACGTTTGTCGACACGATCGTAACATGTCACTTTTCGAAATCCTACTACGTAGTAAGTACTAAAGTCTATTCAAATCCAAGCTGGACTAAATGTAAACAAAATCCTCCGAATCGACCAATAAGAACTCACAATCCGAGTCACACCATCAGAATCGGCCAATAAACGAGTGCGTCTGGGCGTTTTTTTTTAGTCCAGCTTGGATTTGAATACACTTTAGGTGGCTATCTTTTCTTTCTTTCAATTTCTCCCTCAACTTATATAATGTAAAACAATCAATGAGTCAATGAGGATTTCCAATATCGGTTATATAATGTCAATATTGGACCATGCTAGAAAAAATCTGACGAAAGATATATTGGCCCAATATAATTACGAATATTGGGCCAATATCTTTGTGCCACTGGGGTATTTTTTCAATATTTTTTTTAATAAAATTTATATTTTATCGTTTATAAATGCTCAAGCATTTATGAGCGCTTATGAGCACTTATGAGCGCTTTGCAAAAATTCTTCTACCTTAATATAATTTTGTACGCAGTTACCTACGGCACTGGTTAAGAATCTTAACTTAAGATCGTAATCTTGATCAAGTGTTCTAATGAAAGATTTACATTACAAAAAAGAATCTGACGTGTATAAACCAGATTATCTTTGCTGATTTGTGGAAATATTTCTGGTTAGGTACTCTATAAGTTCTGATAAGTTTTTAATAAAACTTTTTATACATTGTAATTAATAGGTACTATGGATGTCAATCCCGGGACCCCGGGATTTCGGGAAGAAAAAACCAGTCTCGAAAATACCGGACAAGATTACCTAATCCCGAGATTAATACCGATTTTGTATGCATATTACTTACGCTATTTCAAAATTAAAGTAATTAACGCGAAAGCCGACAACATTAGATGTTGTATTATATAATATATATTATATTGAATATTTTATTCAAAGAAGAATTCGTTAGTTATTGTCTAAAATTGATCTAACGTGCCAAGAGGCTAATAAAGAAAAAGATAGGTAATGCACGATTTTAATTTTAATACTAAAATAATGTAAAGGACCCCGCACAAAACTAATGGGAGTTTGGACCATGAAAATATCTGAATTTTGTTGTAGTTTATGATCTATTAATAAAAAGTTCTTCTGATACTAGAAAAAATATTGAACAGATTTCGAGCTATTGAGGTTAGGTCACGAATCTGAGAGGATTTTTATGTAACAAAATACGTTCGAGGCTGGGAGATGAAACTTTAGACGCACTCCTATTTTTGCGGTATTTTTTTAAAAATGTATAATCCTTTAAGTTCGTTTAAGAGTTTTTTTGTTAATTTTCCTTTTTTACAATAAAGGTTTTTGAATGTTATTTAATTTTTTTTTGGAACATCAAATCCCGGGATCCCGGGATTAGTAGTACAATTCTCGAAAATCCCGGGATTACGAAAACCTTTCGGGATTGACATCCCTAATAGGTACCCATTAAAAGGAAAAATCGATGGTAGTCGGGTTTTATTTTTTTTATGTAGAGTCAGGGGTGCTGATAATTAATCAAGAATACTCAAAATTTTCTTTCCGCGTCCCCTGTACATTGAAAAGCAGTAACTTTTGAAAAAAGTCTAGTACCTCAAAAAATCGTCCATTCGGTTATGTTTGATTACCGTAAGGTTTGGGATCGATTACTTTTAAAATTGGGCTATAATAAAAAAACAAAAAAGTGATTTTGAAAGCAATGCTCAACTTTGCACACTGCCTATAGAAAAAGGGCACATCATATAGGTGCGCAATAGGGTTTAACGTGTGTCTTAGTACATAATCAAAAGTATTAGAGGTCAAATTCTGAAAAAATGCACGGTTAGCGAGTTATGAGCCAAAAAGCAAAAAACTCCCCTTTCGGGGGATGAAATTTTGGGGACGCGGAAAGAAAATTTTGGGGAATATTCTTGATTCCTTATCAGCACCCCTGACTCTACATAAAAAAAAATAAAACCCGACTACCATCGAGTTTTCCTTCTACAATCTTTGTTTCCTGGACTAATATAAGTATAAACTTTAAAAATAAGAGTGTAATTCTTAGTAGTATGGCAAATCTTTTATTTATTGTTTCTTTTAAAATTCTTCACAATTATTTTTTTACTAATGTTTTGTCTTTTTGACTTGAAAATGTACGAATAATTTTTAAAAAAATACCAAGAAGGAACTGTAAAATTTAAAAGTATATATTTAAAAAAATGCCTAAGAGATTACATTTAAGATGGTCTAAAAAAGTGGAAGGTACCTCTTAATAAAATTAAGTTATTCTACTTATTATAATCTGTCCAATTACACTGTACAACAAAATTTGTTTAAACAAAGAAATGTCATATAGGGGGTTAAAGAGGACCATAAACCATGAAAAACCGGGTTTATAGTTTGTTTTTAGCAGTTTGAAAACTCAATTAAGTTTTTTAAGGTAGTTTGGAAAAATTAAGGTGCAATTTTTTCATTATAATTAAATGGTTTGCAACCTAAACCTTAGTTATGCATTTTTAAAAATATGAGATAATCTCCTGTAAAATAAATGACATCCAAATTTTAATAATAGCAAAATTTGAAAAGAATAAAAGGGTATTAATAATTAAAACATATTTATACTATTAAATAAATAAAACTATATTAAACAGCCATTTGACTAACAAAAGTGTTATCCTCATTCACATCACCATGTTTTCCAGGTATCCTTCCCGAATTCTATGAAAACACAACCAAAATAAATCACCAAGAATAAAAAAAAACAAAAAAAAACTTACCAAAACCTTTCCTCTATCCTCGATAATACCATAAGCGAAGTGATTCAGAACTATACTCTTTGGCAAAGCAACTCCTTGAAACCTGTAGATAGGCCCTCCACTAATATCCGTATCCAGCTTGAGAACATTGCAAACGGTAATCCGGCCCAAGTGATCCGTGTTTGTGACCATGGGGCCCCTAGAAATATCCACGTGGTGTCCGGCTTTGAATAAAGTCACCTTATTGTCGTTATGTGCTGCTATATCGGGGATTTGTTCGGTTTTGTGAGGGTTGCATTTGAATATTTCGAAGGCAAAGTCTTTGTCTACGTCCAGACATTCGATTGGATGGGCTTGTTGGCAGAATTTGATCATTTCTATTGACAATACTTTCAGTTCAGAAGTTGTTGGTTTCCAGTTTTCCAAGCCTAGCTGAACATCATACACAAAACTGCCAGATTTAACTAAAAACAGTATTGTTTTAGTAATTTGTATTTCTGAGGTAAAATAACTTTAAACGACAAATATTTTGATAATTTGACTAAATTTATAGTAGAAAATAGATTAAGGAAATAAATGGCAAATGTACCCTTGTGAAAATTTTTCTCTGAAAAAGTTTCAATAAGAAAAATAAGAGTTTTGAAAGTCTTACTTTCTCTTAAAAACTCTGAATAAGACTTATTAAGTTGGAATAATATTTACTAAGTCTAAAAAAGTCTGAATAATAGCAATAGTTGGGAGACTTCCAGAAGACTTTTAGAAGAGAAATGGTAGGTACCTAGGTATAGCTACAGCAATAAAAATGAATATCCGGAAATATTCAGAGAGGTTGTAATTGGTTATTGTAAAATAAAACAGAAAAAAGTATTTATTAACATTTTTGCTATTTTGTTATAAGCCAAGTTTATTGCATAATTACCTACACTGCGCGTCAAATTAACGCATAACAAGTAAAAAAAGGCCAACTCTAAAACGTCTTTACCAATCTTTATAAAATTTTATATCTCAGTTTACGTGTTTAAGGGTTTTTTGATAAAACATTCTTAAAGCCCTTTTATTTAATAATAAAAATGCTCGAAAAAAACTTTTATAGGGAAATTTATTTTTAAGTAAATAAAAAATATGTTGTGAAAGACCATATTTTTGTTAGTATACCCTGAAAATTTTTTACAAATCAAACGAGCAGTAACGAAAATACAGCGCTTCAAAATCGTCAAAAATGACCACTTTTCAGCAAAATAATAAAAAAGAAGTTAGCAACAGGTTTTTAGTCACAGGCTGAAGTTAGTTTTAAGTTAGTTGACAGTTGTCAAATGTCATACAATCATTAAAATAAAGTGCCTTTCTTATAAAATAATACTAAATGTGAAAATTATTTTATTATCTCAATACAAAAGTATTAAATAGTTTCTCAACGCCAATATTTGAAAAGTTTATATGAACATTGTACTGACCTTTAAATTTCGCCGGCAGTAAACTATAACTTAAATTCGGGCACGGACTCCACTGTAAAGTGCTCATAAAACATTTTCTTTACTTTCACTATGGAAAAACTGTTACTTTTCAAGAAATACATTTCGATTATAAAATATAAAAATTTGACATTTGACGGTAACACACAGATTCCCCTATTGTTTCATAGATGGCGCTCTATACAAATTTTTGATTCAAATCATTTTAAGATAAAAATAAGTATTTTTCGTAGAAAAAGTATATTATGCACCCCGTTTATTAACTTTTCTATACACTCATTAATTGAAGCACTCGCTCGCAAGCTCGAAAGCAAATTAAATTCGTGTATAAAATGGCGTTTATCAAACTTGATACATAATATACTATTCTTTGTGTTCTTTGTGTTTGCTTTTGCAATAACCAAATACCACATCTCTGAATAATTCCTGATATTTATTTTATATATATATATATATATATATATATATATATATATATATATATATATATATATATAAGTATACCTACCATTTATCTGCTAAAAGTCTTATTAAGTCTTATTAACTCTTCCAGAAGACAGAAGACCAAATCTTGCTATTAGTCTGACTTTTTACAACTTAATAAGACTTATTCAGAGTTTTTAAGAGAAAGTAAGACTTTCAAAACTATTATTTTCACTTTAAAAAAATTCCGCAAGAGTAAAGTTAGCCTTGCAGTAGAAATTGTGTCAGTGTTACCAACAATTAAAATAAAAATATAAATTACCTACCATATGCATATTAAATGAAATTTAAACTACACAACTTTAGAAACAAAAAACATAAAAAAGAATCAATATTATTATTATTATTATTACCATTTGGACTGGGAAAACTGTGTAACTGTAGATTGACATCATCTTTAAATGCATTTGATACCACAGCTCCCAATAGAAAACTGCATGTCCTCCAAAATGTCTTATTAACAACAGCAGGGTTAGGTATTTGATAATGTAAAAATTCCAATTTGCAGGAATCAGGCAAAGGTTTATGCATATGCCATAATGTTTCGTTATTTAATAGTGCTACAGCAGCCCTATCCACAAATTTGTCTCCCAAATCTACAAAATTAACATTTAAACTTGAATACACCCATAGCTAGATTTAAATGTCTTAACAATCCCTAACATGTTAGCATATTCCCTATATGGTTGAATATGGAATTCTATTTTACAATGGATATATATGTATTTAAACGAAAATTGCAAATTAAACGATATAGATTCCCCTATATGGTTAAATATGGATCTATATGTTAATAATTTTTGCATACCCAAACCATATTGGGCCAGATAGAGCTCCAATATGGTTCAATCTGAACCTATATGGCAATCCATATAGAAATCACTTTTCTATATGGTTTTCCATATATGGAATTCTATCTGGTTCAATAGTGCAATGCCTGTTTCAAATTCCTATATTGAACCAGATAGAACTATATAGATTTTTATTTTGTGTATCTACCTATATGGCATTTTTACATAGTTATAACTGTTTTAAGAATGCAAGATCTAAATAGGATAGGTCTTAAAAATATTAAGTTGAAGTTAATTAAGTTGAACTTAAGCTAGATTTAAGTTACTTATAAGAATATTAACTTTAAATAGATTTTAAAAATATGATAAATATAGCTGTCTTAGGGCCAGTTTATCAAATTTGCAGTTAGTTATCTGGTAGATAATTTCAGTGGATACCATTGTTCTCACAACGATTGATATGGATTTTAACTGTCAGATAGACTAAGTGAAACTTAAGCAAAGATTGATAAATCAGCCCTTAGGAATGCCAACCATAAAAATATAAAGTATGTAAGTTATGTAGATATAACTGTAATAAGCCAAATTTAATTTCAATTCAAGCTAGATATAACCTTCTTAAGAATGTTTATATTACTGTCTTAAGAATGTTAATTTAAGCTAAATAAAACTGTTTTAAGAATGTTAACTTAAGCTAGATATAACAGTGCTTGGAATGTAAATTTAAGCTAAATTTTTGTTGTATGTTACATACGTTTGGCGCAGTCATAAGGCGTAGAAACATTCTTGTTCATGATTAAACTGGCTTCTGGAGGTCCCTCGGTGTGAACATCAATTTTCTCAATTCTACCGACATTTTCGCGTTGTCTTTGTTTTTCAGCGGCAAACAAATCACTTTGTCTTTTACATTCTTCAGATACACTGCTTAAAAATCCTACAATACAAAGATATGAAATATAAAGGCTACATTCTAACCTAACATATTTACTTTTAAGGTTAATATTTATTAACTGCTGTTTCGCTATCGGTGCTCCTAGATATTTCGATAAACTGTTTAAAGAACTCATCTTTATGTTACAATAATACCATCAAAGTTATTTTGGGCCTTGTTTTATAATTTTTTAAATTCACGAGATTGTCAAATTTTTAAACAAATTCCCATTAGATAAAAGCACAGAACATAAGTACTGCATTTAGGCAACCCAGATGTACGCAAAGTATTGTAATTGCTTATCAACAGAGTAAAACTAGCTGCGCCATCTATTAAACAGTAGCCAGACTATTGTGTAAATCTTGAAGTGACCAAAATTTTAGGTTGGTAGCAGTGTAATTTGACATTTCGGCATTATTCTTGAATTCCGCACTGTCATTTGATTTGCAGTTTTTGTGGTAATTTGTGAAGAAAATACGTAAAAATGAGTTTATCAGAGCTGTGTGGTATGTCAGATTTTGACGACAAAATCAATTCTGAATATCGCGGCGATTTAAACACGTTCTGTGGCAATTTTACTAACAATTTGGAACTTGGTGTACCCCCATTTTCAAACGTAAGTGTAAATATTTGTCATATTGGGGCTAATGTTGTGTTTTTAGCCTGCCAAAAATTTCGCCAGTGTTTCTAAAGATGAATTTGGACGTGAGATCAAAATTCAATTTGATCATGGTACCACAACGTTGGGTTTTATGTACCAGGGGGGTGTTGTTTTGGCTGTAGATTCTAGGGCTACTGGGGGTCAATTTATTGGATCTCAGACCATGAAAAAAATTGTAGAAATCAATGATTTCTTATTAGGTTTGTTATATTCATTGTTGTTAAGGTTTACAGTCGGCAAAGCTATCAATATTTTCAATAGAAATGGGATTTTATAATATCATGGTTAAAAACATGGTCAGTCTTTTATTCTCTGGTTGAGTTTCAGTTTATCAGACAAATATAGAGATCATTTTCAAAACAACCAGACAAATGTATCTAGATTAATTTTTGATATTTGATATTTTTTAATATTTGCAAATCTAGTTGCACAAAATGTTACTTAATTTATAGATAGATTTTGTGTTTTTTAGGAACATTGGCTGGAGGTGCTGCCGATTGTGTATACTGGGACAGAGTCCTAGCAAAACAATGCAGAATGTATGAACTTCGTAACAGAGAAAGAATTTCTGTAGCCGCAGCCTCAAAGTTAATGTCCAACATGGTATACAATTACAAGGGCATGGGTTTATCAATGGGTATGATGTTGGCAGGATGGGACAAAAGGGTAAGTTTACAAAAAATGCATGTTAATAATAAATCTATCCTCAAAATTTAGGGACCCCAACTGTACTACATTGACTCAGAAGGAACTAGAACCCCTGGAAAAGTGTTCAGTGTTGGTTCAGGTTCCATTTACGCTTTTGGTGTGCTCGATTCAGGTTACAAATGGGATTTGACAGATGAGGAAGCTTACGATTTAGGGCGTAGGTCAATTTACCATGCCACACACAGAGATGCTTACTCTGGAGGTATTGTCAGGGTATACCACATGAAAAACACTGGATGGGTACACATTGATAACACTGATTGCATGGAACTACATTATAAGTACCAGGATGAAAAATTGCAAAAATCCAATGAAATTGCTACTAAATAAGTTCTTTATTATAATTTTATTAACATTATTTTGATAATAAATCTTTTAAATAGGTAAAATTGTTTTTTTTATTATAATCAAAAACAAATATTGCAAAGACTTGTTAAAAAATTCTCAAAATATTTTATTTTTTTAATTTTTGGTGTCAATTTTTCGTTTTCTTATTACTAATAATAAGAAAACAAAAAATTGACACTAATAAGTTATTAGGAATTTGTCAAAAATTTGGAGGTTAAAAGTTCCTAAAATACAAAAACCTTACCTTTGATGAAATATGGGGATGAATTTACTGCCCAAAAGAGGCATATTTGCATTTCCAGCGTACAAATTTTAGATATTAAAAATACCAAGGTATATTAAGTTGTATAATCCATAGAAATAACACTCCTGTTAGTGGAGTGTTATTTCTATGGTATAATCTGTGTATTAACATACAATACCAACATAATCAAATGTGTCAAATTCTGAATAAAAAACGAACTTAACATATACCCAGTGTTGCCAACCGTAGCGGAATTCCGCTACGCATAGCGGGATTTACCCCCAAAAGCGGCGTAGCGGCGGTGGAACAAAATGATGGCAAAACGTAGCGGAATTTAGTTTTTTTTAAATACGTTTTAGTAAAACATTTAAAACACTAATTTTTTTTCTTATATTGATAGTTTGTTCTGTTTGTTTATTAAAAACATTACATTTAAAAATATTAAAATAGTGTTTTTCTTAAAAATTACACACAATACACACACAAGATATTTAATAAACGTAATTTTTAACTTTCGGTCTCATACACCGAATCGACTAATGGCGTTTCAGAAAACAGTGAGACTAATGAAGGGTTAAAATCTTTTGTGCTTAGCTTTATTTATAGATTTCCTTTCGTCCTTTCTCCCGCCCTCCCGTAAAATGCTATATATAGCCGCCGTAGGATTTATAAATGCTACCGAGGCTTGCGTATTGTTTATCTTTTACGGGCGGGCGGGACTTCCAGCGTTAGAATATTTTTGTTTTGGTTTTATATAGGGATTTTTTGTTACCTGTTTTTTATATTTATTAGGTACTTGAAGAAAGTATTTTGATTAACATTTCTTGTCTTTATTTGCATTAAAAAAAAATTGTATCCAAAGTTTGGATTCCAAACTTTAAGCCAAAATAGAGCGGGTGTAGCGGAATTAGGATAGATTCGGCTGTAGCGGAGCGTAGCGGAATTTTGATATTGTAGCGTTATTTGTTATTTTCGAGTTGGCAACACTGCATATACCTAAGATGTATGTAAACATGATTATTTGCAAGTAAAAGTTTCACTTACTTTTGTTATTTTATTCCTATTTCTAATAAAAACGACATTTTGAATGAGAAAATTTTAAAAAAAGTAATAATAAAAAAAAATTAATTTAGGTGCCTAATAGGCACTGCCTATTGATTTATTTTTTTATTGCTGTTTTATTCAGTTTCTATGCAGTATTATAATCTAAATAAGTTTATTTTTTTTAACCACACTTTTTCCAATGTGACATCTGTCAAAGAGTTTTAACCTCTCTTTTTCCCAATTTTCATTCAATTATAATACTAATGTAATACATGTAGGAGCTCCTACTAGTAGATACAAAGATTTACACTAATGGACAAATATAGAGAAACTTTTTAAAATTTATAATATGTTTTAATTATAAAGTGAATAAAATTATTTATATAATATTTGATATACATAAATTTAGGTTGTTATGTCTGTTAATTAAACAGTTTAAATAAGTACACCATACAAGTTTTATACATTTTTATTTTTTTTAAGTGGACAAATGTAGAGAAACTTTCTTAAAAATAATTATAAAATTATTATAAGTTGAATATAATTAAAACAATTAATAATGTGTAGAAAACCCATTGTTGGTTATTACTTCCTGGCATCTTTTAGGCATTGATCCTAATAATTTTTGAATTGTTTGATTTTCCATATTTCTCCAGCATTTTTTTAGTCTTTCGATCAATTCTTGCTTGTTATGAATTTCTTTTTTGTGAACATGCCTGTACAGTTCCTCCCAGAAGTTCTCAATGGGATTTAAATCCGGACTTTGAGGTGGAAACTCCATAACCTTTATTTTTTCTCTGGTAAACCATTCATTTACGATCCCGGCCTTGTGCTTCGGATCATTATCCTGTTGGAAGATCCATGTTAATGGTAAATTTTCCTCGGCAAATGGCAACATAACATTTTTTAGTATATCCAGATACACAAAACGATCCATTATACCTTCAATTACGTGTAGGGGGCCCATACCATATCCTGAAAAGCAGCCCCACACCATAACAGATCCACCTCCATGCTTAACCGTTGGTTTAGTGAATGCTGGGTTAAATCTCTGACCCACAGGACGATGTACCCAAGCCCGACCATCAGATCCAAACAAGTTAAACTTTGATTCGTCCGTAAACAGTCCTTTTTTCCAATCATTGTAAGTCCAGTTTAAATGGGTTCTGGCAAATTCGAGTCGGGCTCTCTGGTTCTTTACACTAATTAATGGTTTCTTAGCTGATCTTCTGCTAAATAGTCCAAACTCTCGTAATCTTCGTTGTACAGTTTTATAACTAACCGTTGCTTCAGGAATATTCTTTAAAATTTCATTACTTGTCCAGGTAGGATTACGCTTGGCCAACCTTTTGAATCTTTTGTCCATACGCCTAGTAGTTTTTCGTGGTCTTCCCGGTTTTTTAATGGATTTTAAAGAATGGCGAGCTCTATAGTTTTTAATTGTTTTAGAAATTACACTTTTATTCAGATAAAAGTTACTTGAAATGACCACTTGCTTTATTCCACTTTCGTAAGCTTCAATAATTTTCTTTTTTAAATCTTCTGACAAATAAACTCCTCGAGGCATTTTATGTATTAATACTTTGCAAAATACTTCTTTGAAGATCGATTAATAACTGAATTCATATGAAATATTTGATATATAAAAAAAGTTTCTCTACTTCTGTCCAGCAAAAAATGAAAGAATGTCGAAAAAAATAAGAGTAACAGTCGCAGGTAAATAATTTTTTTATACAGGATGTCTATTCATAATATTATGTATACAGTGAGGGTTGCGCTCATTTAATTCGTTTATTAAAGAAAATATGAGGATAATTTAAAAGTTTCTCTACATTTGTCCATTAGTGTATATATGTTCTATAGAAATCCATTCTTTATATATTTACTATCTTTATTTTCATAAATTTATAGATGGTTTGTATGACATTATAATGTTTAGATTATTACATTGTGCAATCCTGGTTGCATATTATGCAACCAGGATTGCACATAATCTAAACATTATGTCATCCACAATCAGGGTCCACAATCCACCCAATTGTGATGTCATCTAAATTTAAAACCAACCGTAGACTACCCCTAACCAAAGACGTCTTCGAATCGAAGACTTCGATCTTTAATCCACTGAAACGTCATTTTAATTCAAAAATAACCAAAAAACAAAAACTGTCATTTAATTTTAATGTCAACTTGTCACTTCGTCAAACAAATTTACTTTTAAAATTTATCATGTGAAGAAGCGCAGTGACAATAAAAGTCAAATAGCGGCGCGTTGCTCAAGAAGTTCCCCGTCCAGCCTGACGTTTCTCGCCACTCGTACGCGTCACTTTCATCCTCATTCACGTAGTATACGATGGCAGCAGCAAAACCGCAACTCACCTGCGAGCCTGCATGGAAAAAATTGCAGGAATACTTCGAAGCAACTGGCAAAGACCTTAACATCAAAGATCTATTTGCAAAAGACTGCGGCCGTTTCAATCAGTTCAGGTAAGTTAATTTTAAAATCGACCGGTTACTCGCCGTATAACCTTTGTTTGACCTTGCATGTTTTATTTTTGAATTTTGAATGTTTTTTGCAAACTAGGCCCACTAACAAAATGGCATTAAATCAACGCCAACCATAAAAAACTACAGAAACAGAATTTTTTTTCTCATTACTTTTTAACATAAAATTAAACACATACGATAATAATAACATTAAATCAACGCCAACCATAAAAAATTTACAGATATATTATCGTTTTTCTCATTAAACGTCACTTTTTAACATAAAATTTAACACAGATACATACGATATTAATAATTACATTAAAAAACGATTAATAAAGACATATTTTTTCGTAGTTTGACCCTAGACACGCCAAATGACGGCCCAATTCTTGTGGATTACTCCAAAAACCGTCTGGAGAAACAGTGTTTGGAGTTATTGTTGGATTTATGTAAAGCCAGGGGTGTTGAAGAGGCTAGAACAGCCATGTTCAGTGGGGAAAAAATAAACATAACTGAAGACAGGGCTGTGTTACATACAGCTTTACGTAATCGCTCAAACAAACCCGTTATGGTTGATTGTAAAGATGTTATGCCTGATGTGAATGCCGTTTTGGAACATATGAAACAGTTCACCAATTTAATTCTCTGTGGACAATGGAGAGGGTGAGTAACAAATATATGTAGTTGAGCAATTTTTAAGTGTAACAGATAAAATATCCATAAAAGGATTAAAATACCTTTGATTCAATCAATACTTAATCATTATTGTTTATTGATTAATATTTTAAACTCTTCAATAATCCGATTTGCATTTCTAGGAAATAAACACTTATAAGCAGTATTGATAGTTAATGCAACTTTTAAGTGTATATAATCAATTTAAAGAAAAAAATATTTAAGCTTTATAAATCAATTTGAGATAAATGAAAAAGGAACTTTTTTATGTAACATTTTTTTAGAGGACATTCATTAATAATTATTACATTACATAAATTGTGGTTTATAATCAATAATTCTTTATCAGAAAATAAAATCAATTGGGCCTTGAACTAATGTAATGCTCAAAACTGTCACAAATGTATCTAAATTTAGAAATGGTAGAAGTTTTAATAAAGAAAATCAATTTTTACATCTGTGGGAAAGTCTGATTAAATTGATTTTTGTGCTACAATGCTACAATACATGTCAACATCATGAATTTATAAGGGTTTAAAAGGAGAATTTTGCTTATAAAAAATTCAACTATTTTTAAAATATTTATATTGAATTGAATTTAAATAAAGGTACCTATAAAAACTTTTGTGCTAATGGTATTTGTAATATGAAAATTGTTTGGTGAATTTAGATATTTATGAATATTTTCTTATGCTTTAATTATATCTATAATTATTATTATTGTTTTAATTTTATTATGTTTATAAGCTTTGAAACAAATTTTAAATTGTTCTTCATTACTTTTATAATTTGATTTTTAAATTGCCAGTATTATATTATATATCAGTGTTATTAAAAATAATATTTTTAAGAACCTAGGTACCTAAAGGCATTTAAACATGACTGAAAATAAATTTAAAAATATAATAGTTTATAATAAGCCATATAAATGAATTCATAAGTTTTAAGACCTGTGATACAACAGTTATATTATTTATTATATTAATTTACTAAAATTAACTTAATATATTTTCTTATACACTTATTGTCGCGACACGTCGTGGATACTACAAAATGTCGTGTGTAACTTTTCAGTAGGACGAAAAAAGTCTATAGAAAAATATTAAAATTGTTTTTCCTATGCTCAAAAATTCCCATTTTGACATTTGAATACAAATAATTATGTTTATCCATCTGTTTAACGTTAATTTCGTCTTATGACAAAATTAATAATTTATTTGTATTTTTTATGTATAAAG
Source organism: Brassicogethes aeneus (assembly GCA_921294245.1). Taxonomy (NCBI): domain Eukaryota; kingdom Metazoa; phylum Arthropoda; class Insecta; order Coleoptera; family Nitidulidae; genus Brassicogethes; species Brassicogethes aeneus. The sequence continues at coordinate 13,414,378 of OV121133.1, forward strand.
TTCTTAATTTGAAACAAAAAATACATAATACTATAATTATTAATAATTATGATAATAGGTATGCTCGATAATATGTATTTAGTATAAGACGAAATTGGCCTTAAACTGACAGATAGATAACCTTTATTATTTTATTCAAATTGGTTCTTTATCAATAAAAAAATAATAGTTAACTTATATAAAATAATTCAAATAAATAAGTATGTATTTAAATAAAGAACCTATTATGGGTTATAATTAAAGTGACCAAAAAATAACGGGACATTTTGTGTAAATTAACCTTAATTACAAAAATAACGTCAAATTTACAATTTGCATTGTATCATTGTGTCAATTTTGTAATTAAGGTAAATTCATATGATATTGGATATCCAAAATGTCCCTATTTTTTTTTTTGACAGAATCTGGTCACTTTAGTTATAATATACATATATGCATACATGTATAAGAAACACAATCTTGATTATATAAAACAAAGTCACAATGTCAATGTCAAAACCGTATTTAAAAAGGTTAAGATATATTTAAAAATATTTAAAAAAAATTAATATTTTTTATAAAACACCTTTACAGCTTTTTTGGGTGGATTTTAATTGTTGGCTCAGCAGCTTGCATAACATTTTAATAGTAGGTATATTATGTATCAAGTTTTATATACGCCATTTTAGTTGCGAGTTTTATTAGGCACGAGCGAAGCTTGCGAGCGAGTGTTTAATAAAAACGAGCGTCTAAAGAGGTTTATAAAACGAGTTGCATACTATACGTTATCTGCGACGAACAGAAACAAGAATTTAAAGCCAATTTTAATTTAAAAATATTTGACATTTGAAAAATTTAACCTCACTTCTTCGCAATTTATAATAAAGCTAACTTCAGCCCGTGACTAAAATTCCCAAAAGCCACTGTTGTTAACTTCAGCCCGTGACTAAAACGCCATAAAGTGTCTGCTCTTCAATGTAGGAGTAGATAAAGATTATTTTAAACCCTAAATTTCTTGAAAAGTAGACTGATTGATTTTTGCATATTAATAAATTATATTGCCAAAGCAATTGCATAATAATAATAACAAATAATTTAAAGAATAATTTTAATTTTTACCTAGACATTTTTATTTCAAAATTTAATTGTATTTTCTATTTTTATTTTTTATATTTTAATTTTATTAATCAATCTTTTAAAATATTTACTTAAATTCAAATATTTTAAATGTTTATTAAATTTTTTTTTAACAATAAACAATTAGGATAATGCTTTTTATTTAGATAGGTAATTATGATTATTTAGACTAATATTGTTATTTACTTATAATTATTATTTTATTTGTTTTTTATTAGGTTTAAAGGTATTTAATGTATTTCTTTATCTGATATCCAAAATGTTTGTGATATTAATTTATAAACAATTATTATTACTAAAAACCCAAAAAGTGTTTTTTTGTTTTTTGTTAAATAGAATGGAAGAAAAGTTTTTAGAAACAATAACAATTTCGTATATTTTTTAATTTATTCTTTAGTTATTTTAATTTTCACTTTATTCTATTAATTACATAGTTATTACGTTTTTTTCTATATGTTTTGTACCGTTCTTAATGCATAAGTAACTTTATGAAATTCTAAATAAATATTTTTAAAAAACGTCCATTCGTCATTTTGTTTTTTTTAGATACTCTGGAAAACAAATCACAGATGTCGTGAATATCGGCATCGGCGGCTCCGACTTGGGCCCCCTGATGGTCACCGAAGCCCTGAAACCCTTCAACAAGGGCCTTAAGTTGCATTTCGTCTCCAACATCGACGGCACCCACATGGCCGAAGTTCTCAAGAAAGTCGATGCCGAAACTGTGCTTTTCATCATCGCGTCGAAAACTTTCACCACTCAAGAAACCTGCACCAACGCCAAATCCGCCAAAGACTGGTTCTTGGGTTACGCCAAAGACGTAAGTATACGTTTTTTGACTTTGCCAATATCTTTTGACCTGAAACTAGGGTTTTAAAACTTCCTGAGAAATTGAGCCGGTTTTTTCCGGGGAAAAAATTGGAAAAACTGAAATTTTCTGAAAAATTGACTTTTGCATTTATTTTCATTTTATTCAAATGGTTATGCGAAAAAATGCAAAAGTCAATTGTTCTGAAAATTTCCAAATATCTGTTCACTGATATCAAGAAAAAAGTGAATTTTCAAATCTGATTATAATTATATAATACATAATTATAATAATTATTCCTATTATTATAATTCAGTAAGAATTTTCTACCTAGATGCAAAAAAACAAACACGGTGCTGTATTAATATAACTATTTTTTTATTTGAGACATCCATATATAAAATTATAATTTTGTTATTTTAATTAATTAATTAAATAAGATAAAATATAAATTGTCAATTTGTTATAATGGCAAAATTAAGGTTTTAAACTAACTAATATTTTAAAAATGCAAAAAAAGTTTTTGGAGATATCCAAAAAAATATACTGTAATAATAAAAGCCATAAACATGATCCTCTTTTGTTGCTCAGGTACCATGTTACTATTAGTTTCATTTTATTTCAATGTTTTTTTTCATGGATGACTTGACAGAATAAATTTTTGTAGTTATTATTGTGCATTTTTCTATTTAAAATTTTTCAATAAAATTTGGTATAGGGTCGTTTTGAAGGGTGGTGAATCCAGTGCCGTGCTTAGATTTTGTTAAAAAAAATGGCTAATATGAATTCTTAAAAATTACTCTTAAAAACTGACATAGTAGGCCTTGTATTTTGTAAAAATATGGCCTTTTTTGCTCCAAAAATACATTTTGACAAGATCTACACTTTAAAACAAATCCGGTTAAAATCGCACAATAAATAAAGATTTTACAGGGGTGAGTCACAAACAAATGGGTCACACTGTATATTAGACTGGGCCAAAAAAATCGACTATTTTTTTTGAAAGAAAATCAAAAATATTGTTTGGGGTGACAAAAAAAATTATTGTAAAAGTGAGTCCATAATATTAATATTAAAAGGTCTATCATTGCAATTTTAGATTTTTTTTTCCTGAGCGAGTTTTTTGTCATACTTATTTTTACATGAATTACAAAATTTTAAAGTTAAAAGATCAAATTGTAAAACTATGCCAATTTTTAAGACATGATTTGAAGGAAACGGTTCAAGTTACGAAAAAATTCATTTTGACCTTTTTTGTAGAACATTCAATTTCCTTAAAAAAATATTTTTGAGTCAATTTTGTTAAACTCAATGGTTTGGGAGTTCTGAAACAAAAATTAGCTCAGGAAAAAAAATCTCTTAATATTAATATTATGGACTCAAACTTTCACAATAATTTTTTTTTGCCACCCCAAACAATATTTTCGATATACTTTACAAAAAAAAATAGTCGATTTTTTTGGCCCAGTCTACTGTATACAGGGTGTCCCAGAACTCGCGCCACATAGAAAACCGGAACGTGCCGAAAGTAACGTGAAACACATATTTGAAAATTAAAATTGTCTAACGCAAAGGATAAACGAGATAAGAATAAAAAACGATAGCCAATCCCAATAGATGGCCATAGGGAATTCTTTAAATTGCTAGGATACTTAGGTTGCATTGTTGATAATAAAAAATATGTAAAATATTTGGTCCACTGGAATCCAATTCATTGTGACACTGCTGTCAAACTCCTGTCATTAATATTATATTAGGTTATAAATTAAGTTATTATAAATAATGTTTTCCTTAGATGATTATACTGAAATGATAATTATTTATTTCTTTAGTGTGGGCGCAACGCCAGGGAGACAACGCGAGTTTTTTCCTAGCCCTTTCCTAATCGTTATTTTAAAACATTGGCGTTCTGAAGTATAAGTCATAGATTAATAACCTCATTTTTAAAAGCTTTTGACAACTTAGTAAATACAGTTGGCCAAAAGATTTTTAAATGTTTTTAATACAACAATGTTCTATCGTCTCCTAGCAATTTTTAAAGCTCTTACGTTTAACCTAGGCGAGAGCTCTCGGTATTGGCTGCCGCTTTTTTGCTCTCATTCGATTACACTATTACCTAGAAATTTTTTATTTTTAAATTTGGCATCTCCATTGCTATCGGCACGCCCCCTTTTTTTCTGTGGCGCGAGTTCTGGGACACCCTGTATATATAGTTTAAAACAGACTTAAAAAAAAAGAAATGTTTTCAATTCTCCAAACTTTGGCAGAAAGTCATATAATGTATCGCCCAAACTTCTTGGAGTCAAATTAACAAACCTCCAAGTAATAGTCCGAAAAATGTCCTGCTCAATCGAACCTCGAGTGATATTTGTTGAGAAAATTCCACGAGTAAATAAATTAAGTCATTTTTGTGTCACTTTGGCATTTCTCTATACAGGCTATGTTCCGTAATTTACTGTCAGTACTGTCGGTACTGAAAACGCATTCCGAAATCCACTTTCAGTTACTGAGCTCAGTGGTAAATACTACCCTTTTATAAATGTACGGCAGATTAATTTTACTGAAACAACTGGGGCTGTGGCTCCAGTAAAACACATAACCAAACTTTTAAACAAAAAATAGCTGTCAAATAAAGTGAAGGACACGGTCTTATATACAGGTCCTGCAACTTCGCCCAATTTCAATAGGAAAAGTGACCTCTCTAATGAGACACCCACCAGATGGCGCATCGAGTTGGGTGGTAAACCATAGATGTTTAAAGGTCGTTTTTACCTTCTTTATCTTTGGGTTTTACAATCGTTAAATAAGCTCTCTGGTGGATAATTTTCTTGGATAGAAGGTTTCTATGAAAGTTATCCGCCAAATAAGCTAACTTAATCTAACGATTGTAAAACTGGCTCTAAGTCCTTAAAGTCTATGGGATAAAAGTCAAATGAACTACCTACTTATGTTCACAGCTGTGTTAAGAAACATAACCTACATTTTTATAAACAAGCTTGTGTGTTTTGTTACAGGGAGTTTTTACTTATTGTTATTGTGATATTCGTTATTGTTATATTATATTGTTCTATTTTTTCTTGTTATATTTGTTCTTGTTATATTTGTTCTTGTTATATTTGTTTTTGTTATATTTGTTCTTGTTATACATTTGTATTTGTGCTTTTTAATAGACATGAAGTCCTGTGTTGTGCCAAAATGTAACCAGCAAAGCCATCGTTCCGGCATTAAAATTAAGCGGTCCATGTTTAAAGTGCCAACAAATAAGGAGCAGTTAAAAACATGGCAATGTGCAATAAAAAACATACTATTGAAACCTTCACATTTTGTATGATTAATTTATAATTAAGCACATCGTGTTGGTGAAATATATATTATTTTAAATAAACAATCAACCCATCCCCGCCAAGACAATAAAAAAATAGGTTATTAATAAATTAGCCAGAATATTGGTTGGTTAGTTTGTAAACTATCTAAAGCTTGGCTATGTTGTGTTACTAGAAATTTTGGTTTTCATATTAGCCAAATTGAATTGGATAGTTTACAAATTATCCAGCTATTCCTTAATAATTTCAAGTAAATTAGCCAAGACCCTTGGTTGGTTTACAAACTAGCCGCTAATTTAGTTAAAAATACTTTTTCAATTAAAATAGCTGACAGTTTGGCTAATTTATAAACTACCCAGCTACTTTATAAACTATCCATGTTTACACATTAGCCGTAACATATATATGATATACGTATGTATTTTATACATTAACATGTTTTACTTATGTACATGTTTGGTCTGGGCATGTGACGGCCGAGGACTTTGTGCATAGAGTATAGACTTTGTTGTCCTATTTTGTTAACGTAAATTATCCGAAACAAACTCACAAATATTAAATTTTTGAAAATGTAAACAAAACATAGAAAAAGAATTTAAAAAGTTAGGTTATGGTTATGCAGTAGTTCCACATTTAACTAAGTAGTAGTTTAATTGACTTTACCCCTTCGATCTTAGCGCCACCTAGCGGCTTGGCACGTTAAGGAAGCCACCTCGAAGCTTAAAGTTGCAGGACCTGTATATAAGACCGTGGTGAAGGATATAAATTATATCATATAATGGTATTTGTTAAATACCTATAGAACTAATTATTTCAATATTTATTGATAAAATATTACTTGAAAGTACAAGCAGCAGTGACGAAGGCAGGTCGGCGGGGAGTACGCATACGAAGACCCAGAATATGAAACTACCTACTATAGTACTACCTATAGGTAGTACCTAGAAAATGTTATATATTTGTATTCAGCGGACGAATTTAAGAGTAATTTTTGGTATTTGGCTTATTGTTGTGGTGTCAGTGAAATTTTATATTTCCTATTTTTCGACGCGGACGACGATAACATTCAATTTTCCATATTTCTCTGCCATAAACCAAACAGTATATTTCTTATAACTGTTATATTTAGGTATTTTTTATTTATGTTCTCTGATGTGCCGAAAGTAAAGTTTGTCAATTGTCAGTAAATCACAAATCATAACCTTGCGTAACCATTGTCACTTTCTGCTGCTACTGAGGCGCGTTCCAATTTCACTGTGCGTCAGTACTGAATAAATTACAGAACGGTCCTTTTCCGCTACGGACAGTAAAATTACTGACAGTAATGGCAGTAAATTACGGAACACAGCCACAATAATATATCTGTTACTATGAAGAAGGTAAATAGAAAAATATTCGCCAATTTTGCATTTTTTTTATTTATTTATTAAACCTTAAAAGAATTACAGAACGGTCCTTTTCCGCTACTGACAGTAAAATTACTGACAGTAAAATTACTGACAGTAATGGCAGTAAATTACGGAACACAGCCACAATAATATATCTGTTACTATGAAGAAGGTAAATAGAAAAATATTCGCCAATTTTGCATTTTTTTTTATTTATTTATTAAACCTTAAAAGAATTCCATATCAGGTACTTTAGTAGCAGTTAGTTTTTTTTTTAATAACAAATAACAAATATAAATTATTTACAAGTAGATATAAAATAATTTAAAAATATCACAGGATTTACACAGAGAAAGATTTATTATCTTATATTATTTCTTATTGATATATAGTGTTCTTGAGCCAGAGAAGTAAATTCTGTTGGTTCCTAATTTGTTCGTTGAACCATTTAAGGGCAGTTTGAGTAACTCTTTTTTTTTTCCTATTCCTTTATTTTTATCCGTCAGCAAATCGTATTTTTGACAGTTTTTAAAAGGTTTAAATTGACAGGAATTGTCAATTATATTAACTAATTATACTCTTTACTCGTGTTTTCACGATTACTACTCGTAACCGTAACCTCTCTATACAATTGTACTTACTCGTACTTTAAATTTTACGAAAACTCTTTTTAATACTTGTGCCCAGCTCTGGTAGTCAGACACGCGTTACTTAGATAAGTCAAACGTTTTGATATTGTGTAAAATTTTAATTAATACGCCTCTGGTTTGATGCCCTCGACATTTTCTTTGCTTAGCCCGCCGCAGTTGCCAAACACTTTGTCGCCCTCAGCACAAACGCCGAAAAGGTGACCGAGTTTGGCATCGATCCCGCGAACATGTTCGGTTTCTGGGATTGGGTGGGAGGACGTTACTCCCTGTGGTCCGCCATCGGACTCAGCATTTGCCTCTCTATCGGCTTCGACAACTTCGCTATGCTGCTAGAGGGCGCTCACTTCATGGACAACCATTTCCAGACTGCTCCTTTGGAGAAAAACGTAAGAAGAGTCCGCAATGTTTGAACAAATTATATAAAAAAACTATAATTAATCAAATTTTAACAAAATTTTATCAAAATAAACATTCTCAGATGCACTCTTCAAAATTGAATCTCAATTTGTTAAAACTCGCTAATTTTTTTGGGGATAAAATATTAAAAAAAGCTGCTATTTGCTAGTTTTAACAAATTTTAGGTCAAGTTTGGAAGAGTACCTACCTATTTGAAACAATTGTATAATTTTATTTGATGAAAATATACAATTTAAAAAATCAATAACATTAATAAATTTTTTAAATAATTTGTTCAAAAACGCTGACAGAAATATAACATTTCTGAAATAACAAAATTGTTTGTTGTTGCTAGTTTAATGTTCTTTAAACTGTTTTAGGCTCCTGTAATTTTAGCCCTTTTGGGCATCTGGTATTCCAATTTCTTTGGAGCTGAAACCCATGCCCTCCTACCTTATGACCAATATTTACATAGATTTGCTGCCTACTTTCAACAAGGTGATATGGAAAGTAATGGCAAATACGTTACTAAAGCTGGTAAAACGGTAAGTAAAACACCAACACTTTTCAAACCTAAATTTATCAGAATGGTACCTACTTAAAAATGTCAAAGAACAATTTAGAACACCAAAAATAAATTTAAAAGTACAAATTTACATTACCCCAAAATTAAGACTTAATTTATAAACACATTTTAGAATAATAATTTTAGAATAATAAAAACCATAAATGGAGACTTTATTACTTAAAAATATACAAGGTGTCCCTAAAATGTATGGCACGCCGTTTTAGCATTTATTAGATAAAAGTTTAGAGATTAAAGTTTAGCACTTAAATTATGTTTTAACAGAAATTTATAAAGTTAATTTTTTTTAAACTCAAAACAATTGTTAGTCGAAAAATATTTTTAAAATATATAATGCAACAGTAAAAATTTATGTTTAAAAATATTGAGTTTTAAAAGTTGTGGTTGTAATATTTTATTCTACAAAATTATTGGTTTAAATTTTTAAAGGGTCATTTAAATGATAGTTGATAAATTTTTAATACAAAAATTATCACATTACATTAAATGTAAGTTTTAAATTTTAAAGTAGTAATTTTTGGATTAAAAATTTATTGTAAAATGTAAAGTTATAAATTTTGTCTTAAAAATATATCACTTTAAAATTGTTAAAAATAAAAAATGTTGGTTTAAATTTGTAAAGAGTAATGATAAGTCGATAAATTTTTAATGCAAAAATTACCACTAAAATTTAAAACTAACATTTAAATGTAATGTTCAAATTTTTGTATTGAAAATTTATCGACTATCATTTAAATAACTCTTTACAAATCCATACATTTTGGTATATCAGTTTTTAAAGTCGATTGGTTACTTGATTTTTTAATTTATTTTCATCTTAAATGGGTGATTCTCCCAAAATGATCATTTTGCCAAGTAGAAAATTTTCAGAACAAAAATTGTTTATTTTTTCTGGATAATACTCTGACTGGCTTTAGTTTAAGTTATTATAATATAAGTACCCAGTGATCAAACACATTTTTTAATTTTAAGAGATTTATCGCATTTAAAACAAATAGTACTGCCAGAGGAATGATCATGGGGACAGAGGAATGACGCAAGCTTTTTGTTAAAGATAATTTATGTATTGGTATTATTAATTTATAAAAAAACATATTCTTTGTATTACAAGTAATATTAAAAACTTAAACATTTTTTGACAATTTGCCCGTTCCTTGCTCAAAAACATCAATATCTTTTTCAAACTGATAATACTGTATGCATTTATGAGAAATTATAATTGGTGAGGGCAATATGGATGTAATATCTTCATATCTCACATAGGAAATGTCGTTTTCATCTATTTTAAAGACCTGTTTCTTATTTAGTTTGCAAACTCTTAGATACATAACTCGTACCTCACCGTCTTCTTCTATATCATTCTGCGCAACAGCAACATATCTGTAGCAAATTTTTTTTGTTTTCAATTGAACCAATAAATATGTTCCAGTTCTAATATTTTGGCAACTCAGCTCCCCCTTGTTTTTGACACTTGGACCAGCTTCTTCATCATCTGAATAAACGTCAATAAAATTAAGCTTTATATGAGGAATTTCTTTTTGGGTCACAGATTTTTGTGATGTAAGTGGCATGTCTTCATCGAATGAGGATGTATTTGAAGCTTCACCTAGAGGTGATATACTTGTCGACTTGTAGATCAGTGAACCAAGATATAACGCAGAGTCATTTTCTCCCAAAGAACTTAGTGAATAAAAATTAAGCTGTACAGCTTTTTTTACCTGATGGACTTTCATAGTTCCTTTGAAATTTGGACATTCTTTGTTCTCTAGCCGTTCTGATAGTTTGGCGATATCGCTAGAGTCAATAGTCAGGTACTTAATGCCCTTAACATTTTTAGAAAGTGCATTTACTAAGGTATCAAAAGATGCGATATCATTGCCTTGAGCTACCAGTCGATCCGCTGTTCTTTTAGTGACCCCACCAATGCCATCTGGAGCACCTTTTCCGTGACCGGCCTCTAAGTAGTTCCAGGAAAAATTCTTAATTTTTGTATACAAACTTGGGAGTTCAACAGCAAGAAAATAAAACATCGTTTTATTACGGTATTGCGTCGCCGGGCTATCACTAACAAAATACAAAGTGTCAACAAGGTAATTTTCTTCAATGTATTTTAAAATAGGATCTAAGTGTGCCCATATTCCAGGTACGTTATGTTGAAGAGATTCGGATAAAGTGCAGAAACATTCTTTTTTCAGTTCTTCACCAGATTTTGTATACAAAACGACAGTATGGAGTGATATCTGCTGTCTGGACCCTCCAAAATGGAAAGATTGAACTTCTTCCGCATACTTTAAATTATAATTTTCGCTAAAATCCATATGGATTAATGCCTCATTACTCTTTAGTTCCTCTTTCATTTTTGTGATCCTTTTGTATTGGTGACGAGCCCTGCCCCTGTGTTTCAGATACTTTATGATATTGCTCTCAAACTCTTCTATTATCTCTGCTAAAGGGCATTCAAACTTTCGTTTTGTAATTTTACTTACGCTCTTTTCTTTTTTTGTTTTTTTATCAAAATATGTTTCTTTCTGCGAACACCACTTAAAGTAATGACCCTTGATAGAGGAATCTTGATCTTTATACAAAACCTTTTTGTATTTGCAGCAAAAGCATTCTCTAAGGAGGCATTTTTCTGTAGTATTTTCACAACAAAATGATGACATCACAGAATTTGGATCATGTTCATTTATCACCTTTAGTCGATTGAGAGACTGAATCAACAGAGACATATTTAAACATATTGAGCAACCGCAAGTGTCTCTCGCTGAAACCTTCCTTGAAATAATATAAAAAGGACGATTCTTACACCAAAAAGCATAGCTTATATATAAGCTATAGGCATAGTAGGGTGATGTTTTAAAAACTTGTTATGCAAATTTACCATGGTGTCGTTAAGATATCGTTTTTGCTTTATATTGCCATTTTTAGAACAATAATCTTTTTTTCCCGGACACATTCTACTATTAATGTCTGATGTTAAAAATTTCCAAATTGCATTAATTTTCTTGCATCTTTCCACTGCATGTCGTTTCTCAATATTCTTTGAGGTTTTAATCAATTTGCTACCTCTCACAATTTCTCGTAAGTCGTTTGTGATTTGGTACTTCTTAATTATTTTTCCCGATAGTACTTGTCTAAAAATTTGCTTTTCATTACCGCTTTTCAATTCTTTGTAATTTGTCTTTAATTGATCCTTTACGACCTCAGCAAATAAAAGTTTCTTGATAATATCTGGATTTTGATTCTCACGCATCGTTTCGTTTACTCTGGTTTTCGGAGAAAGTTGAACTTCACGCTTAGTGCGCTTCTCTTTTGTCAGATTCCTTAGTCTGTGATATTTTACTTTGTATTTTGTGATTTTTTTTTTAAGTTTTTCTATAAGTTCATTTTTCTCCTTGGACCTTCTGCTCCTTATTTTCCGATTTTTTGCTGCTAAACGTCTTCCTAAAATACTTTGTGGTGTATCTCTTGGAACATCATTTACGTTTTCCAAACGAACGGGACTAGGTGGTGGAGTATTTTCTTCCAGAAAATGATTTTCATTTTCAGTTTGCTTTTTTCTTAATCTATAAGTTGTAGAGTTTTTGCGCCATTGTTTTCTTTTCATACGTTGGTCTCTTTTGCTTAGCTCACTGATGGGTTGAACTATATTATTCTCCTTTTTTTTGGAATACTGATCACGCTCTTTTTGCCTCAACTTTTCTCTCCCTTCAGGATCCTGCTTAAGCCTTTCGTATCTTTTTTTTTCAGCTTCCCTTTTTTTCCGGAGTTTTTCTTCCCTCGACTGGGGCATGGTTGATAATCTAAACAATTTATTTTCATTGTAAACAAATTATACAAGGTATCCGGAAAATAGCGCACCCACAATATACAACGTTGACAAATTGGTTTCGAGTAGGGTTTAAAAATTGAATATTATTTTTATCGGGACACCCGGTATATATATATACAAGTAATTATTCTGTTTTCTATTTATCTTATCTAGTTAGTAAAAAAACACGTCTTGCAGAAATAATTACACGTTTACAACTAGTAGTTATGACTTGATAAGAAACCGTAATAAAATAATACAGTATATACTGTATTATTTTATTACGGTTTCTTATCAAGTCATAACTACTAGTTGTAAACGTGTTATTATTTCTGCAAGACGTGTTTTCTTACTAACTAGATAAGATAAATAGAAAACAGAATAATTACTTTGGATTAATTTGCACTTATTCTTAATGTTTTTGATAATATTATCAAAAACATTAAATTAATCCAATACCATTCCTCTGGCATATTCGGCATTCCTCTGGAACTATGGGTCCAGAGGAATGATACCAGAGGAATGACGATTTTGACGGTTTTGTTATGCTAAATGTAGGATGCTTTGTTTTTTCTAACCTCAAATATAGTCTATGAGTAGGGGTCCGCTAGTTTTACAGGATATAATTAAATGAAGACTTTAATTAAACATATATAAAGCTAACACTTACCAGAGGAATGCCTCACTCGCTTGTGACACTACTTTGAAGCACAGAAGTTTTGTGAAAATAGTAAAAAACAATAAAATTACACACCAACAATTAGTCAGCTTAAATTGTATGCTATCTGAACGGCTCTGTACCACAAGGCATAATCACCTAGCGCCACCTAATGTACTAATAATAAATCATTTAGATCGTCCAGAGGAATGATTATCAAACTCGGTTACGAAATTTCGATTTATATTATGGGGCACCCATACAATATTATTGTTTAATTGTTTGGGGGAGAGTTATAAATATGTAATAATTTGTAAAATAAATCATTATTTAAATGTTTTAAAATTGTTTATAGCTATTTTATTTTCTATAAGCATGAGAATATTGAGGGTTACAATCCAGAGGAATGATTTTTCTTAATCAAAAATGGTAAGAAAAAACTTATTTCAGTTTTATTTTTAATTCTATTTTGAAGGATGTTTTCGAAATACTTGAAAGTTATTTATTCTAAAAGAAAATACCAATGAATTATAGTATATATGTATACAAAAATTGGTTACATACAAAATGATCATTTCGGGAGAATCACCCAAATATAAACTTTAAAACCGGACAAAAATTGTTCGTTTGGCAGCACTTTGAACAATTGTTAAATTTGGACAAGAATTCGATTTTATTCTGTTAAAAATATGCTTTTTAAGGGACTTACTTTATGCATTGGTATAATTTGGTATAATGTTTTTTTAGTTAAACTTGTACTAGCCGACCAATGATTGTTGGTTAATGTATTTAATTAAAAAAATATATTCCAATTTGAATGTTACCAAGATATTGCGAAAAAACGTTTTTATCAATATGCAAATTTGCATGTTGATAAATGAGCAAAACGATAACGATAGCAGTTGTTAGGCTCCCATGTGGCAAAAATTGATTTTTTTGACCAGTGTTATTAAAGCGTAACTTAAAAATATCCATTTTGTTGCAGGGTAGGTTTTAATTTTATAGGGTAATTTATATTATATATTAATGCGCAAAATTAATAAATGACCATTATTTTGATTTGTAATTTCTTAAAAACCTCTAAAAATATAAACCTAGATAATGTTAGAGTGAGTTTGGCTTAAAGACAGTCAGCAACACTTTACTTGCGGCATGCACAAGACGTCCGGATGAATCCGGGCTGATTGATGGGCCTCTTCTGCGTTTCGCTCCTTTTTCTTTTCCTTGGTAAATTTATCGTAATCTTTTAGCTCCGCAAAATGTCGTATTCGTCATAATGCAGCTAATACACTCGTCAATTATGTTGCAAAGTAAGGCCGACAAAACGTCGCTAAAGTAGAGATGTAAAAACGGTTTTTTTCAGATCTGAAAAAAAAACTAAAAAAACGGTTTTTTTATTTTTTTTCAAATCCGCTGCAATAAAGCATATTCTGTCAATAAATAACATCAATCTTAAAAAATTCAATAATTTTTCAAAATGAAATTTTGAGTAAAATGTGTATTAATAATAAAGTGAAATATAGAATATTACATTTTTCATTATTGAAAATTTTGACCGAGACTAAAAAATCTGATTTCTTATTATTTGGTAGTTTCCACATAAGAAACCAATAGCAATGTAAAACTTCTACACTAATAGAAAAAATTAAAGGATAAAAAAAATTCCAAAATTTTCGGATAGCTGTATCTTCGTTAAAAATGGTCGTATTGGAGCCGTAAAAAAGCAATTTGAAGCTTGAAATTTCTAGTTTCCATACTCTACATGAATTTGAAAAATCATGAAAAAAAGTGCTTACTTTTTTTAGGACCAAATTAAACAAGCGCGGCCCTTATTGGTCAATTCGGTGGTGGTGGCGCGTGCAAAGCGCGAGACTGTATTTACATTACTAAATGTCATTTAGTGGCTAATTTTAGTCCACGAACTGGACTGGAAACAAAAAATTAGGCAAATGGGAAAAAAAACTAAAATATGAAAAAAAAAACATTTGAAAAAAACAAAAAAAAACGGACCGTTTTTTTCAAGTCGCATCTCTACGCTAAAGTATTTGAAATGCCGGCTGAATTACAAGTGTTTCTCTTGCACAGTGCAGAGGTTTATTTGGAAGTTTATGACAAAGCATATATTTAAGAAACTATGAAAACATTTTGAGGTTGAAAATATTTGCTATTTTAAAATATACTATAATTTAATTATTTTTTACAAATTGATTACACTAGTTTACAAGAATTTCCTCATTGAACCAAAACTACTTTTTCTAAGGTAAAATTTTGTGCTGATTCAGAAAATCATAGTGGTTTTCCTGGTTTAGCTCTAGATTTCGAGATTCGCATGAAATCTCGAAAAAATGCAATGTTACAGAACAATCACAAATTTTCAGCTAAAATTGTTATTTAATATTAGCATAATCCCAAATGTTTATAGCTATAAGAAGGAAAGTGTAATAAAAATTTTAAGGTGTAAAACTTACATTAGTGGTTTGGTCGTTAGGACCAAAAACAGTTAAAAAATCGTTTTCTTCTGAATTTAAAAAAAATCAACTTTGGTCCGATGTAAATAAAAAAACACTTTGAAATATAAAAAGTTGGCCCCCCTATATTCTAGAGAATTTTAATAAATAAATAACAAAAAAATAAAAAAAAACGGTTTTGATAATTCTTTTCCCTTATTAAATCTAAAAAAAATGTAATATTATAAATGATAACATTTTCATAATTAAATTCTCTTGAATATAGGGGGACTAACTTTTAATATTTTAAAATATTTTTTGATATACAGGGTGTCCCAAATTGGTTGTCCGTATAGGCTATCTCAGTAAATATAAATGCTAGAAAAAATTCGACCACGCAGATACATCGGTTGATGTTTTTGAATTTTCTCGATTCGCATTTGTTTGGGAGATATACCCATTTTTTAAATTTTTGTCAATTTTGACAAATGCTTGTAGTTTCGTTAATATTTGAGTTACGAATACAGGTTTAAAATATTATGTAGGCACTTTTTATCATAGAATTCATTAGTGTAGACAGATTTTTTTTAGCTCTTTTAGGTTAAGAGATATGACCCTATACGGACAACCAATTTGGGACACCCTGTACAGTGGACCAAAGTTGAAAAAATTGAAAAAAAATCGGAAAATAATGATTTTTTCTGACGTATTTTTCGTCATAGTGACAAAACCACTAATGCGATTTAGGACTGCAGTCCTTACTGCTATAAAGATTTGGGATTGATTTGATATCAAATAAAATTTTAGCTGCATATTTTTGATTGAATATTCTGAACAGTGCATTTTTGCGAGATTTCATGGATAACCCGAAATCTAGAGCTAAACCAGAAAAACTACTATTATTTTTGGAATCAGTACAAAATTTTACCTTAAAAAAAGTGTTTTTGGTTAAATGAGGAACAACTTTATCAAATTTTGTAAACTAGTGTTAAGGTAAGGTGGGTTAATTGTAAGATTGGGGTAAATGTAACATCTTGCGATAAAATTCTTACTTGAAGTAGTAAATAAAAGCAAACGAATAAAAACGCACGCTGTTGTCTTGGGTTGCATATCTAAGTAGAGAAATCCCGACAACTACTGCGCAGTACCACTTGGTTACTTAAGTACATAATAATAAATCGTTTTTTCCTTTTTGTATTAACCGCGTAGTCTGTTAATTCTTAAATAAAAAATAAAAAAAGTTTGCACACCTTATGATTATTAACGGATTCACACGATTTTACACCAAAATAATCCTATTTTTTTCCTCTTTTACATTAGCCCCATACCCACTACAAATACATTAATAGTGTAATGTAATTAGCTGCTAACACATTTGCCCCATTTTTCGGGGCAAATGCAATATGTTAGGAACGTTTAAAAAAAAAGATGTAATTTTTTAGCCCTTAGTTCCTAATGTTTTATACTTTAGAATATAATTCTTGAGTAGTTGGGCTATATAATGAGCTTTGGGTTAGGTTTAGTTTTATCACTCCTTACTTTTAATTCAAGAGACAATGCCAACTAGTACAAAAACATATCGCAATTACCCCACCTTACCTTATTGCAAAAAATTTGAAAACTATTTAAAAGCGGTCGCACACATGTTGATAATGATTTGAAAGATCCTCGAGGACCAAAAACTTAAATCCGCTCGATTGTGTCTTGGTTTATTATCAACTTTTGTACAGAAGTAAATTTTTTGTACAGGCATTTCAGCAAAACCTTGTATAACCCTTATAAGAGTGTCAAAAACACAATTTGGAATGTCATAAACACATTTTAGAATGTTAAATCGCCTTTAGGTTGACTTCGCCACTGGACCAATAGTATGGGGCGAGCCGGGCACCAACGGGCAGCACGCCTTCTACCAGCTGATCCACCAGGGCACGCGCGTCGTCCCCTGCGACTTTATCGCGCCCGCGCAGACGCACAACCCCATCGGCGACGGCGTGCACCACAACATCCTGCTATCGAACTTCCTCGCGCAAACCGAGGCGCTGATGGCCGGCAAGACCGCCGAGCAGGCCAAGGAAGAGCTGAGCAAAGCGGGCATGAGCGGAGACCAGCTGGAGAAGATTTTGCCGCACAAGGTGTTCCAGGGTAACAGGCCCACCAACAGTATTGTCGTGAAGAAGGTCACGCCGTTCACCTTGGGAGCTCTTATTGGTGAGTTTTATACAACTTTTTATTTTATTTTGCGTTTATTCATTTTATGATTTCCTTCTATCTAGGGGCGCAGCAAAGGTTCCGATTATGGAATATTTTGCCTTAAAATTTAATGTACATAGATTGATTGCATAATTTCTCAAAATAAATAAATATCCCAGAGGCAAACTCCTTTACCAATCTTTATAAAATTTTGTATAAAAATACTTCAACTTATATTTCAGTTTACGTGCAAGGGTTTTTCGAGAAAAATAAATAATAATAAAACGTTCAAAAAATATCTTTTAGGGAATTTTTTAAATACCGTATTTTTGTTAGTGTACCCTGAAAATTTTGTACAAATCAAATGAACAGTAACGAAGATACAGCGCTTCAAAATCGGTAAAAATGACCCCTTTTTGATTATTTTTCTGAAAAGTGGTCATTTTTGACGACTTTGAGGCTTTGTATTTTCGTTACTTTTGATTGATTTGTACAACATTTTCAGGGTATACTTACAAAAATACGCTCTTTCACAGCATTTTTTTATATCCGATATATATCAATGATATAATATATTTTTTCTACTCCTATTACAGAATTTGACCGTTCTAATATCACTCTTATCTATGGAATGACATATATTCCGTAAAGTGTTACAGAATGAAATATTCTATCATCTGATGACAGAATAAACACTCGTGGCGACATCTCTGTTTTTAATATCTAACAAATTTTAGACCGATCCAACCTCACTTTCTTCCAATTAAATTATTTTTCTATGGTATTTTTTGGAAACGTACAAAAAGTATAGTCTGAAACACGTTTGGAATTGCATATTCCGCTCTCGTGAAACCGTCAAACTCGCCTTCGCCTCGTGTGACAAACTCTTCACTCGAGCGGAATATGCTGTATTCCAAACTTGTTACAGAATATACTATTTTCTACTCCTATTACGGAATTTGGCCGTTCTATTATCACTTTTATCTATGGGATGACATATATTCCGTAAAGTGTTACAGAATGAAATATTCTATCATCCTATCACAGAATATACACTCGTGGCGACATCTCTGTTTTTAATATCTAACAAATTTTAGACCGATCCAACCTCACTTTCTTACAATCAAATGACTTTTCTATGGTATTTTTTGGAAACGTAGAAAAAGTATAGTCTGAAACACGTTTGGAATTCCAAACTTGTTACAGAATATACTATTTTCTACTCCTATTACGGAATTTGACCGTTCTAATATCACTTTTGTCTTTGGAATGACATATATTCCGTAAAGTGCTACAGAATGAAATATTCTATCATCCGATGACAGAATAAACACTCGTGGCGACATCTCTGTTTTTAATATCTAACAAATTTTAGACCGATCCAACCTCACTTTCTTCCAATTAAATTATTTTTCTATGGTATTTTTTGGAAACGTAGAAAAAGTATAGTCTGAAACACGTTTGGAATTGCATATTCCGCTCTCGTGAAACCGTCAAACTCGCCTTCGGCTCGTGTAACAAACTCTTCACTCGAGCGGAATATGCTGTATTCCAAACTTGTTACAGAATATACTAATATCCGATATATATCAAGAGATATATATCTGAGAACCCTGCTACGTTTTAATAAAAGTTTTACTTTTTTCATCTTTATTACGCAAAACAGGTACACCTTGTAAATGTCGCTACGTTTAAATTGTTGAGTGTGATTTATTTGTTGCGATATTTAAAAAGTATACCGTTTTACGTAATATATATAAAAAAGTCATATTTTTATTAAAAACGTGAATACTCTTAAGGCGCAAAATGATGTGATCATTTAAAAGTGTCTCATACAGCGCCCTCTACAACCTCATTTTATATTTAATTTTTCCGGCCTGATAACCCCCAAAAAATTAGAATTTGTGCTAAAACTTTAGTTTTTTCAAAGTTATTTAATAAAATCGAAAACGAACTTTTAACATAGTTATTTTTAACGGTATAGAAGTAAATTTATTTATATCGCATTATTTCGGTATCATTCGGTTTGATTTCCTATAAAATTTTTGCTGTTACCTTGTAAACAGTTGACTTCAGAGAAAAAAGTAAATACATTTTTGTGAGAAATTACGTCTTCAGTTAAAAAGTCTAAAATTAATATTTTAAAAGATTTGAATTTGAATTTTAGCAAGGAATTTTTTAAATAATTTACAAATGTAATTATTTTTTGTGCATAACAAATAAAAAATAACTGAAAAAAAACATTATTAATATAAATACTATTTTATTATAAAACCATTATCTTTATATTTAATTTTGTTAAAATTTAAAATTTTTAAGGCTAAATTATATTTTCGTATATCTCTTAAAATATTAATATTAGAGATTACTGCTAAATTAAATTTGTTTGTTTGTAAAAAAGGGCCACAAGGCCAAAACTGCTTGATTTCATTAATAAAAGAAAGTTAAAAAAACATAAAATGTAAAAAAATATTTAACAAGTTTTTTTTCCCTAATTAATCAGTAAGTCCCTACTTTTATTCTATCCCTTAATTTCTACATTGGAAATACATTCTTCCAAAAAAGTACCAAAAGTTTGTCATTTAAAAAATGTGCACTGTTAATTTACTGACTTGACAGCTCTTTCAGCGATTTTGTTTTTATAGATAAATTGATAATTTAGGTTCCGAATTTGCCCGTTACAACATGTCTTTAGCGACCTGATTGGAGTGCCACATGCTCAAAACATTAACCAAAATTACTGGAACTCATTCATGACATATTTTTGGCAAACAATAAGGACGTTTTATTTTATTGATATTTTCTTTAGTTAAACACGTTGAAGGACGAATTTAACTGCTTTCCTCGTACGCCCGTGTTTTTTTATAAAACTTTTCTTATGCTTTAATTCTTTCTTGGTGGCCAAAAGCCTTGGTCTTTTTATCAATGTACCATTTTGACCAACAGAAAGTTTTATCGCCCATGCGATTTACGAAGCCATAGACACATGAATTTACCAAATCTTGAATCATCCTCTCAATAAATTGTACAAATCACAAAATACCTCCCTTATACCCGGAATCTAATTATGTAATATAATGGAGAACACCTTTAATATTTAAATATGTTTATCTGGTGGTTTTACTTTTTTAACAAATATTTTTTTATTTAAATATTTTCAATAGGGCTCTTATAAACTCTCCTCGATATTCGCGATTTTTTATACAAATAATTTTAAACCTCCTTGGGTGTGAAAACAACAAAGACCACATTGATGTTTTTTATATTAATTAGGTATTGTTATACAGGCTCTCAAAAATAGTCGTTATACTAATATTGTCATTCCAATATCTTTTATAACAAGTTTGTTACAATATTATACAAAATGAAAATTTAGGTACCTATTTTTATAAATTTTGCAAACCATTATCCCATACCCCATATTTTATATAATTTTATATACATATGTTTTGGTTTGTTGTTTTAAATTTTTCATATTTTCATATTTCATATTTTTTCCTGGTTTGTATCGTTTTTTATAAGTATGTATCTAACTAATTTTAAAATATTTTACAATATTTATAATATAGGTAAAATAAAAAAAAAACAATAGCTTTGTTATTCCAAAATCTTTTATAACAAATTTGTTACAGCATTATACGAAATGAAAATCTTTGTGCAAGGAATAATCTGGGATATCAACTCCTTTGACCAATGGGGTGTCGAGTTGGGAAAACAATTGGCCAAAGCCATTGAACCCGAATTGCAAGACAATAACCCAGTAAACACCCACGACGCCTCCACCAATGGGCTCATCAACTTCATCAAGGCAAACCGTTAAGTATCTTTTTGAATGGGGTATTGCAAAAATATCAACTTAGCTTTAAAAAAAGACATCAGGAAAAATAAATAAATGATAGAGTGTAAATTTATGATTTGTAAAGCCGTAATATATATTGTTTTTAATAAAATATGTTAATTAGATTTTTTTGTTTTAATTTCTAGTAATCTGTTTGTATAAGGTAGGTACCAAATAACTCTTCTTTATTTTAATGAATTTTATTTAGTGAATTGTATTTTACAATGTTTTTTTAGTTTTGCATTTTTTACACAATTTTATGTTTTTTAAGATATTTTTATATCTTGCATCTTATTAAAATGTTCAGTGACTGAACAATAAAAGTTGCTGAGACAAATTTAACAAATTTCCCACAATATTTAATGTATACCCTAACAAACTAACTAAACTTTTTTGTGGAAGGACTTTTACACCAAGATTAGTATTTTATTGGCAAGGTTATTTTTATTTTGAATTGCGATTTGGCATCCAAAGATCTTATATTTATTATTTTTTTGCAAAAACATTTACATGACACCAAAAAGGCTAAAACCATATATACATATATGATACTATAGTATCTTCAATTCTTAATAAATTTTATTAAATTTTTATTATTTTTTTTGCTCTTTCTACTTTAACCAAAACCTTGAAAATATTTTTTGTAATTACACAGGGAAAATGCCAAGTGCATGAACATTCTTAAAAACTTTGGACAACTTGTGCAAAAATTTGAAATATTTTGGGGTGTTATATTATTTATGTTTTATTTGTTTAAATCTACTGGGTGTAACATAAAGGTTGAAAAAAACTGGAAAATAAGAAAAACACCCCTGTGTGTTTTATTTTTAAGTTATGCCCTAAGGATTTTCGTTTTCAAGTTACAGTTACAAATTACAGGGAGTTAACATGTCTACTTAGACCACACTGCAGTGAAGTCATTTTTCAAATCTGTCATTTTTTGACACCTGTCAGCTTCACATTTTTGACATGTCAATTTGTACACCTATTTGTTGACCTTTTTGACAGGTGTCAAAAATTATGTGACGTGTCTACAATGGGCTATGACAGATGTAAGATGAAATGTTTTTAAATGTATGGGCAGTTTTTAATAATCCAATTTTGTTCGAATTTACCTGGGTAATGGAAAACTTCCCAAAGTCAAACAAAATTGGATAATTAAAAACCGGCACGTTTTAAGTAACTTAATTGTTAATAAATATTTTAATGTGAAAAAAAAAGCCACCAAGTTTCATTAAAATAGCTAGAATTTATCACATTTTTAATTTTTTTTTTCAATAAATTTTAATTATTATAAAATAGCGCAACTTTTCCCTAATTAAAACTTTCCTCTATCGTTTTCGAGATATATCTCGGCGAAAATGAAATGTGCAAAAAGTCTGCAAAATTATTTGAGAACAATGTACCAACATGTGCAATCTTTTAAAAAATTAGGGAGGGAAATGGAACATGAAACAATGTGCAAAACCAAAAATTTAAAAGTTTGAAATGTTTACCACCCTATATACCTATAAGTATTTAAAAAACAAAAGCACAAAATAATGTTAGTTAGGTACAAAATATTATATAATGCTGAATGCAACGTGGTCTTTTACCCGTAGAAACTAATTGTCTGCATTCCTAGTTGTCATCGAAGCAATGTTGCCAGATCTTTAACAGTCGAAGCGCCAACTGGCAAATATATTTTATAAAAGATCACTCAAATAAAAAGCGCCAACGAAAATGCAATTAGCGCTAAAGTCAGAATAGTAAAATAAAAATGCTGGCAATTAATTTCTTGTGACGGAAAATTCGCAAAATTAAATTAAAAACAATACCATTTTAACATTTTCATAGATAAAGACATTTCTACACAGTAAATGAAATTAGGTGTATACAAAAATTAATATTCATTATCTTTACAATAATTGTAATTATTATTATAATATATTATATTATTATTATATTATAATTATTATAATAATTATATTAATTATTAATATAATACCTATATGTACCTAGCTGCAATCTGGAAATAGATCACGGTGCTCCTGAGGCGATTTAAATAAAATTTTGATGACACTCTAAAATTCAAGTTTTATATTGTTATTTAATGTATTTAGAATATATCTCAACAGTTTTGAAAATCAGTTTACGTGATCATTTTTTTTTTAAATGGGTTTGAATAAAAAAGTCATGTTTCCGGGGATAAACAAATATTTAATGCAATAAATACAAAAAACAAGGAAAATTTGCGTCACTTTTTTTAAATTACAAATAAATTATAGGTATTTATAAAAGTAATTCTTGTTAAAATAATAAAACTTTCGAACGTAACAGTAGTTTTAGACTTTTAGCGCTACTGTAATATAGCTATAATTATAAACCTATATAAAGTTTAAACATAACACTATAAAATTTAATATAAAAACGATATGTCATATGCTTATAAATGTAAACTATTATAGCTACATACAGCTCGATGTAGTTTTGGCCAATAATTCTTGCTGAGTTCCGGCACTTTATAATTTTTTAATTTCAAATTAAAATCATGGTGAACTGATTCTGTACCTAGTTCTGCGAAAAATCCTAATCCCACTTGATGCTTGGAACAAAATTGCACAACATGATAGAAAATTGTATGCAATTTTGGCGTCACAGTTATCTTTAAATGTTCGTAGCTTTTTTTAAATTCTTTAACATGTTCCTTTAAATTTGGATGTAAAGTCAGTGAAAAACAACTGTTAACTACTACTCCAAACTTAATCCATGCCTTTATAAAACTGACGAACTTGGCATATCTCTTGTAGTTTGTCGACATTCTTGAGCAATAATTTACATGAGTTTCCCTCGAAAGAAAATTTACCACCATTAGTATACTTTTTTTCAACATTACATTATTGAGCCCATTTTTTAGCAATATCAGGATTACCTTCATGTAAATGAGTTTAAAGTTTGTTAACGCAACCTAGTAAAAGGTGCAGCTCATCTAGAATCAATATATCATCGCCAGAACAATACAAGGGAGGGTGAATGCAATTTTTAAAGTATTTAGCATTCTTTTTGACCCTTCCCTTATCGTACCAGTTGTTATAATTTTGAAGACAGCTTTCGGTCGTTCTTAAATTACCACACGAAGCTAAATTATCTTTGCTAACATCACACCAAATACACGGATAATAACTTGAATTACTTGACAAACCAGTAGCGGGATATTCATTTAAACATTCATTTATTTTTAACTTAGACCAAATATTTGCAACATTATTGTAATTTTCTTGAATATTGGGAGCAAGAGCAATAATAAATAAACAATAGCGGTGTTCGCGGGCTCAAGCAACCCACGTAAAGGAAAATGGTGGTGCTCAGCACCACACGTATCTTCAGCAAACAAACAAATTTACGGTTGAAGCTAAGGAATCCAAAGTTTAAAGTATCAAAGTCGGTCGGTATAGTATGTATAAGTGTATGTATCTTGGTATAGTAGGAATAACATACCGACACGTCGCCACGTGTATTTAGGGTATTTCTACTATACTATTACTATTTCAAATTTTATTTAAAAAATCCAAATAATATAGATTTTAAATTTTTATTATTTCTTTGAAAAGAAACATTAAAAATTTAAAATCGGTATAATTTGGAATTTTTAAATGAAATTTGTAATTTGTCAATAAATTATGGTAAATAATAAATTGCACCAATTAAATTTATATTATATTTATTGGGGGCGCCAGGGGGCCGGTACGGCCGAGCCAAAAATTTATCTTTTTTTCGCAAACTTCAAATTAAATTCTGCTCGCGCAGAACTTATTTAATGTCATTATAAACTTATATAAATTTGGTGTGGGTCCCATATCTAATAATTGAGATATCGTTATACCCAAAATCCACCAGCCGCCACTGCCCCCCAACCATTAACCATTGCTACCAACAACTGTAGATGAGCACCACACGTCAAAATGAAAAGCTGCCGGCCCTGATTATATATCATTATAATATTATAATATTCAAATGATAACGAAAAACTAGACTCAACTTTGCAAGAAATCAAGCAATGTTAAATATTGACAAGTTCTTGTCCATATTAACCCATAGTTATTATTCCTACTTATAACCATGACGACATAAAAATAAGGTTTGTGAGATTTGATAAAAATATATAATTTGAATTTAATTTGAATTAGCAATTTGCATTAAATATTTGTTTATCCCCGGAAACAGGACTTTTTCATTCAAACCCATTAAAAAAAAAATTGATTACGTAAACTGATTTTAAAAACTGTTGGTATATATTCTTAATACATTAAAGGACAATATAAAACTTGAATTTTGAAGTGTCATCAACATTTTATTTAAATCGCCTCGGGAGCACCGTGAGATATCAAGTTCAATTCGAAGAATCGTCAAAAGAGGTAAAATTTTGAGTAGGTAGGTATAATGAAGCAATACAGCGCTAAAATCTATAGACCAATAAAATTTTACAGAAATCGCCCAAATTATTTTTTAAAATCCCCAATTTGCGATAAAGTGCCCAATCTGGCATGGCTGCATCGAAGCGAGGTCACGGCAAGTTTTTTTACCCCGTCCGCAAAATAATTCAATTCAAAAATTAAAAAAATATATTTGTTTTTTTCAACATAACTTCTGATTATCAAAAGATGGAGACGAAATATTATAATTGCTTTATAAAGCATATATTTGGTAAAAGTGGAAAATTTTATATTGGAGGTTAGTTTTTTTGTGGCGTATCTACAAACGAATATTGCCATATAAAAATTTTGTTGCCGTAGGGTTTTACAGATATAAATATGCTATGTACGTCACTGGAAGAATTTTTTTGTAGGAGAGTGCGATTAGAATTGAATAATCGAATAATTATTATTCGAATATTGGAAAATTATAATTTTCAAAACATAATTATAATTATAATCGGTTTAAGTTTAAGTTAAACTATTCCCATAATTAAAAATGTAACTCCAAATAAGTAATTAAAATTGGGACACGGAAAAAATTCTTATTTTAAAATATTGCGTAAACCCGAATAATTCCCAATTAATATTTATTGTTTATTGACCACACGTGACTCTTAAACTCGATAACAATACACAGCTGTGGTTTTCAAAACGGTAAGCAATAACTAATAAGTTAATAAATATTAAGTTGTAGGTACACAATACGTTAATAACAATAAGGCTTTGTATAAGACTTAATATTAACCACAGAACATAACATTGAAGATCGTTCGATTATCATTCCTAACCACGAAAAAAAGATTATATTAAGCGTAAAGTCTACCTAGTTATTTACTCTTTTTATCAGTAAAATATTATAATTTCATGTTTAAATGATTTAAATAATTTAGATAGTGTCTATTAGTTGGAAAGTTCACTTCGTTAGTGGTAAAAATTTAATTGATTTGGATAGGAATAAAACTAAATTAACTAAAAACAAGTAAGTAAATATACTTAAGTTTGTAGTAGTTGCGTCATCAAACTAAACTTTTAAAGTAGCTATATCACTATAGTGCGCTGTTAGTTGCATATTTTGAGTGGTGTAGGTCATACTTTCTAATTTTAAATTTTAGTTTCTGAAATACAGTAATATTATTACGCTTTTATATATAAATACGAATAGTTTCTATGCGATAAACATTGATCGTCATATAGTAGAAATGTTATCTATAAGTATTTATTTACATTTACATAAAATAAAAGTGACAGCTATTTTCATTAATTTTTTGTTTTTATAGTTTTTATTTTGTGTAATTTAATATTTTTATTAATTTATTCTTTTAATTTTAATACTTTATTTGTTTTTTAATGACTTATATTTCAACGATTTTTTATACGGCTTGTGAGAGACGTAATTAATGTTTTGTTGAAATCACACTTGCTTGATTTTATTATTTTTTACCTATTATTTATTTTTTGCAACTAAATCATACCGGGCTCCGTTATATTAAATCCAACTTTAAGGGGATCGGCCATCAAAAAAGTTTAAGAAAAACTACTTAATATATATATATATATATACCGGGTGTCCGGGACACCGTGTCCCAAAAGTCAACGATAACGACTAATAGGTCAGCGCATTACTAATCAGAATATTAAAACATGAAAAATCGTTAGTTTGTAAGATATATATATATATATATATATATATATATATATATATATATATATATATATATATATATATTAGCATTTTTATAAATTTTGTAAAACTTGACACCTATCAGTTTTTCTAGTGTTACAGCTACAAAATTCCATATTCTTAGATTACATTGTGACGTTTTTACTGTTCGCAGTGTGATTTAAAACACGCACTGGTTTATTAACGAACTAACCGATTTATTTTATAACTTAATTACACTTAAAACACTATTAAACTAACTAAATACTTAACTACTAATTATTTATATATCACTACTATACAAGAGTCTATTTATTTGCACGTTTATTTATTTATTTCGTCGTGAGTACCAAAGCTTGACTACCATAAACCATAAATAGGCCTAGGCAGCTGCTTTTGATTACAGTTCAAAATAAAACTTATAGTAGTTTTTTACCTTTTTAAAAAAACAATTTTGCCTGATTTTATACGTTTTTTTATTAGCCTGACCGTTCAGACTAAGGAAAAATATGCCATGGTAGTATTACTACCAACTTAAGTTTATTTTTACCAAGTTTTTTTCATATATAACTTGACAGAATAAATTTTTGTAGTTATTATTGTGCATCTTTATACTTAAAATTTTTCAATAAAATTTAGTAAAGGGTCGTTTTGAGGGGTGGTGAATCCAGTGCCGTGCTTAGATTTTGTTTAAAAAAATCGCTAATATGAATTCTTAAAAATGTACTCTTAAAAACTGACATGGTAGGCATTGTATTTTGTACAAATATGGCGTTTTTTGCTCAAAAAATACAGTTCATCAAGATCTACACTTTAAAACAAATCCGGTTAAAATCGCACAATAAATAAAGATTTTACAGGGGTGAGTCGCAAACAAATGGGTCACACTGTATAATAAATTATCCACAATTTTTTTTTAACAGTTTTGTGATTTGTCCCGATGGCCGATATCTCAAAAAACAACGATTTTTTACTAAGGTCATGTTTTAATTTTCTGGTTGGTCGGTATGATTTAGTTACAAGAAATAAATAATAGGTATACCTACTTATTATTTATTTCTTGCTTGAGTGCTTGATTTTACTATTTTATTATAATAAAATCAAGCAATTTTAGTGCTAAACTGCTAAAGCTAAAGCAGTTATAATTTGATTTATTAATAATACTTACATTATTACCCAAAACTAGGAATATTTTTGAATTACATTCGTTGTAGTGGTAATTGCGTTGGTAATCGCACATACATAATTTTCGATGAAAAGTAGTAGAATTAATAATATAATTAATAATTTATATTTTTACTAGAACAACTTTTTGTTAAAGCCATATTGAAACTATTATTTAATTAATTTAGTTTGCTTAAAGTTATTGGAACTTTAAAGTTTTATTTTAGAAACTTAAAAACTGTATTATCCTTTAAAATTAAATTACAGTTCCAGGTACTTAATGGTATATTATGTAGGTATCAAGTTTTGTAAACAACATTTCAGTTACGAGTTTTAATACGCACGAGCAAAGCTTACGAGCGAGTGTTTAATAAAAATGAGTGTCTAGAGAAGTTTATAAAACTAGTTGCATACTAGGTATACTTTATTTACGACAAACAAAAAGAAGAAATTAAAGCCAATTTTATTTGTTAAACTTTTGACCTGTCAACTGTCAACAGATTTATTCTCACTTTTTTCCAATTTATAATAAACATTATATATGAGGAATTCCACGTGAATTGGACACGAAAAAACCCTTGCCATTTCGAAATTCCATGGCAATTTTTCCATGGGTTTCCTGGCGATTCCGACGAACGACCAATCATTTTTCTTGTCTATTGGAATAAATATTTTTGATGCTGTGACATATCGGCACACTTTGATTTTTTTTTTCGAAAACTAAAAATCCATTTTCTACACTGTTTAATTTTTTAATCTTTAAGGGAACTGGTACCACACACTAAAATATTAACTTTTTTCTACTCCCACCTTTAAAACGCCCTTTATCGTACATGTTTCCATGACACTAAGTGACCTTTTAAATACACATTGACAAGTTGTGGCTTTATGGCGCTTTAGTC
This sequence comes from Brassicogethes aeneus, assembly GCA_921294245.1. Lineage (NCBI taxonomy): Eukaryota > Metazoa > Arthropoda > Insecta > Coleoptera > Nitidulidae > Brassicogethes > Brassicogethes aeneus. Next base: position 13,443,769 of record OV121133.1, read on the forward strand.
ACGGGCTGAAGTTAGCAACAGGTTTTTAGTCACGGGCTGAAGTTAGTTTTAAGTTAGTTGTCAAATATCATACAATCGTTAAAATAAAATGCCTTTCTTGTAAAATGTGAAAATTATTTTATTATCTCAATACAAAAGTATTAAATAGTTTTTCAACGCCAATACTTGAAAAGTTTATATGAACATTGTACGAACCTTTTAATTTCGCCGGCAGTAAACAATAACTTAAATTCGGGCACGGACTCCACTGTAAAGTGCTCATAAAACATTTTCTTTACTTTCACTGTGAAAAACTGTCAATTTTCAAGAAATGCATTTCGATTTATAACCTTTATAATCTGTGTTTATAGAATATAAAAATTTGACATTTGACAGACAGATTCCCCTATTGTTTCATAGAAGGCGCTCTATACAAATTTTTGATTTAAATCATTTTAAGATAATAATAAATATTTGTCGTAGAAAAAGTATAGTATGCACCTCGTTTATAAACTTTTTTATACACTCATTCGTGTATAAAATGGCGTTTATTAAACTTGATACATAATATACTATTAATTTACTATAGCTTAACACCTTGTAGTTTCCATTTATTGTTCCAGTTTCGGGATTTTAACTTGCAAAATAAAAATAATTACTTATATGGTAATATTTATGTAGCAACAGGAAGACTACCACCAAGAAATTTTACTACAAAGTAATTTTTACTTATAACACATTTTTTACAGTCACATAGTCTTAATTAATAATAATATTTAGTTACAACTACTTTAAAGTAACATTTAGAAAAAAGTATGAAGTTCCTGTTATAAAATTTTATTATTGATAAGTTACACATACCTACTTATAGGTTAAAATTTAAGTAGCTGTTTGGTATAAATAACTAGTGTAGAGTTTTGAGAATGGTTTTTGTAACGAAAAATGCTTGGGATTATTTATATACTGTGTCCAAAGTTATCTGCTCTCCTTTGCTAACTTATTATTATTTTTGGAGCTACTAAGTCTTAAACTAACAAATTGGTGGCGCAGATAAACAATTGATGTCGGGTTTCCGAAATATTTAATTAAAAGGTTTATTCTTACATATTTTAAAAGACAATAGTTTATTGTATCCATGTAAAGTTCAACTAACACTATTCATACTCAACAGTTTTGAGAATTTTTCCAAAAGTATTGTACTTGTAACTTATTTCTAAATAAATATTAAATTATATTAAAATATTAAATTGGAAAAATAAGAATAAGTAATCTTCTTAAAATCTAAAAACCAATCTGTCTTGGAATTTCAAGAGGAATTTACCCTTGGGGGCGACACTTTTGGGACACGTGATTATTCGTACACGTTTTACAATAAATGTAAGTCATCACAAATTAGCTATTAGATTTTTGGTTGTAGCATTAAAATGCCATTGAAAACAGGTAGATAATAACAGTTGAAATTTTGTTTTGCGCGGACCGTAACTGGCCCATGGGAGAATTTAATCAACGCAGATTTCCGTCTTTGGTGATGATATGTTCTGTAAATTATTTATAATTTAACATCAACTGTGATTTTCTTAAAACGCCATTAGAACTTCAATTACCAATTTTTTGAAAACACTGTCCAATACCAACCTAATCTTTAATTTCAGATAATGGCTACAGAACACAAATTTAAATTTGCCATCGACAGGGGTGGTACTTTTACGGACGTTTTTGCAAAATGCCCCAACGGAAAGATCCGGGTCCTCAAACTACTCTCAGAGGATCCACAGCATTACAAAGATGCACCCACAGAAGGTATTAGAAGAATACTACAAGAGGTAAGAACTTTACTTAATGCTAAACACAATAACATGTCATTTTAAATGCTATAATATAGGTAAGGGTTTCATAATTTGCGCCCAATGTAGAGGTGAATATTGAGACGCCAAAGTCCAGGAAAACTCTTTTAACTCTTTTGACTCTGTACCCAAACTGAATTTCCACGAACCCCGATTAATAATAATCCAACTTTGTTCTAAAATATTTTTCTGCAATCTTGCCTCGTGTAAAGCTTTTTTCAGCAGCATTTTCCAACTAAATGAGCTTCGTCTAACCAGCATGTAGTAAGCCTTGAGATGTAGGTATCTAGGTTTGAAGCGTCTCCATTTACTTGAGGCTATCGAACATTGTTTGTTTAATATAACTGCGACATTTTCGTGGTCTTCCCTTCCAGTGAATTTATAGACAAGACACATAATTATTGATAATAACTCGTTCTCAAAACGCTTCAATAGGTTGGTTATGGAAATGTAATTAAATTCGTCATCAAACAGGTCTCTGTAAAGTAACATCCACTTCCTAGATTCTATCACTTGGCCGTTCTTTAAGTAATAGTTAACTATAAGAAGAATGAGTTTGTTATCTATATTGGATTCCACCATTTTTCCTTGATCCATGTAGTATATATGGACGAATTTTAATATTTTGTCCATTGGTTCTAAAAAGAAGCTACATTCTAAACTTAACTCCATACAAAAAGCGAAGTAACCTATAAACGCCCATTGATCGTACTTCGAGGAATAGCCACATAACATTACAGCTAGTTGGACCGCGTCCTGAATTCTTTGCACTATAAGTAGTAGAGAACTTAGTACAGGCAACATTCGTATCAAGGTTTGGAACGATTGACACATCAAATTCATTTCTATGGTTCTATAACCCATTTTAATTGTATCGTAGATATCAGCTGTCATAGCTCTAAACTGAAATATCAAATGGAGTAGCTTGCATATCGATAGAAGCTCTGTTATGGTGTTATTTGTATAATACTTTAAAATCTCACAATTTATATTGTTTTCCAACTGCTCACATATATGTGTATCCCCACAAAAAGAATATAACTCTATAGCTGTAGAATACATATCGCATAGCATGTTGACGTTAGTGTGAAGTTGTCTGGCGAAAGCTAAAGCTTTAACGGACGCGTGCTTTGCTAACTTGTAGTGCCCTTCTTTGTAAAATATTAGACTGACCAAGTTCATACACAACCCGAAATCGGCCTTTACAAAGGGGATCATTTTAGGCTTTCTTACTGCAGAGTTACCGCGTTTTAGGCATGTCGCTGTCAGAATTTTGTTTGGGACTTTACATATCACTGATAGCATGGGGGAATCATATTGTCTTAGGCTAATTGCTATATGGTTTTTGGCTATGGATATATTATCCAAATTCAAATGTGCCTCTGCTAGTAGCATATGTATTTTTCCCAAGGTTATCTTACGGAAGTCTTCTGTCAAATACTGCATCTTGGAGTTAAACATGCACAACTCACTAGCCTCGGTCAGAAGAGGTATACAATCTTCAGCCGCATTCATAGTCAACAATATTTGACCGTACTGTATTTGGAAAAATATGATTCTTCCTAAATGTTCGGCGCACTTGCTGTGATAAACCAAGTCGGCGTAAACTTTGGTGAGCATTTCCAAACAGAAGCATTCAGTGGAATCGAATCTCTTTCGCTGCGGTATTTTAACTGCGTGGTTTTGAGTGGCGAATACTAAACCTTGGCGTACCCAGCCCTTCAGAACTTCATCGTCAATGGATTCTTTATCCAAACATTTCGGAAGCGGAGTTTTCATCAGGCCTTCGTTACAAGCATCGGCCAACTCATCGAATTTCCTCATCACTATGAATTGGCCTGAGCTATCGTTGCTGCAGTAGGGGCATTTATTGTTTTGGTTCTCTATGATTTCGGTTGCTATAATGTGTAATTCTCTGCGTTGATATGCCGGAACTAGATTGTAGGCAAATGCTCTCAAGGTTTTGTTTTTAAAATACAAGAACTTACAGAAAGCGTACTTTGGCAAACCAAAAAGTTGCTGGTTTTCTTTATCGAACTGGAAGCATTGGCATACTAGGGGTTTGATTTCCTGGTTTATAGCGTTCATGTATTTGGAACCGCAGTCCAATATGTTTTCTTCGAACAATGTTTTTATGGTGTTTGCAAATAGTTGATCATGGGGATCTTTTAGGGCTATCATTAGGAGTGCTCTTGTAAACGACTCCCCTAGTACTGAACTGGTTTTGATGACTAACTGTTGATACTCCGTGAATATACTGTACTCTTCAAAAATTATAGCATCCAGAGTTAGGTTTCCTATCTCTGTAATGGTATCGATGAAAATTGCCACCGGTATAATATCTTCTCCAGTTTCCTTTGCAGAATCATCGGATATATCACTGGTTTTATTAATTTCTATATCTGAATCCTTCTCATTCAGTATTATAATTTCTTTAATGTTTTTAGCTTTTTCCGATATAATATACTGCATCTGTATACAGTTGGTGTTAAGGAGTCTTAAAATGCTTTTTTCGATGTAACCTGGTTTACCATCAAAACTTTTTACAATTAAAGAAACCAGGTTTTTCGATACACCTTTAATGTTTAGCATTCGGCATAGCAAAGGTGCCACGTAGAGTTCTTGCAGGGGGTTGACCTCCATGACTTTTATAAGGCTACTGAGCGAGAATTTCCAGAGAGTGTCCCAGTTAGATTGTTCAAAACATCCCCCACAAACTAAGCGTACTACTTTTTCATCCATAGCTGCATGTATTACTTCGAAACTTTTTTTGTCGATGTACTGGACATTATCTATAAATAATATGGTTATAGTTGTGGAATCTCCCTTACAGATAGCTTTGAATAGATCGAATATCTTATACTTTCTTTCAGAGTAAACTTTAGCGCTTAACTTTCCATCTCTCTGGACGATTTCATTGAAATTCCACAACTCCCTTGGCATATCTTTTATAACGCTGAAATAAGGGCTGTCAACTTCAGCATACTTATTGTAAATTTGACTGTAGATAACTGAAACTGTGTAGTATGGTCTTTGTTTTCCAATAAGCTCCACAGCACCTACAGTGTAACCATCGCCATTGCCATATTTAGTTAGAGCAGTCTTTAGTATTTTACTTACACCTATATCATGTGGCCCCTTGAAACATACCCCACATACATGGCCGATTTTATGAGGTTGATGGACAAGTAGGTTTATAAAATCCATATAACTATTTCTACCAAGTAGAGGTTTATTACTGGGCTCAAAGTAGATTAAATCACATTCTTCCTTGTATCTAAAAGCGACTTCGTTCAATATGTTTTGGTTTGGCGTTAGAGTGAAGAAGTATGATGACGATAGCTTTGAGTTTTTGAATGTCAGATAGTCACATACAATTTGGTTGGGGTATAAGGTTAAATACTTCCATGATTTCCGTATACTTTTTCCTATCAGGCAGTATTCGCGTCTATGTGGATGACCCAAGACGCCACAGTACAAAAAACCGATCGTTGCACTTATTGAAACACTTACAACATTTATGGTGCTTCTGATGGAATTGGCGATTTTATTTGCACTTCTTAAGGCATTTCTACTTTCCAATTCGTGTTTGACGCCACGGAAACCAAAAGAAGCCAAAACACGAATGCCTTTTTCTATTATAACTACATTGACAACCTGTCCTAGAAAGTAAGAGACATACTTGCAGATTATATCGTGCGAATCGTTGATGGTTTGAATCAAGGTTTCGGGCTTAAGATCTGCCGGAACAATATAGATGTACAACAAAGTTATTTCACGCAGTTCTGTTAGATAATCCACAGCTAACTTTTCATCCACTTGATATGATATGGGTGTTATAACAAACGGCTTAAGCTCGCTGGTCATCCAGTTATGAGCCGCATTGGTAACTGACATTCTTGGTGGAAGATTTCGCATAAAGCTTTCTGTTATTTTGAAGTCGGTGAGAGTGTCGTTAAATTTTCTTAGTTTGTGAAGGGTTTCTCTGTGTTTTAGGTGTTTCTGGCACATATTCGACACTACTTCTAACTTCTTGGCAAAGTTTACTTTGAGGTGTAGATATTTTTCATAATAGTTGTTAAGCTATAATATAAAAACATTGTTTAGTAGACTGGTTCAAAAAAATCGAATACTTTTTTTCCTCAAAGCCCGCATTAAAATATCTTCCTAGTAGTAAAAAAAGAAGCCTTTGAAAATTGTAGCTCTTAATATTAATATTTAGAGGTCGCTCATCGTGAATTTCTATTTTACGTTTAAATAACACAGGAATTCTTTTTTCTTAACTTTGAAATTTTATAACTCGTTTTTGAGTGAACATATTGGAATGAACTCTATTTATTTTTGAAGAAAATTGAACGTTCTACAAAAAATGTCTCTTATAATTTTTTCGTAAATTCACTCCTTTAATAGTTATTCAAGGTTGAAATTAGACATATAATAAATGTAACGTTTAAATAACACAGGAATTTTTTTAATTTTATAACTTTTTTTTTGAGTGGACATATTGGAACGAGCGATAATTTTTTTTAAAGAAACATAATTTATATAAAATTTTCAAAAAAGATTATACAGGGCGGTCCAGTTTGTGATACATTTATTTTAAGATAGACTTTCATTAATTAACATTTCTCAAAAATGTTTCCTAAGGAAAATACAGGTGTCAAAGATTACAAAGTTTTCTCTTTATAACTTTTAAACTACAACATTCATTTTCATCAGATTTGGCACAAAATGTAATATAGTCAGTGCCTTAATAATAATGTGGGGGGACTTCTCCCCTTTTCACCTCAGTCTTTGACGCCACTAAAACTTTTAAAATATTAAATAAATTTGTAGGTCAAGTTTTTAATTTAGAGAAATAATTTACTCCTGGAAAATTTTGATTTGGGTCTTTGTTTCTGAAATATTTGCTCAAAAATGTTTCCTTGCAGATACGCTTTCCGTCAAAGTTTATAAAAAAACCCGTTTCCCCATCATAACTTCTAAACCACTTAATCAATTTTTATCAAATTTTGTACACAATATAGTCAATGTCTTAGTAATGATGTGGATAATTATTTAAAAAAACATCAGTTGCGCACTTGGGGGTCTGCTCCTCTTTTCACCTTAGGCGCCACTGGAATTGTTTTTAATAATAAACACATTATTAGATTATCTGTTTAATTTAGAGAAAAAAACTACTCATGTAAAATTTTGATTTAGTGCTTCATTTTTTAAATAATTAATTTATTTATCCAAGAATACTTTTGCCGCAGTTTTTTTGGAGTGTGTTCCCAAATATTTCAAAAACGAAGCCCTAAATTAAAATTTTAGCACAGTAGTTTTTTTTCTTTCTCTAAATTGAATAGACAATCTAAAAATGTAATTTTGAGAGGAAACATTTTTCCATTAATTAAAAACTTGACCTAAACATTTATTTATTATTTTAAAATTTCCAGTGGCGTCAAAGACTGAGGTGAAAAGGGGAGCAGCCCCCCAAGTAACTGCGGCACTGATTATCTACATTATTATTAAGGCACTGACTATATTACATTGTGTGCCAAATTAATTTTGTGGTTTAAAAGTTATGATGTTTTTTTATGAAAGTCTACCTTATTTTTGATGCTTTATCACCTATTAAAATTAATGTACTACAAACTGGACCATCCTGTACAATAATGAGTGATAAGGTTTATTATTATGCCACCAATTGAAAAAAAAACGTTAAATTTATTATATGTCTAATTTCAACCTTGAATGACTATAAAAGAAGTGAATTTATGAAAAAATTATAAGAAATATTTTTTGTAGAGCGTTTAATTTTCTTTAAAAATATGTGTCGCTTATTCCAATATGTTCACTCAAAAACGAGTTATAAAATTTCAAAGTTAAGAAAAAAGAATTCCTGTGTTATTTAAACGTAAAATAGAAATTCACGATGAGCGACCTCTAAATATTAATATTAAGAGCTACAATTTTCACAGGCTTCTTTTTTCACTACTAGGAAGATATTTCAATGCGGGCTTTGAAGAAAAAAAAATATTCGATTTTTTTGAACCAGTCTATTGTTTAGGTATTATATTTTAAAATGGTTATATCTTACTTTAATGCTATTATCAGGTAAATATTCAAAATCATAAGCATCTTCTTGTAAGTGTCCCCAAGCAGAAGCTCCTACTACAACCAAGCTTTCGTCTCGATACAAATTTTTAGATTCCCGAGCAGGATTTCCCAGTAACAAATAAGTCTTAAATGTCTCATTTCCAACAACCACCAATTTCAAATGTCCTGAGGATATAGTCAACATCACATTCAAAGGAACATTAACTTCTGTCTGAAAACCTCCAAAAGTGTTTCTGATGTATATAGAACACACTATAACATTGTGTATGACTTCGTGCAAGCATTCGCTGGATTGCGCCCTCCAAATACACTGGTAACCATCGTTTATAAAATGCAGAACGTCGCCTCCAAAGAAATAGACCGCCTCTATTATAGCGCCCAAATATGCGTTCAAAGTATTCGTTAATCTGTGTATGCCTCCACCATCGTTTTTGTTGTACTTTTCGCACATGTGTGCGCAGCCGGTAATCTCTATTAGCAGAACCACCCCGGAGAACTGATCGCCTTTCTCGCGCTCCTCCCTCGCCAAGTTGATGATGCTGTCCGGCAAAAAAGTAGAAAGGATTTCTATTTGCTTTTTTATTTGCAAAAGTTCCATCTTCTTGCGCAGTTCGGCCCCATCATCTGTGTTCCACCTGACCCTCATCGGGATTCGGGAAGATCTGATATCCGAATATACCGACATTTTAAGTTTTGAGTAGGTACCTAATATTTTTGGTTAGACAAATTATGTCATTCATAAGAAACACAATGACAGTGTATAGTGATAATAATAAATAAAAGTGTCATTCACTTGTTTATGTTTCCTGGTGCAATCTAAAAGTGTGAACCATAATGGTTTACTCGATCTCTTGAACCCAGAGGCGGCTCGCGATAAGTTTAGAAAGCAGGAATGTTAAATTAAAGATTTAACAAAAATCTTTAGACATTAATTGACGCGTTTCTCGGAAAAACATCATTAGTCCAAAATTAACATATTTGGGAAAATGAAAAAAACTCTCCGACATTCCCATTTTTGACCAAAGTACTTTATTGACCTATTTACTCCATGTAAAAAAATGTAAGATACTTTGTCCAGAATTCCTCATGTTTGTATTTTCAAACGAATATGAAAAAAACACAAAAAATGTGAGGTTTTTAGAAGAAAAAAAGAAACAATTCTTCTTACTACAAACACTACAAACTAAATACTAACTCTGAGTAACAAAATAAATAAAAAAACTAAAAACTGTATTACTGCCACACTCAGTCTTCGCATCCACTGCTGTTATCATCGTTTTCGACCGTGTTATCAGGACTGTCAGGTGCTATGGTCTTCTGCTCTTTTATCAAGTTATCATAAAATTTTCTATTGCTGTGGTAATGTAAAAGAAGTAGAAGCTTTTCTAGAGTGTCCAAAAACGTCACATGTTGTGTGCATGTGACTTTCTTAGACGAAACGGAGTGGACTTGTGATGTTTTTAGAAGAACAAGCTAAATTTCATATTTAATTATTATGGAACCTATGACATTTTTACGAGAAACACTTATTTGTATACGTATATATGGAGGTTAGGAAACAGTTGGTGCTAATATCTAAATTTCGACGATATTGGACTAATGATGTTTTTCCGAGAAACGCCTCAATTGTTATTGTTTTGAAATATAATATGTAGATATATATTTTTTTTTAAATCAACTATTTTTTTTCTGAAATATGTTTACGGTACCAAAAAAAAGACACCTGTGAAAACCGGAGCTCTTAATTTTAATATTTAGAGTTCGCGCATCGAACATTTCTATTTACCATTTAAATAAAATGGGAAATTTTGTTTTGTTTCTTAATTAACAGATTTTTAAGCGCGATATTTATTCTTGTGAACGCTCTACAAAAAATGTCTCCTATCATTTTTCGATAAACCAACGAGTTCAAAAGTTATTCAAAGTTAAATTTATGTCATAATTGCATTTTTTACCTTAATTTTAGGCAAATTCATTGGTTAGTTATTATTAAATATAAAAAAAATCATTCAAAAAATCAAAATTACTAGTATACTATGTTTAATAAGCCTTTTAAATTTATTCCACTGAAACACCTACTGTTTCTGTAAAGAATTCATTAAAAAGGATTTTATTCAATCAAAAAGGATTTTAATCAATCAAAAAAATGTTTAATCAATTCTTTCCAAAAATAGTAGGTGTGTCAGTGGAATCAATTTAAAAGGCTTATTGAACATAGTAATTTTTATTTTTTGAATGATTTTTTTTTATATTTGATAATAACTAACTAATGAATTTGCCTAAAATATATAAATATAAACATATATATATATATATATATATATATATATATATATAGGGTGCTTTTTTCACAACTATTTTTATTTTTTCGCTCCAACTCAAAATCTTGTCCCTTAATATTAACTCAAAGTATAAAGATTTCCCATTTAAAATACACGTAAACTTTGATTATTTTTTTTAAATATCTATATCTCAACCGCATTTTATGCTATTGGATTGTTTCAAAAAAGGATTTACTCGTAATCAAAAGTTCTACAAAAATGCTTTATGTGCTACAGCTGTAATCTGCATATTTTAAAAGTGACTGAATTCTTTGTAAAAATGTAAAGGACAAACTTATAACACGTTGTATGTAATACACCTCGTTATATCAATTTTTAGGTTAGATATATCTTTTCTCTTTAAAGTTTTGTTATTAATAATTATGCTTGATTGTTTTTCTCTAATCACCCGACTGTAGAAAAAATGTAATTAGATGAAATTTTACTGATAAACAATTGAAAATCATCATTTATAAAAAGTTTGAAACGAAAATCCTAAAAATTTCATAAATTGTCAAAGTAAAAGATTTATATCTCAATAAATATCAATCTTAGCAAGTTTGTTCTTTACATTTTTTCAAAGAATCCAGTCACTTTTGAAATATCTTCAAAAATATGATAATTTTTCACTAAAATAAGATTTAGTGACCCGTACCATCCTACAGGTGCAGATTACAGCTATGGCACATTAAGCATTTTTGTAGAAATTTTTATTACGAGTAAATCCCTTTTTGAAACAATCCAATAGCTTAAAATGCGGCTGAGATATAGATATTTAAAAAAAAATAATCAAAGTTTACGTGTATTTTAAATGGGAAATCTTTATACGCTTTGGTCGAGTACTTTGAGTTAATATTAAGGGCTCAAATTTTCAGGGAATTTTTTTTTTGAACATTTTCAACAATATTTTGAGTTGGGAGCAAAAAAATAAAAATAGTCGTGAAAAAAATAACAACGACGTTTCGGTACAATCTCATGTACCTTCTTCAGGTCTTATCTGCACGTCTAACTCGCAGCAAAGCAGCAACAGCAAGTTGCTGTCAGCAACCCAGCAGATAAGACGTCAGACATACGGTTCTTTTAAGAACCAAAACCGACAACACGGAGCATGCAGATACCGGAAAACCATCAATACATATAACGGCCGTGGAAACCTACAGCAGAACATATATATATATATATATATATATATATATATATAATATATATATATGTATATAATATATATATATATATATATATATATAGTAAATCCCTTTTTGAAACAATCCAATAGCTTAAAATGCGGCTGAGATATAGATATTTAAAAAAAATAATCAAAGTTTACGTGTATTTTAAATGGGAAATCTTTATACGCTTTGGTCGAGTACTTTGAGTTAATATTAAGGGCTCAAATTTTCAGGGAATTTTTTTTTTGAACATTTTCAACAATATTTTGAGTTGGGAGCAAAAAAATAAAAATAGTCGTGAAAAAAATAACAACGACGTTTCGGTACAATCTCATGTACCTTCTTCAGGTCTTATCTGCACGTCTAACTCGCAGCAAAGCAGCAACAGCAAGTTGCTGTCAGCAACCCAGCAGATAAGACGTCAGACATACGGTTCTTTTAAGAACCAAAACCGACAACACGGAGCATGCAGATACCGGAAAACCATCAATACATATAACGGCCGTGGAAACCTACAGCAGAACATATATATATATATATATATATATATATATACATCCCGCTATACTTATGGCGTCCATACATTGACGTATTACATTGGATATGGCGTCCGACTTACATACGGCTTCCGTATATGGACGCCATATCGACTACCCACACAATTCAGTTCATTTTTTAGTAAAAACATTTCTGGTAAAATTTCATCGGGACGCCACATGATCGGTGTTATGTACGTTTTTGTATATTTTAGTTCGGCATTATTACGCTTGGCTTAGTTGCGCTCTAGTCGACCGTCTGTATATTCATTATTATTCCGTTTTCATGATTTCGCATATTTGGCGTCCGTAAAATTGGCAACCATGGATCATTTCATTTAATTTTATTATTTTAAATGCGTTCGATGTTTTGAAGCGTTTTTATGAGATTTTAAGGGCGCAATATCACCATGTATAATGTACGAGTACGTTTTAATAATTATAATTTTATAAGTACTATTAATATATATTATATTATTTAAATAGATGGTTTTACGAAAAAAATTTGAAAGATCTTTTTTGTAGAGCATACAATTTTCTTCAAAAATATCTACTGTGTATTGCTTCATGTATATTTTATTAAAAATTATAATAATTGTTTTTAGACTGTAAACAAATAATTTAGATTACTTATACCAAAGTGAAAAAAACAACTTGGGAAACAACGGACACCCTAATATTCACATTCATATCTACTTCTCATATTAATCAGGGGTCTAATATCAAAAACGGCAAATTCACATATTTTGTACTGTCAATTTCCATCACATTTTTCAAAATTTTCAACAGTAATATTACTAGTGAGAATAAATTGAAAATAATTTGACAGGTACCTATCTATTTCGAAAACTTGTTGTCCATAGGGCTTGCGTGGTTATTGCCTTATGACAACACAACACAACAAGTTTGAGAAATATCTGAAAAAATATTTTCTAATTTATTGAACTCTCAACTGGTATTCTGATAGATGATTTTTTGACATGTAGGTATAACTAAATTAGAATTTACTAATATAACTTACTAATTTGGGTGTATTTTTCCTTATTTGCTCATTTATTTGTTTGTTTATTTCTTCTTCCGATGTAGAATTGTTATTTTATTTATTACTATAGTACCTATAGTATAGTATACTGACAGTCTGTTAGTGACAGATTTTATTTTAATGACAGATGCCGTTTTGTTTTCGCGGTAATAATCTTACTATAATAATGTTTTGATTGAATAAAAAATACACACATAAAATTTTATTGTTTTTTAGAAACGTCAAAAAATAATCGAAAAAATATGTGTCCAGTGCCGTACTAACTAATGTTGTTGCACATACTTATTACTAAATTAATATTTAAATATTTATTATTATTATATAATTTATTAAATATCTTTTTCGCAAGAAAATACCTTATAATATTGTATTTTTAAAATATCTCTTAAATGGACATTGCTGGGTTATTACTAGGGATGGGATTTTAGTTATTTTACCTTTTTTTAACCGATGTAACTATTTGAAAACCAATAATGCCAAAATGTGTTTTAAAAGATTTTCTTTTATATGAACCTAACTTGTTTTCACCTTTTTTACCTTTTTTGGAGGTTTTTGCTTTTAACTACCTTTTTTATACTTTTGTTACCTATTTTTTTTAACTTTTTTCACCTTTTTTGGAGGTTTTTGCTTTAAACTACCTTTTTATACTTTTGTTACATATTTTTTAATTTGTCAGTTTATTTTCACATATTTGTTACCTATTTTTACGTATTTTTACTTTTTTTTTGTTCTTTTTAAAATTTGCTCCAATATTTTATCCAGGGCGTGCAACTCAACGGTATAGAATTTTTTCTTATGGTTACAGACTGTAACAGTAACTTTCTTTACAGTTACCTTCTTTGTAGTTACTCACTACTAGTGAGCTTATGTTCTGTCATAGAACTTCTGTGTAGTGAGTGTCACTCAGTAAAACACAGTTTATTGCATAGAAATAGTTTATTGTGGGTATGTTATGTGTTTGGGTATGCGGCTAAACAAAATTGTAAACGAAACTTAAACTTTTAATGATTTTTTTTTACCTAAAATGCTGTTTTTTTTTAACCTAAAATGCTTTTTTTTAGTACCTTTTTAGTTACCTATTTTTCAGTTTTTAGTACCTAAATATCCCATCCCTAGTTATTACACCCCTGAAATGCCGCCTGGGTGGTCGAATATATTCTCCGATAAAAATTAAATCAGTGTTGCCAATTGCGGTGTAATTTATTGACTGCGGTGTAGAGGTCTAAAACTATCGATAGCACTATCGATAAATATCGATAGTTTTAACAATCGAATAATATCGATAGTTTTTAAAACTATCGCGATAGTTTCCGATAGTTTTATAACGCTTTAACTTTTAGTCTACTATTAAAGCTTTCACGAAAATCCTAATCTTGTAAGTTTTAATAGCAACTAAAGTTAGGGGCACACTCACACTCATTCTGTCAAATAATTGCACTTTGTTTTAAATTCCGATGTCTTGTTTTGAAATTTGGCGACGAAATTGCGTTTGTTTTTGTCATGGTTTCGTCATGGAATATATTTGTGTATTAGGAGCGCAAAGTGATACATTGCCGCTCTGAGCGAGAAGATTGACAAAGTAACTTGGTTGCTTGCTCCTCGTAAAAGTGCAACTTTGCGCTTTCTTTAGGAAGCGCAAGTTTGTACTTTTCGCTTAGTTGTAGAAAAAGTTTTTTTTAACAATCATAGATAATAAATCAATTTGGATATGTGCTTTTTCTAAAGAGTTCACCAAAGTGTTTTGAAAAATTTGTAAGAAATGGAGAAATTCATAACTCGATCTGGGTCCGAGACAAAAAAAAAAAAGGTAAGTTTGTGGGATTTTATAGGTTTATAGTTTGTAAAATTTGTAAGTTTCGGGCAGTTTGTAAAATTTGTAATGTGATTTTTGAATAAAAATATATAATTACTTTGCTTTTATTTTTTAATTATGTTTTTTTTTATAATTTACTCACTATCGAAAACTATCGACTATACTTATTTCAGAAAAATACTGGAGTCACAAAAAATTTGTAAGAAACAAATATTCACGAAGTAAAAAATATTTTTAAAATATTATATTTTCATTTATACATGGTGTTCGGTTTTCCTTGGGACGATACCAACTTTCTTATTTTCAATGGAACACCCTATATTTTTTTGCATTTTTGGATTCTACACACTATTTTAGATATACTTTGTAAATATAATAATTAATTAATACTTTTTGAGTAAAATTAAGATTTATTAAAATTTCTCTAAATGTAGACACTCGCTAAAAGTTAAAAATAACCAACTAAAAGTTATTATTTTTTATATTATGTAGTATCTATGTGTCCTATACCTAAACCTAATAGAAAAAAAATATACTCATTTTCACAACTTTTTCCAATTACCGTGGTTAAATTTTCATTCAAAATTAATTAACTTATAGCTTACTTATTATTAAAGAGATGAACACTACATAATATAAAAAATAATAACTTTTAGTTGGTTATTTTTAACTTTTAGCGAAATTTTAATAAATCTTAATTTTACTCAAAAAGTATTAACATTTTCTTAATTAATATTTTTACAAAGTATACCAAAAAAATACAGGGTCTTCCATTGAAAATAAGATAGTTGGTATCGCCCAAGGAATGAAAATGAAAATATAATATTTTAAAAATATTTTTTACTTCGTGAATATTTGTTTCTTACAAATTTTTTGTGACTCCAGTAGTTTATGAGATAAGGGGCTGTCCATAAGTGATGTCACACGTTTTTTTAATATTTTTGACTAGGGATGCACCGGAATTCCGGCGGTACCACTAAATCCGGCCGATCCGGCCAGTTTCAGCGCTTTTCAGATATATTTTGTAATTGGTCAACAGTAAAGGGTGTGCGTGTTTCCTTGCCTATGATAGACCGGCGGCTGTGGTTCCCCGACTTCTTTTTAATTTTTTTATTATTGGCAGGTGGCTGCTATTCTCCAATTGAATGAGTTTTGTTAACGCTAATTAAAAATTAATATTTAAATAAACACTAATTTTTATCTAGGTAAAATTAATAGTAATAAATACTCTGCATACTGTAGCTAGTTTAAAAAAAAGTACAAATAAATCAGCCTCAATATTTTCAATGTTTTACGTATAAAAACAGGCATGCAAATACATTTTAAATTTAGGTCCTGATCCGGCGATCCGGTTCGGCCAGCGGCCGAAATTCCGTTTCCGGCCGGATCGGCAAAATACCTGATCCCGTGCATCCCTATTTTTGAAACCCCCTCCCCCCCTTGTCACAAAGTGTCACAAATTATGGGACCCCCCCCTTCCCATTGGCGTCACGTCACACTGATTTAATTTTTATGTAAGGTCTACCCCACGAAATTTTTGCTTAAAATAAAATCTTAATATCCAAAATATTTTTATAATTTTGTGACATCACAACCTCCCAAACCCCCCCCAGGCTGTCACAAACTGTCACATTTTCGACGACCCCCCTCCCCCCTGTGTGTGACATCATTTATGGACGGCCCCTAAGTATATGGGTCACCTTTACATAACATTATAATCATCCACTTTTAAATTTTTACAATGAAAAAATAGTATGGCAAGATAAGTATTAACAAAGGGTCCTAATAATTATATAAACTATTATATTAACTTTAACAACATTAATTATATAAAATTCCTTTCTTACATCTAACTAACCTGAACACTGACCATTGTTTAACTTTTACGGAAGGAAGGGATGAAGGAAGAAAGGCAATCTATAAATCAGGCTTAAAAAGTTTCACTTCAAAAATTTTAATACTAAGATTTTTGATATATATTACCTAGATCTTAAGATCTTAAGTTTAAAAATTATATTAACCACCCGACAAAGTGTTAATAATAATATATAATTATTATGACTGCCAGATATTATTTTAAAAAGTGTAGGTATCTATAAATATTATGCTATGTTTAATTTACAATACTAAAATTTAATAAGTTGTAACCGGTAATTGTGGTTTAAATAACTGTATTGTTATATAAATTTACCTATAATTATAATAATTCTATATAAATAGTACCTATACAGTTATTTAAACCACTATTTTTCCCACCCCCACGTTATTAAATGTTAGTAGGTACCTATTACAAAATTAACAAAGCGTAATATCTATAGATAGGTACCTAGACTTACAGTCCGTATAAAACTCGTAATAAATTATCACAAAAAACGTCATCCCCTTGTATATATATCCATAGATGAGGCGTATGCAAAACTCACAAAAAACATTGTAATGATAATTAAAAATAAATGTGGTATTGCAATTACAATTATTGTAATACAATTTGAATATTACCACATTTATTTTTAATTACAGCCACAATATTTTTGTTCTTTACTGTTAAAAAGCAAAAAGTATACATACATTTAATAAATATTGTCAAATAAATAAATATGATTTTTTCCAAAGTAAAATGGTGTTCTAAAAAACAGTTTTTTAACATTAGTATACCTATAGGTAGGTATTTAATATAAAGTTTTGAATTTAATTGAATTTATAAACCTACTGCAAATTTTCTTATGCTAGATCGAGCCAAATTAAATATAACTAAAAACAATTTATTTGTTTTCTAACAATAAAATTAAGTTTTTTAATCTCACCATTCGTTTAATACCTATTCAAAAATTGTTAAGAAAGTCTAAATAATATAGGGTATTTATAATATTTCAAATTATATCCTAAGTTTTATAAAAATATAATAGTTTTTTATATTATGAAATATGGCAACATTGCCGGAGTTCATATATATTGTGAAATGTACAAAATCATATATTTCGTGGGGCTCATATGTCTGCATTATAAAAGGAGGTCACAAAGCCGTATATTTTTAAAAAAATAACTAAAATTTTAAACGAGTGGAGGCACAAGGAGAATGGGTTAGCTAATATACTTTAATCAAAAATGAATATATATGCTTCCTTAAGGGGGAAGCCATAAGTGACGTCCATGAAAGGACGCCATAAGTGTAGAGGGATGTATATATATATATATATATATATATATATATATATATAATATATATATATGTATATAATATATATATATATATATATATATATAGTAAATCCCTTTTTGAAACAATCCAATAGCTTAAAATGCGGCTGAGATATAGATATTTAAAAAAAATAATCAAAGTTTACGTGTATTTTAAATGGGAAATCTTTATACGCTTTGGTCGAGTACTTTGAGTTAATATTAAGGGCTCAAATTTTCAGGGAATTTTTTTTTTGAACATTTTCAACAATATTTTGAGTTGGGAGCAAAAAAATAAAAATAGTCGTGAAAAAAATAACAACGACGTTTCGGTACAATCTCATGTACCTTCTTCAGGTCTTATCTGCACGTCTAACTCGCAGCAAAGCAGCAACAGCAAGTTGCTGTCAGCAACCCAGCAGATAAGACGTCAGACATACGGTTCTTTTAAGAACCAAAACCGACAACACGGAGCATGCAGATACCGGAAAACCATCAATACATATAACGGCCGTGGAAACCTACAGCAGAACATATATATATATATATATATATAATATATATATATGTATATAATATATATATATATATATATATATATATATATATATATATATCAAAACGAGACTATCCAGTCTTGTACATGGTCCTTCTAACCGGATCTGGAAACTTCAGATTAACTTTCGAGGAACATACCACACTGTTATATCAGATAGAAAAAAAGTTCAGGCTTATGCGCAGAGCATCTGGGTTTTGCTGGGTTAAAACACGATATAAAAAAGGAAGAAGAAAAGAAACCTGTTAGAAAATATACAAGCAATTCAAACCACTATCGAAGATAGTGGTTAACTAAGAGTACTCCTCGTTACATCATTGTATCATCACTAGCCATATTCAATAAAACTGAGGTTAAGAAAAACCAACGATTGGAAAAGTTTCGCCTAAAAAGAACTGCAAGGAAATAAAATATGGTCAACGGTTTTTTAATACCTTTTCGTTTTGAAATGCAATGTTGTTTCAATATGAAGTGACCAGCATTTCTTTTTCCTGATAAGGTTATAAAGTTCAATCTTATATTTTTCATTTTGCAAACATTTTTCAGTTCGCAAACAGAAAACAGTAAGCCTAATAACTTAAATACAAAACCAAAGCCATACGCTGTAATTTAACAGCTAGACTAATCCTTTTGCAGCTCTGTATGTATTACGTACTCGTATAAAATCTTTGGCCTCAGATATGATTTTAGTTAGATTTATAAATTTTATTACAAGCTTTTTCTACTCCTAGTAATTCGTAATTGGAGGATTTCATTATTCACTGTGATTTGATCCTATCGGGTTAATTTGAAGAATGTGAGGTTGGAACTGTCTGACAATAATAATAATAAAGTAGATTGATGAAGCAACAATTCGGACAGCAGCAAATGACGAATTTTGGCTAAACAAAACATATTTACTATTTTACTGTTAGGATGGTTTACACTCTTTATTAAAATTTACAGACCCATTTAAAAGTGATAGATGCGTCATGCATTCATTTTTATTTTCCATTGATATTAATGTTCTGTCTCCAAGCACCATTTATCAGCCCTGACTTTCCTTTACGAAACAAAAATATAAAATATAAAATATAAAAGATAAAAGATAAAATTCCGAATAATCATATATCTAAATTCACCCCGAAAGCACACAAAACCACATGTATCGCGATGCATCGTTAATATTAAAATACTCGCGTTTTTTCTCAACAGGAGACAGGCTCCGCTTTGGATGGAGACGGAAATGTAGACAGCTCGCTCATAGAATGGATTCGTATGGGAACAACCGTGGCAACTAACGCCTTGTTGGAGAGGAAAGGAGAACGGATGGCGTTCGTTACAAACAGCGGATTCGGCGATATACTACTTATTGGAAACCAAGCCAGGCCCAAAATATTTGACTTGGTATGTAAAAATAATTCTGTAGAAGGATGTGGCATATTTTATTTCTTTGTGGATTTTTTATTAAAATAATTAACAAACCAAAAAAAATTGGTAGTTTATTTGATTTATTTTAAATCATATTTTTTTCAAAAATTAAATTTTTACTTGTTTAATATGCAATGTACCTATAGGTATACTATTTTATACTATGTACCTATGTAGGTGTTTTTATAATTTTACATTTTTATTACATAATTTTCAGGGATTAAAAAAAGGTTAAATTAAATTTAAAATATTTTTAATTTTTTTTCTCTCATTTCTTCAATTATTTTTGCAATATAATTTCTAATTAAGTTTTGTTAAAATACTTTTTTTTAATTTAAATAATTTTTAATATCTTTTGCATCCTGCACTAAGTCTGTATAAGTAAAAAGTTTTAATTTATTTAGAAAATTTCATTTTTAATTAAAGTTTTTCTTGATTTCAAACTCTCAAAATATGCAACACATCATTTTTATTTTCTATGGTTAATTTTCAACTATAATTTTTCTAAAAATTTTGTACTGAAACTTTTTTGATAAAATTCATTTTTAGTCAGTTTTGGTTCATTTGTCATTAAATTTTCTCAAAAGTAATTGTTTCTGTTGACATTTTTACTTTACAATTTATAATAAAAAATACATTTTTCTAGTCCTATTACGAAATATCACCGTTTTAACATCACTTTTTAATGTGGAATTATGTATATTTCTTAAAGTGTAACAGAATGAAATATTCTATCATCGAATGACGGAATAACACATATTTGCACACATATATGTGTGCAAATATGTGTTATATATGTTATACGGCTTATTCGCTATAATATATAAAATATTATTTTGTATAAATGACCTAGTTTCTTTTTTTGAGAGAAAATTGGTCGATTTTGTCGTATCATTTTACCTTATGCGCATTGTCAGTTTATAAGTGGGGGATTTAAAATATATGATGCTATAGACATATTATAACGTCCACGTACGATACCAATTGTCAACTAAATAAAATTTAGGTTATATTAAATTTTTCTAATAATTTGCTTACATCGCCTAAGTTAAGATTACATAAATTTCTGTGGTTTGACTTTATAAAAAGCAAAAAGTGGCATTTGGATTCCAAACTTGTTACTTGTTCATCGCCGTTTCATAAATTGTTTATTAATACCTATATTATTATACGATAGACACTGTAGGCTATTATTAACGAGGATAAGGTTTGCGTCTCGAGTCTTTAGACGAGAGACTTAAATCATCTGATTGAATAATGCGCATAATCTCTGGTGTAATATATACTATACTTTATCTACAATAAGTAGATAATGATTTCAAAAATAAATAAATAAAATCTGGCATCTGCCAAATGGTTAATCTCACTTTTTTCCAATTTCAAAAGTTATACGCTAAAGAAGCATCGCTAGTAGCTCCACCACTCGGCCGTTATCATCGTAACAAAACTACAACTTTTAATAATCAGCTGTTTTAAAAACACTTATGTTACAAACGAATGTTTTTGAGAATAAAGCCGGAAAATATCGAAAAAAAAACCTGGAACGATTTGTTGTGTTGTTGGGTGTATTTCGAGAGGAAATCCTAGGTTGAGTTTTTCCGGTTTTCCAATAAACAGTGTTAATCCGAATGGAGAAATAAATTTCATACAGTCCCTGTAAATATAAATTGTATCTATTAGATATAATAAATACACATTTTAGTAATGATTAACGTGAAAAGTGTAAACATTTCAATTCAGCAATACTGAATCAGTATATAAATTTTTTTTAATAATTCCTTAAAAATTTCCAACTTAAATATAAATTATATAAGGTAAAGTTATCATTAGTTAAATCTGCACCAACAAATGTTCCTAGCGAATTGGATCCTTTGGCAAAACATGAAAATGAACGATTTAGTTTTTAAATTTTATTTACAATTAAAAACACAATCATTCACCAGATAAAATACACACACTAACGTAACTATATAGTATAGGTATAAGCATTTAATCGTTGAGTTTCTTAATCAATGATATAAAGAATAATCAATCGAAATCGAGTACTAAACCAGTTTTTTAGTTTTTTCCTTGCAACGTAAAACACAAATAACGTGCGAGATTTAGCTGTGAAATTGAACAAAATTTGTTGAGTAAGACATCTGCCTTCCTCTCTTTTATGAAAAATCTACATATTTATTTAAAAAAAAAAGTGCAGTTCGTTGCTCTAAATGTATTGTTGACAATTCTTAAATTTACACAATGCTATCGAAGTCTACCAGATGCCGCGCGCGTTGCGAAAACCCGATACTTCTTCTTTCAATTTAAAACCCAAATGGTTCAAATTACATTGAATATTGAAATCAGCCAATTACTGATGCCTAACTACGTGAATAGTGACTTAATACTTATATCTACATACGTAATGTCATAATAATAATAACGAAAACTGACCAAAAATGATTTTTATCAAAATATGTTTAGTCGAAAATTTTTAGATAAATCAAATTACAAATTAACTATAGACAATAAAAATGATGTGAGGCATATTCTAGGGGTTTAAAATCAAACAAAAACTATTATCAGGAATTAAATTTTTAAAAAATGTAACATACACTTTTTCCCCTTTTTGCAACCCCATACTGGGCAGAATCCAAGGTAAAATTTAACCTGGTTAACCAAAGGCATATAGACATCACAAATTTTCTTTGGCCATTGCCTTCGAAACCCCCAGTAAATATCAATTACGTATACCTGCCTACTTTATACGTTTACATTTGCAGAACATTCGGCGTCCCGACGTCCTCTATTCGGAAGTAGTGGAAATTGACTGCAGAATAATACCGGTGCTGGATGGCAAATGCCAATTGGGAGAACGCGACACCGCTAACTGGAAAACCGTCGACGGAAAAACCGGGGAAAAGTTTTATGTAACGAAAGAAGTAAATTTAGAGGAAACAAGGAACAAATTGGCCGCGCTGAGGGCGAAGGGGATTGACAGCATTTCCGTTGCGCTCGCACACAGCTACGCTTACTACGAACACGAACTTTTGATTGGACAAGTCGCACACGAGATAGGTACGCAAATTTATATCAGCCTATTTACTTGCATTATGTTTATTGTACGTTTGCTTGAAGTTCAGTTGAGGTGGAACACTCTGGGTCAAAAGTTTTCCAGACTAAAAATAATACCTAATAGTGGTAATAATAGTTTGACTTGCTCACATCCGTCTGATATTTTCTAAACCTTGATTTTTCGTCTAAAAAATATAGCCTTTTGGTATTTATGTGATTAAGGTCGCCAGAAAAAATAGGGTTCTTAACTAAATGTTTTCGGAGATTATTGCACTTTAGTCCAGACAAACCGTCGCACAGTGCAACGAGTAAATGGGAAATCGGGACAAAAATCATAACTCCTATGTTTTTGTTGATATCAATGCCATTTATTTTTTTATTTTAACAGCCCATATTACTGCACAAAAGGCACATGTATTAACTTACAATCCTGTTTGTTTCAGGTAAAGATTTAGTTACATTTATTTATTGATTTTGATAGTTTGATACTAAATATTTAACAATTAATTTTAAACATACTGTATAACGTAAAATAATAAATTATTTATTCAATAAGGTAGCTTCTGGACATTCTTAGTAGTATTCTTAAGTTTGGCTGTACAGGGCGTATATAATTATTTAATAAATGAAAACAATCCGTGCCTAATAACAAGTAAAATCATTCTGATTCGTCACTGCTGGAATACAAAGAATTATTGTCTATATTTAAACCTGTAATCACACTTAAAGGGTCTATATCTAAATTATCAAATAATAAGTAGTTTTCAATAATACAGCTTAATAAAGTGATATTTTCAAGGGTTTTCAAAATATAAGTCACTGTAATATTTAATAACTCTTGCAACTTAACTTTGGCCACATATTCAGTAGCCTCTTCGGTAGTAACTCATTTCGACACTTCTTTACTTTATAATAACTAGGAAACAACAGCCTGGATCTGTCTCGTGTTTAACTAAAGTGGCCAATTAGAGCAATTTAATTTTGAAGCCACAATTTGTGATCTGTCGGAAACCGATCACGCTTTTTTTGAGATTTTTGCCACTTTTGGTCTATTTTAAAGCAAAAAAAAGTGTGCAATGTCATGAAGCCTTTTAACATCTTCATTTGAAAGACCATCTGTTTTAAAATAAGTCACTTCCTCACTTCTACTTGAGACTTTTCGCTGGTGATCCATATCTCAACAAGATCGATATATTTGATTGACGGAAATGTGCCTAAAATTAAAATTACTTGCGCAAAGCGGCGCAAAAAAAGTTGCCTAGTGTCATCAATTACAGACCTTAGGAAAATATAATTTGATAAATTTGGAAGGGTCAATTTGGGTCTTTTAGAGAAAACGCTTATTAAAATTAAACTACAACTATTTTTGTTGAAACATTTTTGAATAATTATTTTGGGCCTAAATTAATTATTTTAATCATTTTATATAGTACATATAAACAGTACTTACCACCAAAAAAATTTTTCATTTTAATACTTTTTAACAAAATAAACACTACGCCGACTACGTGCGTCTCAAAGGATACTACGTTTACACCTATTTATTTTAGTTATTAAAATACTGAAGAATATGAAGATGTTTTATTTCTCGCCGGTAAAAAATAAGAATGTGGCATATTGTTTTGATACAACCGAAGGTTTATCTTTGCTGTAGTCAACAAATTTTAATTATCTATAACATACCTAAATCCGATTTTTGTCCATTGGTCGACGCACTGTGCGTCGTTTGACTTTGCGTGCTAAGGCACTGTCTGGGTTTTTTTCATGATGAGGCTTATTTGAAAAGCATAAAACCAAATTTGCATCACCTGACAATTTTTTTTACAAAGATATACGTAAAAATAGATTTTTTCAGTTTTTAGTGAATATCTATACAATAAAATAATAAACTAAAAAATTAAATTATTTTATTATTAAATTTATTACAATTTTTGTCTAAAGTGTAATTAAAAAAAATATGGTTTGTTAAATTAAAAATTTTCTTTTTTTTTTACTTTTTTGCAAATATTTCGCAAACTGTGCATTTTACGGTAAATTATTTTGTAGCCCTATTCATTTTCTAAAACAAGAGGCAACCAATCCACGAGCATTTAAACCTATTTTCCCGCCTTTGCAAACTACAAAACATTTTAAACCGGCTTTTCGACTGCTGTACAAATTAATGGGGCGCAACTTGCCGCGGCCTTTATAATATTTAGCAGTTTAAAAATTTTCTTAAACGAAAATATGTTTAAACTTTAGAAAGATTTCCATTGACTCTGAAATGATTTCCAACTAGATACAGCGAATCTGAAAAAGGGCCAGACCTACCACACGACACTTCCACTAAAAAAATCACATTGAAACGATCATTAACATAGAAGAAATAAATATATTTTTCTACAATCGATCGAAAAGTACAAATTTGCGCTTCCAAAAGAAAGCGCAAAGTTGCACTTTTCCGAGGACCAAGCTTTTCTTTACTTTGTCGCTCGCCAAACGACAAAGTAACCAAAACGCTCACTTAGTTACCATGAAAACCATAATAACAAAACGCTATTATACACTGCGACTTTTAACACAAAAGTCAAATTTGAGGTTATCAATGATTATTAATTATTACCAAACTTTTTTATAAAACATCGCACGTAAGGCAAAATGATGTATTTACGGCGTCAAAAATATTTATGATAGGCAAATGTCCAAACAGTGTTTTCCTTAGCTACTTTTATTGTTTTTATATAAAAACAATAAAAGTAGCTAAGGAAAACACTGGAAAACACTGGAAAACACCCCAAACCAACTTAAATAGATATATCTATTTAATTCGGTTTGGTTTTCAAA
The DNA here is from genome assembly GCA_921294245.1 of Brassicogethes aeneus. Lineage (NCBI taxonomy): Eukaryota > Metazoa > Arthropoda > Insecta > Coleoptera > Nitidulidae > Brassicogethes > Brassicogethes aeneus. The sequence goes on from OV121133.1 coordinate 13,469,595, forward strand.
GTAAGCCATTTTTTTATATAAAGTAAAGTACACAATATTTTGAATAATTCTAATATCGAAATTACCGTGCATAAAACAAAATTGCAACAAAAGTTGCTATATATATATATATATATATATATATATATATATATATATATATATATTATATATATATATATATATATATATATATATATATATATATATATATATATATATATATATAGTGTGACCCATTTGTTTGCGACTCACCCCTGTAAAATCTTTATGTATTGTGCGATTTTAACTGAATTTGTTTTAAAGTGTATATACAAAAATATTTCAAAAATTAGTCGGGTAGACTCGCCAAAAAATTTAAAAACCCAAAAAATTCGTATAATTTGAACTTTGACCTTAAATTTCTTTAGAAGGATCAAATTTATCAAAAAATCATAGGAAACCTTTTTTGTAGAGCGTTCAATTCTCTACAAATATATGTCAAGACCTTTACAGTAAGACTTATTGTTAGTTAGTTACAAAAATAAAAAGATCAAAAATAATTTTTCCTATGTTATTCTTACGGAAAATTTAATTTATGAAAGTAACATTTAACAATTAACTTTTAAATTATTTTATTTTTGTGTACACTGTAGAGTTTCATATTTATCAGAGGCGGATTTACAATTTTGCCACCTATAGGCTAAACCAAAAATTTAATTTATTTTTTATAAATATATTTAACAGATTCTAAACTTAATTATTATTATTTTTATATTTGACCAACAAATTTAAATAAATAAAAAAAATTTAAAACTATGACATTTTGACAATTAATTAAATTTCGAATTTATTAATTGTACACTGCCCGTCAAAATTTACGCATAATAAGTAAAAAAAATTCTAAAACTCTAAAACGTCTTTACCAATCCTTATGAAAATTTGTGTAAAAATACTTAAACTTATATCTCAGTTTACGTGTTGAGGGTTTTTCGAGGAAATATTTTTAAGGCCCTTTTATTTAATAATAAAAAACGTTTAAAAAATAACTTTTACGGATTTTTTTTTAAGTAAATAAAAAATATGTTGTTAAAGACCGTATTTTTGTTAGTATACCCTAAAAATTTTGTACAAATCAAAAGAAACAGTAACGAAGATACAGCGCTTCAAAGTCGGTAAAAATAACCCCTTTTTGGTTATTTTGCTGAAAAGTGGTCATTTTTGACGACTTTGAAGCGCTTTATGTTTGATTTATACAAAATTTTCAGGGTATACTAACAAAAATACGGTCTTTAACATCATATTTTTTATTTACTTAAAAAAAAATTCCCAAAAGATATTTTTCTAACGTTTTTTATTATTAAATAAAAGAGCTTTAAAAATATTTTCTCGAAAAAAAACTCAAACACGTAAACTGAGATATAAGTTTAAGTATTTTTAGTCAAATTTTCATAAAGATTGGTAAAGGCGTTTTAGAGTTAGAATTTTTTTATCTATATATAAAAATATGTTGTTAAAGACCGTATTTTTGTTAGTATACCCTAAAAATTTTGTACAAATCAAAAGAAACAGTAACGAAGATACAGCGCTTCAAAGTCGGTAAAAATAACCCCTTTTTGGTTATTTTGCTGAAAAGTGGTCATTTTTGACGACTTTGAAGCGCTTTATGTTTGATTTATACAAAATTTTCAGGGTATACTAACAAAAATACGGTCTTTAACATCATATTTTTTATTTACTTAAAAAAAAATTCGTTTTTTTTATTTAAAAATAGGTCAATAATAACAATGGAAAAATTACAACAAATTTGCGAAAAATAGGAGATACATTGGAAATTCTGCGGAGTTGCCGCCTGCAAAAATTTATTAATCAATAAATTTTAAATAATTATTATCAATAAAACTAGCCAATTATATAAATTAAAATTAGTAAATTATTAACAGCTTAATAATTAAAACATCAAATTTGACAATTGCTGACATTTTAATCTGTAAATGTATCACATTATTTAAATTAATTTCTGGTTAGTTTGTTACCATTTGCTAATTGGTTGAAATAATGAAATTCTTATCAATTATCCAGTATTCAGCGTTATTGCAATTTTGTGCTAATTAAGTTGTTATGAATTATAAAGCAGTACTTAATTAGTCTAATGGTATAAATCTCCATTGGGGCATATTTGAATTTTGAATTTTATGTTAACTAATTATTCCACGCACACAAGTTTAGTTTTTGTAATAAATCAAAACAATAAATGTGCCATATAAAAGTAAATTTTATTGTAGGTTTTCAACATGTTTCTTTGTCCCATCAAGTAATGCCCATGGTAAGGATAGTCCCAAGGGGGTTCACGTCTTGCGCAGACGCTTATTTAACTCCACACGTGAAAAAATACCTTCAAGGGTTTTCCAGGGGGTTTAAGAACCAATTGGATGGTACCAGGGTACTTTTTATGCAGAGTGATGGTGGGCTCACACCCATGGATAACTTTAATGGGTCCAGGGCTATTTTGTCAGGACCAGCAGGTAAAAATAATTAATAAAGGTAATCATCATCGGTGATTTTAATATTTTTGTTTTAATTTTAATACGTATATTGCATATTGATTATATTTTAATCAGTTTTTGAGTTATTTAATTTTTTTCAAAAATTTTGACAGATGATGGTATTTACGTTAACTTTTTTGTCACTTTTAATACCAATTACTTTCTTATTTGAAACGAAACTACCATACAATTTTCACATCATTCGACACAAATTAATGTTTTTTATTAAAATACCTAAAATGAATAGGGATATTACAAAAAATGTGAGAATACCGCTTATTTTTTATTTGTAATATCAGTAGTGTGCCTTGTATTGTCTTTTATTTCGTATTTATAAAGTAATTTCAACGTCTCTAACAATTGTGTTACAATGGGTGATAATAATTACACTAATCAAGATTTTCTAAACATTTTAATATTTTAAATATTTTAAAAACTGTTAAAATAAAAAAAAAATAAAATTTTACTATTTCCAGAATTTTACGTATAATTTAAAAATGCAATAGTATTTATATGGATCCATTGGAAAAACCAACCTTGATATCATTTTCGGTTTAACCGTTCTCCATAAACCTTTAATGAATAAGTTAGGTGAATCACTCTGTATATTATATAGAATTCTATATTTTATAGGGGGGAACATAATGTTAAGCGGTTTTATACAAAAAACTTTAAATCCTATTTATTTTTTTATTAATAATATATATTTTATTTATTATAATATTTAATTATTTTGGATTTTTTGTTTCACACAAATATCATTATTCGCTTCAAAACTAAACCTTACATTTAATAAAACTGTTAAAACGCATGTTCAATGATGTCCCAGGAGTCAACATGAACTTCCTTTGGGTTTTTTGTTGGGAATACTTACATAATAAAAAACTTAAATTTTTCTTTCTCATAATTTTTTTAGTTTAAAAAAATATGTTTTCTTAAATTCTGAAATTCTGAAACAAGGTTAATGTTTTCACACCACATAGCTGCCCCGCACTTATGAGGTCCAAAAAACCCTGCTTATGAAGTACACTTTTTTAAATAAATTTACACAATCTTATTGTTTTTATTACTATAAATAAAAAAAAAGTATTTTATTTTTATAATTTATTAAAAAAGTTGACGTTGATCGGATAAAGGACTACGGTCAATAGCCTTTGAACTTGGTTTTGGTTCAATAAAGCATTATTATTATTATTATAAGTTGAAGTTAATCCCGGCGCATTCGCCATTTTTGCAAAACACAATATTTTCGTAAATATTTTTTTATTTTTGGTAAATTGTTAATTTTTAGATACATAAATACATATGTATGAGGCGCCGTTTGTCCGTAAATTATTTTTGCTATATACAGGGTTCCCCATAATAGACTACCCATTTTATTTTATTAATAAATTCCCTACAAGATATCTAAATAAGTTGTTCTCTATGGGAATATCTTCTATAGTCTTTGGGATTTAAGTTAATTATTAATTAAGTAGGCGCCTGTCACAAATAAGTTTTAAATTAATAATTTCCTGGAACGTCATTTTTTCTACGAGAAGTTTGTTAGTTTTCATCAATAATTATTTAAATTATTTAATTTTTTTGCTTTGAGACATTATTTAAACATCCGTTTAAACTTTCATGGATTACTTACTCAGTCCAACAACGTGGGTTTTGTGTAGAAACTTACATAAGAAGCAATTCGATAGAAGAAGTTAGGCGTGAATTCCGGCGTCAGTTTAATAACAACAATAGGGGTCACGTGCCAAATCGTAAAACTGTTAAGTTCTGGGTTCGTCATTGGCGTCTAAGGCGCGAGTTAGAATTGCGTTTACGACTTTAACACTTTTTATCTAATATTGAAAAATATGTTGAAGTTGGTGGAGGTCATTTAGAAGACGTGATTTTTAAAAGTTAGAATTAAATTAGCCAAATATTTAAAGTTATCATAAATCCCAAAGAGTTAGCTGTAATTTAGTATAATAAAAAGTTTGTTTTGTTAAATAAAAATTTTTTAATTAAAATGATAAAATGGGTGGCCTATTATGGGGAACCCTGTATAAGCATATTTTTTATATATAAAGCATAGATGACCGAAGTTTAAATTTCCTATATATATATAGAAACTTTTTAGTTCAGATAATGCCGCTTGAGAATGAGGGCGCTTTGCGGTTATCAACTAAAAAGCACTGTTGCTAGAGTGTGCCAATGCAAAGTTTTGGTCAGTGTTTCCAACATAACGTTTCGCCAGATCTAGCAGATTTTAATAAAGGTCGATGGGAAAAAGATACTCTTACGGCTGACGGATTTTTTAACGGAAACTTGAACATAATATCGAATGGTATTTGTCATAAGATTAGTACCTATATAATTTAATTTGTAAGAGTCCAAGTTTTTAAAAAATATTCTTTGTTTTTTATAAATTGACAAGAGAAGCAAAACGTAAGAAATTTTAGTTTTTTTAAATACCTATTAGTAAAACCGAAGCCGTGTTTATTTCGAGAAATAGAGAAGCCCAAAGAAGAGGAATTTTCTTTTCAATAAAAATAGACCAACCAACCAATATATTACCTATAAGTATTTAAAAATACTAAAATCCTAGGTATACTTTTTGCTATCATTCTGTTCCGCTAAATCTGGCGGAAGATCCGTTATGTTGGAAACACTGACCAAAACTTTGCATTGGCACACTCTGGCAACAGTGCTTTTTAGTTGATGACCCCAAAGCGGCCTCATTCTCAAGCGACATTATCTGAACTAAAATGTTTCTATATATATAGAAAATTTAAAGTTTATATAAAAAAATATTCTTATATACAGGGTGTCCCAGAACTCGCGCCACAGAGAAAAAGGGAACGTACCGAAAGTAATTTGAAACACATATTTAAAAATTCAAATTGTCCAACGCAAAGGATAAGGGAGATAAGAATAAAAAACGATAGCCAATCCCAATAGATCACCACAGGGAATTCTTTAAATTGCTAGGATACAGTTGTATTCAATAAAAAAGCGTCCAAGAATTAGAATGAGAGAAAACTGTCAAAATAATATTATTGCTTAAAACCGGCTTATCACTGACATAAGTCATTAAAATAATTATTATAGGTTATAAAGAGCATTGACGTCGTAGGTTAATTAAATAATATTACAAAAATTATTACCTTTTAATAATGAAAAAAACAAACATTACAAAAAAATTAATATTTAGTCATGCATCCCTGTTTTTCTATTACTTGAGCCAATCTATTTGGGATGAACTGAATTAAATTTAATACAATATTTGGATTAATATCTTCCCAGCAGTATAGTAGGTATAGTATAGTTGTATAGTTTCCCATAAATCCTCAGATATCTCAAAAAAGCAGCATCATGTTCAGGGGTGGACATTTTGGGACGACCTGAACCAACTTTTTGGTTTAGTAAATCTTCCTGTTCCCAGCGTTGCTTAATTTTTAATATATTTTTATTTCTATTATACCACAGTACGAATTGACCATTCTTCTTCGATTCTTGATACTATTTGAGCCTTTTTAACTGATGAGGCATTTTTATTTTCTACTGTCAGTTATAGTGACTTAAGTCAGTGGAAAGCCGGTTTTACGCAATAATGTTGACAGTTTTCTCTCATTCTAATTCTTGTACGCTTTTTTAATGAATACAACTGTACTTAGGTTGCAGTGTTGATAATAAAAAATATGTAAAATATTTGGTCCACTAGAATCCAATTCATTGTAACACTGCTATCAATCTTTACTCCTATCATTAATATTATATTAGGTTATAAATTATGTTATTATTGACAATGCTGTCAATCTTTACTTTTGTCATTAATATTGTATTAGCTAATAACATTATTTATAATAAATTAATTTATTACCTAGGTAATAATTATTATAAATAATGTTTTCCTTGATGATTATAACGAAATGATAACTATTTATGGGGAGCGTGGGCGCAAAAAAAGCTAAATAAAGTACAACTGGTTTGATTTTTTACTTTAAAACATTGGCGTTCTGAAGTATCAGTCATAGATTAATAACCTCATTTTTTGAAAGCTTTTGACAACTTAGTAAATACAGTTGGCCAAAAGATTTTTAAATGTTTTTAAGACAACAATGTTCTATCGTCTCCTAGCAATTTTTAAAGCTCCTACGTTTAACCTAGGCAAGATCTCTCGGTATTGGCTCCCGCTTTTTTGCTCTCATTCGATTACACTATTACCTAGAAATTTTTTATTTTTAAATTTGGCATCTCCATTGCTATCGGCACGCCCCCTTTTTCTCTGTGGCGCGAGTTCTGGGACACCCTGTATATCAAAAATAGTTAACGGACAAACGGCGCCTCATACATATGTACATTTAAAACATTCTAATTTTATTTGGCCATAAAAATTATAAATACATTGTTTTAGCTTTCTTTAAAATATTAACGTAAAAATTCTTAGGTGGCGTGGTGGGTTACGCAGTGACAACATGGCAAAAAGAAACCGATCTTCCGGTGATTGGTTTCGACATGGGCGGAACGTCAACGGACGTTTCCAGATTCGCGGGAAGTTACGAACACGTGTACGAAAGCACCACTGCAGGAGTCACCATACAGGCCCCCCAACTTGACGTAAACACAGTGGCTGCCGGCGGAGGCTCAATGCTATTTTTCAGGTAAAATGATTCAACATTTATATATCAGAATAACTGATATATAAATGTTATAATCATGATATTAATTTACATCTTTTATTCTTGCAAACCAGAGCTGGGCACGAGTACTAAAAAAAAGTATTCGTAAAATTTACGAGTTCTTAAAATATTTACTCGTAAGTACTTTACTCGTAAGTACATTGGTAAAGAGAGGTTACGGTTACGAGTAGTAATCGTGAAAACACGAGTAAAGAGTACGAGTACTTTTGAAAAAAAAATGTTACTTAATATAATTGATTATTCTTTATACATTATACATACTTTGGTCCTGACCTATAAAAATACAAATACAAATTTTTTAAATTATTTATTTTAAAAATTAGGTACATAAAATAATAAATAAAAATAACAATTCTTAAATAGTTTATAATTTTACCTATATACTTATTCTAAAACCTATATGCTATAATGTATTATATTATACTATATATTATAAAATTTAAAATAGACTTCCAAACAAAATGTTTTGATATTTTCACAAAAAGTCATCGATATAATAAACTCGTGAATTCCACGAGTATTTTTTACGAGTACATTGAATTTGGTTAAGTACGAGTAATAAGTATTTCAAATCAAAAATACTTATGAGTAAAAAAGTACTCGTACTTTTTTACTCGTACTCAGTACTTGGCCAGCTCTGATAATATACTACCTATTATGTTGTTTGTCCAAAAATAAACACAATAATTTATAATATTGTTTTTCACTTTCTTTGTTTCTTTGCTTAAAAAAATATTCGAAACTTTTTTTGCGATGATTACCACTTTTAATTTTATTTATTATTTTTTTCTTTCTTTGACATCTTCAAAATTGGTTTTGAAGATCGGTCTTAATATTTTTTTTCTATATTTTTCTAAAATTACATTTAAAAACAAACCTTTTAAAAAAATCGTCCCGATAAGAAAATTTTTCAAAAAGTTTGTGAGCCACTATTTTTCGGTTTGGTTGAAAAATAAAAGAAACAAATTCCATCACAAAAATAGACCAAATAACAACTTTTTTACAGGTTAAAAAAAATATAAAAAAATTATCTGCTATTTTTTTTCTTCTTCGAAAATATTTTTTTTTTGATGATTACCACTTTTAATTTAATTTATTTTTACTTTCTTTGAGGTTCTATCTACACTGTTCAAAATTTCATGACCAATTTAACACCAAATTAACACCATACGTGGTCTATATCGATACAAACCAAAATGGTGTTAAATAAGGTTCGTTGGTCCGGTGTCAATTCAAATACTAAAATGGTGTTAAATAAGGTTCGTTGGCGGTGTAAATTCAAATACTAAAATGGTGTTAATTTAACTTTCACACAGTATTAAAATAAATTTTACCTGGTGTAAATTGAACTCCTTTTCAGTGTTAAATATTATGTGTTTGTGGTCAAATTATCATACTACACAGAAAAAAGGAAAAAAAAAGGAAACAGGAAGTTCCTTGACGCATTACTAGTATATTACCAGTGGTATTATTCCAGAAAATGAAACCTTCAACTCGCTAGAGATAAAGTTTTTAGTGCGTTCCACTAACTTAAAATACTTCAAGTATTGACAGCTGTTTCCACCTTTAGTATCGAACAACTTGTAGTGTCACACCAAAGCAAAGGATTACCTATGTTTATATATTCTTCATGTAAGTCAACAGAGGCGAGATTTAAGAACATCACGTGATCCACAAAAATATAAATACTTATGGGTCAACTGGGTTAAATGAACTATTCCTTTTTTTCTGGGTAGGTGCACTTTTCAAATATTTTTAGATAAACACCGTTTTGGTGTTCATTTTCAACCCTAATTCATGGTGTTATTTTAACACCACATGGTGTTGGATTTTGACACCATTTTAGGATTACTTTTTACACCGCAGATATTTTAAACAGTGTACATACTCAAAAGTAGTATTATGAAAAATAAGCCGAGTTACAAAGGTTTTTACCTTTAAGATTTAATATCTTTGATTTTTAATTAAGCTTTATATTAGTTATTAAAGTAATTGATAATATTTCTAGTTTTTTTATTTATAAATTTTTAAAAACGCTTAACATTACTGACAACACGATAGTTTAAAAATAAAACTTTTTAAAACCTACCCACATTTATTATCCGATGCAGAAGTAGTAAGGTAGGTAATAATAAAGATTATACGTGCAATATTTGATAAAATTTAAAGTGGTTACAATGTTTTATTGGCAATCGCACCCTTGACGGTGCTTAGATATGAAATTGAGATTTATTAATCTATGTATTATCTCATATCTAATGCTTGTGGAATATTTAAGACAGTTATTGCTGGGTATTATGTTATATTAATAACTTTTCGTATTGAACTACTGTGTAGCAAATTGAAATAATATACATACTGGGTGTCTATTTAAAAACGAGTACTGCACTTTAAACAAATAATAATAATAAATGTCTTTATTGATTATAAAAGATACAATCAATGGGCAAAGTTCAGCATATACAAAGAATGTATTTGCTGCTCTTCTACTATCGCACTTAATTTTTTTGTTTTTTAAATTAAGTGCTCAAAATGTTTTCCAATGTTAAAAATTTTTGGGTGCTATTAAAAACGTGATAACATTTTTCATCTAAAAAACAATTTCTTGATTAATTTTAGATCTGGTATGTTTGTGGTTGGTCCTGAGTCAGCAGGAGCACATCCTGGACCAGTCTGCTACAAGAAAGGAGGGCCTCTAACTGTAACAGACGCAAATTTGGCCTTGGGAAGGTTGTTGCCTGAATATTTCCCGAAAATATTTGGACCCAACGAAGATTCACCCCTCGATAAAAAAGAAACCCTGAAAGAATTTGAGAAGTTGACCAAGGAAATAAATGCGTTTTTGTCAGGGCAAGAACAAAACAAAGTAAGATTTATAATTGAAATTGAACACTGACTATATTTTCCAAAGGTTAAAAACGAGAAATTCTATCCTTAAAATAATACTTTCCTTAAAATTCCTTTTAACATTTTTTAATATCCTTTTCCTCTTTGAGAAATCTTCAGTTAAAAATTTATTAAAGAGATGAAAGACATTGGATAAATGTTGAGTTACAATTTTTTTTAACACCCGTGATTCTAAAATTGAGCGCATGAATAATTTTTCTTTCAAAATTTCAGAAATCTATGTCAATAGAAGAGGTAGCTATGGGTTTTGTTAGGGTAGCAAATGAAGCCATGTGTAGACCCATTAGAGCTTTAACTCAAGCCAAAGGATATGACACCGCTAGACATACTTTGGCATGTTTTGGAGGCGCTGGTGGTCAACATGCTTGCGCTATTGCCAGATCTTTGGGAATGAGTACTGTTTTCGTACACAAATATGCTGGTAAGAATCCTAATATTATACAGTACAACACGATTTTTCTCCCATGAAATTTTTTAACAGATTTTAAAAATAAAGGTTAAAAAAACGTACCTGTATCTCACCGTTTCACAAAATCACGTCATTTAATTTTTTTTCACAGCCATTCTTATTATTTTAACCTAAACAGATTTTTAATTCTCTATTTTGTTATAAATCATTTTTTTTCTGCAATATTTTATGTTTTTACATAATACAAAAATTTTACTTAATGAAAATAACAATTTAATTTTTTCTGGTTTTAATTTTTGATTTTTTTTTTGATAAAACAACAGATTTGTATTTTTCTTATATTAAATATATGTTGGAAACAAACCTTAATCTTTAGTTTGACGATTATACATTGCTTTCGAATCTATAGTGGTATCACAACCTAAAAACACCACTTGATATACAGGGTTTCGCATTCGTGGTCCATTGGAAGTTTCTGGGGAACGGAAAAAATATGATTTGAAATTTAAAAGCGTTTTATTTTTTTTTAATATTTAGAACAAAATGCCACTTTCAGTTTGACCGGAAGTAACATCAACTTTTTTATTTCAAATAGAACACCCCATATATTTTTACATTTTTAAATCCTACATAAAATTCTGAGTAAAATTACCACCATGTCCTATCTCCAAAGTAAATCACGGTGCTGTTCTGAGAGGTGATTTTTGGACTTTCTGTGAAACCTATTAATTAGGTCATAACTAAAATTTTAAGAGCAAAATAAAAAAAAATTGACGGTTTGAATTGGCTGTTTATTAAAAATATTATGCACTCTTTCAATTATCCAATTAAAACTAGCGATTTAATTTAAATATTTAATATTTGCATAACTAAAAAAAAAGGTATTTAAATTTTTTTTATATATTTTACTGTTTTGTTGCAATAAACTTCAAACTTTTAATCTCACCTTTGACGTATACATTTATGTTCCCTTAATTAATATATCCTTAAAGGTTGCCATGAAACTTAGATCTATTAAAAATTTATTTGACGTCATTTACAGTATACGTATTCTATAATTTTTGTTTAGTTTTTATAGTGTTTTTTTTTTAAATAAAAATGAAAAATTGTAGTAAAAGTTACGAAGAAATTTATGAAATTTAACTAAGGACCAGTTTATTCATCTTTAGTAAAGTTTATCGGGCCGATAACTTTCATGTCTTGGCAATATCTAGTATCCAAAGAAATTATTCGTCAAATAAATCAAAAATGAATAAATCGGCCCTAAATAAAATGTGGCACCCTTAGAATTATTGTTTAATAAATGTATACTATACATTTAACCTTAAATTAAAACTTTAAACGTGTATTACAACAAAACAGTAAAAGATATAAAAAATGTATAGACCTTTTTTAGGAAATTAACTAATCTTTAATCTGATTTAAAAAGTTATGATAATATTTAAATAAAATCGCAAGTTTTAATTGGAGAATTGAAAGTATGCATACATATTTTTAATAAACATCCAATTAAAACAAAATTAACCGTCAAATTTTTTTTATTCTGCTCTTAAAATTTTAGTTAGGACCTAATTAACAAGAATACAAAAAAAAATAGGTTTCACAGAAAGTCCAAAAATTACCTCTCAGAACAGCACCGTGAAATAGTTTTCTAGATGTTTGCTATTAGGTTTACGGATATGGGGGTAAAATTTTTGGAATCTAGTTAAGGAATTGACATGGAATCTTTTAAACAATGTTTTAAGATTCCAAAAATTCCACCCCCATTACCGCAAACCTAATAGCAAGAAAGTTATAGGCTATTTTTGATTGACGCGCATTTGTCATATTTTAAATGAAAAAATTAATAACTCAAAAACAATTCACTTTAGGTATAGGACATGGTACAGTAATTTTACTCAAAATTGTATCTAGAATTTAAAAATGTAAAAATATATGGGGTGTTCTATTTAAAATAACAAAGTTGATGTCACTTCCGGTCAAACCGGAAGTGGCATTTCTTTTAAAATATTTTAGAAAAATAGGCTTAATTGGATTATAACTGCTTTAAAATATTTAAATCGATATCTTTTGCCGTTCCTCAAAAACTCTCAATAGACCATGAAAGTGAAACACCCGTATTTCGTAAATGTGCAACACCCTGTTTATAATTAAAATAATTTTAAAATAAATAAATAATTTTAATGGTTGTCCAATTATTCAGTGAATATATTTTTCATAAAAATATACTGTCTAACTGTTATCGAATCTGTTATATTATGTGCCGAATACCGTGTATAACATTTTATTGGATAGCACTTAAAAAAAATGACGTGATCTGAAAAAACGCCGAGACCGGATATCATTTTTCTATTTTCAAAATTTATAGAAATTTTTCATGGGAGGGAAAAAAATCAAATTTTGTCGTACTGTGTTATAAATGCGAAAATGTGTTCTGAAACTACCAATTTTAATAAATTTAACAAAAAACAAATTTTAATTTAAGGTATTTTATCTGCATACGGAATGGCCTTAGCTGATGTAGTACACGAAGCTCAAGAACCGAGCGCCAAAATTTACTCGTCAGAAAACTTCGAATTCTTTGAAGAACGCTTGGACATCTTGGGGGAACAGTGTAAAAAAGAACTACTAAAACAAGGCTTCCTCGAAAAAAACATCGTTTTGGAGCCTTACCTACACATGAGGTATGATGGTACAGACTGCGCCTTGATGTGCACAGGCACCGTCTCTGAAATTGGTACTAAATACGGGGACTTTGCGGAGACGTTCGTTCAAAGATATCAGTCTGAGTTTGGTTTTACAATACAAAATAGAAGTGTCGTTGTGGACGATATAAGGGTCAGAGGTGTTGGTAAAAGCGATTTGGATCAAGAAAATGTGAAAGAAATATCCAACGATTCGCCAGCAATTACTTCGGTATCAAAAGTTTTCTTTGAGACTGGATATCAGGACACGAATGTCTACCACTTGGATAAACTTTTTGGTGGGCAGGTTATATCAGGGCCGGCCATAATTATGGACCAATTGAGTACTGTTTTGGTTGAACCCGATTGTACAGGAATTATTACTAAATATGGAGATATTAAAATAACCATTGGGTCAGGGCAGCTTAAGAAGATTGGACCTGAATTGGACTCCATACAACTGAGTATTTTTAGCCACAGGTTTATGAGTATAGCTGAGCAAATGGGAAGGTGAGTTAAAAATATTTTTTAATGTATCCATAATACAAAGCACATTTTACAGGATTCTTCAAAGGACCTCCATTTCAACAAACATAAAGGAACGTTTGGATTTTTCGTGCGCTCTTTTTGGTCCTGACGGAGGATTGGTGTCAAACGCGCCCCACATTCCCGTGCACCTTGGTGCAATGCAAGAGGCAGTTCAGTATCAAATGAAAACAAGAGACACCTTTTATGAAGGCGATGTCATACTTTCCAACCATCCTGCTGCAGGAGGCTCACATTTGCCTGATTTTACTGTCATCACACCAGTGTTTTACAAGTAAGATTTTTATTTATACTTTTTTATATCAGATTTAAAAGTGCGTACTTTTACACTACATGCATAAAAATAGAACAAGTGTTATGGCCGGCCTAATGTTTTGAAAACAATGAAGTAATAAACTGATGTAAACCGGTGAAAACTCGTTAATAAAATCGCACAAAAAATGTTAAATTTCCTAATGGCACATTATAGCGACCGTTTTCAGCTCGTGTCATCGGTTATTAATCGTTTGCCCGTTTTGCCGTTCTATATGCCATTTACATACAGTGTTACAATTAGCATATTGTTTTTAATAAATGGTTTATTGTGTTTTAATTGGAGTCCCAGTAGCAAGAACTTGAATGTTAAATAAAGTTAAACAAACTGTATCCATTATACTATATTTTTCAAAAATTATATAGGGTGTTTTTTTGATTTAGTAGGAATAACTTTAAATCATGCTATTCTTTTTGATATTAATGTTCAAAAGATATCTTGGGTCAAAATTTGTCAAAAAGTTTTGAAAAAAAAATTGTTTTCAAAATGTTGTGACTTGCAAAATAGTTATAGTTATAATAGTTAGGCTTTTGAAATAAGAGCCATTCCACGCGTGACGGATGGGATAGTTGCCGTGTTTTTATTTACAAAATAATGTTGTTCTATTGTATTGCCAATCTCAAATTTTTATAAATGGTTCTAAACTGGAGCTGTTTAACAAGGTTTTTATTTGGCAAAATTGGGTATCGTGATTGACTGTCCAATTCCTTAAAAACTAATAATTTAAAGCGTAACGGTCGGGACTTTGCAATAGTACACTATAAAAATATTATAAATTAAGGAATTTTATTGAAAAATTCAGTGCCAAACTTATACAATACTAAATTGCGACAAATCAAAATTAAAATAAATCATGAAAACTATGACTAAACAAATTAAATTAAATTAAAATGCTTTGACAATTTGCTTTTCAACATCTGGTTTTTGGACGAGTGAACATTAGAACATTAATTGTTTTTCTGCCAAAAATTCTTGAATAAGAAAAAACTTCAAATTTAAATACTGTCGAACTTCGATAACTCGAACCATGCCACAAAAAAACTTCGAGTTATCAAGACTTCGAGTTATTCCCTTATGGAAATTTTTCTCTGAAAAAGTTTTAGTAAGTAAGTAAGTTTTAAAAGTTTTACTTCCTCTTAAAACTCTTAATAAGACTTATTAAGTTGGAAAAAGACTTACGAAATATGAAAAATTCTGAATAAGTCTTAGTAAGTCAGAATAATAGCAATATTTGGGAGTCTTCTGGAAGAGTTAATAAGACTTAATAAGACTTTTAGAAGAGAAATGGTAGGTACCTAGCTATAGCAATAAAAATAAACATCCGGAATTATTTAGAGAGGTTGTACTTGATTATTGAAAAATTAAACACAAATACAAGTATTTATTAACATTTTTCCTGTTTTGTTATAAGCCAAGTGTATTGCTATATAATAAAATATGTAAGGTGTAATAACAATTATAATTTTTGTAATAACAATTATAATTTTTTACATACGATGCGCTTAACTTGCTTTTATTGTTGCCACTGTACGTTGTAAATATTGTAATAGTTTCTTTTTATATAAGCAAATATTCATATATTTTATTATTATTATTACATATATGTGTATACACATACATATACATTCCAATAAGCCATTGTTTCAATAACAAGAACACATGTGTTCTAGACGCAATATCGATTTTCTCAGCTGGCCAATGATTGCATATTTCTTCTGTCAGTCCGACCCAGTGTTGCAAGTATTTTACTCGAAAATCGGCTATTTTCGTCGGGTGACGTTCACAATATCGAAATTCATTATATCGAATTCAAAATATCGAACACTTTTTATCGAAAATGATAATATCGAAAATTAAAATGTCGATTTGAAAATGTCGAATAATTAAAATTTCGAAAATTAAAATGTCGAAAATGATAATATCGAAAATTAAAATGTCGATTTGAAAATGTCGAAAATGATAATATCGAAAATTAAAATGTCGATTTGAAAATGTCGAATAATTAAAATTTCGAAAATTAAAATATCGATTTAAAAATATCGAAAATTAAAATGTATGATTAAAATCGAAGTGTATATGTACAGAGGCGCCTCTGTAGATAAAGTTACGGTTATGCACCGAATTATCTTGGCTCCCTGGCTCCTAGAGATGCGCGTTTTATAGAAATGTACTCAAACTCAACAACACAACCCAACCGACCCCGCCCCATTGGCCCCCCCCCCGCCCCATTGAGCAAAAAACCCAACTAAAATGGGCAAATTCATGTTACGATAAAAATAAAACACTTTTTAATTACATAAATTAGCCCATTTTAGTTGGGTTTTTTGCTCAATGGGGCGGGGGGGGGGCAATGGGGCGGGGTCGGTTGGGTTGTGTTGTTGAGTTTGAGTACATTTCTATATCAGAGGCGCCTCTATACATATACACTTCGGATTAAAATAATATGTCGATTAATTGAAATATTTAAACAAAATATCAAATTCAAAATAAGAAAATATGGTTTAGTTTCACATTAAAATTCGATTAAATAAAATTTCGATATTATCATTTTCGACATTTTAATTTTCGACATTTTGTATTTTCGATATTTTGATTTTCGATAAAAAGTGTTCGATATTTTGAATTCGATAAAGTGAATTTCGATATTATGAACGTCGATATTTTATTTTCGATAAATTGAAAATTCGATTAAATAAAATTTCGATATTATCATTTTCGACATTTTAATTTTCGATATTTTGATTTTCGACATTTTGTATTTTCGATATTTTGATTTTCGATAAAAAGTGTTCGATATTTTGAATTCGATAAAGTGAATTTCGATATTATGAACGTCACCCATTTTCGTCATGTTTGCGGGTAGAATTTTGAAGCGGGTAAAATCGGATAATTTGCAAATTTCGATTAAAATAATAACTAAAGAAATTTTCAGTAAATAATATTGTATATTTACTAAATAATATTTAATTATTTTATTCTATTCTGTTACATTTTTATTGACTTATATAACATTTAAATTAATTTAATTTATTTTTCAAAGCAGGACGAATGCGCTAGTAAATTTAAAATAAAAATAGTTTTTTTAGTATTTTGTAGTACGTATCATCAAACAGTGTTTGAAAAACACAAGCAATGAAAGCAGCTCGAAGATCATGCCTATTCTTATAGTTATTATAGCTTATGTAATCAAGGGATTTGTATGTAAACAAACCAAACGTATGTCTTAACCACACACAAAATAAACTTGCCCTGTTCAGTATCGCTAACATGAAACCAGCGTGCCATAAATCGGGGAAGGGGGGCAAGGGAATGTATACATTATATTATATATTATATAAGAGAAGATATGTATTCTGCCAGGCCCGTATTGAATAATTTCGTACGAGCGGTATCTTTTTAAAAAGTATTAAATTTATTTTGTTTTACATTTATATATTTGTAAGTACATAAATTCGTTATAGATTTTAAACACGAAAAAACGTAAAAATAATTAAATAAATTATGTATTTAAACAAATTTTAATGTAATCCTTAATAAAAAAAATAAAAAAAATAGAATAAATTATAAATTCTCTAATAAAAAAAAGGCAAATTAAGCTCTTAAAATAAAAAAAATTAAAATTCTGAAAATTTTAAAATAAAAAACTGAACGAAACAGACCAATTTCGCTAAAAAGTCAGAATAAATAACTCCTAATGAAATAAATTTCCACTAAAAGTGAAAAAAGTATTATTTTAATATTATATTTTATTTAAAATATTCCTAGTGATTATCAAAGAAATTCATCTGGTTTTACGCTCCAGAATGAACGACGTACGGCTCTGTGCAAAGGAGAGAACAACACAACATCTGTGTGCGCACGCAAGGTATTGACATGCAAAATTAATAAAATCGCTTAAAATTTATCTCGTAATTACTACTTAATGGAAAAAGGAAATTGGTTGGAATTGGCTGGAACTAGTTTCACTACGACTAGGACACACTTTGACAACACATTTACCCATAATGTTCAAAGAATTTTACATAAATAATATATCCTCACAGGTCAACTGCTCAAATATGAATGATGCGAACTGGAAAACAGGCACCCGTTCAGGCACCCGCCCGGCCGTATCATTTTCTCCCTAAGGCAAGTCTATTTTGTCTGTGGTCTCAACTATTTTATTGTAAAAAATTGAAGTAAACGTTGCTTACCTATATTATGAACATTGCTTTAGTGTTTTTATAAGCCTTATAACAACACAAAAACAGTGTTTATTAATACTTTTCTTTGTGTTTTCTTTTGCAATTACCAAATACATATGGAATAATTCCGTATATATATATTTATTTTAATCGCTATAGGTATACCTACCATTTCTCTACTAAAAGTCTTATTAACTCTTCCAGAAGACTCTCAAATCTTGCTGTTGGTCTGACTTACTAAGACTTATTCAGACTTTTTTCGACTTATTCAGAGTTTTTAAAAGAAAGTGAGACTTTCAAAACTCTTCCTTTTACTTATTAATTCCCACTTCGAAAATTAATGAAAAGAATTTTACAAATGATACTATCATTAACATTTTAGGAGTCATGACCACTGCTCGAAAGGGCGAAGTTGTCGTGTCATTGCGTTTAAAAAGAATCACTGCTTACAACCCTGTTTAGTTTTCCTTGGGCCACTCTGTATATTCACGTTTGTTTGTTTAATAAAATAGGATTATCCCAAATTCCTTAATTCTTAAGTATCAATCTGTAAAGATGGAATTACCTACACTTAAAAAAGGGATATACGTTAAAGCTCAAAAATCCTCAATAACACTATAATTTTACAGCTGTAAACGCTGTAAGTGGGCACTTAATTCTCCAGTAATGTCTTGAAACACCTCTGCTACTTAAAATGTAATAATTTTGTTATGATTTCATCTAACGACTTGCAAGAAACGTACGTTATGTCACATTGGATTGGCTATTGTTCAAGAGTCCATAATGTGTTTTATAGGTAGTTACTTAGGTATTTTGTCAAGTTTTACTAGATACATTTAATTTAATTTATTTGCTTGTTGCGAGTACATAATAGGGTGATTCATTTCCGCAAAGTTTTTGTTTTTTTCGGTGCTCAAGCAAAATATTAATCTGCATATAGGAAAAACATTCTCACCAAGTTTGAGCTCTTAATATTAATTTTAAGCACTTACTATTTAAATTTAAAGTTTTACCGTTTAAAATGCATATAAAAAATATATATATTTTTTCAAATTTCTAATGCTTACCCACCTTTGACAATATTGCAAATCGGTTTAATACACCTTATGGGGAATTTCACGCTCTTTAAAATTGCTTTTGAGTTTTTTTGTAACTCGCATTGGTTCACCAGTAGGAGTCGTCAAAGGACAGTTTTTTTTTGTTTTTTCGAGCAAATCGCCAAAAGTAGTGAGAAAAAAGGGCTGATTCATAAAAAAAAGTTATCCAACCAATATTTAATAAATTTACTGCCATTTTTATAACTGAAAACGTAAGAAATTGATAAATACCAACCCATAATGTTATTTAGATTGATTTTTTCTATTTATTATCATTATATTTCCCTACACTAAGAACTTTTTTAAAATTATTATGATTTCTCACTCATAATGAATATGAAAACAACACATAAATTCATAAAAAAAAACAACAAAACTTTAATCGGAATATACAGAAGGTTATGTAACATATTTCAAATTTCGCTTCAAAAAATTAAATAATCTTCATTTATATTTTTTTGCTATATGACAGAAATGTTGAAAAATTGCAAAATCCACGTTACAATTTTCTTATTGTTTTTTTATGAATTTATCTTTTGTTTTCATATTCATTATAAGTGAGAAATCAATAATTTTAAAAAACTTCTTAGTGTAGGGAAATATAATGATAATAAAACATTCAATTTTCTTTGTTTCTTTAAGAAACTTTCTTGACCCATCACTGGTAATATTCATAAGATAATAAATAGAAAAAATCAGTCTAAATAACATTATGAGTTGGTAATTATTAGGGATGGGATTTTAGTTATTTTACCTTTTTTCAGCCGATGTAACTATTTGAAAACCAATAATGCCAAAATGTGTTTTAAAAGATTTTCTTTTATATGAACCTAACTTGTTTTCACCTTTTTTACCTTTTTTGGAGGTTTTTGCTTTAAACTACCTTTTTTGTACTTTTGTTACCTATTTTTTAACTTGTTTTCACCGTTTTTACATTTTTTGGAGGTTTTTGATTTAAAGTACCTTTTTATACTTTTGTTACATATTTTTTAATTTGTCAGTTTATTTTCACCTATTTGTTACCTATTTTTACGTATTTTTACTTATTTTATTTTTTTGTGCTTTTTTTAAATTTTGCGCCAATATTTTATCCAGGGCGTGCAACTCAACGGTATAGAATTTTTTCTTATGGTCACAGACTGTAACAGTAACTTTCTTTACAGTTACCTTCTTTGTAGTGAGCTTATGTTCTGTCATGGAACTTCTGTGTAGTGAGTGTCACTCAGTGAAATGCGGCTAAACAAAATTATAAACAAAACTTGAACTTTTAATGTTTTTTTTTACCTATGCTGTTTTTGTAACCTAAAATGCTCTTTTTTAGTACCTTTTTAGTTACCTATTTTTCAGTTTTTAGTACCTAAATATCCTATCTCTAGTAATTATCAATTTCTTACGTTTTCAGTTATAAAAATGGCTGTAAATTCATTAAATATTAGTTGGATAACTTTTTTTTATGATTCAGCCCTTTTTTCTCCCTACTTTTTACCGTTTGTTAGAAAAAATTTAAAAAAAAACGATATTTTTCAAAAACTGCACTTTGACGACTCCTACGGATGAACCAATGCGAGTTACACAAAGAAACTTTAAAGCAATTTTGAAGAGCGTGAAATTCCCAACAAGGTCCATCAAACCGATTTGTAAAATTGTAAAAGGTGGGTAAGCATTAGAAATTTAAAAAAAATATATATTTTTTACATGCATTTTAAACGGTAAAACTTTAAATTTAAATATTAAGTACTTAAAATTTATATTAAGAGCTCAAACTTGTTGAGAATTTTTGTTTCTATATGCAGATTAATATTTTGCTTGAGCACTGGAGAAAACAAAAACTTTGCGGAAATGAATCACCCTAGTACATAATAATATTATTTGCATTGAAAACGCTTTATTAACAATACATTCCAAGCAAACTTTAATTATTATCGAGCGCACTATAGTTAATTAAATGTACCCAATCTATACTATTAATTAATTGCATGTATACAAAGTATCTAAACAATATCCTTTTAAAATGAACGAATGCGAAACTAAGCATTGGAAAATTAATTTAGCCGTCTCCCTCAAACTGTGGTGTTTTGTTTATTGGCTTTTAGAGCGAGTTTAAATATTGTTTTGATATATTGGATAAGTTTACTACGTTTGTGCAAATCAAATAAATCGTATGATATAAATTTACCATATATTAATGCAAATATTCCAATTTATCTACGACATGTTTTTAGAAACAGTGAAAATCCGATATTCTTCGTGGCAAGCCGTGGTCATCATGCCGACATAGGTGGCATAACTCCCGGTTCGATGCCGCCCCATTCGAACAGTTTGGATCAAGAAGGTGCAGCGTTTAAGTCGTTTCTATTGGTCGAAAAGGGTAAATTTAGAGAACAGGAAGTAACCGACGCCATCTTGAGTGCCGGTGGAAGAAATTTGGGCGACAATATTTCCGATTTGAGGGCCCAAGTTGCAGCTAACAAAAAAGGTAGGAAATAAATATTAAAGTTTAAAATAATGTTTTACT
This sequence comes from Brassicogethes aeneus, assembly GCA_921294245.1. Taxonomy (NCBI): domain Eukaryota; kingdom Metazoa; phylum Arthropoda; class Insecta; order Coleoptera; family Nitidulidae; genus Brassicogethes; species Brassicogethes aeneus. The sequence continues at coordinate 13,491,433 of OV121133.1, forward strand.
GTATCTAAAAAATCAATGAAAAAAAGAATTTTAAAACAATTTTTTTTTCATATACTTTTTAGTACATATTAACATACGAGGTGTGTTCAGAAAATAACGGGAATTGTTAAATTTCGCGGGTTCGGAGGGTCCGGTCGTCATAAAATTTTCTTTATTAGGTTGGTATACATGCCCCCGAAATATGATAAAAACTTAAGCTGTTTTCATTGTTTACTTTGTCTGTGGCAGCCGCTAAGGTTAGACGTGTTTTATGAGCTCGGCGATTTTTCGTAAGTTAAAACAAATGGATCAAAGAATTTGTATCAAATTTTGTTAAAAAAATAAATTCTGTGAAATGTTAACAAAGGCCTATAGTGAGTCTGCTATAAGTAAAACAAGAGTTTACAAGTGGTATAAGAGTTTCCAAGATGGCAGTGAAGACGTTGAAGATGACGAACGCCCCGAACGCACAAGCACATTAACAACCGATAAAAACATGGAAAAAGTGTAAGAAATGGTTATAAACCATCAGAGAAGTAGCTGATGATGTTGGTATATCGATTGGATCATCCCATGAAATTTTTTCGAATGTTTTGGGTATGAAACGCGTGGCAGCAAAATTTGTTCTAAAATTGTTAAATTTTGAACAAAATTTTTGTCCAAAAACAATACTGTAATGATGCCCCAGCCTCCATATTCGCCAGACATGCCTCTGTCTGACTTTTTCCCATTCCCAAAAATAAAGAGAACCTTAAAGGGCCATCGTTTTGCAAGCATAGATGACATTAAAAGCGCATCGCTGAAAGAAGGCTATCCCAAAGATCGAGTTTTAGAAGTGTTTCGAGTATTGGAACATGTGCATAATATCCAATGGGGACTATTTTAAAGGCGATAACATTAATGTAGACGAATAAATAAATATTTGTTTCAAAAAACGAAAATTCCTCATATTTTCTGAACACACCTCGTATTATTTTTATTACGTATTAAGTCTTTCATAAAAGCAACAACTGTATGAATTCTTTAGTCGTTATATTTTTAGTTTTCTTTTATAAAAACTTGAAACCATTTCCCACACAACGTTTATTATTTGGGTAAAACATCAAAGTATTAGAGACCGGAAACAAAATATGTGTTAAAACAGGTATTCGTAAAACGAAAAATAACAAAAAATAATAATAAAACCGCTGGTTTTGAAAGCAGAATGCGAATTTTTGCTGCGTATGGTTCTATTTCAACAAAAATGTAACATGAAAATATGCTTTTGAGTTTCCTATGATATCCACACCTAAAGTACGCTTTTCATACACATAATAATTTTTTGTTTCCTCTAAATTTAAAGTTTTGAGGTTTTTATTTGGTTGACTACTCACAGTGCTGTTCTGAGAGGTGATTTTTGGACTTTCTGTGAAACCTAATTTTTTTTATATTCTTGTTAATTAGGTCATAACTAAAATTTTGTTTTAATTGGATGTTTATTAAAAATATGTATGCACACTTTCAATTCTCCAATTAAAACTTGCGATTTTATTTAAATATTATCATAACTAAATCAGATTAAAGATTAGTTAATTTCCTAAAAAAAGGTCTATACATTTTTTATATCTTTTACTGTTTTGTTGTAATACACGTTTAAAGTTTTAATTTAAGGTTAAATGTATAGTATACATTTATTAAACAATAATTCTAAGGGTGCCCCATTTTATTTAGGGCCGATTTATTCATTTTTGATTTATTTGACGAATAATTTCTTTGAATACTAGATATTGCCGATAAACTTTACTAAAGATGAATAAACCGGTCCTTAGTTAAATTTCATGAATTTCTTCGTAACTCTTACTACAATTTTTCATTTTTGTTTATAAAAAACACTTTAAAAAACTAAACAAAAATTATAGAATACGTATACTGAAAATAACAGTTCAAACGTCAAATAAATTTTTAATAGATCTAAGTTTCATGGCAACCTTTAAGGATATATTAATTAAGGGAACATAAATGTATGCGTCAAAGGTTAGATTAAAAGTTTGAACGTTTATTGCAACAAAACAGTAAATATATAAAAAAAATTGTAAAAACCTTTTTTTTAGTTATGCAAATATTAAATATTTAAATTAAATCGCTAGTTTTAATTGGATAATTGAAAGAGTGCATAATATTTTTAATAAACAGCCAATTAAAACAATTCAAACCGTCAAATTTTTTTTATTTTGCTCTTAAAATTTTAGTTATGACCTAATTAACAAGAATATAAAAAAAAATTAGGTTTCACAGAAAGTCCAAAAATCACCTCTCAGAACAGCACCGTGTACTACGTACAGTTACTGAAAATATTAGTTTGGGTATTTATTTTATTATATTATGCAGGGTATATGAATTTCATTTAAATATTTTAAGGGTTAATTCTATAAATTAAGGGGTAATCTTGTGTAGTATAGAAGAAAATATATAAAAAAAGTTTTTTTTAAACATGGAATAACAAATGCAACTTTTCTATTCGTATGTTATCTTAAAAGGCCATTATAAATAATTTTTGACTTTTGATTTCAGGAATTGATTTAGTTTGTGAACTTATTGACCAATACAGTTTGGATGTAGTGCAAGCTTATATGACTCATATACAGACTAACGCGGAAATTGCCGTAAGGGATATGTTGCGACAGGTAGCCAAAGACGCCCTTAAAAGAACTGGAAAAACGGTTTTGCAAGCTGAAGACTTTCTGGACGATGGCTCGCCTATTAGGTTGAAAGTAACTCTCAACGAAAAGGAGGGATCTGCATTTTGTGATTTTACGTAAGTATTATTAAACTTAAGATAATTATATGTACAGTTACGGAAAGAAGTAATGTCCATTTGAATGCTCCATTGTAATTGTTCGGAGGCATTCGGAAATAGTCAACATCTGCCTTTTAGGGATTTACTACCTGCACGTATTGAATTAATTATTTTGGGTATATTACATATTTAACTGTATTTTTATTAAATCGTTAATTTTTTGATATATTTTTGTATAGTTTTATAAACATTTATTCTATGAAAAAACTTTTAATAAGAACTTTTTAGGCTATAAATAATATTATCAAGTTGTAGTTTTTAAAAACTTACTTTACATTTTACAATACCTATAGATGTATAAACAGAAAATAACTTAAATACAAAAAACTTAAATTATGTCATAAAAGTATGTAATAAATTTTACAGACCAAAATTCTTCCGGACTAAAATGTTAAAAAGTATTTTAATTTAATTTCATATTAATATTTTAAATGTAGGACAAATTTTTAAATATTTTATAAAAAAATATTATATAACTGTTAGACTTATACAAAAAAATCGAATATTTATTTTTAAAGTACCTCAAAAATATTTTTCAGAATCTGATAAAAATGGTCCTGTTAAAATGTAACCTTTTAATATTACATTTACGGGTCCTTCATCGGGAATTTTTATTTCCCATTAAAATAATATGAGATTTTGTAAAATTTGGTCAAATATTATATTATAATTTAAAAATAGTCTATAGACATATATGTGCCATGCAAAACGACTAAAAAAAATTTCTCCATATTATTTTTGTATTTTAAAGATGGATGGATTTTCATTGATTTCTCACAATTTTATTTTTGACACTTAGAGCCTTTGGGAATACCAAGTTAAATTATTATAATAATTATAAATTTATGCCGTTTCCATATTTTATTGGATTTTTATACATTGAAATAAGTTGGTATTGGGCAGATATTTCATAAAACAAGTAATGAAAACTAAAATGTTGATGATAGTATATTATTATACGAGAGATAATGCAGGCTATTATTCAAAAGGATAAGGTTTGCATGTCGAGCCGTTAGGCGAGATACGTAATTCATCCGAGTAAATAATGCGCATTATTTCGAGTGTAATACTATTTTTTTCTACTCCAATTAAGTAATTTTCATTGATAACAAAATTTATTATAACCTCAATTCTCTCCTATTTTAACTATCATTATAGTAGCCCCTCGTATATATAAATAAATCTGACATCTGTCAACCTTACTTTTTTCTAATTTAAAACCCAATTGGTTCAAATAACAGTGAATATTAAAATAAGCCAATCACTGATACCTAACAACGTGAATATAATAATAATATAGGTAATATAATTCACTTTGATAGGCCGGGCGGTTATATTGGTTACCATTATTTACGCAAAAAAAAACAAAAAATTTCAATAATATGCAATAGGAGTAGAAAAACGTATTAATATTGCACAAAATGCATTTTAGTTTAATTTATAATTATTTTAGTATTAAATGTCTATATTTCTTTTAAATATATTATTTTATTAATAACAACTTATTAAATAATATATAGTTTATTTAATAAGTTATAGAACATATATTATATTTAAATTATTTCAGAATCAATGTTATTCCTTAAATATTTAATTATTGCTTAAAAGTCAAATGAAATGTGCGTAGAAAGAATGGTAAATAGCAGGTAGGTGGAATTATTGAGTTTAAAAATAGATATGTTAATTTTATTAGCAAAACCCGAATGCCTCCGAACAATTACAATGGAGCATTTAAATGGACATTACTTCTTTCCGTAACTGTACAAAAGGTACACCATTATTTTTGTCCTATTATTGATTTTAAACAATTCATGTGCAAAGTAATAATAACACTTTGATAGTTCGAATTACTAACATTGAGTACGCCCACCTATAATACCTAATTTTGGGCTGCTGATTTCAATAATGCTACCCGTTTTGCTCCAGGGCGTCTACGATTCGAAATAATTGCGTAATAAAATGGTCTGCCCAATTATCATAAAATGTAAGTTTTTCCTTAATATTTTAATTATTTATTGAATTATTTTGCCTTAAATCTATTTTGGATGTTCAGTATATTTTTGACGTTTTTTGTCAAAAATATACAGGGACTCCATACAAAGTCATCGGTAGATAAATGTCAAATAGAATTTTTTTTTGTTTCATTGTAGCCGTATACCATAGTAGTATTATATAAGGGATATTTAATAAAGCACTGCAGAAAAGTGCTTTATTAAATACCAAAACTAAAATTATAATGTTTTTTCGGTAAAAAATATCATTTTTTTAAAATTTTTGTGTAATTTTTTTAATTACCAATTAAATGGAAAAGGCAACAAAGTAAATGGGTTTCGGTATAAACATTACTCTTCGACTACTATTTTATATTTTTTTATTACATCATGCCCAAAGTACCCAAAATTATTATTTATTAGGTCTTATCAAAATTTAATATCGAATTGAAGTATAAAGGCGCCTTTACCTACTTTATCGTTCAAGCAAGTGCATCTATCTTTTTGACACTTAAGAACCAAAAATTAAAAAAGAGCAGGAAATGGAAGTGGTAATGGAAGTGTCAGAGAAAGAGAAAGACGAACCTTTATATCGTCGTTGTAAATTTGTTTTGTTTTTGTTGCGGTACCTTTACGCCCAAGCAAAAATGCTTTCCGTTTTGTAAAGAATTATTCGATATTTGATACCATTTAATAAATTTAAGCTAGAGAAAAGCAAAATTATGCAATGCATTAAATTTTGTGGACTTAATTTGGATAAAAAATACCTAAACTTGTTAACTTTGTTGCCCTTTCAATTCAATAATTAAAATAAACGACAAAAAATGTCAAATAATGGTTGTTTTTTTTACATAAAATACATTAAAATTTTAGTTTTAGTATTTAAAATGTCATATTGTTAAGATAAATATGATCTTGTAAATAAAATTAAATTAGGCACTTCCCTGCTGTAAATTTTTTTTTTTTTATTTTATTTTAATAACCGACCGGTTTCGCCTTACGGCATCTTCAGGGTTTACGTAAATATTATAAAAATATACGTTTAACAGACATTAGAACAAGTATAACATGTATTATGGACATTACAGATATAAATATAATTAAAACACATTAAAATTTTTGTTAATTAATTATTTATGTTATAATTAATTAATTATAACATAACCTTAACTTTTACTAAATTTTAATTTTTATTCAAGCTTTAATTAACAAAAATTTTAATGTGTTTTAATTATATTTATATCTGTAATGTCCATAATACATGTTATACTTGTTCTAATGTCTGTTAAACGTATATTTTTATAATATTGACGTAAACCCTGAAGATGCCGTAAGGCGAAACCGGTCGGTTATTAAAATAAAATAAAATAAAAAAAATTTACAGCAGGGAAGTGCCTAATTTAATTTTATTTACAATATTAAAATCCCACTGTTAAAATGGATTATACAATTAAACTTATAAATATGATCTATTTGCCGTATACCAATTACTTCAGTAGGTACACTGAAGATAAATTTAAGCTAAAATAATTTAATAAATAATTAAGAGCATTTTATTATGAAATTATTTTAAATCATAGACGTCCTAGAGAAAAACAAATGACATTTTTGAAAACACCGCTGCAGCTGCCCAAGCTGGAGTACTCAATGTTGGAAAAAAAAGTTTCTAAAACTATCACAGTGTAATTTATGTGATTTGGTTTTTCTTTTCATCTCAATTAATATTTTTTATGCACATTTATAAAATGTTCTTGCCAAAATAAGCAAAAACGTTAAGCAAAATCAGTTTATATTATTTTTTCGACTTCCACCTTTAAAACGTCCATTATCGTACATGTTTCCATGACACTAAGTGACCTTTTAAATATACATAGACAACTTGTGGCTTTATGGCGTTTTGGTCACGGGCTGAAGTTAGCAACAGGTTTTTAGTCACCGGCTGAAGTTAGCTTTAAGTTAGTTGACAGTTGTCAAATGTCTTACAATCATTAAAATAAAGTGCCCTTCTTGTAAAATAATACTAAATTACTATAGTTTATATGAAGATTGTACTGACCTGTTAATTTTGCCGCCAGTAAACTTTAACTTAAATTCTGGCTCGGACTCACTGTTTAAAACTCTTGTTAATCCATTTTCAAGAACCTTTCAAATACACATTGACAAGTTGTGGTTTTATGTTGTTTTAGTAACAGGCTGAGGTTAGCAACAAATTTTTAGTAATAGGCTGAAGTTAGCAACACATTTTTAGTCAAGGGCTGTAGTTAGTTTTAAGTTAGTTGAAAGTTGTCAAATGTCATAAAAATGTTATACTATCGTTAAAATAAAGTGCCCTTGTAAAATAATACTTAATGTAAAAATTATTTTATTATCTTATTACTAAAATATAAAAGCTTTTAAGCATTTTAGTGTGGGTCTGAAGTTAGCTTTATTATAAATTGGAAAAAAAGTGAGGTTAAATTCTGGTGACAGTTGACAAATTTTTAACAAAAAAATTGGCTTTAAATTCTGTTTTGTGTTCGTCGGATGATTTAAGTCTCTCGTCTGCCGACTCGAGACGCAAACCTCATCTTTGTGAATAATAGCCTACATTATCTCTCGTATAATAATATACTATTATCTACTCCAATAGTTAGATAATTAAATGATTTTTAAAAATAAATAAATGAAATCTGACATCTGTCAATTGGCCAACCTCACTTTTTATTTTAGTCGCCTTCTCCAAATTTAAAACCCGATTGGTTTAAATCACAGTGAACATTGAAATCGGCCAATCACTAATGCCTAACAACGTGAATAATACGTTTATTATTCCCGTTGTTAGGGAGGCAATTTATAATGTTTATCATTATTCACGAAAAAAACAATATTATGCAATAGGAGCTTTGCTTAATTAAACTAGTAACCAAAATAACTTTTTTAAAACTTGATAAATCAACGTCTATGTAAATATTTTATATAAAATTTAAGGCGTACTATATATTGTAATGATTTTTTATCTTTTATCTTGATTGTTACCTATATTAAATTTTGGCCACCTAGCAAAACAGTTAGGGCTGTTAAACCATGTAATGTTTACCTTGTATGCATATTAATTACCAAACAAATTTGCAAATTTGTACCCCTTGCAAAGATGAAAGAAACTCATTTATTTTATAACCTTTTGGCGTTAATATCGCCAATCAGGCCAAATTGAATTGTGGAAATAAATTAATTTACGCTAGTTATAATTATAAATGGATTAATTAATAAGGCGAATGTAATAACAAGACCCGATGTTTTTAATTAATTTTAGCGAGTTACTTTGGACTAGCTTTACACCGCACAGAGAAATTAAAGAGAGCCGGAATAGATCTTAAAGACAAATTTTAATGAAAACGCTAAAGAAATTAATTTAAGAAAGGCGACATTTCCAAATTCATTTATATTATTAATTGACTGAGTCGTCTGAAAGCAAGTATTTTTATTTCTTTTTATAAAAGAATTTAAGCGTTAAAAGCAGTTTTAATTATATTTGGTTGCAAAAATGGCGAATGCGCCGGGATTATGGCTACAAACGGTACAAATACGAAAAAATATTGTTATTACGTTATTTTTACTACAAGCGACCAAATACCACATACTTACGTTAAAATTACTTGGCGTCTTTTCTCTCTTTCTAAATCTTTATATTTTTTTGTCTTTTTAATTTATATTTCCAAATTGTATACGTAAAGTATTTAGGTAATAAAGTTTTAGTAAAATAAATTAATATAATTTATATTGAGAAAAATAATTATATTTAGCATTAAAACTCAAACGCATATTATCTTATTAATTAAAATAGCTATGATACATCATAAAAAAACGATACCCTCTAAATATCCTAGTGTTTAAAATAATTATGACTTATGTCCAAAATAAATAAATCTAAAAAACGTACATAATTATAAAGCCTTAAAAATGTTTTTATATATTTAAATACTTTGTAAGGATTGAAAGATTATACTTCTTTTAAGAATATTTGTAAAAAATAATTATACATACATTTTTTTATTAAATATTGACATCTTTAATAAAAAAATATTAAAAAATATTAAAATATTATATTATATTAAAAAAATATATTATATTAAAATATTAGATTATTAATTAAAAAGTATTGCTTAGGATCTACAGTAGTTTGTAAGGAACTAATTTTAATTTTTAATCTAATATTTAAATGTATGCATACAAAACTAGTTACCAACTTTTTTTATAGACCGTAAATAACAGAATGTAGAATGACTAAATTAATTATAAAAAAACAACGAGCGCCTTTTAACCATTAATATATTAATATACAAACAAAAACGCTCCATTGCCCCACATAAAGTTGTGTATTTTGTAAATTTAAATTAAATGTTAAACAAACACCACTACATAATGAGAGTTGTTAAAAGAAACATTTATAAGGGCATGTAGCCTACATGATGTAGCCTACAATTACATGACCGTGTTTTTATTTTAATAGAATTTTAAAATAAAGTTGGTTTAAGTTTCTCATTTGTTTGTGCTTTAAAATTCAGTAGGTTAATTCCACTTTTTATTATGAAATAACTTTATATTGGTCAACGTTAAGTTTTACAAGCCATATAATTAATATTCTGGAAAGTCATGTGCTTTTATCTGTTGTACCCAGGGACGTAGGTCTTAACTTTTTTGAGACTAAATATATATGTATATTCAAATATTTACAATATAAAAGGGAACAATATTTTGGTAATTTAAAAAAAAATCGTAATTTTCCAAAAATTATTTAGTTAATAGTATATTATGTATTAGGTTTGATAAACGCCATTTTAGTCACGAATTTTTAGGCACGAGCCAGCTTTCGAGCGAGTGTTTAATTAAATGAGTGTCTAAAAAAGTTTATAAACTCCTTTCACACTTTTTTCTATGATAAATAATTCTAAATAATAATATCTAAAAATAATTTAAATTAAATATTTGTATAAAGCGAAATCTATAAAACAATAGATTAACCTACGTGGAAATCTGTATTTCCGGCGCGTCGGTGAAAATGTCAATTTTTAATGTGTAAATTGAAATGTATCCCTTGAAAATGGATTAACAATAGTTTTTCACAGTGAAAGTAAAGAAAATGTTTTATGGGCAATTCACGGTGGGGTATCCAACCGAAATTAAGTTAAATATAGTTTACTGCCGGCAAAATTAAAAGGTCTTTACAATGTTCAACTTTTCAAATATTGATGTTAAGAAACATATATGTTTGTATTGAGATAATGAAATTATTTGTACATCAAGTTTATTTTACAAGAAGGGCAATTTATTTTAAAGATTGTATGCTTACAGTTGTCAAATGTCATGACATTTAACAACTGTTAACCAACTTCAGCTAAAACGCCATATATGACAAATTTTGGCTTTATAAAGCCAAAATTTGTCAATGTGTATTTAAAACGATAATAGGCGATAAACGCCATTTTATACACGAATTTAATTTAAATTAATGAGTGTATAGAAAAGTTTATAAACGAGATGAGTACTATACTTTTTCTAAGACAAATACTTAATATTATCTTAAAATGGTTTAAATAAAAAAATTGTATAGAGCGCCATCTATAAAACAATAGGGGAATCTGAGTGTCACCGTCAAATACCAATTTTTTTTATTTTATAAACACAATTATAAAGGTTATAAATCGAAATGTATTTCTTGAAAATTGACTGTTTTTCACAGTAAAAGTAAACTGTCAAATAACTTGAAACTAACTTCAGCCCGTGACTAAAAACCTGCGGCTAACTTCAGCCCGTGACTAAAGCGCCATAAAGCCACAACTTGTCAATGTGTATTTAAAAGGTCACTTAGTGTCATGGAAACATGTACGATAAGGGGCGTTTTAAAGGTGGGAGTAGAAAAAGATTATTAAAGATAAAAAGTGAACTTGGATTATTTTCTGTTAATTTACTAGTATACATTTTCAAAAGTTTTATTATCAGTTTCACAGGGTTCTAAGTACACTTTTTGTCCAAATTAAGATATGCACACCAACGCATGTAAAAAAAATCTGCATCGTTTAGTTTACTAATCTTTCTTATTGACAGCCTTTATAAAAGCTGCGGTTTTAGAAGAAGGTTGAAGCACATATGTTTTTTTTATAAATTCTCAGCCACGCCATTGATTTTTAGGCAAATTTATATTATCTTTAATTCGGGTCCCTTGTCAAATAAATATTAGTGCCCTTACTTTACATTATAAGATTGAAAAGTCGGCAAAATCTTTGAAAAATTTGGCTTTGCTACGCCCCTGATTGTACCAAAAAATAACAAATTTTCATGTTTCCATACGTTAAACGTTGCTGCGCTATTTCAAGCATACACTGAAAGAAATATATACTAAAGTTAAATAAAAAAATAATTAGGGCAAATATATTTTATGTTTCATATTTGGACTACCACATACATTGCTAAAACAAATATATTCGTTTGGTTAGCAGCCTATTGCTGCCCTAGCAATATAAATGTGTTTCTAGCAATATTTTTTTGCTGTAATTCACTTATAGTTTACATTTTATAGTAAGGGTAAGTTTATTTTTATTTAGATCTAACATATCTTCTTTACAATAAATGTATTACAAAATTTAACATACATTCATTGTTTAAATTTCAACACTCGCGTCGCTATAAATTCTGGATACGAAACGTTGAAACTTGTTTCCTAATTTGCGTGTGGGAAATTAGGATGATTGGTGTGAAATAACAAGTTAGGGTGTAACTTATTAAAACAGAATCGTATATTTGTTTATAATATACAAAGAAATAAACTGAAGTTACAATCGGGCACGCAAGATGCTGCGTGTCCGTCTCGGTTGACGATGTTATTGCGACTTATTAAACTAATGATCACTTTTACAAAACTAAACTCTAAGGGTAGTTGGTGGGGGGAATTCAAGGGTGGGCAATGGTTCTACATTGTTTGCTTAAAATTAGAGAGGTAATAAAAAAGGTAAACGGAAGAGGCAATACATTTTAAGTATTGCAAAGGTTTAAGAATTACAAATCGTGATTATAAACTAATTTAGGGGATTAACAAACTTTCCGAGCTCGAACTTAACAATTAATGTAGTAAACTAAGGTAGAAATTACTAAAATTCTCTAAAGATACAAATTTTTATGATGGTCAGCATTGTATATCCACAATATTAACTAAAATTTTTATACCTATATTTACAAAGTTTATGGCTTCAAAACAACCATTAATAATTTAACACGTACTTTTTAACATTCTCCCCCCGTTGAACGGGTGGGCCCGATCAACGAAGACTCGATACTGTCAATTCCTCTATATACATATATATTTTTATCATACAAATTTTAATAGTCAACTTAATACTAGCAAATGTCTCTACATACTACACTATAGTTCCATTAAATTCGTTGTTCACTAACACGAACAAACAACAAATTAAAATACACTACACATCACTTGTCCCATTTCTCTGTTGGTGGTGATGGCTGGTGATGAGTTGGTTGAATCTCGTCTTCTGGTGGTGGTTGAGTCGTGGTTTGCACCGGCAATAATGCGATTTTTTTAACATTTCGCTCTACATTACCGGTAGAGGTGCGAATTGTGACTACACGAACTATGCTATCGGAACCAGGATGCAATTGGATTATCCGTCCCATTTTCCAACGTAACGGAGGTTGGTTGTCTTCCTTGACTAAAATAAGTCTGCCAATGCTTATTTCTGGATTGCCTTCTGTCCATTTGGTTCGACTGGTTAATTCGGTCAAGTACTCTCGCTGCCATCTCGTCCAAAAATGCTGTCGAACCCGTTGAATGTGTTGCCAGGTTGAAAGCCGGTTCGCGGCAACGTTCCTTAAATCCTGTTCAGGTAAATTCGTTAGAGGGCCACCAGTCAGGAAATGGCCAGGGGTTAATGCTTGGAGGTCAGTGGGATCAGATGAAATTGGAGTGATAGGTCGGGAATTGAGAATTGCTTCTACTTCAATGAGAAAGGTATTTAGTTGTTCAAAGGTGAAAAGTTGTACTCCAACTACTCGTCTCAAATGGTGTTTAAAGGATTTTACCGCCGCCTCCCATAGTCCGCCAAAACTGGGAGAGCGTGCCGGTATAAAATGCCATTTAATACCGCTGTGTGCAGTATATTTATGTACCTTCGTTTGGTGTTGTTGATTAACTAATAATTGTCCTAATTCTCTAAGTTCATTCCTTGCCCCCACGAAATTAGTGCCGTTGTCGGAATAGATATCGGTGCATTTTCCTCGACGTCCAACAAATCTTTTTAAAGCTGCGATAAATGCCTCAGATGTTAGATCACTGACCAGCTCTAAATGTACTGCCTTGACTGACAAACATACAAATACAGCTACGTATACCTTAACACTACTTCGATTGCGGTGCATTCGTTCCTTGATAAATAAGGGACCAGCATAATCTATTCCAACCTTGCTGAATGGGCGCGATGGAGTTACTCGATCGGCCGGCAAATCACCCATCAGGTAGTTGATCGGTTGAGGATTGAATCGACAACATTTCACGCATGTTTTAATGACTTCATGTCGGCCGTCAATTATCCAATAATTTTGTCTCAAGCTGTATAAGGTGGTTTGTATTCCTGCATGAAAATTGGTTAAATGTTCTCTGCTGATTAATAATGTGGTAACACGATGTGATTTAGGTATAATAATTTGGTGGCATTGATTATAATTTAAATTGGCGTTTTGTATTCGACCTCCAACTCTCAGAAGCCCGTGCTTATCAAGCCTTGGATTTAATTTTAAGATTTTGCTCTTTGGGTTGATTGGTTGGTTTCGTCTAATGCAATTTAATTCGTCCGCAAAGGCAAGTCTCTGTAGTAGTCGAAAAATAGCTCGTCGTGCTGCCTTGATTTCTTCAACTGTCAATGGGCCCTTGTTTTTATTATCCATTCGGAAACGCAAACAATAGGCCACGATGGATTCTAGTGACGTCATCGAGGAGCCTTTGTTCAAGATACTGTCGGTCGGGTTAATGGCGTGAAGGCAAATTTTCTTCTTTCTGCCAACAAGGTTGTCTGAGGCAAAATGTAATTTTAATTGTGGCCAACAATCTTCTTGTTCTTGAAGCCACCTTGGGCCATGTTGCCACAAAACTGAATCTTGAACAAACTCTTGAGGTAATTGACCCCGGGATAATCTGTCTGCGGGATTGAACTCGGATCTCACATGCCTCCAATCGTTGATGTTTGTTTTAGTTTGGATGATAGCGACTCGATTTGATACAAATTGAACTAATTCATTGGGTGAGGTGTGCAACCAATGAAGTATAGTGGTGGCGTCTGTCCATAAGAAAGTAGCGTCTAATGGAATTTTAATTGCGTCGCTTACAATGGTGTATAATTTTGCAAGCATGACTGCACCGCAAAGTTCTGGTTTAGGAATTGTCTCACTCCTTGCCATACCACGTGGTGCGACATGAGATTTCGCACAGAGCAACATTATTTTAATCTTGTCTTCGGCATCAATAGTTCTCAGATATATGCATGCACCGAACGCCTTTTCGCTGGCGTCACAGAATCCATGCAATTCTGTCCGTTTGGTACCTGGCTGTCTCGCATGTCGTCTGAATGATATGTGGTTAAGGCGTTGTAATTGCGTCTGATATTGCATCCATTCTGTGTGTAACTCTAACGGTAGCGATTCATCCCAGTCAAGTTTTAAGCCCCAAAGTTTCTGCATAAATATCTTGGCATAGGATATTACTGGTCCTAAAAGACCTAGAGGATCAAAAATCCTTGCAATCTGTGATAGTACTGCTCGTTTGCAAATTCGTATGGTAGGTTCCGGTAGTTTCACAGTATACATAAGTGAGTCATCCTTGGCATTCCAGAATACGCCTAAAGTTTTTAAGGTAGGCGAGTCTTTTAATTGAAATTGTAGATTAACACTTTCATTTGGTAGGTCTTGCAATAAAGTTTGATCATTTGATGCCCACTGTCTAATGTTGAAACCACCTGATTTCAGTATGGCGATTAATTGATCTCGTTTCTGCTTGGCTATGTCTATATCATCGGTCCCCACAACTGCGTCGCACAGTGGATCGAGCTCATATATGTTAGTGGACATACAGCAATTATGCAAAATTACTAACTTGATATCATTTTTTTTTTAAATGTCTCCCAAAAACTTCAAATTTGTTAAAAATAAGCATAACAATTTTTTTTGGCAACATACTAAACAGTACAGAAGGCGTTTTTCGTAAAGAATGTTTTTTGTTATTTTCCTTATTAAACTGACTATTACAAATTAAACAGCATAACTTCATACCTTAACAAAAACTTATATATTTTTTTATAGTTTTATTTTATATGATAACTAAGCTTGCAAATTGCCCGGTTAACTTAATACCAACACGTATTCAGTAACAATAATTTTTAAAATTTTATTGTTATACAATGCGTTACACAAATCTAAACTTTATCTTGAGTTTTAAAAAAATGCTTAAATATGCATAAACTTCTTTTATGGCTGTTATGGAGTTCAAAGGTTATTTAAAACAAATGTACAGAGATTTGCCGCCACAAGGCGCCACTTTGGAAAATATAGATCATAGAGTGTCATGGAGCATATAGACCAGTGCAGAAGCCTTTAAAAATGGTAAAAAGAGAAAAAAATAACAGTAGGATGAAACCCATTGGAAAAGGTGGGGAATATAATAAAAATTAAAGGAAAAATAAATTACGGGCGATCTGAGTTCGGGAAGTGGGAGGGGGGGGTTTAAGGGTAAAAAATGGTTTATCTCGATTTCCGGCAAAACTACAAGTCCTATGGAAAAAAGTTAAATGTCAAAGTTGTAGGTAATAAAAAGATCTACAACTTTTGTATTTACAATTTTTTCACATAACCTCAAAATTTATGTGAAAAATTCAAAAAACCAAGTTTTTGGTTTTTTATTTTTATCTTTTTCAAAAAAAAAACTTTTCCACGAAATTTGGTGAAAACTTACCTTTTTATGTCCCAAATACACTGTAATTTATTTGATTTGAAATATTTATTATTTCGCCTTATTTTGACTTAATATCAAAAAAGCACCCTAATTTTCAATCGAAAATTCTCGCGTCAAAATATCAGCTTTTTTCAAAAAGTCGGTGTGCTTTTTGTTCGATGAACTCTCTACTTTCTGATGGTGTAAAAAAAATATACATTACTATGGTGAATGTTCTCAGAAAATACAAAAAATATTATAATATTATAATGAAGTATCTAATTAGATTTAAATTCAATAGTATGATTTACATGTATTTTTATATTTTATGAGATTTTCTGACATAAATGTTATTAGAATTTAATATAATTAAGATAATAAATTTTCGAATTCGAGTTTTTTTCGTTATTCATTATAATATTTTTTGCATTTTCTAAGAACATTTACCATAGTAATGTATATTTTTTTACACCATCAGAAAGTAGAGATTTCAACAAACAAAAAGCACACCGACTTTTTGAAAAAAGCTGATATTTTGACGCGAGAATTTTCGATTGAAAATTAGGGTGCTTTTTTGATATTAAGTCAAAATAAGGCGAAATAATAAATATTTCAAATCAAATAAATTACAGTGTATTTGGGACATAAAAAGGTAAGTTTTCACCAAATTTCGTGGAAAAATTTTTTTTTTTGAAAAAGATAAAAATAAAAAACCAAAAACTTGGTAAACCTTTTCTATAGTGGACCTTGGTGTATTAAAACGCCTTGTATATCAAGTAACTAGACTTTATATTTACTTTTGTAAATAACAACGTTATTTAATTGATAAGTATTTATTTTAAACCTAAAATGTCCTCATCTTTTCACACTTTGGTGCTATGTCCACAAATTCCTATCTATCGATCCACTGTGCGTCGTCAACATACATTTCTTCTGTTAATATTTGGGCTCCTAATGGGTAAATGTGCCCTTCGTCTTGAGCTAGCTGGTGAAGGACACGGGTAGCTAGATACGGTGACGGGCCTAATCCGAAAGTGACCGCCGTTAACTCGTAAACACAAATCTCCCCCGTGCCAGGATCTCTCCAAAAGATGCGTTGATATTTTCGGTCTTCTGGTCTGACGCATACCTGACGATACATTTTTTCAATGTCGGCCATGAATACATAACTATATAATCTAAACCTAATCAGCAGGGAAAATAAATCTGCGTGAATAGTTGGCCCAACATGAAGTGCTTGATTTAAAGATATACCGGTGCTCGTCTCTGCTGATCCGTCAAACACCACTCGGACTTTGGTTGTAAGACTTCCTTCCTTTATAACGGCGTGATGAGGTAGATAATAACCGGTGTCGTTAGGTTGATCGACCTTGGTCATGTGTCCTAGTTTTAAATATTCTTCTAAATTCTCAGTATATGCTTGTTTTAACTCTGGATTCCTTTTCAATTTATGTTCGAGGTTTTTGAAACGATTAAAGGCTCTATTGCGTGACTCCCCCAATTCCATGAGTTTGTCATTAAGAGGTAACGCTACGGTATAACGTCCGGTTTCATCTCTGGTTAAATGTTCGATAAAATGTTGTTCACAGGTTGTGTTGTCATTTGGTTTAACAGTTGTCGGTTCGATTTGTTCAATCTGCCAAAATTTTTCCATATCAAAATTTAGACTGGCTAATTTACACCTTGGTCGCGGCAGTGGTTGATCGGTAGGTATTTTGCCGCCGATGACCCAGCCCAGTCGTGTTTTTTGCAGGTATAATTCTGCCTCCTCTGAGATAGATATGTTCATTTGTCCAATACACATGATAGAAAATGCGATGGCTGTGTCTAACAACATATCTATTGGCGCTGGTTTGTGAAATAATGGGTCGGCTAATTTAAGGTTTCTCGGTATTTTTATTGCTGAACGGTTAATTGGTTGGTCTGGTACTAATTGGGTTATTTGTGGCACGGTAAGAAATTGCAATGCTCGTTCGTATTTCCCATCAATTGAACGAATTGTAGCGGTTATCATGTGGTTGGTTGTGGTGCTACTAGTGCCCAGCCCTCCGACTTCGACTGCGCATCTCCTTTTTGGTAATTGCAATTTTTTGGCTAATTCCTCGGTTATAAAGTTGGTTGTTGAGCACGTGTCGATTAGAGTCCGACATTTGATTGGATTCTGTCGTTGATCAAACACATTGATTACAGCAGTCACCATGAGATGGTTATAAAAAGGGTTGACGACCAGTGTCGTATGTCTCCGAGCTTGTGTGGTGGGCGTTATGGTATCTAGTCATGCGATCGGTGCCTTTCGTGTACCTGTCGGTTCTGCACTGTGGTTGTCGGGTTTTACGTGATCTTCCGGCCTGGGAAAATGAAGTAAAGTGTGGTGTCTCTTACTGCACTTGAAGCAGGAACTTGATGTGCAGTCTTTAACACTGTGGGTTGGACTGAGACAATTGAAACACAGCGAGGCCCCTTGTATAATCCTTTGCCGTTCATCAACTGCTAAAGCCAAAAATTTTCTGCATTTCCTCACAGTGTGTGCTTCGTTGCATACAGGACATGGTATATATTGGTTTAACACAAATGCTTGCTTAGAGGGGTGTGAATTTCGATTATGTGTCGCGTGATTCTTTCCCTGAACTTGGTTGTTTGTCGTTTTGTTGTGACCTTGCCTACAGTTCGCTCTTTTACGAATAAAATTTAATAAATCAATGAATGGTGGTGTCTTGGTGTCATCCGTCAATGATATTTCCCATTGGTCTGCGATGTTTGGGTGAATTTTTGATATAATTAGTTCATTTAACGGAGTGTTCCAGTGTTCTGTTGGTTCTCCAAGATTGTTCAATGCCTCAACGTGTTGTTTTACATTATCAATGAAGTCATTCAGACCTTGATTATTGGCCACCTTTGGCAGTTCTCGCAATTGTTCCCAATGTGTTGCTATGATTTTTTGTGTGCACTCGTATCTTTCCTTTAACAACTTTATCGCGGTATGGTAATGTGCGTCAGTGATTGATAAGGATTTAATGGTGTTTGGTGCTGTTCCAGTGAGTGCTGCTTTGAGGTATTGTAATCTTTGAGAGTCGTTCAAGTCATCGCGGTTGTTGACAATGGACGTGAACGAATTATAAAATGACGTCCAATTCTCAAAGGCACCGTCAAATTTTGGTAATGGGATGTCGGGTAATTTGACCAATGAGGCGGCTGATATTTGACTTGTTTGGACAGTTATGGGCGATTGCGATGCGGCCGGGGTTCTCGTGGCTTCTACAATTCTTCTTTTCTTGTTAATTTGCGCGTTCAAAAAACAGTATGCTGCTTGCAATTCGAAGCGTTTCTCTTCTTCACTCGGTTGTAATTTTTCTATGTCATCTTGAATATCGTTAAATCTCTCCCAGTGTTTTGTGACTTGCTCGAACATGGTGATTAAATAGTCGACGTCTTGATCTGCTTCTTGTGACGGGTTTTGTAACGTATTTGTTAATCTCGTAATTTGGCTTTTAATTGTACCGCGTTTGCGGTGAAGTTCCGCCAGCACTGCTCTTTGTTCAACGGTTAGGTTTGGGTTTGTCATTTTTTTTTTGTTTTAATGCAGGTTAACACAATGTAATATGGAAATGACTGGTGGTTTACTACTAACGAACTTACCCAGTTGCTGGATTTGCTCGAGCCTTGCACGTCTCCTTGGTTGGTTGCTGGTTTCTGGAGCGTCCTAGCTTGGTATCAAGATTGCTTGGTTTTTCACACTCACTCACTCAGATTGATTCCAGTTGTTGGATTTGCTCGAGCCTTGCACGTCTCCTTGGTTGGTTGCTGTTGTCTGGAGCGTCCTAGGTTGGTTTCAAGGTTGCTTGGTGGTTCACACTCACTCACTCAGTTTGATTCTATCCGGCTCGAAGGACCATATGTTTAAATTTCAACACTCGCGTCGCTATAAATTCTGGATACGAAACGTTGAAACTTGTTTCCTAATTTGCGTGTGGGAAATTAGGATGATTGGTGTGAAATAACAAGTTAGGGTGTAACTTATTAAAACAGAATCGTATATTTGTTTATAATATACAAAGAAATAAACTGAAGTTACAATCGGGCACGCAAGATGCTGCGTGTCCGTCTCGGTTGACGATGTTATTGCGACTTATTAAACTAATGATCACTTTTACAAAACTAAACTCTAAGGGTAGTTGGTGGGGGGAATTCAAGGGTGGGCAATGGTTCTACATTGTTTGCTTAAAATTAGAGAGGTAATAAAAAAGGTAAACGGAAGAGGCAATACATTTTAAGTATTGCCAAGGTTTAAGAATTACAAATCGTGATTATAAACTAATTTAGGGGATTAACAAACTTTCCGAGCTCGAACTTAACAATTAATGTAGTAAACTAAGGTAGAAATTACTAAAATTCTCTAAAGATACAAATTTTTATGATGGTCAGCATTGTATATCCACAATATTAACTAAAATTTTTATACCTATATTTACAAAGTTTATGGCTTCAAAACAACCATTAATAATTTAACACGTACTTTTTAACATTCATAATAAACAGTAGTATAAATGTGTAAAGCACTAGTATAAAATTTTTAGTATAAATTTGTGTTTACTTTTAGCAACAAATTTCTTTCAGTGTAAATAAAAAGGTATATCCTAAAAGTTTTGGGCTAAAACTTAGTTACAAAAGTTTACAAAAAATATTTAACACGCACAATTTTAAACTAATTATCTCTACAATTTGACCAATAGCGAAAATGTTTTTTATGTAGCATACATTTTGTTAAATTATGCAGAACCTTCATTTGCAAGTTTAAATATTTTCTTTTAAATTAACACAGGAAAATGTAGAATTATTCCAGCTATCATCTGCCAAACTCTGTCATTCAGCTTGTAGAACACCCTCTATAGATTGCAGCATTGAATCCTAAAGCAGAAAGAAAATTGAATCATTTAATTGCTATTTTCATGGAAAATTTATAAACTCAGCAAGAAACCTCGTGTACGCGTAAAATTGAAATTATAATAATAGAATAAAAATGATCTTACATAATCTTATTTCGGAATAAACTAAGAAATTTTCATACAAAAAAACTATAGGTATCGATTTTAATGCATGCATTAATTCAATAAACTATTATTGTTAAAAAACAAATCTTTCCACAAAACCCAATAAATCATAGAAAAGATTGTAGGCGAATGGAAAAGTGTCACTGTGGTTCTGTTTTGCGGCTTAATGCCCGATAATGAATCAACATTGTGTCCCTTATCGGTGGAGAGATTACCGCCTTCTGGATAATTGATGCCTCCCTTAGGAACTAGTTACCTGTCTAATTCCTGTTACTTTCTCTTCTCCTTACAGAGGCAGCGGTCCAGAAGTATGGGGCAACTGCAATGCACCAAAGGCCATTACCCTGTCCGCTCTCATTTATTGTCTCAGATGCATGGTCGGTCATGACGTTCCACTAAATCAGGTAACATGCCTATTTTATAGATAGATTTTATTTAAAATTTGGTTTACATTGCTGTCTTTTAAATAAATATAATTTCAAAAGTCATGTCATATCAATTTGTATTTTGTAAATTAAACAGACATTTTAATATGTAAAATATGCTGTAGTCAACATTTATTACCATATGACTTTAATAGCTAAAACTAAGTATTTTTCCTTATTCTTTTAAACATTTTAAAATCAAATTAAACTTTACATTTTAAAATTATTTAAAAAAATCTTGGAGAAAAAATTTAGGAGACCCAAACAGATGGTGCCATTAAGAAATCTACCTTTCATTTCTAGACTCCTTTCAAAATATAAGCGCATCCCATCCATTACAGTTCATCTGGACTCGTGTTTTTTTGTTAGGTTGGTGGGTTATGCCAGTTTGACTTAGTATTTTTAGTATTTAAAAAAGGTACTTCTGCTAAAGAATTTAATTAAATTCTTTGACACTGTCAGATTGACAATAATATTTATTATTGATAATTTACTTGTCAACTATAAATAAAAAGATAATAAAAAATAATACTAACGAATTCGAATGTAAAAGCCCTTTTGAGGGCAAAACTTCATTTTGATGAAATTATGCCAAATGCCACAATGGAAGAAAAAGTACATTTGGACATTTTTGGAGTAAAAAAGTAACGAATTTGGTTTTATAAATATTACATCACACATTATTTTCACATTATTCACCATTGGACAACATTTACGTTCACAAAAAATTTTAATTCCTTTTATATAAATTCTTTTCAAAGCGAAGATTATTATCCGCTAGGAATACTTTCTCTTCTGGGCCGTAAAGCAACCTATATTTAACTACTTTTTTATATGATTTTACTCATCCAAGCACCACCAAAGCCAAATTAATTGCATTTTAACTACGAATTTCGGCAACTCAACTTGACAACTGCACAATGTAACCTACAATAATTTATACATAACCACAATTAGATTTATAACTATAGTTATAAATCTAATTGCTTACTAAAGTTCATTTTTTTTATCTGTACTGCGGCAACGTTGAAAATTTAAGGTTTTGATTGGTAATGCGACCAACTTGACAACTGTATTTACCAATCAAAACCTTAAATTTTCAACGTTGCCGCAGTACAGATAAAAAAAATGAACTTTAGTAAACAATTTATATACTTCCCTGTAAAGCAACTTTTGTGTTTTAAAAAACAATAAAAAATGATATATTGTTTACCGAGCGTGGAATCATAGCAATTACTCCCGATGATGAAAGTTTCCACGCGATGCAAACACTATACTTTTTTGTCGAGAGGTGCCAATTATTAATTAATTTTTAGAAAATTAAAAAAAGTTGCGTTTAATTAAAAACTGACGTTTACATTACTAAAGTAGTTCCAATTAAGTTAGTAAGCTTACCTACTTCTATCTATATCTCGAAAACGCTTCCATGAAAAAAAATTAAGTGTGATTTTCGCGTTTAGTGAGCCAAACTACACAAGAAAATAATAGTGAGACATGGTGGGCAATATGGCTGTAAACAAGTGTTATTAACAATTGCGAATACAATCGGCGCATTATTAACCACTCGACAAAAAAGTAAATTTCGATATTTCAAATATATTTATAATTTTTATATTTATAATTTTTATATTTATAATTGAAGCTAATTAGTATCATAAACTAAAACTACCCTTATATTATTACATGATTCATTATCTTTAGAAATCTACTCTGGCCATAAAACTTTATTGAAATCCATAAGTGACAATAAATCGCTCGGTTTTACGGGATTGGCATATTTTAGGGGTGGATGTAAATTTTGCCCACGAATCCACAAAAGATAGTCCAGTACATTTGATAGAGATGTCCTATAAACCTCTAAGTGCTGACATGTGATTGCTTTTCCTGCAATGCAGAGCTTAAATAACAGTTACACAGTAATCGCGTTAAAATCTCCCCGCTTTTATTTTTTGAACTACTGAATTTGGAAACTTTAGTGTTAAACAAGACATTAAATACTCTCTCTAAAAATGAATTAGTCAAAAATGACTAGTTACTACAGTTATTATTGGCTGCTTTTTCCCCAACATTTAACAGCCAATTCTTATGTAAAATTATAATTATCTCCTTAATCCAAAAATACCGTAAAAAATTATGAAAGAAGAGCAGTTTTTGAGATATGGTCAATTCCATATTAAATTGAAAATTTACTATATCTCAAATATTTTATTGTTTCGACCTTTACTTGATGAAACTCCATGTCACCAATGTATATCTGGATAAAAAACAAACACTGTTTTTGAGTTTCACTAATTTATTTCAATTTTATTTGACAATTATTGGCAATGTAGCTTCTTCAGAAATGATTAATTTATTTCTGAAGAAGTTACTGTCAAATAAAATTTAAATAAATTCGTGATACTCAAAAACAGTGTCTGTTTATTATCCAGTTATACAGCCCGTTCAGAGTAAAACTGAATATAGGGAAACGTATCGGGCGTGGCCTCGCCTCCATCCAACGCGCGTCAAAGTAGCTTGTGTAATAAACGACATGACGAAAGGTCGAGCAGGTAAGACGACCTTGAAAATTAAATGATAATAATGCAAAAAATCTTACTAACATTCGCTTAGCTACTGTGTGGCGCGTTGGAGGGAGGCGAGGCCACGCCCGATACGTTTCCTATATTCGGTTTTACTCTGAACGGGCTGTACATCTCAAAAACTGTTCTACTTTTCTAACTTTTGACGACATTTCAGGGATCAGGGGACAACTTTACATGAAATTGACTGCTCATTTTTGACTAATTCATTTTTAGAGAGCTTGTTTTTGACGTAACAAAATATAAAAAAATCAACATCAGCCTCATCTTTACCAATAATATTGGTACCGAAAATACATAAAATGTTTTACAAAAAATATGCTTATCCCATTTTGCGAATTTCGGCTATATTAAAGAAATTGCAAGATGCGCAATATATAATTGCCTAGTTATAAAATCTGCTTATTGTTACGTGAAAGTGGCAGAGAATAATTACAAACAATCACAGCACCTTTTTGAATTCAAAAGGATGCCTTTTGGATTGACAGTTCTGCAAGCTGGTACTCTTTAATATATAGAAGTTTTAGACAGGAATTGAAACTGTATGTATTTCGTACATACATGGATGACAAATATCCCAAACTTCTAAAATCCACCTAAAAACTCTACAGACATTTTAGCCGACTTTTTTACATTGTGTTACTACTAACTTTTAACTACCCAATAATAATAATTTTCCAAACTCTCCCAATTTTTTTTCTTCCTAAGCAGCTTTATCAAGAGCCCAAAATTTCAAAATCTCAATAGAAGAAAGTTCAGGACTATTTGGTGTGTGATTAATCAGGAAATCAAATCATATTGGTAGCATACAAATGTAAAGTCGATAAGCCCAAGGGCCCATTACTTCTCAATTGGAGAAATTGCAGGAAGATTTTGTGGATTTGATGATTAATCAGGACAGCATTTTCCCGTTGCATTGCTGGTTTTTAATTATGTTGGTTCTTACAAAACGTCGGTAATATTATTTATTTTTCTTAACTGCTACTGTTATTTTGCATCCAGAGGTGCGAAATGCTTGCCTTAATTTCTAAACGATTTAATGACATGTTGATAGCTAATATGTCGAATAGGCCAAAGCCTAATTTAAGCAATTAGTTCAGCCTGGGATGTTAAGTAAAAATAAAAATGGGGCAAAACTTTATGGGACACGCCTTATATTAAAATTTCAATTTTGTTGTATTAATATTCAACTTTAAGATTGTTATTAATACTGTAAAGATTTCTCCTTACACCAGGTTCGTTTAAAACAAGTTTTATTACAAATTAATTAATTAACTATTTTGTGACTTTGGCTCGTGATCGTCTTACCCAAGTTTGGACCTCTACGTTGTGTTTACTTACTTGTTTTATTAAATACATTTCTTATAGAATCATACATGGGAGAATTAGGTATACAAAAAATTAAATACAGTGTTTAGTTTACGCCAATTTAATTTACTAAGATAGGACCAGGGAAAAGAGCTAAAGAAAAAACCCTGTTCGGCTATGAAGTAGCACGATTAGGCCTTGTTTCTTTTAAAAGTTTATGCAAATGAATTTGATGACGCGACGCTCGTTACTTTTTCCAACCCCAAAGGTTTAAAAATAGGAAAAAAGTTGTATGTTAACAGGGCAGCTAAATTTTAGTCTGTCAACGTTAACGTTGCCCTGTGGGGAACGAGGTCCACACTGGAGACATCTCGCCTAAAGATAAAGGTCGGGATAAAATTTGCGATGTCGACTAGAGAACCTAGGTGACCATTTATCCCTCACGGCGTGGAGCATTTAAATATCTACTACAAGGCACGTGCACGTGCATTCAAAGTTTACAATTAACGGTCAATGCTCCCTTTTAAGCAACGAAATGTCACGTATCACACCGATATTTGATTTAAAATGACCACAAAAAAATGCAAAATCGTGATAGTAAAGGTCTAAACATTTTAGTTACAGGTACAGTGAACAACTAAATTAAGTTTTAAACAATAATATAAGGAAATCACAATTTTAATTTTTTTACACAGCCATTATTATTATTTTAACCTTAACAGATTTTTAATTCACTATTTTGTTATAATTAATTTTTTTTCTTCAAATATTTTATGTTTTTACATAATACAAAAATTAAACTTAAAGAAAATAACAATTTTATTTTTTTATGTAAAAAATATTTTTCTGGTTTTAATTTTTGATTTTTTTTAATAAAACAACAGATTTGTATTTATCTTATATACAGGGTGTTCCTTAATATCATGTACAAACAAAAGGGGGTGATTCTTTGGCTTATTTTATGAATAAAAGTTCCTATAAACATGGGCCCGCAAACGCTTCGTTACCGATCTACAGGGTGTTAAAGTTTGGAGATTTTTTTAGTTTTTATCTTATAACTTCTGCAGTTTTTGAGATATTTGGCCCAAATTCGGAATATAGGTTGGGATATAAGGCTTACATCATTGGGCATGCCAAATGGTTATAAGAATCTACAGGGCGATACTTTTTTGTATGTCATGCTCCACTTTTTTCCCAAGAACTTTTTTATGGTGCGCTGCTGGTAGATTTTAAAATACAAAATAAGTTTTCTGTTTTGTTTAGAAACTTTTTGGTAACCTAAAGTTTTTTCGTATTTGCGACCGTTATCGAGAAAAATATGTAGAACAAAATTTGTGAGATGAAATTCAAATTTTTAAAAGGGTCTGGTTGGCTTTATTAATAATAACTTATTTTTATTTATTTTAACAATTTATTCTACACTTCTTGTTCAAAACAAAATGCTCTTTGTTAAAATGATTTATTATAATACAAAAAACTTAAATATTTAGAAAAACAAGAAAACTACATTACAACAATTGTTGAAAGTGACCTCCTCCAATTCTCACACAAGCATCTGCTCTTCTTCTCATTGATGCCCTTACTCTTTCAAACACCCCCGGAGTATTTCTTACGGTTTCAAATGCTTCTACTATCCGATTTTGTAAGTCATTTATATTATTAACTGGTGTTGCATAGACTAAAGATTTGAGATGCCCCCATAGGAAAAAATCCAGGCTGTTTAGGTCAGGAGACCTAGGGGGCCATGGCTGAGGTCCACCCCGTCCTATCCACCTGTTTTCATATGCTACATTTAAATACTCCCGAGCCAAAATAGAAAAATGTGCTGGGGCGCCATCGTGCATATACCAAATACGGTTTCTTAGCAAATCTTCTATTAAAAAAGGCAATTCATGTTGAAGAAAATGCTTATATGACTGAGCATTAAGTCGATTAGGCAAAAAGAAAGGACCAATCAAATAATCCCCAATTATACCACCCCATACATTTAACGAGAACTGTTCTTGAAAATGCGTTTCTACAATTTCATGTGGATTTTCTTCAGCCCATATGTGGTTGTTATGAAAATTTATAATTAAGTCTCTAGAAAAGTTGGCTTCGTCGGTAAAAAGGATTTTACAGTCAAAATTAGGGTCTCTTGCTAGCCTGGCAAGGTACCATCGGCAGAAATTAAGCCTTAATGGGAAATCTCGAGGAAGGAGCGCCTGCACCCTTTGAATGTGGTAAGGGTATAGCAGAGAATCACGCAGGATACGCCAAACAACTTGATGACTAATGTTGAAATGTTCACTAATTTTTCTAGTGCTAGTATCTGGATGCTCTTCTATTTCATTTAAAACAGCTTCTTCAATCTGTGGTGTTCTTACCGTATATTGTCTACCTGCATCATTGGTATTCTTTTTAAAAGTTCCACTTTCTGCAAGACGCCTATGAATATTTGTGAATGTTCGATGATCGGGTATTATTCTATTATCGGGATAGCGCTCCATGTACAGGCGTGTAGCTTCTCTTGCATTTCCATCCGCAAGGCCATAGATGAAATGCATGTCAGCCATTTCAGAATTCGTATAATTTGGCATTGTTACGGACTGATAAGAAATTTAATTATAACGAGTCTTTTAAATAATTTTACACCTTGCAGTTTAAAACTTTAAATGCGTGCTGTCAATAGCATCGTTTTTATGTATTTTTTTGATGTTGTAGACAGTGTGTTGTCTGTGATGTT
The DNA here is from genome assembly GCA_921294245.1 of Brassicogethes aeneus. Taxonomy (NCBI): domain Eukaryota; kingdom Metazoa; phylum Arthropoda; class Insecta; order Coleoptera; family Nitidulidae; genus Brassicogethes; species Brassicogethes aeneus. The sequence goes on from OV121133.1 coordinate 13,519,290, forward strand.
GTATCCAATAGCTACATAAACCATTTTATTTCAGATTTGATATTTAATAAGTAGTGGCAGAAATGAATTCAAATCATGTTTAAAAGAGTACACAATTGTTGTAAGGTAATTTTCTAGTTTTTCTAAATATTTAAGTTTTTTGTATTAAAATAAATCATTGTAACCAAAACCGTTTTGTTTCTAATAAGAAGTATAGAAATATTATTTTAAAAATAAATAAAAATAAATTATTAATAAAGCCAACCAGATTATTTTAGAAATTTGAATTTCATCTCGCAAATGACAACAACTTGTGTTATATTTTTTTTCTCGATAATGGTTGCAGATACGAAAAAACTTTAGGTTACTAAAAAGTTTCTAAACAAAACAGAAAACTTATTTTGTATTTTAAAATCTACCAGCAGCGCACCATAAAAAAGTTCTTGGGAAAAAAGGGGAGCATGACATACAAAAAAGTATCGCCCTGTAGATTCTTATAACCATTTGGCATGCCCAATGATGTAAGCCTTATATCCCAACCTATATTCCGAATTTGGGCCAAATATCTCAAAAACTGCAGAAGTTATAAGATAAAAACTAAAAAAATCTCCAAACTTTAACACCCTGTAGATCGGTAACGAAGCGTTTGCGGGCCCATGTTTATAGGAACTTTTATTCATAAAATAAGCCAAAGAATCACCCCCTTTTGTTTGTACATGATATTAAGGAACACCCTGTATAATATAAGTTAGAAACAAATCTTGATCTTTTATTTTGACGATTATATATTGCTTTCGAATCTATAGTGGTATCACAACCTAAAAACACCACTTGATATACAGGGTGTTTCACATTCGTGGTCCTTTGGAAGTTTCTGGAGAACGGAAAAAATATAAATTTGAAATTTAAAAGCATTTATAATACATTAAGTCTATTTTTTTAAATATTTTGAACAAAAGACAACTTCCGGTTTGACCGGAAGTGACATCAACTTTTTTATAGGACATGGTACAGTAATTTTACTCAAAATTTTATGTAGAATTTAAAAATGTAAAAATATATGGGGTTTTCCATTTAAAATAACAAAGTTGATGTCACTTCCGGTCGAGCCGGAAGTGACATTTTGTTTAAAATATTAAAAAAATAGGCTTAATTGGATTATAAACGCTTTAAAAATTTCAAATCGATATCTTTTGCTGTTCCTCAGAAACTCTCAATGGACCACAAGCGTGAAACACGCGTATTTCGTAAATGTGCAACACCCTGTATAAAATTAAAAATAATTTTAAAATAAATAAATAATCTTAATGGTTGTCTATTTATTCAGTGAATAAATTTTTTCATAAAAATAGGTTCAATTTTTTCTCATGAATATTACCAGTGATGGGTCAAGTTTCTTAAAGAAACTAAGAAAATTGAATGTTTACAATTAATGAAGAGACAAATCACGTCAAAATGGCCTCTCAATTTCCATGCTGCTGGTGGATTTTTTTCAATTTTAACAGAATGATAGGGGGCATTATCCAGCACAATAACAATGTTCTTTTTTATTTTTGGTAAAACATTTTTTATCCAAGTCTCAAAAACGGTTCCATTCATATCCTCATGATAATTCCCTGTTGACTTTTACTCAAATACATTTACACACATTGGGCTTGTCCTGCATTGATCCAAATCTCATCCATGTAATATATTTTTTGATACTGTAACTGATCCGGTAACTTCTGATATCAATATATTTTCTACTCCAAATTACTATTTTACTTGTTTCAGCCAGTAAATGATTCCTACACCTTTTTTTATACTTGAAGCCAAGTTTTTTTTTAATTCTCCATAAATATGTCCGAGAAATTGGTGGTAAGTTATCATCCTTTACGGGCTAAAAAAAAAAGGAAAAACAATTAGTTTATACACAAAACGTTTGTTTTAATAATAAAAACCTATTTATTTAAAGCAAAACCCATTTTTATTATTTGACAGCACCTGGTATACCTACCCCCTATTTTATTTATTATTTACATTTTTCTAATCAATTATTAAATATTTCAAAAGCATAATTACTTACTTGATAAATTTTACTTAAATTTGGTATTTCATTATTTATAAAAAAGTTATGAACAACTTCTTTTGTTCCTCACTCAATTTGTCATATTGACTTGCCCGCTTTCTTTTCTTTAATGGGGATGTAGCCTTTCCGTCATGTTCCATTTGTTTGATGGTAGACCAAATGGTACTTTTTGAAATACTAGTTTCTTCAGATGTTAATATTACACTGGCACTTTTTGACTTTACTTCATCAATATGTTTATTTACCATATTAAAAAGTATTATTCTTTGACCAAATTTGTTTTTTAGGACAGAGGGTTGGTTTTCCACATTGTCCTCATTGTTTATATTGTCCATATTATCAATATTGTCTCTCAAAAAAATAAAAATATTTTTCTTTGGTTATGTTAAGCGATTTTAATGTAATTGACTTGCCTGTTTTTATTAACAACGGTTAATACGTTAAATAAAGCCAAAAAATCACAAAACATGTAATAAATTAACAAAATATACACTTTGTATAACACCTGATTCAATCGAATTGAATGCTACGTTGCCAATGTGCGATAAATCCAACCTTTTGAAAAAAAATTCTTTCTATATTTAAAATATCTTTGACAAATTGACGACAAAAGCTAATATAATATAATTTTATAATTTAAATATTATAAGAACTCTTGCTGGTTTATTGTATAATATTATTATGTCAGTTTGTAAATTTGTTTTTAGAAGCCATGGCAACGCTGTATAATAAAATATTCAGTGTATGAGAACGTACGTTATATCAACATCCAACGTATTAAAATAGATGGGTTATAAATTTTCGCCTGTGTAAAAAAGCCACAATTTTAAGCGTCGTGATTGGTCTATAATAAATCCTATTCAACTCAACGCTTTTTTCTTAAATGGAATGAACTATAGCTGTTATCGAATCTCTTATATTATGTGCCGAATACCGTGGATAATATTTTATTGGATCGCACTTAAAAAAAATGACGTGAACTGAAAAAACGCCGAGACACGGGTATCATTTTTTCAAAATCTATAGAAATTTTTTAAGGGAGGGAAAAAAATCAAATTTTGTCGTACTGTGAAATTGGACCAACGTTTCTTGTATCATCTGGACAACAGATTTTTAGGCAAAGTTCGAAAAACTTGTAACTTTTTTACCTGTGTCCCTTTTTTCCTCTTTTGCAAAGCTTTTTGGCCTTAATATATAAAACTACGTTATTTTTCTTAAAAATAAATTTGTAAACCGAATCAAAGTACGGAACCGTTACAATACGTTTTACGAATTCCGACATTTGTTATTTACAGGGTTGTCTAGCTCCGGTTCAGATCAACATAGCCAAAGGATCAATTCTGGACCCGAGCGATGACGCGGCCGTGGTCGGCGGCAACGTCCTGACGTCGCAGCGCGTCGTCGACGTCGTCCTCAAAGCCTTCAGGGTCTGCGCAGCGTCTCAGGGATGCATGAACAACATCACTTTCGGCAGCGAGTCCTGGGGATGCTACGAGACCGTTTCCGGCGGAAGCGGAGCCGTAAGTTTATAAACGATTTTATTTAGCTCCAATGCTGCCAGACAATCAAACTCAAGCTGAAGTTTCGATCTTACCCCAGTAGCACAAAGATATTGGCCCAATGTTCGTAATTATATTGGGCCAATATATCTTTCGTCAGATTTTTTCTAGCATGATCCAATATTGAAACCCAACATTTATTTCGTTATTTTACCTACATAATAACCTTTTTGATCTACTAAGAGAATAACGTAATAAAAACAATATAAATACCACAAATTTACGTAAAAATAACGCTATAATTACTAACTGTTTGCTTTCTCTTTCTAAAACATTGACATTCGTAATTTCTTTGTTCTTTTAATTTATATTTTACAAAATGGTACTTACAAAGTAATAAAGGCCACCCTAGAGTAAAATTAAAAAATATAACTTAAAATGTCAAAACCAATAATATTTTGCATTAAAACTCAAACGCACATTATTTATTGATAAAAATAGGCACGATACATCTTAAAAATTATATGCCCTCTGAATATTTAACGGTTTTAAGAAAAATTATTGCTTGGGTAAAAATTTAACAAAACTTAAAACCAAAAAAAATTTATAAAATCATTTAGTTTTAATCATTTTTTAATAACTAAAACTTTCCTTATTATATTTTAAAAATATATTTATGGAAAAATATTATATAATATACAGACTTTGTAGAATCAAGTAAATAAGGCTGGACACAAGGATGACAAATTATATTCTGATCAGAGAAAAAGAAACAAACTTTAATTGGGCGTGGTTTAAACCTACAGACCACCAAAACAAATATAATGGTGGTCTGTGTTTAAACCAAGCCATTCGTAATTACGAACCATAGTTGCCAGGTTGTTTTAAATCAGAAGAGAACGATTATAATTATTTAATAAATAGTTTAATTTTATTTGTTTGAAACTTTAAAAATAACAAAACAATTAATAATATGTCAAAAATAATTTGATTTAGTTAATTTTCTTACTTTTAATATTAAAAAATAAGAAAAACAACCCTTTTAGGAAACAATAATAGCATATGGCAACAGCGCGGCACGCAGCCAGATACAAGGGCATGCAGTTTGATCTACTGTTTGTTCAGTAGCTCCGACGCTGTCGTAGGGAAATGTGTATAGTTTTTAAGAAATACATTTTCGCCATTAACTGGAATTTAATGGATTTTAAACAATACTTGGTTTTTATTTGCAGAAATGCATTAAAACAAAACAAACGAATTCGATAAAAATAAAACCTATAAATTCTCAAACAAAAATAATTCTAAAATAACGAAAATAATTCAATCCCTACCACAGTGGGCGGGGTTTGGCACTTGTTTTATTTTTTTATTTAAGTGTATCTATTCGTTTTAATACACACTGTGTATATATAAATGTTTGGATAAGGAATGGAAGCCATCTTAAAAAACTCATTATGGCGACCTGAACAAATTTTCCCTTAAAGTTTTATTTTTCCTTGTTTAGTCAATATTAACAGTATTTATTACCACTAATAACCCTAAAAAATACCAGGCGAATAGGAATTATTTAGTGTTATTAAAATAGGTAAAAATAACATAAATAAAACTTATTAAATAACTTTAAAAAAAGATTCACTGTAAATTTTTAAGTTTATTTAACAAAATATTAATATTGCCTCAAAGCTCTACGTTTTTACTTAAAATGCTGCTTGGGTGGCGGCTGGTGGAATTTATGTATACCAATATCTCAGTTATTAGACATGGGACCCACACCAAATTTATAATAGTTTATAATGACATTAAATAAACAAGTTCGGCGCAAACAGAATTTAAATTAATGTTTGCGAAAAAAAGTTTTTCCTGTCGCCCCACCCGCCTCCAGGCCCCCCTATTTGAGATAATTCAAATTAAAGTTGTGCAATTTATTATCTACTATAATTTATCGACAAATTTAAAATTTTATTTAAAAAATCCAAATATTACAGATTTTATTCGATTTAAAATTTTTATTATTTATTTTATTAAAATAAAAAAATATTTAAAATGGTATAAAACCTGTAATATTTGGAATTTTTTAAATAAAATTTTAAATTTTTCGATAAATTATAGTAGATAATAAATTGCACCACTTTAATTTGAATTATCTCAAATAGGGGGGCCTGGAGGCGGGTGAGGCGACAGGAAAAACTAACTTTTTTTCGCAAACTTCAATTTAAATTCTGTCTTTATAAACTATTACAAATTTGGTGTGGGTCCCATGTCTAATAACTGAGATATTGGTATACCCAAAATCCACCAGCCGCCACTGGCCCGAAGTTGTTTTACATTATATTCTAGTAAAGTTGAGAGAGAAAAAAAAAGATATGCACCTAGTACTTACTACGGTACCTACTATAGTAGGTATAGTAGGTACTTAGGGGCGTAGAAGCGGGACGGGTGGGCATTGTCACCGTAGTAAGTACTAGGTGCATATCTTTTTTTTTCTCTCTCAACTTATATATAAACATTTCCTGAAAACAAACGTTTGTCGACACGATCGTGATATATTACTTTTAGAAATCCTACTACGTAGTAAGTACTAGGTGCATATCTTTTTTTTCTCCCTCAACTTTCCTTGAATATAATGTAAAACAACTTCTATGTTGTTCTTAATTACGATGAAAGCTAAAATCGTTTGTATCGTTTGCTAAAATGATCAGCTTGAGCTTTATTAACGTAATAACGAATTTTATTGCTAATAAGACAAGAAATCCATATTACCCTTTTTATTCTTATGGTAATATGCAAGAATGGCCTTTATTGTTTTCACCCATTTGATGCTAAACAATAAGGATGGTAGTCGGTTGCGCCACCCCCCAACTTAAAACCGTTCCTGCGACACTAGTATAGACATATCCTGGAAACAAAAGTTTGTTGTTACATACCACTTTTAGAAATCCGAAAGCATCGTTGATGTTAATGATATATTGGACCAACTTTGGATAAACATTGGCAAGATATATTAAATTATCATTTTATGCCAATATAGGCCTAACTAAATAAATCCAATATTGGCCCAGATAAAATATTGGGCATAGACGCGCCGCATATAGGACCAATGTTTTGTGCTACTGGGGTAACTTACTTTGGAAACCTGAAAAGGAAACATGTAGATTCGGTAGCAATTTTGAATCTACATTTTCAGGGTCCTTCTTGGCACGGCTGCTCCGGCGTCCACACGCACATGACCAACACCAGGATAACGGACATCGAAATATTGGAGCGCCGTTATCCCGTCCACGTGAAAAAATTCCATCTTCGTCCTGGTACAGGAGGAAAAGGACGATTCAACGGCGGCGACGGAGTGCTAAGGGAAATCATGTTTAGATCGCCATTAACCCTTTCCGTCCTGACTGAAAGAAGGGTCCTGCAGCCTTATGGAATGGAAGGTAAGGTTTTAAAATGGCCTGTTCCAACAGGAAATTTAATTACACTCGAGAACTCTTAAAAATTCACTGCGTTTTTTTTTAACTTATTACTGGGATACCTTTTAAGCCTGAATTATAGATTGCCTTCCTTCCTTCCTCCCGTAGTCGTGCCCGTACGATTTGTGCGTCTTGTAAAAAGTCAATTTATAGATTTCCGTGTAAAATTCCGTAACCATGCGCGATGAGACCTAAAATGGTTGACATTTATTTTTGTTTATATTTTGCGTTTTACCCATTGTGTGTAAATATGAATGATAAACATTTATATATTAGTGCAGTGATCACAATTTTAATTGCCCGGGCAGCTTGTTGTATACTGCCCAACTATGGAGAAAGGCAGAACTGCAAAACAAGAAATTTGTGGGAAATTAGCATAAACTACATTTTTATAAAAAGCAGTAGGTATTTAACTGATTTATTAAACATTTCTTTGTTGAATTAAGATACAAAATGTCCATAGCTTTATCATAGCACAAGAAAACGCATTTGGAATTTTTTGACTTAGTCATTTTCAAAGTCATTTTCAAAATGATTTGTATTATTAAGCTTTTTCTACATTTGCGTAAGGACTTAAGTCTTTTTAAAATGACTTAAAACAAAAAAATGACTTAAGTCTTTTTAAAATGACTTAAGTCTAAAAATGATTTAAATCTTTTTAAAATGACTTAAGTCTAAAAATGATTTAAATCTTTTTAAAATGACTTAAGTCAAAATAATGATTTAATTCTTTTTAAAATGACAAAATAGGTAAGAATTAAATTCTTAAAAAAATAAATAAATATTGATTTAATAATTTTTAAAATTACTATTTTGATGGTCTGAACGTTGCGTCGAGGTAAAATTGCATGTTAAAAAATTGTCTCTGCACGTTTAATAAATGTGTGTCGTTTCTTTATATAAGTTTTAATATTGCGGTAAGTTTAATATAATATTATATATTATGTTGTATTTAAACATTTTAGATACAAATTCAAAGGGGTGGTACGTAAAGTAATTTGATATAATATATTGATACCCACGTTCTAATATGTCGTCTCCCACAGAATTTGACAAATTAACTTTTTTAAAAATTGAATCGTAATAATGTTGTGCAGCTTATGTTATAATTTTTGAGGTCAAATTGTTTATTATTTAAATAAATATTCTTATGTCGTATCTCACACGCTGATTTTCACAAATTCTAATTTGTCGTATTCGACATCCTTAGGCAAGCAATGTGACACTGTCACGCTTGACTCTGTGATTAGTTTTAAGTTAATTTTAACAAAGTTCTTGAGGAAGAAGGTATTACCTTCAAGGTACTAACGATATACTAACGATATATCAATACCATTTTGGCAAAAAAACGTATGTGTAAATGCAAATTTTACAGGAACGAGGTTTTTGTATAATATACTTTCCATTTGTTTAAAATTCCTAAAGTTTTGGTATTTTTGAAATTTGCAAAGTTGGATATTACATAAAATTAACAAAAAATTAAATTTTTGCAATAATAATAATAATTATTGCTTGTTTAGGCGTTCTAGAAATCTCGCCTAGGAACCTCGTCGCCTGGTTCTAGTCGTTGAACATTTTGGAGGTGGTATAGGTAAAACTTCTCTTTATTTAAAGTCCTATTCTGTGGTCCTATTGTCAAGACAATAGGTGTGGGTATAGTATAGTATCCATGAAAGTTAATCGTCAAATAAACTTAACAATTGAAAAATTGGCGCTTATTTTGTTAAGTATTTTGGGCTTTAAATTAACTGCTGGTGACTTTGAAAATGATACATAATGTTGTAATGTTTTATTTTTAATGCTTATTTAAAAGTTGAGTTAATTATTTTATATTTTTTTGGTGTGATTATGGATAAAATATTTTTTACTCAATTTTTTTTAATGTCCACAAAACAAATAATTACGGTCTTGAAGCTTCACTAGAATAAGTAAACATTTTTTTAAATTGCAAAAAAACCTTAACTGATGATTTCAAATCGGTTAGCTTGCTGAAAAATTAAAAACTGTAAAATGTTTCGATAATTTTTTTTGAAACGCCTTGATGGTGCCGTTAAATTTTATTGGCCATTTTGGTAAAACTTTTCATGCTCTTTCAGAACCTGACTTTGGATTTTAGAAAAAAATATATACAAGGTGTTTTTAGTGGGAAAAAAATAAAAAAAAAATTTAGGTCCGGTCCTGATTTTTTTTTGAATGTCCGATACAGCGCTGTGCAGGTACTTTATACTTAAGTATGTATATAAAATTTTATGCGATTCTATTGTTCCATTCCCAAGATATGATTTTTCAAAATTTTCGACAAAATACATAAATCACCCTGTAACTCTTAAACGAAGGACCTCCGAATTTTTTCAAAGCCAGATTTGGATTCACCTCTAAAAACTACACATACCCTTAAGCTATGTCGGTTTCCTCATGCAACACCATGTATAGAGGCTTAAATTGTTACACGCTTGAAAAAATTGACATAATCAAATTAAAGCTAGTCCGTCCCTGGCGAACTAAATACGCCAAAGGTGTTTAAAAGTTAACTATAGTTATAACTAGTATTTTTTATATTAAAAAATTATTAAGTTACTTTAAAAGTTATTAAACAATTTTCACATAAGTTTTAAAATAAGCAAACTGTAATTTATGGATAGCACCCAGGACCGGATCAAACCGGATCCAATTTTTCATGGTACTAACACACCAAGGTACTAACTTTCTGATCATGACAAAATTTGAGCTCCGGCTCGTGGAGGTCCTAAACAAAATCATTTTTTAAAAATTAGAATAATTTTAGAAAATGCAGTTTTACTCAACTAACTTTAATTAAAGATAACATAAGTTTGATTACATATATAATAAATATGTTTTCCCTAAAAAATCGTTTTATCCACCTAAAATAAGTAATTCATTTAAAAATAGCATATACTTTAATGATAATTAAAAAAATAATATTTGAAAAAGTACCTTTTTTACTGGTTACTTGAAATGGAAAAAATCACTTCAAGAAAGTTCAAATTTGACCTTCTCTACTAAATCAGTTATGAAATTTAAGAAATTTGTTATATGTTTTTAACATACCTTTATTAGTTTACTAATGAAAAAAATTTAAATTTACTCAAATATATTAATGTAGATTTTATAGGATTTGGCCAGCTTTTTGGGCATTTCCAACACTGTGTGCCAGTACATTATTATATACAATACAATAATTGACTAATTAAGTGATCAACTTTTTGTTATGCAACTATTTTAAAAATAAATTTAATTAAAAGTCTTGTCAAAGAGTATCTATTAGATATATACTCTTTGATCTTGTTTTGAATCTCTCAAAATGAGTAAGGTATTTGTTTTTTTTTACTTAAATCTTTTTTTTTTTTTCGACTTAAACCTATAAAACGACTTAATTTTTTTTTTTAGATTTAAGTCGTTATATATTTGATTTAAGTCATTTTTAATAAGACTTAAGGCTTAAAAAAAGACTTAAGTCTTTTTAAAAGGCTTAAGACTTAAATCTTTTCTGTTTTATAGAAAAAATGACTTAAGACTTAAGTCATTTTTATTTCAAAAAAGACTTACGACTTATGACTTAAGTCTTTTTAGAAGTGACTTGTGACAGCTCTGTGTATGGGTCAGGAGGCTATTCCGTAATTTCCTTTTCATTTTCTATTGGGCCGTTTCCGGAAAAAGCATGGACAAATGCACATATTGAATCCGGTAGCGTCCGATAGATTATTTTTTAAAGGTCTCTATAATCTCCAACATTATCATGTATTCGGCAGTTGAATACATGCCAAAAACTTTTTTTTAGAAAAATAACGTAGAAATACTAACCAAAAGTTTTAAAACTTCTAATAATGGTTTTTGAAAAAGCTTGTCAGTCTTAACGTGTCAAAATGTTAAGGCTCGTTCACATATTTTTTGTATATTGGTCAATTTCAAACCTCTTTATTTACAAAACAAAGAGGTTTTTCCCCTCTTAGGCAGCAGCCCTTTCCCGATGGGGCGCGACCACCCTGTATGCAGTAATAATAACGAACATACCACAACAAAATGTGAAATGAAAGTATGGTAAAAAAAATAATGCTTTGTTTTAGACACTTGTTCAACATTCGCTGCATGGGTTCTTTTATTTTCACTCTCCATTTTCACTTGCTCGAAAATCTGTTTACCCACGCCCGGAAGCTAGAAAATAGATTCCGGTTAACGTTCTAACGCTGCGTGACTAATGAATAAAACGTTCTCGCATTCAAAGTTGTCGCGTTTCCACACAAACGTCTCCGTTTGTGTACACGTACGCTGTACAATGTACATATACATAAAAGATTCCCTTTCATTGGCGGTTAGCAGGCGTTTAAAAAGCCTTGAATTTAGTGTTTCCAAAGTTATTTTTAGTTACCAAGTTATGTGCAATGCACATTGTGCATGTATGAAAAGAAGAACATTCCGTAAAAATGTATAGGTTCAAAATATTATTTTATATTAATTAATACGTTGAGTGGGAAAATAAGAGGGAAATATGGAGATTTTATAACAAAATTATATATCAATATTTCAACCATAATTCTTGTAATTTTAAAAAAGGACCCCATTTTTACAAACCTTTTTGTAGACCAAGTAACAAAAGAATTTGTTGGAAATTGGGAACTTAAATGAAAAGAATTTTGATAAGAAATGTTGCTTTCTTAATCAGTTTCCTAAACAAAAAAAATAACACATACCTAGATAAATGAACACAAAAATAACACACACAATTAAATACCATACCATTTTGAAATCATTAAATTATAGAGAAATTTGGTACAATATAATTATCAGTACTACCACAACACTGATATATTTCGTAACTTTAACCAACTTCACTGTATACCTTAATTGCAGTTTGAAAACCAGTAATGGTATCTTTTTTCGGATACATCGCACTCACGGTGTCCCTGAATAACTTTTAATTGAAAGGTTCAGACGTATCCGATTTTTTTTTCATATTTTGATAAAAAATTACCTACAAGACAATTTTTTTTCTGGATAAACTCAATTCGCACTTTTTTAGAAAAATCAATTTTTATAAAAACATTAATGATTTTTAATCAATTTTTTGAGATTTTTAATTAGTGAACTCCAAATAATGTCTAACAGCTTTTAATGTATTTGTTACATAAAATGTGCAATTCATTAGACTAGTGAACTATTGACATATGTCACTTATCACATGTCACATGTCGAAATAGTGATTGAAAATGCGTTATTTTACCGTTTTTTTCAATTTGTCGTAGGTTTATTTATAAATTAGATATAAATAATTATATTTGCATTGATTGTAGTATATAGTGCAATGAAGCTAATAAAAAACCATGCATGGACTCACTCGGATAATCGAGAAAAATTGTTTTGTCTTAAAAAAAAATTTTAAAATATGTGGAAAGATTCTGGAAAAGTTGTATAAGTATATGATGTAGAAGATGAACGATTACCAAAAGTTGTATGCAAAGGTTGTGAAATTTTATTATATAAAGCAGCTAAACAAGAAATTTATAGAAACTCGTTAAATTTGCCTGATTTTTCTAATTGGAAATAATTTTATAAAAAGTGATAAAAATAAACCCATTAAAAAAGAAAAAAAGCGTGTGGTGACAAAATGTTTCAAATGTTTGTCAATATTGTTGGTGGCTGCGGTAAAAACATAAATGTAAACCTGGAGTAAAAGAAGAAAATATTGAAAACGATATTAGTGAAACTTTAAGTCCGAAACATCAGCAGCAGTTACTATCGCTCTTTGTTTTTTCTTTTTTTAAAAGAGCGATAGTAACTGCTGCTGAAGTTTCGGCCTTAAAGCTATGCTTTGAACTTTTTCCAGAATCTTTTCAGTCCATGCATGTTTTTTTATTAGCCTTATTACACTACAATCAATGCAAATATATTTATTTATATCTAATTTATAAATAAATCTGCGACAAATTGAAAAAAAAAAACTGTAAAATAACGCAACGGTATTTTCAATCACGATTTCAACATGTGACATGTGACAAGTGACATATGTCAATAGTTCACGTCTAATGAATTGCACATTTTATGTAACAAATACATTAAAAGCTGTTAAGGCGTATTCATGCTCACTTAAAATAAGAAATAAGAAATAAGGAATAAGAAATAAGAAATAAGATCGCGATTGATCGTTCATGCTGATAACATAAGAAATAAAAAATGTTGTCCCACAATTATATTTTATTATAGTGGATTATATTGGCTATAAACGTAAACAATTGACAGCGACACTCAACGCGATTTCCAACACCATGGCTCCATGGCCAGCACATAAAACCCATCAAAATAATTCACAGACCCATTTTGGTCCTTTGCGCAGTTTTATACGCAAGAATAAGAACCAAAGTTAAAAATTGTTAATCTTTATTCTTATTTCTTATTCCTTATTTTCATGAGCATGAACGCAACCATTACTTTACACAGTTTTAACTTTTTATCTTATTTCTTATTCTTATTTCTTATTTTAGTGAGCATGAATGCGCCTTTAGTCATTATTTGGAGTTCACTAATTAAAATTCTCAAAAAATTGATTAAAAATCATTAATGTTTTTATAAAAATTGATTTTTCTAAAAAAGTGCCAAGCGAATTAAGTTTATCCTGAAAAAAAAAAATTGTCTTGTAAGTGATTTTTTATCAAAATATGAAAAAAAATCGGATACGTCTGAACCTTTCAATTAAAAATTATTCAGGGACACCGTTAAATAGGAATCCGAAAAACAATAATATCAGATTTCTGGTAATATATTATAAAAACTCTGGTCAGTTGAACTTGTTGATGCGTATTGACAGTGGGAAATGTTTTTATTGACTGCCTGAAATCACGTATACTTTTTCAACAAAATAATTTTTTAAACATGCTTACAAAATTGCATATTACCTTTACACAAGTTTCGGTAAAATATTTTCCTTTGTTAAAATAATTACAAACCCTGGTTTTCTACAAAAAAATATGTTACAATTTTACAAAATAAATTTAACAAACTACATGTTAACAAATCTGATTTTTATATCAGTGTACGCTAGGCATAGATATTCCTTTTAGTCGCATATCTTTAATTAACATATTAAACAGTGGTTTGTGTGAAGATCTTCAATCAACAATTAAACATTAAACCTTTTTAATTATATAACTAAATATTTAACCACATAATTAAACTAAAATCAAATACATTAAAACGCACTTTATAAACTAGACACACTTTTAAAAGGTAATTCAGATTTATTTCAGTTCCATGCAAAAAACTTGCGGCAATTTTGCCAAAGAGACATGCACCCATTAACTTAATTAGACGGCAATAAATTATTTGAAAGTTTATCATTTCGCTTAAAAACTATTTCGGCTGCAAAGCTCGCTTTCCGACCGCTAAGCTACTGAATAGAACTAAGAAGAACTTTGAATACCTCGGACCGGCAAACGTGTTGCACGCTACACGAATTTATGCTTTCCTCCAGACCGAAAACTTATTATTGCTGTCATGCACAACCTGGCATAATTATTTTTATTAGGTTTAATATTTTTCAATCGTATTTTTAATAAAATTATTAGAGTGTCTCACAGCTCAAAGTATGAAAAAAATGTCTACGAGTATGGGGTCAAAAATGCTAGCCAATCCCAACACATGGCCATTGGGAATTTTTAAAATTGCTAGGATAATTAGGATGCATTGTTGATATTATAATATGTAAAATATTTGGTCGACTGAAAACCCTAGACCAAACCAATAGATAAATATCTTATGTCGGATGTCGGGACAGTATTATAATATTTAGCCAAGCCAAGAGAGGGCGCGGATTTTATAATTTTTTGACGTTTTTGACCTTTTTTACGTTCAATTATATCCGTAGTTATCGCATTTTTAAAAGATTTTGTGTATTTGTGTGTTTTTATTATGTATTGTTTCAAAGGTTTGTATTATAATAATAATTTATAAACGACACTTTGACCGAATCATAATCTTTCAAATGGTAGGCATGTATTGTTTAATAAAATTTATGGATTTAACAGTATTCTTCAATTTCAAAATAATGATTAATAAGACAGTTACTTTTGATAGACAATCATAAATAACAAAAACAATGTTTCTGACCATATATGAATGGTAGTTTTGGGAATAAGTATGACAATGATTCAACGAGTTATACAAATTAAAAAAAAAACAGATTTTACAAATGAATACTAAATACACTTGTTTTACATTTACTTACATTTGTTTTCATCATTGCTTTTCCATAAATCTGCGAATTTCTTTAGTTTATAAAAGTTGCTTGAGAATTACTAAACAGCATAACCACAGAAGTACCTTAAATACATGGTAGAAAACAAAGTTATTGTTTTCGTTACTAATTACATTTAAAATCTAGCCACAAGTTAGATTTTAAATATAGCGCCATTGAAGTAACCAATCAAATACGTTGATTTTCCACCAATTAAAAGCTATGTTGGCAACAGTTGCCTTTAAACACGTAATTTAATTTTTAGCCAAGTTCAGAGAGGGCGCTTCATTTGGCTCCAAACTATATACTCTTTAAGATAGTCTATTGGTTTGGTTTAGGCTGAAAAACACTTCATTGTGAAACTCCTAGGGTAAAACTGCTGTCAATGTTTGTTCCTGTCATTATTTATCATTTTAAGTTATGTTTTCCTTCTCTGATTATTCCGAAATAATATTTATTTAATAATATTTAGTATGGGCGCCCCAGACTGAAAGTTCGAAAATATTCCAGAAATATGCCCTATCATCTATAGGAATAATCCACTTTATTCTAGGAATATTTATTGGGAATATTCCATAGAATGATCCTGTAAAGGTTCCAAGCACCATCTAAGAACATTCCCAGTGAATATTCATTGGGAATATTTCATAGAATGATCCTCTACAACTTCCAAGCAACATCTTGGAACATTCCCAGTGATTGTCCTTTATATTCAAAAAGCAATAAATAATTTTCTCTTTCTACAAATTGGTTATATTCCAGGAATATGCGCTATCAATGAGGAATAATCCGTTTTATTCTAGGAATATTTATTTGAAATATTCCATAGAATGATACTCTAAAACTTTAAAAACCATCTAAGAACATTTCCAGTGAATATTCATTAGTTTAGTTGCAATACCTCTCACCGTTGCTTACGCACGCTTGATAACTATACCGATAGGTTAATAATATCAGTTGGAGTCTGTGATGGCACAGCTAAACAATGATTAGTGTGGGACTGATCTACGCAGTAACTAATAATGGCTAGTTAAGTTAAGTTCCTGGGTATAAGTGGCCATAAGGGCTAGGAGTAATCCCCAAATTATATTAAGGTATATTTTTCTAACAATACTTAAGTCTTATGCATGCCGCTACATGGAATATTCTTTTTATGATGACTGGGTTAACCAAAAAGCGGACATTTGATTACGCCAGTAATATTCCTGGGAATATTGAATATTTCGGAGCCAAATTTAAATTACTGAAAAAAAAATTTTTTTTTCGTTATAGTTGCATTCATTGGTATTATTTTGAAATATTTTTGAAAAAAAAAAATTTTTCAATATTTTTTTTCATAATATGACACGTCCACTGGAATGGACAAAGTTACTTTAGAGAGGTCAAGTAATTATACGGTTATCTACTGTGTTTTATGTCTAGTCCGCTATAATGGACAACATGTTTTTGAGACAAAATATTTAATATTTAAAAATATAAATGGTGTTAAAAAAAATGTCCACTCCAGTGGACATAGCGTACGAAAGGGTTAATGTATTAGAACAGCGGAAAATATAGAAGCTATTTTTAATGCCTTTGATACAAATAGTAGAAATAGCATAAGGGAAGTTACACGTTCATTTTACGCGAGTTCAGCACCTGTAGCCGGTTGATAGAGATTTTGGCTCTGGGGTACAGAAGTTGTTGTCTAATTTTTACTTTAAAACATTGGCGTCCTGAAGTATAACATTCCTTTTTGAAAGGTTATTAAACACAGTCGGACAAAAGATTTTTAAAAGTTTTAAGACAACAACGTTCTTTCGTCTCCTAGCACACATGTATATTAGGGTGATTAAAAAAATCTACTAATTTTTTTTGGCTAATAATATAGAAAAATCAAAAGAAGCAAATCTACGTATGGTATCCTACTAATTTTAAAATAAGCAGTGAATATTATTGTAAAAAAAAAACTTAATCTACAAAAAAAATTTCTTTTGTTTTTTCGATAAATGTAAGCGTTCAAAGATAATCGCGCGCGCGGAATAATATTAAGGATAGGATTCCTAGATTTTATAATTTTAAAAGTTGCTTATTTTTATTATTAAGAATAAAAAAATTTATAAACATATTTCAAAAATTGACTTGTAAAATTAATATTTTGATGTGCTTAGCAACCAATTTTTTGGCCTTAAAAAAAGAATAGTAGATTTATTGATCACCCTACACGGAGAGAAATGTATAGTAAATTTTAGATAGTAAAAAAATATAGTAAAATTTACTTTAACAATTTTTTAGGGTAACAATATTATATATTCGTCAATACAATATTAAGATTGTAATACAAAATACTATTTTTTATTATACAATTTTAGTAAAGATTACAACACCAATATTACTAAATCATAAATGTATAATATATATTTTAATTTTTAATATGTTCGTATAGTAAATTGATTTTACTATCTACAAATAGTAATATTTATATTAATAAAAAATATATTAAAAATAAAGATACTTTTATAAATAAACAATATATTTAAATATAATACACAATATAGTAACTCATGACATTTTAAACATTCAATTTTCTTAGTTTCTTCAATAAACTTTCTTGACCCATTACTGGTAATACTTATAAGAAAGAATTGAACCTACTTGGTGGCATAGTATGTACCGATTGCGGCAAGGCCACGTCGCGACGCGTCGTTAGACGGTGTGGATCACGTGATGTTCTTACATCTCGCCTCTGTTGGCTTACCAACCATGTTATATAAGCGCAGGTATTTCGTTGTTTTGGGTGTGTTCCACTACTACAAGTTGCTCGACAGTGTCGTGTCGACACTGATGATACCCAATATAGGTCTGTCTGTCTGTCGGTATTTGAAGTTGATGGAACGCACTCAAAACAAAAAACTTTGGCGAGGTATACATAGGTTCAATTCTTTCTCATAACATTTGTGTATATTAAAAAGTACAATAAATATGTTACAATTTTTAATTGTTAACATAAACATATTCGATTTTAAAATATTTTATATTTAAAATGCCAACATAATATTTTAAAATTTACTAAACTTATTAGTAATGCAAAAAATCTAATTATAATAAGAATTAAAAACAAAATTGGTTGAGAATAATAATATTTTATCTCAAGGATTAACATACATGGATATTTAAAAATTACTAAATATGCATAGTATCTGGCAATATACAAGTTGTCCCAAATAGTAATATAAATTATAGTAAAGGGTATTATAATATATATATAATTATGGTAATCAGCATTATACTTTTCTCTCCCTGTAATATATTTAAAAAATCGTTTGAATAAAATCCAGCTTATGGACAAAGCTTGCAATGGTTTGTGGAAAAGCTATAAGCTTGGGTTCTTTAGCTGGACCTCTTGCTTAACGTAAAATCCGAATCACTGCCCACAATAAGCTTACCTCTTCTAACCACATTTTAACATAGTGTAAATGAATTAATTAATTCCCTTACTCGCCTTGACCAATCTTAAAAATATCCAGTTTTTTAAAACTTTAAAGAAAAGTAACTATTTTAAACGTAATTTATAATTATTAAGTTAATTACTTTTTAAGTTACGTTTAGTCACTACATATATTCTTTAAGTCGCTCTCCTGAGAAGTTGTTTAAAACTAGAGTGTTTTTAACGGCAATATGTGATTGCAAAATTGCCTTAAAGATTAAGATTTTGATAAACATTAAAGGTGCATAAATTGATCCTGCAAAGATTACAAATATCTGTCATTTAACGATACAGTAAATCTGAACGCTTTGAAACATTTCCCACCAAATATTTATTTTAAATAAATTTTTAAGTTTATAAATTACTTACATTTTCAAGACAATACAATTCAGGGGTTTAAGTTAATCGAATATTTGACAAATTCTAGAGAAACGTCTTTAAAACTTTCCTTGTAAATAAATAAATAAAAAAAAACGAAATAAAACATTACAAAAAAATTGTTATAATATTTAAGCTATATATATATAAAACGTTATAGGTTATGGTGTGATGGTAAGGATGAATGAAATTGATTATAAGATTTAGTACAGCTTGTCCGTAGGGCATGTCTGCAAATTTGTCAACGCTTTTGAGATATATTATTTGTGCACAATGGGGATAAATGAAGTCGATTTTGACCATTTAAATGTAATTTTTTAATGATTGTATGCTTTTTTCATTAATTATAATTGTACATACATTTTAAGGACAGAAATTAACGTATTTTAAATTTCATTTTGACTATCCTGTTTTTAACGGCTAAAAAAAACATTATTAATTAAAAAAATCTATAAATTTTAATAGTTTCCAAATTCTACGTATAGGTATTTATAATTTAAAAAAATACATACAACTAGGAACCCAAAAAACTTATTATTTTTTTATTAATTAAAAAAAATAATTAATTAATTAATTACCTAATTAATTATTTATAATTTAATATATTTTTATAATATTTAAGGATTTGTTGGGAATACTATAAATTTTATATGCAAGATTTTGTTGAACATTAAAATTAATATGAATCCCCACAATTTTAATTTAAAACAATGTACATATAATTTTAGATATACGCTAAAGAAGCATCGCTAGTAGCGCCACCACGTGATCGTTATCATCGTAACAAAACTACAACTTTAATACGCGTATGTTACAAACGAGTGTCCTGAAAATGTTAACGATTTGTTGTGTTGTTGAGTGTTTTTACCGTTTTCGCAATAAATAGTGGAAAGCCGAATAAAGAATTGACTTGGATAAAGTCCTTGTAAATATAATTTGTACATTTTAGATACAATAAACACTATTTTAGTAATGATTTACTTTAAATTTGTAAACATTTCAATTTAGTAAAAATCACAAAACAAATAAGTCCTCTAAATTCAAACAGCATTTTGCATTATTAAAAACTTTGATTAGGAAAGTCTCCACTCAAAGGTAAAATACCAAAAACAGGTATTATTTACGGTATTATATATAATATTATGTTGCCATGAATTCGTAGACATATTTTGTCGTTTACTATTTAAAAATGCACTTGTCGGCGGTTTTATAAAGATCTCAAATATAATAAAAATTTGATTTTAAGGTTTTGTTTTTAAAACAATTCTTTTTTGTTGGATTTCTTAAAAATGTTCAAACTTAAATATAAATTATATTAGGTACTGTTATAAATACTTAATACTGCACCAAAAAATATACGTACCAAATTGGATTATTTGGCAAAAAATGCAACGATTTAGTTCTTGAATTACATTTACAATTAAAAACATAATAATTCACCATGACCATTTAGATAAAATACACACTCTAACGTAACTATATAAGCATGTAAGCGTTGAATTTCTTAATCAATGAAAATCGAAATCGAGTACTAAACCAAAGTTTTTTAGTTTTTACACGCAACAGGAAACACAAATAACGTGCACATTTGTAAAATTAATTTTTTTGATTTAACATTTTTTGAAACTTAAATCCTGTGTTTGTTTTATCATTAAAATAATAAATTATAAACTCTAAAAGATCGATGGGTTGGTGTAAACGATAAAGAAATTAAGGTAAGTTTGAATAAATAAGGTTTATTAAAGTCTTTATAATTTAAAGCACATTTTAATTTTAAATGTCAAACTGACAATTTCTTAAATCCTAAAATTCATTATATTTTCTTACTAAATATAACTCGTGGTATGATTAATAATCGTAAGTAATATCATTTTTTTCACAGGAAAAATTAGATGCCCGAAAAGTATTTGACAAGACTATTTTATGAGTTCTGCATAGACATAGCTTACAAAACATACTACCTATTATACATGCATTATGCATACATAATAAATATGTAGGTAAAATTTGAAAATAGGTAACTTGAGGAGGTGCATCCCAAAACTCGGCTTATCCATATTAGTTGTTTTCGAGCAAAATGTCAAAAACCTTACACGTGAGTACTAACGCATATCAGGCAAACACACTACTTTATATAAATATAAAGGCATAAGTAAAACATTTATTTACCTTGATTAAAAAGGTATAGCTCCAGTTTAAAATAATTTAAAATTTACATATATACATACGTATATGCCGAGTTCTGCATGATATAACCAATAGATAAGGCAAGTTTTGAAACGATAGTCAATTTGTAAATGAATTTTAAATGTAATAAGGTTAGTTTTATAATATTATGAACTTTTCAGGGTATAGGGGGATACGTGTTAAATGTACAGACACCACTAACCCATTTTTATTAAAAAGTGGATAAGCCGAGTTTTGGAATGGGCCTCCTCATTTATTTATCCAGAAAATACTACAAACTTAATTATTTATGCTACAATTAAAATATAAATTGCAATTTTGGTGACAGCTCTCAAGTTTTGCCGCGGGTAAACTTGAAAAAACTGCTGACAGGTTCTGTCATACAGTTTTTCTACCTAGAAACCATTTGTAATTCAAAATTGCGCGTTTGTGATTGGTGGAAATTAAGAAAAGGAAAATAGTCGATGATATTTACTCTTTGAAACCGAAGCAGCACATTTCACTCGTCCTGCGAACTCGTGAAATCTGCAGCTTGGTTTCAATTCGAAAATATCATCGATCATAATCATACCATTTGTTATATTATGGGTGACTATTTCTTAATTTTCACCAATCACAAACGCGCAATTTTGAATTACAAATGTTTTCTAGGTGAAAAAACTGTGTGACAGCACCTGTCAGCAGTTTTTTCGAGTTTACCCGCGACAAAACTTGACAGCTGTTGTCACCAAAAATTGCAATTTATATTTTAATTGTAAACTGTTACTCATGAAATAGTCTTGTAAAATACCATTCGGGCATCTAATTTTTCCTGTGAAAAAAATCGAAAAAACACAATGCTAAGTAATATAACAAAATGCATTCGTGCAGGTGCAATAATCCTCCTCTTCGACTCGGATTTTTGTTGCCACCGGCACTCATGCTTCTTGTTAAAATATTACTTAGCAACGTGTTTTTTCGATTTTTTTCGGAAAAATTAGATTCCCTTATGATATTACTTACGATTATACGGTGGTTTATTATTTTCTTAAACATTTATTGACTGAAATATGTCAACGAATCTTTGGTTATGGTAATAACACATAATTGTACTAAATTAGGAAAAGTAGCTTTATCTTGCAAAAACTCGCCCTGATCGTCTTATCGAAAAATAAGAGCTTAAGGCTTGGTAAATGCATTGGGTCTTCGTGCCGGGTTTTTATCAAACTAATATAGAAAATTTTGTTTGTTTACAAAGTAAACTTGACAAGGCCCTGGAGGTGTAAATGCGCATTATCATTAAAGATAATGCGGAATTTCAGACTTGCTACCCATAAAACTCGTACGTTGTGAGAGACGACATTTAGTTGACGTTGCCTCTCATAAATAATATCCTAAAGACTGAAATTTTCTTTGTACCTATTTTAAATTAGTTAAAAAATTAAAAAAGGTATTTTAGTTTAAAATTGGAAATTTACCATCGGTCACCCTATTAACTTATAAAAATAACTACCTCGTGCTAGTAATTACATTTTGAATTTATTTATATTAAATTATTTGTTATTATTTAAATTGTATTTATTAAAAAAATATATTATATTAAATTTTACGCAACAAAAACATTAGGGTGCTTATTTATTAAGTCACAAGTTTAAAAAAAAGAAAAGGTAGGTCTAAAAAATGAACATTTCTCCTGAACTTAAAAAAACAAAACACTGTGAAAGTGAAAAAATAAAATTAAGGTAATTTCACTGTATGATTAATAATCATTGATTATATATGGCTATAGCCATGGAATTCCTACAAAAGTTTGTGTTGTCCCACCTCTAATCATTCTGCTAGAGCACGCCTGTGATTGGCTACTTTATTTTATTAATAACTTATTAATGGTGTGTCTGATCAAAAAACGGCAAAGACCATTTAAGGAGCATCCGTGCAAAACCGCCTATATCCATTTTAATAAAATGTTGGGAAAATGGCAAAAACTCCCCGTTTACTGGCCTTTATAGATAAAAAAGATGCACCTTAATTAAGTTTTGTGGGCACAAAACTCAAGATGCATTTTTTTATCTGTAAAGGCTAGATGAAATTAGGGGACGCGGAAAGAAATTTTTGGGGAATATTCTTGATTCATTAACAGCACCCCTGACTCTACATACAAAAAATAAAACCCGACTACCATCGAATTTTCATTTTACAACCTTTGTTTCCTAGACTAATAAATGACATTTAAAACATTTATTTGATGTATCAATAATTACATTACAACATTAAATATAAATATATATATATATATATATATATATATATATATATATATATATAAATTTGATATCAATGAATTATTTAGGGGAAAATCTAAAGAAACCCCTGTCATATTTGAAGCCAGGTATTAAACAAGACTATCTTTATAACGCTTACATTTATAAAAAAAACAATGCAGTTTTTCAAAGATTAGTTTTTTCCAACAAAAATATGTACCTAGTGCTTATTTCAAAAAAATATTTTTTTTTATTATTTTAAACTTTCACCTAAGATAATATCTTAAGTCAAAGTCATTCGAAAGATATTATCTTTTAAATGAATATGTTTACGAAAAAACCATAGGATTCCTTTTTTGTCAAAATTTATATTGCACTAATGTAAAATTGGTAAATTGCAATGAGGAGGATCTTACTCTTAATAGTAAGAGATTCTTTTAAGGTGCCCAGCTTACCAATTCAGTCTAAAAAAGAATAGTATATTTTTTGATTTACCGTAATGTTTTTGCTGCGTAAAATTTAATATAATAATATATAATTTGACTTTTGAACTGCGTACAAAAATAAAGTATTTTTATATAGGCGAATAGTAGATATTTTGAATCACCCAAAAAACATATTTGTGATCCCGGTGCCTTCGCCAGTTTTGCAAAATTTATTTTAATAATGAATTAATAATTTTTGGTATTGTTTAATAAAGATGTAATAAAATTACAACCCGGCTATAATATTATTATAGCCGGGTTGTGGTTTATTATTAATTATTTTTATTGAAAAAATGCTTTTGTTTATATAAAGCGGTCTATAATTTAAACTTTATTGTTGTCAACATTCGATAAAGAAATACCTTTTTATGGCCTAGGCCGATAAAAAATTTTATGAGGCAAGTAATTAGATCGATTTTTTCTCGCTAGGGGTATTGTTTTGACAAATTAATCCTTTTCTAAGAAATTAACGTACTAAACTGGTTTAATTTATTTATAATAAGCACTAATTTGTTTGTTTTACTGTTAATGTTTAATAGTTTTCATTAAATTATTGTAAAATTAAATTTGAATAATAAAACAAAAAGTGAGGTTAGGCAACCAAGAAAACGCACGATCTTTAAGTTTTAATTTGCTTTAAGTTTTCAGTGAAATTAAATGTTAAACACAGCTTAAACATTCCAAACTACCTATTTTTTAAACAAAAATCCAAACAAATTGAAATTAGATACCTACCTATTTATTAAACAATTAATTGAATTCAATGTAATAGCAAAAATCCATTTCTACTTAAATCATGTAGCTAGGTATTGTCAAACTATTACTGCTTCTAAAAGCAATAATAATTATTGTACATTTAATGTAATCTTTAGCTAATAAATAAATGAGATTCTACAAAAGTGAGGTTGGGCCGCTTTGATGTTGAATTAAATTGACGTATATAAAGTGCTTTGAAGATAAAATGTTGTATGCCATTCGGCCAAGAAGTGCCTTTCAAACCTTGAGCTTAGCACAAAAAGCCTTACTTTCTTCTTAACCTAATGACATAAATAACAATTTTCTATAAACATAAAAATTTTAATCTTGTTATTATGTGTCCGAAAAAACTTTTAACCAATAAAATTTTAAACTCAATTGAATCCCATAGTGCGTCAAGTTATATATATTGACAAAGCGTGACGTTGTTTTTTGCAGGCGGCAAACCAGGAGCCCGAGGTCTCAATCTACTCATCAGATCGGACGGAAGGACCATAAATCTTGGACCAAAGACCGCCGTTCCCGTTCAGCCCGGGGTGAGTACATACCCACTCTTTATACATCCACTATCAACTCTATCCACGCTTCTCCTTACATTACTCACTCTTTCTCTCTCGCTTTCCAAGCTAGACAAACGGGTTCGCATTAGCGCTTTTTACCTCTGCTCCTTGCTTTAAAACGATTTCGTTTGTTTAAAGGGCACGGATCGAGACGGGAATATTAAGTGTTTATGCCGGTTGTACGGCATTTTAATTTCACATTAAATACTGTGATTTTTGAGGTTTGTGCATTTCTTTTTTAATTTACAAACATCAATAATCATAGTAGGGATATTTATTTTTTTATCATAGAAAAAATAGTTTTCATTCAAAATTAAATGTGTTATTTTTCCAAATATAAAAATTTCTTAGCAAGATTTGGATTGCTACTTAATACGTACTATGCTCCAAACCTCAAATTCCCACCACGTGACCACGTACGGAACGCAGTCTTTTGAAAATTTGGCATTTAATTCTTTTAAGGTTATGTATCTGTCAAAGTATAGTCAACGAAAGAAATAATATTATGTTTAGGCGTTAAAAATGTATAAATCTTTATAACATTAGAATAAAAATGGATGGTTTAAGAATTTAAGAATATAAATACTGCATTTAATGAAATTCTAAAGTATATGGTGCCAAATAAGTAATATTTTTGTGCATTTGGTCCAAATATCTGGTTTTCTCCATAAAATAATTTTAACTAAACAGCATTTATTTAAAAAAAATCTAGATTTTTGTCATTAAGTTACAGTTGGTATTTGTATAAACTTCCAAAATTAAAAAAAAGGATCACCTACAATTTTGAAAAACATGTATTTAAATTCTAGAAAGGGTCCTTATTCCGATAGCGCATTCAGTTTTTGGCATCATTTTTTTGTGACTCATTCAGGACCTCTGTATTCCGTTTCAGACAAACAAAAAAATAGGCCGATTTAGTTTAACATTTAAGTTCCAAAAATTACATTTCATTTTCATGGCAACAGTTAACACGACTTTTGTTTATTAGGTTTTCATTACATCAATCCAATAAAAATAAAGTCGTGTCATTGACAGTCAAAAACGAAAAATTGTCAAATTAATAACAACCTTGTCGAAAGAGCAACGAATTTATTTAACCCTTAGTTAGGCGTTTTTAGGCCGGTTCTGGCCAAAGATATATACACCCCATATATTGGAAACTGCACTAGCGCTAGCGGCAAAAGGCTAAAGTAAATTAATGCCATCTAGGTCTACAATACCCTTAGCAATGCCAAAAATTGAAGTAGATTTCTGAACATATATTAGCGCTATATTTGAATGTTGATGCTTCGTAGAGTGCCTTTATATATTGTATTTACTGCTGTATTTTTAATAAAACAAGTATGAATACAAGATTTATTTATTGTATTAATAATATAATATAAAATAAAATACATACATCTATTATACATATAATATGTATATATTAAATTCATAATCGGTATACATGAATATGTTTTTGTTTGTGGAGTGCAAACCTAAAAAATATTAGTCTTAATTCTTCAATAATAAGAGAATATTGCAAAATTTGGGAATTTAGTCAAGGCTACTTATACATATACATGTAGGAATTTGTACAAGGCTTTTGAGTGTGGACTTTTGGCAAGTTCTAACCAACCGTGAAAAATCCATCTTGCCAACTATTGGTTTTGGAACAACCATAAGTAGCCTGGGCTTGGCCTGGACTAAATTACCATTAAACAAGCAATGCTAAATAATTCGTAATTAGCAAACGCTAGAGCGATACTGCCGTGCTTAGCCAAAAAGACCCAAAGCCACATTTTTACTTTATAAATTATAGCGCTTTATTGTTTTTTTTTTCTAAGATACGTTCAATTTAATTAGATATTTTTAGGAGCTATAGTACTTAAAAATGTATGTATAGTTAAAATGCGTCTTTTTTTCTAAGAGAATAACTTTATAATAACGAGATGAATCTTTTTGGCTTAGGACGGCAGGATAGTCAATACTTACAAATTGGTTACATTTCCGCGCCCAACAACAATACATTTCACAACCATTAACACGTTTTATCACTTTTAAGGCGCAAAAATGTATTTAATAATTCAAAAATTATGATCGGCATCAATAATTATGATTGACATTGAGATTTGCAAATAGGGTTTGTACAGATGTCTGCAATTTACAAATTGATATAGTTCAGGTATTGTAGCTTTAGAGGGCAGTGGTGGGAGAGTTTCCAATCTATGGGGTGTATTATCTTTGGTTCTGGCTACTGTTGCCAGAAAATATAACCATAAACACAAAAATGACAAATTTAACAATAATTGTTAGAAGCTGTGTTCGAAATAACCTTTTCTCCAAAAATTTTTTTTTCACATTATTTTTTAAGATTTTGGAGCTAGAAATCAAATCCCATTGTTAAAAAAATTTGAAACAAATTTTGAACCCCTTAATTTTTGTATCAAACTGCTTCAAACTTACACACCCCAAATAATACAAGTTAGTTGTAATGGTATTAAAGAACTACCAAAAAACTAAAACATTATTTCTTCGTGCAGCTTTTCTTTGTTTAAGAAATATTTTAAATTTTGGACAAAAATACATTATATTTCTTGTAAATATAAAAAACATTTTTCATAATACAACACTCAAAAGTATATAATGGAGGACTTTACATTAATAATAGGGTAAAAATCAAATTATTATAAAATTCCTTATAAAAATAAACTATGAAATAGAAATTTTTAATAATACATCAATTTTTCAATAATGCAACAGGAATAAAATTGGTCTGCAAAATAAAACAAAAAAATTTTAAATTCTTTTCTTCATCGATCCTTCGAAAATTGAAAACTCTAATTTATTTAAGAGCTTTGCGATTTCCATTTACAATATTTTCGCATTTGTACGTTAAGTGGTTTATTGGACGGTAAAAGTGAATTGAGTTTTATAAAAAAAGATATATCTTTGATATAAAATGACTACTACTTACAAATTGTCTTTATTTTGATTAAAAGTTTTAAATCTTTAAGGTTTTTTTTTAATGATATGGTAAACCAGCAAAATACAAAGACTAAACACGCTTTAGTATTGTTTTAAATATCTTGAGCAACAGATTTTTGTGTACCTTATCCAGCATTAAAACACTTAGCGGTTTTCTTGAATAATAGAATAGCTTGACTTTCATTTCAGATAAACAAGATACAATTCCCTTTTTCTCTTGGAGATTTTTAAAAGTATTTTATCTATTTTGCGTTCATAATAACTTCATTATAATACGGCTTTCGGTGCTGTAATAAGATACTTTATCCCACCCAAAATTTTGATTTTATAGGTTGGCTATACTTTAAACAGCATAATATTTTGCATATTGGTTATAATATTTCTATGATTTTTCTAGTACTTACGAGACTTTTCTGGCAATAAATTTTGCTTGACACCAAAGAAAATCCTTTTTTTCATCTTTAACATTAACAGCCGCTTATTGTAAATAAGTAAATTAAGGACGGCATGGCGAATTGATTTTGACATTAACTGTCAAACCAATGACTGTGATACCAACTATTTAAAGTAAAATTCGACCAAATTAAATTTAAGCTATAAAATTAATTTTTTTTATAGAATTTTTGCAAAATAGATAAAATAGCATAAAGAAATCATGTCATAAGACCTTTTGTCGCACTCGTCCATTACATTATAAATTGTCCGTGTGCGCAAAATGATGTCTTATGACATTAGTTCTTTAATATACTATTAAACATGAGATACCTAGAGAAACCTATATTATATGATATCTATAGATATCATATAAACTATAGTGAAGTTTCTAAAGTCTTTTTAAAAACTATATAATAAAATCATATGAATTTATTAAACGTTGTGGCATAAACATTTAATAGTATGTTATGTATCAAGTTTGATAAACGCCATTTTAGTCACGAATTTAATTTAGGAAAGAGCGAGCTTGCAAGCAAGTTCCTAATTAAATGAGTGTATAGAAAAGTTTATAAACGAGTTGCATACTATACTTTTTCAACGACAAATTCTTATTATTATCTAAAAATTATTTAAATAAAATATTTGTATAGAGCGACATCTATAGTACAACTATTCTTGGAAATACCAGCGCGGCGGTAAAAATGTTAAATTTGTATGTGTAAATTGAAAATGGACCGTTTAAATCCGATATGGAAGCAGTTTTTTACATTAAAAGCAAAGAAAATGTGGAGTCTCCACCTGAAATTAAGCTAAATCTAGGTTACTGCTGGCAAAATTAAAAGGTCAGTACAAAGCTAATATTAACTTTTCAAAAATTGCCGTTAAGAAACTACTAAATACTGTATTTTTGTATTAATAAAATAATTTTTACATTTAATATTATTTTATAAGAAGGGCACTTTATTTTAACTTTAAACCAACTTCAGCCCGTGACTAAAACTCCATAAAGCCACAACTTGTCAATGTGTATTTTAAAAGTCACTTAGTATGATAAACGATAAAGGTGGGAATAGAAAAAAGTGCTTACAATTCATCTATTTTCCAACTTTAAAATAACTTTCTTAAAAGATGTTTTCTTCTCCCAAATAATGCACAATTTAAATTTTATGGCGTTTTCAAGTACTCACTTTGTCTCCACAAGTCACTCGTATGTTGGCTGTATTGGTATAAAATGTATTTTGCTTAGGTTCAAAGTAATAAAAATACATTTGCTTTGTTTTTTTATTTCGTTTTAATGGTATATATATTGCTTTGACGATAAAAGGTTAAGGAATTGGTAAATAAAATAAATTTTAAATTAGGTTTTAAAAGGTCTTTGCATAGTTTTAACTGGTTTAGTGGGACTACAAACAGATTAAAAGAATGGATACGTTATGCCAATTGTTGTTTATTGTAAGTAAAGCATGCCATGTGTAAGCGGTACTGTCAGTTTCAACCTTACATACATTTTTTGTGTGTTTTTGCTTGTTTTAATAATAAAATATAATCGTGGTTTGTTATGCATTTTGTAGTAAAATATATAATTTGTAGTGCCAAGAAAGGGACTACCTATATAAAAAATATAAATGTTAAAAAATTTCAAGTTTTAACAAGATATTAGTGAAATCCACCGGGTATCATCTTAGATAATTAAATAATAATCCCGGCGCATTCGCCAATTTTTAAAGTATTCAAATGAAAATTATTGTTACATATTACGTAAAAATATATTAAAATTGCTACACAGGGTGGTCCGGTTTATTCAGTACAATTTTACCAGGCGAAAAATAATACCTTTATTTTGACAATTAAACTATGGTATGTATTTATAAATTATAAATACCTAGGTACATGTAAAGAACATACATTTTTCAAGGTTTTTTATATAAAACCGTGTAAATATTTTCCTTGGTCATCTAGTTTTATTGCACGCCTCTCTTTTAACTTTATAATTAAATTGGATTGGATTAAAAAATTGCATCTAAAGTTTTTTTTTTGTTTTATTTAAATGGTTATTAAGAAGAATAATGAAATTTTATACAAGAATAATTTTTAGTCAAGTAATTTTTTTTTAATTGAATTAATTTAAGCAAAAACTTGTCTTTTTTAGAAAATTAAATTATCTACCAGTTAAATTTAATTAATGGTAAATTATAGTTATTTACGATATAAGTGGGATAAGAGCTTTATTAACGTACGCATGCGAAATTTGCCCAACGAGTGCGTAGCACGAGTTGGGCAATCGCAAAAGTACGTTAATAAAGCGTTATCACACGTATATTGTACAAATTTTTATCTACGCCTCTAAATGAAAAAATAAACGGTAATTATTTTTGTCTAAGACTTAATTTAGAGTTATTTTGACATTTTGACTTTTTTATTTGATTGGTTAAAAGCAGAGAAAAACGCGTGCGTTAATGAACTTCTTATCTCACTCAAAATGAGTGGGATAAGAAGTTCTTATCTCACTGGCGTAGATAAAAAATATTATATTGAGCGAAACGAGTGCGGTAATACGCGAGTGAAATCTTCTCTTTTGACCAATAGTTGCACACAATATTTTATTCAACTACCTCAAGGAATTTAAAGCCAACTTTATTTGAAACTTTACATCTGTCAAGCAGTTTTAACTTTTTTCAAATTTTAACTTTAAGACAACTTTTGCCCACAGGTTGAAGTTAAGAAATGAACACCCACTATCAGCAGGGCTACAAAATTACTTATTCCTTGCAGGTGTTGAATAAAATAATAATAATGTATCCTATGCAATTTTACACCTTCCATTTTATTTTGTTACCTTATTAAGACTTAATCTAATTTAATTAAAGTTTTAAAATTAAATGTCAAATATTTTATAAAATAATTGTGTGAAATTTGATTTATTTATCTTAATATATTTTAAACAAAGCAAGATTAAAAATATAACGGTGGACAAAAAAAAGTGCGACTATGTTTAAGACATGGTCAGGTAAAATGAATTAACCGTGGTATAATATTAAAAAACTTTTTTTAAGAACAAAGCTAGTGAAAAAATTAAAAATGATTTTAAGAGGAATTGGTCCCTAGATGGCATAACTAGTTTTATTAAAAAGCAATATTTCGTGATGTATTAAAACGCGTTTTTTCTACTTTTCTACTATTTAATAATATAAATTGTATATCCTAAATTGCATATGATAAACTTAGAGTTTGAAAAACATTATTTTCTTCTTAATTTGCATACCATCACGGTTTATAATAACTTTTATTGGCTTAATACAGTTTCTCACTGAATTCAGTCCACTACCAAATTCAGTGTACAGCGTTGGTTGTAATAAAGTTAAAATGTTTGTGAATTTATGAGAAGTCAGAGCAGAGCAAAGCAGAGCACACTCTCTTGTTATTCCATTCTGTGTTTCAACCATTCTGCATTAGCGGAGTACACACATGTACAAATAATAAATAAATAAAGACAACCACTAATTCACAGTGACACACATTCATACCAATGACAACTTCCTCTTGCATAAATAAATTAATATTAAATGAATTTATCAAATAAAAAGTTTTTGTTTTTAGCTGCAACAAATTGTTATTAATAAAAATAGTTTTGAAATTTACAATATCAACTTGAGCAGAAAACGTAATTATGTTTACTGATTCAAAATGGGTTATTTTACCCCTTTTAATTTTAAATAAAATTGTTTAAACGTAATACTCATCGAAACGTAAAATAATCGGCTTCGAGGTCATTCCAATTGAGGGCCGTAATTGCCCATTATGCCTCATTTGTCGGCAAACTTTAATAACTTAATAATTACCATAAAATACTAGGTAATAATTTGACCAAACAACAAAAGGCAAGGTCTGCGTTGCGTATTCAGATAAATCCAGACCTTTACGCACCTCTTAAAATTTACAGAATAGTAATTCAAAATGGGCCTTTTATGTAAGTAGACCACGGACAGTGATCATAAACTAAATGTCGCAATCGTACAATCACTGTTGCTACCCACTCCAAATGTAGGTAATACCAAATAATTAAATATGACTGGTAAAAATCACTAATTACGTGACATAAATGTAAATCTGCGAGTATAATTTATTAAATCCCATATTCAAGAAAGTCGATATCAAACACTTAATTTACACAGCGTTTTTGGTAAATCCCCTTTAAGAAATATTTATTAAAATAATTAAATAAAATCAAGTAGAACCCTGACCGTTAGCTAGATAAAATCCAGTATAACCCTTCCCTTTTATTAAGATAAAATCAAGTACAACCCTGACCTTTTAATTAAATAAAATTAAGTGCATAATGTTTATTATTTAGAATCTAATGTAATTCGAGATTGATCAAATTTACGTCATTTCGATTATAATCGAATTCAACATGTAACATGTGACTATGTAACATGATATTTGTTTATCTGGATTTTATTACACAAATCGTAGTAGGCCATGCCCCCGATTACGTAACATACATTTGTTTTTTCAAACTGTCAAATTTTCAATGAGGCAGTTTTCTGATAATTTAGACCCCTCCCTCCCCCTTGGTGAGATTTGGTGAGATGTGGTAGACCCCACTATCCCTCAGGTAAGATTTTGGCCATTAAACTTTCTTTGTGGACAACATAAAAAAATGAATAATTTTTTTTTACAAAATTTGATTATATATTTTTTAAACTCAAAAGTTAACGTGAGATTTTAAATGAAAGGTTTCCTTGGTAACCACAAAAGAGAAAATTATACTGACCTTGTCAAAGTTTTATTAGGAAGTTTTAAAGAAATGGGATGCCGCATGTCGTTGAAAGTACCTACACTATTTGCATTCGCATCTTGACTTTTTCCCTGAAAATCTGGGAGATGTCAGCGAAGAACATGGAGAAAGATTCCATCAAGATATTCGGGCAATGGAAAAGTGATAACAAGGAAAGTGGGATGCTACAATGATGGGTGACTATGTTTGGAATGTACTTCGGGAAGAAAATGCATCATATAAAAGAAAAAGTCATATTAAAATTCATTTTTGAGCCAAGATTTAAAATCTATGTTAAGAAAATATTTTTCTAGATTGTATGTTTTGTTAAAATAATAATTTTAAGTTGAATTTCTTGACATTTCTTGTCATTTTTTTTTGTTTTTGATAAAACTGGGTTTGATTATATTATACAAATACCCCTTAAAAAAATAAAAACTTATTACTAAATTTTTTAAATTAAGTTAGAATAGTTTTTTTGGCACACAAATATTGATAATTTAACAAAAAAATCCAATAAACAAAACAAAAATCAAATTTTGTTACATGGTTTATTAAATAGTAACCATCATGGCGGAATATATAGATCGATCATGCCAAGTTAATTGATCGAAGACAAGACATTTGTGTAAACTAATTATACCAAATTGTTCGGAAATATTTATACTACAATTATTTAGTTATTAAAATATACAAACCGCTTTTTCCTTTACACACTTTTTCACCTGTTGTTTGTTACACCCGTTTTTCTAGAATGTTCCCCGTCTCCGTTCTCCCTTTTCCCACCTTGACTACCGGCGTCTTCCCCTTCCTTTTATCTTTCGTCATTCTACGCGCAGCGCTCGGCTCTCTACTTCATTTACATTACTACCAACCTTAAAAATGCTTAATTCCCTGCTTCCCTCCAGATTTAAATGTTAGTTTCTTTAAATGACTTTTTGGATACATTTTAAACAATTAGGATTGTAATAACCCACAGATTGTTTAGTAGGGGGGGTAATTGCAGATCTCCTCAGGTTTTAAATTGGGAAAAGGCGACTATAATAACATTAAAAATTGGTAAAAAGTGATGTTAACCATTTGACAGATTTGAGATTTTATTTAATTATTTATGAAAATCATTTTATTATCCACTTATTGGACTAGTATATTATTATCCGGGTGAATAATGCTCATAATCTCGAGTAAATAAATTCTGACATTTGTCAGATGTTTAACCTCACTTTTTACCAATTTTTAATGTTATTATTGTCGCTCAAATTTAAATCTTCAAATTAAAAAACCCGATTGGTCACAGTGAATATTAAAATCGCACA
Organism: Brassicogethes aeneus; assembly: GCA_921294245.1. Lineage (NCBI taxonomy): Eukaryota > Metazoa > Arthropoda > Insecta > Coleoptera > Nitidulidae > Brassicogethes > Brassicogethes aeneus. The sequence continues at coordinate 13,554,112 of OV121133.1, forward strand.
ATCAGTGCTCAAAAATTCAATATTATGCAATGGAAGTAGATTAAAACAATTTTATCTTGCTTAAGTTGAAATTCTAAACAGCTTTAATAATAACTGGAAAATCCTTATTTAGATTTTGTTATTTTGTTTTGCCTGCTCGTTTATAAAAATAATGGACAATTTTTAAGGTAATTAGATTTAATTTATTTAATTCAGTCTTGTCCCGGGGGCATTTGTAATTTTTTTTTTAAAGCAATTTGTCACGCCAATGCTTTTAATTTCATTTGGCGTTTGTTTCAGATGATATAATTAAATATAAAACTTTTTATCTCCTTACTGTTTAAAGCAAGTGAAAAATATACCTAAAATGGTCATAAAATAGGAATTTTTAAAAATGTAAAATAATAATACTTATGAGGCATGTCAGAACAAAGTCAACAATCTCCCGTCAGACTAAAATTAAGTAAATTGAGATAATTGATTTTGGTATTTTAAATTCTAGATTTGTATTTTTTTTTATATATTATATTGAAATATTGTTGTTGTTAGTCTAGTAGCAAACTACAAGGTCTCTAGGATGTATAGTATAGGTGAAATCTATAATTATAAATTGAAGATTACTGACTTTGATATGAATTGCTGGAGATTGCTCATTTTGTTGTAAACCTTTAAGGAGATTTAGAAAAATAAACAAAAAAATAATTGTATTTTTTTCCTTTAATGGTTATAAAATTTAACTATACATTCAATGTGGGAAAATTCTTAACTGGATCACATAAATCTGGAGTTTCTTCTAAATCTGGGACCAGGTTACCTCGTGCAAAAAAGTTTTTATAGTACAACAACTCATCATCTTCTTCCCACTTTGCCCCGCAATGTTTTACTTTCAATGTTTTGACATTATCAGCCTTTTCTTACTATACCTTTACGTCTTATTATGGTATAATAGCACAAAATAAACAAGATAACTTTTTTTATAATTCTTAAAACAATAAAACGTTTATATACCTATTTTAAATATATGTTTAAGTGCAATTTACTGCAATAGAACTTAACAGTATGTACCAGTAAAAAATCACAAAATTAAATCTCTAAAATATTTTTAAAATGGGATTTTAGGCAGGATTTAGCTCCTTTTGAAGCACATAAACGTTATCATCTTATAGATAATTAGTTGAAGTACAGTCTCCGCCAAAAATCTAATTGTTGACCAAAAGTGGAGATTGTCGGTTTTGCTATGACAGGCCTCTTATAATATAAACATATAATACTTATGTTGTTATTGTTATTTTTAGTATTTTTCTGATACGATATAAAAAAATATGTTCATTTCAAGTTCGTTCTGGCAATAACAAATTATTTTATAAAAACTTCCGAATCTTATAATACGATTATCAAACTTTAAAGAGATTATTTACCAAAAAAAAAACAGTATTTAAGAGTTAGTATTTTAATTTTCAATGAACCTTGCAGACAGATTATCGTTAAGGCTGACTTATAGGAAGAAAGTTGCGGTCCTTCCTTCCTCTTGTAAAGTTCGCATTCACGTCTGCCCCCCTTCCAACTTATAGTTTTTTATGTCCGTCTTTTTCTAGAAGCGGCCCAAGGCGGTGCTCGAACGACATTTTTGCGGATCTCAAGTCGATAAGTTTGGCATTTTGTCGGCGGCGATCCCAGCCACCAGCGCGATTCTATGCATGCTTTTGGTTTTATGGCTGCACCCGCAAATCTTGGCATAAGTTTCACGTACCGTTGTAATTGATCGTAAAGTTTTCTGAGTGTTTTTATTTTCTTCTTGTTTTAATAACGCATTTTAGTTGTTAAGATACTTTTGCGGTACACTAGTGTAACAGCTGTTATAAAAATCAGATTTGTTAACATGAGTCGAAATAGCCTATAAAGAGTAGTAACTACTCTTTAAAGTAAAAGCATAAGAGCATAATAAAACTATTTTAACATAAAAACACAAAATGATTTTTGTTTAGAAAATTAATTAAAAAAAAGCAACATTTCTTATCAAAATTATTTTTATTTAAGTTCCCAATTTCCAACAAATACTTTTAATTAAATTATTTGTCTATGGTATTTTTTGGAAACGTAGAAAAAGTATAGTCTGAAACACGTTTGGAATTGCATATTCCCCTCTCGTGAAACCGTCAAACTCGCCTTCGGCTCGTGTGACAAACTTTTCACTCGAGCGGAATATGCCGTATTCCAAACTTGTTACAGAATATACTATTCTAGATTGTATGTTTTGTTAAAATAATAATTCTGATTTGAATTTCTTGTCATATCTTGTCAATATTTTTTTTTGTTTTTGATAAAACTTGGTTTGAATATATTATATAAATACCTCTTAAAAAAATAAAAACTTATCACTACATTTTTTAAATTAATTTAGAATAGTTTTTTGGTACACAAATATTGATAATTTAACAAAAAATCCAATAAACAAAACAAAAATCAAATTTTGTTACATAGTGTAATATAATAAATATACTGTTTCAGACCGGGCCAGTCACTTTTTCAAACAGTTTCCAAAATATCTGTGTTTTCTAAATTTGAATGCAAGGGAAGTGACGAGTATACCCGGGTACTAATTAAATACATAATTTATTGGAAAATATAAGATTTATTGCAACTTTGAGCATATTATACAATAAATATCTTAAAATCAAATAATACCACACATCAGTGGCGGCTGGTGGATTTTGGGTATACCGATATCTCAATTATTAGATATGGGACCCACACCAAATTTATATCAGTTAAATAAACAAGTTCTGCGCAAAGAGAATTTAAATTTAAGTTTGCGAAAACAAGATAACCGAAACATCGAACATGGAACTGACGACATGGAACTGACGAAACGGATACAAAGTATTCAGTATTTTACTGATATTTACTTATCAACAAATCACATGTAGCCTTATATAAATTACAATGAAATATATATACGTAAGAAAATAACTACTCACCACAGTACTGAAATTTTGACTATACGTGCATTTACCACAACTTCGCTGCTTGCATTGTTTTCAAGATGACTGTCGTGCAAAGGGCGGGCTCTGTAGGTAATTTTTTACCAACACTTGAGTTAAACAGGGACTTGAGGTTTAAACTTCAATATTTCGCAGGAATTTGGAATTTTAACATTGGACACAGAACTGACGGGTAAAAGTGAGTACAAAGATTATCAATTTTTCAAAAATTGCTATTATTCGTATCTTTGATTATTTATTATTTTATTATTTAACATTATTTAATGTTTTATAGCTTGTAGTGAAATTGAGAAATTAAAGATAAATTGAGAAATTTAAGATAAATTGAATATATTTTAAAATAAAATCACTCAATAATTGTGAATTTTTATGCCATGTAAAATAATTTTTAAATCGATTTTATGCGAAAACGGTGTATGTTATCGAAGTTTAACAAGATGACCTTTTTTATGTGCAAAACTCTAAAATTTCGTAATCTGACACCAAATTCTGGTACAAGATACGTACAAAAAAGTTAAGGTGGTTTACTTTACATACTTCCTATCAATCTGACCCAAACCTCGTAAAAAATTTTAAATTGTTATTGTTACGTCTTATTGGTCATAAAAAGTTTAATTAATTCCCCAAATTTCACTTTTATATCTTTAACGGTTTTGGAGATATTAAATAAAAACCATCTTCAGGGGCTTTCCTTTTGGGGGCTGTAGCTCCCTTAAGAGGCATTTCTTGACCTATGTTTATAGGGACTTTTTTTCTTATTTTTGCACGTACAATCTGCTGTTAAAGTATGGTGCACTAATTTCAGGACACCCTGTATATAAGACTCAAAAGTAAACCAAATTTTAAAGATACTATAAAAGAAGTTTTATTGGATAATGTTATCTACGATTTTAACGAATTTTTTAATCTGTCCTTTTAATTGTTTTGTAATATTTATAATTTGTTTTGTAATATTTTTAACATGTTTTTAATACGTTCTGTCTTACCAATTTCAATATGTTTTACTCTTTACACTTCTTACCTTATATTATTTTTACCTTGACGTGCTTTGTATTTTTTGGAAGCATATATTATTATTATATAATTATATAAATATCTCTCATAAAACCTTCCAAAATGAGGGATTATGGTATCGTATAACGTATAAAACACTATAATTTATAAAAAACAATTATGATATTTATTTGCATAAAGCAACAACAATAACCGTAACCCAAACGACATTTAACTTATTTTCTGAAAGAGTACTCTGAAAAAAAGGGACATACTACGAACCCTTAAAACCGCACAATATCTCCATACTGCGACCACAACCCACATATAATATAAATAAATAAATATATAAATAAAGTAGAGAGTTCTCTCCTCTCGCGTTGATGCTCCTCGTTTTAATGTTTAGTTTGTTTCTTTGCTTGTTTGCTAAAGTAGATTGAGTCTTAGTCCCTATTTTTGTATTTTAAATTTAACTTTATCTGTCAAGTATTCCATCTGCATTAGGTATCCATCCTCCAAATAAAGTTTTTATTATTATTTACTGCTGAATTTAAGTTTACTGTTACATAATTTTTCATGTAATACTTATTACAGTTACAAGTTGGTCAAAATGTCGCTCTATACAAACATTTAATTCAAATAATTTTTACATAATAATTAAGTATGGAGTATTGACTAATTAAGTATTGCCGTATTTGTCGTTGAAAAGTATCGTTTATAAACTTTTCCAGACACTAATTTAATTAAACACTCGCCCGACTAAAATCGCGTTTATTAAACTTGATCCATAATATTTTATTATTTTTCAGGTAATTAATTATTGTAAAATCAAAATACAAATAAATTTTATCACCGGCAATTAATAAATAAAACAAATAAATCATGTTTAAAATTATCTAACGTATAGTTTTAAACTTATACCGCAAAAACGTTGGTTTAATTTATTTTATTAATATGTTATTTATAAACCCCGGCCAATCGCAAAATATATAGCATGCCGAATTTAACAAATTACAATGTTTTGCCAACATGTCAGTTAATAATTATATAAAATGCGGAAAATTGTAGTCAATGCAACAAAAACCGATATTTTCATGCTGAAGTCGTTAAAAATTTAATGTTAAATTAAATTAAACCTGTCGTTACCAGTGTTATTGTGCAATATATTGCTTTGAACTAAACGAACGTATATTTATTGGCACTACAAAATATTTAACACGTTTAATAAATTAACTTTTAAAACATTGTCATTATATTTAAATAGGGAACTTTTCTATGTATTTTTATTTGTTTTGCTTTATTGTAGACTACATTAGTTTATTATTTTTACAATTATGTATCAAGTTTTATAAACGCCATTTAAGTAACGAGTTTTATTAGGCGTTTAATAAAAACGAGTTTCTAGAAAAGTTTATACAACAAGTTGCTTAATATGCTCTATCTAATACCACATTGACAAGCTGTGACTTTATGGCGTTTTAGTCAAGGGCTTAAGTTAGCAACAGTGAGTTTTGGTCATTTTAGTCACGGGCTGAAGTTAGATTTATTATAAATTAGAGAAAAGTAAGGTTAAATCACTTAACATTTGACAAATAAAAATGGCTTTAAATTCTTTTAGTTAGGAATTTTATTAGGCACGAGCAAAACTTGCGAGCGAGTGTTTAATAAAATTGAGTGTTTAGAGAAGTTTATAATATAAAAGTGACATTTAAATTCTGTAAACGCCAGTTTTTAGCCTCTATGATTGGCGCCACTGTGCAAAGAATTTTTTCGATGACAGAAACTTTTAAATTAATTTTTGATCAAATTATTTCGCATCCAAATTTTTGATAAATCCAACATGAACGGAGATATTTGGGGTTAAGTTTTTTTTTAAATAATTTTACAAGTATTTTAATAATAAATATTTTTAATATCCTTTAGCAGAATGTTAATTTAATTTTGGTAATATTAATTTTAGTGATAAAACGCTCGTGTAGCGCTAACTAAATTAAAAATATTACGTCCAGTGACGTCTCAGGAGGCCCCTTAACAATATTATTGGCAAAAAATAATACGTCACTGTTTCTGGTAATTTTTATATTTTTTTTCGGATTAAGCAACTTGTGTGATGAATTTTTTTCATATCTTGCTTCGTTTTCGAGAAATAAAAATAAAACCATATGGGAAACAAAACATTTAATTTACATTTAATATGGAATTTACTGTACTCGTCTCTTTTGAAAATATGTTGGTTTGTCATGTTTTAAGAGCCCTGTCAAAAGATCAGCCCCATTATAAATTTTTTAGAGGTTGCTCAAGATTTTTAAAAATTTCCAAAATCGTCGAAAATTGAATTTTTTTTTATTTTAATTTTTTTCCTTGTTCCGATATTATTTTTTAATTTGAAAATAATAATGATTCTGAAAATTTCAAATCGATATTTTGATTTCTAATAGTCGCTCAAAATTTTTTTAACTTTCAAAGTAGAGTATTTTGAATGTTTTCGAACGACCTCTGAATATAAATATCAACGAACTTTTAGCGACCTTTAAAAATCAAAATATTTATTTAAAATTTACAGAATTTTTATTATTTTCAACCTAAAAAATAATATCGAGACAAGAAAAAAATTAAAATAAAACAAAAATTCAATTTTTGACGATTTTGAAATTTTTTAAAAATCTTGACTGACCCCTAAAAATTTTTTAATCGAGCTTATATTTTGACAGGGCTCTTACAGCATGATAAACTAACATATTTTTACAAGAGACGAAAAAAAATTATTCTTATGTATATTATAAGCGAGTTCGTGTATATATTATTACGAATATTGGGCCAAATATCTTCGTGCTACTGAGTAGAGATGCGACTTGAAAAAAAACGGTCCGTTTTTTTTGTTTTTTTTTTCATTATTGTTTATCAAATGGTTTTTTTTTCACATTTTAGGTTTTTTAGTCCCATTTGCCTAATTTTTTATGTTTTCATGGACTAAAATTAGCCACTAAATGACAATTATTAAATGTAAATACAGTCTCGCGTTATGCACTCGCCACAACCACCGATTTGACCAATAATGGCCGCGCTTGTTTTGATTTGGTCCTAAAATAAGTAACTACATATAATATTTTTGATTCAGCGCTTGATTTTTCAAAAAGCTACCGAAAGCACTTTTTTCATGATTTTTCAAATTTGTGTAGGTATAGTATGGAATTTTTTTTTTCAAAAAACAATAGCAAATTCTTGTAGAACATTCCGTGGACCAAAAAAGAAATAAAAAAATCGATTTTTTTTATTACGTTATTCGTTAGAATTGAGCGTTACACGTTTTTCATCTAAAAATCTCAAAACTATAAACTTCAAGCTTCAAATTGCTTTTTTTACGGATCCAATACTACCATTTTTAACATATATACATCTATCCGAAAAATCGCAAAAAAAATTATCCTTTAATTTTTTGTATTAGTGTAGAAGTTTTACATTGCTATTGGTTTTTAATGTGGAAACTACCAAATAATAAGAAATCAGATTTTTTAGTCTTGGTCAAAATTTTCAATAATGAAAACTGTAATATATTCTACATTTTACTCAAAATTTCATTTTGAAAAAAAACAAAAAAAAACCGTTTTTTTCTAGTTTTTTTCTTGTTTTTTTTCACATCTGAAAAAAACCGTTTTTTTTTAATCCCTAGTAGTACTGGGGCTTAAGCTGAAAAAAAATTATAAAACCCTAAATTAACTTAACAATCTTTAATTTTCAACATAGATATTTTTATTAAAATTAAACCATTTAAATAAATCTTCAAATCATTAATAATACAATTAATATATTGTCCACGTACTTAAAATTCAGATATGCTGATTACATTTTACGGTGAAGAGCAATACAAATTTGCTGAAACCAGATCGATATTTATTTTCAACATGGACTATTTGTTACCTACGCATTCCGCAAAACATCAATAACTGATAAAATATAATTATTGAATGACTCCCATTTTCAAATTAATTGGAAATTTAGATTTGTTAATACCGCATTGACGATTTCAACTTAATTGGAAAATTTATCAATAATCCTCTAAAAACATGTATAATGCGCGAATTTAATCATTACTAAACTGCTCAAAAGTTTATAAGGAATTTTTAATAAAACATTTATAATATTAAATTAAACATAAAATATGCGCAATTCTCGCACTCGTCAGAAAAAATTCGAAACGCTTTGTAAACATATCTCCCACTGAACAACTCATATTAATAATTAATATTTTCCGTCGAGTTTTATGCTTATTTATGTTATATTAAAAATTCCTTATTAACTTTTAAGCAGTTTATATACTGTAGTATACGGGGTGTCCGGAAACTTCGTTCGTATAATTCAAGGGAATATTTTACAGATGAAAAAGTTCATATAAATGGAGATCCTTAGCGTCAGCAGGCGAACTACACTGAAAAAAATAAGCTGTTGAAACAACAAAAAAAATATAAATTCAACTCTTTATGCACTTTAAATTACTTAACCATTTAAAAATGTCAAATTGTATTGTTTAATTATACAACAAATATTAGTCAAATGAACAAAATGAGAATATTTGTTCTAATCTGCTAATCTGGTTAATTAAACATTCTTTATATGTCGGAGTAATATTTCGAAAATGGTTGTGCTAACATTTTTAAGATGTTAAGATAAATTTCTTGAAATGTCCAAGTAACCTTTTTAGCATATTCACTTAACACCAATAAAATGTTAAATTAAAATAATTTGCCCTAATGTTGGGTTAATTAAATAATTTAATTAACCCAACATTAGGGCAAATTAAATTAATTACTATGGAATTATTATAAAGAGAAAGAATTGAACCTTCCTCGGCAGAGTTTTGAGTTTTGAGTGCGTTCCACCTACTTCTAATACCTACCGACAGACAGCTGATTCGACCTATATTGGATGTCTTATAAGTCACTGATAATCAGTGTCGGGCAATTTGGTATAGTGGAAGTTCCACTGTCGAACACCGCGAAAACAAACGGCTACCTGAACTTATATACTCCTATCGTAAGCCAACTGAGGCGAGATGTAAGAACATCACGTGATCAACACCGTCTAATGACGTGGCGTGGGTGTTCGAAGCGCCCTTCACGGCAATTTTATGAATGCAAAATTAACATTTACAATTTGTTAAATGAACAAATTTTATGTTTTGGATCCAAAGAGCAACTAAACGTTAATTTAATAGTTCTTTTAGGTAATCCTAAAAACTTCAGTATTTGATTCAACCAATTCCAGCTTTTAAAGCAACATAGGATAAACATTTTAATTCAAAAAATTAGTTTATGTTAAATCAATATTTTAACTGTCAAATGAACAAGTAATCTTTGACAAACTCTGACTGTTGACACCAAAATATAGATTAATCCAATAGGATTTTGATGAAACAACATTTTCAAAAATAACATTTAGGCAAACGTTAACTCAACTACATTATTTTTTTTGGTGTATTATTGGTCAATGTCATTTTTTGATCTTTTTTTGATGTTTTCATATGTAGAATATCCAGAATAATAGCAATTCTAAGACCGGATTTGACTTTAGCCCATTATTTATTTTGTCAATTGGAAAACCTATTGACAATATAAACTTATTTTTATTATTAATATTATTGTGTTAGTAATAATAACTAAATAGTATAAGAACTAATGTCATAAGACGTCATTTTGTAATGGACGAGTTCGACAAAGGTCTTATGACATGAGTTTTTTATGCTATTTTATCTATTTTGCAAAAATTCTATAAACAAATTAATTTTATACCTTACATTTAAATTGGTCGAATTTTACTTTAAATAGTTGGTATCACAGTCATTGGTTTGACAGTTAATGTCAAAATCGATTCGCCATGCCGTCCTTAATTTACTTATTTACAATAAGCGGCTGTTAATTTTAAAGAAGAAAAAAAGGATTTTCTTTGTTGTTAAACAAAATTTATTGCCTTTAAAGTCTTGTAAGTACTAGAAAAATCATAAAAATATTATAACCAATATTATGCTGTTTAAAGTATAGCCAACCTATAAAATCAAAATTGTGAGAGGGATAAAGTATCTCATTAAAGCACCGAAATGGGTGTTAAAATGAAGTCATTATAAACCCAAAATAGATATTAGTATATTAAAGAACTAATGTCATAAGACGTCATTTTGTCGCACGCGGACAATTTTGCGAGTTTTGTAATGGTCGAGTGCGACAAAAGGTCTTATAACATGAGTTCTTTATGCTATTTTATCAATTTTGCAACAATTCTGTAAAAAAAAATTATATTATACCTTAAATTTAATTTGGTCGAATTTTACTTTAGATAGTTGGTATCACAGTCATTGGTTTGATAGTTAATGTCAAAATCGATTCGCCATGCCGTCCTTAATTTACTTTTTTACAATAAGCGGCTGTTAATGTTAAAGAAGCAAAAAAGAATTTTCTTTGGTGTTAAACAAAATTTATTGCCAGTCTCGTAAGTACTAGAAAAATCATAAAAATATTATAACCAATATGCAAAATATTATTCTGTTTAAAGTATAGCCAACCTATAAAATCAAAATTTTTGGTGGGATAAAGTATCTCATTACAGCACCGAAATCGGTGTTATAATAAAGTCATTATAAACGCAAAATAGATAAAAGTGTTTTATAAAATCTTTTTAATCTAAAACATAAATAATGCATATAAGCTATTAATAAATTTGGAACTTGGATGTTTTTTCTTAAACATTTATAAATATCATAAAACTTGAGAAAAATTTTCTTATTGAAAGTAATAAAACTTCGATTCAAATATAACGCTGCAACGGAATTCGGCGCAATCATAAAGCTTATATTGCAGGTATTGTGTATGCAATTTTATGGGCAAGTTAATGTAATAAAAATGAAATTGGGGAGCTTCATATCTATTTTCTTTATTAAATGTTGATACTTGGTAATGTAGTTGTAGAAATATATTTTAGCAAAGATTGTAAATTGCAAGCTGTAAAGTAAAAAAAAACATTTTTTTAATTATAAAAAATTTATTAATTATGATGATGATGATGAGCGAAAAAAAGTTTAAGGGGTCGCTCACAAATTTTGAAAATTAAAAAATAGTCTTTTTTCGAATTTTTTTAGTTTAGATTTATTATTTTTACAATAAGGTTTTTCTTTATTTTTAAATATTTGTATTAATGCATTTTAAATTAAACTTTTTACATTTTCCTTTTGTTTTAATATAAAAAGCCATTTCCATGATAATTAGAAGTGTACATTTTAATTTATATTTTAAATTGCATTTTAATTACTTTATGGCAATTCTCAATACATTTTTATAAAAGGATTAAAAATTTTATCTAATCTTAACTTACCCTGTTATAAAGCTTTTTTAAAAATTATAAAAATTCAAAAAAGTCAAAGTAAAAAATAATTTAACACCAACAAAAAAGGCTTTGATGTAATTTGTATTCGCTTGATCTTTTCTTTTCTAAAAAGTTATTACTTTTGTATTGGGTGTTTTAATTTAATACAGTTTTTTATATTTATAATTAAAAAGTCTTTCACAGTATTAGTTACTTTATTTTTTATATCAATCAATAAAAAAATAATACGACATAAAATGTTTCTTTGTAAATTTGTATAAAATGTTATGTCTAGATTAATGATTAAAAACCAAGGTTTTTACTATATATTTTGAATTATTTGATTTTGCACACTTTTTATGTATCAATTGTAAATTTACAATGTTCTATGTATGGGTATAGTTTTTATTTAAAGAGATAGGTACAAGGAGAAATAAAATATTGAAAATTAAAAAAAAACAGCGGTTCTCAACATGTTTGAAAAAACGAATAAACTAAATAACTTATTACTTCGTTATTTCTGTAAATTTAAAAAAAAATAAGTTTTGCATGTATTTTGAGCCACCATCTTTTGTTTTTATCATGGTCGCCATTACTTTTGTAGCTAGTTTGATACATTTTTTGATTTTTTTGATCTAACCATATTCTAATAGGGGGTCAAAGGAAAAACAAAAGATGGTGGTGGTGGTAAATTAAAAATTTAGTAGGCGAAAAAAAACCCAGATTGGATAAAAAAGTAGATATATTTGTATCTATGTTTACATGAGAATTTTTTTTTTAATTACCAAGAACAAAAAACCTATATTTATTTTAATATTTTTAGTTTTTAATTATTTGAGAACCGTTCATTTTTTTAATCGTAACTTTTTTTAATTTAATTGACACAAACACAAACAACATAACAAATAGCAGTGGAGATAAAATAGTGGACAATAGTAATGCGAGGTTTTTAGTAACGGGCTGAAGTTTTAAGTTAGTTGACAGTTGTCAAATGTCATACAATTGTTGAAATAAAGTGCCCTTCTTTTAAAATAATAATGCGGGAAATATTTTATTATATAGAAACCAAGAATAAAAAGTATTAAATAGTTTATCAACGCCAATACCTACTTGAGAAGTTTATAAACTTCTATAAAGAAACAATTTTTTTTCTACGACCATTTTGTCCATCTTGTCCTTATTTTATACTTTTCGTTGTTTTGAAACATTTTAAATATAAATATAATTATTATACACCCAAATACATTTCATATTCAGATATGTATACCGGTTTAAATTTGTTTTTATATTCTACAAATAATAACACAAACAATAAATCTAACTATAACATTGTTTTTTTGTCTTTTATTGTTTGTTCTAAAAAAATACTGGTAAAGTCTGTTTGGCGAATGTTTTACCTTGCGTCATCAATTTCTTTACCAAACACTGACATCTACGGCGCTGGCATTCAGCGATTCTATTTTATTCTAGAACGATAAAGCAAGGTAAGGACCCTACAACGTAGGTTCTACGCATGTCAAAATTTTTTTGACATTTTAAGTAGTTGATAATTGATTGAGTCTCTCCGGCGAATTTTTTGTCTTTAATATTAAAGATAATATTTTTTTACTCCTACATATTACGGAATATGACCGTTTAAATATCACTCTTCAATGTGGAATGACATATTTCCAAAAGTGTTAGAGAATGAATTATTCTATCATCGGATGACGGAATAAACACATATTTGCACACATACGGCTTATTCGATATATTTTGTATAAATGACCTTGTTTCCTTTTTTAAGAGGAAATTTGTCGCTTTGTAGTACCATCTTACTTTATGCAGTTCATAAGTGGGGAATATTTTATTGTTTCGACCTTTACTTGATGAAACTCCATGTCACTAATATATAACTGGATAAAAAACACACACTGTTTTTGAGTTTCACGAATTAATAAATTCGTGAAACTCAAAAACAGTGTTTGTGTTTTATCCAGTTATATAAATGTGGGGATTTTAACATATTAGACATATTAATACGTCCACGTTTAATACGAATTCTCAACTAAATAAATTTTAGGTTATATCAAATTTTTCTGAACAATTTGCTTACATCGCCTTGGTTAACCTTAACCAACACATTTTTGTATATAAAGCAAAAAGTGACATAATATGCATATTATGTAAAAGCCACTAAATATCTCGTAAACACAATGGAAAAAACAATGCCAAAACAACTGGTATACAACAAAAAACAAACAAATGGTTAGTTCCCTGCTTCCCGCCAGATTTAAATATTAGTTTATTTATATGACTAAATACATTTTAAACAATTAGAATCTGAAGATGAATTACTTGTACAACCTCGCCGTCATCGAAGACCTCGGACGTTTAGGTTAAAAACAAATTTAAATTTTGTCACCTTTTACGAGTTCTATGGGAGATTTCGAATGTCATCAGTCAGCATAATCTGTGGTCAGCATGAAATATCTTCTTGCAGACATAGGGCACATACTTCAACATGCCACAAGAAGAAGTGAGGCTCTATCAGTATTAATGATGCCCGAGTTTACAGAAACAGTATACTGCATCGTCGTTTTTAAGATGGTTGGATACCTATTCCTGATGGCTTTATACTGGGCGATTCTGCCTATAAATTAAAAGAATGGCTGATTCCTTCAACAAACCGTAATCTTGGTGACCTTGCAGTCATTCGATTCAATTTTTCCACAATTATTGTAAAAATATTTTTCACAATTGAATAGGTCAATGCAGAAACTGAATATGTCCACTTTTTAGGGATATTGAGTTAAACATGGATTTACTATAAGTAAAGGGTGCCCGATCGAATGGCGTAGAAATTTCACATGTCACGGTAATCTAGATTATTATTAAAGGCGTTAATATAGTAGAGAAACTGAATATGTCCAGAACATGTCCACTTTCTGTTCAGTTTTTCTTATTTATCTCAAAACTAGATAGGTAGGACATATTCAGTTTCTGCATTGACGTATTCAATTGTGAAGATATTTTTACAATTGTGTACTTATATGTGTATATACTGGACTTAATAGCAGAATCCTTTGGATTTCTTTCTATCGGGGTATTTGAAGAGTCGTGTATGCGAATAAGCCTTGAACCATTAAAGCACTCAGAGACAATATCTATATATTCTAGATCCTTTTTTAAAAAAAACGTATCTGCGTAGATACACAGTAAAAAAAATCAACTCCAAGCAACACTAATTAGAGTTTACACAGGTCCACACTAAATAGTGTTGTTTTATAACACTACAGTTAGAGTAAATTTGTAGTGTAATTTTCCCCAAGTAAGCAAGTATGATTAAACACTATAGCACTGAGGATAAAGTAATTTTACACTATATTAAAAAGTGTACACTTTTGTTCAGTGTAAATTAACACTACTTTGGAAAAGTTCTAATTTTAAAAAGGTACTTTTACTCTTTTAGTGCAAACTTCTAGTGTAAATTAACACTATTATTTGAGTAAAACCTATTGGTGGTAGTGAATAAAACGAAAAGGTAAATAAAGAGAAACATTTATTTGGAACAAAAATCTATGACAACTATCAAAATAGGTGCCTTTTAAAATATAATTTTATATTTGAGTCGTATGGCTGGCTTAAGCAAAATGGTTCCTTAAAACGTAAAAGTTTTAGATCAATGCAATTTTTTACTGGCTGTCAACTGGTAAGCAATGAGTTATCTTGAGAATTCATCAGTAATCCATTTTTCTGTTATAAAAAATGGGTGATCCCACTGGTAGAGAGGCGTCAGACGGCTTTATGTCGGGATTTACCACACGTGTACAAATTTTCCATAATATTAATAAAAATGTAGGTATAGGTTAATATAACAACCATTACGCTTGAAAATAAAAATTAAATTAAATGTTAATGTATTTATATTATTAATGTTACAAGTACCCAACCTATAGGTGAATCCATATATGGATACTGGCGTAAATTATTGATATATATTATAGGTCGGGTATGGACATCCTTTTAACACATTGGTATTTATTGAGTATTAAGGCTTAAAGAAAAAGGAAGTATAACTTACTAAAAAATAAGAATGTCCCCTTATGGATTCACCGTAATTAAAATCTAACTGAACAAAAGTGCTACACCACAACGCGGTATCTCCGGATATGCACTGCGTAGGTAGATAGGTACCAACCAAACATTTTAAAACGCATTTCGGTTATTACCAGTTTTTTTCAGTCTATTTTGCCACTATTGGTGTAATTTACCTTTAGTAGTGATACAATGTGCACTAGTAGTGTACATTTTGTCACTATTTAACACATTAAGGCGTAATAAACACTCGCATTTCGGTTATTTTTTCAGTCTATTTTGCCAGTATTGCTGTAATTTAACTGTAATTGTGATACAATGTGCACAAGTAGTGTAAAGAAAAAAGAGCTCTTAGTAACATCAAAACAGACAAAGAAATTGGCATGCACTGTAGTGTACATTTTCTCACTATTTAACACATTAAGGGGTAATAAACACTCGCATTAAGTTTTTATACCCTTTTGATTTATTTTAATAATAAATAGTGTGAATGTACCAATAAATAATGTTCATATTCTTTAAATGTGTTTTATAGTTAATAAGCACTAAATGCTACCTAGTGTATTTTGTAGTGTAACTTTTACACTTACAAATCAACTCTAATATTTTTACCCCTACACTAAAAAATTTACACAGGCAAATTTTTTTACTGTGTACGTTGTTTAACCCAGAATTTCAGTCTGAGCTCACTTTGGATCCTGGAAAACGTGTAGATACGGTAGAAATCTGTAGATTAGGATTTTTTATTACCTTTAGTAAAGGTAAAGCTTCAATATTTTTTTTAGATATTGGCACAGGTAAATTTATTTTTTTGGACTAATCGATCGATATAAAAAACTCAATTTCCATAAAAAAAATACTATTTCATAGAGATGATCAGCTGATCTTCTAGAAAAACACCACCTAACTTCCCTATACCAAAAGTGTTATGTCCTCGTTTAACTGAGATATCTTGTCAAACATTAGTAATATTAGTACGTATACGAATTTACTAATATTGTTTTGTCTAAAAACAAAGTCATTGCGAAGTTCCATAACACGACGATAACCATTGAAATAGGTTTATGTTTGTATTATGCAGTTGCCACGTTAACAATGCACCAACTGGCGGCGTGTTCGGGCTTCATAACTATACGTACAACTGCCGAGCAAGTGCACATAGCCATTGTTTTACGCTTAAGACTTCATCGAGGTGCATAATCGTTCCCCGTTGATAATATTAGTGCGCCGGATAATGACTGTGTCTGGAATGCTCATGTATGCATTAATGGCTGTATGCAGAATGGGTGGTTAATATTTGTTGATCCAACTAATTGTTGTACTAACAACAGAAAAAGAGTTAATTAATATATATATATTAGGGTGTTTCAAAAAAATCGACTTTTTCTTTTTCTTCAAATGGTCAGCAAATTATTTCAGAGGATGTCAAAACAAACACCTCGTTAAAATTTGAGCTTTTAATTTGAAGATTTAGAGGTCGCGGATCGCAATTTTCTATTTCCCATTTAAATAACATAGGAAATTTTTTTTTTTAACTTTGGAATTTTTACTTCTATATCGAATCAACTTATGGCAAGGAACATCTTAGATTTTTATAGTAAATTTAACGCTCTATAAAAAATGTCTCCTAAAATTTTTCTATAAATTGATTTCTTCCAGAGTTATTCGAGGCCAAAGTTTGATTTCCATCGAATTTTCTCGTTTTTTTCAACTTTTAGCATCATGTAGTAAAAAAATCACATATTTGTATCTGAAACATAGGAAGTGTTGTAAAAAAAACAAAAAAACGTCACTTTTTTCCAAAGCCTACTACAAAGTTTTAATGAAAATATGAGATGTGTATAATATGCAGAGTAATTTATTTATAAATGCATTTTACTCGAAAATGGTGCATCTGAGCAATTCAAATCAAGAGTACCTATTTTTCCTAAAAAACTGTAAATTCTCATAATTTCATAAAAAAAATTAAATTATTAACCCAGAAAAAAGTTGGGGCTATTTTTGTAACTTTGCCCCCTCCAAATGTTACGCCTATGATTAAATTTTAACAGTTTTGATCATAGATCTAGATTCAGCATGTCAAAATTACCAAAGTACCAAAAATTCATTTGTTCATGTTCAACCCTCTAGGAATAGTTTTAAAAAAATTATCCTCTTAGGCTCCTATTCAGGGGGCCGTAGCTCCTTTAGGGAGCATTTTTTGATACATGTTTATTAAACAAAAAAAGTGTTATTTTTATACGAATAATGCACTGTTTAAGTTTGGCCCCCTGATTTCGGGACACCCGTATAATGATAATTGTACCATAAATGTTAAAAAAACGCGAAAATTCGATGGAAATCAAACTTTGGCCTCGAATAACTCTGGAAGGAATCAATTTATAGAAAAATGATAGGAGACCTTTTTTGTAGAGCGTTAAATTTACTATGAAAATCTAAGATGATCCTTGACATAAGTTGATTTGATTCAGACGTATAAAATTTCAAAGTTAAAAAAAAAAATTCCCATGTTATTTAAATGGGAAATAGAAAATTGCGATCCGCGACCTCTAAATCTTCAAATTAAAAGCTCAAATTTTGACGAGGTCTTTATGTTGACATCCTTTGAAAGAATTTGCCGACCATTTGAAGAAAAACAAAAAGTCGATTTTTTTGAAACACCCTAATATATATATATATTATAACATTAATGTTATGTACACAGTAAAAAAACATTTGTTAATTTTTTTAAAACCAAATATTAACCAGATTTTATGTTAATCCACGTCCACATAACTTTATGTTAAGTTTACAACCAACTGAAATCTGTTAACTTATTGAGTACTTATTTTCTTATAATTACAAACTACTTAGTTTGTAATTATAACAGAAATTTTGTAGATTTAACAACAAAATGCTATGTCAATAATTCAACCATACTTCTTGTAATTTTCAAAAAGGACCTTAATTTTACAAACCTTTTTTTATACAATGTAGGGCCGTTCCTGGCGAGCGTGCAGTGCGTGCACGCACGCAGGCGCAACATTTTGGGGGCGCAAAATCAAACAATCAATCAGTACTTTGTAATGATAAACTTTCTTGCAAATAAACAAATACTTAGGATAAAGGTTACCACCTTTATTTGCGTCGGCCGCATTAAAGCCCTATGCCGTTCTTTTTTCCGCCGCTTTTTTTATATGAGTATCAAAATAAAAGGAGAGAAGTTGTCATAATATTTTTTTCTACAACCGAGCGAAAAGTACAAATTTGCGCTTCCAAAAGAAAGCGCTCTCCGAGCTCTACTTTCATAATTTTTGACGGTATTTTCAGGGGATTCAGGGGACAATTTTATGAAATGTATACGTAATAATAAGCTGTTAAATGTCCGGAATACAAATTGCTGTGGACTACTGTTATAAGTGACTGCTTTTTCACTTTGAAAGCTAGTCATTTTTGACTAATACATTTTTAAAGAGTTCGTCACTAAAAACCAGTCGTAGGTATTATAATATATATATATATATTGTTTTTATAAAAAAAAAATAATAGGTGATTTATTATATAATATTTTGGCATCAAAATTGTCAAACATATTCTTATTTTATTAGAATATACATTAAATTAAAAAAAAAGCAAGATATATTTTGTAGGGTGTGGACGGGACGGGACGGGACGGGACGGGACGGGACGGGACGGGACGGGACGGGACGGGACGGGACGGGACAAGATAAATCTTTTTTTTGCCCCGTCCACACCTTTCAATTATTACATTTATCTCTACTTTAATAAAATATTTGTTTCGTTTTTTTTATTAAATGTATAGCCTAATAAAAGAAGAATATTTTTGACAATTTTGATGCCAAAATATTATAAAATAAATTATATACAATTTTTTTTTATAAAAACAGTTTTGCGCGCCTGAAAAGGTTTTTTTTACTAAATATTTTTTGTGATTTTGTTTGTTTGGTAATTTAATAAGCAGTTTTTTTACATTTTCAATTACCAGTTTATCGCAATATATATATATATATTTTTAAATTTTAGGGCTTTAAATTACAATATTTAATGTATAATATTTAAATATAAAAGGGGCGCACCAAAGAATGCTGCACGTAGGCGCCAGACACCCCAGGAACGGGCCTAGACAGTAACAACAGTATTTGTTGGAAATTAGGAATTTAAATGAAAAGAATTTGTATAAAAAATGTTGCTTTATTTATTAATTTCCTAAACAAAATTAACACATACCTACATACATGAACAAAAAAATAACATACACATAAAACACACCATTCGGAAATCATCAAATTATAAAAAAATTGTACAATATAATTATTAGAATAAGTAAATGTATATAATTTATAAGGTATATAATATCAAATTTTGAGTAATTTTTATTTCCATATAATATTAAAAAAGTTAACAAATCGTTAAAAAAAGAATAAGTAAATGTTTACAAAACTTTTTTTTTTAAAAAGTTTGCGCAAAATACTCAATTCATAAAATTCATTAATATAAATTTGTATAATACAGGATTTCCAAAAAGATTGTGAGTACTTCCAGTTTTCTGTGTATCGCGGCAACCAGTGGCAAGGTATTTTTGCCGCCCCCTTTTTTGTTCATCAGGAATAGGGTATTTAGAGGTACCTATTTATAGACAAATAAAACTAAGTTTGATAAAAGTGACAGTAGATCACCGGTTCGATATCCGCTTTACAAGAGACAGACCCGAGTTCAAAGCCTGGCCAGTAGAATTTTACTAATTATTAGTGACTGCATTTTCGCTGTGACAATTAATCATATATGCAGTGGCGGACTAAACCCGTCGGGGGCCCGGGGCGGTAAAATAAAATGGGGCCCCTAGTCTGCTTATGAAATAATGTGATTGTTTTGTAAATATTAATGTTTTGTTATTTTAAATTTGTTAGTAGATCCTCTTAGCAAGTCCTTTGCAAGACTCTTAATCAGGGATATGAAAATTAATTACAAGCTTTGTTAATAATTTAAATTTTAAAAATCAAGGGAGG
This sequence comes from Brassicogethes aeneus, assembly GCA_921294245.1. Taxonomy (NCBI): domain Eukaryota; kingdom Metazoa; phylum Arthropoda; class Insecta; order Coleoptera; family Nitidulidae; genus Brassicogethes; species Brassicogethes aeneus. The sequence goes on from OV121133.1 coordinate 13,574,519, forward strand.
CAGTCTAAGATTAACAATTATTTAATTTAATTATAACCTTTTTTCTAATACCTGATGGATTGCAGCTAGGAGCTCCCGAGACCATAATATAAAAAAATATTAAATATTAAAAAAATGTATTTTTTGGGAAAAATTGAATTTTTTTTTAAAAATATATACATTTGAAAAAAGTGGCAATCAACAACGTAACATTAATTTAATTAAAAAAATAAAACAAAACATTAAATTAAATTAAATTAATAAAATGATAAAATAATAAAATGATAAAATGATAAAATGATAAAATGATAAAATGATAAAATGATATTATGATTATATTCAGCGTCGGAAATTCACATTTTTCTGGATATCAGTGTACGGATAGTACCTACATATCTGTAAAAATTTGTAATTTTTTAGAAAAATTGACTTTTGCATTTTTTCGTATTACTCTTTAAATAAAATGCAAGTCAATTTTTCTTAAATTTTTTTCGCCGGCTAAATTTTTCCGGAAATTTTAAAAACCTAAGTTTTAGATAGTTCTTTGTTGGACTGAGAAAGACTACTTAAGATTTGGGGGCCCTTTTGGACCGGGGCCCCGGGGCGGACCTATACCATGGTACCTATCCCCAACATTTAACAGCCAATTCTTATGTAAAATTGTCTCCTGAATCTGAAAATATCGTAAAAAATTATGAAAGTAGAGCAGTTTTTAAAATATAGTCAATTCCATATTATATGTCAAATTGACTATATCTCAAAAACTCTTCTACTTTTCTAACTTTTGACGACATTTTCGGATTAAGGGGACAATTTTACACTAGTCATTTTTGATTAATTCATTATTAAAGAGTACAACTTTTAATTTTAAGTTAAACATTTTTAAACTATAGGGCTTTAATTTTGAAAAAGTTGTTCAATCAAAAAAAAACGTTTTTTCCACGTTTAGACAACGTTTTTCACATTTTAACATTAACCATTTGCATGTAAAATTTCTACTAGGGTACACTTTTAAAATCACTTTCTAGTAAAACCCTACTGTTGCTAAAATTAAATCTGAATTATTTTCTTTCAGGACGTGTTCCAGCTTCACACCCCAGGTGGCGGAGGTTACGGGTCCCTAGACGGCATAGAGATGGGGCAAGACGCTTTGACCCTAGAGAAAGTCGGCAACCGCGCTCCCAGTGGGACTTTTATTGAACGTGGAAGCGTTTTTGAGTATCGTCAGGCCCAAGAAGGAGTCTAAGTTTATTACTTGATGAATAAGTAAAATATAAGCATGTAAGAATAAATAGTGTTATACCTATTTGTTATAATATGTTATTAATTGATGAATACGTAAAATATAGGCATGTAAGAATAAATAGTGTTGATGATGTATTTGGGGCTACTGGGTTTAAATCCAAAAGCACCAAATACACCTTTAGGTTTTATAATATATAACGTTTTGTAATTTTTACTGTATTAATTTCAAAAATGTATTAAATAAATAAAATTTTAACCAACTTGTACCAGTAATTTTATATTAAATTTCCACGAGTTGCATTAATATATTTGCATAATATCTGCGAAACATTGGGTATATAAAAATAACATAATACAATTGGAGGATTGCATTTATAAAAAAAGTCCTATTCAGTCTAGGCACTTTAGTTTAAGTTTACGTTAAAAATAACATTTATTTCAGGGTATTTGTATGTTAAAATAAAAAAAATCATTACTTTTGTTTTCAGTGGGACATATTTACACATTACGCTATGAATATTTTTTAAAGTGTGGCATAATAAAATCCCTATTTTATTACTGTTACACTAGATGGTGGTAAGGTAGATAGTGAATTTAATTCGAAAAATCGCAATGATTTCGTATCTTGTGCGCATCATCTAGAGTGAACGTCCTCAATAATCTCTCGCATCTTGTGCGCATCTCTGATGTACTAAATTTGAATTTTATATTTAAAAATATTACCTAGGTACTTAAAAAAGAATATATGTTTATGAGATATTTGGTTTTGGTACCTTATAATCCTTTTCCCAATATACTAAACACGGTGCTGTTCTGAGAGGTGATTTTTGGACTTTCTGTGAAACCTAATTTTTTTTTATATTTTTGTTAATTAGGTCATAACCAAAATTTTAAGAGCAAAATAAAAAAAATTTGACGGTTTATTTTGTTTTAATTGGATGTTTATTAAAAATATGTATGCACACTTTCAATTTTCCAATTAAAACTTGCGATTTTATTTAAATATTATAATAACTTTTTAAATTAGATTAAAGATTAGTTAATTTCCTAAAAAAAGGTCTATACATTTTTTATATCTTTTACTGTTTTGTTGTAATACACGTTTAAAGTTTTAATTTAAGGTTGAATGTATAGTATACATTTATTAAACAATAATTCTAAGGGTGCCGCATTTTATTTAGGGTCGATTTATTCATTTTTGATTTATTTGACGAATAATTTCTTTGGATACTAGATATTGCCAAGACATGAAAGTTATCGGCCCGATAAACTTTACTAAAGATGAATAAACCGGTCCTTAGTTAAATTTCATAAATTTCTTCGTAACTTTTACTACAATTTTTCATTTTTGTTTATAAAAAACACTTTAAAAACTAAACAAAAATTATAGAATACGTATACTGAAAATGACGTCAAATAAATTTTTAATAGATCTAAGTTTCATGGCAACCTTTGAGGATATATTAATTAAGGGAACATAAATGTATACGTCAAAGGTTAGATTAAAAGTTTGAACGTTTATTGCAACAAAACAGTAAAATATATTAAAAAAAATTTAAAAACCTTTTTTTTAGTTATGCAAATATTAAATATTTAAATTAAATCGCTAGTTTTAATTGGATAATTGAAAGAGTGCATAATATTTTTAATAAACAGCCAATTAAAACAATTCAAACCGTCAAATTTTTTTTATTTTGCTCTTAAAATTTTAGTTATGACCTAATTAACAAGAATATAAAAAAAAATTAGGTTTCACAGAAAGTCCAAAAATCACCTCTCAGAACAGCACCGTGTAAAGCAAATAAACAATGAAATTTGCAAAATTATTTTCCTTATACAGGGTGTTATTTAAGTACGTGGTCAAACTTTAGGGGACGATTCTTTAAGACGAAAAGTTCATATAAACGTAAGTCCGGAAATGCTCCGTTTTCAACTTACAGGGTGTCAAAAAAAATCTCAATAATCCTTTAGCAATTTTTTTAAAATTAATAAAACATTTTTATAATTTTTTGCATTAATTTTTAACCAATTTTAACATCAAAATAGGAATATGGAAAAAAATAACAGATATACCCCAGTTTTTGATAGTTAGGTAGTTTTAATTTTTTATTATGTTGTGCCACGAACATGCAATAAAGTTATTTATATTTTTTTCTCAAAAACAAAGCAATATACGAAAAATATGCTAGAGATAAAAAATTTGTATTTTTAGTTGCTTAATGTGAAAAAAAAATAAAAATTTCAAAAAAGTCAGTGGCGCACATTTGTTTGTAAAAAATACTGATTCTGGTGTCTTCAGGGACGTCACTAGACTTAATAATTTTAATCTAGTTAGGGCTAAATTAGCCCCATACTATCCTTAATAACACTATTAAATTTTAATATGGGAAAAAACGATTTTGTGAGTTTTGACACCCTGTAAGTTGAAAACGGATCATTTCCGGACCTATATAGGTAAACATATGTTTATATGAACTTTTCGTTTTAGAATCACTCAAAGAATCGTTTCATTAAGTTTGGCCACGTACTTAAATAACACCCTGTATGTTACTTCCTCCCAAAAGAAAAAATTATCGACGCCCTTGCAAGTACATCATGGTTATATCCTATAATTGGTAACAAAATTCCGGTAAACTGGTTCAGTGGCAAATAAAAAACGATATTTAAGTACCTACCATATACCAAAAAATTTCTGATGTAACGGAAGTTTCGTGGGCCACCGTACAAAGAATTCTGAAACATAATAAATGAGACTCATATAAAATTCAACTTCTTCAAGAATTGCATGAAGATGATAATACCGCTGTTTTCAATTTTGTGAAATAGTGTCCGAAATAATTATAAATACTCCCAACTACCTGTATATAACTACAATAATAATAATAACCATTATTATTGTCAAATTTACTTTGTATTAATTACGATTATATGAAATTCATTCAAATTTGAAAATCTCTGCTTTCGTCGAGCTATGACGTCACACTAGGTATATATTTAACGCGCCATTACACGTGTTTTGTCAAGAAGTTTAGTTTTTCTTCACCTAAATATGCTTTAATTGTGTAATATGTTTATTTGTATTTATTAAATAGTGACGTCATGCACAAAATTATATTTTAAACACTAATAACTCCAAACATTGCCAAAAAACTACTAGTCGACAAAAATAATGTCCAAACTTTATTTTAAGATCATTTTCAGATGTGCGAACCCCAAATTGTTCTCAGAGATGAAGACATCAAGAGATCAAAAGATCTATCACTCCAAAAAATACTCTCTACATTTGAGAAGGTCCATTCCAAAACTCGCCATATCCACTTTTTAATAAAAATGAGTTAGTGGTGTTTGTACATTTAACATGTATCCCCCTATGCCCTGAAAAGTTCATAATATTGTAAAACTCCATTTAAAATTTATTTACAAATTGACTAACGTTCCAAAACTTGCCTTATCTATTGGTTATTTTATGCAGAACTCGGCATATACGTATGTAATTTTAAATTATTTTAAATTGGAGCTATACATTTTTAATCAAGGTATATAAATGTTTTACTTATGCCTATATATTTTGTTTAAAGTATTGTTTGGCCTGATATGCGTTAGTACTCATTTGTAAGGTTTTTGACGTTTTGCTTAAAAACAACTAATATGGATAAGCCGAGTTTTGGAATGCACCTCCTCATTTGTTGGGTAGTTAAATTAAAAGTAATATATCAATACAAGGTGTTTAAATTTGATTGTAATATATTATTTTATAACAAATTAGAAGCACCATTTAACAAATTGTTTACACTACTTTTAATTACCGACAGAGTACGTGTTTACATGTGTAACGACATATTGCATACATGTATTTTATTTGAAAATCGGCTTCAAATCAACTAAAAGCAAAATAAAATTACACAGTCTAAAAAAGTTACTTTAATAATGTGTAAATAACTATTTCCTGCTTCTCAATATCCGAATTTGTCAATTTTTTTTATTTGAGTTATACTTAAACCTCAACGGTGCGTAAAATTAAATTTTGTTTATTTTATAACTTTATATCGTGGAACTGCATACCGGATTTGTTGCCGTGTACGAATTTGTTGGTTCACTAAATTTGCCATTCAAATTCCGGTTAATTATTCATATGCCATATTCAGGCTTCCTGGAACAAAATAAGTCTAGTTTTTTTTACTGGATTTCGACGGAATTATGTACGTGGGATTAGGCTTCGATTAAACTGCGAATAAAAACAATTTATACAGTATTACCAAAAAGTTAATTATTAATGATAAAAAATTATCGGATTTTTTTAATTAAAAATTTTATACGAGTACAATTCATTTCCACAGTAAAAATAAATAACAGCATTTCAGAAACTTCAATCTATCAATTTTTTATTTTATAATTTAAATATCGTATATCTTCTTACTTTTAAACACTGCAGGTAAATTTTCAACTCTTGAAATATCAGGTTTAGCTGTATCAGGTCTAAAAAAGTTTTTCCTATCGGAAATCCTATCCGGGGTGTGATGGGCACGGGGTGGGGGTACCCCATACTCATGCAAACGGCAGTAACCCAAAGAGATTTTAAGAATCTCGCGAATTCAAACATAACCTCAACAACTTCGTAATGTTGTCAAGTGTGGCCAAAAACGGTGTGATCATCTAGTCTAGTCGGAAAGGTACCTACGTTGTGTTATTTGAATTCGCTTCTAGATAGGAAGGATGCCAGAGAGAGGAAATTAGATTAAGTAATAAAAACACACAAATAATGGTTGTCAGCTTTATATTCATTGTATTTGAATATTAGTTTTAACAATAGGTTTTATCAAACGTTTTGAGATTATTAGTTTCAGTTAGCTTTTTGTCACTTTAGAGGATTTAGATTTACTAGTTTAATACGGTAGATTTATAGAAATATATATATTTTCAAGTTTATAGCTTAAAGGGTTCTATTTCCAAGGTTTAATAAATGCAGATTCTTAAGTATTTCCAATCCAAATGTAATATCAACTAAATTTATAATAATGATCATCAGTAACAATATATCAGCTCATTTTGTATAAACAGTCGAAACAGAGATATAATTCAATTTTATACAGCAAAACCTTCATTCTTATTAATCCTATTACATGGCACAATAAATAGAGAAACAGTAATAATATACAATATAGTAATCATAGAAAATATAGTAAGAATAATAATAATAATAGAGCAGATAATAATATCAACGTAATAATCAAAATAAGGCATATAGTAATAATAATATGTATGTAATAGTAAAAATAAGGAATATTAAGGTTTAATTTATTTAATATAATGATATCGACTTATGATACAAAATAGACAAATTATAACGTCTCCTGAACTAGATAAATAAATATCAGAGGTAAAACCTTAGGAATCCACATTAAAATAATAAACTTGGTCAAAGCTTTACAACCATTTTAAATAATTAATTAAATTGATTAATATAATATTTATATCATACCTTGTATGTTTATATTCAAAAATACCTACAATTTCTTGTTTAAAAAATCATCAATATCTATATTTTTCAAATTCATTCGCCTACTACCATCAACAACCTTGTTACTCTAGGAGACCATTTTTTTTATTATCAACTTTACTTTTAATACTGGTTTAGTAATATCTCAAACTTGCTGTACTCAAACTAACAATCTTTCACGCTAAGACTCGATATAATTTAAATAAACTTTTAAACGTTTTTAACACAGCTGACGGATTAAAATTAATTTGCCAATATGACTTTAACTAAGTGCGTATAGTTGGTTGTCACCTTCTTCCTTACGAGTATCAAAAGTCGGGCCAACACAGGGGACACACTGTATACTCTTGTGCCAACATTCCTATGCTTTTTATTTTAATTAATATAATATCCTCAATTACTTCCAATTACTTGATTCTATACAGTCTGTACAAAATAAAAAAAAATTCCTAAATTATCTATAAAAAACCCTCAGTTTTTTTTTAAATTTGGAACTGATGAGTGGGTCCAGCCAAATTGATTTTTTAATTTATACAGGATGTTTAAATTTATACAGGGTGTTTTCAATATATTTGAATTTTGACCTGATACAGCTAAACCAAGCATGGATTTGTAATCTACGACCAAAAATTAAGTTTACGTGTCCGAGCGTTTAGCTGTGATATTTTTTAAACGAAAAAAATAAACTATTACAAAAAAATGTAATATTGATTTATAAAACAAACCATTGACTTTGAACAACGTATTGCAGAAAATCTTGTTGGTTTATAAAAAATAAACAAGTCAATATTTTTTTATAAAGTTATTTAGGGACTTTGTTGTATGAAAAAAATTGTTATTAAATTCCGACCTTAGGTTCCACTTCAGGAAGCCTTACCTCAAAAAAATTCTAATTCTAAAATGCCTTTACCAATCTTTATGAAATTTTGTATAAGAATACTTTAACTTAACAGTTCACGTGTTAGAGGGTTTTTCGAGAAAATATTTTTAAAGCCCTTTTATTTAAAAACGTTCGAAAAATAACTTTTAGGGAATTTTTTTTAAGTAAATAAAAAATATGCTGTTAAAGACCGTATTTTTGTTAGTATTCCCTGAAAATTTTGTTCAAATCAAACGAACAGTAACGATACAGCGCTTCAAAGTCGATAAAAATGACCCCTTTTTGATTATTTTGCTTTTGTCATTTTTGACGACTTTGAAGCGCTACAGCAGGGGGGTGAAACTCATATTGGAATATGCGGAACAAGTCATCTTTTTTAATAATTATTTTAATTGTCAGTTTTGATTTCTGACAACAATAGAAAGAATATTGATAACGGTAAAGATCTATTTCTAAGCTTTTAAGTATTTTTTTTAGTTTTTTTCATCTGTATTGCTTTTTCTTGAAGTTACAGTAAGTATATACAATAAATCAGTTGCTTTTATAATGTTTTTTAGAGATTGACATACCTATTAAATAATTAATTTGTATGTAATTTAATACGATTAGTTTTTTTTCAAAAACCAATATTACTTAATAATATTGGGACATTTGCTTTAATAGGGACAATTGTTTAGTTTAAAAGTAATTTCCAGCGTACTGATGTCCCTGGTGGAAGAAGTTATTGAAATTTTTACTTTTGTTATAAAATGTAATGCATTAATGGACATCAAAATTTTTTTAATACATATATGTTTTTTTAGGGCCAAAACCGATGCAGGAGGGAAGTTTTATACCATATTTCACTTCTGAACCCATTCAAAATACAGATACACTGTTTGTATATTCTTTAATTTATTTTATTGTTAAAATTAGTGTATTATAACCATTTACTTTTTAAAATAAATAAATAATTGCAACTATTTTATTTTATTGGTCAAATTTAAATAAATTAATATTATAATTATTAATATATACAAAATAGATAAAGCCGGCCCTGTAGTATAAAAGTTAATAAAATATTTGGAGTACGGCCCTATTTGGCAGGCGTTTATGACGTTTGTGTTGCTTAAGGCTTTGTTATCTATGCTTAAGTTTAACACAGTGGTCGCCCTTCTTACTTATATTCTTTTTCTATGCGCTACAGTTTCGTTACTGTTCGTTTAATTTGTACAACATTTTTAGGGTATACTTTAAAAAATACGGTATTTCACAGCATATTTTTTAACTACTTAAAAAAAAGTTTTTTTTCGAGCGTTTTATTATTAAATAAAAGGGCTTTAAGGATATTTTTTCGAAAAACCCTTGAACACGTAAACTGAGATATAAGTTTAAGTATTTTTATCCAAAATTTTATATAGATTGGTAAAGGCGTTTTAGAGTTAAATTTTTTTTACTTATTATTCTTTAATTTTGACGCGCAGTGTATTTTATAAGAAAATTTTTTATTTAATTTTAATTATTAATAGACAAAAAATGGGTTAAAATTAAAATATAAACTTAGCTAAAGGATATATGCAATGAAAAGTAAAACTACCTTATAATCGCATATTTATATATATTATTATATTATGTGGTAACATAAATATGCGTTACAGAATTTTTATTTAATTATAGGAATGCATAATTTCTATAAAAACCAAGCAGAGTGTGAAGGTATGATTAAAAGTAGGTTACCGTGAATCTGGCAACACCTAATTATTAATTATCTTTGCATCGTGTTCACATTAGAAAAGTTAATATCCGGAACAAGTCAACATTATATGTTTTATATTATAAAACATGTAAAAACTAAAATAATATGCCTTTGATATTAGAAGTCTCAAAAAGGTTTTCCACAAAAGTTTTTATAGATATTTTACCACACTCACAATTTAAACTGATTTTTCCTTGGATTTAGCTATAAAAAATCCCCCTAAAAAATAATTGTTTTCTTTAAGGAAAGCATGTTTAGTTTATTTTCTTATTTTTACAACTTAAGTGCGGTTGATGTAGTTTTAGGGTTCCAGGCAGCTCTATAAAGAAAGTAAAATGTAGAGTGAATAAAATTAAGGGTAGGTGTGGGTTATGGCAAGGAATATTAAATACCCCCGAACAAAAGAAAATAAAGGCATTGCTTTATTAGTTTTCGTGAGTGTTGTTGAATCAATTCTACCTATTTCTTTGTTCTGCATAATTATCCGTTTTTTTTTCTTAAGCTCTTTAGTTTATATATTTTTTTCTACTCTTACCTTTAAAACTCCCTTTATCGTACATGTTTCCATGACACTAAGTGACCATTTAAATACACATTGACAAGTTATGGCGTTATGGCGCTTTAGTCACGGGCTGAAGTTAGCAACATGTTTTTAGTCACGGACTGAAGTTAGTTTTAAGTTAGTTGACAGTTGTCAAATGTCATACAATCGTTAAAGTGCCTTTCTTGTAAAATAATACTAAATTTGAAAATTATTTTATTATCTCAATACAAAAATACAAAAGTATTAAATAGTTTCTCAACGCCAATATTTGAAAAGTTTATATGAACATTGTACTGACCTTTTAATTTCGCCGGCAGTAAACTATAACTTTAATTCGGGCACGGACTCCACTTTAAAGTGCTTTTTCTTTACTTTCACTGTAAAAAACTGTCCATTTTCAAAAAATAAATTTCAATTCATAACCTTTATAATCTGTGTTTATAAAATAGAAAAATTTGACATTTGACGGTGACAAACAGATTCCCCTATTGTTTCATAGATGGCGCTCTATAAAAATATTTGATTTAAATCATTTTAAGATAATAATAAGTATTTGTCGTAGAAAAAGTATAGTATGCACCTCGTTTATAAACTTTTCTTTACACTCATTAATTTAAGAACTCGCTCGGAAGCTCGCTCGTGCCTAAATTAAATTCGTGTATAAAATGGCGTTTATCAAACTTGATACATAATATAGTATTGTCTACTCCCACATTGACAAGCTGTGACTTTATGGCGTTTTAGTCACGGGCTGAAGTTAGCAACAGTGGCCTTGAGGCATTTTAGTCACGGGGTTAAGTTAGCTTTATTAAAAGTGAGGTTAAATTTATAAAAAGTAAGGTTAAATTCTTCAGATGTCAAATATTTATGAATTGAAATTGGCATAAAATTCTTATTTCTGTTCTTCGTAGATAAAGTATAGTATGAAACTCGTTTTATAAACTTCTCTAGGCACTCGTGTTTATTAAACACTCGCTCGCAAGCTTTGTCGTGATTAATACAATCTATGTATTACTATGTAGTACCTAATCTGTTAACTAATTGAATACCTAAGTAGTTTGTAATTATAACCGACATTTTTTAGATTTAATAACAAAATCCTTTAACAATAATTCAACCATAATTCTTGTAATTTTTAAAAAGGACCTTATTTTTACAAACCTTATGTAAACCCAGTAAGTATTTGTTGGAAATTGGGAAAGGTATATTTTGCGAACATTCACTTACTACCAAAACACATATTCACACATAATAATATTTGTTTGAGTGAACACAGTGTCGTAGAAACGGGGGTTACTTAAGCTTTATCACCCTGTATCTTGAAAACATAAGTAATTAGGAAAAATATTTATTTGGGTTTTCGTCTTATTTTGACATTTCCTAAATTTATACCAATAAGTTTAGGAACACCTTGAATAACACACTATTCTGAAATAATCAAATTATAAATAAAATAAATTTGGTACAATACTACAACACTTACTGACCTATTTGGTAACTTTAACCCTTTTCGCACTTCGCACACTAGTTAAATAGGTATAAGAAATACGAATAACAACAGATTTCTGGTAATATATTATAAACACTCTGGACGGTTATTACGAACACGTTAAGAATTAGAATAAAGTAAGCAGAAACATAAGTTGCAGACGTATTGTTAGTGGGAAATGTTTTGATTGACTGCCTGAAATGACGTGTACTCTTTCAACAAAATAATTTGTTAAACATTAACAAAATAATGTGTAACCATTAAAATTAACAAAATGCTTACGAAATTGCATATTACCTTTTCAAATATTTCGGTTAAATATTTTTCTTCGTTTAAGTAATAACAAACCCTGGTTTAATACAAACTATTATGTTAAAATTTTACAAAATAAAATTAACATACTACAAACTCATGTTAACAAATCTAATTTTTTAACAGTGTATATAAAGTAAAATAAACTATTAACACAAAAATAAATACCCCTGTATTATATATATAAGTATGAAACATATAGCATATTGAACAAAAATTTATGTAAATTTGTAAAGTTTGCATAATGAAACGAGCGCAAATATTTTCCGCGTTCTAAACTCATTGAACGTTAACACACTTTATTAATCCCAAAATTAATTCACTAGAATAAGTTACGTAAAACCAAACTAAAACAAATTTAATCTATAATTTGGGCAAAATCTAGGATGATCTACAAGAATAACATTAATTTTTACATATAAAAACGCGTACGTTTCTTTGGATATCATTCCAGCATCAGCATTAATTGTGAAACAACGTATAAGATGTCCAACAACAAATACATTATATTGTGCTTCTTGGCCTTAGTACCGGGGTACTTGACTCAAAACGGCTTAGAAGAACAACACACGGATAACATCGACTACCACAACTTCAACACGAACCCAAAATACAACTTCGGCTACGGAGTCCACGACCCTGAAAGCGGCGACGAGAAAGAGCACTACGAAGAAAGGGATGGCGACGCTGTCAAGGGCTCCTACAGCTTGAAGGAAGCGGATGGCTCTATAAGGATTGTGGAGTACACGGCCGATAGTAAGAATGGTTTTCAAGCGGTCGTCAGGACAATCAGGAAACCCAAACAAGAAGGCACTCCTGCCCTGGTTCCACAGCCTACTTCGCAGCTTTCAAGAGCTGTCAGTGGGGAGCAGCAGGTCGAGCAACATAAAGCATATGACGTTGACGTGTAAGTTTTTTTGTTGGTGATTTAGGTACAGAGCTATGCGGTATCTACTTATGTTGTACTTTTTGCAATTTTTTATAAACCCAGTATTTGAATAATTTTAAAATGACTAATAAGCAAATAATTATGGCCTAAAAACTGAGGCACTTTTTTGACATGTTAAAACTTGGGGGGAAATGTTGTTCACCAATTTCCGTATATATAAATAAATAGAAAAAAAAATGGAAACTAGGGACATGCATGGACCGTGTGGTGGCCTCTTGGCAGCGTGTTCTTGTATTTGCACTTGTTTTATGACGCGCGTTTTACGAATATTGGTCTACATCCGGAGTACAACATTACTCCCCTTTTACCCTATATGGTGTCCAAAGTTATCTGCTCCGTTATTAGTGGAGCTACAAAGTTGGTTAAATAAGAAAATTAGTGGCATTTTTGATTTTCATTAAAATGGTGAAAACAGAAAAACAATTAAACCTCGGGTTTCCGAAATATAATTTTTTTTAAGTACAAACGGTTTTTTACAGAAAGTTTAATTGCTTATAAATTGTTTATTTTTAAGGGTAGGGTAGTTATGCAATATAATTTTTTGTTTTAATCTAAATTATCTTTTAAAATATGTATGTTATTTTTGTAAAAATTTCATACATTTTAATTTGACCGACTTTGTAGACCTAATAATAACATCGGATTTTGTTACCTAATTTAAAAAAAAGTTTTTTCAAGAATAATTTTTGCTTGGAAAAGTACTCAACATAGCTCTGCTTAGGTATTCAAGTTTTAAATGTTAGGTTAAGGTTTAGTTTTAAAAGCATGTATCCTTTTTTATTTTAAGTTTAAGAAAAAATAACATGAACATGTTATATTTTTACTTTTATGCAAATATATCGTTATTTAAATCCATTGTTTTTTATTAAAAACTATTTTTTTATTAAGTTTTGTTTTGTAAAATCCACAAATATAAATATTTTATAATATGTTATGTGAGTTTAAGAAAATATATATTGTTATTACAACTAAAAAGTTATTAAAAGTTACATCCATTACATTATTTTGAACAATTTTTACACCAAAAAAATATCCAGTTTTATGGAATAATTGAGGTAAAATATAGTGTATGTAACCTGAATGTAACTAAAAATCTTCCAAAGTTACGTAAACCGCCAAAATTGTATAGTGCATATACACTGTTCAAAATTTCATGACCATTTTAACACCAAATTAACACCATACATGGTCTATATCGATACAAACCAAAATGGTGTTAAATATGGTTCGTTGATCCGGTGTAAATTCAAATACTAAAATGGTGTTAATTTAACTTTCACACAGTATTAAAATAAATTTTACCTGGTGTAAATTGAACTCCTTTTCAGTGTTAAATATTATGTGTTTGTGCTCAAATTAAATCATACTACACAGAAAAAACGAAAAAAAGGAAACAGGAAGTTCCTTGACGCATTACTAGTATATTACCTGTGGTATTATTCCAGAAAATGGAACCTTCAACTCGCTAGAGATAATGTTTTTAGTGCGTTCAACTTAAAATACTACAAGTATTGACAGCTGTTTCCACCTATTTAAGGTCTCTTTAGTATCGAACAACTTGTAGTGTCACACCAAAGCAAAGGACTACCTGAGTTTATATATTCTTCATGTAAGTCAACAGAGGCGAGATTTAAGAACATCACGTGATCCACACCGCCTTTGCAGCGATCGGTACACATTTTCAACCATAATTCATGGTGTTATATTAACACCACTTGGTGTTGGATTTTGACACCATTTTAAGATTACTTTTTACACCACAGATATTTTAAACAGTGTATAAATAAATAGAAAAAAAAAATGTAAACTAGGGACATGTATGGACCGTGTGGTGGCCTCTTGGCAGCGCGTTCCTGAATCTGCACTTGTTTTATGACGCGCGTTTTACGAATGTTGTTATAACTTTGGTGCAAGCACCTATCATACCGACGGCAAGCGATTTGCTTTATTTATTTGGTCTACATCCGGAGTATAACATTACCCCCCTTTTACCCTATATGGTGTCCAAACTTATCTGCTCCGTTATTATTGGAGCTACAAAGTTGGATAAATAAGAAAATTATGGCATTTTTTATTTTCATTAAAATGGTGAAAAGAGAAAAACAATTAATTTTTTTTTAAGTAATAACGGTTTTTTTCAAAAGAGTTTTATTGCTTATAAATTGTTTATTTTCAAGTTTAGGGTAGTTATCGAGGTAGTTATGCAATATAATTTTTAGTTTTAATTTAAATTATCTTTTAAAATGTGAGAAAAAAAATATTTTTGTGAAAATTTCAGAAATTTTAATTTGACTGACACCGGATTTTGTTACCTAATTTAAAAAAAAATTAAAGTTTATTTAAGAATAATTTGTGCTCGACATAGCTCTGCTTAGGTATACAAGTTTTAAATGTTAGGTTAAGGTTTAGTTTTAAAAGCATGTATCCTTTTTTTATTTTAACTATTATTCAAATTTTTGTTGAGAAAAAATAACATGAACTATAAACATGTTATATTTTTACTTTTATGCAAATAAATCGTTATTTAAATCCATTGTTTTTTATTAAATATTTGATAATACTATGTTTTTGCTAAATTTTGTTTTGTAAAATCCACAAATATAAATATTTTATAAAATGTAATGTGAGTTTAAGAAAATGTATAAAATATATATTGTTATTACAACCAAAAAGTTATTAAAAGTTATATCCATTACATTATTTTGTACAATTTTTACACCAAAAAAATATCCAAATTTGGGGAATAATTGAGGTAAAATATAGTGTATGTAACCTGAATGTAACTAAAAATCTCTTAAAGTTACGTAAACCGCCAAAATTGTATAGTGCATATAAATGCATTTTTTAACGTGGCACATGATTTGACCGTTATTTTATATTTCGTTTATATTTTTTAATATTGTAATCAGCATGCATGCATATTTTTTTAATTTTCCTCTTATGCGAAAAAACTGGTCAGAAAGCATTTTCGTCATTTCACTGAGATTATTAACCTTGACGAAGACAGAAGACGAACGCCAAAATGTTGGAATAAAAATGTTTTTCAAGCACTTGGCGTTGTTTTTTGCAAATATGGAGTTTTATGTAAATAATTTATGGTTTTTATAATGCATATTTTTACGACCTTAGTAGTCATATACCAAAATGACAGATACTGAAGAAAAAGTCAAAATGAAAAATTTATGCATACCTATTTTAATGTTTTTTAATGCTCACTTTTTACGACCTTAGTAGTCACATACCAAAATGACAGATGCTGAAGAAAAAGTCAAAATGAAAAAAAGAAAAGAAATCCAGAAGAAGGAACTTCCAAATTGGAAGTACATTACACATTCAAGGCACGAATACTAAAAAAACAACAACGAACGCCGACTTAAAAAAATTTACATTTTTATAAACAATATATTTATTTATTTAATTATGTATTGCTTAACAGAACATGTTTAATTAGAGGACAAAATAGTATAACAAACTAGAGAATTTTAAAAATAAAGTAAATTATAATTATTAAATGTATCATCACTGAATCAATGAAGTATTTACAGATTCTTTGAATTGGGGAATTATACTAAAATTGATTTTAGGTGTTGTATATTTACACCTATAGGTAAAAAAAGTGAACCTATTATCAACATTACACTCAAATCACGAACAGTACAGCACTTCTCCAAAGCAGCCGTCAAGCATATAATTAAACTCATTACTATAAGTGAAGTTTTTAAAGTGTTCGACACAACTTTACATTTAAATACAGTGACCCATTTGTTTGCAGCTCACCCCTGTAAAATCTTTATTTATTTTGCTATTTTAACCGCACAAAATGTGCAAGCTGAAACTTAATATACAGTGTGACCCATTTGTTTGCGACTCACCCCTGTAAAATCTTTACTTATTTATTGTGCGATTTTAACTGGATTTGTTTTAAAGTGTAGATCTTGATAAACTGTATTTTTTAGCAAAAAACGCCATATTTGTAAAAAATACGAGGCCTACCATGTCAGTTTTTAAGAATTCATGTTAGCGATTTTTTGAAACAAAATCTAATAACGGCACTGGATTTACCACCCCTCAAAACGACCCTTTACTAAATTTTATTGAAAAATTCTGAGTAGACAAATGCACAAAAAAATTTATTATATCAAGTTATTCATGAAAAAAAATTGAAATAAAATTAAACTTATAGTAATAGTATCATGTTACTGATATGGAAAAATTTTTGTAGTTATTATTGTGCATTTTTTTAATTAAATTTTTTCAATAAAATTCAGTATAGGGTCATTTTGAGGGGTGGCAAATCCAGTGCCGTGATTAGATTTACTGACATGGGAGGCATTGTATTTTGTAAAAAAAATATGGCGTTTTTTGATCAAAAAATACAGTTTATCAAGATCTATACTTAAAAACAAATCCAGTTAAAATCGCACAATAAATAAGTAAAGATTTTACAGGGGTGAGTCGCAAACAAATGGGTCACACTGTATATTAAGTTTCAGCTTGCACATTTTACACCTATTTTCAATATGATTTAGGTTAGCTTAAAGTAACATACAGTCATTGATACCACCGATCCTAAAAAAATATTTTCAAATCATCAGCAAATGAACAGTAAAAATAGGAACGGATCCAGGTTGGACCTTTGGGGTACTCCAGATGTAAGAGTACATTTTAAATAATTAAACCTTAGTTAGTTGCATTCCTTGTTCAAAAAAGTCTTAAACCTCATTGTTAATATAGTAGGTACTATTTTAGAGTATATTAGAGTTATTTATTTAATATTTTTGAATATTTGTATAAGTGTAAGTACTGTTATTATATTACTAGTGTTATGTTGTAACTAGTTAATTAGGGTCAATAAAAAATTATAATTATTATTATGGATAATAATAATAATAATTTTAAAATAGACTTTTATGTTTATATTTGAAATATAATAATAAATTTAATAAAATTTGTAAATAAGTAAATTTTAACAATTTTTTAATATTTGATGTAAAATTTATTTTTTTAAATTTAAAAACATAATATTTTTATAAAATAGGATAGGTATTTTTGATAAATCAACATTGTTATAAATACTAAAGACTTATTTTAAATCACGTTTACTAAATTATTCACAATTTATTTTAAACTCAAAAGGTTTAAACATAATTAAAATTCACCAACTGAATCTGAATTAAAACTTAAGTAAAAACAAACTTGCTTTAATTAACTCCAAAACTACTCCACTGCATTGAAACTAATGTATTTTAATAAGGCCCCATAAATGTTTTGAATACAAAACCATTTAGCTGGTAATTGGGTTAAAAGTTAATTTTACATCATTTTAAATCTGCTTTAGTTTTAACTAATGCATTGGCAATCTAACATATTATGCAATTCCTTATTAGATCAGTCTTGTAATTAATTATGTTAAGAATATAATTAATTTTGCTCATTGCCAAGGTTAATTACAATTTAATTAATTTATTACTAATTAAAAGAAATTTATTAAATTACATTAAATACATTACATACAAAATGTAGGTATGCATTTCTGTATGAATAAAAAAATCGTATAGCAGAAAAACATATAATTATGTATGTTCCATAACGAGTTTAAATATTTAATGTTATTTACTTAAATAAAAGTCAAATCACGTATTTTTTAGGCATAGAAACTAACCATTGATATTGATTGATATTATAAAATATTTTTTTTTTCAAGCGGCCATGATATACAACCTTATATGCATGTATAGAGATAGTTGAAGTGCGTCTTTTTTATTAGCGGCAGACAAAAAACTCAAAAAAGCCTAGCGATAGAAGTAAATCCATAGGTGACTCAATAGACGTCAAATAATAAAATTAATTTAGCATTTCATACTAAGCAATCACGATGTATTAATTATATTATTATAATCGCACGGAATATTTAGTGATTATTTATTAAATTTTAATTGAACGAAATAAAGAACAACTAGTTTATTAGTATAATATTATGATGATAGACGAGTCGCCAATGTCGGAATTTCAAACAAATGTCAGTTCGTCAAAATTAATTCAAGCGCATTATTTTGACAGAGCTGTGTTTATTTTTAGTTTTGGATATTTATCGGCATTGTAAGTAAGGGTTATAAGTTTTTTTAGTTTTTATCAATAATTTCTAATGCTTTTAGCCAAAATTTTATCCCACATGATTTAATTGAAGAGCTGCAGTGCGTGTAATTGTACATTTAATGTAAATTTTGCTTATTATATTTATATTACGCCCTTGAAAAAAAAATAGTATATGTTATTTGGAGTAGAAGCTCTTTTTGTACTTCGTACAGTTGCCTGCCTCAGCTACGCTTCGGCCGTCAATCTCTGTACTCACCACAAAAAGAGTCACTTCTACTCCTTATGACATAATCTACTATTATCTCTACCCGGTCTATAATTTTAACTTTATTGTTGTCAACATTCGATAAAGAAATACCTTGTTATGGCCTATAGGCCTATAGGCCGATAAATTTTTTTATAAAGCAAGTAATTAGTTCGATTTTTTCTCGCTAGGGGTATTGTTTTGACAAATAAATCCTTTTCTATGAAATTAACGTACTAAACTGGTTTAATTTGTTTATAATAAGCACTAATTTGTTTGTTTTACTGTTAATGTTTAATATTTTTCATTAAATTATTGTAAAATTAAATATGAATAATAAAACAAAAAGTGAGGTTAGGAAATCAAGAAAACGCACGATTCTTTTTTTACGATTTAAATTATGTTTAAGTTTTAATTTGCTTTCAGTTTTCAGTGAAATTAAATATTAAACACAGCTTAAACATTCCAAACTACCTATTTTTTAAATAAAAATCCAAACAAATTGAAATTAGATACCCACCTATTTATAAAACAATTAATTAAATTCAATGTAATAGCAAAAATCCATTTCTACTTAAATCATGTTGCTAGGTATTGTCAAAATATAACTGCTTCTAAAAGCAATAATAATTATTGTACATTTCATGTAATCTTTAGCTAATAAATAAATGAGATTCTAAAAAAGTGAGGTTAGGCCGCTTTGATGTTGAATTAAATTTACCTATATAAAGTGCTTTAAAGATAAAATGTTGTATGCCATTCGGCCAAGAAGTGCCTTTTTGTGCTTCGCTCAAACCTTGAGCTTAGCACAAAAAGCCTCACTTCTTAACCTAATGACATAAATAACTATTCTTTGTTAAAATAATTAAAAATCCTGGTTTTCTACAAAAAATTAAGGTAAAATTTAACAAAACAAAATTAACAAACTACAAAGTCATGTTAACAATCTGAAATTTATAACAATAATACGTACTCTCTAAAAATGATTAAGTCAAAAAAGACTAATTTAATAGTTATTAGCGGTATCCCAAAATTTAACAATCAATTTTTATGTAAAATTGTCCCCTGAATCCCAAAATACAGTCAAAAATTATGAAAGTCGAGTAGTTTTTAAGATATAGTCAATTCCATGGAAAATTGAGTATATCTTAAAAACTGTTGTACTTTTTTAACTTTTGTTGACATTTTCGGATTCAAGGGACAATTTTACATAAAAGTTGGCTGTTAAATTTTTGGATACCATGGTGTTCCATGGTTAACTATGGTTCAAGTGAAAAAGCCACTAATAACTATTAAATGAGTCATTTTTGACTAATTCATTTTTAGAGAGTATACGTACTCCTTTTTATATTGTAATAAATTTAATATAAAACTAAATTTAGTAACAACAATTTACTAAATATATCCAAGCCTACTTTATGACTAGTTGATAAAATTTGATGCATCGTTATTTAAACGACTATAAAGCTGCTGAAAGTGCATAACAGAAAATTAAATAATCGCGCCCGTTGGAGCGCTGAAGGTGAATTAATTATCGTGGCGCAAACAAAGTTTCACTGGAAGTACGCGATGTTTTAGGCCGATGCCTCGGAATAAATTAAACCTTATGGCATTTAAATTGAATCAAATTACGAAACAGAAGCGCTAAATTCGCAATGTGCAGTCTTACACGGGCAATAAATCGCGAATGGGAGCTATTGGAAAAGTGAAAACAATAGATCCTAAAGATATAATGGAATAGTGGCGGTATAAAGTATATAAGGTTAAAAATATTCTAAAAAATCATCAGTATAAACCTACATACATTTTTACAACATGTTCAAGTTCAGTGCAGTGCTCAGTTTGGTGGTGATTTGTGCCCAAGCGGGATACATTCCGGAGTATTCTGGCAACGAGTTGGGAGGCTATGGGGGCGAGGAAATCAGCTATGGGGGACACCATGTAGAAGAACACCATGAGGAGGAGTACCACGAACCAAAAAAATATCAGTTCAACTACGCCGTCCATGATCCTCACACCGGAGATGAGAAGTCGCAGTACGAAGAACGTGATGGTGATGTGGTTAAGGGACAGTACAGTCTTAGGGAAGCCGATGGTACCATGAGGATTGTGGAATACAAAGCCGACAAACACAATGGTTTCACTGCTGTGGTACATAAAGTAGGAGAGCCTAAGAAGCATGAGGAACAAGTCGTCTATGGAGGTCACGAAGGCTACGAGCATTATTAAATTGTGATATGGATTATTTTATAATAAATATTTAACTGTTATCGTTATTTTTCTTTCGATTATGTTGGCCCATGACCATTTAATCTAAGTATATAATAATAATAATAATTTATTTGCCCAACTAAGTAAAACTTAAAATATAAATTACCTAAATACCTACATACAATACATTTACCTAATAATAATAATTAAACTTTAACTAAACTAAAAAACTAAAAATAGGTTTTTGCCACCTCATGACTAATCGCATTTACAGAGTAAAACATATCACTGAATCGAGAATAAGATATTTTAAATAGACACAATGTATTGGCCGAATTAGTATGGCTATTAAAAATTTTAAATATAAATTTAAGACGAGAACAAACTCTTCTGCAATGAAAACTCCATATTAAAGCCATTTAATATGGTAATTTTAAGAATTTGTTCGAACATTTTAATTTTTATAGTTAAGATTACTTCTTCTTCAAATTTGTTTTGTCGTTTCGCTTATTAGTAAACTTTTTGGCCAATAGTAGATATTTCAGAGTAAATACAAATCTAAAACCAATGGAGCTTCAGTCAATAAAATTAGCTCGAATATTTGATTCGAATTTCGAATCAAATTATTTAATTCGTTTTGTCTTGAATTATTCGTTGTGTCAGTTTGTCAAATTTTCCTTTAAAAATAAAGATTTCTTCAACCGTTGAAATCTGATATATACCCCTTATGGGTACTTCACCCGAAATTATTGGAGCTGCGGCATCGGCACCCTCTAGTTTGCGAAATTTAGATTATAATAGTGTATTATGTATCAAGTTTGATAAACACCATTTTAGATACGAATTGTCTAGAAAAGTTTATAAACGAGTTGCATACTATGCTACGACAAATACATATTATTATTTAAAATTAAATATTTGTATAGAGCGACATCTATAAAGCAATACAGTAACCAACTTAGGAATAAATGTTACCGTCAAATGTAAAAATTTTATGTTTTATAAATTGAAATGTATCCCTTGAAAATGGTTTATCAAAGTGAAAGTGAAAAATAGTATATTATGTATCAAGTTTGATAAACGCCATTTTATACACGAATTTAGATTAGGCACAAGCGAGCTTGCGAGCGAGTGCTTAAATTAATGAGTGTATAGAAAAGTTTATAAACGAGGTGCATGCATACTATACTTTTTCTACGACAAATACCTACTTATAATTATCTTAAAATAATTTAAATCAAATATTTGTATAGAGCGCCAACTATGAAACAATAGGGTAATCTTTGTCACCGTCAAATGTCACATTTTTATATTTTATAAAAACAGATTATAAACGTTATAAATCGAAATGTATTCCTTGAAAATGGACAGTTTTTCACAGTAAAAGTAAAAAAAAATGTTTTATTCGTTGTGTCAGTTTGTCAAATTTCAGATTTCTTCAACCGTTTAAATCTGATATATACCCCTTATGGGTACTTCACCCGAAATTATTGGAGCTGCGGCTTTGGCGCCCTCTAGTTTGCGAAATTTAGATTATAATAGTGTATTATGTATCAAGTTTGATAAACACCATTTTAGATACGAATTGTCTAGAAAAGTTTATAAACGAGTTGCATACTATGCTACGACAAATACATATTATTATTTAAAATTAAATATTTGTATAGAGCGACATCTATAAAGCAATACAGTAACCAACTTAGGAATAAATGTTACCGTCAAATGTAAAAATTTTATGTTTTATAAATTGAAATGTATCCCTGGAAAATGGTTTATCAAAGTGAAAGTGAAAAATAGTATATTATGTATCAAGTTTGATAAACGCCATTTTATACACGAATTTAGATTAGGCACAAGCGAGCTTGCGAGCGAGTGCTTAAATTAATGAGTGTATAGAAAAGTTTATAAACGAACTATACTTTTTCTACGACAAATACCTACTTATAATTATCTTAAAATGATTTAAATCAAATATTTGTATAGAGCGCCCACTATGAAACAATAGGGTAATCTTTGTCACCGTCAAATGTCACATTTTTATATTTTATAAAAACAGATTATAAACGTTATAAATCGAAATGTATTCCTTGAAAATGGACAGTTTTTCACAGTAAAAGTAAAAAAAAATGTTTTATTCGTTGTGTCAGTTTGTCAAATTTCAGATTTCTTCAACCGTTTAAATCTGATATATACCCCTTATGGGTACTTCACCCGAAATTATTGGAGCTGCGGCTTTGGCGCCCTCTAGTTTGCGAAATTTAGATTATAATAGTGTATTATGTATCAAGTTTGATAAACACCATTTTAGATACGAATTGTCTAGAAAAGTTTATAAACGAGTTGCATACTATGCTACGACAAATACATATTATTATTTAAAATTAAATATTTGTATAGAGCGACATCTATAAAGCAATACAGTAACCAACTTAGGAATAAATGTTACCGTCAAATGTAAAAATTTTATGTTTTATAAATTGAAATGTATCCCTGGAAAATGGTTTATCAAAGTGAAAGTGAAAAATAGTATATTATGTATCAAGTTTGATAAACGCCATTTTATACACGAATTTAGATTAGGCACAAGCGAGCTTGCGAGCGAGTGCTTAAATTAATGAGTGTATAGAAAAGTTTATAAACGAACTATACTTTTTCTACGACAAATACCTACTTATAATTATCTTAAAATGATTTAAATCAAATATTTGTATAGAGCGCCAACTATGAAACAATAGGGTAATCTTTGTCACCGTCAAATGTCACATTTTTATATTTTATAAAAACAGATTATAAACGTTATAAATCGAAATGTATTCCTTGAAAATGGACAGTTTTTCACAGTAAAAGTAAAAAAAAAATGTTTTATGAGCACTTTACAGTGTAGTCCGAGCCCGAATTTGAAGTTATAGTTTACTGCCGGCGAAATTAAAAGGTCAGTGCAATGTTCAAATATTGGCGTTGAGAAACTATTTAATACCTTTATACCTATTTTTGTATTGGGATAATACAATAATTTTCACATTTAGTATTATTTTACAAGAAAGGCACTTTATTTTAACGATTGTATGACATTTGACAACTGTTAACTAAATTAATACTAACTTCAGCCCGTGACTAAAAACCTGTTGCCAACTTCAGCCCGTCACTAAAACGCCATAAAGTCACAACTTATCAATGTGTATTTAAAAGGTCACTTATTGTCATGGAAACATGTACAATAATGGGCATTTTAAAGGTGGGAGTAGAAAAAATAATTTCTACAATTTAGTTTAATTTTAAAAGACGGGCACTTTACTTTGAGGATTGTTGCCAAAAATAAACTACTTTAGCCTGTGAGTAAAAAGCCCTAAAGGCACTGCTGTTAACTTCATCTCGTGACTAAAACTCCATTACTTACCTTTTTGTAGGTTTTTTTGGTAGGTAATCAATAAAAATACTGCCTTACAATAATTGATTTATTTATTTTGATATATTTACAGTTTAAACTTACAATGTAAAGATTCAGTATACAATACTGATTTTAAGAAAAACAAGTATTAAAAGAAGTTTTGTTTGTTTTAATAATACTTATTGTACAATTTAATTAATAAATCATTGGATTTGTGTCGACTGGGTGCGATAAAAAGAAATATTTATTTGCAACAAACAACAATAATTTTTATGTGTATTATAACTTACGACTCAGAATTCTAGATCTTTAAAAATTAACAACGTCTACAAAATGATAGACTGTTAAAAAATTTTGATTGTGTTTGAAATTAATTTATGTTTTTAAAATTCTCAGTCTTAAATTATTTAGCTGTGTTAAGAGAGTAAGCAGAAATTTAATGTTATAAGATTTGATAATAACAAAATTTAATTTAAAACGCATCCAATTTCAATAGCATAAAATTTTAAAATATGTGCACAAACAAGGCAATAACTATTAATAAATATTATAATTTAGTTAAAATTAGGTAATGGTCAAAAAACATCAAAAATCACCCTATTCAGATATAACACTTTTGTAGTATTTGACACAGGGTGGCCAACAACTTTTCTAGGACATGTTTAACTGTTTGAGTTTGAGAGAGTAATAAAAAGTGCCTTATTAATCGGAGTTCGATACATACATGAAAAGTTTCCACCCCAGTTTTACTTGTTACGTAAAAATAAATATTTTAAATTTAAGGGGGAACAATTTATTTTCATATTTTTAACCCCACATCAACCCCTAAGCGAGGGTGATGGTTACCCCTACAATTTTTAAAGGTAATTTTGAAAGCCTTTTAAATCCTTTTATTTTGGTGTATTAGTTTTTAAAATCTTTTCGAGATATTTGAGAAAAACTTTATTTATTAATTTATTTTTATTTTAAATATAAATTTTGCATAAAAGCAATAATTTTGTTTAAAAATATGCTTTTATAAGTAAGTGACTTATATAATTACTTACGGGTATACTTTTGGTTAAATTAGGACAAAAAATATATACAGGGTGTCCCATAATTAGCGTGCAATACTTAAACAGCAGATTCTACGTACAAAAATAAGAAAAAAATTTTCTATAAACATAGGCCGAGAAATGCTTTCTAAGGGAACTACAGCCCCTAAATGAGGAACCCCTGAAGATGGTTTTTATTTAATATTTCCAAAACTGTTCAAGGTAGAAAAGTAAAATTTTGGGAATTAATCAAACGTTTTATGACCAATAAGATGTAATATTAACAATTCAAAATTTCCATGAGGGGTGGGTCAGATAGATAGGGAATAGGGGTTAAAACCACCCTAACTTTTTGTACGTGCCTCGTGCTAGGATTTGATGTCAGATTATGAAATTTCGGAATTTTACACACAAAAAACGTTCTCTTGTTAAACTTTGATATTGTCCACTGTTTTCGCTTATAATCCATTTAAAAATTACCTTACATAGCATAAAACATCATAATGAATTCACAAGAGAGAAAAATTCAGAGTAGGCCATGGAACACAGCTGCCATCTTTAGGAAAAATTATTTAAGACAGGTGACAGTTTCATGTAATATGTGACAGGGTGTTTAAAAATTGTCCATGGCCATGTTTAAAAATTGTCCATGGCCTACGCTGAATCTTTTTCTCTAGTTGTGATTTCATTATGATTTTTTATACTATGTAAGGTAATTTTTAAATCGATTTTAAGCGAAAACGGAGCAGGCTATCGAAGTTCATCAAGAGGACCTTTTTTATGTGTAAAACTTTATGATCTGATATCAAATCACAGCACAAGATACGTACAAAAAAGTTAGGGTAGTTTTACCCCCACTCCCTTTCTATCTGACCCACTCCTTATGAAAATTTTGAATTTGTTATTATTCCAACTTATTGGCTATAAAAAGTTTGATTATATTCCAAAATTTCACTTCTTCTATCTTAAACAGTTTTGGAGATATTAAATAAAAACCATCTTCAGGGGCTCCTCTTTCGGGCCCTTGGAAATCATTTCTCGACCTATTTTTATAGGAACTTTTTTTCTTATTTTTGTACGTAGAATCTGCTGTTAAAGTATTGCACGCTAATTATGGGACACCCTGTAAACACTCTCTAAAAATTAATTAGTCAAAAATGACTAGTAAGTTATTAGTGGCTGCTTTTTCACTTATACCATGGTTATCCACGGGATAACATGTTATCCCCAACATTTAAAAGCCAATTTTTATATAAAATGGTCTCCTGAATCCGAAAATACCATCAAAAATTATGAAAGTAGAGCAATTTTTGAGATAAAATCAATTTCTTATTGGAAAATTGACTATATCTCAAACACTTTTCTACTTTTATAATTTTTGACGAAATTTTGGAATTCAGGGGACAATTTTACATGAAAATTGACTGCTAAATGTATGGGATACGAATTTCTATTGACGACAATTATTAGTGACTGCTTTTTTGCTATTACAATTAGTTATTTTTGACTAATTTATTTTGCATGTCAAAAAAAACTTATAAATTCTTCGAAAACAAAGGTGGTCATTTTTTGAATCAGCGCACCCAAATTAGCCCAGAGAAGTTGTTGGCATCCCTGTGGCAAACAAAAAATTTCATTTTGTCGACTAGTGTAATCTAAGTGATTTTGTATGTTTTAACAAACAAGATTGTCTTATAAAGGAACAATATTAACAAGGAACAAATAAACTTTAAAAGCTTCCAAACGAAACAAATTTGCTACTCTATATCACGTGTGTTCTGAGGCCATCATAACAGGCGATTGCCGCCTAGGAAAGCGTTTCTGGTACGGCTCCCAGTCGGCCTTGGACAACTATAATAATGATAATAATAATAATATTAAGTAATGTTATTACAAGTAATTTATGTTAATACAACATAATATTTTATACAATACTATTGTTATAACAGACAAACGCCCTGAAATTAATGAGATTTTCTGTACTACCACTAGAATTGAAAAATATATAATAAAATGACCTTGTGACAGGCAAGCTAACTGATTTGGTGGTACAAAGAAATTAAATTTTTCATTATTTTTTTGTTAAATATTTTCCGAACCAATCATTCGATTTTGATGATCTTTTTTTGGATTGTGTAACCACTCTTAGAGAATTTTATTATCACTTCAGTTCTTTTATAAATCTTTGTTTCTTTTATATACTTATGGAGTGTTATACTGTCCTTTCAGGCTAAGTTGAGCGGTCTAAGGAATGTCACCCCGTCCATCATCTCTATGTTCAGGCACAATTAAATACATGTATTTAGGTAGCCGCTCTGTACGAACAAACGGCAAGCCTTGGCACTGATAAATCATCTTCTTGTTACCAAAATCTCGCGATGATTCGATATTTAATTTAATCAACGGCATGTGACCCCACCAAAGCGCTCAACTTAGCCTGAACGGACTGTACTCATACTTGATTTTATTTAGGACATTTCAAACAAAATGTCAATATTATTTAACTTAAGGTTTAACACATTTAACAATTAACATAATTATAGTATATTCTGTATCAAGTTTAATAAACGATATTTTAATTTAGCACGAGCGAAGCTTGCGAGCGAGTGTTTAATAAAAACGAGTGTCTAGAGAAGTTAAACAAGTTACATACTATACTTTATCTACGACGAACACAAAATAGAATTTAAAGCCAATTTTATTTCTTAAAAATCTGTCAACTGTCACCCAAATTTAACCTCACTTTTTCCAAATGTATAATAAAGCTAACTTCAGCCCGTGACTAAAAAGCTTAATAGCCACTGTTGCCAACTTTAGCCCGTGACTAAAACGCAATAAAATCACATCTCGTCAATGTGGGAGTAGATAAACAAAGTTATCTATTGTATTTACGCAACACAGTCAATAATACTTAGTCTTTTCTCCTCTTGTACGAATTACAGCCTATTTGAGGCGTTTTCTGCAAAAGCGGCTAAACTGAAAAAAAAATAATTTATTGTTTTTATCTTAAAATATTTCTATTATGCGCTTAATATAAAGAGTAGTTACTACTCTTTATATTAAAACAATAATAAAGTGTTCACTCGATAAGCGCATAAAAGGAATATTTTAAGATAAAAACAAAAAATGATTTTTTGCAGTAAATGCCTCATTCCATCTTGGTCAATACTCATGTTGATTAATGGCAGTGGCGGCTGGTGGATTTTGGGCACACAAATTTTAAGTATTACATATTTTATACCATTTCTATTTTTTTTTTAATTTAGTAAAAGAAATAATAAAAATTTAAAATGGTATAAAACCTGTAATTCTTAAAATTTTTTAATAAGCTTTTTTCGCAACATTCAATTTAAATTCTGCTTACGCAGAACTTGTCTATATAATGTCATTGTAAACTCATATAAATTTGATGTGGGTTCCATGTCTAATAAATGAGATATGGGTGTGCCCAAAATCCACCAGCCGCCACTGATTAATGGGTTGACGAGGAAGTTCTCTTAACAGTTTTCCATAATATCCCAGATATGTTCTATTGGATTAAGATCCAGACTTCTGGCTGGCCAACGCATTGTGGGAATATTAAACTCGACAAAAGGTGCAAAAGGCATTACGATAGGTTGCCGTGATGCCTCTCCACACCATACTAGAACCTCCACCAAACATGACTGTTTGAATAATGCAACAACAATGCAACAACGCTGGATTCAAGATATAGTCAATTGATGGACACCAAGACGTTGAGCAATACTTCTGACATTCATTATAAAATATTAACATTTCGTTTAAAATGTTATAATTTTGACAAGACGCAACAGCCTGTTTTTTTAAGTGTATAAAAAGGTAAATAAAACATGCAGTTTTATTAAATTGTGTATCTCCTTTAATCAAAGAGATAAAAAAGTGAATCCAAAAAGAGGATAAATAAGGCCATAGTTAAATCTTTTTAGGATTTGCTATTACTGCCACTTTTATCCACAGGGTGTTTCAAAATTAAGTATCAGTATAAAACCATGCATATAAAAGAAACAAAGATTTATAAAAGAACTAAAAACATAACAACATTCTCTAAGAGTCGTTACACAATCCAAAAAAAAAATAAATAAAATCGAATGATTGGTCCTGAAAATATTTAACAACAAAATAATGATAAATTTATGGTAATGCGTTAATTTCTATCGCAAAAGTATTTTAAAAATATTATATAAAAAAATTGCTTTACCTGTCAGTGGGTCACGATGACGTCGGGCGCCGATTTGGTCGTCTGCACGCTGTACGGCCTCTGACGCGGGTCGGCGTCATACTTTTTGTTGCCTTTGTGGTTGTGGTTGTGCTGGTTGTGCGGCTGCACCTCGATCTTCGCTTCCGCTTTGAACTTTGTGTCCTTTTTGTAGCCGAACGTGCTGAATGGGGCGGGCGGCGAGTTGTGGATGCTGTGGCTCGGAGTGCTGTTACCCGAGCTATAACTAAAAGAAAAATAACTAAGTATCTTTAGTAATCCCAAGTATTTACAAGGATTCATAAAAACAAAACTAATAATTCACATAACCAGTCACTGGTAGGGCTGGATTAATGCAAAAGGGGGCTAAACAATGTAGGGGACCCTTAAGGTTCTTTATTAAAAGAAAAATGTAATGTTTAAATGTAAAGTATTAAAAATAATAATGGATCTTTATTTAAAATTTATTCAATAATTGGAAAAGAAAAATACCACCAAAGATGCAAAATTGCTAAAACAATCATTTTAAATTTTGAAAACTTATGTATAAATAAAAAAATATTATAAGTGTATCAAAAACAATAAATTTTAATTTCATTTTATTTATTTTATCTTCTCCAAAAACTGGTACTACCAATTTAGTCGAAAAAAGTATGGAATATTTTTTTTAATTTGTATTATTTTAAATTAACGTTGTCCATAATCTATTCATAATCTAAGCAAGTTAATTTAGTGTAAAACTAGTCAATTAACAAATATTTCCTTTATACACTGTTTAATATATCTGTGGTGTAAAGAGTACTCTTAAAATGGTGTCAAAATCCAACACCAAGTGGTGTTTATCTAAAAATATTTGAGAAGTGCACCTACACAGAAAAAAAGGAATAATTCATTTAACTATATTAATTTAGTTGACCCATAAGTATTTATTTTTTTATTTTTACTGTGGGAAGGTTAATATAAACAAAGATTAGTCTGAGGGTACCAGTTAGTAATTTTTTTTTAATTGGTTAAATTAACCCAGAAAACTTTAGTGAAACCAACCCGCTGTATGGTTCAGTTTACTAAATATGTTGTTTGTAAAATAAGAGTTACTTCAACCTAAAGCACTCTGTTAAAACGATTAAAACAATTTGCCGTGCATTTCCGGTTGCATAGTGTGTACCGATTGCGGCAAAGGCGGTGTGGATCACGTGATGTTCTTAAATCTCGCCTCTGTTGACTTACATGAAGAGTATATAAGCTCAGGTAGTCCTTTGCTTTGGTGTGACACTACAAGTTGTTCGATACTAAAGAGACCTTATAAATAGGTGGAAACAGCTGTCAATACTTGAAGTATTTTAAGTTAGTGGAACGAACTAAAAACATTATCTCTAGCGAGTTGAAGGTTTAATTTTCTGGAATAAAACTACCACTGGTAAAATACTAGTAATGCGCCAAGGAACTTCCTGTTTCCTTTTTTTTCCTTTTTTCTGTGAAGTATGATTTAATTTGATCAAAAACACATAATATTTAACACTGAAAAACAGTTTAATTTACACCAGGTAAAATTTATTTTAATACTGTGTGAAAGTTAAATTAACACTATTTTAGTATTTGAATTTACACCGGACCAACGAACCATATTTAACACCATTTTGGTTTGTATCGATATAGACCATGTATGGGGCAATAGCTTCCAAAGCCCCCACCCCTTAATCCAGGGCTGGCCACTGGCTCCCTCGTAGCAGCGGCGTAACTAGAAAAAGTGCCGCCCGGGGCAGCAGTGGCTGTCGCCCTCATGTTTTTTTTTGGCGGGGGAAGAGAGGTTAGGTTAGGAGTCAGTTTTGAGGACCGTACGCAAAATTAAAAATATATAATTATATATATAACATATATATATACCTATAACATAAAATTGTAATATTTTAAGAATTAAAAACAAACAAAAATTCTTAGACCTAGGTAAAGAAAAACAACAAATAAAATGTGCTTTAACATAATTTATATGAAAAAAACAAAGAGATAAATTCTCAACCCTATGTAAAAGTACCTACAAAAAAAAATTAAACCTGAGTAAAAAATAAATAAAAATGTTTAAATATTTTGGGAGTAATTGTATAAATCTCAAATCTATTGGAATTTGAATTATATTATTTCGAAAGAGAATATTTAATTATCAAATATTTTTTTTATTTTTATATTCTGTCTTTTTTTTCGCATTTTCTCACGATTTTTGCCGCCCCAAGAAGTGCCGCCCGGGGCAGACCGCCACCCCCCGCCCCCCCCTAGTTACGCTACTGCCTCGTAGACAGATCTAAATCCCATCGAAAGGTAAAATTTGGTTAGATTGTTATTATTATGTTATAATTAAACTAATAATTTAAATTTTAGTAACAGTGATTGTTGCCAACAATATATTTTTAATAAAAAATGTTGAAAACCACTTTCCCAGATAATATATAAATTTATCAATCAACATCCATCACAGCCAGTTTTACACTTGTAGTATGAGTAATTGAATTCACATCTTCGTGATTCTTACAGCGTTCATACAAAACCAGTGTGGGGCTCACTTTTGGAGAAAATTGAATTTTACATACTTAAGATCTTTTTGATCATTTATAATGCATTTGAAACTCAATTTATTATGCATAGTTTTCTATGCGACGACCGTCTGCACCGTTCACAAAAAATAACAGTTTTTTGTTAATAAAGCATACGCTAAATCAGGAGTTCTCAAAGTCCTCCAGTAAGTAAAATTAATTTACACTTGCAAAAACTGTTTTAAATTTTGAAATGAAATTTTATTTTATTTATTTCTTGTTCTCCAAAAGTTGGTACATACCCTCATAAATAAGTATTTTTTAAAAACAATGATATTATTTAATTTATGCATTTTAATAGCTTAACTTATTACCTCCAATCAACATTTTACATTAATATTTGTTTTAAAGTAAGAGTAGTTTCTTATGTTATCAGCGATTATAAAAGAGGTAGTAATTAAAAAATATTTAATTTTTTTTATTTTAACTAGGTACGGGCCCCTCTGAATGACAAGGCCTGGAGCTATAGCCCCCAAAACCCTCCTTAATTTAGGGCTGCTGAATGATACACAAAATTTCACCCTTAAGTCACAATTTTATTTTGGTACAAAGTGACAAATAATAAATTTTTACGGCCTAAGCCATAAATAACCTATCTCGAATGGTCTAAATTAATTTTAAGTGCCCAGGTCAATCACTTTAGTTACAAGAATAAAGTTTAAATTATAGAGATAAAATTAAAATTAATTATACAAATTTTTCCGCAAGTTCCCTAACTTTTGAAGAGCAGTTTATATATCAAAAGTTTTGAATATTAAGTGTTACTTTTGAAATATCGAAAATATAAAAAATGATTTTAATAAAAATTGTTTAATGGTTTATTTCAAATTTTGAGGTGACATTACCTACTTAAATAAATAAATACGTAGCCCCCCAACGGGCCAACTTTTTTTAATAGTAACCCTCTTTTTTACACATAATTTAAAAGACGGTTTTTTCTGAGTACAACAGTATATTAAAATTAGTACATAGGGATGTTTGAGCGAAATGTCGTATAGAATTAAAAAAACCTTTATCTAAAATAATGCATAAAAACGGCAATGCAGTGGCCTATACGATTTTCAAATTCTTGTTTTACATTTTTGCATCCAAACGAGGGGTAAACCCTCGGGTAAACCACTTTAAAATCTTGGAGACCAACGTTCAATGTTAGTGGACGTTGTGTTGAGATTTTTTTCCTTATCAGTCGTTATCAATAAGGAAAACTTGTTTAATCAATGCTTATCAATAAGAAATTTCTCTTAGCGACGCGTTGCGCATGACTACCCTTGTTATTGTTATCCTTAGCCGTTAATTCGTAAGCGATTTTTAATTTAAAAAAATCATTGGTTTACCCTTCGCATCCAAACGTCTTGAACATTATGAATTTCATCAACTATTCTTTCTCTGAGAACCTGAAGATTGCCCGGTCTATTTTTGTACACCAAT
This sequence comes from Brassicogethes aeneus, assembly GCA_921294245.1. Classification (NCBI taxonomy): domain Eukaryota; kingdom Metazoa; phylum Arthropoda; class Insecta; order Coleoptera; family Nitidulidae; genus Brassicogethes; species Brassicogethes aeneus. Next base: position 13,608,351 of record OV121133.1, read on the forward strand.
AACTTTAAATGACCACTTAAAAAATCCAATCGTGTTAGGTCTGAAGACCTAGCAGGCCCTCGTCTTGCTGGAACCAAATGGTGTCGTCTACTTCATTATTTTCCCCAGGGTACAATGCCCTTACTGCTGTAACGATATCTGTCTGGAGGAGGTTCAAATATTGTTCTGCAGTTAAATTGCCATCAATAAAAAATAGTCCTTTTATTTGTTGGTCAATTATTCCTGCCCATACATTTATCTTTTGAGTGTGCTGTGTGTGCGTGTCTCCTCTTTCCAATGCGGGTTTTGGTGGGACCAGTAGCGGCAGTTATGATAGTTAACAAAACCGTTTAGCATGAATGTGGCCTCATCCAAAAATAAAAATTTTCTTGAGAAATTTAGATCCTGATTACAACGTTCCATCAAAATTTCACACAACTCAGCTTTACGATCAAAATCGACCTCACGCAACCCCCCGACAAGAAACTGTAGGTACTTCCTGGACAGACAGCATTGGCAGATTTTGGTCGACCTATTTTTCACAATTTTTTTTACAATTTTGCTTACGCATGATTGTGTCAAAGGCTCCTTTTCCAGATACGTGGCATTAAATAATGCACATACTTCTTGCTGTCCTTTTTCGGTCACTATATCCAACCAATATTAAAATTTTAATTCTTTATTTTTCAGTATGCATTGTTTTTTAAAAAGGTATCTATTTATTTTACTATTACTATATATGAAAATTGCACTGAATGTCGAATTAAAATTGAACTACAGGAAACAATGTAAAGCCTCAAAAAATACTATAACAAAAAACTTACAAATTTAAGTTTTTTAACGTTTATCGCTCAGCAAATTCTGATAAACAACTTATGATACTTTAAATTACGATATTTTAATAAGCAAACTATACAACTATGGAGTAAGGGGTTTACCACTGCAGTGGTTTCGATTCTACCTCTCGGGAAGATGTCAAAAAGTTGTTGTTGAACAAGATTCACAAGTATTTACTTTTTCATGCCAATATTTTAAGACAGGTATACCACAAGGTATTTTATTTATTTTTTATTTAAATGATTTAAAAGACTGCTTGATAAATGATACAGATGTTTTAATAAACTATGATGATGACAGCAATATATGTCATTACAGAAAGTAAAACCTTTGAAAGTTTGATGGAGAACGCAGATGGGGTGTTGGACAGTCTTGTACAGTGGTTTAACAAAAAAATATTAATCTTGAATACAGACAAGTCTAATTTTGTTATTTTATATATACAATAGTTAGGTACCTAAATGTACCTAAGCAATCTGTGATATACAATGAACTTGTGTCCTTTGTAAAAGACACAAAGTTTCTGGGTGTCTATATAAATAAAAATTTAAGTTGGCATAAACATGTTCAACAGATCTGTGATAAACTTATCAAAGTCTTATATAGTTTTAGAGTTTTGTATCAATATGTTAACCTCGACACTCTTAATGCAAATTTTAAGTCAATTTTGAGTTTTGGTATAATTTTTTGGGGAAGTAGCAGTGATATTAAAAATGTGTTCATCATTCAAAAAAGAACAGTTAGAAGAATGCTAGGCTTATCTTCAAGAACCTCATGTAGAGGTAAATTTAGACAACTGAAAATACTTACAGTTAGTGGCGTCTATACTTATCAATGTTTAATGTTTTTGTAAAGAACATCAGTTTGTTTGAAAAATTTAAAAAAGGAAAATATTGTGATACTCGTTCATGTGATTATATGTATCCTATTCATAGGCTTACAGCCACTGAAAAAAGTGTTTTTTATATGTGTATTAAACTGTTTAATAATTTACCCAGTAATATAAAGGCCCTAAGGTCTAAGGATTTTTTTTTAGAGTCTGAACCATATTGTTTAAATGAATATTTGTTAGTTGTTTAAATTTATTTCCTGTATGACACATATTTCTTGAATGTAAATTGTATACATTTGTATTATGAATTACCTTTGCTGAAATAAAGATTATTATTATTATTATTATTAATATTTTCGATATTGTAACAAAGTTACTTTTTCCCTATTCCCGGCCTGTCATAGAATCCAGATCTAAATGATTTAATTCACCCAAGTCATAAACGACCTCGGAATAGCCCATATGTAGCGCTACCACCGGAATGACCCGTATGGTAGTCAACAGCAAAAAGTAAAATCCTATTTCAGCGTTTTTTTACGAAACTCGACAACGAGAGCACCGTCCAACCATAAAATTTGCAACAAAGCTAACCTTAACGTGATTGGCCAATCCTGAAATCATATTTGAGAAGCGCGGGACAGCGAGTGAAGTGCCGACCGACCGTCCAACCGACCGACTTCAGCCAAAGATAACGTAAGTTGTTGTAACTAATATTCTATTTGTTTGTTTGTTTGTTTCAGAAACTCAACTTTTAATTTCGAATTATTTATTGTAAAGTCATATCATTTTATTTATAATTTTATTGTTTTGTACATACGAGGGCTTATTTCAATATATGTATTAACCGAACCACACCATTTATTCATAAATTCCCCGGAACCCTGGAATTTTATCTACACTGTTAACCCTAAAAGCTACCCTCGCATATAGTGGAACTACAACCACTTTAAACCCATTGAAGTTGGCGCCCGAGATTTTATTAGAAAGTCAGCAAGGTAAGTGACGCCAAGCTTAAAAAGGAAAGTTTTCCCCCGGGAAGTATACTGTTCAAAATTTTAGCTAATTTTTACCTAAAATATTAGACTATATAGGACCATTGATTTTTTAAGGCAAACTGCTTGAAATGAATTCAGAGGAATTATCCCCTTTTAAATTAGTGAATTCTTTAACTGATATTTTTAAAGAAAATAATACAATTAATTAAGAAAAATCACTTAGGTTTCAAAGTTGATACACCTTAGATCGTAAGGGATATTGCCTGAGAATAAAAGAATAAATTTTCTGTTTCTAAGGCGATTTGCTTAAATTTTTAGGTATATTTAGTTTTCAGGCAAATTATATATATTTTTAGTGAAAATCCTCTTATTTTTAACGGTAAATTTATCTAATTTTTTTAGATAATAGGTATACCCTAAAAAATTCTATTAAATTTCTAGTGAAATTTCACTAATTATCTAGTGAAGTTTTACTAATTTTCTAGTAAAATTCTACTATTTCATTAGACAAAAATATAAGGGGAACATGAATTGGCGGTGGGGGCATTTAGGAGAGAAGATATTTATAATGTTATTTTTATTCTCACGCATTGCTTTGGTAATATACTATTTTGGAAATATACTATTGTAAATGTTAAATATTATTGTAAAAAGTTACCGATAACCTAGTAGTGTTTATCCCTATATCGAGGGAATGTAAATGAGAAAAGAATGACATTATGAATCCCCCTTTTAAGTGCTTATGGGTAAAATAAAAAATACATTTATTTTAGTTAAATTGAAAATGTATATTAATAAATATGTATAAATAAAAAAATAAGTAACAAAAACGAATTACGTTTATTTTAATAATACCTAGCTAATTAATAAGTTTAATAATACTTATAGGTATACCTACTTTATAAGTTTAATAAAGTTTCTTTTGGCATAGGAATTTTCTTCCAAGTTAGGACTCCTTTATCTTTATGTCCTAGGCGAATTAACAACGGCGGTTCCGGTACTACAGGGTTAAAAATTAAATGGGGTCAATGGGAAATTTCATTTGGTTTGGATTACTTAACTATAGAACTACAAAATGTTCACTTATAGCAAAATAATTGTTAACTATGTTGTTATATCAATAGCACACAACGCGGTCTTTACGCTTTCGTTGATTTTGGCATTATGGTGGACAATATAGGCGCGAATATTTATCGTAAAACGTCGGTATTAGCGATCGTAGCCGATTGCAAGTAAGTCACTAATATTTAAAGGAATTTACCTTAATTAGTTCAATAATTTGCCATAATAATTTAGAAGAATTACCTAAATTAAAAGAAAAATTGTCGTACCTAAAAGTAATTGAGATTTTGACTAAATATTTAGGTAATCTGCCTTTCTTTTTAAATTTGACAAGTTTATTAAGTAAAGTATGAATATAATATATATTATATCTAGAAGTTAGTGAATACACCATAGAACTAAGGCATTAGTTTCTGCCTAATAAACGAGAAGGTCGTTTAAGGGGGGGTAAGGTATTTAATTTTTTTTGTTTTGCATTTTCGAAATTGAATCCGTAATATCTGAAGAATATTGTGTCAAAATTTCAAGTCAATTGGAGCAAAATTGACGAAGTTATGAGTATTTTTATACCTGCCGGATTTTTGTACCTATACCCGAACCGACCCGACCTGAAGCTGAACGACAAACCAAAGAAGGCAGGATTCGTCGTAGGCAGGAGCAAAAAGATGCATTAGACATCATCGATGATAGCAACATCCTCTATGGACCTGGCATTGATGACTTAGTGTAAGGTATGTCGATAAAATTCGCTTATAAACGGTTTAACTGGATTTTTTTGTGTTTAAAACTTTAAAGCGTTTTTCCCACATCTCACGTTTTCAAAGTCGGTGCTCCTGATAACTCCAAAACTACTGCACCGATCCTTTTGAAATTTTAAACACCATTTCTGTACATCATTTACGAGGTAACGCTGTCGAGTTTTTTTTTGTTCATAATTTTGATTTCGCAATAACAAATTAGCCGATTTTTTCCCACAAAATTGTGTTTTTCACTTCAAAGTGTTCGAAAAAATAAAAAAAATTGAAAAAAAAACTCAACAGCGTTACCTGGGGAAAACTATTATCTAACGAATGAACTTTGATTTTTTGATTTCAGATGATCCAGCACCAAGTTATGAGGGGCACCGCAATTCAACTTTTTTTCGAGACACGTCCGAACAATTGCTGCCATTGCCGTATTTTTTAATATTTCTTTGCACAAATTTAATGAAACATTCTTCGAATGTCATACTTCAATGTACCATTGGTTGAGTAAAGAAATTTTAACTGCGTCGTCAGAAAAAAATCACGATTAAATTGTGCCTGTCAACTATATTGCCTTATTTAACACACATAATAAATTCATGTCTTCTTGAAAGTTATTTTCCTGACCAATGGAAGGAATCCAGAGTAGTTCCATTGCCAAAGAAAACAGAAATAACGAATTTTAATGAGCTGCGTCCTATTTCCATTTTACCGGTACTTTCAAAAGTATTGGAAAAAATAATGAATATCCAAATTCGTAAACATCTAAATACATTTAATATACTACCGGTATTCCAATCAGGGTTTCGCCAAGGATACAGTTGCACAACTGCCCTCCTAGACGTAGTCGATGATATCATAAGAGATATTGATAAAGGTAAAACTGTTTGTCTAATTCTTCTGGATTACTCAAAGGCATTTGATACCATTAGCCATGAAATATTATATTCCATCTTGCATTATATTGTAATAATCTAATAAAAAGTTACTTAACTAACAGAGTCCAATATGTGCAAACTGACAAGGGTCAATCCAGAAAAACTCAAATAAAATGTGGTGTGCTGCAAGGGTCTATTCTGGGTCCATTACTTTTTAGTATATATACATGCGAATTAACTAAATGTTTAAAATTCTGCAAAGCATTTTTATACGCAGATGATACACAGTTAATGTATTCTTTCGAACCAGACAACTTATTGTTGGCTAACTCTCGCATAAATGACGACCTAAACGCATTAGTCAAACTATCCAACAATCACCAGTTATGTATAAATTCACTAAAATCCTCAGTTCTTATATTTGGTAGGCAAAAACAATTAATCTCAAACTCAATTAAAATACAAATCAATGGAAATGATCTGACAACCAGTAACCTGGGTATCGAAATTGACTGTAATTTACGATTTGACAATTATGTTACTAATTGTCTAAAAAAGGCTTACAGTGCATTAAAAATTCTTTATCCTCACCGCCAAATATTATCACAAGAGCTTAAAATTAGATTAACTGACACTTTGGTTCTTAGCTACTTCAATTATGGTGATGTACTGTATGGTCCCTGTATAGATAAAAGAAATGTAAATCGTATACAGTACATTCAGAAATCATGTATAAGATATATTTATGGTATAACGAAATTTAATGCAGTATCTTACAAATTGTTAGACGCAAAATGGCTAAATATGGAAGAAAGACGAACACTTCATTCGGCAACACTGTTTCACTCCATAATAACAAGTAAAACACCACCATACTTACATAGGAAAATTCAATACCGTACCGATGTTCACAGCTTAAATTTAAGATTCAAAGGCCTAATATCCCCCACCTGCCCATACAACTGCAATATTTAGACGATCCTTTTCATATAACGTTTATGCCATATACAATGACCTACCCGCACATCTTAAGACTCGGAAATTAAAACCTTTTAAATCTGCTTTAAAAAGGTTTATACTTAACAAGCTTTTGTAAAAACCACTATTTCCTGAAAAACCACTTTGTCGTTAAAACCTCTTTCTACATTAATTTTTATTTTAAAATAGTCATGGACCTATATTAATTTTGTTTCTTTTTGTTTTTAAATTTGTTTTGGGCTGGAATTACAATCAGATTAGTCTGCCTTCCAGTCCATTTTGTTGTATGAGATTAGTTTTGTATATTTCTCTTTATACTTTTAAAATGAAATGTATTATGTTTCTTTACAACAAATAAATTATTATTATTATTATTATTATTATTAAAACATGGCTTTTTTCGTATGATTTGACCTTACCCCCCCCTTAAGCATATTGCCTTATTTTTCCTTAACTAATTCTGATTAGGTATTTCAAAAGGCTTGATTTTGAACAGTGTAAAACCCTTTTACAATATTTCAAAAGTTACACTCAATATTCCAAACTTTTGGGCCACCCTGTGCATTCTTACCCTTGGGTGGTGAAAAGACTCTCCCTCGTCTGGCACGCGCTGTCGCACATCTCTGGCACCGTCTCGTTGTCCACCGTGTAGATGTTGGTGTTGTAGGCGTCGCCGTTGCCGCTGGGCGACACGCTGTGCTCGTTCCTGATGAGGATCGGCAGCACCTCGCCGCCCGGCACGTAGCACGGCGTGTTTATGCTGTTCGACCTCTCGAAACGTCCGCCCGCAGAATCCAACGACGGCGAGCTGTGCGATCGCGAACCGCGAGAGTTCGACTTGGACGAGGGTTTTTTCACTTCGCGGTCTTGTTTGTCCAGCTCGTTGAGCTGGTGTTCCCTGCTTTGCCGGATGTATTCCTACAACAAAAAGTACATCGAGTTATAATTTTTACTTATACTTATTAGGGTGTTTTATTTAAAACGAAAACTTCTTTTTTCTTGCTGACAAATGAAAATTTTGTTTTTTAGGTTTAAAAAAAAATCCCTGAAAATTTTAGCCCTTAAATTTGATTTTAAGTACTTCCTTTTTAATTTTGTAGTTTTTCCATATAAAAAGCATGCATTTTTAATCATTTTTACTTTAAATTTCTATATTTTGGCCGTGTTTTGAATTATAATTTTTATCACAATAATTTCCTGCATAGTATTCACGGTTTTTGAAAGGCCCTGCATCAATTTTGTTTTTGATTTATTTACGTTGATTGTAGTAGCTCCAAAAGTCGTTTTTCACTTTTTCTCATATATTTTTGAGAAAATCGAGCGAATGACTGGTTTTACCGAAAAAGTTCAAATGAAAAAGTTGTAGAAAATTTAATTTTTGACAAAAAAAGTTCTTACGTTCATATCACTAAAGTGCTTTGTTTAAGAGATATAAGGTATAAATGTATGTATATTATATTATACATAAATTTCAATAAAACCAATTTTTTCTTTGTTTTTGGTTATTGAATTGCTTATATCTCTTAAACAAAGTACTTTATTGATATGAACGTAGAAACCTTTTTTGTCAAAAATTAAATTTCCTACAACTTTTTCATTTGAACTTTTTCGGTAAAACCAGTCATTCGCTCGATTTTCTCAAAAATATGTGAGAAAAAGTGAAAAAAACGACTTTTGGAGCTACTACAATCAACGTAAATAAATCAAAAACAAAATTGATGCAGGGCCTTCCAAAAACCGTGAACACTATGCAGAAAATTATGGTGATAAAAATTATAATTTAAAACCCGGCCAAAATATAGAAATTTAAATTAAAAATGATTAAAAATACATGCTTTTTATATGGAAAAACTACAAAATTAAAAAGGAAGTACTTAGAATCAAAATTAAGGGCTCATATTTTCAGGGAATTTTTTTTTCAACCTAAAAAACAAAATTTTTATGTGTCAGCAAGAAAAAAAATTGTTCGTTTTAAATGAAACACCCTAATACTTATACAGGGTACGCCATACCTAAAAGGCTTACATTTTTTGCTACAAGGTTTTAAAAAACTACTTTTTATAATAATATTTTTAATATATTCGAAAGAACTCTGGATAATATTTCAAATTTTGGTGTGTTTTGGTAGAACATAAAACTACAAATTTTAGTTACAAAACTTGTTCTATTGCTTTGCATTGACAAAGACAATTTTTCCCATGTTATTCTTATGGAATATCGGAAAGTGAGATGCGGAGCATTAAGTAATTAAAATTAAGAGCTTATATTATCAAGGTCATTTTTATACCTTTTCAGCTTGTTTGCAAGAAAAATAAAACAATTCGCTTTTTTTAACACTCTAGTATAGCTGCCTATATTAATATATTTTTTAGTAATATTGGTGAAAATATGGTAAAAAAATAAAGCCTATCAAAAACAAAAATTAATATAAAAACAAAAACAGCTAGAAATTCGTTGTTTTTAAATCCAATTGATTGGCTACACATCAAAATTAAAAACAAGATCGGCATGCGGTTTTTCACTAAAATTATAAAAAAAATTCACATTTATATTAGCACCGTTACTTCATATTCTACTAATAAATGGAAATATACCAACGGCAATGAAAGATTCTATTATAACCCCTGCTTTTAAATCCGGTGATAAATGAAACACTACAAATAATAGACCAATATCGGTAATTAACAACCTTCTATTTTACTCCTCGTATTATGTATTTACAGTATCTGCCCAGATAGTTTTATAATATTATACGCGGATGATACTACAGTAATTTTTGTTGATTACTTATGTATAAATGTTTTTTAAAAGCAGAAAAATAAAGAATGGCTTGATTGTAGCTTACTTAGTCTAAATATTGAAAAAACAAAATTAACATGTTCTTTTTCAGGTGCTAATCAAGCTGAAATCGATAATATAAAAAATTAAATACCTTGGTTGATCAACATCTAAAATAGTCAGATCACATTCAATATCTCAAAACAACAAATTACATGAACTGTTACACAAAACACGTTAATAAAAATTCTTTTTAGGAAATCTAAAAGGTGAGCTATATTCGGAACTTGATATTTTTTCCATTAGAAACCTGTATGCCTATGCCCTATGGGTATGCCAAATCCAAAAGAAATTCTCGACCCAAAACTTTATAATATGCTACCAAAGGAAATTCAAAAATTAAATTCAAAATCGCTGCTTAAAAGTAAATTAAAAAATTTTATTAAGAAAAATTTCGTAATGATTAAAAATTAAATTAAAAACCCAGGTAATTAAATGTAAATGGTCACTCTCATTTTTTTGTCTCAGTGAGGAGTTAAAGTTAATTTTAGGTTAGGATTAGCTATCAATTGGTTAATTTAGTTTAAGATTAAGCATTTTAATATTCAAGTTATACTTTTTTAATTGAAATTTAAGTATTATGTATAAGTTAGTAACAAATAAGTATTTAGTTAGACATCTGTAAAACAAGCTGAATAAGCTTGGGCGGATTAAAACTACAAATTGTCAATAAAATGTATTAAATTGAAGTGATATTAAAAAATGTTTTATTAGCCTGGTAAATTTTACATAAAATCAGCCTGTTTCGACAGATTCCTAAATAAAATAATGGATAAACATTCAATTAGTTTCTTTAAGAAACTTTCTTGATCCATTACTAATAATATTCACAAGAAAACATATTTTTTCTTATGAATATTACCAATGGGTCAAGAAAGTTTCTTAAAGACTAACTAAGAACATTGAATGTTAGTATCTGTGATACAATTGCTGTTTGCAGTCCCAGTTGCGGCAAAGGCCACGCCACGACGCGTGGTTTGACGGTGTGGATCACCTGATGTTCTTACATCTCACCTCTGTTGGCTTACCAACCGAGCTTATAAGCTCAGGAAGTCCTTTGTTTTGAGTGTGTTCCACTTCACCAAGTTGCCCGACACTGATGAGACCCAATATAGGTCTAAACAGCTGTCTGTCGGTATTTGAAGTTGGAGTAAGGCACTCAAAATAAAAAACTTTGGCGAGGAGTAGGTTCAATTTTTTCTTAAAGATAATGGATATTTTGTGCTAATTAGCTAATGTATTATTAGGCAAAAAACAGACTGCAAAAATGGCGAATGCACCGGGATTAATTTTTTTAACTTCATAATTTTTACATGTATAACGGTAGTCTACATACAGGGTATCCGTAAATAACGTTAATATATTTGGGGGTGATTCTAAGCCTACAGGTTTTTATTAATTATTTCAGAAACGGTTGGTACGAAAATAATGATACTTTATTTCTGGGTTATTTTTTGGGCAAGAAATCATCTGGTGGTGTCAAATCGTATAAATAATTGAGGAGCATCCGTGCAAAACCGGCTAAATCCATTTTATTCATTTTTTGTTTTTTTTTTGATTTCGCATCTTTGGGTTCATTTCTATCGACAACCAAGATAATTCAGTTTAAATCCGACTAAATTCATGTTAAAATCACATTTAAAAGGTAGCTTTTGGAGCAAAACCGGCCAAATCCACGTTTTTATAGCAAACCCGGCTATATCCAATAAATAATAATAGGTGGCTTGGATATGTCGATACTACTACTAAAATTTGTTGTTTTTTCATGTTTGCATTAAATTTATTTTGTTAATATTTTTGAATAATAAAGGTTTTTTTTCACATTTTATTCGTTTTTTATTCGGTTTTCAAGCAAAACCGGCTATATACATACAAAACATTTTTTGAAATTTTGACCTTAATATAAAGTTTTTGAAATCGAAAGTATGTCTTATAAATCAAGTACCACAAAGCCCACAAAACTCAAGTTTGCTTTTTCTTTTATCTGTAAAGGCCAGGAAACCGAGAGTTTTTGCCATTTTCTCAACATTTTAGTAAAGTGGATATAGCCGGTTTTACACGGATGCTCCTCAATTATTATAGGCATGCAAAACAGGGGCTACTCGAAGAAAAAATCCTCATATTTGTTTTTGCGTTTTTTTTTATTTTCGATCTTGGAACACAATTCTCCAGATAATTTTAAGTAAAAAAGGTGCTCTTGTTACAAAGTCATGGGGCCAACCGTTTAAAAAAAGCACAGTGCTTTTTTAAACCCTTTTAAACGCTTTAAGCACTATTAAAAATGTCTCGCCAGAAAAATTCCTAAATTTTAGTTATTAAACACAGTAAATGAACTACAACAACAACGCAATTTATTTGCAATATTTAACGTTATTTCTGGACACCCTGTATATTATATTAATAATAGTTTATAAAACAAATTATTATAAACCTTAACCTAAACCTATAAATAATGTGACAAAATCATACAAAAATATTCTATAAATGCTTGGAAAAAATTTGTATGTGTATAAAACAAGGCGGCGAAAACTTATAGGTCAATTCTGGGTTCTCTCGTAAAATTTCTGTAAATTCGTAAATATACAGCTTACGATGATCTGTAACTATAATGCTTATAGAATCGTAAAAGTGGCAATTCTGGGATGTTATCTGCAAATGTCTAATTTAAAGTAGTATAAACGAACTACTGCAACTTCACGCCTATTTACTTACGATCAAAATAACCTATATTTTTATATGTATTATTTGGTTTATCCACAGTTTATCCGTTTTCATTTATGTATCAGCATAATACAAAAAGTAAGAAATTTAAACTGTTTGAGGAATAAAATGAGGTAAGATAATTTTACATTTAAAAGAACATATAATATATAATGAATAAAATTGTTAGTGCGTTGAGTGAAGAAGTCAATCAATGGTTAGTGGTAACGCAAAAGCAACAAAGAGAAAAATATAAAAAAACACCACTCCTCAACAGTTGAACGATATTTGGTTGCAATCGATGGAGATTATCCATTGGGCCAACCATGACAGCATAAATTTGAACAAGGAGCAGAAAATGAAAAAAAACATTTTGAGCTTATTAAAAACTATTTAAAAAATTATATAAAGCTAAAAGAAGAACAATTAGGATTTGAAATGAAAATAATTAAATTTTTAAATCCAAATTTTGATATTTGACCTATTAATTTTTGACTAATTAGAATATTTATTTATTTCGTTGTTTATTTCTTTTTTGACCGAGTAGGCTGTGGTTTATTTTTTTTTTAAATATTATTTTATTTTATTTTCATATATAAAATAAAAATATAAAGTTTTTGTATTAATACAATTATTGTTTTATTTAGTCAAAATTGAAATTATTTCTAATGTAGTTGGCCCAGGCTGCTTGTCCCAATTGATAAATATTATCATAATCATATCCACATTGACATTATTAAAAATATTCATGTTTTTAATCTTTAAAATGGCTTTACATAACCTAACAGAAAAAACTGTAACTAGCAACGATTGGGAAACACCCGATCGTAAATATTTACGATTCTATAAGATTTTCTGTAAGCTACAGGAAGCGCAGAATTGCAAATTGTCTATAAGCTTATATAAAGTTACAGATTTGCTTATAGATGCTTACAGATGTGCGCAAAATTGACCTATTAATTGCTTCACACATAATCTACTGCCTTGGCTAGCGATTTGTCAGTGAAACCTTTACTCGGCTATAATATGAGCTTTCTCCGTCTGGTCTATAATGTACTATCACTTGATTTAATTTTAAATCTAATGTTCAGAATTATAGACATATAGCTAAGATTTCATTGATACCAAAATTATTTGATAAAATTGTACCTACTTCGAAATTTACGCCTATCATTAAACATTTAATTATAAAGGAGCAGCATGGTTTTTGTAAAGGAAAATCTACTGTAACCAATTAAGCAGTGTACACTGAGGACTTAATAAGTCCAATAATATTGCACATCTTGGAAAATCAGGGGCAAATCGATGCAGTCTATACTGACTTCTCGAAGGCGTTTGACAAAGTACCTCACGATATTTTGTTAGCTAAGCTACCTCTTTAATTATTCACAAATTAACTGTACTAACGACTGTCTTAATATACAATCCGATATAAATGTTCTAAGAAAGTGGTGTGAAATTAATTGTATGCAGTTAAACATTTCTAAGTGTAAGGTAATGCGGTTCTCCCAATTAAAACAGACCACTTTATTTCCATAAGTAATTACATTTAAATCACGTTGAATTAGGTAGAGTTAAGAATTGTATTAAAGATTTGGGGGTATATTTTGATGTTAAAATTTTATTTAATTACCATATTAATGACATAAATAATAGGGCATTAAAAATGGTGGGATATGTTAAAAGATCAACTAAAGATGTCTGTGATGTTAAATGTATTTAATTAGTTTATATGTGTTTTGTCAGAAGAATCCTGGAATATGCCAATATTATATGGTCGCCTAATTTACATATAAATTAACTGGAAAATGTTCAAAATAAATTTTTAATATATTGTGCCTTTAAGACATCTATACCTACAGATAATTTGGTTTACCCTCAGTTAAGATGTCAATTAAACTTTAAAACGCTTGAATGTAGAATACTAGAAAATGAACTTATATTTTTATTTAAATTAATTAACTCTTACATAAATTGTCACTATTTACTTAGCATATTAAACGAACTTCTAGAAATCAATCTATGTTTAACCTCTCAACTAATAATACAAATTACGGCCACTTTATGCTTATCGACAGAATATGTAGAACTACCAACAATTTAAATTTGTTATTTTTTAATGTTACTCTACAAACATTTAAATCTGAACTTAACTAAAGCTACAATTGTTATTTATTTATTTACTGTGTATACACGTATTTATTATTTTTTATACATAATCTATATTTTGTCATGGATTTTTCTTTCCGTTATTAAATTTATTTATTTATTTATTATAAAAATAAATATTAAACATAGTTCAAATAATAAAATAAATTAATAAAGCTTTAATATTACCGGCCCCAGGGCCCCAGGTTACCAGAGTTCATTCAGCGATATATACTTAGTGCTATACTACTGTTTGAATATAAATGAATTACAATATTAAAATATGGGTGAAGAGAAAACCAAGCAAGAACCCAAAGAGGGGTATTTATTTAAATTCAAATTTTAAATACATTTTTGCTAGATAGAGATCCTCGGTTAATTAATAGGAATATATTCCAACCATATATTGTTGGCTTAGGACAAGTTAAACCCAAATTATAATTAAATACGCTCGATAGCTTTAATAGAGTGTCTGCGGTCAAGTAAATACGATAAACATGGCGTTTGCTACTTTCTTGTTATTGGACAAACAAATTTTTAGTATACAAACAGCTATAACACTATTGTTAGAAACTGTTAATTTTAATGTTTTTATGATATTTAGTATTATATGTATCAGTTTTATAAACACGGTTTAAATAACAAGCGAAGTTTGTGAGCGAGTGTTTGATAAAAATGAGTATCTAGTAAAGTTTATAAAACGAATTGCATACTACAGGGTGTCCTGGAAAAGGAAGTCAATCAGTTAACCATATATTCTTTGAGTTAAAACAATAAGAGTTTCATAATACCATTTTTCAATTTAGAGCTTCATGTTCGATATACAGGGCGACAAAGTTTGAAATTTAAAACTGTTTTTTTTTAATAATTCGAGTAATTGATAAGATATTAAGTTCAAATTCGGTAAACTACTTCAACATAAATAGTTACATTTTTTGAGACCAACAAAGCAAAAAACAATTGTCAAATAATCAAAATAGGGGGGGTCCAGTACTCACTGACTCCCCCTATTTTTAGTACGTGCGCCAATGACTTCCAAACGGTATTTTTTCAGGTAATCATTTATTGTAAAAAAAATTGTGTCTCTTAAAAAATTTTGATAAAATGATTTGTTTTAGAGATAATTTGTAAAGTATGGGTCAGTCCATATCAAATCAACAAAAGGTTCTTCCCTCAACCATCTCCGATTTTGATAATTTTTGGTAAATTTGTTTACCTCACTAAAAAACTCAAAAATCCCATATATGAATTTTTTTCGATTGGTGGTTTTTGTTTTATTGATATTTGAAAATCAAAAAATTCCGATAAATTTGGGTTTTGCAAGTACTTACAAAAATAGCGATATCTCGTAAACTATTAAAAGAAGAAATGTGAGTGATAGCTTATTTTAAAGGCCTATTAGAGACCTTTTTTTATGATATATCACATGACCTAAATTTTTTCAAAAAAAATTAAATTTCAAAAATTTGATATGGAATGACCCATACTTTACAAATTATCTCTAAAACAAATCATTTTATCAAAATTTTTTAAGAGACAAAAAATTTTCAACAATAAATGATTACCTGAAAAAATACCGTTTGGAAGTCATTGGCGCACGTACTAGAAAATAGGGGGAGTCAGTGAGTACTGGACCCCCCCTATTTTGATTATTTGACAATTGTTTTTTGTTTTGTTGGTCTCATAAATGTAACTATTTATGTTGAAGTTGTGTACCGAATTCAAACTTAATAACTTATCAATTACTTGAATTATTAAAAAAAATCAGTTTTAAATTTCAAACTTTGTCGCCCTGTATATCGAACATGAAGCTCTAAATTGAAAAATGGTATTATGAAACTCTTATTGTTTTAACTCAAAGAATATATGGTTAGCTGATTGACCTCCTTTTCCAGGACACCCTGTATACTTTATCTACGACGAACACAAAAAAGAATTTAATGCCAATTTTATTTGTTTCACATTTGACATCTGTCAACTGTCAACGGATTTAACCTCACTTTTCGCCAATATATAATAAAGCTAACTTCAGCCCATAACTAAAATGCCATAAAGTCACAGCTCGTCAATGTAGGACTAAATAAACAATTTTAAAGGACAACTATTTTGGACATAAATTTGTATGACCCAATATCCTACTTACTATACTATCCTATTCTGTAGTATAAAAATATTTAATGTAAGACTTAAATATTTTTTAACTGTCATTACTTTTTTTTAAAATATACCCAAGAAAAAAATTAATCTTAATATGTACGGTTCATTTTTTTTTATTTCGTGTTTTTTTGTTAGGTTGCTGGCTTATGCCAGTTTGACTTAGTATTTTTAGTATTTAAAAATGGTACTTCTGCTAAAGAATTTAATTAAATACTTTGACACTGTCAAATTGACAATATTATTTATTATTGATAATTTACTTGTCAATTATAAATAAAAAGAAAATTACGCCAAAAATAATTGCAACGAATTCGAATGTAAAAGCTTTTTTGAGGGCAAAACTTTATTTTGATGAAATTATGCCAAATGCCACAATGTAAGAAAAAGTACATCGCCTTATGGACATTTTTGGAGTAAAAAAGTAACGAATTTGGTTTTATAAATATTACATCACACATTATTTTCACATTATTTACCATTGGACAACATTTACGTTCACAAAAAATTTTAATTTCTTAAGAAATTTATATAAAATTTTATATAAATTCTTTTCAAAGCTTCAAAGATTATTATCCGGTAGTGGGCCATAATTACTATTTTTTTTCGAAACTTATAATAATTTTTAGAGATTTTTTTTTTAATTTTGAAAAATTGAAAAAAAATAGTAATTATGGAAGGCCCACTACCGGACCAGACTGAATAGTTGTTTATTAGATAGAAGTTAAAAATAAAAAACATTCGCGAAAATCGAAGAAGACACACATTTTTTAAAACACGATTTAAACTTTAAAACTCAAAAATCTTAACTTAAAACGCTTTAAATATTTTCAATATATATTTTTTCGAAAAGTACATTTAAAAACGAAAAGTTATGAGCGAAAAAAAAAGCAGTTTTTTGAAAATTTGATATCTTTTGAACCCGTGATCAAAAAAATCTCAAAATTTACTGAGGAAGCTCTTTCAAGGAGTACCAAAAAATATAAAAAAAAATTGGAGAAATAAAAAATTTTTTTTTTTAAACCATCCGATTTGACGTGGAATGCCCTATATAATTCATAATATAATACCCGCTTTTAGTTTTTCTACCGTTGAGTGGGAACTTTTTTAATCAAAGCTTTTAATAATGCATAACTCTGTTTGAATTTACACGACTTATTTGTTTAATGATTTTTACTGAATTAAAATGTTTACAATTTTCGTGCACGTAAATCCTTACTAAAATGTGTATTTATTGTATCTAGGTACAATTTATATTTAAAAGGACTGTATGAAATTTATTTCTTTATTCGGATTTCAACTGTTTATTGGAAAACTGGTAAAAATTTAAAAAACACCCAAAAACACGATAAATCGTTCCACTTTTTTTCTCAATATTTTTAACATTCTTATTCTCAAAAACACGCGTTTGACAGCTGATTGTAGTTTGTTACGATAATAACGGCCACGTGGTGGCGCTACTAGAGATGCTTCATTAGCGTATATCACAATAGAGTAAGAATAAAATAAACATATTTTGACAGATTTAAGAAAAGCTATTGACGTTACAGAATTGCCTCAACAATGCCTAAACACATGGCTGAACATTTATTGGTTTTAAAAAAATAATCACAATAATTTAAGTTTATATTAATTTAATTCACAAAAAACTGTAGTACCAACAAATCCTAACCATCCTTTGTGCAATGCAGTTGTAATATTTTGTGGACGTATAAACACAAATTTAATTAAATAGCTCTTTTTGTTTGCCAGACCACACCGTGCGCACAACGATGGTTGTTTAGGGGATTATAGTGAGGCGGAATTAAATTACCGTACTCCTTCGTTATGTTTTTCGTTGCGTCGGAAAAAAATTCTGTCCTAACCCAACAATACCTGTATTAATTAACGACTGTGTACAGGACAATGAAAATTGTTTGTTATGTCTAACCACCCGCTAGTGTTTTCTTTCTAAGTTTAATCAATGAAATCGCCATGAAAAGTAAATATCGGAACCATTGGAAACATATCAGCAAGTTGTGTACGTTGTTTGCTTTAAAATAAATGTCGACATTAAAATGCTTAATTGGTTAATTGTTTATTTAATTTTACGTAAATATAAAAATTGAAAAAGATTGGTTATTTTACCACACTATATTACTTGTAGTAAAGATAGTTCGAGGTATTTATTACCAATTTAAAAAAGCAAAATGGTAAAATACTTTTATCCGAAATCGGCAACAATCAACAATCGGCAGTAAAGTAGAACTCCTCAGCAGCAACTAAATAATATTTTTAAAAAAGCACCGTATCGGAGGTAGATTGGAGACTTTCATAAAATGTTGTTTAATAATAGTTATTTATGTCATTAGGTTAAGAAGTAAGGCTTTTTGTGCTAAGCTCAAAGTTTGAAGGCCGACGCGTAGCGGAGGCCTACAATTGAGCGAAGCACAAAAAGACACTTCTTGGCCGAATGGCATACAACATTTTATCTTCAAAGCACTTTATATAGGTCAATTTAATTCAACAAGAAAGCGTCCTAACCTCACTTTTTAGATTCTCATTTATTTATTAGCTAAAGATTACATTAAATGTACAATAATTATTATTCCTTTTAGAAGCAGTAATAGTTTGACAATACCTAGCTACATGATTTAAGTAGAAATGGATTTTTGTAAGAAAATGCAAACCATGGTTTACTTACCCTCTTGCTATTACATTCAATTCAATTAATTGTTTAATAAATAGGTATCTAATTTCAATTGGTTTGCATTTTATTAAAAAATAGGTAGTTTGGAATGTTTACGCTGTGTTTAACATTTTATTTCACTGAAAACTTAAAGCAAATTAAAACTTAAAGATAATTTAAATCGTAGAAAAAGAAAACACAACAGTGAAATCTACAGAAACGTCAAATTGCAATGTCCTAACCTCACTTTTTGTTTTATTATTCATATTTAATTTTACAATAATTTAATGAAAAATAATAAACATTAACAGTAAAACAAACAAATTAGTGCTTATTATAAATAAATTAAACCAGTTTAGTACGTTAATTTCTTAGAAAAGGATTAATTTGTCAAAACAATACCCCTAGCGAGAAAAAATCGAACTAATTACTTGCCTCATAAAATTTTTTAATTAATTTGAATTTTAAGTACTTGCTAAATGAATTTAAAGTTTTCCCATTTAATTAACCCGTAAAAATTTTTTTTTGCTTAAATTATCTATAGCATAGCGACATTTCATGGCATTCATATGACCATGGGAGGAAGTTGGAGAGGGATCATTCCTCTTTAAAAGGTCTTACACCTAATTTCCAACTTTTGAATTATATTGCCAGTAAAAAATTGTTTAGTTGATTTTTGCTCAAAAATCGTGGTTTTTCGACTTTTTCTCCTAAACTATTATCTTGACACCAAAATTGTAAGGAACCTTTTTTGTAGAGAATTTAATTTCCTACAAGACAGATTAACCGAACCCGCAGAATAAATTGTTTCTGAGATAAATTTCGAAAAACCAAAAGCAAAAATCAACTACACAATTTTTTACTGGCAATATAATTCAAAAGTTGGAAATTAGCTGTAAGAGATTTGAAAGAGGAATGATCCCTCTCCAACTTCCACCCATGTTCAAATGAATGCCATGAAATGTCGCTATGCTATAGATAATTTAAGCAAAAAAATTTTTTACGGGTTAATTAAATAAAAACTTTAAATTCATTTAACGAGTACATAAAATTAAAATTAAGAGCTCTCCTTTGGAGGGAATTTTTTTCTATGTTTATAACAATATTTCGTCAATGGAGTGAGAAACAAAAAATAGTCGTCCCAAACATAGGCGTCTCAAACGAAGCACCCTATAGATACTATCTACACCTTTTCCAGTTGATATTCAGAAAGTAGGAATTGTAATTCAGTTATTCCAGTTGATATTCAGATAGTAGGAATTGTAATTCAGCTATTCCAATTGATTTTAAGAGAGTAGCATATGTAATTCAGATAACACAATTGATTTTAAGAAAGTAGCAATTGTAATTCAGATAACACAATTGATTTTCAGAAACTTGCAATTGTAATTCAGAAAGTAGCAAATGTTTTTCAGATTAAATCAAATGTAATTCAGCCACAGCAATTGTTTCAGGTACAGTGGGTTGCATACAGTAAATCGATGATGAATGAAAGTACACGTTATTTTTATTAACTAAGTAAATGAAATTTATATAAAGTACAAATGAACAAAATTCGGTCCTTACTTGCAATAAGTTGACAATTATGACAAATATACCTACTTAAATGGTGATAAATTTGTTTATTATTGTCAAGTCAAACAAAGCAATATACAAAGAAATAAGTATGAAAATGTCATCATTTGTTAATTTCTGAATTTCAATTGACATATTCTGAATTACAATTGTTACTGTCGGAATACTATTTGTAATTTCTGAATATCAATTGCTACTGTCTGAATATCATTTGCAATATATGAATTACATCAGCTACTTTCTAAATATCATTTGAAATATCTGAATTACATTTGCTATTTACTGAATTTCATTTGCAATATCTGAAAATCAATTGCTGCTTTCTGAATATCAATTGCTACTTTCTGAATATCAACTGGAAAAGGTGTAGTAGCTACATTTTGAATCAAATATAGACATTAAACGAAGCGTGTTCGTCTTAAGTCTATTTAATGTGTAATATTGTTTTAAACTGAGGCAAATTTCCAAATAGGTGGCAAATTTTGGAAGACGGATTTTTTTCCAAGTTGTCTATAAATTTTGCGAACTCTGTTAAATAAGTAAGAAGTGAATCTTTAAAAGTATATCATGTATCAAGTTGAAAAACGCCAATTTAGGCACGAGCGAGCTTGCCAGCGAGTGTTTAATTAAAAGAGTGTCTGAAAAGATTCATAAACGAGTTGCATTATATTTTTTCTACTACAAATACTTAATATTGTCTATTTAAATTAATATTTGTATAGAGCGACATCTATAAAACAATATAGTAAACATCTTGGGAATCTGTAAAATGTCAAATTTTTATGTGTAAATCGAAATGTATCCCCGAAATTAATTAAGTTAAATCTAGTTTACTGCCGGCGAAAATAAAACATTCTTACGCTCAAGTATGTTCAAAGCAGATTAAATGATTTTAAATCCATAATGCGAACGAAAGAAAAGTTGATTTTTATGTAGTTGAATAACTATTATATATAACTTTCAATATTCTCTTCGTATGAAGTATGTTGCATTTTATGTTATTATATTAAACGTTTGGGGGGTTTCTTAGTATTAAGATTTACAAAAAAAATGTTAAAAACCACTGTTTTTAACATTTTGAAAGGGGTCAGCCCGTGTTTGGATTCCTTATTTTATTATCTATTTTCAGTTTAGAAAATGGCGAATCCACGTTGTAGGAGGGATTATTTTAAGCAAAAATAATTACATTTTTTTTTGACAAATAGTTTTCGAGTTATAACGGTTGAAACATTTTATTGTGTATTTTATATTTACTTTTTTTATTTATTTGTCTGAAAGGATGAAACAAAATATTCACATGACGTTTAAAAAATAAAAAGTTAAAACTTGTTAACAAAGTTGTGATGATTAAATCAACTATCAGAAAATACATAATATGTAAACTATATTAATTTAAAATAGCTATTCCATACCTCATTTGTTTGGCTTCCATAACTATCCCTCTGAAATATGATATACAGTATAGAAAGCACACAGCGTTAGCAAGTTTTTTGGACTTAAATGCTTTATGCTTTAAAATTGTAAATTGTAATTTTTTGTATACTTAAAATAACCTCCCTACAACGTGATATACAGTAAATACGCCATTTTTATAAATAAATAAATAAAAAAATATATTTTAAGTACGAAGTATCGTTCTATGTATTATGGGAATTATTTTTATTTGAATAACTACAAGGTCGTTTAAATTAAAGAAAAGTTGCCTAATTACAATAATTGTTGAATTATTCTATTATATTCTATTAAAAAGACATTTCAGAATTTACGATTTTGCGATTTTTTTTGCCATTTTTTGCTTTTCTTATGACCGCCATATTCGAATTTTACATGGTTAATAAAAAAAAAAGGAATTCAACGATGTATAAAACTACATAAGTGATGTAGATTAACGTGTGTGTTTATTTTTTTTTAAATTTTAGTAATGAGAAAGTTATAACGATTTTGAAAGCTTTTTTTTCCAAATATTTTAAGAACCACTGACTTTTTTAATTTATAAATTTCAAATTCAATAGGCAACAATTAGGCAACTTTTATTAAAATTAACCGAACTTGTTTATAGTTTAAAATAAAAAAAAATACACATAGAAGGAGATTTGGTGCTCCTTCTATATTATATTTAATTGATTTTAAATTTAATTGTTTAAACAGCTTTTAATCGAAACATTAAAATATTAAAATGAAGTTTTTTTTAATTATTTTGTTTTGTTCATTAAAATTATAGTTCAAATAATTAAATTTAAAAATTGAAAGCATAAAATAAATAAAAAATAAAATATTTATAAATCCGCCTCTGGTTTTAAATAAAAAAGACAAAATGATTTGTTTAATCTCGTTTCCAATTGATCGTAAAAAAATTTTAAAACACAAAATGAAATATTTAACATTTATTTTAAGGCAAAATTTTTCTATTTAGCTTCTTAAAAGTAGGACGTCAAAGTTAATAATTATTTAAAACTATAAATGATAAATAAAAAAGTTTCCATTTTGGAACAAATAGTTTTATTGTAGTTTTATGGATGCAAAAACATAATTTTTACATTTTAAAGAGCACAATAAGAATGTTCCAAAGCTCCAAGGTTCTAATTTAGTCAATTTGGTTAAAAAAATGCCTGTTCGATTTTTGACCAACTTATTAAAACTATCCCCTCTACATTTGGATAAAGCCATCTTCTCAATAAGCTAATTTAGTGAACCAGTGCAATTCGAGTAGAAAGAAAATTAGACCACATATAAACGAAGTGATAATTTAAAAAAAAACAGCACAATTTTTAAGGTTAGGATTTCATTCGCGCGTCATACCACTTTAAAACAATAAGGCCATGTTATTTAGAACATATTAAAGCAACTCAATTTTAAAATGAAGAGTAAATAGATAATTGCGAGAGTAGGTAATTACTATTGTACTTTAAGTGGTAAAAAAACCGATATTTTAAGTCTTGTAAGATTGTAAGTAAGACATTCTATAAACGTACAATCAGTTTTATCGCGCCATGTTTTATATAAAATACAAACTCCGCCATGATGATTATTTTCATTAGACTAAGAAAAAAACATTATTGAAAAATATGCGCCTTAATCCTCTTACATAACTAAAGAACGGTGTGTCAAAACATGCAATTATAATAATATAATAAAGTATTTAGATCTTTAGAAGCAAACAAAATTGGACGATATTTTTAAAAATTAAAAAAAAAAACATTAAATTGATGTCGCTTGAGTTATGTAGACGTATTTTATTATATTTTGTCAGAAAAGTGCCTTGTTAAATTTTTTACCAAAATAGTTCGCATTTGAATATTTTGTATGATCTGCTAACTATTTCATACAAAAGTTGTCCCACTTTGGTAAAGAAAATAAAACCCTTTTAGGGTTAATTATATTGTCTGCTGCAATTATATTTTAAATGCAAATAAGTTTAATACATAAATTTAAAGTTGCCTTGAGGAACTTTATAAGAATATTAAATGGTTTTAATATAGTTTTCAAATTTAGTCCTAAAGAATTTTATGATTGGCCTTTTTTGGCTAAGTTTTATTGTATAGTTTTAAAGCGTCCGAAATAATAAAAAACTAAACAATTATTTAAATCATACGTTTATTTTCTTTTCGATTTAATTTTCATACATATTTTTATTCAAATATTATTTTTGTCAATTTTTTTAAAGTAATTTGCGCTAGCCATCTAATACTAATAAAGCTTTCATTTGAAAACCATTTAAACAAAATCGCTTTATACCAGAGTAAATA
Source organism: Brassicogethes aeneus (assembly GCA_921294245.1). Lineage (NCBI taxonomy): Eukaryota > Metazoa > Arthropoda > Insecta > Coleoptera > Nitidulidae > Brassicogethes > Brassicogethes aeneus. The sequence goes on from OV121133.1 coordinate 13,632,484, forward strand.
ATTTATCCCCAGGGTCGTGTTATCCTTATAATCTTAATTGAGCTCAATTTTAATGTGAGGCGATGTGTAAAAAGCTGCGCACTCTTCCCACCATTTATCATTGTCAGGTTATAACTTTCGCAATTTACAGTTGGAGGGGCATATACGTATTACGTATTACATGAAACTTTTAATAAAGCTGATATATGTGAAACATTTTACAACATCGTGTTAGTTTTATCTGGCTTTATTGCCAAGTTAGATGTACAAAGGCCATTTCCTCGGCTATATTTAATGCGACACATTTTCAATTTTAATTTTTTTACTTTAGATTCTTATCTAGTCTAGACTTAAATTAGTAAGAATTGTTTTCGTTTTCTTTAAGATTGGTCAGCAATGAAATCCTCCCTTAATAAAAACGTTAAGAATCTGAAGAAGTTTACGCGCTGAATATAAATCTGCATTTTTACCTACACGGAGAGAAAAGTATATTACTGATTACCATAATAATTATTATAATACCCTTTACTATATTATATATTACCATTTGGGACAACTATCTTGTATATTGCCAGTTACTATGCATATTTAGTAATTTTTAAATATCCATGTATATTAAACCTTAAGGTTATTATTCTCAACCAATTTTGTTTTTAATTCTTATTATAATTAGATAGTAAATTTTAAAAATAAATATAATAGATACGTAACCCATAAGAAACTAAATAGTGTATTTTTTTATTTTGTATAATACATTTAATTAAATCATATAGTAAATATTACTATTTGTAGATAGTAAAATCAATTTACTATACGAATATATTCAAAATTAAAATACGTATTATACATTTTTGATCTAATAATATTGGTGTTGTAATCTTTACTAAAATTGTATAATAAAAAATACTATTTCGTATTACAATCTTTATATTTTACTGACGAATATTTAATATTGTTAAACTAAACATTTTTTAAAGTAAATTTTAATATATTTTTTTAACTATCTAAAATTTACTATAAATTTCTCTCCGTGTATTACCTATACTTTTTTAAACAAACTGTTTTTTCAGTAAAGCTCCAAATTTCAGGTTTTTTGCTCATAAATTCTCCTAAATATTATCAAACTCGTATTTTAACGAATTTTAGGAGAAAACCCTGTCCCATATAAGGCCAAGTACCTAATAAGGCCACTAACCCTAACTATATATTTAGCTTTGTAGACCGATTTGATTTCTATGAACATCTCTGGTGATCATATATTTCGGATTGAGTCAGCTGCTGCTTATAAAGATTGAAGGTTAACTCGGGTATGGTTCTTTGAGGAGTGTAGTTTGCTTTATGAGACAGTTTTTAAATTTATGTGACTTTGTAACCCCGGAAGGATAAAATTTGAATCCCAGAACAAAAATAAGCTGGTAAATATCAAATACAGTGTGACCCATTTGTTTGCGACTTACCCCTGTAAAATCTGTATTTATCGTGCGATTTTAACCGGATTTGTTTTAAACTGTATTTTTGGAGCAAAAGAAGCCATATTAGTACAAAATAAAAGGCCTAGTAAATTTTTTAGAATTCATATTAGCGATTTTTTTAAACAAAATCTGAACACGGCACTGGATTCACCACCCCTTAAAACGACCCTTTACTAAATTTTATTGAAAAATTTTAAGTAGAAAAATTATAATTATAAGTTTTATAATTATCCATGAAAAAACATTGAAATAAAATTAAACTTATAGTAATAGTTTCTCAGAGGTAATTTACCGGTAATTTTACGGTAATTTTGGAAATATTTCAGAAAACAAATAAATATACAATGTGGATGGACATTATATAATGTACACGTTTTGGGATTATATATTTTTAGTATTTTTTACATACTTAAACCATTTATTATATTATTGTTTGTTATAAAAGGAAACCTGCACAAAAAATAAAAAAAAAATATATCGTTCTGATTTAGTAGTAAACACCCTTATCAATGATACGGGGCCCCTGGCTTCGACATGCGTAAGCAAAAAAACATATTACCCACATGTTAAAATAATATTATTGTATAATTGTTTATAGGTACTTTGATTTAATAAATTAAAATTTTTTTGAATACCCTCCTGTTCCAACGAGGCTGTGAACTCATACGAATTGTTTCTGCCCGCACCTTTCCGCTATGCTTTGTCTGCGGCGCAGTCTGCGCATATTGTTGCTCTGTGCTCTGCGCCGCATACGGAGTCTGCTTTGAGTGTTATTATCATAGGTTATATTAATAGCAAATTAGAAATAAATATTAGCGTTACAATCATTTCAAATGACTTGCCTTTATTTTAAAATAGAAATCTTTTAAAAGATGTTAAAGAAAGGTAAATTTTTAAAACCAGACCAGCCTTTATAATTTGCCTGTACATAAAATGGTATGTTTACACATTTATTATTTATTATTTAAATTGGTAAATGCAACAAAATGATACCCTAAAAAATTTGCTTTTCCCGTATCAGGGTCCCTACCAGATTTTTGATACGGGGCCCCCTGGAGGCTAACGACGCCACTGATTAAAGTATACTTAAAAATTTAAATATCTTCTTCCTCCTTAGAATCTATATTTTAAAGGTACTTCCCTTGATTGGCCAAACACGTCTAAATCGTAATCGGGGAGTTACCTACTCCTACTAATCCCACTATCACTACCATCTGCCAGAAAACAATGCAATGAGGTGAAGAAAATAAATAAATCCAAGCGCGTTATAGATTCAAGGCTAGATAGCGAAATCATTTTTAAAATTACCGGTAAAGAAATTTGCCGGGTTAAATTACCAAAATTACCGTTACCGAGGTAACGTTACCGCACTTTAATCACTGGTAATAGTAGCATGTTACTATAAGTTTAATTTTATTTCAATGTTTTTACATGGATAACATGACAAAATAAATTTTTTTAGGGTCGTTTTGAGGGGTGGTGAATCCAGTGCCGTGTTTAGATTTTGTTTTAAAAAAATCGCTAAAATGAATTCTTAAAAATTTACTCTTAAAAACTGACATAGTAGGCCTTGTATTTTGTAAAAATATGTCGTTTTTTGCTTCAAAAATACAGTTTATTAAGATCTACACTTTAAAACAAATCCGGTTAAAATGGCACAATAAATAAAGATTTTACAGGGGTGAGTCGCAAACAAATGGATCACACTGTATATAAAATCAACATCAGATTAAATAAGTTAGAAGGAATGTCCACAACGGATGGACGAAATACCTATACTCGAAATATACTCGTATCTGCAAGCAGATATTTGTCATGTATCGCATGGTTAAAATGAACACAAACATGTAATATGGATGAAATAAACTGCAACAAGCTATTGATTTAGTCAAAATTCTACTATTTGAATTAGTACCAGCATTATTTACTAATAAAATAGTCGTTTCTACTTTTAAATAGTTATTTTTTACTACGTAAATAGTTAAAGTTTGACTAATTTAAGTTTGGTCACCATCTTTGACTTTTTCTGAGAGTTAAAAGTAACTTTAATCGTTTGCGGCCAACAACAAAGTATAATTTGAATTAAATGCATATACCTAAGCTCCATGGTTAAATGACCCATAAAAACAAATAAAGATGCAAAAAGTTTAGTTCAAAACAACAACACAAATGAGGGGCTTGGAAGTAAAACGGTTCAATTGCACTTTTTTAAATAAATGGTCTAAGTGCAGAATATCACACCTAAAGAATATTCTAACTTAGTGGTAAAATTATATAAGTACATTTTACATTCTCTGGCGCCATTTCTTATCGTTTTTAAAGACCTGTCAAAATATTTTAAAATATATCTTTGGTAAAACGATTTAAGTGCACCTTTTACTGCTAAACATAGGCTATTATCTATGCTACTAAAGCCTTGACAAGTATTTTAAAACAGACCATAGCATTGAGCCAAAAAAATCCAATTTAGATCAACCCCAACCAAGACCAGCTAATTCAGATAAAGAAAACGTTGTATTAGATTCTGATTATGAATAATACTTTTTGTTATAAAACTTACCCAAATTTTAAAAAATAAAGTTTTGTTCTAGTACAGTAACTGCACTTACATCATTTTACCACTAAATTTTGTCTTACATGCATGACGATTCAAGTACATTTTTGTAAAAAAAATTAACAAAAAAGCGAAATTAAAAAATTCCTTTTTCTTTATAATCCTTTTTTGTCTTTAAACAAAACTAAAATATTCACACAGTTTTTTAAACTCTTTTCTAGAATTTTAAAACTCAAGTTAACTTTAAAGCCATTTATCTCAGAACTAACAAAAATGCACTTAAACCCTTTTACTTCTAGGCCCCTCAAATAATATATATTTAAATTTAAAATATTATAAACAATATTTATTGGCAAATAAAATTGAATTTTATAAGAGCGGCTGATGGCCAAATGGGTTATGACAACAGCTTGACAAGTGACACAACTGAGTTCAATCCCCAGCTGGGTCAAAACTTTTTTTAAATTTAAATCTACTCATTTGACTATTTCATTTAGTAGAATTTGACTAATTATTAATGAGTGCTTTTTCGCTATGACATGTCATATTGCAATTAGTCAAATATGACTTATAATTAGTTATTTTTGACTAAGAAAAAATTGAACCTACACCTCGCCAAAGATTTTTGTTTTGAATGCGTTCCACCAACTTCAAATACCGACAGACAGCTGTTTCGACCTTTATTGGGTCTCATCAGTGAAAAAATTGAACCTAAACCTCGCCAAAGATCGAAACAGCTGTCTGTCGGTATTTGAAGTTGGTGGAACGCATTCAAAACAAAAATCTTTGGCGAGGTGTAGGTTCAATTTTTTCTTATTCTTATGAATATTACCAGTGATGGGTCAAGAAAGTTTCTTAAAGAAACTAAGAAAATTGAATGTTTACCTTATTTTTGACTAATTCATTTTAAGAGAGTACACAGCTATTTTCAATATTTTAATACTTTTTAATTGTTAGGTATCTCGAGGTTTCCGTGGTTTTTCCGTCGATTTTAAATTTAACCTTTCACGATTTACGTCGATTGATGCCTAACAATTAAAAATATTGTTCCACAAAATCATAATAAAGGTTCAACTATCCCGCCGTTATTATCCACACAAAGTTAACAGCAGCGTAGAAAATTATGATGTATGGCTCTTGCTATCGTATCCGAATGATTTCGAAATTCAACTGCCACTGCAGTAACAACTTCAACCGATGAGCGAATTTCTAGTTAGCCCCCATTGATAAGCTGTGACTTTATGGCGTTTTAGTCACGGGCTGAAGTTAGCAACAGTGCCTTTTGGGCATTTTAGTCACGGGATGAAGTTAGCTTAAGTTTAAATTGAAAAAAGAGGTTAAAACTGTTTGATAGTTGTCATTGTCAAATGTTAGATAAAATATCAAATAAAATTGGCTTTAAATTCCTTGCGGTGGTTGAATAAAATATTGTGTGCGACTATTGGTCAAAAGAGAAGATTCCACTCGCGTAACAGTACTCGCTTCGTTGTCGCAACAAACTCCACGCTAAAGGAAGATTCCTTGGGTTTCTCCCACTAGTCGTACAATATACTATTATTTAATACCCGAAAAAAATATTTTACCTTATGGCCCTGCTAAAGGTGTGAGTAACAATACATATCCTGATTGTTCATTTCTTAACTTAAACCCGTAGGCAAATAGCATTTCTCAAAATATGGCATATATTTTATTTTTAATAAGCGATTTTTTATTTATTGAATTTATTATTTACAAAAATATATTATTGCATCAGATGTACTTATATACATACATACAAATTTTACAGAATTAAAATTAAATTCTATAGCTTTTTGTTTCAAAAAGGACAATTAAAATTTAGTGAATGTGCTTTCAAATTAAAAATACAACCAAACAATATTTAAAAGTTAAAACAAAATTCAACGGCATATAAAATTGCATTAAATTTTAATATTTATTAATTTTAAATATATTTAATTTATTAATTTGCAATTGTTTTAAAATAAAATTATAAAATAAAATAAAATGATTATATATTTTATATAAAATATAATTTTAAAATTAATTCGCAAATATTTTGATTTGCAAAGGCTTTGTGAAAATAGAATTGGGGATAGTCGTAGTGGAGGCAATATTAAAAAACACGCTCAAGAAATTTCTATTAGGTACTGATGCAGTGCATGGTTAACCAGTTATGTATTAGTACCAGAAAAGCACAAAAATAAATTTTTTTTTTTTTAATCTTTGGACCCGTATACTTTTGTTTTGAGGGGACATCTTTACACATTAATTTATTATTATATTAATTAATGTAACTTCAACCCCTTATCGGGAGCAGCATTTACCCTTATTTTTTTAAAATTGGAAGGGGTATGTTATGATCATTAAATTTTCTTTATCTGCTTCTACATTTACTAGCTGTGACTTTATGGCGTTTTAGTCACGGGCTGAAGTTAGCTTTATTATAAATTAGAGAAAAGTGAGGTTAATTCCGTTGACATTTGACAGATGTCAAATGTTTAACAAATAAAATTGAATTTAAATTCTTCTTTGTGCACCATGGTCGCCGTAGATAAAGTATAGTATGCAACTCGTTTTATAAACTTATCTAGACACTCGTTTTTATTAAACACTCGCTTGCAAGCTTTGCTCGTGCTTAATAAAACTCGTAACTAAAATGGCATTTATAAAACTTGATACATAATATAGGTACTATTATAATAGCGATCATTTACACTGTTTAAAATATCTGTGGTGTAAAAAGTAATCTTAAAATGGTGTCAAAATCCAACACCAAGTGGTGTTAATATAACACCATGAGTTATGGTTGAAAATGTGTACCGATCGCGGCAAAGGCGGTGTGGATCATGTGATGTTCTTAAATCTCGCCTCTGTTGACTTACATGAAGAATATATAAGCTCAGGTAGTCCTTTGCTTTGGTGTGACACTACAAGTTGTTCGATACTAAAGAGACCTTAAATAGGTGGAAAAAACTGTCAATACTTGAAGTATTTTAAGTTAGTGGAACGCACTAAAAACATTATCTCTAGCGAGTTGGTCATGAAATTTTGAACAGTGTAATTTACAAATTTTGTAAAGCAAAAAATTCGTTGAATAAATTGTTAAAAAGTCGACATATCGACTTTATCTTAAGTAGAATAGTTAATGCTTATAGTTCGTTATTTTAAAAAAATTATTTTCTTTCGATTCGATAAAAAATGGTTTATTCGGAGACAGTGGAAATTCGGAGACAGTGGAAATTCGTAGACAGTGAAAATTATTGTATTGTATTTAATAACTAATCATTGAGTAACGGCAACTTTGTTTAAGCAAATAGTACATCAAGGTTACATCCTAGAATCAGTAGCAAATAAAAAACGGGATAATAAAAATCCGGTGAGAACTGAGGCAGTATACTAAGTAGTTGTTCTGGGTAAAATTACTTTGGACCCTACATTAGATACCAGAAAACTTTCTGATGTAACGGGAGTTTCGCGGGTCACCCTACAGAGAATTCTGAATAGCACCCATATAAAATTCAATTCAACGTCTTCAAGAATTGCATGAAGATGATAATTTACAATTTTGTGAAATAATGTCCAAAATAATTTTAAATACTCTCAACTACCTTTTTAATGTTTTCTTCTCAGACTATTGTTAATTTTTTCTCAATGGTATTGTTAATTGTCGTTATTGGTCGGACACGAATCCAAGGATCTTCTTACCGGAAAATTTAAATAAAGCTACTTAAACACGGGTTAAAATATTTTTTTATTTTCATATACAAAGCTGTAAACCTAGCTGGACTGTATTCGATGGGCCACCCTGTATAACTTTTAACAATCAATGCCCAAATGTTTTATTATCGTTGATACCTATATGTGTGGCACGCCGTTTACACATTTATTAAATAATTTTTTAAATTAAAATTTTATTGGTTTAAAATTTTCCCAACTAAAAATTTTAGGTTTACATTTATAAATTTATAATATAGTCAACTATCATTTATTGAAAGACAAAATTTACTAACCAACAGTTCACTTCTGTATTAAACAATATTAGTTTCTATCTTAGGTTTCTATCAATTTTTGCAAAAATGTCTAACTATCATTTTTTAATAAAAATAATTTTCCAAGTATAATTTATTTGGGTGGCATTTTGTTAACTTAAATAAATATTTTATAAAATTATTGAGATTAATTTGGTAAAGTTAATTTTTTTAGTATTTAAAAATAGTATCAAGCCATTTAAAATAAAAACACATTTAAAACATTTTCTACCAAAATAGTTTAAAAAGTTAAATTTTTGTAAACTCAAAACTATTGATAATCAAAAAATATTTTAAATAAAAATGCAACTGGGTCGGAATTTCTCAAACGGGCCACCTGAATTAGGTCAAAATTAGTTTTTGTTTGTAGATACATTTTTTTGATAGTATTTTACATCACTAACACAAATCCTAAAGGATTTTGTAAAAAAAAAAAATTTCAATTGACATATTCATTATATTAAAAGTCAAAGTTTTTAATAATTAAAAAATAAAAAAATTCATTATGGCTGAACTAATTATCCGATTCCAACGATATAACTAGCGTTGGAATCTTGTTTTGACATAGATTCTTTGTTATTTTTTTCAATTGTCCAATTTTCATTTAGGTCGATTTTTTTTTGTTTTTTTTTATACCAAATTCGCTATCGACTCGAAAAAAAAAACACATATACTCCAATCATTTCTCGAAATTATGCTGCTGAGAAAAAAAATGGCCCGCAGGTTGACAAAAAGTTATTCGTCCTTTTGTAGGTGCACCGCGGTGGCCGCTCACGCTCCGAACCGTGTACGCTGTACGCGCTTGTGACGCGACGTCTTACGGTGGTCTGGAATGGTACCTACTTTTCTAATCAAAATTAATTTGTGACCGTAATAATTGACTTAGAGCTTGCTAAATAGGCTTTATATTGGTATATACAAAAATAATTTTCGCTCATTATATTTTATTATGTTTTACAAAAAAATAAATTTTTCTGATTACAAATTTTAAAAAATTATTCTGCTGTTTTTGTTTGTTTTATTAAGAAATTGATTGGCTTTGCTGTGTGGAAGCCAAAAATATTTTATGTCCATAGTATTTTTATAGGTGTAGCGCCAAACTAAAGAAATAAATTTTTAAAGTACACTTTTTGGTAAAATAAAAATTTTGCCTGTATTAATAATCTCAGAGTCTTGTTTTGGTTGTTGATTTATTAAGAAATAAATGGGGTTTATTGTGATAAAAACAAAAACATTTTATTTGCATTATATTTTGTTTTAAATGGCGCCAAACTTAAATATTAAAACACTTTGTGTTAAAATAAAAATTCTGCTTTTTTTGTGATGTAAACAAAAATCTGTACCTACCTACTAATAAACGTATTTGTGTTCTTTTTTCTATATGGAGCTCGGTCATAAGTTTAAATTATAAAATATTTTTATTTTGTTTATAATATTATTATAATATATTATTTATAATATTATTATAATATATTATAAGTAACAGCGCCTAAACGGCAAAGAAAATTTTGTTTTAATCTAAAATCTAGATAGGAAAAGGGACAGTATTGCCTGCCTGGACAGCAGGAAAAGTGACACTTTCTCGATTTTAAAAAGACAGTATATCAATATTACATCCATGATTTAAGCATTATTAACCATGATGGTTAAAAATAAAAAAAATAGTACGAAAATAATAATTTAATTTGACTTCTGAATAATATTTTAAATTTCAATTTTGTAAAAATTGCTTTCGTCGATAGATGAAATAATCTTACAAATAACATGTTTCGGTTTTGCGGCTGGTTGAAATGAATGATAATTTCTTGTATTTTGAATCAGGATGGCTTTTGAGAGACGAGATTTTAAATTTTTTTGCTCGGTTTCGTATTCGACTGTAGTGCAGAAATTAAACGAAACTTTTTAAAAAAAATTCTTAGCCCAGTCAAAAAAATTTTGGGGCGTCGTAATTTGTGAGTTTACGGGTCTCTGTAAACTTGCTCGATAAGTATTTCTTTTTTATTATTAGATATTACTTATTTTGTGTGACCGAACTAAATATAGAATAAATTAAATATTTCGATTTAGTCAATTTAAGAAAATTATTACGATATTAAAATATAACTTTAGTTTTTAAAATAAAGTTACAAACTAAATAAGTAGAAAATTTGACAGATAATCCACGTGAGTACAAAGAAGTACCAAGTGAGTACCAAGAAAAATGTAATTTTTAGTTTGGCGCCTTATAAAACAAAATATAATGAATGCAAATTATTTTTGTTTATATCAGTACAAAGATTATTTATTTCTAAATAAAATACAAAAAAACAAGGCTCCAAGTCAATTATTAAGGTCACAAATTAATTTTGATTAGAAAAGTACCATTCCAGACGTCCCGTCGCACACTGGTCCGAATCGACTTATTCTCTGGCCAAAACTCGAAAAGTGAATGTAATAATGTGAAAATTTGTATTTTAGGGTTATTGGGGTCGCTGATTACGAAATTGATATCAAAATTATTAAATTCAAAATGGCGGACTAAAAATGGCGGACTTTTTTGACAACTAATTGGTTAATCGTCATGAAAATGTTAATTTTTAGGTTTCTGAGGTCGCTTATCACAAATTTGATATCAAAATTATTAAATTCAAAATGGCGCACCAAAAATGGCAGACTTTTTAAAAAAATAATTAGTTAATTGTCCTGAAAATGTTAATTTTTAGGTTTTTGGGGTCGCTTATCACGAATTTATTATCAAAATTATTAAATTTAAAATGGCGGGCCAAAAATGGCGGATTTTTTTTAAATAATTAATTAATCGTCCTGAAAATGTTAATTTTATTATTATTATTAGGTTAGATTTTTGTACCTTCACATACAAATATACTTTTAATAACTGAGAGTTAAATTAATTCTTTTAAATCAATATTTATTTTAATTTAAACTTTTCAAATGTTTAAGAAAAGTAAATTGAATTTATATTTTAAAAAATCAACTTTTATTTAAATTTAAACGAGTAAATGCAATTCAGAAATAAAAGTGTAAAGTTCTTTGTTTTTAATATATAATTTAATAAATTTGCTTTTTCCTTTTAAATGAAGTGAATTATTATTTTTAAACATGGTTTTTTAAATTAAATAACATTATTTTTAAATGTAATAAAAAAAATTAATTAATTATTAGTTCTTGAATTAAAACTATTTTTATATGTAGAGCAAAAATTAATAAACCATTTGCATAAATAATTTTTTCTGTATATTTGTTATCCTATTATAAAATCTTAAAAAATATATTTACTTACTAAGCATCACTGCGTTTAACCGCGACTACTGTCTCAAATCCGGGCACGAACGTGTATATTATTGTTTTATTAATTTTCGCGCAAGTGGCTGCAGCCAATTTTTTAAGAACCTTATAATAGACACTTCAATGAACGTTTACCCGTAAAAAACGTCTTCCGCAAATGCCCACATTTTAACTTATTCCAAGTAAAAAAAACGAAAAAATCGAAAAAAATTTAAAATCAGGCCATTATGTTAGTATAAATTTTAACAACAAATAATTTTTTTTTCAAAAATGTAATTTTTTAAAATAATTGTACATACTTTCAGAAACATTTTCCATTTTGAACTGTTAAAATCGAACAAGTCGTTAACGAAATAATAGCACTTTTGTTGCACAATCAAAATCAACACAATAACTGTTTCCAAGCAATTGCAAAAAAGGGTTAAATAAAACTGCCCTAGGGATCAGGTAGGGCGATTTTATACCTAAACTCTTTGGTTTTTAAATACTTCAAACATTTCTCTACCTGTATGAATTAAAATAATGTCATAATTAATAACTTCTTTTTGGGGTTTTGGCCAAGGTCAAGCACGATTCGGACCAGTGTGCGTCGCAAGCGCGTACAGCATACACGGTTCGGAGCGTGAGCTGACACCGCGCGCGGCCACAAAAGGACGAATAACTTTTTGTCAACCTGCGGGCCATTTTTTTTCTCAGCAGCATAATTTCGAAAAATAATTGGAGTATATATGTTTTTTTTTTCGAGTCGATAGCTGGCGCAGAAGCCAATTATTTCCGAATTTGTTATAAAAAAAACAAAAAAAATCGACCTAAATGAAAATTGTACAATTGAAAAAAATAACAAAGAATCTATGTCAAAACAAGATTCCAACGCTAGTTATATCGTTGGAATCGGATAATTAGTTTAGCCATAATGATTTTTTTTTATTTTTTTATTACTAAAAACTTTTACTTTTATTATCATGAATATGTCAATTGAAATTTTTTTTTTTACAAAATCCTTTAGGATTTGTGTTAGTGATGTAAAATACTATCGAAAAAATGTATCTACAATCAAAAACTAATTTTGACCTAATTCAGGTGGCCCGTTTGAGAAATTCTGACCCAACTGTAAAAGTTTAAGTTTAAAAATATTAATTTTTAAAAAATGGAATTTTAATATTTTATTCTTCAAAATTATTGGTTTGAATTTGTATCTTTAGCTCCGATCTCAGAATCTTGTGCCTTCTACTAAAGCTACGTTTACACTTTGTAATTTAAAAATTATCGACTTAGATTTAAATGTAAAGTTATAAATTTTGTCTTAAAACTATCAATTGTTTTGAGTTTAAAAAAAATTAACTTTATAAATTTCTGTTAAAATATAAGTGCTAAACTTAAATTTTTAAACTTTTATCTAATAAATGCTAAAACAGCGTGCCATATACAGGGTGGTCCAGGATTAATCTGAAAAATTTTAATGATCGATAGAGCCTGAAAAAACAATAAAAACAAACCCAAAAACATTTTTCAAAAATGTATACTAACGGAGATATAGTCCTTAAAAATAATTTTTAATCCATTAAACCGATTCTTCTCAAATTTTGTGTAGGTTAAGCTTCCGTCGATAATATAATGAACAAAAGGCCCAGTGGCGGAGATTTTGGGAGGGGTTTTCCCTTTTTAGCCTCATATTTTCGACGCCACTGGATTTTATTAGAAAATCATCAGATTTATTTTTATCCTTTTTCAATCTAAAAGCAAAACTTTTATGTTTATTTTTTATCAGATCAACGGAGATATTTCAGTTTAAAATTTCAAAAACACTGTGTACACGGAACTTTTGTTATTATTTTAGTAATAAAAAATTATTTTTTTTTCTGAACGATTGTATTGGGCCAATAAAAATTTACCAATGAAATTATGGAATAATCACTTTTAATAGGGTGGTTTTTGGGTTGGTTTGATTTTGTATTATAATACAATTAAATTATTAATTACAGACGTTGATTGTAATCCTCAATCAACGTTACAATAAAACAACCTAAAAATATGACGGGATCAGTAACAACTGCACGATGACTCCTGGACGCTAGTTTATTTTTATAATATTTTATAAACTGATAACCTGGCATAATTGTTACCAAGTTACCGATTTAAAATAAAATATGATAAAATTCCGTGCACTCGGTGTTTTTGAAATGTTAAAGTCTCCGAAGCCACTGATCTTATGAAAATTTAACACACAAGTTTTGCTTCTAAACTGAATAAGAAATCTGATGATTTTCCAATAAAATCCAGTGGTGCCGAAATATGGGGGTAAAAAGGGGAAACCCCCACAAAATATCCGCCGCTAGGCCTTTTGTAAGAAATTTTACCTAGGTACACAAAATTTGAGCGGAAGTTATTAAAAAAAACGGTTTTTTGCCTTTAAAGGGCTATTAGTGTGTTAGTGTGTATTTTAAAAAAAATGTTTTTGGGTTTGTTTTTATTGTTTTTTCAGGCTCTATCGATCATTAAAATTTTTCAGATTAATCCAGGACCACCCTGTATATGCATATTTTGTATATTATAATTAAATATTTTTTTTACAAATAAAGTAATCAGTGCTTGGGTTGTAAGTAGCAATAGGTACTAAATTTAGAAATTTACTTTTATAAAAGTTTCTACACGGCTATAGCCGTGTAGAAACATGCCAAGATAAGTTATAAGGTCTTGTCTGATATTCCTTGTTCACATGAATTTTTTCTTGGAAAAAATTAATATGAATATGATAAATTGATCTTTAGACATAACTTATTTGCAAAATACTCTTTTAAGAGTTTGAGGCAAAATAATATTATCTTGGATTGGTAATAAATCACATATTTGGTTATTATGTTTTTTATAGAAAAATATGTAAAAAATGTAAGTATTAAAAACAAAACCAAGTATCATTTATAAGTAGAAGTTTTGCTTTTTGTTAGTTCTAGAACCAATTACGTACAGACATAATATATTATATTAAGATCGATCCATAGAAGTTAGCAGTGATAGCTTATATCTATCATCCCTTGATAATAAATATTTTCCCCAGCAAATCCGAGTTTATCTTGTAAAAAGATTATAGAACTGATGAACACATTTCACTTGAAAATAAACTGATGTCTGTTTGAAACTTTTATATTTAAAATAGGTTGTTTTTAATGTTTTAAAATTACGAAATAAAATTATTTAAAAATTTTAAATATGATTATTTCCCTCATTATAATATGAACCAATTAAAAGCCTTGAATTTTCGAATAAATTTCGTTTAAATGAGCGATTAAATCACCAGAACTATTTAACAGCGATTAAATTTTAGCCTCCATATTGGATTTTTGTTTACGATTTTATGTTGTTATTTAACAAACATTTTTTAAAAAACAATAAAAAATAAGTTATCTAGTTTTCGAAATATCAATTATTACTTATTACATACCTTAAATTAATGAAATTTTCTTTAAAAAAATATTTATAAATTTTGACATATACGTCAGATTTTATGAATTGTTAAATAGTTTCCTTTAATTCGAGAAATAATCTAGACGTATATCACTTAACCTATAAATTTAATCTGTCAAACTATGCTCAGTAAGTTTTTTATTTGATTTTTCTTTTTGGAAAATAGTTTCATGCAAAATAATTAAAAAGAAAACCCCTCGACCGCTACGCGGTCTATTGATTTTATTAAATTATTTTGCATTCAACATTTTCCAAGAAAAACCAAACAAAAAACTACTGAGCCTAGTTTAACCGATTAAATTCATAGTTCTTGTGATTATATTATAATATATGAATATTTTGGAATTTAACATTTTTATTATTATATTAAATAAAAATGTTATAAAAGTCTAATATAATATGAAAAAATCGTAAAAATATTAAAATTTATATGATTATATAAAAATACTAAAAAAACAAAAATAACTATTATGAACTTTATTTAAAAAAAAATATTAGTTAAAAACTAAAAAATAAAAAATAAATTTCACACTTCACACTTCACATTATACAGTGTGTGCGTACAAAAAATGAAATATTTAGTCCAGCAGATAAGACCTGAAGATGGTACATGAGATTGTACCGAAACGTCGTCAGACATACGGTTCTTTTCGACCTGCCTGGCCAAAACCCTGGTATTAATGTTTGGTGTTTCCTCGACAATCCTTAAAATGTCCTCCTCTTGTTCAGGTGGAATTACACGAAGTCGGCCGCAATTACCTCTCCGGTCTTCTCTAATCTTTCAGTCTGTCTTAGACGGTTAACCAAATAGAAAAATATCTCCTTTTTGGATGAAATAGGTTAGGAAATTTCTCGGCATAGCACCTAACGGCTAAATTAGCATTGGAATTAGATTTTACTATTCGAAAAGAGGAAATAAATGTTTACAATTTACAGCAAATGTATTTAAATCTTACCCATGATTAAAATCATTTTAGTCATTTCAGAAAAGGGTACTAAATGTTCTCGTCTACGATCCATTTTGTTTCTTTTTATTTGCAAGAAGATTTCTAATTAATAAAAGAAACTTATAAATCTTAAAAAACAATAAAATAGCAATATTTAATTTGACAGTAAACAAATAGCGGCTCACTTGATTTAGAGTATTTAAAAATTATGAGATTGCCTAAAGCCGCGTAGGCATCAATCAAGGAATAATACCTTAAAAATTATTTCTAAAACAAATCATTGTATCAAAATTTTATAAGAGACAAAAAATTATCACCACTAAATGATTACTTGGAAAAATAAAGTTTGGAAGTCACTGGCGCAAGTACTAAAACATAGGGGGGTCAGTGAGTACTGGACCCCCTTTTTTGAATATTTTACAATTATTTTTTGTTTTGTTGATCTCAAAAGTTGTAACTATTTATGTTAAAGAAGTGAACCGAATTTGAACTTAATATCTTATCAATAGGGATGGGATTTTAGTTATTTTACCTTTTTTTAACCGATGTAACTATTTGAAAACCAATAATGCCAAAATGTGTTTTAAAAGATTTTCTTTTATATGAACCTAACTTGATTTCACCTTTTTTACCTTTTTTGGAGGTTTTTGCTTTTAACTACCTTTTTTATACTTTTGTTACCTATTTTTTTAACTTTTTTTCACCTTTTTTACCTTTTTTGGAGGTTTTTGCTTTCAACTACCTTTTTATACTTTTGTTACATATTTTTTAATTTGTCAGTTTATTTTCACATATTTGTTACCGTAAACACGGGTGGCTTTGGCTCACTTTCAAACTTCAGCTTAAAATTTTTGTGGTTTTAACAATCATAAACATTAAATTTTGTATACCAAAATTTGAGTCTTGAGTTTCTCTTTCATAATAACTATGTTATAATATTACATAGGGCTGAGTTTCAAAAATAAACATTAAAAACTGGGTGTTCAAAGTTACCCCCTGGTTGCGGGTTACTTTGTCTCACAGTGTTTTTTCAGTATAAAATGAATGTAATATTATATTTTATTTTTATTAGACACGTGTTAGCAGCGACATATATCTATTGCAAGGGATTACCAATAAAAAAAATAAAAAATCGACCTGTAGTTAACCAAGGATCATCATTCCAATGGATTGCGCATAATATAGGAATTGTAACGCGTGTATTTCTAAGAGTTTTGCACTGATACGATATATACAATTTTAAAGTGTAATAAATCCCATTTTTTTCTTTAAAACACTGATTTTCCTGTAATATAAACTCAATAGAATCGCTCAATTGACAGGTTTAGACCAACAAATTATAAATGTTAATTTTATCGAGCGCGAAAAGATTTTTCATAAATGGGTTAAAGTCACCCGCGGGGTGCAAAGTCACCCGTATTTACGGTACCTATTTTTACTTTTTTTACTTATTTTATTTTTTTTGTTCTTTTTAAAATTTGCGCCAATATTTTATCCAGGGCGTGCAACTCAACGGTATAGAATTTTTTCTTATGGTTACAGACTGTAACAGTAACTTTCTTCACAGTTACCTTCTTTGTAGTTACTCACTACTAGTGAGCTTATGTTCTGTCATAGAACTTCTGTGTAGTGAGTCACTCAGTAAAATACAGTTTATTGCATAGAAATAGTTTATTGTGGGTATGTTCTGTGTTTGGGTATGCGGCTAAACAAAATTATAAACGAAACTTAATTTTTTATACCTAAAATGCTGTTTTTTTTAACCTAAAATGCTTTTTTTTAGTACCTTTTTAGTTACCTATTTTTCAGTTTTTAGTACCTAAATATCCCATCCCTACTTATCAATTACTTGAATTATTAAAAAAAATCTTATTTTTGAAAATATTGAATGTTTTTATAAAAAAAGTTGATCATAATTAAAAACTATTGTCAGATATCCAATAGCGACATCTATAAAAAATAAAGTAAGTATTCCTAACTTGGGAATGTACTGGCGCGTCGATCCAAATGTCAAATATGTATGTGTTAATCGAAATTTATCCCTTGAAAATGAACTAACAACCGTTTAAATCTAATATAGAAGCAGTTTTTCAAAGTAAAAGTGAAGAGAATGTTTTACAGGCACTTCACGGGGACTCCACCCGAAATTTTTAATGCTTTATTAGTAAAATTTAGTTTACTGCCGGCGAAATCAAACAAACTTGCATATAAACTTTTCAAATAGGTATTGGCGTTGAGAAACTATTTAATACTTTTATATTTTTGTAATAAGATAATAAAATAATTTCTTCTTTATTATTTCACAAGAAGGGCTATTTATTTTAACGAATGTGTGACTAAAACGCCATAAAGCCGCAACTTGTAAATGTTTATTTAAATGGTCACTTAGTGTTATAAAAACATGTACGATAAAGGGCGTTTTAAAGGTAAGAGTAGAAAAAATAACTTAACGCAACGGTTAAACTGTTAAAAATATACTAAAACAAGTTAACTATCTAACATCAAACAATAATTTTTAATGAGAAACACTAAAACTCTTTAATGTTATTATTAACATTTGATAACCTTGATGTAAAAAAGGTTTTTGCGCTACATTTACTGTGATGTGCAACTACTAAACTGCAATATAACCGTATCAAATTGTCCTTAGAGTGTAATAAAAGCGGATTATATAGTCACACTTGCAGTTTAATACATTTTATATACGTTTCATGAAAGTTAACAAACATCAGATATATTATGATCTGAGTAAATAAAAGAGATTCAAAATTTAAAAAGCCCTTATTTCTGACAATAAATTGGTATCAGCTTGCCCTTTGATATATCCACTAGGGTTTGCCATAATTTAAATTTTTAAAGTGCTTTTTAAGATTATAACTCTCTTAAAGACCTATTAACAATCTTATTCAAGTTTGATATTTTTAGTTTTACATTCTTAAGTAGGCTTGATCATCATTTTACCAATAAGGGTGTAGGTATAATATTGACAATCTCAAGTTTGATATTCTTAGTTTAAAAATCTTAATAATTTTAGTGAATTTTAAAAATGATCTTTTCTTTTATAATGTTTTTAAATGTTTTAACATAATATTTTTTAAACGTTTTGACACCAATAACATTGATGAAAAGGTAGGAATTTTAAATAATTATTTAATTTCAGTTTTTGACATTTAAAAACAAAAATTTTAAACGCGAAAGCCCTTCTTACATTACCTATAATATTAAAGAAATGATTCAAACAAAAAACAAAGCACATAAACGATTTTGTCTATTTTGCGTTCATAATGACTTCATTACAACACCGCTTTTGGTGCTGTAATGAGATACTTTATCCCATCCAAAATTTTGAACAGCATAATATTTTGCATATTGGTTATAATATGTTTATGATTTTTCTAGTACTTTTCTGGCAATAAATTTTGTTTAACACCAAAGAAAATCCTTTTTTTTTATTCTTTAACATTAACAGCCGCTTAATGTAAATAAGTAAATTAAGGACGGCATGGCGAATCGATTTTGACATTAACTGTCAAACCAATTACTGTGATACCAACTATCTAAAGTAAAATTCGACCAAATTAAATTTAAGATATAAAATTATTATTTTTTATAGAATTTTTTCTAAATATATGAATGATTATTATATTAATATAGCAGGAAATTCTAACGTAAATGACCACACACTTAGTTTTTATAACAACAATTTATTAAACAGTAGTGCTACTTTTAATATGATAATATTTTAAAAACCATTAAAAGTGTAAAATCTTCTGCATATTGAATTAATATTAAAATGCTAAACATTATTTTACCTCACTGCATAGATTCTATAACACACATTGTAAATTTTTCTATGCAAAATGGTGCGAATAATAATTCAAGTGAGTGTTAGGATTTAAGGCCAATTAGTATTCTTTCCTGTTTGTCAAAAATTCTAGAAAAAATAGTATGCAAACAACTGAAAGTCTACTTGAAAATGTATAATTTTTTGCCTAATATGTATTTAGTCAGGTTATCGAAAGTATCATAGCACGAACACAGCTTTACTTAAAGTTGTAAATTATTTAAGTAAGGGTCTTCATACAGGGAGTCAATTTTGGTTTTGTTAGATGAAAGTAAAGCATTCGATCTGATCAACCTGGTTGACTCAACCATAAGCTGCTTATATCAAAGCTAAAACATATTGGACTAAGCACTACTTCCTTGAAATAGTTTTTTAACTACCTTTGTGATAGAGAACATAAGGTGAAAATGGAACTAAATGTATCCTCTAAGATGAAGCTAAAAAGTGGCGTACCACAGGGCCGGTATTGTTTTCAATTTTTACTTTTGACAAAATTGTTTTAATTACAGCAAAATACACTAATATTCTGATGACAGGTTTATTTAAAATTTAAAGCAAAGAATTTGTTGGTAGCACTGGCCTAAATCAGTTCAGATCTAAACAGCAAATCAGTTGCAACGAAAAAAGTCAGACTAAAACTTGACCTTTTTGCACAGGTTAATAACAAAAGAATTGATTGGGTTTTTAGATATTGGGGTTATATTCTTGAGAATGATTTCTTTAGTTGAATTTCTTTATTAACATAAATACACATTACAAGCAAGACCAACTTATTTCATTATTACCATAGATACATCAACATAATTTATATCGAGAGCATCCAACGTTAAATTTTGACATTTTGATACGATGGCAATGCCATTAAGAAATTTTAAATTAGAATCTAAATGTCATTGTCAAAACCTCGAACTTGACAAGTTTTTGTTTGTTTATTTACATTTTATCTTTGTCCAAGCTTTTTAAATAAAATATTGGTTGCAAAGTAATATTAAAAATGCGGACAAGAAAACTGAATCGAAATGTCGATGTTTATAACAAACCACTACTTACTTTAAAACCAGTAGGGCATCAAGGAATGTAATCTTATGAACAAATTCAAATACTAAGAAGGAATTAATTAATTTTGCAACTAAATGCGGGACAAACTACCATTATTTAATAATATTATCATAATATTATATGTCTATGGCGCACTCTCATCAGATTGTACATTAATGTACAATTGTTGTCATATGTATTGCGCAACGAAAGAGACCTCATGCGGTGGCTTCCGAAACCCTAGTTTCCATACCTCAAGTTTACATTTATCTTAAATATTAATATTTAAGATAAAATATCTCAAATAATATTATATAAATATATATATACGCGTAAAAGTACCAAATGACACCAAAAACTACATTGACGTTCCCGCACCCAATATTTTTTGCGCTTAATGTGAATTAATGGCACCTTATATATTTTTTAAGTATATATGGGTTCTGACACTATACAGATATATATATCTTTGTTTAAAAGTTAGTGTTTTATAAAAGTAAAACTAAAATATTGCTCGCTTTAGGAAGTCCTTTGTCGAAATAATAAGTCAGATGTTTCGAATAAAATATTTATTGTCATCACATTTATTTTACTTTTCGTTTAAAATATTCTAAATTAAAAACTAACCTTGGAGAATACACAAACAGTCGTAACAATAATTTAAATAGAACTATGCAATAAATTTCGTTTTAGCAAAAATTTACAAGAAACGATTCGTTCGCTAACACTTCCAAAAACTTTCTGCCTGTTTTTTGCTTCCCTTTGCTCGATTCGTGTACCTGGACCATCGTTTCTTGAATCATCTGGACGCCAGATTTTTAGGCAAAGTTCGAAAAACCTGTAATTCCCTTATCTAAGTGTCCCTTTTTACCTCTTTTGCAAAACTTTTTGCCTTTAACACGATAATTTAGAAATTTTAAATTTATTCTAAAGTAAACTTGTAAAATATATAAAACTACATTACTTTCCTTGAAAATAAATTTGTAAACCGTGTCAGTACGGAACATTTACAATATTTACATCAAGTTCGTTTTTGGGTGTACAAAACAAAAAATCCATTTTTACACAGTCCATGTGATTGCTGTTTTTTCACGAATATAAATTGTAACAATAATAATTTTTGCATACCGAGATTTTTAAATTTAATTTACATTATTATACAGGGCCTGCATATTGAGACATGTGATCTTATTCAAGGGGTAAAGTAATTTTTTTTTATTAAAGTAGAAAAAAAACAATATTGTGATTATAAAGTAAAATAAATTTGGTATTGCAATAACAATTTTGTTTGCCCTTTATTATAATAAAATTCTCATCCTCTTGCCCGTTCAATTACCATTTACTCTTAATATTACTAATATGTCTTTATAAAATTATCAATTTTACCCATTTTTGGGTGCAACCGTTCTGGCAAACCAGCTATGAAATGACATAAAAATAAAATCATATAATCAATTTCTGAAATTAATGTAAAGCAAATTTTGCGACAGATTAGAACAGAGAACAGTGGCCACCGCGGGGGGCCCTAGGCTCGTGGGGGCCCGGCCTATACTTGCCCCAAAACATTAAAAAACGTATTTCCATCGTATTATCTGCAAAACAAAAAACGTAAAATTATGGCAACACTGTAAGATTGCTTAGATTGCTAGTTATCTTTGTATGTTATAAAAATATGTTATTATTTTTCTATTATTTTAGTAGTTCGACAAAATTTAAATTATTTTCTCAAGATTACAGATTTTGAAAATAGACTTAAAAAATTATACCCGTGTCTCGGCGTGTTTTCAGATCACGGCTTCAATAACAGCTAAATGTATAGTTTTTTAAAAATTTCATTTAATGAATAAATGGACAATCATTTTAATTTTATACAAGGTGTTGCACATTTACGAAATATATCAAGTGGTGTTTTTAAGGTTGTAAAGCAATGTATAATCTTCAAACTAAAAGACCAAGATTTTTTTTCCAATATATTTTGATATGATAAATACAAATCTGTTGTTTTATTTTAAAAAATCAAAAATTTTATTTTTTTTATTTTTATTTGTAGAATTTTTTTTAAGTACCTATAATTTTTCTATTATTTAAAACATTCAATATTTGAAAAAATAGACAACAAAATAGAAAATTAAATATATGTATATGTTAAAATAATAAGAATGGTTGTATAAAAATTTTAATGACGTGATTTCGTAAATAACAAGGAGTTATGTTAAGTATTGATTTTTATTTTTTAAATATAAACAAGAAAATACTTACGAAAATCTTCTAATGCTTTTTTACTAATTTTTGTGACCTAGTTAAAAAGTGCAAAAGCATCCCTAGTTTCCGCAAATAATTGATTCTTTCCCTAATTAATTTAAAAAAGTTTAATTACTTAGTACCTACTTACCACCAAAAACTTTGTATTTTTCATCCATTTTTATCTAATTTCACTACTTCACTAGCCGTAAATAATATTAAGACTAAGGAGCTAAATAGATACTACTTAATAGTAAATTAAATTAAATCTTAAATATCGGGAAACGTCTAGGATCTAGACTCAAGAAATACATGGTGCCGCAACGTCCTATTGTATATATTCTATCATGGTGCCACTTGGCCTATATATATCCGAATTTGGTGCCTTAAAGCACCTTTATATATATATATATATATATATATATATATATATGCATCCAGCTTATGACAGAGCGTCCGTACATTTCCTAATATCTATTCTCTGGGCGTCCACTGGGACCAAGCGTCCGTATACCGGACGCCCGGTTGTACATCCCTTAAGATTTTGCCAGGTGGTCTAATTCACTTTTCTACGACCTTTGGCAGAAGACGCCCAGAACTCGAAAATTAAAATTTTGATATACTTTCGTATATTTTTAGTTCACGACTCTTCCACAAGGGGAGTGACTGTCGCCAATGTAAAATATACGTTGTGTATATTTAATTTCATTAAATTACATCTTAAAGATTGGTAAGCGTCCTTAGTATAAAATCTCTTACATTCCTCCGATTTCAGAGCGTCCTTTAGCCAAGGAAATTTTGCAACATGGCAATTATAATACGATTCTGTTGTATTTTAAGTAAAATTTTCAAATTCGTGTTTTTAATGAATATTTAATTCAATAAAATTTTACGCCAAAGATTTGTGGGCGTCCTTTCTGTATATTTATTTCAACTTTTCCGCTTTCTGAGCGTCCAGTGTCGGACTTTGTTTTTTTTTAAATAAATACATAACTATTATTATAATAATAGTAGTAGTATACTATAGTAGTATACTACTTAATATTTATAAATATTTTACGGATTTATTTGTATACAAGTCAAGTTTGACTTTTAACTATTATATAAGGACCCTATAGCCTAGGTATACAAGTGACATTTAAAAAATGGAGTTAAGTACAGGAATACATAGTAAAAGGTACATTTTACTTGGTAGTCAAGGAATATAACTAAATTCTAATTTTGTTAAGCTTAAAAATAGTATATTATGTATTAAGTTTTATAAACGTCATTTTAGTTTCAAGGTTTATTAGGCACGAGCAAAGCTTGCGAGCGAGTGTTTAATAAAAACGAGTGTCTAGAGAAGTTTATAAAACGAGTTGCATACTACACTTTATCTACGACGTACACAAAGAAGAATTTAAAGCCAATTTTATTTGTTAAACATTTACATTTGTAACCTTACTTTTCCCTAATTTATAATAAAGCTAACTTCAGCCCGTGACTAAAATACCCAAAAGCCAATATTGCTAACTTTAGCCCGAGACTAAAACGCCCTAAAGTCACAGCTCGTCAACGTAGTAGTTTTATTAAAATAACCAAACAATTTTGACCCCAAATTACAAAAAAGGTTTTAACTTTAAACATGACTATCTCAAAACTAAACAAAATGTACTTTTGTACCATTTGGCTTTTAGGGGCATTAAATTGTATTCCCAGTGGGTAATTTATTTTTTGGATATCCCAAAACAGTACTAAACCATTGCAAATTTTGATAAAATATTACATGACTCTAACTTTAGTTCAGAATTATTATTTGGTAAAGTAGCACAGGTAAATATTTAAAAATAACTTACATATATACTTATAAGCCACGTTAAATAATTTTATAGCCAGAAGACCTTCGGAGATAATATTTTCAAAAAAAAAAATTTCCTATTAGGTAGTTTAAAAAATAAAAACCACATTCATTTAATCAAACATTGTAACGTGATGTGTAACATTACAGTTACATAACCTGATGGTTGCAAATAGGTTCCTATTTCCCGCTTATTAAAGTAACATTGTTACATAACAATGTTACGTTGTCGTTACATAAATGCATTATAATGTTGTTGTTAACTTTTTAATGGATTACAATGTACCCGTTATAAAAGAAAAAACATAACGTTCGACACTGTAACGTAACATTAACCAAAATGTTATGAAACAATCGTGATATGTAACATTACAGTTACCTACAAAACCTGATGGTTGCAAATAGGTTCCTATTTCCCTCTTTTTGAAGTAACATTGTTACATAACAATGTCACGTTATCGTTACATAAATGTATTATTATTTTTTATGTTATTATGTAACTTTTTAATGGATTACAATGTTACATTGCTGTTATAAAATTAAAACATAACGTTTGATACTGTAACGTTACAGTACGTACGTAACTTTACCGTTAACGTTAACCCAATAATTGATGGTATAAAACATCTTATACAGAATTCTGTATAAAATGTTTTTATACCATGCTGATATCAATTATTGGGTGTTAACAGATTTTTACATTTTGGGACAGGATGTATAATAATACTGTATCTACTCCTATTGCATAATATTGTTTTTTTTTTTGTGAATAATGATATAAATTCTCTGCCTAACAACGAAAATAATGAACTCCCCGGTCAACATTGTAACGTAACAGTAACCAAAATGTTATGTAACAATTGTGATGTGTAACGTTACAGTTACATAACCTGATGGTTGCAAATAGGTTCCTATTTCCCACTCATAGGAGTAACATTGTTACATAACAATGTTACATTGCCGTTATGAAAATGTTACATAACTGTTACGTAACATTAACCAAAATGATTGCAAATAGGTTCCTATTTCCCACTGATAGAAGTAACATTGTTACATAACAATTGCCGTTGCCATTATGAAAATGATACATAACTGTTACGTAACATTAACCAAAATGTTATGTAACGATTGTAATGTGTAACATTACAGTTACATAACCTGATGGTTGCAAATAGGTTCCTATTTTCCACTCATAGGAGTAACATTGTTACATAACAATGTTACATTGCCGTTATGAAAATGAAACATAACTGTTACGTTACATTAACCAACATGTTATGTAACGATTGTAATGTGTAACATTACTGTTACATAACCTGATGATTGCAAATAGGTTCCTATTTTCCACTGATAGGAGTAACATTGTTACATAACAATTGCCGTTTCCGTTATGAAAATAATACATAACTGTTACGTAACATTAACCAAAATGTTATGTAACGATTGTAATGTGTAACATTACAGTTACATAACCTGATGGTTGCAAATAGGTAACAATGTTACGTTGCCGTTACATTTTCCCAATCGAACTTATGTAACATAAGATAGCCTTTACGGTTATGTAACATTGTTACGTTGCAACGTTATTATGCTCGACATAAGAAAGTTCCTTTAGTTGAACGCTAAAGCGTATCAAATGATACATAATATCGTATTCTGACTTTCCCATAATCAGGTAGACTGTTTGAGGTCCAATGACAAATGGGCATGGTGCGCTGTCTTAACATCGTTTATATACCTAATCAAGGTGGTAACACGAGCGAGATGTAACTGTTACGTAACAAACTTATTACAATATTATTGCAATGTTACGTTACTGTTATATTGCATATTGTTAATTTTGTTATATTACAATAGTTTCACAATGTTACGTTGCTGTTATATTGCATATTGGTAATTTTGTTATATTACAATAGTTTCACAATGTTACGTTGCTGTTATATTGCTTATAGGTAATTTTGTTACATTACAATAGTTTCACAATGTTACATTGTTGTTAAATTGCTTATTGGTAATTTTGTTACATTACAATAGTATCGCAATGTTACGTTATTGTTATATTGCATATTGGTTAACTTGGGACGGTAACAATGTTACCATTATTTTAGGTAACTGTTGCGTTGCATTTTAGTAAGATCGTTACATTGCAGTATTACTCCTATGTTGCATAACGGCACTACTATTTGAATTAGTACCAGAATTTTTACTAATAAAATAGTCGTTTTCACTTTTAAATAGTTATTTTTTACTACGTAAATAGTTAAAGTTTGACTAATTTAAGATTAGTCACCATCTTTGACTATTTCTGAGAGTTAAAAGTTATAACTAATTTCTTTAATCGCTTGCGGCCAACAACAAAGTATTATTTGAATTAAATGCATATACCTAAGCTCCATGGTTAAATGACCCTTAAAAACAAATAAAGATGCAAAAAGTATAGCTCAAAACAGCAACACAAATAATATATTCAACTTTAAAATATTATGAACAATATTTATTGATAAATAAGATTAATTTTTATAAGAGCGGCTGAATGGGTTATGACAACAGCTTGACAAGTGACAGACCTGAGTTCAATCCCCCGCTGGGTCAAAACTTTTTTAAAATTTTAATCTACTAATTTCACTATTTCATTCAGTAGAATTTAAATAATTATTAGTGACTGCTTTTTCGCTATGACAATTAGTCAAATATAACTTATAATTAGTTATTTTTGACTAATTTATTTTAAGAGAGTATACTTAAATTTTGGCGCAAACAACGCGTTATAGAAATGGACTCGTATTTTCATAAAAAATGATAACTGTGATGGAATTTGCTGATAAAAAATATTAGACTTTGTTGCGTTTGATATTAGACCCCTGATATGTTTTAGACATACTATAATAAGATTGACATTTATCTTAAATTTAAACGTACTAAAATGTGTATATAAAATATGAATAAATTTAACCTTTTACCATATAAGCAATTATTTCGTCACCGCTTTGGTTTAATTATGTTTGTGTTTCTCACCAGCATCGATAGACAGGTGTTACGCTCTAATGAAGCTCATCAGTATCGAGTTGCTATATGGTGTGGATCACGAACAAAATTCTGAATATTCGCCCTTATATAGATATTAGATTCATTCACTGCGGTGAGACGAAAGTAATTGGTGCCATCTACCGTCTTTCAACGTGGTCTTCTATATGTTATGTCATATTCACCGCCATGTATGACCTAAAATATGTTTTCTCTGCCTTTGCCGGCAAGAAAATATATCTTTTACCATATTATGTTTGATAACAGTTTGTTTTTGGTTTTTGCTTGTTTCAGAGAATTTAATTTTATATAAATGTCTTATTTTACTAAAGCCGATGGTATGACAAAAAATAAAATGAACAAAGTAAAAAAATCATAAAAGCAATTTAATTTTAATGAACTGAAAAAATCAGAATACAACGTTCATATAACGTTAACCCTTAACTAGTCGCGCAGGTGCACTGAGTGCTCCGTTTTTATTAAAACCTCTATAACTTTTTGTCGTTTTCTTGGAATTAAATGCCCTTTTCATGTAACCTATGACTGATGTGTCTACCATGCACTGTCGACGGCATATTCAGTTTAAACTACTAATTTCAAAGTTATGGACAGAAAACTTGAGATTGATTTAGAAATACTTCACTAAAACGTAACTAAATTTCAATTTTTGCAATGTAAAATATTTCTAAATCAACAAAATATGGAATTTAAAACCTAATGGTTTTTAAAGTATACATTTTTCTAAGAATACACAAATAAAAATAGAACGGCTAAATTTCATTCTGATTTCTTCTTTTCTGAGTAGAAGTAATAACTTTTTTGTTTGTTTTATTTTTTGTTATTTGCTTTTTGTTTCTTTTTAAAATAAATATTGTGTTTTAAAAAAATAGAGTTAATTCATCCGAATATAAGCAAAAGTAATATTAAAATTGAAAACATTCAGCAATATAGCCATTTTAAGGAGCGGAGCACTTAGTGTACCGCGCGACCACTTATGTTACAAAAATTGGCGCGAGTAGTTAAGGGTTAAACGTCTCGCTGATTTTAAATTGGTTTACCCCTCGGTTTCTCTTTATGAAAAGCAAAAAGTGGCATAATATGCATATTATCTAAAAGCCACTAAAAATCTCTTAAATACAATGAAAAAAAACAATGCCAAAACAATTGACAAATTTTCGCTGTTATAAACATGCTATTATAAATCTAAAATATCATCATTTTATGTGTTTATTATTGTTAAATGCTTTTTTATATAATTTATATAAAATTTATTAAAAAGTATTTATTATACTTTTTTTTAAAGCGGCACGCCATATTTTCTTTTTTAAATAGATTTTAATGTGATTTAAAGCCGCCTGCTTTAACATGAAAATTAATCAAAATTAAGCCCTGCTTTGTATCATAGATTTAAAGCGCCAAACTCATTTCGGACACTTATTTTTACGCCTTCATTAAATGGTAATCAATTCAAATTAAGTCTTTTATAGTGGCTTTTCCTTTACTAAAGTTATTTTAGTTTGAACACACTGGTCCAGAAATTACAAAAAAAATTGGACTAGAAATGTTAAGTATGATTCTTAAAGTATTTTTGTACGCTAAATTCGAATTTGTTGTTTTTAAAAATTCTAACCCAAAAATGGAATTATGCAGTTTTCTTCAAGTATTTTTATATTGCGTGATAAGTTTTTTAAAATAAAATACACCTTTTAATGCAATTCACACGGATAAAATAAAAAAGTTACCTAATGAAGTCAATTTACTATTCAAGATAATATAATTTATAATTAAACCTCAAAGATTACTATAACAATATCAATAGTTACTTTTGTTACATTAATGAGAATTTTCAGGAACTATAGTAAGCAATATTCTGCACATTACCGTAAATCATTAATAGTTACTCTATGAACATCAACCGCTAAAAATAACCATTACTCAAAACATTCGTTTCATTATACCACTGCAGAATCATGAGTAAAGTGTAAAGAAGTTTTTTGCTGTTATAAATTATGAAATTAAATTTAATAGTCACTTACATCTTAGATTATAAGGTTATGATATATTAAAATTATAGAATTCATGATCCAAAATTTATTAAAAATTTTTTTTTTAATTTTATACGTTTTTGGAAATTTTATTATATAATAATAATAACAATGTTTATTAATTAAATATTAAAAAAAGGCATTGTTAAAAGTGAGAAAGTAAAATTTTAAAATAATTTTATGTTAAAAACAATTTGGTGTGGAATTTTCTTACCTCGTCTTCGAATCGGTATATTTTCAAAATATTCATGAGCTCGAAAACATTTCCGGAAATGCTTTAACCTCTTATGGTTTTACTATTGAAAAAAAATCATACGACATAAGTTGGGCTATTTTAAAAACAAAAGATGGTGATGGTACCTAACTTAAACATAGTAACGAAGAAATTGAATAAAGTTGTCTACAGATTATTGTGTATGTTTACGTGTAAAACTTTATTTTAAAATGTCCAGAACGATTTTTGGTTTTGGAAGGTTTTTTTTTTAATTTATAAATAAAAGGCTTGTAGTTGCGCAAATTTTCTCTAATTTAACCAACTTTGTAGATCTTTGTAGTATACCTACATGGTGGACTTTGTATATTGACTTCATTACTGTTCTGAGCTGATTTGAATACAGCACATTAAATTAATTAACAATACCATTTGGTTGATCTAGTCCAAAATATGATAGACCAGTGTTATTAATGCATGTTTATTTTAATAATCAAAAACATAATTAAATATTAGAGTTTTTTTGTTTTTTAAATCTATATATATTAAAATAATAGTTTTTTCATAAAAGGTCATTTATATTGGATTACATTGTAATAGTTTGTCACATAGAATTTTGTAGCTTAAGAAAATAGAGATAAAGGGAAAATAATAAACCAAAAATTGCGCAAAAAAAGTTCAATATTTCAATACAAATATTAAATAATATTCTTACCTGTATAGTGTGGTGGTCCCTTATAAGTTTCTTAACACAATTATATACAAAAGTTACACACATTCCAGTTAATATTAAAGAAAAAATAACCATGATGATTATGATGTGATCGTCAGTCAATGCCAGCGATTTTGCATTCTGAAAAAAAAAACAAAATCACATTATTATTTAGTTAAAAATTTTTTATTTTATTAGTTACATTATATAAATGCTTTTAGTAAAGTAAACACAATCTAAATAAAAAATTAATTAATTAAATATTACATTAACATTGCATTATTCAATACGTATTAATTAACAACAATTAGTCGAGGATACCGCTTTTTTAACATACAAATTTGTTATTGAATAACTACCCTTAACATAAAAATAAACAATTCAAGCACTAAAACATTTTTATAGTTGATAAAATAAAGTTTATATTGATATTAATTGTTTATTTATGGTTAGTTATGCAATTTAAAATTTAAATTTTGTTCCAAATTAAAGTTTCTTTAAAACTATGTAAAAATATACAAATATAAAAATGTAAATATATATTTTTTTAATTTGACGTTCAATTGTTTTTCTATTTTTACAATTTCAATCAGTGGAAAAAATGCCACCGATTTGCTACTTTAACCGACTTAGTAGCTCCAATAATAAGGAAGTTAGCTATAATAAACACTTTTGACACGGTGTATACAGGGTGTTACTAAGTATGTACAATAAATTTAACAGACGATTCTTTAAGTAATTTTAAGATAAAAATTTCATAAAAACATGGGTACGCAAATTCTTCTTTTTCAAGATACTGGGTGTTAAATTTTTTCTTTAAATTGATTTTTCGTAATTGTCTTAAATATGCCTTCCCCAATTCTGCTAACTTAAATTAAACTAATTAGTCCAGTGGCGTTAACCTTAACGAATATTTAAATATTTAAAAAAAAGTACGCCGCGAGTTTTTTGTAATTTTTATATTTTTTTCGAATTAGGCAACTGAAAATACAACTTTTCTTCTTTAATTTTGTAGGTATTTTGCTTAGTTTTCAATAAAAATCCACTTAATTGCATATCTTGGGATATGCAATTAAGTGGATTTTAATTTTTCTCGAAAACTAAGCAAGATAAGAATGAAACACAAAATACAAAAAATATGTATTTTTGGTTGATTAATTCTAAAAAAATATAAAAGTAACAAAAAAGGCTGTGCCGTATATTTTTTTATCAATAATTTTTGTGCTGCCCGGGACGCCACTGGATTTAATAAATGTAATTAAGTTAGAGCTTAATTAGCTTCTAAATACTATTAATATTACTGCAAAATAACAACAAAATGTGGTTAATGATATGTAAGAAATTTAGGTAAAAACAATAAAAAAAATTAATTTAACACCAAGTATCTTGTAAACGAAGCATTTGCGGCCCCATGTTTATATGACCTTTTTGTATTAAAATCACTCAAAGAATCGTATGTTAAATTTATTTTACATACTTTAGTTACACCCTGTATAATAATAGTATATTGACAAGTCCATTAAAAAATATAAAATTGTAAATTTTCATCAAGGATAAAATAAACTGGACTTTTTTTACTTTATTTTTATTTCATTGCACTATATAAATGTTTTTATAATTTTTTTAAATATTGTTGTTTAAACTTCCCACCTTTTCAAGTGTTTTTTATATATCGGATACGATTTAAAAACATATTTTATTTTTAAAATATTTCACCAAGCAATATCTTTGCTACCAATACCTCGAGAGGATTTTAATCTGAAATGGTTTTAAAAGAATGTCAAGGTTATGATAAATTAAAAAATACTTTTTGGTGCTTTAATATTTTATAGTGTGGGGATATTTTCTTTTTTCCAAACCTAATAAAAGATGCAAAAGTTCTAAAATAAAAAGTTAATACATAATATGAAGATCTCAGATATATATGAATAAAAAATAAGCAAAAAATCTTTTAATTATAATTTTAACCAAATGACTATCAAAAAAAGGTCTTATACATATTTTATGTAGGGTGCACCAAGTATCCTTATATGTATGGGTATAATATTTATTTATTCTCAGGATCGCAATGGATATAGAACAAGTCAATAAAAATACATTCATATTACAAAATATATGGTAAAATACAAAAAAAAAACAAACAAAATAAATACAGCCTATATTAACAATAATAACAATATATCTGAAGACATTTAAGGCAAAGGACTTATTTTCTTTACTTTGTAAACAAATAGCCAACTCTGTAAAAACATTTGACAACAAGAAATTCTTTTAATACCTTTTTAAAAAATCGTATGTTCTTAGAATTTCTTATATCTGGTGGAAGTGCGTTATAAATTTTAAGACCAAGGATGGAACGTTTGACGTGACATTACACCTACCAAAATGTATTTGATAATGATTTTTATTTCCACTTTTTCCATGTTTTTATCGGTTGTTTATGTGCTTGTGCGTTCGGGGCGTTCGTCATCTTCAACGTCTTCACAGCCATCTTGGAAACTCTTATACCACTTGTAAACTCTTGTTTTACTTATAGCAGACTCACTATAGGCCTTTGTTAACATTTCACAGATTTTAATTTATTTTTTAAGCAAAAGTAGATACAAATTCTCTTTAATCCATTTCTTTTAAGGAACGAAAATCGCCGAGCTCATAAAACACGTATATCCTTAGCAGCTGCCACAGACAAAGTAAACAATGAAAACAGTTAAAGTTTTTATCATACTTCGGGGGCATGTATACCAACATAATAAATAAAATTTTATGACAACCGGACCCTCCGAAACCGCGAAATTGAACAATTTCCGTTATTTTCTGAACACACCTCGTATATACACAAATACCTCAAAAATAAAAAGGAAGGGCAAAGTTAATAAATTATATTGTTTAAAAATATTTCTGCATGAATTGCAATTTTTTTGTAATAAATACACTTTATAAGTTCGTAGACCTCCCCCAAAAGCATATGCCATATCGCAACCTCGAGTCTACTTGCGCGTAATACTGATGAACTAATTGATGCTGATTTAATGTCCTTTAATAGTCCAGGAAACAAAGGTTGTAGAAGGAACTGGTAGACGGGTTTTATTTTTTTATGTAGTGTCAGGGGTGCTGATAATGAATCAAGAATATTCTTCAAAAAATTCTTTCCGCGTCCACTAATTTCATCCCCCGAAAGGGGAGTTTTTTTGCTTTTTGGCTCATAACTCGCTAACCGTGAGTTTGTTCAGAATTTGACCATCAATACTTTTGATTATGTTGCTTTCAAAATCACTTTTTTATTTTTTTTATTATAGCCCAATTTTAAAAGTAATCGATCCCAAACCTTACGGTAATCAAACATAACCGAATGGACGATTTTTTGAGGTACTAGACTTTTTTCAAAAGTTACTGATTTTCAATGTACAGGGGCTTCTTTTTCCAAAAAAAACATTTTTTATTTTCCAAACGGCTTTTATGAGCCAGTTCGTTCTACCCTAGATTTTTAGGTACACTTATCCTCGTAACGAATCTGTAGTTTTTTTTTAATTATTTTTATTGTGCCCTACAAAAATTAAAGTTTTAAAAAAAGAGAACATTGAAAAGCAGTAACTTTTGAAAAAAGTCTAGTACCTAAAAAAATCGTCCATACGGTTATGTTTGATTACCGTAGGGATTGATTACTTTTAAAATTGGGCTATAATATAAAAACAAAAAAATGATTTTGAAAGCAAGGCTCAATTTTGCACACTGCGCTTAGCAAAAGGGCACATCATATAGGTGCGCAATGGGGTTTAATGTGTGCATTATTTAGTACATAATTATAATTATTATTATAATCAAAAGTATTAAAGGTCAAATTCTGAAAAAAATGCACGGTTAGCGAGTTATGAGCCAAAAAGCGAAAAACTTACCTTTCGGGGGATGAAATTAGGGGACGCGGAAAAAAATTTTTGGGGAATATTTTTGATTCATTATCAGCACCCCTGACTCTACTTAAAAAAAATAAAACCCGACTACCATCTTTGTTTCCTGGACTATAATGATCTAAACATGTATGATATTGAATGTAACTTAAAGACCAAATAAATAAGTTTTTTCTCAGGTAAGACATTTGTCAATTGGCACTCATTAAGCTTCTCGAGAACCCCACTACATGTTTTTTCTAATAAATTATCATTTTTCGCTGATATTTTTAATAAGGTATCATCAACATACAATGTGAAAGATGTGATTTCTTTTACATCATTAATATAAATTAAGAATAAAACAGGACCTGTAGTACGCCCATATAATATTTAAAACAATTGCATTTACTGTTACAGAAGTATTAGGTACGCTTACATATTGTTGTCTTCCCCTCGGTCTTCCCTTTAAGCCCATGAGCATACAGCTTCTCCAACAGCCTTTCATGAGACATGCAATCAAATGCCCTACTAAGATCACAAAAGATCCCAATAGGACACTATCCATTCTCAATATCCTCAATTACCCCCTCATAAAAGGACATATATACAAGTATAGCCACAAGGTCGGTTAAATTACAAGTCTATTAAAATGGCCTTTAAAATTGGGAAAAAATCAGCGGTTTTCAAATAATTCAAAAAACTGAAAAAATTCAAAACCAAAAATCCTGGGAATTTCACTTTTTTTTTAATTAGTGATTTTTTTACATACCTACTAGATTTTGAGTTAGCACCTTTTCTATAATCGCTATATTGGAATTTTGAATGGTAAGATAGAAATAAAAATAAAGAATCCAACAAAGTATCAAACTACATATTTTGTAGTTATGGCTGCTATTATAAAAACAAAAGATGTTGATGGTAACTAAAAATATTGTAGAAAAGAATTTGGATGAAAATGTTAGTTACATGTAAAATTTACTTATTTTTAAAGGTCCGAGAAATAACAAAGTTATAACAATTTTGTATTTTACAGCTTTGCAGTTTTTTAATATTTAAAAAACCGCTGATATTTTTAAATGTAATATAAATAAGCTTGTAACTCCGCAACTTTTCTCTGCAAAGCATAAATTATAATATATCAAATATACCTATAGCTGATTTTAATCAAAAAGTTAAACTTCTTTTTCGGTAAACAAATCACGTATATAGATAATCGAAAATAGGTGCAAGGCATGCAAAATCAATCTCACCTGACACTCGTCCTCGTCCCACCTGAATCGACAGTTGTAACGCCCGTTGCATTTTAATGACAGCGGGATACAGGTGGCATCTTCGCAATCGAACTCGTCGTCCTGGCAGCCCTGTTTGTATTGGCCTAAACGAAATAAGATAAATTAGAGGGGAGGTTTTAAGAAAAAGGAAATGTTCGGTTTAAGACATGTTTCTAATAAAATTACTGTATTTTTTACTTGGTTTTTTAAAAAATTATGAATATTAATAATTTCTTTTAAAATGCAATACACATAGTAAATTAAAAAAATATAACTTATTTTAAAATGTTTCTTTTTGTTATAACAACCATTAACTGTTAGTCCAAATCAAAACTTAATTAGGTTTTAACGTTAGGATATTGATAAATTGCTGCTAAAATTAACGTAAATATACAGGGTATTTCACGTTCGTGGTCCATTAAAAGTTTCTGGGGAACGTCTATTTTTCTAAAATATTTTGAACACAATGCCACTTCCGGAAGTGACATCAACTTTGTTATATGAAATGAAACACCCCAAATATTTTTTCATTTTACAATTCTGCATAAAATTCTGAGTAAATAGTTTTTGAGTTATTTATTTTTTTCGCACAAACGCACGTCAATCAAAAATAGTCTTTTTGAAATTTTAAGATTTGTTTAAAAGATTTCATGTAAATTCTTTAACATATCTTAACAAACTACTTGAGAAAAACCATGGCAAATTAGGCTCTTGTAGAGCAACGTCTAATGTGAAAGTAAGAATTAAGAAATGCTTGAATGTAAATAAATGAACATTTAGTAATAAATTAGTAATAAAAATTCATAATTAAAATATTGATACTGTTACGCATTATTTTTGTTAAAATATTATTGCCTTCAATGAGCTAGTGCTTCATCTAGTTGACATCCTACAGCTTTGTTAATTTTTTCAACAATTAGCAGCTATTATTACTTTTAAATTTTAAAAATATTTGACCTGGCAATTTTATTTTAAGTCACTAACTGCTATTTTTTATCAGTAATTTTGTCAACAAATTCCTTATAACCAAAAAAATTAACGCCATTAATTTAAAAAAAAATGACATATTACGTGGTAACAATAGATACCGTCAACTCAACCGTCACAGATTTCTTGATACAAAATATTATTTAAAATTTTAGAAATTGTTAAATATCTCTGAAATTATTAACTTTAGGTATAGGGAATAGTTACATCAATCGAAAGGTGTTACGTTTAAAATAACGTTTCAAATTAGCCTAATTTCAACTGGGTTCTCTCAGGGTATTTATAGGAAAATGTTAAAAAATTGACATGGAATTTTTTCAACAACAATGTTTTAATACGTTATTTTTGATTGGAGTGCATTTGTCAAATTTTAACGAAAAAAATTAATAACTCAAAAACTATTCACTTTACATAGGTATTATACCTATTATAATAATAGGACATGGCATAGTAATTTTAATCAAAATTTCATGTAAATTTGAAAAATGTAAAAATATATGGGGTGTTCTATTTGAAATAACAAAGTTGATGTCACGTCCGGTTGAAACGGAAGTGGAATTTTGTTTAAAATATTTTAGAAAAATAGACTTAAATGAATTACAAACGCTTTAAAAATTTAAAATCAATTTCTTTTTACCTTTACCAGAAACTTCTAATGACCACGAATGTAAAACACCCGGTATAAAAAAAGACAAAAAGAACAAAACTTTGTCTACTAATGTAACTATAGTAAGAATTCTCACGGTCCACAAAAAGTTTTAAAATAATGGCGAATGCACCGGGATTAATATTTTAACAATTGTTTTTTAATCTTTGCGCGTTTAAACTAAACTGCGCACCACTCAATGGGTCGCGACCAAAAAGTTCGTTCTTTTTCAAAACGACATAACTTTTTTGTTTATCGAACGATTTTATTTTGGTCTGCGATGTCTGCTAGCCTCATCCTCTGGCAATTCATGCTATATATATGATGCTCACGGTTCTTCAAGTAAATGACCTACAGGGTAAAATGTTAATCTGTGAAAAATTTCATCCAAGCCATATTTGTAAAAAAATAATTTTTTTCT
The DNA here is from genome assembly GCA_921294245.1 of Brassicogethes aeneus. Lineage (NCBI taxonomy): Eukaryota > Metazoa > Arthropoda > Insecta > Coleoptera > Nitidulidae > Brassicogethes > Brassicogethes aeneus. Next base: position 13,670,375 of record OV121133.1, read on the forward strand.
TGTTTTTACTTTGAAATAATGAAGTCTTACCTTAAAACGTTTTTCATATTTTTCGAATTGGAATTTTAGAAACGAAAATATGATTATTTTTTCAAAAGAGTACATTTAAGGTTTTTTTGTAGGCAATGCATTGAGTCTTTTTAGAAACAAGAAGATAATATGGTGAAAGATTGTTCCTCATACCTACCCTTATCTTACCCAGGTTACTTCCATTCTTCCTTTAAATGATTAATTGCTGTAGCTACAAGAATTAACATCTCCAAATCAACGGTTTGCAGAAGATTGCACAAAACGGGAGGCAAGGGTGGCTTTTGGAGGTGGAGGAGTGACTGTTTGGCGTGGAATGGCGATGAATGAAAAGAGTGAATGCTGAGAGATATATAGATTTAGTTGTTAGTGATTTCGAGGTCCATTTTGCTCAAAATGTTGCTAATAATTGGTGTTGGTGGATGACAATGCCCGTCCGCACCGCGCCAATATCTTAAATGAGTATTTAAGGGACCACCATATTGAGAAAATGAATTGGCCACCTTTGTCTCCGGATATGAATCTTATTGAGCATGTGTGGAGCAGGATGAAACTGAAGATGAAAGAGAGGGAAGGACGCATGGAAAATTTGGATGAATTGGTAAATGGAAGAATGGGATACCCCAGGAATTTCTAAGGAACTTGGTCTAGGAAATGCCCAGGAGGGTTAACGAATTATTACGGGTTAGGGGAGGGCCAACTAAATATTGAGAAGTTATTATTTTTATTGTTTGTTACATTTTTCTTTTGAATTTTTAGTTTTGATTATGATTATATCTTGGCATAAAATTTTTAAAAACGAACAAAAATATTTTTAACCACTCAAACAAATTGCAGTAATTTCGCCCAAAAAATGAATTTCCAAATGGCATTTTAATCATAAATATGCAAGAAACACGCCAGCAATCGGATTTTATTAAAACATTTAAAGCCGGGAATTGTTTCCGAATTTTGATTCTTGGTGATTTTGGTTTTATCTGAAACTTAAATTTAATAATTAATCACAATCAGGATGTCAAAATTATAAAGAAAACATGTCACGAACTTAAATATCGGTTCAGGTTTGGTTTTCGAAAATTTGTACCAAAATGCCATTTTTAAAAAGTGGTTTTTGCTTAGGCCACTCTGAAAATAATGGAAGTTTGACGCTTGTTCAAAATAATTCAAGGAACAATCTTTCACCATTTTATCTTCTTGTTTTTAAAAAGACCGAGTGTATTGCCTACCAAAAAGCCTTAAATGTACTCTTTTGAAAAAAAAATCATATTTTCATTGCAAAGATTCCAATTCGAAAAATTTGAAAACCTTTACAAGATAAGACATAATACTTTATTATTTTAAAGTAAAAACGAGAAAAAATTTTTATTTTTTCAAACGGGGCTTGGATGAAGTTATTGAAATTTTTCACCGTTTAACATATCACCCTGTAGGAAATTTACTTGAAGAAACGTCAGCTTCATATCTATTGCAAAAATTGCCAGAGGATGGGGCTAGCAGACATTACAGACCAAAATAAAATCGTTCAAGAAACAAAAAGTTATGTCGTTTTGAAAAAGAACGAACTTTTTGATCGCGACACATTGAGTGGTGCGCAGTTTATTTAAAAATAAAACATTTAAAAATAATTAAAACTTAATGATTTAAAATACATTAAAGAAAAGAATTTTTAAAATTTCTCATCAACGTTTATTTATTCACAAAAAGCAATATCGACAAGGCAATTTTAATTCCCCTTTCCATATCTTTTTTCTTAATATACCTTTTCGGTAAGTATTTTTTAGCAGGTATATTAATTATTTATAAGTTTCAAGATAGAAGCGAATGATACTTAATTCAGTTAAATTAAAAATGGAGAACATTAGGAAATTAATGTTTGATGTGCTTTCTTAAGAAAAAAATCCATTACGCTAAGTAAAATTAAATATACGTAAGTACCCACGTATATTTAATTTTATAATATTATAGAATTTAATTTTTTTTCATAATTGTATTAATTACACCATGTGAAACCTTAATTAATTATTAATAATGGTTTAAATTTGGGTTTCTGTTCAAAAATATTTTTTTGTAGTTTTATTTTTAATTGTTTAAGTTTCTGTGGTAAAATAATTTTAGTATTTAGTTTATTTTAAAATAAATAACTAAGAATGAATTTACTAATTAAAATTTTACGTTTTACGTTTGATGTCAAAAATGTACAAAACATAAGTAGATCATTGGCGTACATTTTATTCTCTAAAAAGGCCAAACTAGATTGCATATGGGAAATATGATAAAATTTAATTACAGTGAATTGGAATTGCAATTGTACTGTCAAAAGATACATTTTATGAAAACAAATTCTAAAGGACTTCTTTTCGTAAATAGACTGCTTATTTTAAAAATATGGTAATTTTTTTTTAAGATTATTGGCGTAACTTTTATTCTCTGAAAAGTGACGCTACCGCTTGTAGCATGAAAACGAATTTAATGCCCAACTATGGTATCTAATAAAAAAAGCACTCACCAAATTTTAATAAAATATGTTTTTTGGGTTAGAAGAAATTAATTTTTTTCAAAAAAATATATGTAACTATTAAATATAAGTATAAATATAAGTTTATATATTTATATTATTTAAACGTTTTTTATTAAATGTATATTAAAAAGTATGTTTTTATTTGAATTTATAAAATTGTCAAATTGTGTGTTAAAACAATTTTACTTTGTTAAAAACATGATTTTCAAAGGAAAAATCGTTATGAATAAAAATTGTATTGATAAAAGGTTCCTTTTGCATTAAATGTAAATTAAAAAGTATGTTTTTATTTGAATTTATAAAGTTGTCATTGTGGGTTTTTATTTTATTAAAAACATGATTTTTAAAGGAAAAATCGTTATTTTAATTTGATTGGGATTTGTAGCTACATAACCAATGATCCTAGGCTAAAGTATTTGATTAAAAATAAGTTTTTTAAGGATATAACCATTGTCATATTATTACACTAATAAGCATATATAGAAAGCAGTACGCAGTCCCAAAGTCAAATTATTATACACCACCGTACAATAATGAAAATACATTGAAATTTGCGTTTAGCTCGAAATCAGTAGAGAAAATGTAAACGTACAAGTCACTGTAGATTAAATTCATGTAAATAACCTATAATATTACATATGTAAAACGTCAAACCTGACAAAATATCTCAAACTTGATAATTAATAAAAAATAGTATATGTAACACGGTTTAGAAAGCATATTAACTGCCTCTCGCCTACTCGCCTAGAGTATTTTCAAATTGTTATGGTCCCAGGAGCTCAAACTCTTTCAAATCAATAAAATAAATTCCCTAAAAATGTAAGCTTTCTTTATGAAGATAGTCCTCTTTGAAATTTTATAAGTCGTTGACAAATACACCGTTCTCAAAAAACCCATGATAAATAAAATTTGTAAATGAAATTTAAAATATATAAATCTAGATAATTTAAAAAAAATTTAATAGTTTCAAAATTCCTATAATTTTTAAAATCTTATTTTATTTTTAAATTTACAGAATTTTAATATTTCCAAAATTTTTAATTTTTTAAAAAAATAAAAAGCTCGTGCTTTTAATTTTTGTCGCTAGTGTGTGATAAGGAAAACGCACTTTCTCCTTTTCAAAAAATAACTCATTTTTAAATTTAGTACCTCTTTACGTTGCAATTATAAATTTACGTGGAGTTCAATTAATTAGCATTTTATTTGGACTTGCTTCTAGAAATATGTAGGTACTTAAACATGTTTCAATTCCCTTTTAGTTGCCTTTTTCAATTTACAAAGGGTGTACAAAGCGTGCTCATTTTAACAAGACATTTTAAGGAGTGATTTATAAAACAAGTAAAACATAAATTTTCTTTTAAATTAAACATGTCAGGATGTCGACCCGAAGGAAATACTTGCAAAAATGTTAAAATTTTATTTAACATTATTCATTCATACATTTTACAGGATTTTAATAAATTTGTATGAAAAAAATAATACTGTCGTCCTAATGAGAAAATTATGTATCTACATTTATAGAATTTATGTTTTTTATATCGTTTAATTTATTTTAACAGTACAAACATTAATTACCAAAAATTGTATTATTGATTGATTGACATAAGAATTTAAGTAAACGATATAAAAAATACAGTAAATAAGTTAAGACTAAAATCCTGGTCAGATAGGACGTTCTTTTTTATCAAAATTTTTATTAATTATAAATTCATAAAAAATAAACAAACTGTGCAGTTCCTACCCACGGTGCGGTGGTTTGCCGATTTAAATCAACTTACCTCATTTCTCTTTCTATACATCGATTCTATATGACGTAAGGGTGATTTTAACAAAAAATTAAAAAATCTATCGGGCACTTTTTTTTATTAAGCAAAAACCCCGTATTTTGGGCCCTTAAAATACTGTTATTAAAAGCAAAAAGTCACTTAGTCACTTAGCTTAAGCACTAAAGAAACTCAAAATGACAGTTAACGATACTTTTGTTTTTTTTTCTGACTTGACATTTAGGCTAAGCCTACTATGTTGCATTGCCGCCTATAAAATCCTTTTATTCATACAGATATTTTTTATTTAAATTAATAATCCCTTCGGCTGCTTCATTCTAAGACACAGTATGTGTAAAAAACAAAATTCTTTTGATATTACTGCTATGTGTTAGAGTTTTTCATCAACAAATAGACCGGGTTAGTAGGTGCGTTTTAATACAGTATATGCAAAAATATAAAAAAACATGTTCTGAAAAAATGTTGGATACTGTGTTTTGGAATGGAGCCTTGTATTTTTATCTTTTTAACGCACGTCTAAAAACATGTCTAGGATTGAACTTCTCTACATACAGGTTTCTTTTATCAGAGAAATTAATAAACTGCACATAAATAATGTTCAATAAATAATTTATTAGACTATTGAATAAAATATTATGTATTTGTACAAGGAAGTATACTTCTATAGTTGTATATACGGTTTTTTATTATTAAATTTAATTATTTTGTTATAAATAATACATATTTTGCAGTTAGTTTTAACCGAGATTTTAACGTATATTGAACAAAATAAAATAAAAAAATGAATATATGGATATATTAGGGTGTTTCAAAAAAAATTAAAATATTTTTTTTCTAATGGTGTTGAAAAATTAATAGTACATTAAAAAACAAAAATTTTGGCGCATATTTGAGCCCTTAATATTAATATTAAGGTTTGCCTCAATTCATTTGTTGTTTTTCCATTTCAATAACACGGGAATTTTTATTTTTTAAATTTTGAATTCTTATAATTTTTGGAATGTTTTGTTTTCGCAACACCTAAGCGAGAGGAGTTATAGATATTTTCACGCTCTACAAAAAACATCTAAAGGTCAAAGTTCTTCAGGTCAACCGTTTCAAAGATATCAGCGATCAAAAATAACACTAATAAAAAATTTCAAATATTTTCAAATAAAATACAAAAAATATCATATGCCATATTTATTTAATTTTTTATGTAAAATCAATTTAATTTTGTCAACCTGAGACTGTAAACTTTTTTTTATTTATATATATATATATATATATATACATATTTGCATTTTCTATATTATACAGTATTTGTTTTGATATATTTAGAAAAAATTATTGACCGTCGAAGAATTTTGAAAAAAGTAAAATATTGGCCTGGCTCAAAATAAGCAGTTTTCAGGGGCGTCGCCAGGGGAAGGGTGTGCATAAATTTACAATTAAATCTCAACTACTAATTTTAAGTTACGCCAATATTATACTAATTATATTGACTCTATTTTTAAAACAACAAAAATCTACTTACTTGAACTCTTGTCATTGTCCCTGTACGCCGTGAAGTTGGCAGTAAAAGTGGACTTGGTCTCTTTTGGCTCGGAGAAAAACCGCACAAACATAACGTTTTTTTTCGACAACACTGTATCGGCTATCGAGCCGCAAAATTGCTTTTCGAGGGAAGGCATATCAGTCCTGTCTGAAAACACTTCTACAAAATTACTTTCACAGTCGTTTGGCTTGTCTAAACTGAACACGTCAAACTGAAGCTGAATCTGAAAATAAATAATAAAACATTAAAGACAAATACAACACCATATATTCGTTGTGTCTATGAATGGAGTTGACAGGAGAAAAAATACGTTATGTATTTTATCAAGAAAAGTAATTCTTCATAAAAAGCTTTACCACCAATATTTTATGAGTGATATACATGGTTAAAATAAATAAGAGATAAAAGGCTTTAGAAAATAAGTTATATCATTAATAATACTAGTTTAAAGCCATTTTGCCCACCATGTCTCACTATCATTTTCTTGTGTAGAATGGGTTATTAAACGCGAAAATCACACTTAAATTTTTTTTCATGGAAGCCTTTTCGAGATGAATTTTCAATTGTTTTTTTTTTAATTTTCTGAGGTGTTTTGTCGTTTTAGAGTATAGATCGGGTTCTAATTGATGGATTTGACCAAGCAAGCACTTAAATCAAAGGTAATTCAGCCCTCTACAACTTTCTCTTGTATAGTTGTATAAGTTGAAAAGTCCTTTTTTTACAAAAATCAAGGTCGAAAATTTACATATCTTTCTGGGAAAGATAGAAATCGAAAAGATAAGTAAAGTTTGATTTATTTTAGGAAAAAAATAAGCTGCTGCTGATAAAAATCCATGGATAAATGACGAAGTTATGAATTTTTCAGTGGAAGACCAACATTCAGTTTTTCGAGAATTTTTACGTTTTTTCTTTATTTTATTAAATTATATAAAATTTAATATTGAACATTGATTTTTATTTTAAACATTAAATATTGAAATTAAATTATATATTGAATATTGAACAATAATTAATGAACCTTCCCAGTCGGCATTCTAACTCCCGGGATTTTGTGAACTCCCAGGGATTTCCTCATAAAATCTCAAGAAACTCCCATGTGGGATGTTGCTCTGGTAATTCTCTGGGAAATTAAGAGGATTCTTTTTTTAAAGCAATATTAGCGCCAATAGAAACATTTGTTTAAACAACTGTTGATGTGGTAATTCTCTGGGATTCTCTGCGATTAGTCCTTTTCTAAAAAGCAATATAAGGTTTGTTTCTACTCGGTAGAAATAAATGTTGTTTAAACATTTTGACTGTCAAATGGACGTCAGGGACATGCGGAATACTAAAATGTAATCACGATTTTACCATTGAGTAAAGAAGAACTTCCTTACTCAATGATTTTACTAATACCGTTAAGTAAATCAATCAATGCTAATACGCATGCTTAACGTTTTGCACCCATTTGAACTTCAAAAGATATAAAAATAATAAGTTGTATAAAAATTATAGTTTTTATTTTTTTAATTACAGTTTATTTAAAATTACTTAGAAATTCCCTTGAAAGTTACATAGGACTTCACACTTACTTCTCATAGATTTCACGTTTACTTCTCATAGAGGTCACATTAACTTCTTATAGAGTTCACATCAACTTCTCATAGAGTTACCAGGGAGCTCCCGCTGCAAACTCGCACTGCGACTTCTTTAGCTAGGACATTTTGCACTCCCTGGGAATTCTATAGGTAGTCTCTGGGACATAGTTTAGGAAGTTGTGACTTCTATGGGACTTCGCTAGGCATCACAATGCCGACTGGGTTGAAGATATTGAAAGATTTATTTTGTTGTTATAAGCATAAGTTTTAAAAAAATCTCCTTTGTTTTTTGTTGCTTTCGTATTCCGTTTCTCGTATGAGGGACCAAATATAATCACCCATCATGGCTGCATCCCAGAAGCCGTGATACCGCCGCTCCAAAGCGTTCATTTGCTGGTGAAAACGTTCTCCGTGCTCATCACTTACGTCGCCCAGATTGTCCGGGTTATTTACGCACTCGAACTCTACTTCTTTTACTAATTTTACACTTTTTATTAACTAAATAAAACCAAAAAATACCTTGTAACTGGAGTTATCTGTTTGATTTAAACCTTTCCCAGGACGATATGTAAATTTTCGACCTCAATTTTTGCCATAAAAACGAATTTTTTAAGTTATTAAAATCGCGTCAAAATACTTAACAGACGTCAAAAGTATGTAAAAGAAAGTTTTAGAGGGCTCAAATACCTTCAATTTAACCAAATCGATCAATGAGATTTCAAGCTATACGCAATAACTTCAAAACACCTCCGAAAATTGAAAAAAAAAAACAATTGAAAATTCATATTTCAAAAACGCTTCCATAAAAAGAATTGAGTGTGATTTTCGTGTTTAGTGGGTTAAAATCACCAAAATAAATGGACGGATTTGTTTACGTTTAAAAAGCGAGTAAAGTATTATACTTAACTATACACGGAGAAAAAAGTTTATTGCTCCCAAATAAAAAAAATATTTAAATATGGGACAAGGGTACAGTTTATTTATCCTAAATATATTTTTATTCCCGACATATAAAGTTTTACTAAAGTATAATTATCGTTATTATTTCGACTATTTAGAGGTAATAAACAATATATTCACTACAAATAAAAGTATTAGGTAAACAGTTTATTTGTCCCATTTTTTTCTCAGTGTAACTAACTTAACTAACTATAATAGTTTCACATTTTAAACACCGTCGAAAGAAACACGGCTTCCAACGTTGTCAGAAGTATAGATTACACGCCTTTTTGGACGTTCATCATAAAATAATGAACATTAAAAATTACCAGTAATTCGTTTGAATAATAAAAAAATTGTAAAAAGGATTTGTTCATCATTTTCTTTAGATATTTTTCTCTATTTTAAGAAAGTAAATCATTTAATAATTATTAAAATTAAATATTAACAACGTTGGTAAATTCGTCATATTTGCTTTCAGTGGATTGTGGTTGACAGCATAGAAAAATGTTGACAGCTTGTTGTTTTGTGTTTTAGTTTGTGTATTTCTATCGTGTTTAGGTTAATTATTGAGTTTAACTACATTATTTATTACTTAAAATAACAATACATGGAAATATCGTTTGTAAGTACCTACCTACTTATTATTTTTTTAATCCAAATATTTGTTCATAATTATTTAAAAGATTTATAAACCAATTTGTTTCACTAAACCTAAACTTTGCTGATGATTATTATTTTAATAAAAACTTAATTAAATTAAATTATCCCTATTTAAAACCACGGCATGTAACATAAATAAATTTAATTTAAAAAACGTATCGTAATCACAATTAAAAACTATTTTTAAATTATCCCTATTTAACACCACGGCACTGGTTGCAGTCAGCTGTCATATTTGTTATATGTCAGCTGTTTTGGAGTACGAAATACGTCACTGGAAGAAAACATAAAATTCCATAGCCAATTTAATGCTTAGACTGTGACCGTTCGTTGACCGCAAACAAAGCATTCTTATTGAATGGCAATGCGCCGTCCATTTGTTTTGGTGATCTGTGGTTAAATACATGGACAAATTTTAATGGGATATGGTGAGCAGAATTTTTTTTCGATTTGGTAAAGTAGTGTAATTTTAAAGAAAAAACCTTACACATTTAAAAAAGTATTTCATTACATAAGTACAAGAAAACAAGATGATAGTAAAATTTACAAAAAAGACAATAACATTAACATTGTTTTTTTATTGGAATATAAGGTTAGTTATTTTAAAAATATATAGTTTGTTTAAAGTACCAAGTTAAAATTTGTTAATAATAACAGTTGTGATTTAATTTTTTGTAAATTGGGTACATTATACTACTTATTTACAAAATATACATACATACAGTATATTAAATTTCCAAAGGTATACAATTAAAACATTTTTTTTAAATGTCGTAAAGATATATCCTTAGAAGAATATTACTTAAAATTCTGAGTACGCCACTGCCGTAGCGCCACCCCGGTGCACCGCACGCCGCAGCACATAGCGACTGATTTCATGTATTATAAATTTTTATGTGCGGGGCCGTGAGTGGAGAAATAAAGAAGAAAATTTTTATGTACATACCCTCCAGTCCTGCCTAACCGTTATGGCCCATATGCAGTCGATGGGCATGCTGTGTTTTTCAAGGTATTTCAATAAGTCTTTCGGAATATTGTCCTTTTTGAGAACGCCCTCGTCCATGTCGGCCAAGTCAATCCTGCACGGTATTATTTCCGGTGTTTTTACTGCAAATAATCAATATTATAGAAAATGGAACGTCTCATTTTTATGGATATGGGTACAAATTATATTTTATTCTAAAGAAAAAAGCTTATAATATTTTAATATAAGTTTTATAGATTTTTTATTGGCTATTTCTCAAATACCGCATTTTTAAGTTATGTCCCCACTATTTTTCTAAATATTAATATTTCTTTTCTATTTCAATATATAGTGTGCAGCATTCTTTGGTGCGCCCCTTTTATATATAATTATTTTATATACAGCCCGTTCAGAGTAAAACAGAATATATCTATATATATATGGGGCGTGGCCTCGCCTCCCTCTAAGGCGCGTCACAGTAGCTTGTGTGATAAACGACATGACGAAAGGTCGAGCAGGTGAGGACTTAAAAAATTAAATGATAATAATGCAAAAAATCTCATTAGCGATGCAGGCTATTTGCTTAGCTACTGTGTCGCGCGTTGGAGGGAGGCGAGGCCACGCCCCATATATATATATATAGATATATTCGGTTTTACTCTGAACGGGCTGTATATATTTTGCGGCAATATGTAATTGAAAATGTAAAAAAACTGCTGAATTTAAGCATAAAAAATATTTATTAAATTAATTACACCGTAGGTAAATTTTTTACTCTTAAAATATCACAGCTAAACGCAAAAACACGTAAACATAATTTTTGGTCGTAGATTCCAAATCCGTGGTCGGTTTACAATCCAATCCAGGGACACACTGTGTACTGCTGTATTATAATTTGTAAAATAATGTATTTCACCTTATTTGCCAACATTCCTGCTTTTTTATTTCTTTAAATATAATATAATATCCTCAATTATACTAAATAAAAAAAAATCAGCAAAAAAACATTTTGAAATTTTTAACTTATCTAAAAAAGCCTCAGAGAGACAAGACGTTTTGATCAATTAACCTAACATTTTGCAAGAATTTTTTTTTTTAATTTGGAACTTGGTCCAGCCCAATTGGATGTTTTTAAAATTTATACAGGGTGTTTTTTAATGGGATGCTTCGAAACTTGAAAATTAAATATCTTTGAATTTTGACCTGATAAAGCTAAACCAAGCGTTTAGCTGTGATATTTTTACCTCCCTACAGTGTTATTAAAGGGTATTTCCGCGAAACCTTTCCCCACCTTGATAAAAAATCAGATGTGTTATTAAATAAAATAAAAACTATATCTGGTCAAATAGTTTAATTGCGATGTAATTTATATCTTTAAAATATTCGTACATTGTAATGCTAAAATAAACATGGACGAGTTTCAATACTCGATACAAATTTTAAATGTCGCACCCGTTACATTTTGAGAAAATTTTAGAAAATAAAATATACAATATTTGTGCATTTAAAATACGTGCTTGTTTAAGGTTACTATTCAAGTTTTACACAAAAAATTATTACTATATGCTTTCATCCGAAATTTTACATTATCAACTTTAGATGCCAACTTGGTCGCATTTGCCGATTTTCGAAGGTCGCGCCCGTTAAGCGATTTATGAAGGTTTTCTATACAAGTTTTTATTGACATTTTGTTTGAGTTAAATATCTAATTTTTATACTATTTTTGTATATTAACGTATCTTGATATATGAACCACACTTTATGATCATGAAAAAAAACGCAGTGTCAGTGTTGCAACCGTTACAATTGAAATACCCCAAAACAAACAAAATCACAAAAAATATTTAATAGCAATAAAAATACCCTAAATAAAACAAAAAAAACCTATATAAACAATATAATAACTAAAACTGGTTTTTAGTGACGTAAGCTCGTTACAAAGTGTATACTGGGTACACTTTGTAGACTACTGTTAAACTTTGCTATCGTCAACTGCAACTATCAAACAAATACTAAAAATATTATGACAATTTCTGCAAAATTGCAACACTGCACATCATACAATGGCGGCCATTTTTGTTGTTTACAATTCTTGTGCTTTGGGTTTGTACAGATTAATAATCGTTTTAAACGTTGTGTTTCTTACAGAGAGACTTGCAAGCCTTAAAAGAGACCTTAAAGTGGTAAGAACAATCATTTTACTCTTTTGTAAAAAAATAAACCTTATTCTATCAGGGCTTTCAAATGTCAATTTGAAGGTTAATTTAAGGTTATTTTATAACCTTTATTTTATGTAATTTGTAAATAAAATTAAATAATTATGTAGGAAAGTACACTTTTCCATTTTTATTTAAAATCTTCTTTTAAAATCAGTCTTTAATTTTAATAGAGGAATACGTAATTTTAATTATCCATATAATCCAACTAGCAAAAACACTCTATATTTGTCAAATATCACCTGTCATTTCTCAACTTGACACCTGTCAAAGTTTTTCTTGATATTTAGTTGGGTACCCCTGTTTATATGTGGCAACACACGCAAATAGATTTGGCAACGTCGCATTATTACACAATTAATATTTTGTTGGATCCCTCTGTATTTAATTTGGTTTTGGGGATTTTAATTAATAAACTTTTTTTAATGCAGAAAATAAATAAACAGACTTTTGGCCGTTTCGTTTATTATTAAACTGCATTATTTTACCCGTCAATTCATGTTTTTGTTTGCCCAATTTACTTTCCATATTGGAGCAAAAAATATTTTCTACAAAAATCGAAAAAAATCGTTTTAAATAAGAATAGAATTACCGTCCCGAAGCAATTTTTTCACAAATTTGGTCGAAAATATTTATTGGTTCTCTTCTCAAGGGTTTTCAATAATTGAAAACCCTTCAAAGGCCGATATTTGACGGAATATTTCACTCATGCATTGTTGTAACAATGTACACAGTCATAGCTGTCAGACTAAGCTACGACTGTGTACATTGTTGATTTGAATTTTGCGCCCACCAAAATTTATTTTAATGAAATAGAACACTGTTATAAAAATAAGATTTGTTAAAATAAGTTTGTAGTTTGTTAATTTTATTTTTTTTAATTTTAACATATTTTTTTGTAGAAAACCAGGGTTAACAAAGGAAAATATTTTACCGAAAGTTTTTTAAAGGTAATAGGCAATTTTGTAAGCATTTTGTTAGTTTCAAAGGTTACAGATTATTTTGTTGAAAAAGTACACGTGATTTCAGGCAGTCAATGAAAATATTTCCAACTGACAATACGCATCAACAAGTTCAACTGACTTCATCGTCTGCAACTTATGTTTCTGCTTAATTTATTCTAATTCGTAACGTGTTTGTAACAACTGTCCAAAGTGTTTAAAATATATTACCAGAAATCTGTTATTATTGTTATTCCTTATACCTATTTAACGAGTGTGCAAAGTGAGAAGTATCCGAAAAAAGATGCCATCACTGGTTTTCAAACTAAAACAAGGGGGTACAGTAAATTGGGTTAAAGTTACGAAATACATCAGTTAGTGTTGTAGTAGTACTGATAATTATATTGTACTAAATTTCTTTATATTTTGATGATTTCAGAATGGTGCGTTATTTAATCGTGCACAGAAAAAACGCTAGCATAGCATGAATGGGTGAGCCATTAAACCAATGGGATATTGTCCGTATTCCTGAATAACAGTTCCTATAATACAAATAGGTAGTTAGCACTTGGTTTATAATCGTTTACTGTTTTTAAATTAACAACAAAAGTTATCGCTCCTAAATCTATTGAATTTATATTGATATTTATTTACATTTTATGTTATAATGTTATTGCATTAAATACTAATTTGATTTATTTAATAACGTTACTACATTTAACGCAATATGTTAGATTTTTTTATGTGTGTGTATATTATTTTTGTGTTCATTTATCATAATTTAAGTTCCCAATTTTTAACAAATACTTTTAATACTGGGTCTACAAAAAGGTTTGTAAAAATGAGGTCCTTTTTGAAAATTACAAGAATTATGGTAGAATTATTGATGTAGGATTTTGTTATAAATCTACAAAATGTTTGTTATAATTACAAACTACTTATTCAATTAGTTAACAGATTACAATTGGTTGTAAACTGGTTAATATTTGGTTAAAATTAACAAATAACTGTGTAAATTAGTGTGTACTGAATGAATAGGTGAAAATTAAAAAAATATTCAGTGGAAATACCAGGTTGCTATTGTTAATTTTGTGACATTAAATTTACTATTATTGTTATTTTTATTAGGTACCTACCTATGTCTCGATAAATATTCTTCTTAAATCCTGCTTAAAACTGAACCAGATATATTGAGGCTAGATGAAAAAATTATTTATAAAAATTATCGGTAATTAATTATAAAAGTATACTTAATAAATAATATACTATTTTTTTTGTTTAACAATTTAATAATGTTAAAATTTTATCATAAATGTTTACACCCTTCCAATCAATTAATATTAGGTTATAATAATAGAAAAGGGTGCAGTTGAAAAGCATTATCATTTTCCATCCACTAATTGGGTTAATACATTTTAGGTAGGTAACTACGCCTTTAGTGAGTCTCAAAGGAACGCATTCATTAAAAAGTTACGTACAGGTTCGTGTTTACGCAAATATAGGTATATATGGGAGTGTCTGGAAAAATATTCAATTTGCTTTGTGATAGAAAATCCTCTATCGCCTTTTGATAGTTTTGTAACGAAAAGCAAAAGCAAACAAATTTAATCCTTCACAGATTCCTTTTTGAATAATATTTTGTAAAAAACAAACATTTAAAAATTAAAGGATTGACATTGCAATGTAGATAAACGCAGGGTAATAAAATCAGTGTCCAGGAAGTCCATTAAATGGCGCGATTTGTGATTTATGTGTAAAATTAATCAGTGCCACGTGTCTATGTTAATTAGGAATGCATCAGTAATCTGCTTTATTATCATACCAGTTACACAAGCTACAGGTTTCTATTATTAAGTAATTGCAATTGTAATTGCATATATTCAATTTAAGCATCGCCTGCAGAGGAACTACACTAGAGCGATCAAATTATTGAAATAGAAGTGTAATCAAAATTAAAATTTAAATGATTTGTGCACATATATTATAATATTATAATATATAATACACATTAATAAAAATATAGTAAAAATTAAAATACTTTTATGTTTAAGGCAAATAAACAATATATTTAAATATAATATACAATATTTTAACTCATGACATTTTAAACATTCAATTTTCTTAGTTTCTTTAATAAACTTTCTTGACCCATTACTGACAATACTTATAAGAAAAAATTGAACCTACTTGGTTGCATAGTATGTACCGATTGCGGCAAAGGCCACGTCGCGACGCGTCGTTAGACGGTCTGGATCTCGCCTCTGTTGGCTTACCAACTATGTTATATAAGCTCAGGTATTTCTTTGTTTTGGGTGTATTCCACTACTACAAGTTGCTCGACAGTGCCATGTCGACACTGATGATACCCAATATAGGTCAAAACACCTGTCTGTCGGTATTTGAAGTCGATGAAACGCAATCAAAATAAAAAACTTTGGCGAGGTGTAGGTTCAATTATTTCTCATAACATTTTTGTATATTAAAAAGTACAATAAATATGTTACAATTTTTAATTGTTAACATATAAAAATATTCGATTTTAATAGTATATTATGTATCAAGTTTTATAAACGCCATTTTATAGACGAATTTAATTTAGGCACGAGCGAGCTTGCGAGCGAGTGCTTAAGTTAATGAGTGTATAGAAAAGTTTATAAACGAGGTGCATACTATATTTTTTCTACGACAAATACTTATTATTATCTTAAAATGATTTAAATCAAAAATTTGTATAGAGCGCCATCTATGAAACAACGGGGGAAACTGTCAAATGTCACATTTTTACATTTTATAAACACGATTATAAAGATTGTAAATCGAAATGTATCTTGAAAATTGACAGTTTTTCACAGTGAAAGTAAAGGAAATGTTTTATGAGGACTTTACAGTAGAGTCCGTGCCCAAATTTAAGTTATAGTTTTTTGCCGGCGAAATTAAAAGGTCAGTACAATGTTCATATATATATATATAATGGCGTTGAGAAACTATTTAATATTTTTGTATTTTTGTATTGAGATAATAAAATAATTTTCACATTTAGTATTATTTTACAAGAAAGGCACTTTATTTTAACGATTGTATGACATTTGACAACTGTCAACTAACTTAAAACTAACTTCAGCCCTTGACTAAAAACCTGTTGCCAACTTCAGCCCGTGACTAAAGCGCCGTAAAGCCACAACTTGTCAATGTGTAAAGGTCACTTAGTGTCATGGAAACATGTACGATAAAGGGCGTTTTAAAGGTGGGAGTAGAAAAAATATTTTATATTTAAAATGGTATATAACATAATATTTTAAAATTTACTATACTTATTAGTAATGGAAAAAATCTAATTATAATAGGAATTAAAAACATAATTGGTTGAGAATAATAATATTTTACCTTAAGGTTTAATATACATGGATATTTAAAAATTACTAAATATGCATAGTATCTGGCAATATACGAGATAGTTGTCCCAAATAGTAATATAAATTATAGTAAAGGGTATTATAATTATGGTAATCAGCATTATACTTTTCTCTCCGTGTGTAATCAAAATTAAAATTAAAATGATTTGTGGGCAATTTCAATAAATTTATTGTCAATACAGATTCTGGGATTTTTTTTTAAATTTATATTTAATATACAATAGTAATTTTGCGAGCTAGCATGCCATTTTAGAAATTTTAATTCAATAAAGTATAGGGAGACCCACTTTAATCATATTTTTAGGTTTTCTTTATTTGATCTTGTATTTTTATTATGTTAATCTGTATTCGGGTTAATCGTTATTTTAGCTTAAGCAGCGATGAATTGTTGCCATTTTGGCTTTTTATTCTTTTAGATTGTCGCCATTTTACTCTTTCATGATTTAATCTTACCTCTATTTGAGTTTTAATTGTCCATATTTTAGGTTGTCATTATTTTATGCTGCCTGGACAACATTTAAGATTTCACCTGGAATTCATTATGAAATATGTCATCCCATTTAAAGATTTTCCTAGCGCAGCCATGAACGCAAGCGGTCCTCATTGTGAGGTCATCATGACCGATATTTTTTTTCTAGCGTATTACAATTTTAAAGTACTTTTCGCCAACGATGTTAGCATCTTCGGAAGCGAAGTGTAACAAAATCTATTTGCTAAATCTACAATATTTATACTTATAATTATAAGCTAAGGTTGTCTGAACCGTAAACGGACACAGTTTACTAAACTGTGGACCGTAACCGCTTCAGTGAACATTTACAAACTAATTTATACAAATTAGAGTTGGGTACCGGTCCGTTATAGCTATTTAAAAATTTATTTTTATTCTTAAAGATGTATAAAACTTCATAACTATCTAGCAGACTTCCCTAACTTCCTTAATAAGTTTAAGGTTGTCAAATCCTATTCTATGAACATCATCACGTATATGTTGGGCAACACTAGATTTCTCTGTTCTACCAAATCTATAGCATTGGCCAAGTGTTCTTGGAACCTTACTTGGATGGATCGTTTAGTTTGTCCAACATATTTCTTGTCACAATCTTGACAGTAGATCCCCGACTTTTCAATTTTAGGAATCTTACCTTTTGGGTTGCCTAAAAGAGTCTGAAGTGTGTACTGCTTGAACTTAATAGTATATTAAAGAACTAATGTCATAAGACGTCATTTTGTCGCACGCGGACAATTTATAAAACGAGCGACGAAGGAGCGAGTTTTATAATGGACAAGTGCGACAAAAGGTCTTATGACATGAGTTCTTTATGCTTTATGTACTTTATGTACCTCATAAAGCGGTGTTATAATGAAGTCATTATGAAATCAAAATAGATAATAGTATATTAAAGAACTAATGTCATAAGACGTCATTTTGTCGCACGCGAAAATTTATAAAACGAGCGACGAAGGAGCGAGTTTTATAATGGACAAGTGCGACAAAAGGTCTTATGACATGAGTTCTTTATGCTATTTTATCTATTTTGCAAACATTTCTTAAACAAATTAATTTTATACCTTATATTTAATTTGGTAGAATTTTACATAGTTGGTATCTCAGTTTGAAGTTTGAAAGGTCATTAACCTTTCAAACATTATCACATTCTTTCGCTATGGCGTCGTTAATTTACAATAAGTATTTACAATAAGCGGCTGTTAAAGAAGAAAAAAGGATTTTCTTTGGTGTTAAACAAAATTTATTGCACGAAAAGTCTCGTAAGTACTAGAAAACAAATCATAAAAATATTATAACCTATAGGTATTCAAAATTGTATTTTACCAGTAGCCAACCTATAAAATCAAAATTTTGGGTGGAATAAAGTACCTCATTAAAGAACCAAAAGCGGTGTTATAATGAAGTCATTATGAAACCAAAATAGATAAAGCAATTTTAAAGTCCAGTTTTCGAAATTGCTTTTAGTTCAAGCAGTAACACACTTCAGACCCTTTTAGGCAACCCAAAAGATAAGATTCCTAAAATTGAAAAGTCAGGAAACTACGAAATATTGGTTTTACATATCACCAAAGTTGTCCTTTTTCAAGTAATATAATATATTATAACATATTATGTTATATCCATTTTATGTATTTGACCGATGATTTTTTGTTTTTTATTTTTTTAATATCTTTTCAAATAAATATTTTAATATGCTTGTAATTAGGCAACTTTTTTCTAATATAACCGATCTTGTAGCTGTTATAATAATAAATAAATAAACATTTATTTAGCTAAAGCTATCTCTCTAAAAATGAATTAGTCAAAAATGACTAATTTAATAGTTATTAGTGGCTGCTTTTTCACTTGTACCATGGTTAACCTTGTAATACCATGGTATCACAAAATTTAACAGCCAATTCTTATTAAAAATTGTCCCCTGAAATCGAAAATACCGTCAAAAATTATGAAAGTGGAGCATTTTTTGAGATATAGTCAATTCCATATTAAATGGAAAATTGGCTATATCTCAAAACCTGTTCTACTTTTTTAACTTTTGACGACATTTTCGGATTCAGGGGACAATTTTACATAAGAATTGGTAAATTTTGGGATACCATGGTATCCCATGGTTAACCATAGCACAAGTGAAAAAGCAGCCACTTATAACTATTAAATTATAATGACTATAGTCATTTTTGACGAATTCATTTTTAGAGAGATTATAGTTTCTTACATAAATAAATACATTACATATTTTGTTTAATATATTATGTCAATAGTAATTTTTTAAAGTTATTATAATTATCACAATTTTTAGTTTCTGTTGGTAAATTATTAAACATAATAAGGCCATTTTTAAAAACATTGTTCATACATTTTCTAGAAGTTTCTATAAAAAAATCATTTGTATTTCTAGTTTGATATGCATGTATGGAATTAACATATTGTAACTTGTCACATAGATATTTTGGCACTTTTCCGTGTTTTATTTTATATATATAGTCCAAAGTCCTAAAATATATTCTCTGTTTAACACTTAATAGATTTAACATAGTTTTAACAGGTGTATATTTATTACATTTTAAAATTAACCTCATACATTTGTTTTGTAAAACCTGAAATTGTTGGATTTGATTTTGAGGCAATCTATATAAAACTGTAAAACAGTAATCAAAATGGGGTGAAATTAATGTCTTATATAACAACATATGATTTTGAAAATTTAAAAAGCTATTTATTCTCCTTAGAAAATACAGTTTTTTTGATATTTTATTTCTAATATAATTAGCATGATCATACAAATTTAGTTGTTCATCAATTATTATTCCTAAATATTTAATTTTATTTACTCTATCCAAAACATCCCTGTCAATTTTAAGGGTTACATCACTAACTTTAGTTAAGTTATATTTACTACATAAAAACATAGATTTACATTTACTTTTATTTACACATAGATTGTTATCACAGAGCCATTTATTGATTCTATCAAGATCACAATTTAGTTTATCACACATTTCCATAATATTTGTACCATATACAGTGTGTCGCACTTAAGATGAAGACACCCCCATATTTTCGCTATTTGAAGGAATAAAGGTTTGAATTTTTTCACATTCACACATGTTGATGGGTCACATTTTTTAAGCTACTCAACTGAAATCTAAACTTTAAACTTGGCCTACTACAAATTCACAAACAGGGCTAGTTCTCGATATTTTGCTTCGCGTTAGAGATATCGAAAAAAGTTATTGGAAAAAGTTGTTCAGAATATTATTCTAACCCCATATACCAATTTTTATAACAAAATTCGCATTTTTTAATTTTTTTTTATTTTGGTCCACACAAAATTATTACAAGTTCTTTTTTAGTTTGATAATAAGGGAGCCATGGAAAGTAATAATTTGATACTAACTAGTGTTTATGACCGTTAAATAAATAATTAAAACAATTTTTGGAAATTACAAATAAATTATAATTTATTAAATTAAGGAAATGGTATAAAACAATAATAAAACTAATAAAAATAAATAAATAAGAAATGCGAATTTTTTCTAATAATTTTTTTCGATATTTCTAACGCGAAGCAAAATATCGACAACTGGCCCCGTTTGTGAATTCGTAGTAGGCCAAGTTTAAAGTTCAGATTTCAGTTGAGTAGCTTAAAAAATGTGACCCACCAACATGTATGAATGTGAAAAAATTCAAATCTCTATTCCTTGAAATAGCGAAAATATGGGGGTGTCTTCATCTTAAATGCGACACACTGTATATAAATCATTGTATCATCCGCAAAAAGTTTAATTTGAAAATGTTTAATATATTTTGTAATGTCATTTATATACAATATAAAAAGTAAAGGACCAGTATTAGGTCCTGTGGGACTCCATGACAGGTTGGTAATTGACTAGAAAACGTATTATTAAATTTGACTTTTTGATATCTTTCTGTAAGGTAAGAAATCATCCAACTTAAAGCTTTATCCCCTATACCTAATTTTTCCAACTTTTTTATTAATAATAACCTATTTACAGTTTCAAAGGCTCTTTTAAATTCAAGGAAAACCGCAATAACAATATTATTATTATCTATAGTTTTTAACCAGATATCACATATACTCAAAATTACCGATTTACATGAATGTTTTTCTCGAAAACCTGACTGATGTTCTGTTATTATAATATTTTTATTAAATAATGCACAAGTTGATTTTTAACTATAGTTTCAATAATTTTTTCATAAGGTGGTAAAATATTTATAGGTCTATATTCTTCACTTAAAATTGTGTTATTAATCTTTGGCACACTTGGTTCAAATAAAAAATTAACCATATAAAGATACTTATACTCGGTACACCCTGTATCCTATTAACATATCCCTAAATATAAATATTTAACCCTTTGAAAATAGTATTTAAATATAATTTTACAGAATTAAATATTGCGATCCTATTAAAACATTCATTAAAAAAGATAAGTAGACTTGTGATAATATATTTTCTTTGGCTTTTCAAAGCCACACTCGACTATCAAAGTTATATTTTTCTTTGAACATCGGATCTGACACGGCAAAATTCAATGGCTTAACGCGCGCGTTTCAATAACAAGTGGCGTCCCGGCAATAAATCCACGTAACTTTCAGTCACAAGTCGAACTTTTTCAATCAGCCAGCGGCGAACGAGTGCTGGGAAACGGCAGTAGGTGGCGTAGGCGGCAAACGTGGCACATTCGATAAAAACAGGTTCGCGCTAAATTAACATCATTTGCCGGTATGTTTGTCGGTATAACTTTTTCATGTGAAGTGCTTCATTAACATGAAATGAAAATGAAAAGCTCGACCCTTCACCGGATGAAGGATTTATTGAAGCCCTTTTTTCAAATGAAATTAGAAAACCAATTCGTTAAAAATGTCGTGTAAAGCTTGCACCAAAACTACTTAGTTTATTTAATTTTCAAGACATTACTTTAATATTAATTATTCAAATTACTATTTTTATTATTAAAATTTATACCAACAAGCTAAAATTATGACAATTTATAATGTCAAGCTAAAATATCGAAAAATTACAGTTTGTTTTTTATTCGGAATTTGACGACGTCAAAAGTTTAGTTTGGTAATTCTATAGAGACCCTAACTTAAGTAGAACAAACTAATTTAATGGAGAAAATAATTGTGGTTATTTTTTTTAATTATATGAGCTTAAAAATATTTATTTATTTTGAAATTTCAAATATAGGTACCTAACTTAAAAAATGCAATACATTTTTCTGTAATAAAGTATAGGTGACGGCCCAAAAGAGACAAAGTTGCATTTTCAAATGCGGGAATATGAAAGAATAAAACAATATTCGAAGATTTGTGTGAATACTTAAATTTTACTAAAGTCACTAAATACTTGTGACTCGTTAATACGGATTATATTATCCAAGACCATTAATGTCTACGTAAAGGATGTAATAATATTAATAATAATAATAATATTTATTGGCCTAAAGATCAAATATAATGATTTAAGACAAGTCAATAAAAAATTCAAAAAAAAGTATAACAATTTCTAACTACAGGGTGTCACCTAATAAATTGTCATTCTTTGGGGGGATTATACATAGTAAAAAAAATCAACTCTAAGCAACACTAATTAGAGTTCACACAGGTCCACACTAAATAGTGTTGTTTTATAACACTACAATTAGAGTTAATTTGTAGTGTAATTTTCCCCAAGTAAGCAAGTATGATTTAACACTATAGCACTGAGGATAAAGTAATTTTACACTGTATTAAAAATTGTTAATTTACCTAAAATCGTGTACTTCTACACTTCCTGGGTAAAATCCCACTTTTGTTCAGTGTAAATTAACACTACTTTGAAAAAGTTCTAATTCTAAAAAGGTACTTTTACTCTTTTAGTGCAAACTTCTAGTGTAAATTAACACTATTATTGGAGTAAAACCTATTGGTGGTATGATTGGCTTAAGCAAAATGGTTCCTTAAAAAGTTAAACTTTTAGATCAATGCAATGTTTTACTGGCTGTCAACTTGTAAGCAATGAATTATCTTGATTATTTTTTTTGACAGTTCTCTGTATTGTTGGGACATTGTTGAGGCATTGTTGTTGAGGGAACCTACAGCGAATTACAGCGATAATTTTTTGAAAATTTTCTCTGGTAGTTGCTATATATAAAAAACAAATTAAATCTTAATTAAATGTTGTTTTATTCATTATGAAATTCTTATTTGTTAACTGTACATGGTGCAATTCTATTGGCCGACATTTGGGACGGAAAAATAATCCCCCGAATACCACACGAGCTTCAAAATTATCTGGCATTTCCCTCAAGGTTCCCTGCAAACAAATAAAGTCGTCAAGTTTTTCAGGAAAAATCACTCGCGCTTCGCGCTCGTGATTTTTTAACCTGAAAAACTTGACTCCTTCATTTGTTTGCAACGAACCTATCGGGAAAAATACCCGATAATTTTGAAGCTCTTGTGGTATTATAAGTGAGAATTCATCAGTAATCCATTTTTCTGTTATAAAAAATGGGTGATCGCATTGGTAGAGAGGCGTCAGGCGGTTGTATGTCGGGGATTTACCACACGTTTACAAATTTTCC
Source organism: Brassicogethes aeneus (assembly GCA_921294245.1). Taxonomy (NCBI): domain Eukaryota; kingdom Metazoa; phylum Arthropoda; class Insecta; order Coleoptera; family Nitidulidae; genus Brassicogethes; species Brassicogethes aeneus. Next base: position 13,694,058 of record OV121133.1, read on the forward strand.
ATAATATTAATAAAAATGTACGTATAGGTTAATATAACAACCATTACGCTTGATAATAAAAAGTAAATCAAGTGTGAATGTATTTATATTATTAATGTTACAAGTACCCGACCTAATGCCGTAAATTATTTATATTTAATATAGGTCGGGTATGGACATCCTTTTAACATATTGGTATTGATTGAGTATTAAGGCTTAAAGATTCACCGTAATTAAAATCTAACTGAACAAAAATGCCACACTTCCACAACACGGTATCTCCGGATATGCACTGCGTAGGTAGATAGGTACTAACCAAACATTTTAAAACGCATTTCGGTTATTACCAGTTTTTTCAGTCTATTTTGGTGTAATTTAACTTTAATTGTGATACAATGTGCACTAGTAGTGTAAAGAAAAAAGAGCTCGTAGTAACATCAAAACAGACAAAGAAATTGGCCTGCACTGTAGTGTACATTTTGTCACTATTTAAGACATTAAGGGGTAATAAATACTCGCATTAAATTCTTCCCCCTTTTGATTTATTTTAATAATAAATAGTGTGAATGTACCAATGAATAATGTTCATATTCTTTAAATGTGTTTAATAAAGTTAATAAGCACTAAATGCTACCAAGTGTATTATGTAGTGTAACGTTTACCCTTACAAATCAACTCTAATATTTTTACCCCTACACTAAAAAATTTACACAGGCAAAATTACTATGTAGTACAAGCCAAAACAAGAAAGTTTTTCTCTCTCATTTTTGCATTAGGGCGATTCCATGATTACTAACGGGACAAACAAAAACAAGACAAAATGTTTTATGAAAATTTTTAAAGATGTGTTGCTCATATAATAATAATTTTATAATAGTTATTATTACTTAATTTCATTGCTGAGGAATTACATAAAATTATTATTATAAAAACAATACATCTTCAAAAATGTTCATAAAACATTTCGGTTTTTTTTAATAAAATTTTTTTTTGACTAAACCAGGGAGTTACTTGTTGCCACTGAACTATCCTTAATATCATTATTGTTTTTTCCTCTAAAAATAATGATATTATTCATCCAAACAAAAAAGAAACAGGTGCACGGAGAAAAAAGTATAATGCTGATTACCATAATTATTATTCCATGTATGTTAAACATTAAGGTAAAATATTATTATTCTCAACCAATTTTGTTTTTAATTCTTATTATAATTAGATTTTTTCCATTACTAATAAGTATAGTAAATTTTAAAATATTATGTTGCCATTTTAAATATAAAATATTTTAAAATCGAATATTTTTATATGTTAACAATTAAAAATTGTAACATATTTATTTTACTTTTTAATATACAAAAACGTTATGGGAAAGAATTGAACCTACACCTCGCCTAAGTTTTTTGTTTTGAGTGCGTTCCATCTACTTCAAATACCGACAGACAGGTGTTTTGACCTATATTGGGTATCATCAGTGTCGACACTACACTGTCGAGCAACTTGTAGTAGTGGAACACACCCAAAACAAAGAAATACCTGAGCTTATACGTATAATGGTTGGTAAGCCAACAGAGGCGAGATGTAAGAACATCACGTGATCCAGACCGTCTAACGACGCGTCGCGACGTGGCCTTTACCGCAATCGGTACATACTATGCAACCAAGTAGGTTCAATTCTTTCTTATAAGTATTACCAGTAATGGGTCAAGAAAGTTTATTGAAGAAACTAAGAAAATTGAATGTTTAAAATGTCATGAGTTACTATATTGTATATTATATTTAAATATATTGTTTATTTACCTTAAACATAAAAGTATCTTTATTTTTACTATATTTTTTAGTAATGTGTAATAAATATTAGATGTACACCTTACATTTGATTAAATTATATAGTAACTACTACTATTTGTAGATGTTAAATCAATGTACTATAGGAACATATTAAAAATTAAAATATATATATAGCCCTGGTTGAGAAGGATTCCGGATTGTACTTAGTTTTGGGTCAGCAATGTCCTCCAAAAACCCTTCCTAAACTGGACGTATGGCCCGACCCGGCTGACAAAAATCCGTGGAGCGTGGACACTGTCATCCACGACCTTCTAGGGTGGATCTACCAGCCGGCGTAAAAACTTCGGATCCAACAAACACAGGTAATGCTGTGATTTGGCGGTATACGCAGGAGAACGAAAAGGGGGTAAAATAACCCTGGGAGATTAGTGGAGGATAATGTATTTGGGGCCTGCCATAAGTTCCCATACTCATACTCACTCATACTCATATAAAATCTTAGTCAAAATAACAACAAGACTAAATTGGATTTAAATAAAAACGTAAAATAAAAGCATTAAGTAAAAAACTTTTCCACTTAAATAGTTTTTATTGAGGGTCCATTATCTATCACAGTACAAAAGAAAAACTAGTTCATAAATTTTAGAAAATACATAAGCTATACGTTTATGTTTTAGTAATATTGGTGTTGTAATCTTTACTAAAATTGTATAATAAAAATAGTATTTTGTATTACAATCTTAATCTTTTATTGACGAATATATAATATTTTTACCCTTAAAATTTGTTAAAGTAAATTTTACTATATTTTTTTACTATTTAAAATTTACTATACATTTCTCTCCGTGTGGGCGACATTTATTAAAAACTTAGTTTTATGTAATATCAAGCAAACTTTACCTAATATACTTTACATACTATACCTATAGGTACTTTGTTATGATGATTACTGACTGTTCGGTTACTATGATTTTGTGGAACACTTAAAAAAATAGCTACATGAGCATCAATCGACGTAAAAAGGGAAAGGTGAAATTTAAAATCGACGGGAAAACCACGGAAACCACAAGATATCTAACAATAAAAAATAGTATAGTTTTGTATGTAAAACAAAAAACCAATTATCAACAAAGTAATCAATGATAACACAAATGTAAATTTTTAATGAATGTAGATTGCCCACTGTGCAGGCACATTTTGCGTCAGTTGTCGTAGGTCAGAAATAACCAGTGGCGGCCCAAAATTTCTACTTTATTTATAAAAATTTTAATGATTATTTTAAAAATGGCACTAATGCAAAAATGAAAACTTTCTTATTTTGGCGTGTACTATCATCCCCTTAAAGGATAACAATTTATTTGGTGACACCCTGTATAAATTATAAAAAAACTATGGAAATACGATACATCTAAGATTATAATCGTTAATTGTTCATTTAAATAAGAAAAATTAGATAAATTTTGTTTGACATACATTATTGTTTCCAGAATAAATAAACATGAAACAGTTAATATTTTTCTTAGAAATAAACAAATCCTTGCATGATTCTTGAAATCCTAATCCATAAATAAATCTAATGGCTCTCTTTTGAATAACAAAAACACGCTGTACAGAGATGGAATAGCCCCTGCATATTATTCCATACCTGAATCTGTATTCAATATTAAAGTGATAGAAAGCTCTTAAAGCTGAGGTGTTTGTAATATGACCAAGACGTTTAATTCAAATAGATGCTGAATGTGGCAATTCCCATTTAAGCTTAAATCTACATAAATTCTCAACAATTTAAACTCCGTTACCTGTTGAATTGTCCTTTTTGCTTTTACATAAGGAATTTCCGTATAATTTAAATTTAAGTAGATAAAACTGCATGCTATTTGTTTTTTCTAAATTCATTTCAAGTTTATTGTTTAAAAAGTAATTTGACAATTTTTCAAGTGTCTTATTTACTTTTAAAAATAATTTAAAATTGATTTTTACTTGTTTAGACCTATGTAATATCATCACCAAATGCACAAAAAAATCCGATCCGATTTGTTCATCTATGTCATTAATGTAGATGAGAAACAATAATGGTCCCAACACACTACTCTGTGGAACGCCAACTTAATTCAAAGGTACTTGAGTCTCCTATCATATATAAAGCGTCTTATTAAGTTATGGCATTGACCACGTTTACCATAAAATTCAAGTTTACTCAATAAAATCTCATGATATTTATTAGGGAACTCACCGTTATTAAAAAAATCATTTACTATGTGACTTCGTGGATAAGATATTAGGCAGCTCACTTTTTTTAGAAGGTTAGTGTAACAACCGTCAGTTCCAACAGCATTAATGTATTTAAAAATTATTATTGATATTAAATTTAACAACGATAGGACGTCGGAGTACACATTTAAAATATTAAAAATACCAAAGTATGCTATCAAAATCAGATTTGTTATAATTTTGTTTATTTTATTTTGTAAAATTTTATCATAATTTTGTGTAGAAAACCAGGGTTTGTAATTATTTTTACAAAGGAAAATATTTTACCGAATGTTTTGTTAAATTTTGTTAATATGCAATTTTGTAAGCATTTTGGTAATTTTAAAGGTTACAGATTATTTTGTTTTTGTTTAACAAATTAATTCGTTACTTACAATAGTTCATCTGACTTTAGCTTCTGCAACTTATGTTTCTGCTTACTTTTTTCCAATTCTTAAAGTCAGAAATGTGTAATTATTGATATTTGGATTCCACCTATTTAACGAGTGTACGAAATATTCAAAAAAGATGACATCACTGGTTTTCAAATTGAAATTAGGAGATACAGTGAAGGAGGACATATTTCCCCTCTCTTATTAAACTTATTTAAAAATAATATTGTCCGTGGTGTTATATTTTATAATTATTTGTTATTTTCCGACGATCTTAAATTATATACATAAAGAAGTAAATTTTTTAAAAGATTATTATAATATTCAATTAGATTTAACTGTGATGTGATAAATTTTATGAAACTTAATGTTAATAAATATAAATGTATTATATTTTTATAACAAGAAACCTGTAAAATATTTGTACTCATTAAATATTATTATTTTAAAAAAAATGTCATAAAAGATTTAGGTGTTTACTTCTATATTAAGGTGACATTTGGCTACCTTGTTAATTTTATTACAAGTAAGGCTTTAAGAATGCTGGGATTTTTTAAAAGGCGTATGAAAAATTTTAAAATTCAATGTATTAAAACTGTTTATATGTCCATGTACGTAGCATTTTAGAGTATTGTTGTTTAATTTAGTCTCCTTTTTATGTTAATTCTTGTGAATTGAAAAAGTTCAAAACAAGTTTCTTCGATATTGTGGATTTAAATTAAACATTGAATGTTATAAAAGAACAGAACTTGGAATTATTGTTCTATTTAAATTGTTAAATAATTTTATTAATTGCTCTAATTGTAAGCGCAGATTAATTTTAATTTCCCGATGAAAATAATTACCAATGGCCAATCCTAATGTAATTATTAAGTGTATTTTTTGTAAAGTGGTATATCCTTTAATAAGGTTTATTAATATTATGAAACCATAGTTTGGTATGGTATAAATATTCTTATGCTTATAAGCATAAGAATATTTATACCCTGTTTCTGTTAGTTTAATTTTATTTCATGGAATTTTAGCTACAAAATCTTTCCTACTTCAATTTTCAATAAAATTTTGAGGGGTGGTGAATCTAGTGCCGTGCATATTTAAAAAAAATCGCTCTTCTTAAAAATGTATTCTTAAAAACATGATGAAAAATAAGGTGTTTTACTACAAAAATACAGTTTATTAAGATCTACACTTTAAAACAAATCCACGGTTAAAATCACACAATAAATAAAGATTTTACAGGGTTTAGTCGCAAATAAATATATGTATATGTTAGTGTAATAAACAACGTTTTAGTTGGATTCCGTATTGTTGATTGCGTTGTGGTGATTTTGTTATTTTCTTATTCTCTTTTCATTATGTTTATTAAATGCTTTTCTTGAATTTACTCATTTAAGACTTATTAAAAAAACGGATTACTTTAGCCCTCTGAGCATTTATTACGTAGTATTTTCGTATTTTTCTTCGGAAATAAATTGTGAAAAATATGATGGTATTTGGGTCCAAGTATACAGAGACTAAGCTCATAATCGTAGTAATGATTTCAGCAGGCGAAGGCGGAGGAAAAAACAGAAAATAAAAGTATTACGCATCGTTCAAGTGGATGAAAGTGGAAATAAAGGATAAATGTGAATGTCTCAAAGAACAAAGACTGGCTGACTAAGCCCGAACTTTTTGGAATTCCGTTAGCAATCCGGGAGAAAAAGAAGCTTGAACCATCCGCGTGAAACATTGCATAGAAATTCAGCGTTCTTTTTTAGCTCTATTATGACTATTACACTGAAATATGTTTTACTTCAGCGTTTTATTCCCCAGTTCCTATCTCTCTAAACGATGTCTCAATTAGGGTTTTGAATCTAAAGAAGGCAATCCAAATATAAATGCCACAATAGGGAAAACGAAGTTTAGTAGACGATATTATAATTATAATTATACATACGAACAATAGGAAATATGTTTATTTGATTTAAGTATACAGGGTGTCCCAGAACTCGCACCACAGAGAAAAAGGGGGCTTGCTGGAGCCAAATTTAAAAATAAAAAAAAAATAATCAAATGAGAGCAAAAACAAATCTTTTGCCCGACTGTGTTTACTAACCTTTCAAAAAGGAATGTCATACTATGTTTTAAAGTTTAAATTAAGTTTAAAGTTTAAATTATACTAGTTCTGTACCCCAGAGCCAAAATCTACCACTACAGAATTTTACTCTAGCGGGAATATCTTCCAGCTGCAGGTACTGCAATAGCGTAAAATGAACGTCCTTAACCCGCTGAACTGTGAACGGAAAATTCGCGTGCAACTTTCCTTATGCTCTTCCTACTATTTGCATCAAAGGTGTTAAAAATAGCTTCTTTATTTTCCGCTGTTCTAATACGTTTAGGAGCACCTTCAAATAATCATTATTTCTGCATAATCAGAGGAGGAAATCATAAAATGTTAAATAATGACAAGAACAAAAATTGACAGCAGTGTCACAATGAAGTGGATTTCAGACGACAAAATATTTTACATATTATAATATCATCAATGCCTCCTAGCAAAAAAAATCTATCTCGTTTATTCTTTGCGATAGATAATTTTAATTTTTAAGTACTTACATATGTGTTCTGGTATACAAAAAAATAAATACGGTTGGACGGTTGGATTTTTTTTTTTTTCAATTTTTCGTGCATAAGTCATTTTTCATAATTTCTTTTGATTGTTATATAAATACGATTCGCGTTGAGAAACATACATTTTGTTGTACAGGGTGAGCAAAAATACAGATTTTCAAAATTTTTAAAAAATTTTTTTGAAGCGCTAATATAAAGGAGAAATCAAAAAGTCAAATAAAGTTTTTTCATGAGGTTTTGATACTAAGATTTTTGATATTGAAAAATTTAAGTTGTTAGTTTTTAAATTTTAAGAAATAATTGTCAGTTGAAAGCAACAACCTTGATTGAAAATCACAAAATAAGATAAATTTATACAAAATAATAGGACCACTCAAGATAGGACCTGAATTAATTTTATTTAGAACAAATATCTTGGTAACAAAAACTCACATGAAAAAACTTGTCTTTTTAGTTTCTCCTTACAAGCTCTTCATACACCTTAAAGAAAATAAATTTAACAATGTTTAATTTTGCAAAATCTACAATTGTATTTTTTGCGCATCCTGTATAACAAAATAGAAGTTTCTCATCATTGTGAATGGTATTTATGAACAAGCAGAAGAAATTATGATGAGTGACGAAAAATTGAAAATAAATATTTATAGTTAAGTCTATCCGTGGATACACTGTATATAAATACTGTTTCCCTGCAAATTTTATTTAAGGCCTATATGCTCAATAAAATTTCAAAAACATAATATTTATGTTTTAAAGATTACATTAAGAATATTTAAAAGCTTATTCAATTTGGTTAAAAGAAATACCTGTTTTATTTTTGAGCATTTTATTAAAACTAATTCTACCCCCTCCAGATTGGGATAAAGCCATCTTCTTAATAAGCTAATTTAATTAACTAGTGCAGTTCGTATATCTCCTTTATACGTGTAAGAAAATTAGAACGCATTTTTAAAATGAAAAATATTAGCGACAAGTATTTTAAATTAAAACAATGTGGTAATTTAAAAAACAACACAATTTGTAAGGTTAGGATTTTACTTGAGCGCCAGACCACTTTAAATCAATAAGGCCATAATTCAAATAATTAAAGCAACTTAATTTTAAAATAAAAAGTAAATAGACGTTTGCAAGAGTAATTGTACTTAACACGTTCACTACCGCCGTGGTAAATAAAACGCTGTTTTAAGTCTTGTAAGATTTAAAATTTTCTATATAATTATACGGTGTGGAACTCACTTATGGAATAAAATTCGTTATTCGTTGAGAAAAGATTTTTATGAAAAACGCTCGGACACGTAAACTTTAGTTTTTTATTCCAAATCTTATTATGATAATTTTAAATTTTATGCCCCCACCATTTTCCCCCCGCACATTAGGCACCCTTATCTTAAATAACAACCCCACTTTTTTTCATCGAAAATTGATAGTGCATATTTTTTTGAGTACGACGATACCACATAATATATATATATATATATATATATATATATATATATATATATATATATATATATATATATATATATTAGTAGGGTTTAGTAACCATAATTTCAATACAGGGTGAATATTTAAAAATTACAAGTGTGAATTTTTTATTGTTATTCTATGATTTAGTTTCTTGTGTTGTGGCTTTCGCTATTTAGATATTTATGTTTTTTCGCTTTGTTATTGTTTTTTGTTAATGCCATTTTTTGCATTATTTAAATTTTTATTATTAATGAAACATTTTGCGCTTTACTTATTGAAGTATTTTGTTATATCCAAGTATCCAAGTATTTTAGTTAAAAAATGCGACACTTCACAGAAACTCTGCGAATAGAAATATTAATGATGATTGGTTACGGTGATATGTGCAGATCACAACAGCAAGTTGCAACCCTTTTTAATGGAAAATACCCAGATTACCACCACTTTCTCAGGCAACTGTGTCTAAAATACATGCACAATTTCGTGAATATGGACACGTTAAACCATTACGCAGGACGCCTAATTTTATTAATGTAAATGTGAAAGTTAATATTTTATTAGTTTTTCAAGAATATCCAACAACTTCTACGCGTCAGGTTGAACGTGAAAACGACGTTAGTCATTCGACCGTTTTAAGATGTGTAAAAGCCGAAAAAAATGCATCCATATAAACTACAACACGTACAAGAATTGATTGATGGTGATTCTGATAGAAGATTACAATTTTGCGAGCAAATGCTGCATATGTTAAACAGGAATGTTATTTCTTCTGCAGATATTCTTTTTTCTGATGAATCAACATTTCTATTAAATGGCGAGGTAAATAGACAAAATTGCAGCTACTGGGCAGAAGAAAATCCCCACTGGATGCGACAAAGTTATACCCAACGTCCTCAGAAAATCAACGTTTGGGCTGGTATTGTTGGTGATCATGTGGTGGGACCTATTTTCATTGAAAATCTTAACGGGGCAAGATATCTGGATATGCTAAGAGAACAAGTTGTCCCAACTTTAGCGGAGTTGTTTCCAAATCCATTGGAACCTAATCTTCCCAATGAAAGGATATGGCTTCAACAAGACGGTGCCCCACCCCACTATGCTCTTCCTGTACGGAATTATTTAAATGACACCTTTCCACACAGGTGGATCGGAAGAAGAGGTTTTATAGAATGGCCAGCAAGATCACCGGATCTAACACCTCTAGACTTTTTTCTATGGGGATATCTAAAAAACAGGGTGTTTAAAACACAACCTGCTAATTTAGATGAATTAAGAAACAGAATTACTGGAGAAATTAGGAACATAACACCGGAGGTTTTAAACAGAGTGCGGGAACAATTTCACAGTAGATTACTAAAGTATCAGGAAGTGGATTTATAATATTGAAGAACAGTTTATTTTTGAATTTTTAATTAATTTTAAAATAAAAAGTTTAGTTTCTTAATTTGTCATTATATTTCCACCCTGTATTGAAAACTGTTTACTAAACACTACTTATATGGTATCGTCATACTCAAAAAATTGTGCACTATCAATTTTCGATGAAAAAAGTGGGGTTTTTACTTAAGAAGAGGGTGCCTAATGTGCGGGGGGGGATGGTGGGGGCATAAAATTTAAAATTATCATTATAAGATTTGGAATATAAAACTAAAGTTTACGTGTCCGAGCGTTTTTCATAAAAATCTTTTCTCAACGAATAACGAATTTTATTCCATAAGTGAGTTCCACACTGTATATAAACTTACAATCAGTTTTAATCTAGATCGCGCCATGTTTTATATAAAATACAGACTTCAACATGATGGAATTATTAATAGCCAAAGAAATAATCATACTAATGAGAGGTGCCACCCGTTGTTAAATTTTTTACCAGAAGAGTTTGCATTTGAATATTTTGTTTGATCTGCTTTATATACGGCGGTATGTTTAAAATAATACTACTCTGCTGTTAACTATTTCACACAAAAGTTCTCCCACTTTAGTAAACAAAATAAAACCCTTTTAGGATTAATTATCTTCATTCTTAAGGTAATTTAGACTGCTGCAAGTATATTTTAAATGCAACTAAGTTTTAATATATAAATTTAAAGTTGCCTTGAGAACTTTTTAAGAATATAAAATTAAAACTAAATGGTTATAATATAGTTTTAGTCTTGAAGACTCTTTTAGGATGGACCCTTTTTGGCGAGCTTTAGCTGCTTTATGATGGTCCTAAGGCTGTCTTAAGTTTTATTACATAGTTTTAAAGCGAACTTGGAGATCGCAATAAGAATACCTATTTGAGTTACTTGGGATGTATGCTAGGCGATAATATGTGCCTTCTCCGCCTAGTCTATGTACTATTTTTTCGATTTATTGTTAAAATTTCCATCTTGTATTGTACAAAAAATTGCAGTCTTCATCAAATTTTTATAAATTATAGAAAAAAATAGAATGCAAATAGTTCTACCACCTTAATACTGTACTACACTCTTTTAAAATGAATTAGTCAAAAATAACTAATTATAAGTCATATTTGACCAATTGTCATAGCGAAAAAGCAGTCACTAATAATTAGTCAAATTCTACTGAATGAAATAGTCAAATTAGTAGATTAGTAGAAAATTAAAAAAAAGTTCTAACCCAGCTGGGGTTCGCACTCGGGTATATCGCTTGTCAAGCGGATGTCATAACCAATGAGCCATCAGTCACTTTTATTAAAACAGTTTTATTTGTTTATAAAAATTGTTCATAATATTTTAAATTTGAATATATTTTTTGTGTTGCTGTTTTGAGCTCAACTTTACTTCTTTGTTTGTTTTTAAAGGTCATTTAACCATGGAGCCTATATGCATTTAACTCAAACAATAATTTGTTGTTGGCCGCAAACGATTAAAGAAATTAGTTACTTTTAACTCTCAAAAATAGTCAAAGATGGTGACTTATCAGTAACTATTTAAGTAGTTAAAACTAACTATTTAAAAGTGAAAACGACTATTTTATTAGTAAAAAACGCTGGTACTAATTCAAAAAGTAGAATTTGGACTATTTCATTTTAAGAGAGCAAGTTAAACATTTAAAAAATTGGTTCTAGCACGTGCTTTGACACATATTTTTTATAATTAACTTATACTCATTAAATTTTCATTGTTCAAAACATACGCGTTAACAAATTTACGGAAACTGGGTGAACACACAAAACTTTATTCAAGCTTTATAATCGACGTGCACGATGATAAACACTTTGTGTAATGAAAATGTTTATTACAAAGCTGCTATGTTTCAAAGATATCCAAAAACTTTTCAGAGAAGTTCCCGAAACTTTATTCGATACAATTTATCACTGTACTAATGAATACACTTTACACAATGCATGATGGTTACTGACAAAAGGTTTAAATAATATTATGTCATGGTGTCATTGTTTTTGAAATCCTTACTATAGCATACAAAAACTTATCGTCAATATTTTATAAACCCTACATACATACAAAGTAATACAAAACACGTTTTGCTGAAATATCGTGAGTATATAAAATATTTATATTAAACTTCATTTTTATGCTGTGCTGTCATTACCGTCTTCTTTACCCTAAATTTATTTTCAAGGAGGAAAAATAAGTCTTCTGCATTCGCCCATTAGTCTACTTCTTGCGATATGCACCTGCTATATATTTTAGTTTTAACAGAACAAAAGCATTCTCTAGAAGAACAATTTAATGCAATTTATTTTGAGTTCAATTACGTAAAGAAGTATTCATTTAGAAATTAAAAATAAACCATCTATAAGTAAATGAAGAATTAAGAACCTGGAAAATATGTTTTTCCACCTCAAGTACGGCCTTTTAATGCAGAATTTAACATTAATTTAAAATGTTAAATTTTAATGTAAATTATTGTTTTTTTTTATTTAATAATAATAATAATTTTATTCATGTTTCTATACAAAAGTATTTACATTTGCAAAATTAAAAATACCAGCATAAATATTTCATAAATAATTATACATAAAAAGGTATATTTCATATGTTACATTACTTTACAAAAAAAGGGTATATTACTTTAGAATAATAAAAACCAACAAACAAGTGTATATTGATATAAATATTTAACAAAAGTTGAAATCTAAAAACTCATCATATGAATAAAATGCATTTTTTAATAGTAAACATTTTTATGGCAATTTATTAAAATATTTAGTAGCGACATTTATACGAGGTTGGTCAATAAGTCCCTATAAAATCTAGGATATGCCTCCGTTCAATATTGTTTAAATGTTATAACTTTACTTAAAACTAAACACTAATTTATTTATTTATAAAACCAACCAACCAACTATGAATATCACTGTAGGTAAATTATCAAGTCTTGAAATATTACAGGTAAACGCTCGGACTCGTAAAGATAATTTTTAGTCGTAGATTTCAAATCCGTGCTCGGTTAAGCTGTATCAGGTCTAAAACAGTTTTTCCTATCGTAAATCCGATCCGGGGACGCACTGTATACTGGTATATTATAATTTGTAAAATAATATATTTTACCTCTTGTGCCAACATTCCTATGCTTTTTATTTCAATAAACATAATGTTCTCAATAAAAAAAAATTAGCAAAAAAACATTTTGAATTTCCTAAATTATCTATAAAAAACTCTCAGGGACTACTGTTCCTTTTGATCAATTAACTTTAAATTTTGCAATAATTTGTTTTTTTTTTAAATTTGAAACTGATGTGTGAATCCAGCCAAATTATTTTTTAAATTTATACAGTGTGTTTACATTTATACAGAGCACGGATTTGTAATCTACGACCAAAAATTAATTTTTTCAACTCCCACCTTTAAAACGCCTTTTATCGTACATGTTTCCATGACACTAAGTGACCTTTTAAATACACATTGACAAGTTGTGGCTTTATGGCGCTTTAGTCACGGGCTGAAGTTAGCAACAGGTTTTTAGTCACGGCTGAAGTTAGTTTTAAGTTAGTTGACTTGTCAAATGTCATACAATCGTTAAAATAAATTGCCTTTCTTGTAAAATAATACTAAATTGAAAATTATTTTATTATCTCAATACAAAAATACAAAAGTATTAAATAGTTTCTCAACGCCAATATTTGAAAAGTTTATATGAACATTGTAGTGACCTTTTAATTTCGCCGGCAGTAAATTATAACTTAAATTCGGGCACGAACTCCACTGTAAAACATTTTATTTACTTTCACTGTGAAAAACTGTCAATTTTCAAGAAATACATTTCGATTTATAACCTTTATAATTGTGTTTATAAAATTTGACATTTGACGGTGAAACACAGATTCCCCAATATGAAAATTTTCGATACCATCAAATGTGTTTCCACCCTGTGGCCAGCTTTGCCAGGTTTGGGGATTATTTCTCAGATCTGGTGATTTTTTGTGTTTCTGGAGATTTGGAGAAAACTTTTTCAAAATAGTTTCTGGGGCTATGCAAATTTTGGCTACCCCAGATGTCATATGGTTTTTATTATTTAATAATAATTTTCCAGCGTGCTTAAATAAAGTAGTATGAGTATGAGTATAAGAGACCTATAACCAGCCCCATTGCCTCATCACTTCCGGACGAACTGCACGGCTTCACCCGCGTTTGCTGGGTGCGAATAGGACGGGAGGGATAGACGTTTGTTGGTTTTTGGGGGGACAATTACGCCGACTTAAAACTAAGTACGACGCGGAATCCCCCTATACCAGTCGATTAGTATTACTCCAAACATTTAGGATTACTATTTGGAGTTGGGGAGTTGTTATTTCGCTGCAGGGGTGTAGTTTCCTAGTCGAGGTCTTCATCTTGTTCGTTATTGTCATTGCCCGTGTCCTCAGTCTTGATGCCGAAAACCATCAATAGATAGTTCAGTAGCTGGATATGTAACTAGCTTTTGGTGTTTTTTTATTAGTTATTGTGTTGCCCAAGCACGTTTTGTGGTGGAGTTTTGTCTTTTTTTATTAAATTCCAAAATTAAGTATTGCATTTATTTATTAGTTAAACAAATGCCAAGCGCAGTTATTCTGTTATTTACTGTTTACAAATCCAGTAGAGTTTGGTTATTATGTTTTTTTTTAATGTGTTAGTTTATTCTGTGTGTCTAGTGTTTATTATTGGTCTCGTTTGGGTTTGCCTTACCCATTTGTTGTTGACAGATTTATTGTCCTACGCAGTGTGCCTTTTTTAGGGTTTTAAAGATATCTGTCGTGTTTAATTTGCAGATTATGTGTTAAGTCATGCATATGCTTAAGGTTACTTATCAATTTTTTTTGCGGATGACCACCTCCCCTCTTATTTGACCTCCTTTGTTTGTCCAGTGAAAAGCGTCCAATGACAGGTGGCACTTAACTCATTCATCACTTAACACTTCACTCCTCATTTACCGTTGCACCATTTTAGTTTGCACTCTATGAAAATTGTTTGTTTCACTATAATTGGATTGCACATTTTAAAAATTATTGTTGGTTTTAATCTTTAAACTTTTAGGTTTTAGGAGCTCTCGCTCTCGCGTGGTGCCTTCTCAAGTGCTGGAACCTGGCGTGCTTAAATAAAAAGAATAAAAAAAGGAACCCTGTTTGGTAATAAAATCCTTATCCTATTAAATAGTAGAGAAAATTCCACAGTTTTAAAAAATAGTTATATATCTTTTTATAGATAAATGATATAATAAAATAATTTTAAGTACAGTTTTGCATTTAAAAAATCTGAGGGTTTTTTTCAATTCTGTCAATTTTTCGTGTAAAGATCTGCTGAAAGTTTGGAAGCAAGAAATAGTTGCTAAATGCTAAATATACGTATGAGTTTGATAATCATTACCAAACACAAAAGCGCTCACTTCTATAATATCAAAGCTCTCCCCAATTCACAGTATTTTTTAGTAACCATTCCCAAAACAGTTTTCTCCGTGTTTTATTAGGTCTATAACATGGTATTAAAAGTCGTTGAAAACATGTGACTTTTCGTTTTATAAAACCAAATTAGTTGAACATGAACTTTGAGCGTAGTTTACTTTCCAGTAAAACAATATTAAAACAAAAATAAAAAGAAAAACTTCCGGATATATTTTTGTGCTAAAAATACTATTAGGCAAGTTTAAAAGTTCGGTGTAAAGTTACTAGAAAATGATCGTTAAAAATAATTTATATTTTTAAGTTTTATAAAGCCGCAGCCTGAAAGTTTTGAAAAGAATTTGATTATTTTTTGTGGGAATGGACATATGTTAAAGTGAGTAAGCTAAAAATTTATTAATTAATTTATTTATTGTGCACTTAAGTTATGCCTTTTGAACTAAATAAAGCAGTATTTTTGTAGAGGTACAAATAATATAACTTTAAAACAAGTTTAATAAACGCCATTTTATACATGAATTTAATTTAATCACGAGTGATTTATTAAATGAGTGTCTGGAAAAGTTTATAAACGAGTTGAATACTATACTTCTTCTACGACAAATACTTATTATTATTTTAAAAAAATCTATAAAACAATAGAGTAACCAACTTGAGAATCTCTTATGTGTAAATCAAAATGTATTCCTTGAAAATGGACGGTTTTATCTAAAATACAAGTGAAAGTAAAGAAAATGTTTAATTGGCACTCCAACCAAAATTAAGATAAATCTAGTTTACTGCCGGTAAATTAAAAAGTCAGTCCAATAACCTGTTTCTATGTTTAGCCCGTGACTATAACGCCATAAAGCCACAACTTGTTAATGCGTATTTAAAAGGTTACTTAGTGTCACAGAAACTTGTGCAATAATGGACGTTTTAAAGGTGGGAGTAGAAAATAGTATATTTTGTATCAAGTTTGATAAACGCCATGTTATACACGAATTTAATTTAGGCACGAGCGAGCTTGCGAGCAAGTTCTTAAATTAATGAGTTTATAGAAAAGTTTATAAACGAGGCGCATACTATACTTTTTCTACGACAAATACTTATTATTATCTTAAAATGATTTAAATCAAATATTTTTATAGAGCACCATCTATGAAACAATAAGGGAATCTGTGAGTCACCGTCAAATGTCAAATTTTTATGTTTTATAAACACAGATTATAAAGGTTATAAATTGAAATGTATTTCTTGAAAATGGACAGTTTTTTACAATGAAAGTAAAGAAAATGTTTTATGAGCACTTTACATTGGAGTCCGTGCCCGAATTTAAGTTATAGTTTACTTCCGGCGAAATTAAAAGGTCAGTACAATGTTCATATAAACTTTTCAAATATAGGCGTTGAAAAACTATTTAATACTTTTGTATTTTTGTATTAAGATAATAAAATAATTTTCACATTTGGTATTATTTTAAGAAAGGCACTTTATTTTAACGATTGTATGACATTTGACAACTGTCAACTAACTTAAAACTTCAGCCCGTGACTAAAAACCTGTTGCTAACTTCAGCCCGTGACTAAAACGCCGTAAAGCAACAACTTGTCAATGTGTATTTAAAAGGTCACTTAGTGTCATGAAAACATGTTCGATAATGGTCGTTTTAAAGGTGGGAGTAGAAAAAAATGTATCCAACTTGATATTTTGACAAATTCCAACCAAAAAGTAAAAAAAAATTACGTTTTTTATAGCTATCACGAAATAAACTTTTACTTAAATTAAACCTAATTCCAATTAATGCAATAATCATGATTGGATATTAAAAACATTCAAAAAGAATTTTGACGAGTTTTGAAGAGAAGAAATACCTTGTGAACTTATAAGATACTTAAATTATCATTTACAACTAAAATAAATGTCGGACTACTTTTAGGTTACGACAAATGTAAAAAGATTAAAAACAAATCGATAATAGTAAACCTCGACTTGAACAGGAGACATAAAACATCGTTTATTATTTTAAGGCCAATAAATTGTGATCCCAAAAGGAAAAAACCTGTTTGAGGGACAATAAAACTTTCGCAGAAGGGCAACAAAAACTAAAGATGAAAAACGATCTGCCATTGATAGAAACTTTTTTCTTCAGTTTATTCATACATCTTAGTTTTCAGCTTATGTAACGTATCCGACCCATTATCAGCACAATGGCAAAAAAGCATATTTTCCAAGGAATCATATATTCCCCTGCCAACTTAAGTGCTTTACTGAAAGTTACTTAGAAAGTTAATAAGGCAATATTAAGTTTATTATGTGAAGTTTTTTCGAGGAGTTTGAGTTCCATATGCATGTTTGTAATTTTTTAATTTCAAACTTGCCATCAACAAAGCAAATTGTTTTTAGGAAGTATACGTATATACAGTGTGTAACAAAAATGCTTGGTAAAACATGACCAGCGTATTATCGTCGGTTTAATACTACATGTTTGAATGAACATTTTTTGAGATTTTGGGTTTCTAATGCTACAAAGATATGTATAAAAATATATTTTTTTAAATAATTTATTGCATCCATTTAAAGATCAGTAGATTGTGTTTAATGGTTCCTAGAAATTACGTATAATTTGTTCCAGTTTTCTTTATTCTCTAAAAATGAATTAGTCAAAAATGACTAATTTAATAGTTATTTATGTCATTAGGTTAAGAAGTTTTTTTTACATTTTATCTTCAAAGCACTTTATATAGGCCAATTTAATTCAACGTCAAAGCGGCCTAACCTCACTTTTTTAGAATCTCATTTATTTATTAGCTAAAGATTACATTAAATGTACAATAATTATTATTGCTTTTAGAAGCAGTAATAGTTTGACAATACCTAGCTACATGATTTAAGTAGAAATGGATTTT
This sequence comes from Brassicogethes aeneus, assembly GCA_921294245.1. NCBI lineage: Eukaryota > Metazoa > Arthropoda > Insecta > Coleoptera > Nitidulidae > Brassicogethes > Brassicogethes aeneus. The sequence goes on from OV121133.1 coordinate 13,712,276, forward strand.
TGTAAGAAAATTGTTTACTTAGTATTACATTGAATTAAATTAATTGTTTAATAAATAGGTATCTAATTTCAATTTGTTTGCATTTTTTTTTAAATAGTTGGTTTGGAATGTTTGTGTTTAACATTTAATTTCACTGAAAACTTAAAGCAAATTAAAACTTAAAGATAATTCAAATCGTAGAAAAAGAATCGTGCGTTTTCTTGGTTGCCTAAAGTATGATGCCAATGGTATCGTACTATTAGTTGCCTAAGATTGTAAATTTCAATCATTACATTTTTTAATTTATTAACAAATTAACAAAATAAAACACTAATTTATTTATTACATTACATTAAAGGTACAATTCGTAAAACTAGAATTTGTTATAAATACAAAGTGTTTTCCACTGTATTAATATTTGTATCACTATTTCCCATTTCTTCATCTAATATCACATCATAATCATTTGAAATATAATCTCTAGCAGAATTTGCAGCAGTAAGCCAACAAAACTTTCAGAAAAGTTCACTGCCTTTTGCTCTTCACAAAATTTTAAAAAATGCTGATAAGAATCTTCATATAATTGTTTTGATTTTTTAGGAATAACTGAATTAATAGCCGAATTGGCAAGTTCTGCCAGTTCAGGTGGTGTATACTGAATAGAAGAGCTATTTACATCCATTTTAGAAACAACTGTAAAATCCACAGAAACGTCAAATTGCAATGTCCTAACCTCACTTTTTGTTTTATTATTCATATTTAATTTTACAATAATTAAATGAAAAATATTAATCATTAACAGTAAAACAAACAAATTAGTGCTTATTATAAATAAATTAAACCAGTTTAGTAAATTAATTTCTTAGAAAATGATTAATTTGTCAAAACAATACCCCTAGCGAGAAAAAATCGAACTAATTACTTGACATAACATTTTTTATCGGCCATAACAAGTTATTTCTTTATCGAATGTTGACAACAACAAAGTTTAAATTAAAGACAGCGTGGAGATAAAAGTTATTAATGGCTGCTTTTTCACTTGTACTATGGTTAACCATGGAATACCATGGTATCCCAAAATTTAACAGCCAATTCTTACGTAAAATTGTCCCCTGAATCCGAAAATACCATCAAAAATTATGAAAGTGGAGCAGTTTTTGAGATATAGTCAATTCCATATTAAATTGAAAATTGAATATATCTCAAAATCTGTTCTACTTTTTTAACTTTTGACGGTATTTTCAGATTCAGGGGAGATATAACATTGCTATGCTCCAAAAAAAGACGACACTGTCTGTTATACTTTAAAGCATAGCAAAGATATTTTCATATTGTAGCATTACTCAAAATCTTAAAAAATGCACATACAATGAATCTCATACATCCATGCAGTATTGAACCAACGATATATAAAACAAAACTGTAAAAAAAATTATATGGACATTAATGTCCATATAATTATTTTACAGTTTTGTTTTATATATACAATGCATTGTAAAGGAGACATTCCATACCTAATTGGCCACTTTTGACCCCAACCCCTTTTGATTTGGCTATAACTGTTTTATCTTTTTTTACCATATTAAAAACATTTTTTCAAAATTTTACTTATCCGGACTTTTTTTTTAATTTTTATAATAATAATAATAATAGTTTTTATTAAGCATAGGTTGTATATAATTAAATTAAACATATATGGGTAAAAACGGTATGATAATAAATTCAAAAATAGCCCCTCAAGTTAAAACTTGTCCGGGGAAATTAATAAATACATCTTTTTTTAATTTTATGAAAAAAAAAATTCTCGATGAATGTCTTTTTTAATTTTGTTTTCTTTTTTTATACAAACTTTGATTTTCTGCAAGTTGCGTTTTTTCGTTTTTTATTTTTTTCAATGTTTTTTGAAAAATTAAGAAAAAAAAGATGATGATTTATATGTTTTTTAAACTCCATTTAAAAACAAAGAAAATGAAAAATGATTTTATATACAGTACATAAAATTATTTAATAAACTACGTTTTTTAAGTAATTTAACAAAAAAGCGAAGTGTTGAAAACAAAACATGAAACGAATTCCATTACAAATTAAGTGGTTAATTAAAATTTTTAAAAGCCAGTTATTTGTCCAAAAATAAAAAAAATAACATTTTTATTAATATTCTTTAAATATAATTTAAAAAAAAATTGAAATTTTTTAATAAAAAAAATAAAGAAAAAAATTAAAAGCAACATTCATCGAGAAATATTTTTTTTCTTCTAAAAATTAAAAAAAAATTGAAGATCGGTCTTAAGAATTGTTTTATATATTTTTATAAAGAGAACATACCTAATAAGTTTTATATTATATATTTAATTATAAAAACCAAAAATTTTCGATTATCAGAATACTCAGGGATAAAATTTCCTTAAACCAATTAAAAATGTTCTACTTCGCCTATGTTCAAAGCTATTTAAACCACGGACTGGTAATCTGGGGATCTAGCAATATGCAATGAATCCTTTTGGCACAAAAAAACTTATTCGCGTTCTAAACGGATCGGGCTATCAAGACCACACTGCACCTATATTCATTAAACTAAATATAATGACCATAGACTCTCTGTACATGTACAATATGGTTATGTTTACAAAAATGCATCCAGAATACTCCAAAATGTGCATACAACAGATCTAGACCAACTAAACTGCGCACCACTTAATGTGTCGCGAGGCTATAGATATGAAGGTCACGGTTCTTCAAGTAAATTTCATACAGGGTGATATATTAAACGGTGAAAAATTTCAATAACTTCATCCATGCCCCGTTTGTAAAAAAATAATTTTTTTCTAGTTTCTACTTTGAAATAATAAAGTATTATGTCTTACAATGAAAAGTTTTTAAAATTTTTCGAATTTGAATATTAGCAACGAAAATATGATTATTTTTTTTTAAAAGAGTACATTTAAGGCTTTTTTGTAGGCAATACTCTCAGTTTTTTTAAGAACAGGAAGATAGGATGCATCCTGGTGAAAGATTGTTCCTTAAATAACTCTGAACAAGCGACAAGCAACAAACTTCCATTATTTTCAGAGGGCCCAAGTAAAGACCACTTTTTCAAAATAACATTTCCCCAGGAATTGTTTTCGAATTTAGTTTCTTGGTGATTTTGGTTTTATCTGAAACTTAAATTTGACAACTGAATCACAATCAGGAGGTCAAAATTATAAGGAAAACATGTCACGAACGTAAATATCGGTTCAGATTTAGTTTTCGCAAATGTTCATCAAAATGTCATTTTGAAAAAGTGGTATTTGCTTAGGCCCCTCTGAAAATAATGGAAGTTTGTTGCTTGTCGCTTGTTCAGAATTATTCAAGGAACAATCTTTCACTATCTTATCTTCTTGTTCTTAAAAAGACCAGTGTATTGCCTACTAAAAAGCCTTAAATGTACTCTTTTGGAAAAAAAATCATATTTTCGTTGCTAAGATTCCAATTCGAAAAATTTGAAATCCTTTTCAAGGTAAGACATAATTATTATCATATGTTTGTATCATTGAATATAAAAATTATTATTTTGTAATTTATAGACTACTATTTTATAATTGACATTTTCCAACAAAATGTAAATTTTTTAGATGGAAATTAACAGTATTATTATTATTATTATTATATTGCTCATATCAAACCACCTTTATTTTCCCCAAGATAGTGGACATTACTAGCATAATAATGGTCTTATTGTGTAAAAAGTTTGATAGGTCAATAATTGCAAAAAAGTTACGTAATTAACTTAACATTAAATAACTTTTTCTACTCATATTACGGAATTTGACCGTTCTATATTCCGTAAAGTGTTACAGAATGAAATATTCTATCATCGGATGACAGAATAAACACTCGTGGCGACATCTCTGTTTTTATTATCTAACAAATTTTAGACCGATCCAACCTCACTTTCTTCCAATTAAATTATTTTTCTATGGTATTTTTTGAAAACGTAAAAAAAGTATAGTCTGAAAAACGTTTGGAATTGCTTTTCCGCTCTCGTGAAACCGCTGTTATGTATTCCAAACTTGTTAAAAAATATACTATTTTTGAGGCGATACAAAATCGCAATATAACAGCAAAAAATCCCATGTCAAAAAAGATGACATAAACTTGTTAAGGTTACACCCTGTATATAATAAAGCATATTTAAAATATGTCTAGATTTATCTCCAGATTCGACTTAATTAATAATAAAGGTTGCTAACTTTAACTGAAGCAAGGTGTACTATATAAGGTAGATGGTAAATGTTGGAGAGTTTTGTTGTCCCATCAGTAATTGTCTTGATTATGTTAAATGTTTAGCAAGGACTAAGTCTCAAGGGGATTTTCCGCAAAATCAAGTGGCAATTTACAAGAAAATTCGTGATAAGGGTCATTCGCATGGGAAAACAACTTGCCTAAGGACTGTATCATATGTTAAGCTAAAACGTTTGTTTTCGACTTGTCCCTAAACTGAACTATTTACTTTGCTTCACTTCGCTATTAATTTTGCAAATGTATGCCCTACAAACCGTATTGACGTCGACATAAACGTTGACATTCTAAAATGCCTATAACGACGTTAATTTGCAATGATTGAGCTTTGTCGGGTATCCCCTTAATCCATTTAGGATAGAATTATATTTTAAGATTCTTTGGAAATTAAAAAAATGGCATTTCAGTTTTTTCGAGATTTTTGATGACGTCGACATTTTTGTCAACATGAACGTCAACATCCTTGAATGCCTAGAAAAGTTTACAACCGAGTTGAATCCTATTCTTTTCTACAAATATTATTATAAAAAATAATTAATACTAGTGAATTTAAGTATTTGTATAGAGCGACATATATAGAAAAATAGAGTAACTAACAATTATCAAATGTTTCTATGAAAATTAAAATTTCTCCCTTGAAAATGCTCAAACAACCGTTTAAATCCGATATAAAAGTAGTTTTAACGGTGAAAGTAAAGAGGATGTTATTATGAGCAAATACTAGTTTGCTGCAGGCAAAATCAAAAGTACAATGTACTCTCTAAAAATACTAAAGTTATTAGTGGCTGTTTTTTTACTTATACCATGGTTAACCATGGGATACCATGGTATCCCCAACATTTAAAAGCCAATTCTTATGTTAAATTGTCCCCTGAATCCGAAAATACCGTCGAAAATTATGAAAGTAGAGCAGTTTTTTAGATATATTCAATTCCATAGCTATTGTCGAGAATAATTAGTGGCTGCTTTTTCGCTATGACAATTAGTCATTTTTGACTAATTTTTTTTTAGAGAGCAATATTTTTGATTGAGATAATAATTTCCACATTTTAGGATTTTTTTGACGATTATGTGACATTTGAACGTCAACTGTCAACTCAGTGGCTTAGCTAGCCCCGTATCAAAAATCTGGTAGGGGCCCTTATACGGGAAAAGCTGCTGGCAAAAAAATATCTGGGTGTCACGCCCAAAGTCTATTTTGAGCAAACAAAAAAAAATTTAGGGTATCATTTTTTTGCATTTGCAATTAATGAAAAATTTGCTCTGGATCTGGACTAGAACTGCAACAGTTAAATTTTAAAATTTGCTTTAATAAAATAACAGTTTTTAAAATTTCTGTACCTATATTTTTCAATATAAATTATTTAAAAAACAAAGTGTATAAGGTATGCAGGGTGTAGCCAGGATTTTGTTCAGGGGGCATGCAAGGGTAAACTATATGCATGCTAAACAGTTTCGAGACTCCCACCCATTTTCTAGCACAATTTTTCTGGACAGACAATTTTTGAGTATGGCGCCCTCCTTTTGATTAAAAAAGTTTATTCTGAAGCCATAATTTATGTATATCAAGCATTAACTACCATATGTTATCCTCTAGAGTTTTTTTCTTAATTTTTTTACATTCTTGTCACAAATTTTCCCTCCCGATGTCTTCGGCGTCATTGGATTTATTTTTCAAAACATTTGCCTAAATGCCTAAAAAGGTGTTATTGGTACCTGTAAAAGAATAGGTAAAAGAGCATTGCCTTAAAAAACAGGTCTAGTATTCCTATAACTAGAATATATAATATATGTATATTATACATAGGTATTTAATTATTATAATTATAATATAATTAATTAATCTTATAGAACAAACACTTAAATAAAATATCCACCAACTTCAACAAAATTTCTTTGTTCTTTTCAAAGGCTTTAAGCCCTAATTTTCGTTTTTCATAACTTCTAATGCAAATTTAGGTACTTGTAATAAAACACATTGCAAACTAAGAACATAACGTTTTATATTGCCGCAATTCTCTTCAAAACCAAGTTTTTGTCAATAATAGGGTTTAGTCTGTTATAAATGTATTTATCTACTCCCACCTTTAAAACGCCCTTTATCATACGGGTTTCCATGACACTAAGTGACCTTTTAAATACACATTGACAAGTGGCTTTATGGCGCTTCAGTCACGGGCTGAAGTTAGCAACAGGTTTTTATTCACGGGCTTAAGTTAGTTTTAAGTTAGTTGACAGTTGTCAAATGTCATACAATCGTTAAAATAAATTGCCTTTCTTGTAAAATAATACTTAATGTGAAAATTATTTTATTATCTCAATACAAAAATACAAAAGTATTAAATAGTTTCTCAACGCCTATATTTGAAAAGTTTATATGAACATTGTACTGACCTTTTAATTTCGCCGGCAGTAAACTATAACTTAAATTCGGGCACGGACTCCACTGTAAAGTGCTCATAAACCATTTTTTTTACCTTCACTGTGAAAAACTGTCAATTTTTAAGAAATACATTCCGATTTATAACCTTTATAATCTGTGTTTATAAAATATAAAAATTTGACATTTGACGGTGACACACAGATTCCCTATTGTTTCATAGATGGCGCTCTATACAAATTTTTGATTTAAATCATTTTAAGATAAAAATAAGTATTTGTCGTAGAAAAAGTCGTAGAAAAGTATGCACCTCGTTTATAAACTTTTCTATACACTCATTAATTTAAGCACTCGCTCGCAAGCCAGCTCGTGCCTAAATTAAATTTGTGTATAAAATGGCGTTTATCAAACTTGATACGTAATATACTATTATGTGTATATTTAATAATACATTTTAAAAAGGTATCACTCTTATAATGTAATAAACACGTAAACTGCTCGTCATAAAAATCGACGCACCTAGTTTTTTGGAAAATATTTGAAAGCTCGTTATTGGAAAATTACTGAATCGATTTTGAAAATCTTTGAAAATTCTGAATAGCTGATTCTTTGACTCTTATGTCTAATTTTGGGAATACGATATTTTGCACATAGCATTATACTATAGGGTGTTAAACGAAGAGATGTATTTTTTTCCGAAATTTCGAGTTATTCCCATTCATGAGGCAGTTGAGTTTGATAGTCGTAATACCCCTCCCTAATATAAGTAAGGTAATCCCTCGAAACGTTTTCGAGATTTTTTGAATATCGCGGCTTACTACGATTATATGCCAATTTTTCGAAAATCGTCGTTATTTCCCAGTTTAGTCCAAAAAATGAGCAATAGTGGATTCTTTGACTTAAGTCTAATTTTGAGAATACGATATTGTGCACATAGCTTTATACTACAGGGTATTAAAAAAGGGATGTTTTTTTTTCAAAATTTCAAATCCCCATTCACAGTGCAATTGAGCTTGATAGTAGTAATACCCCTTCCTAATAACAGGACGTTTTCGAAATTTTGTGGATATCTTGGCTAGCTACGATTATATGGCAATTTTTCGAAAATTCACGTTATTCTTCATTTTAATCCAAAAAATGAGCAATAGTTGATTCGTTGACTCTTATGTCTAATTTTTTAAATACGATATTGTGCACATAGCATGATACTACAGGGTGTTCAAAAAGGAGATGTTTTTTTCCAAAATTCTAAATCCTCATTAACAGGGCAGTTGATCTTGATAGTCCTAATACCCCTTTCTAATAACAGTTAGGTAATCCCTCGGGACGTTTTCGAGATTTTGTGGATATCTTGGCTAAATACGATTATATGCCAATTTTTCGAAAATCGTCGTTATTCCCCAGTTGTCCAAAAAATGAGCAATGGTGGATTCTTTGACTGAAATTCCAAATCACCAATAACAGGGCAGTTGATCTTGATAGTCATACTATCTACAAAATCTCGAAAAGGGATTACCTGTTATTAGGAAGGGGTATTATGACTATCAAGATCAACTGCCCTGCTATTGGTGATTTGGAATTTCAGTCAAAGAATCCACCATTGCTCATTTTTTGGACAACTGGGGAATAACGACGATTTTCGAAAAATTGGCATATAATCGTATTTAGCCAAGATATCCTCAAAATCTCGAAAATGTCCCGAGGGATTACCTAACTGTTATTAGAAAGGGGTATTAGGACTATCAAGCTCAACTGCCCTGTGAATGGGGATTTGGAATTTTGGAAAAAACATCTCTTTTTTTAACACCCTGTAGTATCATGCTATGTGCATAATATTGTATTCCCAAAATTAGACATAAGAGTAAAAAAATCAACTATTGCTGATTTTTTGGACTAAAATGAAGAATAACGTGAATTTTCGAAAAATTGCCGTATAATCGTGGTTAGCCAAGATATCCACAAAATCTCGAAAACCTCTCGAGGGATTACCTAACTGTTATTAGGGAGGGGTATTACGACTATCAAGCTCAACTGCCCTAAGAATGGGGATTTGAAATTTTGGAAAAAAACATCTCTTTTTTTAACACCCTGTAGTATCATGCTATGTGCATAATATCGTATTCCCAAAATTAGACATAAGAGTCAAAAAATCAACTATTGCTCATTTTTTGGACTAAAATGGAGAATAACGTAAATTTTCGAAAAATTGCCGTATAATCGTAGTTAGCCAAGATATCCACAAAATCTTGAAAATGTCCCGAGGTATTACCTAACTGTAATTAGGGAGGAGTATTAGATCAACTGCCCTGTGAATGGGGATTTGGAATTTTGAAAAAACATCCCCTTTTTTTAACACCCTGTAGTATAATGCTATTTGCACAATATCTTATTCTCAAAGTTAGACGGAAGTCAAAGAATCCACTATTGCTCATTTTTTGGACTAAACTGGGAAATAACGACAATTTTCGAAAAATTGGCATATAATCGTAGTAAGCCTCGATATTCACAAAATCTCGAAAACGTTCCGGGGGATTACCTTACTTATATTAAAGAGGGGTATTACGACTATCAAACTCAACTGCCTCATGAATGGGAATAACTTGAAATTTCGGAAAAAAATACATCTCTTCGTTTAACACCCTGTAGTATATAATGCTATATGCAAAATATCGTATTCCCAAAATTAGACATAAGAGTCAAAGAATCAGCTATTTAGAATTCCCAAAGATTTTCAAAATCGATTCAGTAATTTTACAATAACGAGCTTTCAAATATTTTCCAAAAAACTAGGTGCGTGGATTTTTATGACGAGCAGTTTATTTAAGTATACTCAATAAAAATAGCCTTAAGACTTGAAGCATGTTTTTAATTGATGTATATTTATTACATTTAAGTATGGAGCGCATTGCTTTATTTTGTATTTTTTGTAGTTTGGTAATCTCTTCTTTTTTTAAGTTTAAAAATAGTGATGAGCAAACAATTAAATAATAATATTATTTATTTATTTATTTATTTAATTTTATGTCTTAATTTTTTAACATGTGGGTAATATGTTTTTTGCTTACCCATGTCTAAGCCAATCGGGCCCACCCCCTAGCCGGGGGCCCCTTATCATTAATACGGCTGATACCGCGGTAGCTATGCCCCTGTGTTAAATACATAAAGCTAACTTAATTAAGCCCGTGACTTAAACGCCACAAAGCCACAGCTTGTCAATGTGTATTTAAAATATCACTTAGTGTCATGGAAACATGTACACTAGGGTGGGCCGAAAAACGTAAAAAAAAAAATATTTGAGATATTTATTTTTGGGTAGCAATAAAAAGTTACCTTATGTTAAAAGTAATTTATTAGAAAAAAATGTAGCGTACTAGCCCATTATTTAAGGGTCCCCCGGGGGCCCAAAATATTTTTTTTTGTATGTTTTGACTGGGGTGGGAACAAAAAGTAACCTTATGTTAACAGTAATTCTAGAAAAAAAAATGAGCGTACACTGAAAGAAATTTGTTGCTAAAAGTAAATACAAATTTATACTAAAAATTTTATACTAGTGCTTTACACATTTATACTACTGTTTATTATGAATGTATGGTAAATTTTGTAATACATTTATTGTAAAGAAGATATGTTAGATCTAAATAAAAATAAACTTACCCTTACTATAAAATGTAAACTATAAGTGAATTACAGCAAAAAAATATTGCTAGAAACACCATTTATATTGCTAGGGCAGCAATAGGCTGCTAACCAAACGAATATATTTGTTTTAGCAATGTATGTGGTAGTCTATATATGAAACATAAAATATATTTGCCCTAATTATTTTTTTATTTAACTTTAGTATATATTTCTTTCAGTGTACTAGCCCAATATTTAAGGGTGCCCCGGAGGCCCAAAATATTTATTTTTATCATATTTTAATTGGGGTAACCACAAAAGTTACCTTATATTAACAGTAATTCTAAAAAAAAATGAGCGTACTAGCCCAAAATTTAAGGGTGCCCGGAGGCCCAAAATTTATTTTTTGTTCATATTTTAATTGGGGTAACCACGAAAAGTAACCTCAACAGTATGTTTAGAAAAAAATAGCCCTTCTAGCCCAATATTTAAGGGTGCCCTGGGGGGCCCAAATTTTTTTATATATATTTTAATTGAGATGGCAACAAAAAGTTACCCCATGTATTATTGCATAGACAAACCAAATGCCTGTATCAGTCTAAGTTTTTTTATTATTTTATTAAGACGCCTTTTCATGAAAAAAATTAGCAACTCTTAGCTTGATTTTATTAAATTTAAAAAAGATTTTGCGTTACTCTAAATTAATTAACACGACCACTATCGAAATAAATAAAGTCTTAAAAGAAGTAAATGCTTGGTCAGTTAATCATAGACTTCAGTTAAATGCCAAAAAGAGTCTTGTAATAAATATTGGTACAGTATATATGATAAATAAAAAACAATATAATTTTAATACCATACATATAAATAATATAGAAATACCTCAGCAAAAAACAGCAAGAAATCTGGGTGTTATTTTTTTATACAAACCTGTACTTTAAAAGCTATGTTACAAGACAACTTAGTTTGTGTTATATGAAGCTGAAATCACTATATTAATTTAAGTATGTTCTAAATTCTAACACTAAGTGCAAAATTGTTTCAACATTAATATACACCCTATTATAGACTATTGCATGCCAGTCTACTACTCATATCATACTGAAACATTTAAAAATAAACTCATGTATTAGATTCATATATTTAGTCGGAAAATTTGACCCCATTACTTCAATCTATTTGGAAAACAAGCATTTAAAAATAATTGATCCTTACAAGCATAATTTTGGAAAATTAGTGCAGAAAGTAAATACCTAATAATTGCCTGAATACCTATTCAACAACTTTATTAAAGGATCCAATAAACACAATCTTGATTTAAGACACAATCTTTTTCAAATACCACAAAACTTCAAAATCTAAGGATTCGTTTATAGACCTATCTATAGAACTTTTGAACGATAAAACATTCTTTAACATAATATTTAAATATCCAAACACATTTAATTTAGAGTACAAAAATTTGTTATTAACTGGTGTGATATGAAATTATAGGATTTAGTTTAATTAATATGTGATATGCAGAATAAAATAGATTTAATTTCTTAGTAGGTGGTATGGAAGAACGTCCTTACGAACGCAGCCTTTAATTGGATATTTGCTCCTCGAGTTCCATTCGCTCCCTCCCACACAGTTTTTTTATTATTTAAATAATAGACTTGTCATATAGGCCGGTAAAGATGTCCGCGCATCTATATACGAGTATATGGTTATAACCATTTTTTGCTACCTCACAGCAAATTTTTAATGCAGCTTCTGTTACAAGCTTCACAAACTTTTTACCGCTTGCGTGTGAAAGGGAAACTTGCCGAACCTTATATAGAAGTCGTCTGCTCGACTTATAAATATTTTTAGTTCTTTTATTTAAAAAAAACATTTACAAATTTATAAACATTTTTAATCCTAGAATTTGCTAAACCGCCAAATTTTTTACGTCAAACTATAATATTGGACATTTTTTTGTAAAAATATTGTTAACATAAGCTAACTTTTTGTGGCTACCCCAATTAATATATAAAAAAAAAATATTGGGCCCCCGGGGCACCCTTAAATATTGGGCTAGTACGCTAATTTTTTTTCTACAAGTATTGTCAACATAATGTAACTTTTTGTTGCCACCCCAAACAAAATATAAAAAAAATAATATTTTGGGCCCCCAGGGGGACCCTTAAATATTGGGCTAGTATGCTAATTTTTTTTTTACAAACTACCTTTGGCATTAGGAAACTTTTTTTTGCTACCCCTAAATTGAATTCAAAAAATAATTTTTTCGGCCCACCCTAATGTACACATCGTATACGATGGACGTTTTAAAGATGGAAATTAAAAAAATGGTATGTTTATGCAATATATATTTAAAACACGATTATAAAATTTAAAACTCCCTTTGTAATTCAGTTTTTCCATTATCACAATTTTTAAAATTTGCACGCACAATGTATTTCGCTTTACAAATTTAAATTAAACGACTATTAAATAAGTTTTACGCTTTTATTTAAACATCATTCATTTTAATTAAGGCTTATGACAATCCCACAAAAGTGGAATTGTTATTAAATGAACGAATTTTGATTGTATTTCTAATGAAAAATGCGGTTAAAAAATAACACCATTTATTTTAATTAAACCTAAATAAATATAGATAATGGTAAACAATTAAATAAAAGTTTACACAGGGCTTTATGAAATTCGCAAATATTTTTTTGGACTTGACTTAAGAGCAAATATTATACAGTTTTAATTACTTACAAAAAGTTTTAATTGCTTTCTTCATCTAAAGTGGCTCGAAACACAATATTTATTATAATATATATGTGCTTGAGTAACATTTACTTGTACTTTAGTATGTATGAGAGTTACAAATTGTACTTCTTTGATGTTAATAGTATCTTAAGTATCAAGTTTTATGAACGCTATTTTAGTTACGATTTAGGAGCTGCAATTCCATCTTCGGGAAGAAGTAAACAAAAACAAATTCGGTTCGTGTTGTTGCAAGCGCTCGCCCGATAGAGCAGAAACACTGCAAAACACTCATTGGCGGTCTTAAAAATTAAATAAATTATAGAATTTTGGAAATTCTAAAAAATGGTAATGAAAATTTGGTTTTCAATTTTCGCAAGGAATCGTCCCCTTTTGTTTGGTCCGGTAATTTTAGGACCACATTAGGGTTACTTCCGACACTGAAAAATTGGTTCTTACGTATCTCTAGAAACTACTCACCAAATTTGAGCTCTTAATATTAATATAAAGATCCTCCTCATCACAGTTTTCTTTTTTTTTTCAGTCCCTTATATAAAGACAATATTTCATTATTTATCAATCGTTTAATTAAATCTTTATACATATTTTTGTAGGAAATTTAACGCTCTACAAAAAAGTCTGATATGTTTAATTGATTACTCTAATTTACTCTTACTATTTAGGAGTAATAATATTTTGACAATTTATGGTATCTACATTTATAACCTTATAAAATATGTACGTTCAATCTACTCCCACTTTTATTTAAATAATAACTTTCATAAGTATTCAACTCAGTGTTCCAAAACACCTTAAAGCACTTTATGAAAAGTCCCCGCACTATAGTGAATATAGAATATATTCTGGTATTAAACCTTCCCAAAGTGCATTAAAGGGATAAATACCAATAGTCAATTTAATAGAGAACTTAAACGTTTTTTAATTAGTAAATGTCCCTATGATCTAGGAGATTTTTTATAATATATTTTATAATCTACTCCCACTTTTATTTAAATAATAACTTTCATAAGTATTCAACTCAGTGTTCCAAAACACCTTACAACACTTTATGAAAAGTCCCCGCACTATAGTGAATATAGAATATATTCTGGTATTAAACCTTCCCAAAGTGCATTAAAGGGATAAATACCAATAGTCAATTTAATAGAGAACTTAAACGTTTTTTAATTAGTAAATGTCCCTATGATCTACGAGATTTTTTATAATATATTTTATTATTTATTAATTCTTGTTTGTGTGACAGACTGGATATTTATAAACAAAATGTAATTTACTTTTAGATTTTAATATTGTATTTGTGTTTGTTTTTTCTAATATTTATTTATTTATATTACCATATTTTTTGACACATTTGTGCATTGACTTGTCCTATGCATATGTATTTATGTCTTTGCCAAAGACTCTTTGGATTAATAAACTATTTATCTATTTATCTATCTATCTATCTATCTATCTATCTATCTATCTATCTATCTATCTATCTATCTATCTATCTATCTATCTATCTATCTATCTATCTATCTATCTATCTATCTATCTATCTATCTATCTATCTATCTATCTATCTATCTATCTATCTATCTATCTATCTATCTATCTATCTATCTATCTATCTATCTATCTATCTATCTATCTATCTATCTATCTATCTATCTATCTATCTATCTATCTATCTATCTATCTATCTATCTATCTATCTATCTATCTATCTATCTATCTATCTATCTATCTATCTATCTATCTATCTATCTATCTATCTATCTATCTATCTATCTATCTATCTATCTATCTATCTATCTATCTATCTATCTATCTATCTATCTATCTATCTATCTATCTATCTATCTATCTATTTATCTAACCTTTTAGAATTTATTAATATATTCGTATCCGTACACATTGGGATTCGGATATGAATATATTCTTAACATAATATGATATTATCAGACCTTTTTTGTAGAGCGTTAACTTTTCTACAAAAAAATGTCATATTTATTTGACAATAATTATTTTAATTTTTTTTTTATTAATTCTTTAAGCTTTGATCTTGAATATCTTTAAAATGGTTAGAGTAATTGCTTAAACACATTAGTCCTTTTTTGTACAGTAATATTAATGAAATATGGTCTTTTTTATAAGGGATTAAAGAAAAAATGAAAAACTGTGATGAGAAGTTTCTTCCTATTGAAAAGTAAGAGATCAAAATTGGTGAGCACTTTCTAGAGGTGCTGATGAACCAATTTTTCAGTGTCGGAGGTAAAAAAATATTCACCCTAATAGACATGACCCTTTATTAGTTATCGCTATTATACAGGGTGTTTCATAATATATGCGCAGGACTTCAGGATGTGATAACTCATCCTCTCTATTCTAATTTTGTTAAATTAGCACAATTTTTTTTTTCAAAAAATTGACCATGTTTTTAAACATAGAGTACCTTTTTTGTGTAGAAAACATTGGAGGTTTCGAATGGGTCTCTCAAACCCGTACTTTTTTCAGAGGCGTAGAAGTTGAGGAGAAAAACACCCGCTACCCCTTCAAAATCTCCACCAATTATGAGTAAAAAAAAATTTTGCTGACACAAAACATAGCTTATTATGAGTAAAAAATGCTTACAAAACCTGTTTTTTGTACGATAAACGGTTCCGGAGATATTCGAAAAAAACTATTTTTTTTCTAAAATTTCAACATCCTGTATCTCGAAAATTGTGCATTTTAGAGGGTAAGTTAATAGTGACTTTTTTCATCTTTTTGGATAGCTGTCACACCCTGAAGTCCTGCGCATATATTATGAAACACCCTGTATATTATATAATAGCGATAACTAATAAAGGGTCATGTCTATTAGGGTGAATATTTTTTTACCTCCAACACTGAAACCAATTTATATATAAATATAGTAAAGCGTACTCACTTAAAATGAAACAGTCAAAATTCTACTATTTGAATTAGTACCAGCATTTTTTACTAAAAAAATATTCGTTTTTACTTTTAAATACTTATTTTTTACTACTTAAATACTAATTTAAGATTATTCACCATCTTTGACTATTTCTGAGAGTTAAAAGTAAATGTTTGCGGCCAACGAAAAAGTATTATTTGAATTCAATGCATAGTCTTCATGGTTAAATGGCGCATACAAACGAACAAAGATGCAACAAGTTTATCTCAAAGCAGTAACACAAATAATATATTAAACTTTAAAATATTATGAACAATATTTATTGACAAATTTATTTTTATAAGAGTGACTGCATTGGTTATGACAACAGCTTGACAAGTGACAGACCTGAGTTCAATCTCCGGTTTGGTCAAAACTTTTTTTAAATTTAAATCTACTAATTTGACTATTTTATTCAGTAGAATTTGGCTAATTATTAGTGACTGCTTTTTCGCCATGACAATTAGTCAAATATGACTTATAATAAGCAAATACCGGATTTTAGGCCGTTAAAAATTGGAAATTAGGACACATAAATAGGCAATAAAAACCTACATTTTAGGCCGTTTTAGGCCCAAAGTGACAAAAATAGGACTCAACATTGGCGTAACTAGCCATCTGACCCGGGGGGGGCCTAGGGTGGGCTTGTTATTTTGACTAGGATTCTTTAAAAAAGTAAAACAAATGTTGTCTCCAAAAGGCACAAATAACAATTTTTTTGAACAAACAGTTTTAGTGAGAAAGGAAGTAATAACTACAATGTGATCTTGAGGACGTGTCCAAATATAATTGATGACCGTTTGTACCGCGCATGACCGTTTGTTGTTATGAAAAGGTACAATTGCTACATACACCTTAAGTGTATGTGCGCATGTTGGGCGCATGTTGGCTTAAATACGTCACTTGTTGAGTATTTTTAAATCTTTAATTATCTGCTGCTAAAATTCTTGTTTTTGCGATGCTGTTGGATGTTAACTTGCTCTATTTTTTTTTAACTTGTTGTTTTTGCGTTTAGTGAGGTTCGAATTACTTTTCAGTGTTCAAATTATTGTTATTGCGTTGTGTTAACCTGTTCTGTTTGTTTATTATTGGTTTTGTGTTGCGTTGAAATTTGTTTTGTTTATGTTTTAGTTTGTGTGGTGCCATTTGCATTTATTAAAATGCGGTGTGGCATATTTGTATGCAATTTGGACAACCAGTCCAAGAAAAACCCTTTAAATAAAAACAAATTTCATCGATTCCCGAAAAACAGTGGTTAAATGCCATAAAAAGAATAGACAATATTAACGTTAAGACCGCTTCTATTTCCTCTAAACATTTTCTGGACAGTGACTATAAGTTTAATTTAAAACACCAACTCTTAAACTACACTCCTAAATGTTATCAAGGACAGAAAGAATTTATTATCCATATTATAACACTTTCTTTAATATTAAGTTTAATAAAAACGCAGTATGTCCAGATATTTCTCTATTTTCTTTGATAATATTACTATTATTCGTGTATTCGCATCAAGTGACGTCATGCGCGGCACGAACCAAAACTCGTCCACGGGAGCATCCAGCCAGGGTTTTTATTTAAAGGGTTTTTCTTGCATCCAAATATGCCACACTGCATTTTAATAAATGCAAATGGCACGACACAAACTAAAACACAAACAAAACAAATTAACGCAACACAAAAACAATAATAAACAAACAGAGCAGGTTAACACAACGTAATACATATATGGAAATTACAATAAAACCTATGAAAACAAAGTAAATAATAATGTTTAACCATTATTTTACAAACTTAATATTATCCATAATTATTTATAATAAATATTTAGATATAACAAAAACACAATTACTTTTTTCATTAGATTTTCACTAGTTTTGTAATTTGTGGTCCTCGTACTCGCCAAGGCCGTCTAGGTGAAATAAGAGCAAGAAAGCAGGGCCTAATTAAAAATAATTTAATTTTTCCCATTGAAATATATATTTTTTCTGAAAAATTAAAAGAGCCTATTTTAGGCTCATAAAAATTTCTTTTTAGGACCCTAAATCGAAATTTCGCCATTTTAGGCTTTTACACTGTTCAAAATTCCATGACCATTTTAACACCAAATTAACACCATACGTGGTCTATATCGATACAAACCAAAATGGTGTTAAATAAGGTTCGTTGGTCCGGTGTAAATTCAAATACTAAAATGGTGTTAATTTAACTTTCACACAGTATTAAAATAAATTTTACCTGGTGTAAATTGAACTCCTTTTCAGTGTTAAATATTATGTGTTTGTGGTCAAATTAAATCATACTACACAGAAAAAAGAAAAAAAAAAGGAAACAGGAAGTTCCTTGACGCCTTACTAGTATATTACCAGTGGTATTATTCCAGAAAATGGAACCTTCAACTCGCTAGAGATAATGTTTTTAGTACGTTCCACTAACTTAAAATACTTCAAGTATTGACAGCTGTTTCCACCTATTTAAGGTCTCTTTATTATCGAACAACTCTTAGTGTCACACCAAAGCAAAGGACCACCTGAGTTTATATATTCTTCATGTAAGTCAACAGAGGCGAGATTTACGAACATAACGTGATCCACACCGCCTTTGCCGCGATCGGTACACATTTTCAACCATAATTCATGGTGTTATATTAACACCACTTGGTGTTGGATTTTGACACCATTTTAAAATTACTTTTTACACCACAGATATTTTAAACAGTGTAGGCAAAAACAAAAGTTTAGGATTAATATTAAGGTCCCAAACAAATGCCTGAAATAGAAACGAAAAGGCATTTTGCCTAAAATCCGGTCCTTGATAATTAATTATTTTAAAAAAATATTTAAAAAAATATCCGTCAAGGAAAAAACTTACACGAGGCCGGTCGAGGGATATAGTCGAACACCGCCTTGAAGCCCTTGTACTCGATGTTCTCGTCAGAGTGGAACCTGATCCACAGGTGGCGGTCCGACGAGGTGAGCATCGGCGGGAAATCAAAGCCGCAGAACGCCGCCTCCAGTTTGTTGTTGTAGCCGTGGGGGCCGTCGCGCACCTCCAGGTAATCGTTGCGGCAGTCCGGAGACGGCTCGATGGCGAACCAGTCCCGGAAATCAAGCTTGATCAAGTGGCCCTCGGGAGCTGAAACAACGCGTTCGGTTAGGTGGTTGTGAAACATTGCGAGAAAGACATAAATATAAATAAACATTTTTAAGGGAAAATTGTATTTTTAATAATATACATAGTATAAAGAAGAATGTAGAAATTGTTATAATAGCACAAGTATGTAAACCATTATAAGTCTCTTAAAGGGGATATTCTTGTTCGCCATGTGTGATTTACACTTATAAAGAAATATGTATATTTTAAAAGAACATTTAAAAAAAGTGTTAAACAAAAAAAAAGAAATCATGTTTCTTCATCCTTGGGTCTTTTTTACTTTGCTCGATTATTACTTTCATGTAACTGCAGTTTTTTTATATAGGGAATTTTTGCTTTAAAACGCAATAATTTTATAAAATCATTAATAGTTAATGAACAATTCTAATTTTTTAAGAAAATGAAAGGAAAATATGGTACTTTTAAACATGATGTCCATCGTAAGGTCTTTTTTACTTTGCTCAATTATTACTATTATTGTTATTTTATTAAAAATGGCATAAAAACAAAATATCAGTGATAATTTGCATTTAATGCATAATTAGTGTGCTTTGAAACGTAATTTTGTACTTTTCTAATGTTGGTGCTATAGTCACGGCCAAATCTATATGGGTGCACGTCATCAATGAGATATAATGACGTCAGCATTACCAACTTTGAATTGTAAAGTTACTGCCGTTAAATTTGCTTTTTTAAGGCGTAATTCTGATATGTTATTAAAAAGAAATCATTCATTTGGGTATTGTTTACCAAGAACTGTAATAATTTCCTTGTTTTAAAACGTTTTTTCACAAAATTATCAAAATAAAACCATTCACTTAGTAATTTTTGTGTGTGCCAGTTGGTAATAGCTTAAGGCTGGCGCGCACCGTTCAATATTATTGATGGGTCGCTGTAATTTTATATTTGACGTATTTTTGTAATTGTGACATTTCGTCCGTAAGCATCGTTTGTTGCAAATTATTATAAATAATATTATACATTATGTTTATAAGATTCAATCCCTGGATTGTGCAAACAATGATATAAGGCCTTTTGGCAACTAGCCGTTATTAGATTTCGAAGACATTGCGCCCTTAATAATAAATTTGGGGAAATAATCAGACTTCAATTCTGACCTGGTTTGCTCTGATGACAAGGACGACTGGTAATTTAGTATTTTTTTGTTATGTGCATATGTAATAAAAATGTAATAAACTCCGTTTGTTTTCTCTTTAAACACATTTAATAAAAATTTGCCTGTAACAAACTCCTAATTAGTTAGTGCAGAAGATTATACAAGGACGTTATAATTCCATCTTAATAACAGCCCCCACCGCTATAAACAGTCAACAATACACGAGCGTTAGATTGTGTCTGGGCACGTATGAATAGACCTTAACGCTGACGTCATATGCCGTTGATGACGTGCACCCATACAGATTTGGCCGCGACTATTCCTAAATATGTTTTAGGCAATCTTAAATTATTTGTTTTATAAAAGTACAAAATTTCAATTATGTAAATAATGGAATTAATTTTTAGATTTATTTTTAAAGAAAGTAACATAGTTATAATGGAAAAAAAATAAAGAAAATAAAACCCAGATAATTAGGTTTTTGGTATTTTAACAACAGTTTTTTTTTGCGTCGAAAATGCTTTTCGAAACTCTGACACAAGCTGTACAACAAATTGTTTCTGGTCTATATTGTGTGTTATGATGGAGTTATACTCGTCAAATAAATGTCCAGCTCTTTCGGCAGCATCGTTAACGATTCTCAGCTGAGTTACAGTTTTTAAACCGATTTGATAA
Source organism: Brassicogethes aeneus (assembly GCA_921294245.1). Classification (NCBI taxonomy): domain Eukaryota; kingdom Metazoa; phylum Arthropoda; class Insecta; order Coleoptera; family Nitidulidae; genus Brassicogethes; species Brassicogethes aeneus. The sequence goes on from OV121133.1 coordinate 13,733,180, forward strand.
TTTTCGTCCTGAGGCCACATAGTCGGATCGATTTTCAAAAAAGTTTCATTGATATCCCATCGCTGAAAGAACCTTTTTGCTTGTGGAGTTATAATATATTATTGTACAGCTTGTGTTAGAGTTTCGAAAAGCATTTCCCGACGCAAAAAAACTGTCGTAAACAATTTTTTAAATACCAAAAACCTAATTATCTGGATTTTATTTTTTTTGCCATTTTAACTATATATGTTACTTTCTTTAAAAATAAATTGTTCGAAAACAATCTAAAAATCAATTTCATTATTTACATAATTGTAAGTTTGTACTTTTCTAATGTTGGTGCTTCCTAAATATCTTTTAAATTATTTGTTTTGTGTAAGTAGCACCAACATTAGCCATTTTCAATAAAATAACAATAATAGTAATAATTGAATGAAGTAAAAAAGACCTTATGGACATACATGAATTATTTTTTTTTGTTTAAAAGTACCATATTTTCTCTTCATTTCCTCCCTATATGAAAAACTGTTACTAATAATCGAAGTAAAACAGACCTTAGGATACAAATACATGATTTCTTTTTTTTTTAAGAAACTTATATCCTCGACACTAAAAAATTAATACATTAAAGGCAAAAATCCTCTATCTGGAAAACTTCTCGTTGTTACAGGCAATAGAAAGAAAAAAGTTAGGACATTCAATTTGACCACCCTAATAAATATGTAATGATAAGTAATTCATAAAAAAAACATAAACATTAGAGTAAACTTGCAAAGAAAATGTTAAAAAAGGTATAATAATAACAAAAATTCTTAAAACTTTTTCTATTTTATATTACGATAATAAGGTATAAACAATGTTTACTGTGTTCGAAGTTTGGATTCCAAAAATAATTTTAAAAAAAATATATTTTTTATTCGATCTTAACAAAAAGGGGGTTTTTAGTAGCCAAAAGCGCTTTCATTATTTTCCGTTTTATTATCAAAAGGTTTTAATAAGCGGCTGAAAAAGTTTCTTTTCGGCTGTTTATTAAAAGCGGCCGAAAAATAACACTTTTTTGCCCCTTTTAATATTCATAAATCATAAATAAAATGATTATAAGGCCCGCTTAAAAAAATTTTGTGTGCACCACTACCAAAAGTTATTTTGTCTTCGTCTTCTTTCTGGCATCGGCTTTCGCCTCGGCCATTAAAATCAGACTCGTCCTGAAAAAATATCTTTTTTTTACATTATTAATATTATTATTTTAAGACTGTACAAAAATAATTTAGATGATACCAAAGTACAAAAACAACTTGGGAAATAATGGATTTTCCAATAAACATAAAATGTTTATTATTAAGGTTGGTAATATTTAAAGTACCGCCAACTTAGCTGATTGGTCCACTTTTTAATTTTAGTTCCTGTAACCTTTCACAGGATAGATGTACTTGTTCTTGGTGTCATTTGATATGTCGTTAATAGTTCTTCAAAAACACAAAATAATAAAATTAACTTAAAAAAAATATGGATGGTCAAAGTCAAAAGGCAAATTGGGTCACTCCTATAGAATCATTCGTCCTAATTGATGATATTTTTTATAGATGTTTTGTCGAATTACTAACATTAAAAATGGCCAATGTCGCTTTGCTTTGCATTGTCACCAGTGTACGTACTATCTACAAAGAAAGTTTTCGACAAAAAATAACCTTTTTCATAATTTGTTGAGCTCTCAAAAAAAAACTAAAATTATCAACTCATCCTATTAATTATTTTATCTACTTTCACAATTTCACAATTTCACAATTATAAAGGTTATAAATCGAAATGTATTTCTTGAATTGACAGTTTTTCACAGTGAAAGTAAAGAAAATGTTTTATGAACAGTTTACAGTGGAGTCCTTGCCCGAATTTAAGTTATAGTTTACTGCCGGCGAAATTAAAAGGTCAGTACAATGTTCATATAAACTTTTCAAATATTGGCGTTGAGAAACTATTTAATACTTTTGTATTTTTGTATTGAGATAATAAAATAATTTTCACATTTAGTATTATTTTACAAGAAAGGCAATTTATTTTAACGATTGTATGACATTTGACAAGCGCCATAAAGCCACAACTTGTCAATGTGTATTTAAAAGGTCACTTAGTGTCATGGAAACATGTACGCGTGTTAAAGGTGGGAGTAGAAAAAAAATGTTAACATGACAATATTAAAATTTTAATTGGAAATTTATGCTACGCTCTTTATAAACAAATAATGACAAAAGGCCAAAGTCACCCAAAGTTAGAATTATATCAGTGTTGCCAAATTTAAAAAATATACCCAAAACCATAGTCAGTATTAATGGGTAAAATAATTATAATTAAAAATTTATACAAAAAATCTAAAGAAGAAAAAACTGTTCAAATATAACAAACACAAAAACTAAAACGGTTCTGTAAAAACATTAAAAATAGTAAATATAACAGGGTTTGTACTGTTTAAACAATTAAAATTTGTAAACAAAATTAAGAACGATATACCTAATACTAACAAAGAAAACCTTAAATGAAATATATTTAAAATCTTAAAACCCTGCAGGCTAAATGCTTTTGTAACGAAAATTACAAGCAGCTACAAAACGATCCTTAAGGCAAATCTTGACGAATTTAATTTAAAAAACAACAACCATTTCTATAGTAATTAATAACATAACAAAACCACATTTTTGTGTACTTCAAGAGCTATTTATAAACTTGGAAACTTTATAAAAACAAAAGCACGTTTGTAAACTAATAAAATAATAAAATCATAATACGAGTTCAATAACTTGAGTTTCTCAAATTTCATATTTAATCGATATCAACTATACATATATTAAAACTATTTTGAACAACTCGCTAGCGAATAAAAAGACAAGCAAGATCGTAGTAGACATAGATAGCGCTATTTCGATAGTTAGGATCTATCCTACTCACTCATTACATTTCCCTTTTCCTCGGTGAGATCTCTGGTTACAATAGAAAATGCCACTTCAAAGCTCTGTCACAAACAGCCTTGGGTCCACTCAAATATAGGCAATCGATATCGTTGGCTTTTTTGTATTTTTTATTGCAACCGCGGTGCCTAATAGTTTGCAAGTAATTGGATCAAAAATGGAAAAGGAAGTGACGAAAAGCAGATTTTATTGTTTGTTCTGAAAAATATAATTTTGTTAATATTTTTCCAGTATTTAATTATAGTATAGTTGGCCATTTCCATGTTGATGTTCATCGTAATGGAAATGGGCATTTCTTAATACTTGAACAGTATACTTTTTCTAAATTTTTTATAAAATTTAGTACAATTTTATGTAATTATCAAACCACAGATTCTATGATAAATGTCAGTCAATCAATTTTTAAGAAAATAATGAAGCACCGAATAATATTTATAGGTAGTATACTATTATAATGATAAATACTACTGTGGAAAAAGTCTCGTCGTCTCATTGGACAGTAACCCGTGAAAAAGACATAAACTTTCTCCACAGTTTAAGGGTTTACAAAATAGAGGAAGGAAGAAGTCTTACTCGACAAATTTTATTCACAATGTTGCAATTGCATAGCTTAACTGCTTGTACCCGATTTTGATTTATTATTCTTTATATGATTATATAGTTACGTTTAAGTATGTATTTTATCCAAGTGATCATAGTGAAATATTGTGTTTTTAATTGTAAATGTAATTCAAAAACTCATTGAAAGTTGCATTTTCATGTTCGAAATCGGTAGGTGTGCAGGATTAACTAATGAAAACTTTACCTATTGTATATAATTTATATTTAAGAAATAAGGGTCAAACAAACATAACCTTAAAATCAAACATTTTTATATTTGAGTCCAGTTAAAAACTACATTTTAAAATAGTAAAAGACAATTCATGGCAATATAATATTATATATAATTCATAATATAATACCCGTTTTTGGCATTTTACCGTTGAGTAACTTTTATGATTTTCACTAATTTTAAATGTTTACAAATTTTACGTAAATCAATAATACTCCATATTTCCTTTCGAAGAACATCCAACAACAAAACAAATCGTTTCACAGTTTTTTTCGTCGATATTTTTAACATTTTCCAGCGTTATTTTAAAAAAAAGTGTTGGTGCCACTAGCGATACTTCCAGGGGCGTAGCTACCGCGGTATCAGCCGTATCAATGATACGGGGCCCCCCGCTAGGGGGGGCCCGATTGGCTTCGACATGCGTATGCAAAAAACATATTGAGGCATGATATTAAATAAATAAATAAATAATATTATTATTTAATTGTTTATACGATTTATTGAATTAAAATTTTTCTGAATACCCTCCTGTTCCAACGAGGCCGTGAACAATACGAATTGTTTCTGCTCGCACCTTTCCGCTATGCGTTGTCTGCGGCGCAGTCTTGTTCTGTGCTCTGCGCCGCATACTGAGTCTGCTTTGCGTGTTATTATCATAGGTTATATTAATAGCAAATTAGAAATAATTATTAGCCTTAGAATTACTTCAAATCACTTGCCTTTATTTTAAAATCGAAACCTTTTAAAATATGTTGAAGAACGGTAAATATTCCATTCCATTTCAAAGCACCAAATTTTAACAATTGTGTTTTTTAAATCAGTTAAATTTTTGATATGTTTTTGTACCTACTTATCAAAAGACGCCTAACCCTAAATTTTGAGCCCTTAATTTTCAAAAGCCCCGATGATATGAATTTTTGAAAATCGCAAAAAAATACCGATACGGTAATTTTCAGAAATTCATAACTCCTGCTTAAATTATCGTAACCTCATTTGACTGTTGGCTATTTTCTTCGTTTTGAAATGTAGTTTTTGAAAAAAAAAATATGAAAACCAAAATTTTTTTTCACTGTTTTTTCTTAACTTTTAACTTAAATTTTAACTTTTTTTGAAGAGCGAAATTTTTGTGATTTTTAAAAATTTTATACTAGACTGTAAAATAATTTTTTTAGGCCCATAATGAAAGTGGGATTCAAATATAGTTTTTTGACAATTTTCTAATTTACATATCTAATTACATTATGTAATTTACATATATAATTTATTAAATTATAAAAAAATATTAAATGCAAAAAATTATACCCTAAATAACTTTTTTTGTTGGCCCAAAATAGACTTTGGGCGTGACACACAGAATTTTTTTTGCCAACAGCTTTTCTCACATTATCGCAAATACAAGAGCTGATTAAGTAAAATAATAATTTTTTTGGTTAGGCGCACCCAAAATTTTATTTTGGTTGGTATGTGAAACTTAAATTTTCCTATAGTATTAAATTTACTCATAATTATATAAACGTTGAAACGTAATAATAACCAACGTTGGGGCGTAATAATAATAATTACAAATTAACAAATTCCAAACCCTGTTAAACAGTGCTGTTTTAATTATTGGCTGATGTTCTGGAGGTATTTACGTTGCGGTATTTTATTTTCGTTGCTTGATTTTCAATGCTTTATTTTACACGTGAATAAAACACACAAAGGGCTCCTTTTGTTGGGCTCAATGTAAACGTCAATTCGTTTATTTACGCCTAACACGCCAGAAAATATTTCGTGTTTACCCAAATAATGCATTTCAGCACAATATGTTCCTTTATTGTAAAGAAATAACCCATAAAATATGGACAATTTACTAAAATTTTTAAAATAAACATGACCATATTATGACAATAATAAACAATGCTATGTAGAACAATGGTATATTAATATTTCTCTATTAAACTATTTAATAAAAATAATATAGTTTGCTTCCAACGTTTTTACTTTTTTATGGCATAATTTTATTAACTGTAACTTTTCTGTTAATTTTTAGGATGTTAAGTTAAATTTAAAGGGTCATAAATTTATAAAAGCTGCCAAGGCAACAAAACGTAAGTTTAATTAGAAATTAATATGACCGTAAATTAAAAAGCATTAAAAGGGGCAGTTTAAAACTGAATAATAAGAAAAAATATTGCAGGAACATTTTAATATTTCTGCCGGTATTTGCTGCAGGAATAATTAACCAGAAAGCAATAAATTACGGTTATGGAAATTTAAACTTTTTCCAATATTTTTTTTGGCTTAAATCATAAAACTTTCTTGAAAGAAAAATAAATAAATAAAACTCTTTTTGCTAAACTTTTAGACACAAAAAAACATACGTGTATTAGAACTTTGTTTTTATTTTACCTAATATTTTTATTTCAAAAAGTTCCTTTATTTAAATCTGCGACCATGGTCGCTTAAAAACAGAAAAAGCAATTAAAAAAGTTTGAAACAAAAAACCAATCAAAAGTGTAATAGACTTCACTTGTTCATTTTGTTTGGAAAAATCCGAACACAGGCAGCTTTTTATTTAATACACTGGATATTCATGAAAAATTTAATGTCAAAGTTAAGCCTTACACAAAGTTAAAAGTAATAATCCGTTTATCAAAAATATTTGTTTTGCATTTTTTAGTTTAAATCCCTTTATTAGATTATTTGTTGGGTAGACCGGACTTATAGGCAGATATTTATTATATCTGCCTAAAGGTTCGCTCTAATAATAATAATAATAATAATAATAATAATAATAATAATAATAATAATATCGTTTATTTTCAAAAATTTGCACATAAAATTACAAGAGAACCTACAATTACCTACAAAAGTTGGGCAACTTTTGACCTCATTTTGTTTATATAGTTTTCTGAGAAAATTAAACGGTATTTTGTTATGAGAAAATAGATAATATAATAAATATACTGTTCCAGACCGGGCCAGTCACTTTTTAAAACAGTTTCTGAAATATCTGTGTTTTCTAAATTTGAATGCAAGGGAAGTGACGAGTATACCAGGGTATTAATTAAATACATAATTTAATGGAAAATACAAGATTTATTGCAACTTTGAGCATATTATACATTAAATATCTTAAAATCAAATAATACCACACATCAGTGGCGGCTGGTGGATTTTGGGTATACCTATATCTCAATTATTAGATATGGGACCCACACCAAATCTATATGACACTAAATAAACAAGTTCTGCGCAAGCAGAATTTAAATTGAAGTTTGCGAAAAAAAGATAACCGAAACATCGAACATGGAACTGAAGACACGGTACTGAAGAATGGGATACAAATTTGAGATTATAATTCGGAATTAAGTATTTTACCGATATTTTTTATTAGTCGATGCTACTTATCAACAAATCACATACAGCCTTATATAAATTACAATTAAATATATAAACATACGTAAGAAAATAACTACTCAGCATAGTACTGAAATTTTGACTGGAACTATACGTGCATTCACCACAACTTCGCCGCTTACATTCTTTTCAAGATGCAAAGGGCGGGCTCTGAAGGTAATTTTTTACCAACACTTTAGTTAAAACGAGGACTTGATGTTTAAACTTCAATATTTCGCAGGAATTTTGAATTTTAACATTGGACACAGAACTGACAGGAAAAATTGAGTACAAATATTATCAATTTTTTAAAAATTGATATTATTCGAATCTATGATAAAATATGAAGAATACATTATTTAATGTTTTATAGTTTGTAGTGAAATTGAAAAATTTAAGATAAATTGAATATATTTTAAAATAAAATCACTCAAATATTTGATTCAGGAGTTGTGACACGCCAAGGTACTGATGTTTTAAATATTTATTATGTTTTTCTACAAACGTGCTTTTGAAAAAATACATTAAAATTGGGTGGAAAAGTTAAAAAAACCTGGATCTTTTGTAATATACTAAAATATTTACAAAAAATATTAAAATACCTACTCTATTGACTGATGACATCAAGTTGTCTAACTTTTGTAGAATCACCCATAAACAAAAAAGAAAAAAGTCAAAAAATACATTCAATGTAAAAACAAATCCTGAAAGGAGGATGGCTTCAGATCACAACAGTAGTTATACAACTTAAATTTAAGTTGTTAATTTCCTTAACATCAGTTGGTAAACTATTAAATATTTTTACACTTGCATAAAAACAGCCCTTTTCATATATTAATAATCTATGATAAGGGTAATAATAATACTTATGTCTTGTGCCTAAAGATTTAAGATCTTGAAATAAGGCAAGTTCACAAGCATAAAGACCATAAATGGTTAAAATGTTGTTTATTTTCCCAACATTGTATAATTAGTTATTTTTGACTAATTCATTTTAAGAGAGTATAATGTTTATTTATCTTCTTTTTATTTTAATCAGTATTTTTAAACCAGTTCCTATATAAACAAATATGCGGTCCTTCATTTAGAACAATTTGATTTATAATTTAACTATGCATGAAACTGTTGACAGTTTGGTCCAGTATTTAAACTTTTCAACGATCTGATTAGGCGTTCACTTTTTTTCTTTATCTAGTGTAAAAGCCTTTATATAGAAACATTAGGAAATAAAGATCAAGAATAACAAATAAAAGAGATTATCTTTAGCAGTAAATCATCATCACCACATCAACGTTAATTAAACTAAGAAGGCGGCTGCACAATCCGCTGCATAAAACACTGTCAAAGTCAGCGATGGAAGGACATAACAAACAACCAACAGAGATCCTTATTACCGACCGAGCTGTCAGCCAAATTGCCTGAGCGTTCCAACTCCTATCAAAAATGCATTAACGTTGGCCACGACCGTCGGGACGATCTTGAGCTTAATCAAGGCTCAAAGTCAGACAAAACCAACCATCAGCATATTCTTCCTCATAATTATGAGTCTCCATTTCTATGCCAATGCACGAGGACTTGCGCTCTAATTAATATTATTATTTGGAAATGGGATCGGATGGGGGGATTAGGATTAAGGGTTTAATTTAAGGATCTCTTTAATGTAAGTTCAACAAGTTTCAAAGAGATCCTTTAACCCCGCATTTTTGTCCACTCTTTGTTGCAGTTTTGGCCTAAATTTTATTTATTGTCTATGTAATTTACTCAAGTTAAAACTACAAAATCCATACACTTTTTTGGATTTAAGATTAATCAGAGCGATATATGTGCAAATATACACAACAGAAAATGATCCTACACCAGTGGCGGCTCGTGGGTGTACAGGAGGGTGAGGCTACATAAGGTTAATTTTGTCTAAATACGAATAAATTTCCACGTCACCCGGGAGGTATTATTCTGCGACGCGTTGACCTTTTTTAAAATGGAGCCGATAGCACTACTAAACCAAAAAATAAACTCTAAAAAACAAAACAAACAAAATATCACATCAAAGACTAGTTTTAATCCTAGACTTAAAAATATAATCTTAAAAAAGTTAAAAATAAATAAGTTAATCAAAAAATAAAAATAAAACTAAAAAGTCGACCCCTACCTAAGTATTAAAAAATATAAAATACTATACGTCTATCTTTTAAGATTGAAAATTTATCTATTATTTGGTCGTAAAATTGTGGGTCTGCAGTGAGATTTAAAAGTAATTCTAAATTTTCAAACCGCGTCTCTAATTGAAGAATTATGCAATCTATTATTTCAAAATATAAAATTTGCTTAATAAAAACTGCTAAATCTACCTTAGTGTGTTCCCTACAATAATTAAATAAGAAATTTTACTAATCGAGACAAAAACTATAAAAAATCAGCCAAAAGTTTTAAATAATTTAATCTGAATCAAAACAATAACGTGCTCTACAAACGCTAAGAGAAGACTGGCAACCTTCTTTGTCTCCGCGGGCATCCCACCATAAACGGACCACCAATCAGAACAAGCCAAGCTAACTAAATTTCGCCTCATCTACGGTGTTTATTCGCGAACTTACGGCGATATTTTTGTTGGTGAGTCATTTTCGCTTTCAAGAGGTAAATGGGAGCTTCCGAGGCTGTGAAAATTTCGCCTCTGTCTGGCGTCTCAACGATGCACGTTAACTTGACGCGGTTTGCGCCTGGATTTTTATTTACGCCTAATATGATTGATTGGTTTTTTACTTTTTATTGGGTAGAACTGTTGTAAAAATACACTTGTAATAGGCAAAAATATAAATACAAAAAGTCGTTCGTTCCTTCATTTTAAGGGTAAGGCGCGGCCTCAGAGGCCTACCCTGACGAGCCGCCACTGTCCTACACTGAAAAAAATAAGCTGTCGAAACAACAAAAAAATATTAATCCAACTCTTTATGCACTTTAAATACAAGCAATGGTTTTTGCACGTTTACTTAACCATCTAAAAATGTCAAATTGTATTGTATTATAATTAATTGAACAACAAATATTATTCAAATGAACAAAATGAGAATATTTGTTTTAATCTGCTAATCTGGTTAATTAAACATTCTTGATATGTCGGAGTAATATTTCGAAAATAGTTGTGCTAACATTTTTAAAATGTTAAGGTAAATTTTTTGAAATGTCCAGGTAACCTTTTTAGCATATTCACTTAACACCAATAAAATGTTAAATTAAAATAATTTGGGTTTATTAAATTATATAATAATTATTAATTATTAATATAAAGAGAAAGAATTGAACCTTCCCTCGCCAGAGTTTTGTTTTGAGTGCGTTCCACCTACTTCAAATACCGACAGACAGCTGTTTCGACCTATATTGGGGGTCTTATCAGTCACTGATAATCAGTGTCGGGCAATTTGGTGTATTGGAAGTTCCACTGTGGAACACACCGAAAACAAACGGCTACCTGAGCTTATATACTCCTATCGTAAGCCAACTGAGGCGAGATGTAAGAACATCACGTGATCAACACCGTCGTCTAATGACGTGGCGTGGGTATTCGAAGCGCCCTTCACGGCAATTTTATGAATGCAAAATTACAAATTTTAAAGTAACATTTACAATTTGTTAAATGAACAAATTTAATGTTTTGGATTTAAAGAGCAACTAAACGTTAATTTAATAGTTATAATAAAAATTTCATTATTTGATTCAACCAATTCCAGCTATTAAATCAAAATAGGATAAACATTTTAATTCAAAAAATTAGTTTATGTTAAATCAATATTTTAACTGTCAAATAAGAAAATAAACTTTGAAAAACTCTGACTATTGCTTTGACACCAAAATATAGATTAATACAATAGGTTTTTTGATGTAACAACATTTTCAAGAATGACATTTAGGCAAACGTTAACTCAACTACATTATTTTTTTCAGTGTAGGTATACGTTAGCGCGCCATTTTTAGGACACCCTGTATATATACAATAGTTGTTTTCGCGGAGCAAATCCCGGACTATAGTCTATTCCATTTAAGAATGAAGTAGATGTCGCTGCAAAACGAGACCGGTTTACACAAGAGAACGCGGTAAATTTAAATATAATGGCAGTTGTCGCTGATAGAATATTATTATGTTACAACAAATTTGGTCAAATCATAGCAACCCTGAATGTAAAGGTTTTTTCATTTAGAGCGTCAGAACTTTTAAATGAGATAAAAAAATAACTACATGTTATAATCCCGTAATCTATATTTTATTTTGAAGAACGATCGATGACATTATGTTTTAAATATAATATCGTTTAAATGTCCCCCTCGACTTTGCCTGACTGAATGCATTATGAAGGCCTAATTTCTACTATTCTTTTACAAATATCGCGTGGTATACTTTGAATAGTGCGTTTAATGTTTCGTTTAAGGTCGAGAATTGTTCGTGGCTTATTTTTGTAAACCTGAGATTTCACATGATCCTTTAGATGCACAAAAGTTGACTTATTTGCCAGTAAACCAGTTTTTTCTTAAACGATAAACCTTATATTTCTCGCAACTTGCAAAATGTTTGGCAAACCGAACATGCATTTTGATGGTAAATACGAATTATTTCTAAGCGCTGTTAAATTGTTATCAGATTCTGTCCATATTAATTTGACACAATGTACTGAACACATGTGTTGTCAAGATTTGACATTTACATTCCAGAGCAGCCTTATTTTTAGGGTTAAAGTTATGACGCTTTAAATGGAAAACCCTTTACTATGTACCATGGAAAAAATAATTTACCATACTATATGTATTGTATTATTTTTAGAAAATAACATTAAATTGAGAAACATAACCTTAATTATTCGACTGCATTCCTGTCAGTGGGATTTTTATGTGGAACATAGTACATGTTTTCACAAATTTTTATGATTTTATAATATATAAATTTAGTTATTAACAAATCGCGACCTGAGAATTAGATTGTTCTATCTCCCAAAATTTAAAGAGGAACAAATAGCAGTTTAAAGTTTAATTTATATACAAATGAAATTTTAAAAAGCTGTTTTTGCGTGTTTAGGTTTTGGGAGATTCTATCTTTTAAAAATAGAAATAGAGTTTTATTAAGAATATAATAAAAATTAAATGGGAAATAAACTGGAAAATTATATTTTTTATTTGAATGTATTTAAAAAAATGCATTTTTTTAATATAGGTAATATATACATAATTATCATATGTCCGCTTATTACAAACCCGGTATAGCCAACTTTCGGTTAAAACGAAACAACTTAAATAGTATTTAAACACCAAAGTCCTATATAAAGTTTGTTTATTTTTTTGCAAATAACAATCATCGCTTAAAGCAAACCATCGTTCCATTACGTTTCTTTATTCGTGGATACTACTGTTTCTTTATTTGTTAAGGAATGTTTAATTTAATTGATCAAGTGAAATTAATTAATATAATATTTATTCATCAATTAATATCTTAACATATAATTAAATTGGGGTTAACGTATTGTAACTGATAACAAGAAAATATTGTAAAAATATGGTTTGGATTTTTTAAAATTTATTCTGAACAACTGCTATCATGGGCTCCCTACTTACACTACTGAAAAAGGCTGGTTAAAAACTTTAAATCCAATTTTTTTCTGGGGTAAGGCTTACAAAAAATATAAATGCAATTATTGAAAGTTTTACTAAAAAAACACCACGTTGACCATTTTCAACTTGGTAAAGGAATTTAAATTTTAATACATCAATTGAAGTAGTCATTATGTATTAATATAATATTTTCTTTAAATTTTAGTTTTATAATTTTTTGCCAAATTTAAAAGTTGGACCTTTATCATTTTATCATTAACAGGAACTTACCTCTTTTTTTATTCATGATGCTAACTTTTTCTATTTTAACAAATAAAAAACGCAATAGAAACTTAAAACAAGAATAAAACAAAAAATAGAGAATTTTAAACCTGATGAAAATTTAATTGCAGAAAACTATATTCTTTGTTTTATGCATTCAACATTCCGCATGTTTTCTGTTGCTTTATTTTTTGTCCCCATACCTTTTTTTTTATTTTTTTTTATGGACATCATTCGTTTTTTTCAACTAATTTATAGATCTTAAATTACACTGCATATAGAACTGTCACTGCCATTGTCAAAAGAGAAAAGCGTTACCATAGAAACCAACTATTAACAACTCGCAATGTCACGTTTAAATACTTTTTTCAAATTTTTTAATTCATATGTATAGAGTGCCATTTGTTTTAAAATAAAAAATAATTAAAAAATCAGTTAAAAAATTGGCTGTTTTTTTTTAATTAAATGTAATAAAATTGCAAAATAAATTTTGTTTTTGCAAGTTGGTACCTATCGCTATTTATGCATTAAGTATAAAAGCAACTTCATTTACCTCTTTTTCCGCAATGTACTGCCCGAACCTATTAAGAGACTTTACAAGAAATCTAAAAAAAATATTTATTTGTTTTGAAGATCCATTGAAAGAAAGTAACACTAAATTGTTTTACGATATAGACCGACTATGTATTTAATATATAAAACGCAAGAAGGAATATAACTGTGTTTACCCTTACAGTACCAGGACTAGTACAAATTTACAAAATAATTAAATGTCAAAATTAGGTCAACATTGCATTCGTATTAATGCAATAAAGCCCACTAAAATTCAAACAAACTTGAGACTTAAAAAGAAATATATAAAAAAAACTCTAAAATTTACCGTTATTTTAAGTAACTTTACTAAAATAAAAAAATTGTAAAAGTTACTTTACAGTGTACTTCTTGGTGGTTGTATTATACAGGGTGTCTAAGAACTCGCGCCACAGAGAAAAAATAAACGTGCCGAAAGTTGTGCACACATTAAAATTATCTAACGCAAAGTTTAAGCGAGATAAGAATAAAAAACGATAGCCAATCCCAATAGATGGCCATAGGAAATTCTTTAAATTGCTAGGATACTTAGGATGCATTATTGATATTATAATATGTAAAATATTTGGTCGACTGGAATTCACTTTATTGCAACCAATTTTTATTTCTGTCATTATTTTTCATTTATGTTTTCCTCCTCTGACTATGCCGAAATGATGATTATTTATGGAAAGTAAGGGCGCAATGCTAGGGAGTTTTTTTCTATCTCTTTTAAGTTGATCTTGCGATTTTTAATGCCAAAACTAAGCATGAAAATATTTATACCAAGTTACTTTTAGTTTAATTTTATTTCAATTTTTTTGTATGGATAACTTGAAAAAATAAATTTATGTAAACTTTTAATATTGTTCATTTTTAATTTGGCTACAAAATCGATCCAAATTAAAAATTGTTAATAAAATTTAGTTTAGGGTCGTTTTAAGGGGTGTTGAACCCAGTGCCATGCATAGATTTTTTTTATACCGCGAATATGAATTCTTAAAAATTTACTCCCAAAAACTGATAGGTATGGTAAGCCTTATATTTTGTAAAAATATGGTGTTTTGCTCCAAACATACATTTTATTAAGATCTAAACTTTAAAACAAATATATGTTAAAAGTACATATTATAATTTATTAGTGTATATCATACAAAACTATATGTTAAATATACAACAGATTTCTGCTTGTCAAAGGAAGTGAACATAGAGAGAAGTATTAAAACCAACACAACATAGCTTCAGGAATAAAACATTTCCCAGGGGTGTACAATTAAGTGGTGTAGTACAAATTTGACAAAATGTGATGGATTCTGACCTGGAAGATTTTCCCAGGAGAATAAGAGTTTATTTAGCAGGTTGACTTAAACTGGTGTATGTTTAACTGCATAACTTTATGTGAATATTTATTTAGCCACATAACAACATTGCGGTTAATTAATTTATAATTTTTTACGTCTTTCTTTCTTCGTGGTACCAAAAATTGATTGATGAAGCTAATTAAATTGAAATATAATTTGAACAAAAAATAAATTAGGTACTTTTCAATAGTTAAGATTTGGTACAATTTTAATATAAAATGCACTTTTGATTGCTATTTTTTTCTCGAACAGCAAAGTTTAATAAATTAACTTGCAAATTTACACTGGAATTTTGTCCTCCAGGCAAATCCGGTCAAGCGTAGAGCGGCTTTAATAATTTAATTATTAGTTGAAAATGCAAGACATACATTTTGCCCGAAGGAATTCGTAGCACGTTTTAGCTGCAAAGAAAAACTTTTCGAGAACTTCTTAATTATGCGGGATGCAGTTAAATTAACATCAAAATAAACACCGGAAGTCAACAATTTTGGTTTGACTGTAAAAAGTTTTAATTGACACAACGTTACAGAAATACACTAAGACATCTAAGTTTATTTTAATAAACAAATGGATGGTGCAAGTATAATTTGGGCTGTAAATAATTGTTAAATTTTAAAAATAATTGTATTTTTTATATTAAAGCCAAAGGCCTTACTAACGTTAAATCAAATAATAGTATATTATGTATCAAGTTTTATAATCGCCATTTTAGTCATGTGTGTCTAGAAAGGATTATTAACAACCCACGGGGTTAAAATTCCCCCTGAAAATAAAAGTATACGGGTACGATAATTTTTTTTATTTTTACATACAAAGCCGTAAACCTTGCTGGATTGTTTGCGATGGGCCACCCTGTATATGCCTCCTGTTGTTTAAGTTTCAAAAATGGCGAATGCGCCGGGATTAATTTTTTAGGAGTATTTTATAGTATATTGTAATCAGAGTTGGGAGTACTGAGTATTTTTTTTAATGGATTATGCCATCATTACTAATTATTACTTGATTTTATAATTGTAATGAGAGAAAAATATTGAGTACTTTTTATTTTTACTTTACCAATTTGATAATTACAATTCTTTTTTTATTTTGTAATTATAATCATAGAAAATATCAAGTACTTTTTATTTTAACTTAAAATGTTTAATGATTCTAAATATTTTTTTATTTTATTTGATAATTTGATAATTACAATTTTTTTTTTATTTTGTAATTATAATCAGAGAAAATATCAAGTACTTTTTATTTTAACTTAAAATGTTTACTGATTCTAAATATTTTTTTATTTTATAATTAAAAAATAATAAAGAACAGAATACATTATATATATATATATTTTTTTTGATTTGATTAGAATGGTGAATAAGGATACTTCCGTGCTTGTTTATGTTTTTATTGCGACTAGTTTCGATCTATATTAGATCATCTTCAGGCAAACTACAAAAATATGTAAAATTATTATAAGGTTATGTTAACATAATAATGATAAAATTAACGCCGTGTCCCGTCAGACGGTTCCCTATTGCGCTCCCGTTAACAGAGTGACGTCATCCAATGACGCAATCTTAGGACGGGAAGCAGATATATTTTTTCCTTAACTAACGTCCCGAGTCCGCCCGCTTCGAAACCAACCCAAACCAAACAACCCAACCCAACCGACCCCGTATATATACGGGGTCGGTTGGGTTGGGTTGTTTGTTTTGGGTTGGTTTCGAAGCGGGCGGACTCGGGACGTTAGTTAAGGAAAAAATATCTGCTTCCCGTCCTATATATACAGTATTTATAATTATTAATTAGATTTTGTTTTTTATTTTCAGTCGGTCCCGTTAAAAAATACTTCGTACTTGTATTTTCATTTATATTTTAAGTACAATCAATTTTTTACTTTGACTTTAAACTTTTTGCATTACGAAGTACTAAAAAATATTATTTATTCAAATTAATAAGTACAATTATTTTTGTATTTTTACTTTAAATCAATTTAGAGTAAAAAATACAATGTATTGATAATTTTTATTTTCTCCATTCTCAAGTAACTTAAATATTCTAATGGCAATACTTTTTAAGTACAAATTATTTTTGTATTTTTACTTTAAATCAATTTAGAGTAAAAAATACAATGTATTGATAATTTTTATTTTCTCCATTCTCAAGTAACTTAAATATTCTAATGGCAATACTTTTTAAGTACAAATCTCGCAACTCTGATTGTAATGGTTCAGTACCTTAATACGTTTTACAAATTTATTTTTGAATAAGTTTGGAATTTTAAATTGTGTTGTAAAATGTAAGAGTGGAAGACCGAAATTTTGCCTGAAATGGGAAAAAAAATCTGTTGACCAGATGAGACGAAAACAACATCGAAACTGGGAGAGGGAAGCAAAGAAAGGGGCAGAAAGTTTTCCGAAGTGTGAGAGAACGCGTCGTTTTCGTGAATCTTTGCTAAAACCATAATTATTGTAAAATTCTGTGTAAACAATTGTTACGAGTGTTTGTGTATTCTCCCAGGTTAGTTCTTAATTTTAGTAGGCCAATTATGTAATAAAGTCCACTAAACGTAAAACGATTTTGATTTAAATAAACTGAGCATTAGTTATTTTGCACTACTACGTTTAGTGAATTTTATTCGATATTAACACCTTTTGTTTTAGCTATTTTTATAGAATGTTTTTACCTTTTAAGTTTACTGCTAAATGTAAAAATTTATATTCCTTTCTTTTATTGTCTTAGGCTTAATTTAGTTGTATACTACTCAAATGTTTAGACCCTCCCTCAACACGATTATGCATTTTTTGCGGTAATTTTAAAACAAATACCAGTGTAATACAGGACGTTTCGTTGCTTAAAAGGGAGTATTGACCGTTAATTTTAAACTTTGAATGCTCCTTTTTCTTTAGTACGTAGTTTGCAGTAGATACTAAAATACTCTCCTCCGTGAGGGATAACTGGTCACCTAGGTTCTCTAGGTGGCATCGCAACTTTTATCCCGAAACTGCATCTTTACGCGAGTTGTTTCCAGTGCGGACCTCGTTCTCCACAGGGCAACGTTAACGTTTTGAACCCGTAGGAGTAGATAGTGTTACGAGCGTCGTGTCATTCCATTTGATTTGCATAAACTTTTAAAGAAATAATGCCTAATCGTGTAATCCTTTGCTACTTCATAGCCGAACAGGGTTTTTTCTTAAGCTCTTTTTCCCTGGTCGTATCTCCCTAAGAGCCACCCCTTGTGTTTTTTTAACTGTTTGTAAAGTAAATTAAATTGGGGTAAACTAAACACTGTATTTTATTTTTTTGTATACCTAAGTCTCCCAAGTATGATTCTTAAAGCAATGTATTTAATAAACCTCGTAAGTAAACACAACGTAGATGTCCAAATTTTGGTAAGACGATCATGAGCCATAGTAACAAAATAGTTCATTTATTAATTTTTTATAAAACTTGTTTTAACGAACCTGGTGTAAGGAGAAATCTTTACAATATTATATCAAGTTTTATAAACGCCAATTTACTTACGAGTTTTATTAGGGACGAGCGAAGCTTTCGAGCGAGTGTTTAATAAAAACTAGTTTCTGGAGAAGTTTATAAAACGAGTTGCATACTATACTTTATAATAATAACAATAATAATAATAATACTAATAAAATGTCTTTATTTAAGTAAAAGGTATTTTTTACATTTTCTTAAACTAGGCGAACTCTAGCCTCAGGCTACTCCACTTAACCTAGTATGACAATTTTTAGTTACTTCCAAAAATTGAAAACAATATCTACGACAAA
The DNA here is from genome assembly GCA_921294245.1 of Brassicogethes aeneus. Lineage (NCBI taxonomy): Eukaryota > Metazoa > Arthropoda > Insecta > Coleoptera > Nitidulidae > Brassicogethes > Brassicogethes aeneus. The sequence goes on from OV121133.1 coordinate 13,751,889, forward strand.
CGAAAAAAGAATTTAAAGCCAATTTTATTCGTTAAAAATTTGACATCTGTCAACTGTCAACGGATTTAACCTTACATTTTCCCAATTTATAATAAAGCTAACTTCAGCCCGTGACTAAAATGCCCAAAAGCAACGGTTGCTAATTTCAGCCCGTGACTAAAACGCCATAAAGTCACAGCTTATCATTGGGGAAGTAGATAATAGTATATTATGTATTAAGTTTTATAAACGCCATTTTAGTTACGAGTTTTATTAAGCACGGGCGAAGCTTGCAAGCGAGTGTTTAATAAAAACGAGTGTCTAGATAAGTTTATAAAACGAGTTGCATACTATACTTTATCTACGACGACCACAAAAAAGAATTTAAATCCAATTTTATTTGTTAAACATTTGACATCTGTCAAATGTCAACGGAATTAACCTCACTTTTCTCTAATTTATAATAAAGCTAAAATGCCCAAAAGCCACTATTACTAACTTCAGCCCGTGACTAAAATGCCATAAAGTCACATCTCGTCAATGTAGGGGTAGATAAAATACTTTTTTTATTGATCGACAGCATCAAAATAAAATTAATTTTATTTAAACCAATAATTTAAACCTCTTTACCCTTAAAAAACTTAATGTCCCGAAAATCGTGTACTGACCATACCACGCGAGATCGTTTTAGGTAAATAATAGAAAATAAAAATGTTTTATCAATAGATATTTAGGAAATAATCTGGTTATCGCTAGTATACACCAAAGGTTTATGTACATCGATCAGCCATAAACTCTGTTTATTATGTTACAATCCATTTTGTTATAAATTCACGTCAAAATGATTATGATAAAACATCACGAACGATTAAATTTGTAAACGCTGGCGTGACAATTGGCTGGCACAAGTGCAGGTTGAGAAATTCTAGACGTGCCATAAATTAGTGCGGGTGAGATGGGATAGGTATCTATTGCAAAGCAATGCACATCATGATGTAGATAAGAAATTGGACACTGAATCCTGGAGATGTCACGTTCGAATCTGAACAGTGGCTGCACTGATTATCTCTCAGACTACTAGATTTACATTTTAGAGGAAAATTTATTAACAAGAGGATAATTTTGTTAGCATTGCCACTAGGAAAAAAAAGTATATTTGGTTTTATACTTATTTTTGTCTTTTTTAATTGCTAAGAAAATATGTTATCCCGCAGAACTTTTAGACATGAAAAACTTTGTGCAAAATATTTTTTTATATTAAAAATAAAGTAGTTTGGGGTCAAGGTTTTATTAAACTTTAATCTGACCGGACAAAATAATGACATTTTTTTATTTTTAGAACACCAAGTTAACTTACAGAAAAATGACTAAATACCTTTTTTGTAGAGCGTTCAATTCTCTACAAAAATATGTCAAGAACATTACAGTACGACACATCGTTCGTTAGTTACAAAAATAAAAAGAAACAAAAATAATTTTTCCCATGTTATTCTTGTTCTGCTTTAGGTTTCCACGGGCGTTATATGTATTAGTGGTTTTTCGGGATCTGCTCCGTGTTGTCGGTTTTTGGTTCTTAAAAGTATGTCTGACGACGTTTCGGTACAATCTCATGTACCATCTTCAGGTCTTATCTGCTGGGCTGTTGTTGCTCCTCTGCTGCGAGTTAGACGTGGAGTCACTCCATATCAATTCATTGAAAATGTGCCTTTTTATACCCAAAAAATTCCTTAAACACGTCCATTTTGCTTTTTAATTCCGCACATTTTGATTTAAAATTTTCATATTTGTCACCATTTTTAGTAGAAGCTATGACGTCATCGGCCACTTTTTTTTTAATAATAATAATAATAATTTATTGCCAGAAGATCACAACGTGACATAAGCATTGTCATATAAACATAAACATAATATGGTACTAAAAAAATGTTTCTTTTACATGCATGATTATGAACATTTAGAACGAACAAAATAAACATTAAAAGAATAATTAAGTGGTACAATTGCAAATCTATAGATAAATAAATAGATAATATATATACAGTATACGGTACAAATAAATTAAATAACAAATAAGATAAAAATATAATACGATTAATCAAGTTGAATTTCCTCAGAAACGTCACGGTTTCTTAAAAAGAAACAAGGATTTTTCCTTGAGAAAATACACATATTATAAATATGTATACAAGCATGGTAGAGACATTATTGAATTTTTTTTAAATATTCTTTACAAGAAGTTGTTCGCTTTAATCCCAACATCGATCTTAGTGCTCGTTTTTGTGCGATAAAAGCAGTCTCAAACGGTATTTAGGACCCCCAGAAAATTATACCATAGGATAAAACGGACTGCACGTATGCAAAATAAAATGATTTTAAACTAAAAACAGATAAGTGATTACTCATAAAACGTAAAAGATTAAAAGATTAGTTTTCGTAATATTTAAAAGTAGTCCATTAGTTTTGCACCACCCTGACATTATATTCATTATTTCTTTTATTTTTGTAGATAATTCAGGAATAGACTTAGATATAGCTAAACAAGACGTATCATCCGCATACTGATAGACGTTATTTAAATAAGTGTGTAGATCATTTACGTATAACGGAAATAAAGTTGGTCCCAATATCCTTGCGGAACTCCTAGTTTTAGGGTTACCTTTTCGGAAAAAGTGTACGTTTTAGTTCCATTAAAAATTGATTCAATAGCGACTACTTGAGATCTACCTGATAGATATGATTTAAATAGATATACCATATCTCTCCATTTTCCTGAGCAGAACTTCGTGATTTAAAGTATCAAACGCTTTTGAAAGGTCAAAATAAATACCTGCCACCTTGGAGCGTTCTTCTAGATTTACAATAACACTCTCGATTGATTTGTACATTGCATCCGTTGTTGACCTATTCGGCAAAAAAAAACAACTTGAGTAGGTGACAAAATATTGTATTTAAGTAGGTACAAAATTAAACGTTTGATAATAAGTTTTTCGACAACTTTTGAGAGTACTGGTAAATGTACCCCCTTTTTTTCAAATACGAATAGATTATGAAATTCTGAATTTGGCAATATGCACTTGTTTACCTTTTGGGATGTTAGATTTGGGTATTATTAAATTTAAAAGTTCGTGATTTTAATTTTTTAATTTTTATTATTTTTTGAAGATGCTGGATACATTAACCAATTCTATGTTGGAATTGTTCCCCTTTTATTTCTTGATAGTAAGCAAGCCTATCCGAAAATCCAAAAATGAATTCACGAATTTTTTTTTAAGTCTTCTAAATTTTGTGGTCTGTTGATGTGGACCTTTGATTTAAGGTAGCATCATAAGAAAAAATCGGTCCTCGTCTGCTAATCCAACTTTCAGGAAAACATGTGTCCAAAAAAGTACAGCAAGACACGCATAGTGAGGAGGTGCCCCGTCCTGTTGAACCCAAATGGTATCACTTGGTAGATCGGGACCTCCATTTTCATTAGAAAACATTTTTGCTAATGTGGGAAGAAGAGAGTTTTGCAAAAATTCCAAATCGTTTGTTTTGTCATATTTTTGTCAAAGAAAAAAGGACCTATGATCCGATTTTCCATTATTCCTGCCCAGACATTCACTTTTTGCCGGCATTGGGAATTTGTCTCTACTACCCAATGAGGATTTTCTCCGCTCCAGTACCTACAATTTTAACGGTAGACTGTACCATTCTTTAGAAGGTAGTTTAGTCCATAAAAAAACATGGATTATTGTTATATAAATTAATCATAGGTTCACAACATTGCAGTCTACCGTCCGGATCATCTTCGTTAAGTGCATGCACTAACTTGACTTTTAGCTGCGACTAGGCTAGAAGCAATGTGAAGATCTTCTTTACACGTAACAAAATGTCAATTTTAGTGTCTTCACAAATACTTAAAACACCAGGTTTTGGAATATCTTTGAATTTCCGTTCAATTTTACTAACCGTAGCACGAGTAATAGGTCGAGCTGGATACTTTGCATTAAAAACTTCTTGTTGTGTTCTAGTTTTATTGCCATATCCTATGATAATTAAAACTTCAATTCTCTGTATTTTTTTTTGTTAAATGGCACATATTTAAATACTTCGAAATATTTGGAGAACTCTTAAGAAACAGATACTTCACTGAACGCCTAACTAAAAGTTTTTACATCTAGTAGTGAAAATTTGTTTTAAATTATATGCTAAGAAAAAAATATAAAATAAAAAACTTACATTTATAGACACTTGCTATTTGTAAAATAACAATAGTATATTAAAGAACTAATGTCATAAGACGTCATTTTGTCGCACGGACAATTTATAAAACGAGCGACGAAGGAGTGCGACAAAAGGTCTTATGACATGAGTTCTTTATGCTATTTTATCTGTTTTGCAAAAAATTAAAAAAAAATAATTTTATACCTTATATTTAATTTGGTCGAATTTTACTTTAGATAGTTGATATCACAGTCATTGCATTGAAGGGTTAATGTCAAAATCGATTCACCATGGCGTCCTTAATTTACTTATTTACAATAAGCGGCTGTTAATGTTAAAGAAAAAAAAAGGATTTTCTTTGGTGTTAAATAAAATTTATTGCCAGAAAAGTCTTGTATGTACTAGAAAAATCATAAAAATATTATAACCAATATGCAAAATATTATTTTAAAGTAGCCAACCTATAAAATCAAATTTTGGGTGGGGTAAAGTACCTCATTACAGCACCGGAAGCGTTTTTACAATGAAGTCATTATAAACGCAAAATAGATAAAAAACAATAATAAAGTTTGACCTTAAAATGAAATATTTTAAGAAAGTTTATTAACGTTTCTTATATAAACACTTTCTAATTTTATCAAACACCCATTAAAAAGTCTTTATTGACACGAGCGAAGCTTGCGAGCGAGGGTTTAATAAAAAACGAGTGTCTAGAGTAGGTATAAGTGTGCATATTGTTGAAATCACAATCTCCTAATCAAAACCAAAAAAAGAGGGGGTACAATTTTAAAAAATGGCTAATTAAGTCAGAGATTCTACAAAAATAAAAGTTGTACATCAAAATGTGCGCAATTGAAAAACAAAATCGACCTGTTCAAGGATTTTTTTGAGAAAAAAAGCCGAATTTTTCAATTAATTTCTTTCATTCTTTTGCCGATATATATATATATATATATATATATATATATATTAGGGTGGTTCAGTTTAGAGCGACATTTTTTTTTCAAAGTCCCACCTGAAAATCTTGTAACCGGTCAGAAAACAAAAATTTTGAGCCATTACAAAGCTCTTAATCTTTATTTTAAACAGTTGCTATTCAATTTTTAAATATTTCCCTTTAAAAAACATTAAAAAACATTGTTTTATTCTTTTTTGCTTCCGCTCGTACAGTAAGAATATTTGTTTCGAATTTCGGTTCCAAAATCTTTATACAGGATGAAATTATTTTCAAAAATGTCTATTTAAGTCTGTAAGTTGAATATGTTCTTCACAAATTGCCGTTCTCGAAAATCTTCTAAAATAGCAATAAATTGTATTTGGAGACTAAACTATTGATTGTAGATAAAAAACGTAAATGACAATTTTGTAGGGAATTTTGTGCAATACAAATTTGTTAGAAAATGTTTTTCTGTATCACTTATAGTTTAGCTTGTAAAGCCACTCAAAGTGTCAAATTCTTAAAAATTCAGTTTCTGACTAATAACTATACTATTAGAGTTACGTGAAAGAGCGGCTGTACAAGCTAAACTATAAGTCATACATAAAAATATTTCTTGACAAATTTGTAGGGCACACTAAATTGTCCTTTACGTTTTTTATCTACAATCAATAGTTTAGTCTCCAAATACGATTTACTGCTATTTTAAAAGATTTTCGAGTAGAACGGCAATTTGTGAAGAACATATTCAACTGACGACTTGTTTAAATAGACATTTTTGAAGATAATTTCATCCTGTATAAAGATTTTAGAACCGAAATTCGAAAAAAATATTCTTACTGTACGAGCGGAAGGAGAAAAGAATAAAACATTGTTTTTTAATGGTTTTTAAAGGGAAATATTTAAAAATTGAATAGCAACGGCTTAAAATAAAGATTAAGAGCTTTGCAATAGCTCAACATTTCTTTAATGCAATGAATTTTGATTACCATTTGGCGATTTTAAAATAGAGGCATTATGGATTATAGTATACAGAAATTACTGAAAAGAGATTTTTTTGACTTTTGGTCAGCATTTTGGACTTGGGATCACTGTGCAGCATACTTTTTTTTTAAACTTAATAATAGTTTTGTAAAAATTGATAGAAATATAAATGCTTTTTTATAATATGCGATATATTAACCATTTGTGCTTGATAAAAATTCATTGGGCAATTGAACCCTCATTGTGTTGTGCAAATTAAACTTTTAATTCTAGTTTCGGTACAACGATTGCCAAATGTTGCATATACTGTCCTCGTATATTGCCATTCGGTTCCAAACTAACTGGAAAAGTTTTTTTGGTGTACCGCACAGCTCAATATTAGCAAACACCCGGCTGTGTGCTACAAAACAATTTTTAATTTGCCTCTATTAGCTTTAAACTTGAATGCGGGTAATATCCATGTCCACATTATGTATCTTTGAAATTAATATACCCACGGTTTTATTAAATTTCAATATTAAGAATTCCTAAAATTTTATAGGTATATTTATAATCCATACTCATGAGTTTGGATGTGAAAGTTTCAAATTGAAACCTCAATTGACCTTAGTCAAAACCATGATAAATGTTATCATTAATTTTTTTACGATTTTCTGCATTTTAGAAACAAGTTTTTAGTTCTAAGTTGGCAGTTCTTGTAATATTTAATGTAAAAATTATTTTATTATTTTAATACAAAAATACAAAAGTATTAAATAGTTTCTATTGAATTTTTTTTTTGCAAGTTTGTATTAACCTTTTGATTTTGCCGGCACACAGTGGGAGGGATTTCAAAAATCGCGGACAAAATTAGGAACATATTATTTTATACAATTTTAAGGTTTATGCGGTAGTAAATTTATGCTAAAATATTAATAATGATAAAATGTTTTAATTATGTCGCCCCCCTTTAACTTTTTTATTTTAATTGTCCCAAAAATTTAAAAGTGTGGTTATGCAGGTACTAAAAAAATACTTTTTTTCTACGTATAAAGAAAATTGGAAAATTGATCAGTATACAGGGAAAAACAAAAAGTTTATTTTTTTCAATGGATCACCCTATATATGTATTTATTTTTCGATTCCTTGCAATATTCTAAGCATATTACATATAACATACTATATACCTAAATTCAACCGTTTCTGAAATATTTAAATTATTTTTAAGATAATAGGTTGAAATAGTTTGTCTTTCTCTGCCTGAGTACGCCATTTTTACTTATTTACTTAACAAGACATATTGAAATAATGTCACTATAGTAATTTATTTTCAATAAAAAGTTTGGTATACTGAGGCTTCTTGATTTCTAACAGTTTAAAAAATACATTTAATGGTAATATTTCGAAACGGTTGAATTTAGGTATATGGTTTGTTATATGACTTATGCTCAGAATTTTACAAGGAATCGAAAAATAAATTCATATATAGGGTGATCCATTGAAAAAAAATAAACTTTTTGTTTATTCCTGTATATTGATCAATTTTCCTCTGTTTTGTATACGTAGAAAAAAATATTTCTTAGTACCTACATAACCACACTTTTAAACTTTTTGGGACATTTATAATAAAAATGTTAAAAGGGGGCGACATTATAGGGGATCACCCTGTACAAAAATTCACAAAAGAGTTCGGTTTTGCCGATCTTTCATTTTTCAAAAATATAAATTAATAAACAAATAAATTACGCAATATTACCTAGGCTAAAAATAGAAAAGTATACAAAAAAAACAATAACAATTAAGGAATATTCGAGCAAGATCATAATGGTTTTTTGGACCAAGTCACTTCAGTAGTCGATATAAATAAAGCTAAAAATGCGAAATTGACAAAGAAAAGATGTAGGTACGAAAAAAAAATTGATATATGTGCACTTATATCCATTTTTTCCCGTCTTTAGCTTTATTTATATCGACTACTAAAGTGACTTGGTCCAAAAAACCCTATATCGATGTTAAAATTACATTTAAAAGTTGATTTTAGAGCAAAACCGGTTAAATCCACGTTTTTTTTTACCTAACCTAGTCGGAGGATTTACTGATAAATACATTTTTACCTTGTAAAATAACTTCTGCTAATTAATGTAACTTTTTTTGTTTTATTTTATTTTTGCACTAAGATTATGTATACTTTTAAAGTTTTATAAAGTGTGACATTTTAGAAATAGAAAAAGGCAACTATGATGACTAATAAATAATCAACTAATATGATAAATCCATGGACATATTCCATATCCTGCTGACCAAACAGGCAAAAAGAGGCAGCTAAATTCTTTTCCCTTTTAAAACAGAAAATTTGATGAACGTTTTGGTACCAAATACTTTGCCTCACACCAAGACACACCTAAATAAATATCTTCTGGTTTGTAAAAGATTTATCTTCATTGAAAGGTATAGAAAAACCTTATTTTTGGTAAAATTTGTAATTTTAGACTTTCATATGAAAGAACAAGGATTAGGAATATGGTAAAATATACCATAATTTCCTTTCATTAATTACGCAAAACAAAAATGGGCTTGAAAAACTTACATCCAATTTGCTCTAAAAAACCGTCACGAACAATGTGACTTTTTAAGCAAGTTTAAGCGGGCATTTTATTATAACAAAAAATATTTTAAAATCATAATATCTGGGCTTTCTTTTTTATAACTTGCGATTTAAAATTTGCTATGTTGATTTTCACAAAATAAGGTTTTGTCCGCGATTTTTGAAATTCCTCCCAGTGTGCGGCATGCCGCGGCAGTAAACTAGCATTAAAAATTTTGGGTGGAGACTCCACCGTAAAGTGCATAAAACTTTTACTGTAAAAAAAATGCTTCTACATATATCATCATACCTTTAGAGCAGCCAGATTCTCAAAGAAAAATACTTTTCACTACTTAAAGTTAAAAATTGATAATTTTATATTTTCATATTATTTTAAAAATAATTCGTATTATCATTAATTTATAAACGCAATAGATGAAACAACTCTTCCAATGTAATTTCAATGTACTTTCATTATTGTACGGCGGTGAATAATAATTTGACTTTTGAACTCCGTACAAATATGAAGTCTTTCTATAGGCTTATAATATAAAAATTGTCCTATTCTTGAAAAAAAATATATAGGAGGTAAAAATTAAAATATTAATATATTAATATATTTTGATGACATATAGACATTTAGACCTAATTGGTACTCTAGACAGATGAAGCATAAATATACATAAAGAAAAAGAAAAGACAAAAATTGCCTTCAGACAAATATAAAACAAAATTCCGTGCTCAACTGATTGCAGGTACCTAATAGGGTGGAAATGTAAATGCTCGACTTTTAATGTACTCTTTAAATTTTATTGTGTCTGCAATAAATTATTTCGTAGATTAATTTTAAGGCGTCGTTGAATGCAGATTACCGCTGTCTGTACAACAGTAGACTCATTGTCAATTAATTTAATTGCATTTTAAATTTTGCGCTTTCCATTTCTGAATGGTTTTCGAGTTGCCAAGTCAATCAGTTTTATAATTATTTCATTTTCAGTTTGTCTGTTTGACACGACTATATAAATAGTTGACATATTAAATGCAACACTGTTTATTTATCGGAAAATTTATCAATCCTTTTATAATTTATATAACTTTGACTTAATTATCCTTAATTACCTATTATACCTTGTTCTAAAAGGTTGACATGGGCAAGTCAAACATATTGTTTCATACACAAAGAAATGTGAATTTTTAAATTAAGTACTTATGGCTTACTTTGGAAAAAGTTACTTACAATTTAAGCACTGATTACTTTATTTGTAAAACTACAACATTTTTTGTAAAATTATAGGGACTGTATGATAATCATTACCAAACATTTGACAAGTAATAATGTTCCGTTGGGCATTGATTTTTAAAAGTAAGGAATCCTAAATATTAAGAATTTATATTTTATTTTATTGCAAACTTTCATAATTAGTTTAACAAATATTGATTACACTATTCATTTGTAATACATTAGAATATTATGTTATTTATAATAACAATATATTAATAAATATGTGGTATTCAATACTAAAACTTTGGGAATGATTACTAAACACCATTGGAAGCAACTCCCCAATATTATTTTTATATGTGGTCGGCTATGAATTTATGTTATTTTACATTATTACATTTCATGTTATTTATGCTTAATACAATTTGAGCGGCATTTCCTATCTTTTTGGTTATCGTTTAATCCTGTTATAGTATATTAAGCATCAAACGCCATTTTAGTCAGGAATTAAATTTTGCTTAATTAAATGAGTGTGTAGAAAAGTTTATAAAAGAGTTGATTACTATACTTTTTCTACGACAAATACTTAAAAATGATTTAAATAAAATAAATATTTGTATAGAGCGACATCTAAACTGCTAAAAAGTTGATAAGGAATTTTTAATATAACATAAATAAGCACAAAATTCGACGGAAAATATGAATTATTATAAACAATATGAGTTCCTATAGTATATATATTTCAACAGGAAATATGTCTACAAAGCGTTTCGAATTTTTTTTGACGACTGCGAAAACCCCGCATAAAACATTTTATGTTTAATTTATTATTATCAAAGTTTTATTAAAAATTCCTTATCAACTTTTGAGCAGTTTATACAAAAATAAAGTAAGAATGGGAATTGGTATTACCGGCGGTAAATGTCAAATTTTTCTGTGTGAATCGAAATTTATCCCTTGAAAATGGACTAACAACCGTTTAAATCCGATATAGAGGCAGTATTTTAAAGTGAAAGTAAAAAAAAATTTTTTATGGGCACTACACGGTGGAGTCTCCACATTAAATTTTTAATACTTTATCTAGTTTGCTGCCGGCTAATCAAAAGATTAAGTACAGACGAACTATTTAATATTATTATTATTATTTAATAGCACGGTAAATAAATTAAACTGTTCTAAAAATGAGTGAAAATTGTTATGCTCCTAATGTTATTTTTGAAATAAAAAAGAATTAACATCTCGTAGCATACACTAAAAAATATTGGCATTTTATTTTCGGATACACCGCACTTCGCACACTCGTTAAATATGTATATGTATACTCTGGACAGTTGTTACAAACACGTTACGAATTAGAATAAAGTAAGCAGAAACATAAGTTGCAGACACTGAACTTGTTGATGCGTAGGTATTGTCAGTGGGAAATGTTTTGATTGACTCCCCGAAATGACGTGTACTTTTTCAACGAAATAATTTGTCAAACATAAACAAAATAATCTGTAATCTTTGAAATGAACAAAATGCTTACAAAACTGCATATTATGTTTACACAACTTTCGGTAAAATATTTTCCTTTGTTAAAATAATTACAAACCCTGGATTTCTAACAAAAATTATTTTTAAATTTTACAAAACAACAAACTCATGTCAAGAAATCTGATTTTTATAACCGATTTAGCTATCTAATCAACATACATTGTTGTCTATGTAAACCGTATAATGCCTTTTCAAATGTTAATCCAGCTGATTGTTTTCACTGCTCTGAATGTATATTACAGTAACCGTAACGTAACGATACATCGGGTTGCGGCTGCACTACCTTTGCCATACAGTTCGGGAGTATTTATTAAAATTGCTTTAATGAAATGAAACTTTTGCAAGGATGGAATACTGAAATTTACTATGGGTAGGTATGCAATATTATTTTTTAAGGTAAAACAGTATTATACTATATTATATATATTATAGTATAATACTCTTATATAAATATAAAAATACTGTTATAAAGTTAAAATTTAAAAAAACCGTTATTGACACAAAAAATGTTAAAGGCATAATAATAAATAAATCTTATTTTAATTAAACTAGAGCTAAATAAGTTTTCACTTAAGTCTACTTTAATTAAAAAAGGCTATTTCTTTAAAATAAATATTGGTTTTAAGGCTTAAAAAAGAAATTAATAAGACGTACAGGATTTATATCTTATAATACAGAAGTAATTATAATTTATAATATACCCAAAAGATATAAGAAAAAATTTAATTTATGTTTTAAGCCCTTTCTAATAAAATATATATATCTCAACAAATATTAATCCTAGCGATTCAACTTTTCTACAAGTTTGTCCTTAACATTTTTTCAAAGAATCCAGTCACTTTTGAAATATCTTCAAAAATATTAGAATTTTTCACTAAAATAAGATTTAGTGACCCGTACCATCCTACAGGTGCAGATTACAGCTATGGCACATAAAGCATTTTTGTGGAACTTTTGATTAAAAGTAAATCCCTTTTTGAAACAATCCAATAGCATAAAATGCGGCTGAGATATAGATATTTAAAAAAAATCAAAGTTTACGTGTATTTTAAATGGGAAATCTTTATACGCTTTGGTAATATTAATATTGAGGGCTCAAATTTTTAGGGAATTTTTTTTTGAATATTTTCAATAAGATTTTGAGTTGGGAGCGAAAAAATAAAATTAGTCGTGCACTCTAATATATATATATATAATTATATGTTAAATATCTGTTAAAACTTTGCAGGTAGTTTTAATTCAAACATCATACATACTTAAATAAACAGAAATGTTTACCAAAAATGTTAAAAAGATTTCCCAAACTTAAACTGCTTAAATGTCTGATCACTGTTTTAAAATTATGTTTTACAGTAGTTTTATAATTGTATTTTTAATATACGAAAACTAAATTTTTTTAAAAGATGCCCAATTCAGAACATTTAACACTTAAAATAATGATAAATCGGTCACAGTATAGTTAAGTTTGTTAGGCATTTTTAAGTGCATACAGTGCACAATAAGAACCCAGGGCTACTACCTGTGCAGGTAAATTAAGGTACCTATCTCCCTGTCTTACAGAATCAGCAAAGCGCTAATACACTGTTCAAAATTTCATGACCATTTTAACACCAAATTAACACCATACATGGTCTATATCGATACAAACCAAAATGGTGTTAAATATGGTTTGTTGGTCCGGTGTAAATTGAATTTAGTATTGTGTTAATTTAACTTTCACACAGTATTAAAATAAACTTTACCTGGTGTAAATTGAACTCCTTTTCAGTGTTAAATATTATGGGTTTTTGGTCAAATTAAATCATACTACACAGAAAAAAAGGAAACAGGAAGTTCCTTGACGCATTACTAGTATATAACCAGTGGTGCTAAAGTTTTCTGAGTTAATTTAACCAATTTAAAAAAATAAATGAACTATCTGATTAAGTACTGTCAAACTAATCTTTGTTTATATTAACCTTCCCACAGTTGATAAAAATAAAAAAAATACAAAAATAAATGCTTATGGGTCAACTAAATTAATATAAATTAGTTAAATGAACTATTCCTTTTTTTATGTGTAGGTACACTTCTCAAATATTTTTAGATAAACACAGTTTTGATGTTTGCTGTATATAACATTTTCAACCATAATTCATGGTGTTATATTAACACCACTTGGTGTTGGATTTTAACACCATTTTAAGATTACTCTTTACACCACAGATATTTTAAACAGTGTAGAGTAGTGCAGTGCAATACAACAAGTGAAGAATGTAAGAAATGAGTTACACTACCTGTACAGGTGAACTCGATGTACCAGTCTCCCAAAGGAGCCAAAAAGAGGGTCAAGTGGACAGTAGCAACAAAAGATAAGTTCAATAGCTTTAATCCGCATGATTTAACTTGCATTTTCTAAGAAAGTAATCTGTTATCGAAGAGGTTAAGCGTCTTCAACGCGCCTAAACCAGGAAAACAAAACAGCCAAACAAGAAAAAGAGAATTCCTTCAGGACAGCAAACGTAATTATTCGTAATATAAATCGGTACAAAACACACAGCCGTGATACGCAATAGCCGTTAACATAAACAAAAAGTCAAGTGCAGTCACCCATACATCAACAATAAACATGCCAACACACCACTATTTTAATAAGTCTTTACTGAAATAAAGCTAAGCCTTACGCACAGTGGGATAAATAATTTGTATCTACTTTCCTTTGCAGATAATTTTCGCAAAATTCGTTATAATAAAAAAAACTATCGGTAGTCACATAAACGACTACCGAAAACTATCTATCGATGGTTCTAGACCCTAGACTGAAGAAACGGTTTCGCACAGTTGGGCAAAACAATTGCGGACTGCAGTGCACAGTAATTTTCAGCAGACACGGATGCAGATAGTACTTCAAGACCATTAAGGACAGGTCCAAGCAGCGAACTAACCACCCAAACCTCATTCATCAACCTCAATTGAAATGGGGTATTACTAAATTCCTGGATTCCAAATTGTACTTTTTTGATTTTGTGTCAGTCCAAAGTTCCCCAAAAACCAAAATGTTTTCCCTCTTTGTCCCGCACTAGCCTAAATCGGGCGTATGGAACGGCCTGGCGACAAAGTTCTGGTCCCAAAATAAAAAATAACATGTTTTTGTTACGAGGTTAAAATTTGAGCTTAATCGAGTTTTGGTAACTTTTGGTATTTCATAAAATAAACATAGACAGCAATGACGACTAGATATCTTTTAGACATTCTTTTGACTAGTTTGGAATATTTTGTAAATCTAATATATAATTTTTTTCTAATCAAATTAAAGAATTTGAACATTTATTTACCTTTTCAATTGAGAAAGTGGCTCAGTCTTAAACTGTGAAAAAATTGATCTCTTTTTCCACGGTTACTGTCCAATGAGAAGACAAGATTTTATCATTACGGTGGTTCATTATTTTTTTTTTAATAATTTACACTGACCTTTGTCATCGTGTGGGTATTAGGGTGATTAAAAAAAAATCGAATATTCTTTTTTTATTATTATTTTTAATGTGCCTTTAACAGGTACCAGGCCCAATTACAGAAGTACCCAATGACAAACACAAATACACAGCCATACCCCAGGTGGGATTCGAACCCACGACCTCTAGGCTTGTAGTCCGCAGTGCTAACTACTACACCAACGACCCTGAAAAATTGGTTCTTAGGCGCCTCTAGAAAGTGTTCACCAAATTTAAGCTCTTAATATTAATAGGAGATCCTCCCTATCACAGTTTTCATCAGTACGCTAGGGTTTCGGATACAAATATCTTCTTAACGGTTAGAGTAATAAATTAAATTTAACCTTTTTTGTAGAGCGTTAAATTTCCTATAAAAATGTGTCATACAAATTTGACAATAATTATTTTTTAATAAATTACAAAATTATATAAATTTTTTTATTTATTAAATTCTTCAAACTTTTATCTTGAATATATTTTAAATGGTAAGAGTAATCGCTTGAAAACTGTTATAAGGAGGATCTTTCTATTAATATTAAGAGCTTAAATTTAGTCACTTTCTAGAGGTGCCTAAGAAACAATTTATCAATGTCGGAAGTAACAAAAAAAAATACTATTTTTTTTAATTACCCTAGTGATTATGGCAATTACACAAAATTGTACTAAATTCTTTAATAAAATTCTTGAGAAATATTCCATTCGAATAAATTACTCCACTCTCCTTCGGTTCGTGGCGCAGTATTTTATCCTTATAGAAATGGCCAATTTTCACAATCGTATAGTATTATATTTCTAAGATTTAATACGTTTCTCATTCTTTTTCAAGTTTGGAATAGTTTGTAATTCTTAGTTTTAATAAGTTACGGCCATTTCCTAACATTAATTTTTCTTTCTCGAAAAAGTGTTTAATAGTCTTTGTTTGTTGAGTTCATTATGTTGTTGCGCCATTAAAACATGGTTTAACAAAAACAAAACTTTATTTTTAAATGGCCGTGTATATGACTAAACTTAAAAAATCCTTAAATCTTCGAGATGCCATAAACATTCATTATTCTGCCTTTCTTGGTACATTTGCTTTAACTAAATATATTATGCACTTGTCAAATATAAATATTTAAATATATGGGTATACAATATCCATAAAAGAGTAATTTTGTCTTCAGTTTAGGAAATATAATATTACTAATTTTAATAACATTATAGACATGTCTTCATAATGATCATTATAGACATAATATCCTTATAAACATGTTTGCAAACCTGTCAATTTCCCCAATAATTCCATGTAAAGGACCGTTCAAAGCTAGAGAGCAATCCTAAAACATTAACGATCCACCTCATGTTATTCATTGGCTTTTGTGTGTCTAGGATACAAACAATGACTCGCAAGTCGTCTTAGGTGTTAAATAACATCGTTACTAAATAAGCAATACTTTGATTTGTTTTCACTTTTCAAAAGTACAACCAAGAAAAATTTAATTTGTCAAGGTTGGATCTATTCAGGTTATCATATTCTATTCGATGATTTAAAAGGTTCTTTTTTAGTTATAAAAATTATGGCCTGTCTATTTTTTCATTTAGTTTTAGAGGTTTTATTAATTTTTGTATACCTTTAAATCCTGATTAGGATTAACTGCATTCGTTACCTTTCTTTAAGCAAAAAGGAACTGAAAATATTTCGAATTATTCGTATAAGTATACGAAGGCATAGAAATAAATTTAAATCTTTTTGTCCAGCAAAAACTTGTTATCAGTGCCTTGGTACAAATATGATTTTAATAATAATTGCTTAAAATAAAAGGTTAACATTATTAAATTGCTCCTGGTAATATTATTTTAAATTTTTTGTAAAATAATAGGAGTACCTTATAATAGTATATTATGTATCAAGTTTGAAAAATTAAATAAAAAATTTGTATAGAGCGCCATCTATGAAACAATAGGGGAATCTTTGTGTCACCGTCAAATGTCACGTTTTTAAATTTTATAAATACAGATTATAAAGGTTATAAATCGAAATGTATTTCTTGAAAATTGTCTGTTTTTCACAGTGAAAGTAAAGAAAATGTTTTATGAGGACTTTACAGTGGAGTCCGTGTCCGAATTTAAGTTATATCATTTACTCAATGGTAATAGTTTACTGCCGGCAAAATTAAAAGGCCAGTACAATGTTTATATAAACTTTTCAAATATTGGCGTTGAGAAACTATTTAATACTTTTGTATTTTTGTATTGAGATAATAAAATTATTTTCACATTTAGTATAATTTTACAAGAAAGGCACTTTATTTTAACGATTGTATGACATTTGACAAATGTCAACTAACTAAAAACTAACTTCAGTCCGTGACTAAAAACCTGTTGCTAACTTCAGCCCGAGACTAAAGCGCCATAAAGCCACAACTTTTCAATGTGTATTTAAAAGGTCACTTAGTGTCATGTAAACATGTACGATAAAGGGCGTTTTAAAGGTGGGAGTAGAAAAAATAATAAAAACATACACATTACACTATGATAGTTTTAGAAACTTTTTTTCCTAACATTAAGTACTCCAGCTTAGTTTAACTAATTTTGGGTCGCTGATTTCAAAAATGTAATTTTTCTAGGACGTCTAGGATTTAAAATAATTTCGTAAGAAATTTCTCTGCTCAATCACCTCAAACTGTAAGTTTTTTGTTAGTATTTTAATTATTTATTTAATTATTTTGGCTTAAATTTATCTTTAATCTACTGAAGTAATTGGTATACTTCAAATAGATCATATTTATCTTAACAAAATAATATTTTAAATACTAAAACTAATATTTTAATGTATTTTATGTAAAAAACAACCATTATTTGACATTTTTTGTCGTTTATTTTAATTATTGAATTGAAAGGACAACAAAGTAAACAAGTTTTGGTATTTTTTATCCAAATTTTGCTTTTTTCTACCTTAAATTTACTAAATCGTATTAAATATCGAATTGAATTAAAGTATTATTTTGCTTAATCATCATCATCGTCTTACATCTTTTGCTGCAAATTCCAGCAAATGTCTTCCACCAATGAATCCAACTTCTTTCCGCTCTAGATATGCAGTTACTTTGTGAAATCGTTCTCCATGTTAATCAGTTCGGCAAATTTATCAGGATAAAAAAAAGTAAATGTATTTTAAATGACATATTAACGGTAAATCTTTACAAAACAAAAAGTATTTTTTCAATGAATTGGCGCCAATTTTAGGCCCGATTGAACCAAGAACATTTTCAATGACAGCTTTAACACTGCCATATGCAACAAGCTCGTCAATTGAGAGCATTTTTGAATGCTTAATCTTTCATTAAACGTCGTATACTGCCCAACTATGGAGAAAGGCAGTAACTGCAAAAAAATGCAAGATGCGTTTTCTTGTGCTATGGTAAAGCTATGGACATTTTGTAACCGAATTCAACACATAAATTTATGCATTAATGCAGTCAAATATCTCATAAGTTAAAAAAATCAATTAAATACCTACTGCTTTTAATAAAAATGTAGTTTATGCTAATTATACACAAATTTATTTTTTAGCAGTTACTGCCTTTCTCCATAGTAGGGCAGTATATAAGGTTCATTTAATATTCCTGCAAAATTAAAGTAGTAGATATATCTCAATTGAGAGCATTTTTGAATGCTTAATCTTTCATTAAACGTCGTATATAAGGTCCATTTAATATTCCTGCAAAATTAAAGTAGTATACTATAGATATATCTCATAAAATATTGTAATGAAATATTGCGTTGATTTTTCTTGGGCGTAAGGTACCGCAACAAAAACAAAACAAATTTACAACGACGACATTAAGGTTCGTCTCCTTTCCCTTTCTCTGCCACTTCCATTACCACTTCCATTTCCTGCTCTTTTTTCATTTTTGGTTTTAAAATCACTTTCAAGTAAAAATACAATTTAAAGTTTAAATTTTAAATGTCAAAAATTAATAGATGCACTTAAATGTGCTTAAACGATAAAGTAGATAAAGGCGCCTTTATACTTCAATTCGATATTAAGTCTTGATAAGACTTAATAAATAAGATTGGAGATTGATTTTTTGGATACTTTATGCATAATGTGAATAAAAAAATATCAAATAATAGTCGAAGAGTAATGTTTATACACAGTAAAAAAAAATCAACTCTAAGCAACACTAATTAGAGTTCACACAGGTCCACACTAAATAGTGTTGTTTTATAACACTACAATTAGAAGTAATTTGTAGTGTAATTTTCCCCAAGTAAGCAAGTATGATTTAACACTATAGCACTGAGGATAAAGTAATTTTACACTGTATTAAAAAGTGTTAATTTACCTAAAACTTCTACACTTCCTGGGTAAAATCCCACTTTAGTTCAGTGTAAATTAACACTGCTTTGGAAAAGTTCTAATTTTAGAAAGGTACTTTTACTCTTTTAGTGCAAACTTCTAGTGCAAATTAACACTATTATTTGAGTTAAACCTACTGATGGGTAGTGAATAAAACGAAAAGGTAAATAAAGAGAAACATTTATTTGGAACAAAAATCTATGACAATTATCAAAATCGGTGCCATTAATAATATTTTTATATTTGAGTCGTATGGCTGGCTTAAGCAAAATGGTTCCTTAAAACGTAAAAGTTTAGATCAATGCAATGTTTTACTGGCTGTCAACTTGTAAGCAATGAATTATCTTGAGAATTCATCAGTAATCAATTTTTCTGTTATAAAAAATGGGTCAGGCGGCTGTATGTCGGGGATTTACCACACGTGTAGAAATTTCCCATAATATTAATAAAAATGTAGGTATAGGTTAATATAACAACCATTACTCTTGAAAATGAAAAGTAAATCAAGTGTATATGTATTTATATTATTAATGTTACAAGTACCCGACCTCCTGCCGTAAATTATTGATATATAATATAAGTCGGCTATGGACATCCTTTTTATATATTGATATTTATTGAGTATTAAGGCTTAAATAAAAAGAAACTATAATATTTACCAAAAAATAAGAATGTCCTCTTATGGATTCACCGTAATTAAAATCTAACTGAACAAAAATGCCACACTTCCACAACGCGGTATCTCCGGATATGCACTGCGTAGGTATATAGGTACCAACCAAACATTTTAAAACGCATTTCGGTTATTACCAGTTTTGTCAGTCTATTTTCCACTATTGGTGTAATTTAACTTTAATTGTAATACAATGTGCACTAGTAGTGTAAAGAAAAAGAGCTCTTAGTAACATCAAAACAGACAAAGAAATTGGCATGCACTGTTGTCACTATTTAACACATTAAGGGGTAATAAACACTCGCATTAAGTTTTTCTACCCTTTTGATTTATTTTAATAATAAATAGTGTGAATGTACCAATGAATAATGTTCATATTCTTTAAATGTGTTTAATAAAGTTAATAAGCACTAAATGCTACCTAGTGTATTTTGTAGTGTAACTTTTACACTTAGAAATCAACTCTAAAATTTTTACCCCTACACTAAAAAATTTACATGGGCAACAATTTTTACTGTGTACCGAACCCCATTTACTTTGTTGCCTTTTCAATTTATTTAGTAGGTAATTAAAAAAACGACACAAAAATTTAAAAAAATGATACTTTTTAACCAAAAAACATACCTAATAATTTTAGTTTCATAGTAATATTTGCAAATTTACTTTTACCAATAGTGTATTATACTAATAATAAACATAATAAACATAAGTAAGCATTTGAACAAACTAAATAAATCCTGAAAAATCTTCTAATATTTAAATAATCTCCATTAAATAGCGGGAAAAGATCACGCGATCTGTCGATAAAATTTTCCCGTTGCATGGGCACATTTTCTGGCCGGATAACAAAGTGTCGTGTCTTGTAGCAATCCGAGTAACCGAGAGCAAGCAGAAGCATCAAGCAGGCCAAAGTGATTGAGGTATTTCCCGAAAGCCGGAAACTGTCCGACGTACGGCTGATCGCGTGTCCTTTGCCTCATTGATCGCACTAACACAAGACCTATTAAAAAGATCACGTTCGATTCCTCCTTATTGTCAATTTCGTTTTAGCAAAATGCCGAATCCGTTGCACTGTTTAAAGCTTTCTGACTACAGTCTTTATATAGAGAAGGAAGGGGACAAACAAAATAAAAAGTACAATGCATACGTTTCAGGATCTAAGCTAAACGTACTTAAATTGTTTATTTTGTGTTGACGTTTATTGGAATTTAGATAAAAGATTTATAATATCAGAAATTTACATGTTTTGTCGTTCTTATCACGGTGCTGTTCTGAGAGGTGATTTTTGGACTTTCTGTGAAACCTAATTTTTTTTATATTCTTGTTAATTAGGTCATAACTAAAATTTTAAGAGCAAAATAAAAAAAATTTGACGGTTTGAATTGTTTTAATTGGCTGTTTATTAAAAATATTATGCACTCTTTCAATTATCCAATTAAAACTAGCGATTAAATTTAAATATTTAATATTTGCATAACTAAAAAAAAAGGTTTTTACAATTTTTTTTATATATTTTACTGTTTTGTTGCAATAAACGTTCAAACTTTTAATCTAACCTTTGACGTATACATTTATGTTCCCTTAATTAATATATCCTTAAAGGTTGCCATGAAACTTAGATCTATTAAAAATTTATTTGATGTTTGAATTGTCATTTTCAGTATACGTATTCTATAATTTTTGTTTAGTTTTTTAAAGCGTTTTTTTATAAACAAAAATGAAAAATTGTAGTAAAAGATACGAAGAAATTCATGAAATTTAACTAAGGACCGGTTTATTCATCTTTAGTAAAGTTTATCGGGCTGATAACTTTCATGTCTTGGCAATATCTAGGTAGTATCCAAAGAAATTATTCGTCAAATAAATCAAAAATAAATAAATCGGCCCTAAATAAAATGTGGCACCCTTAGAATTATTGTTTAATAAATGTATACTACATTTAATGTTTAATAAATGTATACTACATTTAACCAAACTTTAAACGTGTATTACAACAAAACAGTAAAAGATATATATATAAATATATATATATATATAAAAAATGTATAGACCTTTTTTTAGGAAATTAACTAATCTTTAATTTGATTTAAAAACTTATGATAATATTTAAATAAAATCGCAAGTTTTAATTGGAGAATTGAAAGTGTGCATACATATTTTTAATAAACATCCATTAAAACAAAATTAACCGTCAAATTTTTTTTATTTTGCGTTTAAAATTTTAGTTATGACCTAATTAACAAGAATATAAAAAAAAATTTGGTTTCACAGAAAGTACAAAAATCACCTCTCAGAACAGCACCGTGTTATAATTACTACAGTTTATAAATATAAATACTTTTTAATGTTAACTATAATTAACAACAATTGACAAAGATGATTTTAAAAAAGTTTTTCAAAAACATTTCTGAAGGTATGTCCTAAAACAATATAAAAATGGCATAAACATCTTTTAATAGTATATTATGTATCAAGTTTGATAAACGCCATTTTATACACGAATTTAGTTTAGAAGTTAATGAGTGTATAGAAAAGTTTATAAACGAGGTGCATACTACACTTTTTCTACGACAAATTCTTATTATTATCTTAAAATGATTTAAATCAAAAATTTGTAACCATCTATGAAACAACAGGGTAAACTGTCAAATGTCACATTTTTACATTTTATAAACACAATTGAATACGTCAATGCAGAAACTGAATATGTCCTACCTATCTAGTTTTGAGATAAATAAGAAAAACTGAACAGAAAGTGGACATGTTCTGGACATATTCAGTTTCTCTACTATATAATAACGCCATTGTATAATCTAGATTACCGTGACATGTGAAATTTCTACGCCATTCGATCGGGCACCATTTACTTATAGTAAATCCATGTTTAACTCAATATCCCTAAAAAGTGGACATATTCAGTTTCTGCATTGACCCATTCAATTATAAAGGTTATAAATCGAAATTTATCATGAAAATTGACAGTTTTTTACAGTGAAAGTAAAGGAAATGTTTTATGAGGACTTTACAGTAGAGTCCGTGCCCGAATTTAAGTTTTAGTTTACTACCGGCGAAATTAAAAGGTCAGTACAATGTTCATATGAACTTTTCAAATATTGGCGTTGAGAAACTATTTAATATTTTTGTATTTTTGTATTGTGATCATAAAATAATTTTCACCTTTAGTATTATTTTACAAGAAAGGCACTTTATTTTAACGATTGTATGATATTTGACAACTGTCAACTAACTTAAAACTATTTTCAGCCCGTGACTAAAAACCTGTTGCTAACTTCAGCCCGTGACTAAAGCGCCGTAAAACCAACTTGTCAATAAAAAATATATTTAAAAGGTCACTTAGTGTCATGGAAACATGTTTTAAAGGTGGGAGTAGAAAAAACAGTTTAACAGGTGTTTCAAAACTTAACAAAACAGTATAAAAAATTCTTTTAAAAAAATCCTGAGGTGTTTTACACATGGTAAAAATTGCTTTACGGCTTTTAAGTCACAGACTGAAGTTAGCAACAGGTTTTTAGTCACGGGCTGAAGTTTTAAGTTAGTTTACAGTTGTCAAATGTCATACAACCGTTAATTATCTCAGTACAAAAATACAAAAGTATTAAATAGTTTCTCAAAGCCAATATTTGAAAATTTTATATGAACATTATACTGACCTTTAAATTTCGTCGGCAGTAAACTATATTTAACTTACTTTAGGGCGGAGACCCCACCGTGGAGTGTCAATAAAACATTTCCTTAACTTTCACTGTTAAAAACTGCTTTTATATCGTAATAGTCCATTTTCAAGGGATACATTTTGATTTACAAATAAAAATTTAACATTTTCAGAAGTAAATTCTATAATTTCATAGATGTCGCTCTATACAAATATTTAATTTAAATCATTTTAGATAATAAGTATTTGTCGTGGAAAAAGTATGGTACGCATCTCGTTTATAAAGTTTTCTAGAAACTCATTCAATTAAGCACTCGCTCGCGAGCTCGCTTGTGTCTACATTAAATTCGTGTCTAAAATGGCGTTTATCAAACTTGATACATGATATACTAGTACATTTAATTTATAATCTAACCTATGATTAATGATTATGGTTTTTCTAGTTTCCTATAATCCATAAGACACCAGTGTTCTATGACAATTAATAAAACAAAATACGTCAGAATCCACTCGTATTCATATATATTTTATTTGCTACTTACTTACTTTACGTTTAAATAAGTTACATATTTTATACTCATTTAAATTCGAAAAATTTTGTACACAAATTATTAATTAATCATAAAGTTATATTATAAATTAAGTGTGAAAGATCATAGAACAACATAAAATTAATTTTATTAAAAAAATTAAAAAAGTTTTTCAAGGAATAATTTTAAAAAATGGCCAACTTGAAAAATTCATGTTTTTTTTAAACTAAAAAAGTTTATAGAACTTGACATCGAAAAATTTAAAAACAAAAAAAATTAAAAAAACGTCAATTTTTAAAAAAGTTTTGGGTAAAAGTGTAATTTTTTTAAAAATTTAATTTTTTTTTCGGTTGGGTAAAAAAAATTAAAAAATTCTGATAAACCTTTTTATTGGAGTAAAAAATTATAACAAATACCTATTTAGCCAAATCGAAAGGGTTCGGGTTCAAAAGTATATATACTTTTGTTCAAAAGTATATATATTTGCAAAAAAATTGTCAAATTTGGTTATAAGTTTTTTAAATAAGACCCTAATTATTCATGAAAAAAAAATAGACAGTGCCTCGGCAAGCAAGGTCTCGAGTTTCTTGATCTCGTAAAAGATAAATACGCATATCTTACGAGTATAACATGACAATAAGAAATCGATGTTTTTTCTTGTAGGCACTTATATCTTTAAAATTGGCAAATAATTTTTTGTCAACATTCACAACACAGTTTAGCAATAATAAACGATAACATCCCCTGTTGTATTTCCACTTTAATATTTTTTTACTCGAAAACCAGACGGTTAATCTTTCTAAAACGTTGTAAATGTCTTTTAAGTAGACACTACTAAATACAAGTTGTATTTAGTAGTGTCTACTTAAAAGACATAGAATTTTTTCAACATTTTTCCTAGCACATCGTGCTTGAATACAGTAGTTTTAAATGGCCCAAAATTATTATGAAAGTGCTTTTTGTTTTTAAAAAGTTTTAAAATTTTTAAAGACCTTTTTTTAACCAAGCGCTTTTCTAAATATTTCTATGTATTTAAAAATATCTTAATTCGTCATTATAAGTGTAAGTCATCATTCTATTAAACCTATTTTATCGAAATTAAATAACGAAAAATGAACGTGGGGAATACATAAACACACGCTCGACTGTTTATATTAACTGCTTGATGAAATTTTAGCCGCTCTTGAAATAAGTACGATAAAGGGCTTTGATTTATGATTATTGTACACACATAGATTTTAAAATATAAAAGTCTTAAGTAACGTAAAATCATTTGAATCATTCATGTATGGGCAGTGTGTTGTAGAGACAGGTAAAACGATACAGGGGGTGTATCGATACAGTATCGATACAAAAAAAATATTATCGATAATATCGATATTTTTATGATTACACTCATAGACACTCATATATGTAGTAGTTTAAATATAATATTATGCAGACACTTCTTGTAAAATGTATAGGTTAAAAATAATACTCGCGAAGTTAGATTCAAGTTCTTGCCAACCATTAAAATAATAGGTTCGTTCGCACAGCGATCCGGGACGAGTTTGGGATTCCTATGGCAGTCCTGATTGGCGTATTTCAAGGTCTTGGATTTCTTTATTTGAATTGCACCAATCACATCGGCCGAAAAAATCACAATCGCAATTCTGATCGCTTTGCGAACGTAGCTAATACTATTTGTCTTGTATCTTACTTCGCGAATATGTTTGGTTTAACCCATAGATCATACATGTATGATCTATGGTTTAACCAGACATAGAGAGTTTACCATAGACATAGAGAGTTTAACCATAGACAGAGAAAGTTATCTACGTCTTTGGGTTTAACTTTTTTCCGTTCGCATATTTTCTATTTTGCTTAATTCGTGATTTTTAAATTAACGATATAAACTAACGATACGCAAAGGATATATCGATTCAGTGTTTGCAGAATATGTATCGATATTATATCGATATGCGTATCGTTATACCTGCCTCTAGTGTGTTGAAGTTGTTGTTTAGTTCAGTTGATACAAATACTTTTTATAGTGCAAGACTCTTTATATTTGTGGGTGTAAAATAACTACAAGCTAAACAGGTGAGCTTATCACTGAGTGTCTTTTCTTTAGTTATCTGAATGTATATTTAGTCAGCGTTGTTATTTACTAGTAATTATTATATTTACTTTGAATATGAAAATAACCGATTTAAAGACTGATTTAATAATAGTCCGTACACACGTAAAATTATCTGGAGCGGACAATTGCGTGTTTAATCCCTTTTGTCCATTGCACTACTCAGATGTTGACCACAGGTCAAGCTCTAGTAGCTGGAGCGAGCAAGTTGCGAGTTTAGCCCTTCATGCTCATTGCACAACTCAGTACTAGGAGAAGTATGAGACGTACCGCGTGTTTAATCCCTTTACGTCTAAGGGTGATAACTAGGTAGAGGTCACGTCGCGTGTTTAATCCCCTCGTGCCTAACGTGCCTTGATTATGAACAAGCTATACAAGCTATATAAATAGCAATAAAATACAATGCGTGTTATATCCCTTTGTATTTTGGTGATTGTACGAATCGTTATTAAGTTGATTAGTATTTAGCAGGGTTATGAGAGTAGACACTCATATACGTTTTCTTTATTATAGGTAAACCAGATTATGCGCACTAAATGGAAAGTACTTCGACCATCAATCAGACCATCTTGACACTTGTTAGTTTATTTGGTAATTATACTTAACTCATTTAATGTTTAATGTATACATTAAACATTAAATGAGTTAATAAAAAGAGTTATTAAAATCGTTATTTGACTTTTAACATTCTTTTCTATTAGTTTACTTTTTAAATATTTTTAAATTAAATTACTATTAATTTTTCCGCGTTACATAAGGATTTTGCACAGATCGAGTATACAACATATATTAGGTAACCATAACTAAACTATTATTATTAGTATTATTTTTAAAAATATTTGCTGTTCTCAAAATCCATACAAAAAAAGTTTTGCAAGCATTCTTCATAACGAAATGATTAATGAATCTTTAAAACATCGTATCGGCACAATTTATTATTCCATTATAATTAACACGGATAATTGCACATTGATTAATGCGTTATTTGCAAAAACACCGGTAAACGGTAACGCGGTAATTAATATTTGATGTATGAGGCAGCAGAGTTTA
Source organism: Brassicogethes aeneus (assembly GCA_921294245.1). Lineage (NCBI taxonomy): Eukaryota > Metazoa > Arthropoda > Insecta > Coleoptera > Nitidulidae > Brassicogethes > Brassicogethes aeneus. The sequence goes on from OV121133.1 coordinate 13,779,173, forward strand.
ATTTCATGAATAATTATAATTAAGAAAGATACAAACCGATTTTTTGCCTTCGTTTGTAATCCATAATTTTTGCTATACAAACCAAATACAGGGGATGATGACGTTACTCGAGACACAAAGTAAACATAGTTAAATAAATGATGGAGGTTTAACGGCTTGTTTAAGCAGAAGATTTCCTTTCAGTATTCAATATTTAAACAGGGCCTGTGATACATTTTAATTAAAATTTTAACCATTTAATTATTTGTTTTATATTTAAAAGTACTATTTAAAAGTAATTTTATTAAACTACTTATTAACAGTTTTTTAATAGATTCAAAATTTTTAATAAACTCGAGAACTGTTTCCAAATATGTTTCTAAAAATTGTTACAATAAATTGGGGACAGCTTTGATATTTCTCTAAGTATTATTTTTCAAATTCGCGGACTTTTGTATAGGAAAACGGGCTCTCTTAAAATGAAATAGTCAAAATTCTACTATTTGAATTAGTACTAGCATTTTTTACTAATAAAATAGTCGTGTTCACTTTTAAATAGTTATTTTTTACTACTAAGATTAGTCACCATCTTTGACTCTTTCTGAGAGTGAAAAGTAACTAATTTCTTTAATTGTTTGCGGCCAACAACAAAGTATTATTTGAATTAAATGAATATAGGCTCCATGGTTAAATGGCCGATAAAAACAAACAAAGATGCAAAAACAGCAACACAAATAATATATTTAACTTTAAAATATTATGAACAGTATTTATTGACAGATAAAATTGATTTTTATCAACAACATAACAACAGCTGGACAAGTGACATACCTGAGTTCAATCCTCGGCTGGGTCAAAACTTTTTTAAATTTAAATCTACTAATTTGACTATTTCATTCAGTAGAATTTGCTTTTTCGATGTGACAATTAGTCAAATATGACAATTAGTTATTTTTGACTAATTCATTTTAAGAGAGGGAATAATTGAAAGATCTTTTCCTAGCAATTTCAAACAATAGACAATTTTGCCGTAATTTTCACAACTCACAACATTTTAATGCTGTATAGTAAATTAAACGTGAATTAACTAAGGCGTAAAAAGTACCATTTAAACGTATGCAACGTGTCGACTGTCGACAACTTTGACACCACGTATCTTGGTTATTATCAACTTTTGTATGAAAATAAATTTGGTTTTATATATCGCATTATTTTTAGAAATATGTAGTATCATTTTACACAGCCATTTTAGCGACACCTTGTGTCTTTAATCATCGAACAAAAAACCATAAAAATATTTTTACAATTAACAACAATTAAAATTTTATTATTTAATTTTTTTGTGCGAATTTTACCCATAACTAGGTAATTACAACATTTAATTTCAGCGTATCGTGCAAAAATATCGCAAAAAAACATAATTTAAAAAAGATTTCGACCGATCCTGCCTATTTTTACCAAATTTTATGAAAAAATGTCAACTCGTCCTCTTTCTAGCCGACACACCATTTTTTTTTCCAAAATTTTATTTTTAATCGATTAGCATACCCAACAAGGGTAAATAAGGTATACATTTAACAAATCTAATCCAGGGGTTAAAGCAAAAACAAATTACGTGCAATTTCAAGTATCTATGTTTAGATATTAAAATTATTTTAACTATTTTGCGTTTATAATGACTTCAATATAACACCGCTTTCGGTGCTGTAATGAGATAATTTATGATTATGTAGGTTGGCTATACTTTAAACAGCATAATATTTTGCATATTGGTTATAATATTTTTATAATTTTTCTAGTTTTTTTCTGGCAATAAATTTTGTTTAACACCAAAGAAAATCCTTTTTTTCTCCTTTAACATTAACAGCCGCTTCTTGTAAATAAGTAAATTAGGGACGGCATGGCGAATCGATTTTGACATTAACTGCCAAACCAATGACTGATACCAACTATCTAGAGTAAAATTCGACCAAATTAAATTTAAGGTATAAAATTAATTTTTTTATAGATTTTTTGCAAACTAGATAAAATAGCATAAAGAACTCATGTCATATGATATGATATATAGGACCTTTTGTCGCACTCGTCCATTACGAAACTCGCTCCTTCGACGCTCGTTTTATAAATTGTCTGACAAAATAACGTCTTATGACATTAGTTCTTTAATATACTATTTTCGTCTCCCACCTATAAAACGCCCATTATCGTACATATTTCCTTGACACTAAATGACCTTTTAAATACACATTTAAAAAGACCTTTTAAATACACATTTAAAAACTTGTGGCTTTATGGCGTTTTCGTCACGGGCTGAAGTTAGCAACAGGTTTTTAGTTGACAGTTGTCAAATGTCAAATACCGTTAAAATAAAGTGCCCTTTTGGTAAAATATTACTAAATATAAAAATTATTTTATTATCTCAATACAAAAATACAAGAGTTTTTTAACCCCAATATTTGAAATGTTTATATGAACATTGTACTGACATTTTAATTTCGCCCGCAGTAAACTAGATTTACCTTAATTTCGGGTGCCCATAAAACATTTTCTTTACTTTTGCTTCACATGTTCAAGGAATACATGTCGATTTACACACAAAAATTTGACATTTTCACCGGCGCGCCGGTAATGCAGATTCCCAAGAATAATTACTCCATTGTTTTATAGATTTCGCTCTATATAAAAAGTCTACAATGCAACTCGTTTATAAACTTTTTTAGACACTCATTTAATTAATTAAAATTTGTGACTAATATGGCGTTTATCAAACTTGATACATAATATACTATTAAATAGTATTTTAATTTTACAGGGGGCAACCACCTGCCGGCGCCCATGGCAGTTACATTTAATAAAAAAAATATTAACCAGTTTAAAAAATTCTATATTTAGGTAACATTATATCCAACATGAATTAAATATAACACTGTGCAGAAACCTGATACAAAGCATACATTTGACCAAAACGTTTTGATGAAAACGTATTCCAACGGGAATGCACACCATTATCTAATAATATTATTGTTATAAATGCATTTGGAGGTGATAGCGTCGGGCTGGGAATAAAAGTAAACGAAAAATATAAACATAAAATAAACTTTAAGATGTTTCATTATTAAGTTTGGAATATGATTCTAAAAACACTTAGAAACTTTAAAAACTTTAAAAACTTTTAAATTGGTCTGCTTCGTTAATATTAAATTTTGTTTTTGAGTTTTAGGGTCAAATTAATTTTAAATTTAAAACATTTGATTATAAAAACGCATTACACATTTTTACAACACTACTTGACTTAAGCAGTTTAAAGCAATTTTTTTATTTATCCATGGTATAATGTTTTCATAAATTTTAATTAGCAGAAATACTTTTTAATAAAATCCCTGCCTAATTTTTAATAATTAACCATTTCATATAAAAAGAATTATGAATATAAGTGCTGGAGTATTTTGTGTTCATTAAAGTTATATTCGCATTTTTATGACGATTTTAATTTAATTTAAAATATGGAACTTTTCTTTTGAGTATGCATAACGGATTTGAATTTTGTTGTTAATGAAAATTAAAACGGATAATTTATGTAAAATATACTACATATATTATATATAGTATACTATATACTTTTTCTATCATTATTTTTTGTCGACTTTACTCCCGTTAAAAGCATAGACATACTTACCAAATCTTGAAAACCCTTTTCATATGCATTTTCTTTTAACTTTTTTTACAAGAGTCGATTATAAAAGCTATCAATAAAAATATCAAATGACGCAATTTTCTTTTCTACTCCCACCTTTAAAACGCTCATTATCGTACATATTTCCATGACACTAAGTGACCTTTTAAATACACATTAACAAGTTATGGCTTTACGGCGTTTTAGTCATGGGCTGAAGTTAGCAACAGGTTTTTAGTCAGGGGCTGAAGTTAGTTTTAAGTTAGTTGACAAAATTTCTGGTAAAGACTCCGTCGTAAAGTGCCCATAAAACATTCCCATTATTTATAGATGTCGCTTCTTAAAAATATTTTATTTGAATCATTTTTAGATAATAATAGATATTTGTCATAAAAAAAGTATGGTATGCAACTAGTTTATAAACTTTTCTAGACACTCATTTAATTACACACTCGATCGTAAGCTCGCTCGTGCCTAATTAAAATTCGTGACGTTTATCAAACTTGATACACAATATACTACGTCTTGATTAGATGATCTGCAGAAATGCAACCAAAGTGCGGTCCTTTTTGGAATATCTGTAATATTCAATATATTCCAAGCATTTTATTTCCCATTATTTTAATAGAAACACAAAATTTAACATACGTTTTTTGTTACAAAAATTTTTATCATGTAAAAAACGATACATAAATCTTGAGATAACTTGCAAATTATTACTTAGTAATACGGCTTTTTCATCGGGAATTAAACAAAATATTTATCTTTTTTTTTACTTTTATTACCTGCCCAAATAAATGTTACTAACAGTGGCGGCCCGTCAGGGGAGGCAGTGCCTCATAGAGAATTAAAAAATTAAGTATAATTTAAATATTTTACTTTCTATAACATACTATAAATTTTTAATATTTGGATTAGGTACATGAATTGTGAAATAGTCAATAAAATTGATTGATTTTATACGCGGAATACCCAGCAACATTTAAATTATTTGAATTTGAAACGACCGCAATTTAAACTAATATTTATAGCTAGATGATTGGCTCAGAAGCATGCCTGAACTAATTTAGACTCACGATTGGCGTTAGCCTTGTTGTCTCATTCTTTTACAATGCGATATCATAGTTGTCTCCTTCTCTCGTATTAGCATACGCGAGGCAGGCACGCCTACATCTAAGGAAATAAGCAGGTGTTGTGGCAACACTGTTGCGGAATTTTAGATAAATTATACTTCACACGTTTTTTAAAATTCAATAATAAATGGTATTATTTTTCTTATAATAAATCGATTTAATCGAAATTATATTTCTATTCTAAAATAAACATATTTTAACACTATCGCCATCTTGTAGCCATCACAGTAACCAATAACATAAATACCGATTCCTTCTTTAGGTTTGTTTTGGTTATAAAATTCTGAACTGTTTAAAGAACAAATATGTGGTTATTTACGCAATATGTTGTTTATTTTTTTTCTATGAGTTTAGTTAATTGAACTTGGTGTTTTATGTGAATTTAGTCATTATGGATATTACGGTGAGAAATTGTACCGATATTGTTCCCAGTTTCCCTTTTTCCCGGCAAGATGGTGAACTATTATTAATTTAATGATTAGGGCTTAAACCTAATGGTTATATTAATAATGCTGCACTTTACATCTACACCTTCACGTGGTTCTTGCTGAACAATGACAAAGTAGAGGATTCCTTCCCCACCACAGTCTAAGTTTTTTACTTAGTTTTAAGTATAGCTTGTGAACTGCGACGTCAGTTTTTTAAGTTGGGTTTAAAAAAATTTCTTCGCCTTTAAATGAGGGCGAAACCCTGCCTCTGCCTCACCAAAATGAAATGTCACGGGCCGCCACTGGTTACTACTAACCACAAGCTCGAGGTAAGTTGTACCCACAGATTATAAAGGTTGTTTTATTGGGTTAGCTAGAAAATTAAAACCAAAAGTTTGTGTTTTTTTATCTTATTACTTTAAGAGAGCAAATCTTGTATACAAATATACAGGGTTACCCAAAAATGTCAGACCATGGCCTGGGTGGTAATAGAGGGCATGTCCATGTGTAAAATTGCAAACAAAAATCTTCCAAGACCTCAAACTTTCAATATTCAGGCAAGTTGCCTGACGCAACGAATAAATTTTGAAGTCGAAAAGCTTTAAAAAGCAACACTGACAACTTCATTCAGTATCTAATCAACCATACCTAGGTACAACTTTGTTATTTTCCCATGTCGCCAAATTTATTTTTTGAATGGCATAATTAATTACTGGTTTTTCTGCCCTACCGCGCAAATTTTGTGATTTTTATTAACAAAGTCCTTCTTGTATGAGCATAACTACCGTTCTCATAAGCCAAATTAGAAATTACGTTGCTAAAACGGGAAAAATGCAACACAAACATTCAATCATTACCACACGGGCGATGGTCGGAAATTTTTAAAACACCCTGTATATAAAATTGGTTTTTCAGACTATAGCACATTTAAATATATTTGTATGAAATATATTTGGATGGAATTTTGCATGTAAATCATAATTTTTCTGTACTTTTAAACACTATAAAAACTTGGAAGGTTTGAAAAACTAAATTTATTAAAAATAACGAGGACTTTTTTTAACACATCACGTTTTCAAAGGCCTATTATTATTTTAGAATACCGCTGACACGCAAAAGATTTTCGACACAAAAGAAATTCTAGGCATTACATGTAATGTATAAATTATATCTTTTTATATACCCTCAGTAAATCACTAACACTTATTCTTATTAACACGATTTTCTTCATTTATCTCAAAAATGTGCTTCCATATATTAAAATAAATATTTTATAAAAGAAAAGAAATCCTGAAATAAGTAAAAAAATCTTTAAATGCGTAATTTTAACATTTTTTAGAAATTAGGTAAAAATTATTTTACAATATTTTTGATCAAATTTGCAAAATTAAATGGTTAAAATGGTAAATCAACAAATTTAGCCATCCAAATTTGCTATAAATTGAAGGGATCGGTGCAAAACCAGGTCAATTCTTTTTTTCAATGTATCATATAGAATAAATTATTCTTAATTATAATTATTTTTTTATATTTATACCACAGTATTTTTTATTTTGTGAAACCTGTTCTTTAAAATAAAGTTATTTTATATATCATGATAAAAAAATGTTTTACGAAATAATATTGCGTTATTTGTGTACTTTTTACAGCTGCAGTGCAGTCACCTCCAAGACTTTAAAAAATATGTCTAATATGTCTATAGACTAATAAAAAATATTAATTTTTCTATTCGATATTAATTATTTCCACCATTACTTAATTGCCAATTTGTTTCAACACAAAACTGGAAGTTTTTATTGATTTCCTACAAATTATTGTACCAAGCACCCCAATTATCTGTTCAATTTCATTAAATTAATTTAATATAAAATTTTTCCACTATTTTTATAAACACTTTGTAAAGTTTGCTTTCAATTTATACAATAAAACTATTTATGATATTCCTTTTCACACAAGAAAAATGGTTAAGTTGACTACCCTGGTTCATATATCAAATAAAAAGCCTTTTTGGTGTCAGATATTCTTTGTAAATTTGTTTACATGTTTTTTTTATGAAGGTTATATAAAAAGAAATATAAGAAATATAAATAAATAACATACAAAAATAAAATAAAAGTTGCAGGACATATAAATATTATACTACCTACTTTGGAATATTTTGGTGACTCAGCGGCTTGCAAAACTTCTTATAGATTATTTTAAACCCTATATTTTTTTAAACTAGGCATAAAATTGATTGGTCTAATATATATATGGAAAACCGGCAAAATAATAATACATTTTTCCCTTTATTCGTTCTTAATTTTGTGAAAAATTTTTTAAAGGTATACAAATTCAGTCAAATATTAAAAATATTTTCAGGCTATAAATTTACTATTTAAAAACAACAAAATTTTCTATAACATACTAATAATATAATTTCAGAACTAACAGGAAAGACAAATTTTAAAATATGCCTCCTTTTTGAGATTGTCCAGCTATTTATCAAAAATCAAGTACTTTCTTTTACAAACTACCGATATGAGTTGCATTTTAACTGGCGCCATCTGCTACTCTTTTGTAGGACGACAAAGAAGCCCGACAAAAAAGACATAAAATATTGTGAAAAATTTTAAGAAATTTTAATAGAAACTATGTAAAAATGTTGTCAATTATAATTTTCAATATGAAGTATGTTTACTGATGCTGATAATAGGCCCTATAATATAGGGTTAAAGTTTCCTTCCGTAGATATATTTGACCATAGATATGGAGAGTTTGACTCTAATATAGTGAGGAGATCTGCAAATTGTACATTTTAAATAACTATATTATTGTAGTACAAATATTCTCGAACATTTTGGTATAATTGGTTTAAACAAATACCTTGTGTAAAGATAAATATTCGATTATTTGACTTGGCGTCATAGATCGAACGATTCCGCCATGATGGCTGCCGTTATAATAAACCACGCCCGTAGTAATCGACATGAAATCAATTTACTTTTGAACTAAGTATTTCATATTATAATTTAGATTTTAAGTTATAAACAATTGGTACTTGATTTAATCTAATTAAAAGAGCAAGGTTGTACGGATTTAATTTAATTAAAATGGACAGGGCCGTATTCGATTTAATCTAGCTAAATGTCAGGATTGTACTTAAGATTATTTAAGTATTTTAAATAAATATTTCAAAAAGGGGATTTAACATAAACGCTGTGTATATTAAGTGTATTTAATATCGATTTTCTTGAATACGGGATTTATTAAATTGTACTCGTAGATTCATATTTATGTCCCGTAATTAGTTAAGTGATTTTTACCAGTCATATTAAATTATTTGGTATTACATTTGGGGTGAGTAGCAACAGTGATTGTACGATAGCGACATTTGATTTATCCACTGTCCGTGGATTCCTGATACAACAAGACCATTTTGAATTACTATCCTGTAAATTTTATTAGGTGCCGGCCGGTCTGATTTCATCTGACTGCGCGACGCAGACATTGTTTTTGTTATTTGTGTCATTTTGATTACCTAGTATTTTATGGTAATTATTAATTTATTAAAGTTTGCCGACAAATGAGGCATAATAGACAATTTAGAACCCTCAGTTAAAGCGATCTCGAGCCTAATTTATTTACTCCTTTTTCTAACAGTTCATTGAGCCTGAACTCTAATAAATATTACATAAGAAAATTATGTAACAGTAAACTTAAATTCAACAGTAAATAATTATAAAAACTTTATTTGGATGATGGAGGCCTAATGCAGATGGAATGCTTGATGAATAAAGTTAAATTTAAAATACAAAAATGGAGACTAAGACTCAATCTACTTTCACCCAACAAACAAGCAAATAAACAAACAAAGAAACAAATTAAAAATGAAAACGAGGAACACATACGACAGCTAAGCTCTAGTATGATGGTATTTATATATTTATTTATTTATATTATATTTGGGTTGTGGTCGCAGTAAGGAGATATTGTGTGGTTTTAACGGTTTGTAGGATGTCTCTTTCTTTTAGAAAATTAAGTTAAATGTCGTTTGGGTTGCGGTTATTTTTGTTGCTCTATCCAAATAAATATCATTATTGTTTGTTATAAATTTTAAATATTTTATACGTGTAACTTACTCCCATAATCCCTCATTTTGGAAGGTTTTATGAGCGATATTTATATAAAAAAATAAAAGGGAGCCTTCCGGGTATTTGACCTGAGTTCAAGCGTAATTTATTGTCTTTTATTTACTGTATTTATATATTTCCCTTTTAATACTTTCCCCATGAATACAACACCTCACAAGTACCTTGGGTTACTAAATTAATGAGCTTTATTACCGTAAGTATTTATTTTATATATTTGTCGTAATTTAATATAACATTTGCCGTGTTGTTATACGGGGGGGGGGGTGTTTACGCTTACAATGGAAATGTAACTATAATTTTAAATTAATTATTATAATATTTTATAAAATTAAGGGCATTGGAAACAAAATTATTAAATAAATAGTTTTTTGTTGATTACATTATCTAGCCCTTGGAATAAGTACTAAAAATATTTGTATTAAAAATTATTTAAATTAAAAACTTATCTATATAGATGCAAATACTATAAAACGTTTAAAAAGAATTTTGAACTGTTACTTAGTTATGTACAAAATTACCTAAACTAAGAACATAAAATAAAAACAATATTTTAATCCTTTACCATAGGTATACTTTAGTAAGTACAGGTAAAACAATAACATATAAAACAATAAGTCATTTTAATCATACTTTTAAGTGTTGTATCAAAAAAGAATTTTGAACGACCTTCAATACATTATTCAAGGCATTCATGAAGAAAACCAGGAATATTGGACAATAATTTTCTTTATCGTATTAAAGTGAGTGAGACCAAGAAACCAAGACTACCAAGAAGCCCAATACAACCGTAGACAACAAAACCAACAGCAATAAACTATTTAAAAAATGAAAGGGATGCTAAAAAATTTATTATGATTAGGTGCTAGAAGTTGTAGTTATAGGTGTAGAAGTTGTAGTTATAGTTTCAAAGGAAGTTCAAAGATACTTCCAAGAAACAAAATGATAATACGGACAAAAATCCAGAACATGCTAATGTATTTTTAGGTTCAAACAAGACTCAAATAGACGAATTTCTTCTAAAAGCATTAAATGATAGACCGCGTTCTATGGCCACAGGAGCGTTATTGAACTATTTCTTCACTGAAGATGATTTGGGACATTCTACAAACGAAGGAAAAATGCCCAAGAAGAAGTTAGACCCTAAAATAATTGGTGATATTATGGAATACGTAATGAAAAAGTATGAGGTTGCAAAAAAGTTAAGTAAGTAATCAAGATAAGGTGTAATGATGCTAACAAGAAATTAAAAAAAGTCTTAAAAATATGTATATTTGTTAAAATCAAGAACCCAAAATATTAATAATCTTTATTTAGTAATGTATTTAGCACAATCTTTAAATAGTCTAGGTAGATTTTAAACAATTTAATTCTATTTAATAAAATATTTTATTATTTAGTTATTGATTGAAGTTTTTTCTTACCCGTAATTGTAAATTTTGAGGGTATTTGTAGAAAATATAGACCACGCATTTATTCGAAAAATGCACCATTTATTATAAATCTGCACCAATTTTATCAAGGTCTTTTCGTCAACCGTCAACCTAATTGTTTTTTCTTTTTCAAGAAGGTTTTAGTTGGTCGATTTTTGTTCATAATTTTTTAAAAGGTTAAGTACATTTTCTTTTCCCTTTATTACAGGTTTACAAAATTCGACATGGTATATTTTTTGTCTAGTTTGTTTTGATATTTTATTAGTTTTCACTTATTTTGAATATTAGACTTATTACTTATTTTTTTAGATATAATACAATTTATTTATTGGCTTTTGTTACGCCCAAAGGAGGACAGTCCAGGCCCAGGCTAAACCCCAATAATACGAAAACAGCCAAGACCAATACCAGCAGCCAGCAAGACAAGCTGCTAAATAAGTAGTCCTAATCAAAAACTTAGGACCAAACCCCGATTGCAAAGAACACGAAGACATAAACGCTCAAATCCAACAAGGTTCCTACAGCTACACAGCTCCAAAAAGTGAGATCATTACCGTAAACTACATCGTCGACGAAACCGGCTTTCACCCAACTGGTGACCATTTGCCAACCCCACCACCAGTGAGCGCTAAAGTGCAAAAGGGATTGGACTTGATCTACGCTGAAATCAAAGCCCAACAAGTAATAAACTAGTTTAGAAGCTATTTACATGGGTTATACTAGTGTAACAATTCAATTAACACTTAAAATACTTGGTAGCTCCTAAGAATTAATAGTTTTCCAGTTGTAGAATAGAACAGTGAGTTACCCCTTTTTATCTCGTTTTAGGAATCCGCAGCTCGTGAGGGACCAAGAAACCAAAAACAACAGTAATAAGCTATTTATAAAATGAATGCGAAAAAATTTAATTTCTGTGATTTTACTTAATTGTTAATTTTGAGTGGCTAGTATGTTAACTTCAGACTGAAATATCTTTTATAGTACACACTTTTTTATAATTTGCAGAAATCGAGCACTTTAATGTTAAGGTATTTAAATTTCACTCTAGATTCATTTGCACCGTAATAATGTAGATTAGGTTTTGCACCTCTCGCACACTGTTTAGTTAGTTTTGCACCTTTGATGTCCGAATGCCGGTTTTAGTTTAATAAAATTATGTTTATGTTACTTTTAGAGTAATACTTTTTATTTAACAGTTCATATTGTAATGGTTCCGAAAAAAAATACCCCTGCATAAATTTATTAGAATACATTTTTTAAATATAATTTATTTTTTTAATTTTAAAATAGAATTAAGTTATAAAACTTTATTTTAAGGCCAGCAAAATTACAAATTTAGGTAGAAAATTTGTCAAACAAACAAAAGAGGGATGCGCTGAGCTTGAGAAAAAGTACATGTGGTCGACAGATTAGGCGAGGAATTTCCTCCAAAGGTAAACGAAGAGGGTTTTTGGAAAGGAAAAATGAGGCAGAAGCATTTTGAACTTGGTCCGGTACAGATCGTTTTCTTTGGTAAAATTGTAAAATCAAGTTATTGTTCTAAAATCATTGTTAAAAGTGTTGTTAGTTGTTAGTGTATCCTACAAGGTTAGTTCTAATCTATTCTAATTCTATTTAATCTATCTAAATGTGTAGTAAAATTAACTAAACGTAATATTGTGCATTTTTAAATTGTTAATATTATTATTGTATGATTATTGCTATTATGAGTATATTTATCCTTCATTATTACGTTTAGCTCTATTTAACGTTAATTTTTTAACCTTTTTTGTTTAGCTATTACCACACCTATTTTCGCTTTTACTGTTATCACTATAATTTTAATAATTTGCTATGCTCAATGCTTGTACTGCTCAAATGTAACATTGTATTTTGTACCTTTTCTATAACGTGGTTAAGCATTGTTTTATGGTCAGTCCAAATTTATTAATGTATTGCGAAATTACTCGGTGCTTAAACAGGAGTCCTGATCGTTATTGTCCAACTTTGAGTACTTTTTGTTTGTGTGCGTGGGCCTTTGTTGTATGAACTAATATTATTCTCCCGTGAGGGGAACAGGTTGTCCTAGGTTCTCTAGGGCTGCATCGCTTTTCCCCGACCTCTCAACTAAAATAGGCGGGTTGCCTCCCTTTTGTGGACCCCGTTACATTTTGGGCCTAGCCCGGCTAACTAACACCAATATTCTTCAGTTTTAAATCTTTGTTTAAATGCAGTATCGAGCCATATCGCCAATACATTAATTTGCGTAATTTTTAAAGAACAATGCCTGACCGCGTATTCTACTTCATAGCCGACCAGGGTTTTTTCTCAGGCTCTTTTTTCCTGGCCGAACCCTCCTAAGAGCCACCACTTGCTTGTTTGTAAACGTAAATTAAATTGGGGTAAACTAAAGCCACTGTATTTTATTTCTTTTATACCCAGTTCTCCCAGTGCATTTAATAAAACAAGTAAGTAAACACAGCGTAGAGGTCCAAATTTGGGTAAGACGATCACGCGCCAAAGCCACAAAATATTTAATTTAACAATTTTTCTTAAAACTTGTTTTAAACGAACCTGGGGTAAAGAGAAATCATTATAAATGCAAATACTATAAAATATTTAAAAAGAATTTTGAACTGTTACTGAGGTAAAAAATTACCTAAACTAAGAACATAAAATAAAAACAATATTTTAATCCTTTACAATAGGTATACTAGTAAGTACAGGTAAAATAATAACATATAAAACGATAAGTTAATTACATTTTAATCATACTTATTTTTTAATTTATACAAAGTGTTGTACCAGAATGACTTTAAACCAAAAAATAATTTTGAACGACCTTCAATGCATTATCCAAGGCATTCATGAAGAAAACCAGGAGAAATCTTTGGACAATAATTTTTGTTATCGTCTTAAAGATAGAAATAATGAAGAAAATATATTAGAGTTAAAAGATCTACTGGATAACTGGGAAAACCAATGCGAAAAACAATTTGCAATGACTTCAAACCAAAAAAGAATTTTGGACAACCTTCAAGGCATTCATGTAGAAAACCAGGCGAAATCTTTGTACAATAATTTTTGTTATCCTCTTAAAGATAGAAATAATGAAGAAAATATATCAGAGTTAAAAAAACTACTAGATGACTGGGAAAACCAATGCGAAAAACAATTTGCACCATTGGAAATTATAAATATTAATGAAGATGATTTGGAGGTTAATGGAAAAACGAAAAATGTCATGGAAGTGAGTTTTATATCTGAAAATGATACTACTGAACGTAAACTAGAAAAAATAAGGTTTGAAATGGCAATAAGAATGAAAAACTTTCCAAGCACCAAACCCAAAGAACCACAATCCAAGAAAAGGAAAATGATTGATGAGGACAAGGAACTTAACATACAATCGAGGCAATTCAAAAAACCTAAATTGAATAAAAAGCATAGTAAAACTAATAATAGGCGTAAAACAACTAAGAAACAAAATAATACTACAGCTATAGCGGAAACATCAAATATTAAAGAACAGGGCAATATATTCTTAGGCTCGAACAAGACCCAAATAGACGAATTTATTCTAAAACCATTGAGTGATCGACCTTGTTCTATGGCCATAGGAGCCTTGTTAAACTATTTCTTTACTAAAGACGATTTGGCACATTCTACAATCTATGGAACAAGGCACAAGAAGAAGTTAGACCCTAAAATAATTGGTGATATTATGGAATACGTAATAAAAAAGTATAAGGTTACAGAAAATGAAGTTAAGAAATTAATCCAGATTACGTGTAATGGTGCTTGCCAGAAGTTTCAAAAGAAGTTCAACAATACTAAAAAACAAAATAATAATCCAGGACGTACTAATGTATTCTTAGGTTCAAACAAGACCGAAATAGACGAATTTCAACTGAAAAAATTAAGTATAAATATTTTTAGGTTAGTTAGCACCAAACCCAAAGAACCACAATCCAAGGAAAGGAAAATGATTGATGAGGACAAGGAACTTAACATACCTTCGAGGCAATTCAAAAAACCTAAATTGAATGAAAAGCATAGTAAAACTAATAATAAGCGTAAAACAACTAAGAAACAAAATAATACTACAGCTATAGCGGAAACATCAAATATTACAGAACAGGGCAATATATTCTTAGGCTCGAACAAGACCCAAATAGAGGAATTTATTCTAAAACCATTGAGTGATCGACCTTGTGCTATGGCCATAAGAGCCTTGTTAAACTATTTCTTTACTAAAGACGATTTGGCACATTCTACAATCTATGGAACAAGGCACAAGAAGAAGTTAGACCCTAAAATAATTGGTGATATTATGGAATACGTAATGAAAAAGTATAAGGTTACAGAAAATGAAGTTAAGAAATTAATCCAGATTACGTGTAATGGTGCTTGCCAGAAGTTTCAAAAGAACAATACTAAAAAACAAAATGATAATCCAGGACGTACTAATGTATTCTTAGGTTCAAACAAGACCGAAATAGACGAATTTCAACTGAAAAAATTAAGTATAAATATTTTTAGGTTAGTTGAGTGATGATTATATTTTCATTATATTCACCCATAATATAACAAGTGGTATGATTATCATCGAGGATATTTTCTAATTGAAACCGAGCTGCAGAAGAAAATATAATGAATTTTAGGATTTAACTAATTATCAGTTTGACATTAAAATGTGCTTTAAAATATAAAAAGACTTTAATAAACCTTATTTATTCAAACTTACCTTAATTTAATTATCGTTTACACCAACCCATCGATCTTTTAGTGTTTATAACTCATTATTTTAATCATTTAACAAACACAGTATTTAAATGTCAACAAATGTCAAATCAAGAAAAGTGTCAAAATCCTTAGCAACGTGTAAACAAGGTGATAAAAAATATTGTCGCTGTGATGTTCAGTTCAAGGCGTTCATGAAGAAAACCAGGAGAAATCTTTGGACAATAATTTTTGTTATCGTCTTAAAGATAGAAATGATGAAGAAAATATATCAGAGTTAAAAGATTTACTGGATAACTGGGAAAACCAATGCGAAAAACAATTTGCAATGACTTCAAACCAAAAAAGAATTTTGATTGACCTTCAATGCATTATCCAAGGCATTCATGAAGGAAACCAGGAGAAATCTTTAGACAATAATTTTTGTTATCGTCTTAAAGATCGAACTAATGAAGAAAATATATCAGAGTTAAAAGATCTACTAGATGACTGGGAAAACCAATGCGAAAAACAATTTGCACCATTGGAAATTATAAATATTAATGAAGATGATTCGGACGTTAATGAAAAAACGAAAAATTTGGAAGTGAGTTTTATATCTGATAATGATACTACTGAACGTAAACTAGAAAAATTAAGGTTGGAAATGGCAATAAGAATGAAAAACTTTCCAAGCACCAAACCCAAAGAACCACAATCCAAGAAAAGGAAAATGATTGATGAGGACAAGGAACTTAACATACCTTCGAGGCAATTCAAAAAACCTAAATTGAATGAAAAGCATAGTAAAACTAAAAATAGGCGTAAAACAACTAAGAAACAAAATAATACTACAGCTATAGCGGAAAATCAAATATTAAAGATACAAACAATCCAGAACAGGGCAATATATTCTTAGGCTCGAACAAGACCCAAATAGACGAATTTATTCTAAAACCATTGAGTGATCGACCTTGTTCTATGGCCATAAGAGCCTTGTTAAACTATTTATTTACTAAAGACGATTTGGCACATTCTACAATCTATGGAACAAGGCACAAGAAGAAGTTAGACCCTAAAATAATTGGTGATATTATGGAATACGTAATGAAAAAGTATAAGGTTACAGAAAATGAAGTTAAAAAATTAATCCAGATTACGTGTAATGGTGTTTGCCAGAAGTTTCAAAAGAAGTTCAACAATACTAAAAAACAAAATGATAATCCAGGACGTGCTAATGTATTCTTAGGTTCAAACAAGACCGAAATAGACGAATTTCAACTGAAAAAATTAAGTGATCGACCGTGTCCTGTCACTAAAAGAGCCTTATTAAATTATTTCTTTACTGAAGACGATTTGGCACATTCTACAATTGATGTCAATTCTACCAAAGTTCTCCACAAAAAAAGTGTGATCCTAAAATAATTGCCGATATTATTGAATATGTAATGAATAAGTTTGAGGTTACAGAGAAGGAAGTTAAACAATTAATGCGGAATAAGTTTAAAAATACTTACCAGAAGTCTAAAAAAGCTACTAAGGAACAAAATGTTAATAGTGACAAAAACCCGGAAAGTGCTAATGCATTCTTAGGTTCAAACAAGACTCAAATAGACGAATTTCTTCTAAAAACATTAAGTGATCGACCGTATTCTATCGCAACAAGGGCTTTGTTAAACCATTTATTTACTGAAGACGATTTGACACATTCTACAATCGATGGAAGAATGACCAAGAAAAAGTTGGACCCTAAAATAATTGGCGACATTATGGAATACGTAATGAAAGAGTACGAGGTTACAGAGAAGAATGTTATGAATGTAATCATAGTTAGGTGTAAAGATGCTTATAAGAAATTTAAGAATTCGACTAAAAAATAAAATAATAATGCTTAATTATTTATTGAATTTTATTTTAATTAACGATATTGTAAAAAGTATAGACGATGTATTTATCAATAAAATAAACAACCGTCAACCGTCACAAAACTTTGAATTAAATAATAACTCCATGTTTTTTGAGTTTCACGAATTTATTTTAATTTTATTTTGACAATTGTTTCGCTAACACACTGTGTTTTTTGAACACAGTAGCTTCTTTAGAAATATTTTCAAAATTTTTCCAATAAGAAACTTAAATATTGACCAGTTAAAATAATTTAAATAAATAAATTTATTTATGTATTGCGAAATTACTCGGTGCTTAAACAGGAGTGCTGACCGTTATTGTCCAACTTTGAGTACTTTTTGTTTGTGTGCGTGGGCCTTTGTTGTATGAACTAATATTTTTCTCCCGTGAGGGGAACAGGTTGTCCTAGGTTTTCTAGGGCGGCATCGCTTTTCCCCGACCTCTCAACTTGCCTCCCTTTTGTGGACCCCGTTACATTCTGGGCCTAGCCCGGCTAACTAACACCAATATTCTTCAGCTTTAAATCTTTGTTTAAATGCAGTATCGAACCATATCGCCAATACATTAATTTGCGTAATTTTTAAAGTACAATGCCTGACCGCGTATTCTACTTCATAGCCGACCAGGGTTTTTTCTCAGGCTCTTTTTTCCTGGCCGAACCCTCCTAAGAGCCACCACTTGCTTGTTTGTAAACGTTAACGTAAATTAAATTGGGGTAAACTAAAGCCACTGTATTTTATTTCTTATATACCCAGTTCTCCCAATGCATTTAATAAAACAAGTAAGTAAACACAGCGTAAAGGTCCAAATTTGGGTAAGACGATCACGAGCCAAAGCCACAAAATATTTAATTTATCAATTTTTCATAAAACTTGTTTTAAACGAACCTGGGGTAAAGAGAAATCTTTATAAATGCAAATACTATAAAATATTTAAAAAGAATTTTGAACTGTTACTGAGGTAAAAAATTACCTAAACTAAGAACATAAAATAAAAACAATATTTTAATCCTTTACCATAGGTATACTTTAGTAAGTACAGGTAAAACAATAACATATAAAACGAAAAGTCAATTACATTTTAATCATACTTGTTTTTTAATTTATACAAAGTGTTGTACCAGAATGACTTTAAACCAAAAAATAATTTTGAACGACCTTCAATGCATTATCCAAGGCATTCATGAAGAAAACCAGGAGAAATCTTTGGACAATAATTTTTGTTATCGTCTTAAAGATAGAAATGATGAAGAAAATATATCAGAGTTAAAAGATCTACTGGATAACTGGGAAAACCAATGCGAAAAACAATTTGCAATGACTTCAAACCAAAAAAGAATTTTAGACAACCTTCAAGGCATTCATGTAGAAAACCAGGAGAAATCTTTGGACAATAATTTTTGTTATCCTCTTAAAGATAGAAATAATGAAGAAAATATATCAGAGTTAAAAAAACTACTAGATGACTGGGAAAACCAATGCGAAAAACAATTTGCACCATTGGAAATTATAAATATTAATGAAGATGATTTGGAGGTTAATGGAAAAACGAAAAATGTCATGGAAGTGAGTTTTATATCTGAAAATGATACTACTGAACGTAAACTAGAAAAAATAAGGTTTGAAATGGCAATAAGAATGAAAAACTTTCCAAGCACCAAACCCAAAGAACCACAATCCAAGAAAAGGAAAATGATTGATGAGGACAAGGAACTTAACATACAATCGAGGCAATTCAAAAAACCTAAATTGAATGAAAAGCATAGTAAAACTAATAATAAGCGTAAAACAACTAAGAAACAAAATAATACTACAGCTATAGCGGAAACATCAAATATTAAAGAACAGGGCAATATATTCTTAGGCTCGAACAAGACCCAAATAGACGAATTTATTCTAAAACCATTGAGTGATCGACCTTGTTCTATGGCCATAAGAGCCTTGTTAAACTATTTCTTTACTAAAGACGATTTGGCACATTCTACAATCTATGGAACAAGGCACAAGAAGAAGTTAGACCCTAAAATAATTGGTGATATTATGGAATACGTAATGAAAAAGTATAAGGTTACAGAAAATGAAGTTAAGAAATTAATCCAGATTACGTGTAATGGTGCTTGCCAGAAGTTTCAAAAGAAGTTCAACAATACTAAAAAACAAAATGATAATCCAGGACGTACTAATGTATTCTTAGGTTCAAACAAGACCGAAATAGACGAATTTCAACTGAAAAAATTAAGTATAAATATTTTTAGGTTAGTTAGCACCAAACCCAAAGAACCACAATCCAAGGAAAGGAAAATGATTGATGAGGACAAGGAACCTTCGAGGCAATTCAAAAAACCTAAATTGAATGAAAAGCATAGTAAAACTAATAATAAGCGTAAAACAACTAAGAAACAAAATAATACTACAGCTATAGCGGAAACATCAAATATTAAAGAACAGGGCAATATATTCTTAGGCTCGAACAAGACCCAAATAGAGGAATTTATTCTAAAACCATTGAGTGATCGACCTTGTTCTATGGCCATAAGAGCCTTGTTAAACTATTTCTTTACTAAAGACGATTTGGCACATTCTACAATCTATGGAACAAGGCACAAGAAGAAGTTAGACCCTAAAATAATTGGTGATATTATGGAATACGTAATGAAAAAGTATAAGGTTACAGAAAATAAAGTTAAGAAATTAATCCAGATTACGTGTAATGGTGCTTGCCAGAAGTTTCAAAAGAACAATACTAAAAAACAAAATGATAATCCAGGACGTACTAATGTATTCTTAGGTTCAAACAAGACCGAAATAGACGAATTTCAACTGAAAAAATTAAGTATAAATATTTTTAGGTTAGTTGAGTGATGATTATATTTTCATTATATTCACCCATAATATAACAAGTGGTATGATTATCATCGATGATATTTTTGAATTGAAACCGAGCTGCAGAAGAAAATATAATGAATTTTAGGATTTAACTAATTATCAGTTTGACATTTGAAATTAAAATGTGCTTTAAAATATAAAAAGACTTTAACAAACCTTATTTATTCAAACTTACCTTAATTTAATTATCGTTTACACCAACCCATCGATCTTTTAGTGTTTATAACTCATTATTTTAATCATTTAACAAACACAGTATTTAAATGTCAACAAATGTCAAATCAAGAAAAGTGTCAAAATCCTTAGCAACGTGTAAACAAGGTGATAAAAAATATTGTCGCTGTGATGTTCAGTTCAAGGCATTCATGAAGAAAACCAGGAGAAATCTTTGGACAATAATTTTTGTTATCGTCTTAAAGATAGAAATGAAGAAGAAAATATATCAGAGTTAAAAGATCTACTGGATAACTGGGAAAACCAATGCGAAAAACAATTTGCAATGACTTCAAACCAAAAAAGAATTTTGATCGACCTTCAATGCATTATCCAAGGCATTCATGAAGAAAACCAGGAGAAATCTTTAGACAATAATTTTTGTTATCGTCTTAAAGATCGAACTAATGAAGAAAATATATCAGAGTTAAAAGATCTACTAGATGACTGGGAAAACCAATGCGAAAAACAATTTGCACCATTGGAAATTATAAATATTAATAAAGATGATTCGGACGTTAATGAAAAAACGAAAAATGTCATGGAAGTGAGTTTTATATCTGATAATGATACTACTGAACGTAAACTAGAAAAATTAAGGTTGGAAATGGCAATAAGAATGAAAAACTTTCGAAGCACCAAACCCAAAGAACCACAATCCAAGAAAAGGAAAATGATTGATGAGGACAAGGAACTTAACATACCTTCGAGGCAATTCAAAAAACCTAAATTGAATGAAAAGCATAGTAAAACTAAAAATAAGCGTAAAACAACTAAGAAACAAAATAATACTACAGCTATAGCGGAAAATCAAATATTAAAGATACAAACAATCCAGAACAGGGCAATATATTCTTAGGCTCGAACAAGACCCAAATAGACGAATTTATTCTAAAACCATTGAGTGATCGACCTTGTTCTATGGCCATAAGAGCCTTGTTAAACTATTTCTTTACTAAAGACGATTTGGCACATTCTACAATCTATGGAACAAGGCACAAGAAGAAGTTAGACCCTAAAATAATTGGTGATATTATGGAATACGTAAGGAAAAAGTATAAGGTTACAGAAAATGAAGTTAAGAAATTAATCCAGATTACGTGTAATGGTGCTTGCCAGAAGTTTCAAAAAAAGTTCAACAATACTAAAAAACAAAATGGTAATCCAGGACGTACTAATGTATTCTTAGGTTCAAACAAGACCGAAATAGACGAATTTCAACTGAAAAAATTAAGTATAAATATTTTTAGGTTAGTTGAGTGATGATTATATTTTCATTATATTCACCCATAATATAACAAGTGGTATGATTCTCATCGATGATATTTTCGAATTGAAACCGAGCTGCAGAGTTCGCAGGACGAGTGAAATGTGCTGCTTCGGTTTCAATGAGTAAATATCTTTGATAATTAATCATACCACGAGTTACATTTAGTGAGAAAATATAATGAATTTTAGGATTTAACGAATTATCAGTTTGACATTTGAAATTAAAATGTGCTTTAAAATATAAAAAGACTTTAATAAACCTTTTTTATTCAAACTTACCTTAATTTAATTATCGTTTACACCAACCCATCGATCTTTTAGAGTTTATAACTCATTATTTTAATCATTTAACAAACATAGTATTTAAATGTCAACAAATGTCAAATCAAGAAAAGTGTCAAAATCCTTAGCAACGTGTAAACAAGGTGATAAAAAATATTGTCGCTGTGATGTTCAGTCCCGAGTGGCGTCATAATAAATAAATAAATGATAATGATAATCCAGGACGTACTAATGTATTCTTGGGTTCAAACAAGACCGAAATAGACGAATTTCAACTGAAAAAATTAAGTATAAATATTTTTAGGTTAGTTGAGTGACATTATATTTACCCATAATATAACAAGTGGTATGATTATCATCGATGATATTTTCGAATTGAAACCGAGCTGCAGATTTCACGAGTTCGCAGGACGAGTGAAATGTGCTACTTCGGTTTCAATTAGTAAATATCTTCGATAATTAATCATACCACGAGTTA
Organism: Brassicogethes aeneus; assembly: GCA_921294245.1. Classification (NCBI taxonomy): domain Eukaryota; kingdom Metazoa; phylum Arthropoda; class Insecta; order Coleoptera; family Nitidulidae; genus Brassicogethes; species Brassicogethes aeneus. The sequence goes on from OV121133.1 coordinate 13,801,685, forward strand.
CATTTAGTGAGAAAATATAACGAATTTTAGGATTTAACGAATTATCAGTTTGACATTTAAAATTAAAATGTGCTTTAAAATATAAAAAGACTTTAATAAACCTTATTTATTCAAACTTACCTTAATTTAATTATCGCTTACACCAACCCATCGATCTTTTAGAGTTTATAACTCATTATTTTAATCATTTAACAAACACAGTATTTAAATGTCAACAAATGTCAAATCAAGAAAAGTGTCAAAATCCTTAGCAACGTGTAAACAAGGTGATAAAAAATATTGTCGCTGTGATGTTCAGTCCCGAGTGGCGTCATAATTTTAAGATTTGCTATGTTACGATACAACTAAAACAAAACAACCAACCCAACCCAACACTTTTTAACAAAGGAACAAAAAATTTATAAAGTAAAAAAATAAAAATAAGTTTAACAACTTCTAGTAGTATCGAACCCGCCAAGCGACCGCCCTACCATTTGAGCCATCCAGCTTAACATTAATTTTATAAGGCTCGGGGAACTAAAACGGATTTACAGTGTGTGACGTCAGTCGGGATCGAAGTTAAGTCCCGCCTCGGGATGGGAGCCCCTTCCTTTTATTAAAACCGAATAAAACAACGTTTTTTAGTGGACCACATTTAAAACTACGACTTTTCGTAATAGGTAAGATCATTGAAGCATGTCATTTCGTTGACACTCTTTATTAAACACAACTGATGTCATTTTGCATCAAAATATTGTTCATGGATAAAAATGTTATAGAAATTCTGACAATTTAAGTTCGATTTAACCTTAGTATGAAATGTTTAGGTTTTAGTTATTTTATTGTTTCAAGTTTGAGTATTTTGCAATAAATTTCCCAGAAATGTGATTGTGGTCTTTATAAAATTAGCGTTCTCAACTCGCTGGAAAGTTTTTTTGGCGCTCGTAGGATTATTACACTTGGCCACGCCTTTCCTTCTTACCCAAAATCCCACACTTTACCATCTCGTTGAAAAATATACTATGTCATTAAAATGTCAAGCTTTTTTTCCTATGATATAAGTTAAAGAAGCATTGCTAAAAGAGCCACGTGGCAGTTAGCATCGTAACAAAACTACAAACTTTAATAATTATAATCAGCTGTCAAACGCTTATGTTACAAACGAGTGTTTTTGAGAATAAGGCCGAAAAACGTTGTTGTGTGTTTTTCAAGAGGAAATCCTGGGTTGGATTTATACCGGTTTTCCAATAAACAGTGGAAATCGGAATATAAAAATAAATTGCATAGAGTCCCTGTAAATATAAATTGTACCTTATTACATACAATAAATAAATATTTCAATTCAGTAAAAATAATAAAATAGATAAGTCGTCTAAATTCAAACAGCATTGTGCATTATTAAAAGCGTTGATTAAGAAAGTCTTCACTCAACGGTATTTTTTATATTATGTATTATATATATTATGTTGCCATGAATTCGTAGATATATCGATGGTTATTTGACAAAACATCGTAAGCGACAATTTTCTGAATTACTTTTTATTTTATCAAAGTCTCAGTTACGATAAGCTGCACATGTTAACATAATAGTTATCCCAATTTTGGAATCTAATATTGGTCAGTTTGAAGATTCTTATTATTGTAAGCGCCTCTTATTTTTAATTTGTTACCGATTTATAACGTAAGGGCCTATATGTTCCGGACAAATAATCGTAAGCAACTTCGAGACATGGCGTTTGCGATTTAACATTGTGTCGCTTACGATTGTGCTCCCTCCTTGATCTATCAAGGCGTTAATCCCGCTCTAAACAGTTTATTCGTGAGTATACCTGCATCGTGGTGATTGCCACCAAGTTTTAAAACAGTATTTTATTTGATCAAAAGCTTATAATTCCTTTTTTTTCCATTGCATTATTAATAGTTATCCTAATTATAATTGTTTTTAGGTAGTGTGGTTCGTTAAAAATGTTTTTTTTGTAGTAATTGTATGTTGTTATAGCGTCAAATAATTTTACTCAAATTTATAACGGTTAGATCATAGTACCATGGGTTAGATCATGGAGCTTACACAAGGAGTCCGAACATCGTGTAAATAAGAATCTTCATAGGATAAGAGGGCGCTGGTGTTCCGTTTATTCCGAAACAATTGTTTAATTTGTACCAAAACGCTAGCATCGACAATCAGCGCCGCTGGTGTTGAAAAAAAGAAACTTAATTTGTACAATTTAGAGAGCAGGTTTTGTCAATTTCCCCTATTAAGTTCGGGCTCCTTGTGTAGGCTCCATGGGATACTGGTTTGTGAATAAAAATCGTTCGTTTTTTTTAAATAAAGCTAATGTAGAATTTCATATTCAAACATTGTTTGGTAAAATATCGTTGGTGATATTTTATAAATTATTTTTTTTGTATTTTTTTTTATTTAATAATAAAAGTAAATTTCGCTAACGATGTTTTGACAAAAGTAATCATCAAATCTATATCCCACAAAGTAACGTAAATGGAACTTAAGCGACAAGACTAATTTTATATTTTCCTAAAGATGTTCTATTGTATGCCACAAAATTTAAAGAAAATTTTAGATTGGATTGATCTTACTTAAATATTTGAATTCTACGTTAATAAAATATTGCCTCACCAGTTTTCAGATAAATAACTTTAAAAATAAAGCTCCCACACAAAAAAAATCTCTCCTAAAATAAAAATTTGGGTTTTGTCGCTTACGATGTTTTGTCAAATATCCATCGATATTTGATCGTTTACTATTTTAAAGGCAGTTGTCGGCGTTTTTCTTAGAGGACACAAATATATATTTTTTGATTTTAAGGATATCTTTGTACAACTATTATTTTGGGTTAGATTTCTTAAAAATGTAAAACTATAGTAAATTTAAAAGTAAACTACGTACACGTCATCAATAAAACAAAAATTTTACGCATTGGTACCAATACTAAATGACTAAATCGAAGTCTGTAATTGAATATTTGAATGCATTTTAACCAAATTAAGTTGGCAACAATTGTGATGTTGTCATGTTTACATTCAAATTTTTTATATTTAAATGACACATAAAAAAGAATTTGACGTTTTAGAATTTCGAAGCTGTCAGTTGAGTTTTTGAATATTTCGTTTAATTCGTGTATTATTTCGTTTGTTGTTTGTGTTATTTTATATCGTTTAAGTTTTCATTGCCGTTTTTGTGTTTGTTATATATCGTTTTTTTGTGTTTCCTATATTTAAAATGCCGAAGCATTTAAATAGTCGGAGTCAAGAGTTGGTGTCATCCTTAATACGCTATTTTGAGGCAGAACGGGATAATAATGGACCTTTGTAAATATGATTATTATTAGTTATATATTAGAATATTTAACAAAATATATGTTGGATACATAAAATTATACTGACTTTAGATAGCAAAATTTTTGGGTTTAATATCAGAAAATGTCTTTAAAAATGGCTAAAAACATACTTTTGGCGGTGCATCATATAGGTTATAAAAACTCAGACTTTTGACATTTTGGTATTATTCATGTAAACGCCATCTATCGCCCTGTAGTTGCACTACCAATTTCCCTTGATGCAAGGATTTTAGCATCACATTGACAACCGTGTCCGATCAGCTGATTGATGACGTGTACGTAGTTTACTTTTAAATTTACTATATAAACTATTAGGTAAAGTTTTCATTATATAATTCTCCTATGGCAAAACTGGAAAAGGCAACGATTTAGTTATTGAATTTTATTTACAATTAAAAAAGCACAATAATTCACCATAAAAATAAACGGGTGACGTTCACAATATCGAAATTCATTATATCGAATTCAAAATATCGAACACTTTTTATCGAAAATCAAAATATCGAAAATACAAAATGTCGAAAATCAAAATATCGAAAATTAAAATGTCGAAAATGATAATATCGAAAATTAAAATGTCGATTTGAAAATGTCGAATAATTAAAATTTCGAAAATTAAAATGTCGAAAATGATAATATCGAAAATTAAAATGTCGATTTCAAAATGTCGAATAATTAAAATTTCGAAAATTAAAATATCGATTTAAAAATATCGAAAATTAAAATGTATGATTAAAATCGAAGTGTATATGTACAGAGGCGCCTCTGTAGATAAAGTTACGGTTATGCACCGAATTATCTTGGCTCCCTGGCTCCTAGAGATGCGCGTTTTATAGAAATGTACTCAAACTCAACAACACAACCCAACCGACCCCGCCCCATTGGCCCCCCCCCGCCCCATTGAGCAAAAAACCCAACTAAAATGGGCAAATTCATGTTACGATAAAAATAAAACACTTTTTAATTACATAAATTAGCCCATTTTAGTTGGGTTTTTTGCTCAATGGGGCGGGGGGGGGGCAATGGGGGCGGGGTCGGTTGGGTTGTGTTGTTGAGTTTGAGTACATTTCTATATCAGAGGCGCCTCTGTACATATACACTTCGGATTAAAATAATATGTCGATTAATTGAAATATTTAAAAAGCCTACTTCTACAGCTATATATTTTGTGTTAGCAAAAATAAAATTTGTTGATTACCATATATATACAAACCCAAACTCCATATTATGGAGTTTGGGTTTGTGTTGTTTTTTTCTGTGAAAAATAGGGAAGTAGATCATTGAACGCGAAATTTAACGACCATTTAATATTATACAATTTGACAAATATGCTAAATAAGAATTTTTTTCCAACCGGTGTACGTTTAATGGCGATACTCCCGGTGTACTTCTAGTCACTTTGTAATTTTTAATATTCAGTAATTTCGATATTTTATATGTCCATATTATTATAATCGATATTTTAAGCAGTCGATATTTTATTTTCGATAAATTGAAAATTCGATTAAATAAAATTTCGACATTTTGTATTTTCGACATTTTAATTTTCGACATTTTGTATTTTCGATATTTTGATTTTCGATAAAAAGTGTTCGATATTTTGAATTCGATAAAGTGAATTTCGATATTATGAACGTCGATATTTTATTTTCGATAAATTGAAAATTCGATTAAATAAAATTTCGATATTATCATTTTCGACATTTTAATTTTCGATATTTTGATTTTCGACATTTTGTATTTTCGATATTTTGATTTTCGATAAAAAGTGTTCGATATTTTGAATTCGATAAAGTGAATTTCGATATTATGAACGTCACCCAAAATAAACACACTTACGTAACTATATAAGCATATAAGCGTTGAGTTATATAAGCATATAAGCGTTGAGTTTCTTAATCAATGATACAAGGAATCGAAATCGAGTACATAACCAAAGTTTTTTAGTTTTTAATTGCAACGCGAAACAATTATAACGTGCGCGATTTAGCGGTGCAATTGAAACTTTGCGAACGAAATTTGTGCCTTCTTCTCTTTTGTAAAAAAACTACCTATTTATTTTAATTTGATGTGATGATAATTCTACAATTCCCACAATGCTATCGAGCGCCACCAGATGACGCGCGCGTTGGAAAAACCCGATGCTTTCTCAGCGTCGAATAGTATGGTAACTAAGTTAAAACTATTTGGTATTAAAATTTAAATACATTCCTTAAAGTTGGAAATTTAATTTTGGTTGAACCCGCCAAACATTAATTATATTTAAGGATGTATGAGGTGATATGATATTTATCCGTATTGCTGACTAGTTACAGAACCCGAGTTCTCTTGATATAATTTAACTTTGAAAGTAAACTAACTGTAGTTATAAGTCGGATACCACGTACACTTTCGCTGCATCCGAAACCAAACTTTAATTAGGGAAAACTTAGACAGAAGTGACAAAACTTGAGCTTGAGTTCGGTAGTGTGAATGATAAATTAATGAAACAGTGTGAAATGTAATTTCTCCCAGACAGGACATGTCCTTTTTTTATATAGTTTTGTATATAATTGTTTTGTACAAATCAGGGTTTTGCACATTTTTGCTGATTTACGTAACGTTAAACATAACATTTATTAACTTTAGGGTCGTTTTATTTTAAATATTTCAAGTAGATTTTAAATCCATTAACGCTCATTGGTATTTTTTAATTTTATGGATTTTTATTTTAGGCAACGACCTTTATTTAGTTTAACGTACATTACTTTTATTAATTAACTACATTGACTAATAAAAAATTGTAAATTTTAATATTACAGGCGAGATAAGAATTATATTGTTTTTTTATTTTAACTACTGAATGTAATCAAAAACTTAATTAAAAATGAATAAAGCCGTGCGTTTAATCGGTAATAAAACATTCTTTAAATTCCTTCTAAATTAAGTTAAGACACTTTATAGGAATTCTTAATCCAATTATTTTTATTTGTTTATGAGGCAGGCAATTTTAAAGGCAATATTTCAGTTGAATAAGGTAATGAAAATGTTGTTAAACATTTGTTTTTGTTTAAATCAGATTAACTAAAATGTTGTAAATAAATACTAGTTTACTAGATACTGTTTACATTTAATAGTATATTATGTATCAGGTTTGATAAACGCAATTTTAGACACGAACTTAATTTAAGCAGTAGAAAAGATTATAAACGAGTTGCACACTATACTTTTTATACGACAAATACTTATTATTATGTAAAAATGACTTAACCCTTTAAGTGGCAGAGTCACTATACTGACCACCCTCGTAATTAAATGTGGCGCCAAATATTTGAACACCCAACCGTACTTCTGCTATCAATAATAACTATAACATCATGCCTAAAGGCCTGCAAATACACTCAGTTAACCAACGTCCGCTACGCATGACGTATTTTGAAAAAGTGGTCACTTAACTAACCATCGATACTTTACGAACATTACTTTTTTCTTTGAATGTGCAAAGTGATATTTGTGAACATATTTAGATGAGTAAATGCTATTTTATTATTTTGTAAATAACATTAAAAACTTTCAATATGTTTCTTTGTATCTCAGTTGCAAAATGAAGACAAAATATTTAAAGTATTGGGTGTTTTGGGCCTCATAAAGGGCAACTATTTGTTTTTCAGAAAATATAGGTTAAATTTTTCTGGTACTATTTTTCCTCATTACAAGGTACTTATAATTTTTCTTACACCCCAGAACTATAATTATTAAAATGTAAAATTCTTATTTCACCTAATATCAACGGCTTAGATAATATTTTGATACTACCTGAACTCCAACTGAAATCGTCTCGAGTCTACCGGACACTTATATGCATTTCAACCCTTTAAGTGGCAGAGTCACTATACTGACCACCCTCGTGATTAAATGTTAGCCAAATATTTGAACACCCAACCGTACTTCTGCTATCAATAATAACTATAACATCATGCCTAAAGTTTTTTAAGTCAAATTCCCTTGAATAAATAATGAGTTTCTGCCAACAATATATTTTTTGATAAAAGTGGTCAATAACATGATTTGAGAAATTATACTACATCTTGTTTTCTTGAAGTAACCAAGATCACTATGCTAACCACCCTATTCTGATAAAAAGGGAGGGGGTAGATTTTTTTGTATATTTTTTCAAGCATCCTGGGATCCATATAAATTATCTTCAATCAAAAAAAAATCTGTTTCAAAGGAAATTTCTTCTGCCACTTAAAGGGTTAAATTAAATATTCGTAAAGAGCGACATCTATAAAACAATAGAATAACCAACATGGAAATCTCTATTTTAATACCGGAGCGCCGGAGAAAATATCTCAAATTTGTATATGTAAATCTAAATTTAACTAGAGATGCGAAAAACGGTCCGTTTTATTTGTTTTTTTTTCAGGTTTTTTTTTCATTGTTTTTTTTTTCAAATGTTTTTTTTTCACATTTTAGGTTTTTTTCAAGATTAGTCCCATTTGCCTAATTTTTTATGTTTCCATGGACTAAAATTAGCCACTAAATGACAATTATTAAATGTAAATACAGTCTCTCGTTATACACTCGCCACAACCACCGATTTGAAGGGCCGCGCTTGTTTTGATTTGGTCCTAAAAAAAATTAACTACATATAATATTTTTGATTCAGCGCTTGATTTTTCAAAAAGCTACCAAAAGCACTTTTTTATGATTTTTCAAATTTATGTAGAGTATGGAAATTTTTTTTCAACAATAGCAAATTCTTGGAGAACATCGTCGACCAAAAAAGAAAAAAAAATAATCGATTTTTTTTATTACGGTATTCGTTAGAATTAAGCGTTGCACGTTTTTAATCTAAAAATCTCAAAACTATAAACTTCAAGCTTCAAATTCCTTTTTTTACGGCTCCTATATGACCATTTTTAACAAATATACAGCGATCCGAAAAATCGCAAAAAAAAATTAATCCTTTAATTTTTTGTATCTATTAGTGTAGAAGTTTTACATTGCTATTGGTTTTTAATGTGGAAACTACCAAATAATAGGAAATCAGATTTTTTAGTCTTGGTCAAAATTTTCAATAATGAAAAATGTAATATATTCTACATTTTACTCAAAATTTCATTTTGAAAAAAAAACAAAAAAAACCGTTTTTTTCTAGGTTTTTTTTTTTCATTTTCTTTTACATCTGAAAAAAAAACCGTTTTTTTACATCTTTAAATTTAACCCTTAAAAATTAACCGTTTAATCCGATATAGAAGCAGTTTTTCACAGTGAAAGAAAAAAAAATATTTTATGGGCACTGTACGGTGGAATTTAAGCTTAATCTAGTTTACTGCCATCGAAATTAAAAGGTCAGTAGGTACAATGTTCTTATAAACTTTTTAAATATTGGCGTTAAGAAACTATTTAATACTTTTGTATTTATGTATTCAGATAATAAAATAATTTTTACATTTAAAGATATTTTACTAGAAGGGCACTTTATTTTAACGATTTTATGACATTGTCAACTAACTTCAGTCCGTGACTAAAAACCTGTTGCTAACTTCAGTTCGTGACTAAAACGCCATAAAGCCACAACTTGTCAATGTGTATTTAAAAGGTCACTTGGTGCCATGAAAACATGTACGATAATGGGCGTTTTAAAAGTGGGATTAGAAAAAATGTTTTAAATAACTTAAAAAGTAATATATTGCTATTTATACAAGTTATTAAAGGATATTAAACTTTAATTGAGTTCACAGAAACTCTTAATATTTATCTTCAATGTTGTCTTTTATAAAAGGGGAACAACCACAGACCTACAAACAAGTTTGTAGGTCTGTGGGAACAACTTTTAACAGCATCATTTCTCTGCGTAATGCAAATGATAAATTAACAGGGGCGTACTGAATTAAAAGGCATATTTCTTTAAAATAAAAATCTCAGAGCCATTGATATTTATAAATAAATTTATCTATAGATAAAGATCAATGGAGAATTTTTAGTCCGGGGCGTCAAAAGTTAGACTCAATTAAAGAAAAATCGAAAAAAAAATAATTGTTTTTTATAAATTTTTTAGTAACAACCAAAATATTTTGAAGCTGCTCAAATAAATTTAAATGTGTTAGTAACATTTTTTAGTATGTATGTATATATACCTACCGAAGATTGGAAAAAAATCGAATCATTATCGTCATGTTTGATGAATTCGTAACATTTCGTTATTATTTTTTTAATTTTGTAAATTTTCAAATAATTTCAGCGTCAATCAAATTTTGGACATTATTATTCTTAGTTTTGTTTTATTTCCATGCAACTTTTTACAGTTTTATAACCGTTTTTAAACTGACAAACTTATAAATAATAAATTATGAAATTTAAAAAAATTAAAAAGTTTACAGAGAGGATTTAAAAATATATAAATAGGTCCTATTTAGTATCATGGTTAACACTAAAGTGGTATTTTTAATTACTTAGATAAAAAAGAATTTCTATTCTGCGAATTAAAAGTATCATGGTAAATTTTTAAAAATTAATTTTAATTTTTTACCAAACTGTTATTTTTAATTTAACGAATTAAAAATATGTGTTTAGCAAACAAATACATTCAGAAAAATGAACATGCACTTATAATGAAACTAATTTTGTAACCGATTAATAAAATAATATTATTTAACTTAAATTTAAAATTGTAATGGCTATAAAAAATGTACCACCTAAGGTACCTTTTTTATTAAATTTTCAGTGTCTTTATTTACAGAATAAACTTTTTTTACTGTTAATAAAATTCTCATTTACTATAATAAAGCAGCAATGTTGAGATTTTATAAAAAAAATGTTCATCCAATAAAGTAATAGTTGTTATCATATTGTCTTGTCATGGCAATAATAAATACTTTATGTTTTTATTAAATCTCTGTCGAATTTAAAATGTTTTTGTTAAATCTATAGTTGTGTGTGAATTACGCTTACATAAAGTAATGCTTTATTTGTTATTTTTGTTATTTCCCTTAAAAAGAGGGGGAAAGGGCCAGCGCTCTCCTTGGTGAACATAACTTTATAATCCACAGTCTGTGTTATAATCTTATTTATTTCACTTGTGCGAGTGAAGTGTGGTAAAATCTAGAATGATAAAAATATCAAAAAGGTAACTAAGAAAATTAAAATTTCGACGTTTTCTAAAAGAAATATTAAAAAAAACTACCCAACAGTAGGTTAAAAATGTGACCACTGTTAAAATGAAAATAGTTTATTGAATTACCAATTAATTTGTAGTTAAATTTACATACATTTATATTATAGAAAATGTTTTATTTTAAGCGAAAAGGGATTTGTAAAATTTACAAAATTTCTATGAATAATAATACCATTAGGGTTTTATTAATACTACAAAACGTTTTTGTAAACGGTATAGAAATGTTTTTTTGGATAAATAATAATAACTACATTTATCAATGTGTTTCTGCATCTGGAAGATTGTTTTTATAAACATAACGTAAATTTACTTTATAATTAATGAAAATGCTATTACTGAAAGCAATTTTTATAAAAATGATCTTTTTGCCGTAACAAAAGCATTTATTAAGACAAACTACTTTTTTTGTTATATTTATTAAAAAGTGTACAAAAACAAGAATTAGTTATTTTAAATTAACTAAATTAAAAATATAAGGTTGGCATAAAAATTAAATCTAATATTAAAATATCTGTTATTATATTATTAATTCGCATAATAAAAAATCTTACACCGAAAAATATAATGTAGTTGAGTTAACATTGGCCTAAATGTCATTTTTGAAAATGTTGTTTCAACAAAAAACCTATCGGATTAATCTATATTTTGGTGTCAAAGCAATAGTCAGAGTTTGTCAAAGTTTATTTGTTCATTTGACAGTTAAAATATTAATTTAACATAAACTAATTTTTTGAATTAAAATGTTTATCCTGTTTTGATTTAATAGCTGGAATTGATTGAATCAAATACTGACATTTTTAGGATTACCTAAAAAAACTATTAAATTAACGTTTAGTTGCTGTTTAATCCAAAACATTAAATTTGTTCATTTAACAAATTGTAAATGTTACTTTAAAATTTAAAATATTAAATTTGTATTCATAAAATTGATTGATCACGTGTTCTTAGATCTCGCTTCAGTTGGCTTACGATAGGAGTGTATAAGTAGCCGTTTGTTTTGGGTGTGTTCCACAGTGAAACTTCCATTACACCAAATTGCCCGACACGGATAAGACTGAAAATGGAACCAACGAGCAAAGATGACAACCAACGTCAGCAGTCTGGGACGTCGCGACGCCTGGATGCAGCCCTTGCAACGAATCAATAATATTGTTATATATGTTGAATTGTGTTGTAAATCTGTAGCTTCTTTGTGAAATTGTTTCCATGTACAATCTGTGATATTAATTCTTAAATATATGTTTTTGATTTGATTTGATTTGATTTGATAAGACCCCCAATATAGGTCGAAACAGCTGTCTGTTGGTATTTGAAGTAGGTGGAACGCACTCAAAACAAAAACTCTGGCGAGGTGAGGGTTCAATTCTTTCTCTTTATATAGAATTTTCCTTTTACATTTTCAGAAAATTTACCCAACCGTTTTGGAATATTAGCCAAAATTATTTTAACTTAACATTTTATTGGTGTTAAGTGAATATGCTAAAAAGGTTACCTGGACATTTCAAGAAATTTACCTTAACACATTCACCAAATTAGCAGATTAGAATAAATATTCTCATTTTGTTCATTTGACTGTTATTTGTTGTTCAATTAAACAATACAAGTTGAAATTTTTAGATGGTTAAGTAAATGTGCAAAAACCATTGCTTGTATTTAAAGTGCATAAAGAGTTGAATTAATATTGTTGTTGTTGTTGTTGTTTCAACAGCTTATTTTTTTCAGTGTATTTGATATTTTTATCTAATTAAAAATATCACAATAGTGTTAACGGGTCATTTTCAAGAAACTTTCAGAAAAATGAAGATCAAAATTTTTTTTTTTTGACTTTTGGTTGGATTTTTATAAATGTTTAGAGTTTTGTTTATTTACATTTAAGACAGGCAGTGCATTTTTTAATTTTTTGTTACGTTTTTTTCAGAAAAATGTGTAGCTAGCTTTATATGTCTCCAATGTGTTACCAATTTAATTCAATAAAAAAAGTTGTTATAAAAATAATTTGAAATAAAATGTACTTAGTTCACAAACTTTAGACTCCAATTTTATTTTTTATTAAAAATTGTATGTATTTTTTAAATATTTATGTTAGTTAAGTTACTTTTTGAAAGACACCATTTCGATTCTTTGTTAAAAAACAATACCTTTAATATTTTCTTTTAGTCACTGTATTAGTGAGTTAAACTCTAATTTATAAACAGGTATTACCAAGTGAGTGAGTGAAATAGACATTGGTATCAAAACGGACTGGGGTACACAAAGGACTTAATCAGATAACGTAAAAAAGAAACTATATAGGGTGGTACGATTTTAGAGTAATGCATAAACAAAATCCCTTGCAGTGGTGCTCACTTGCAGAATAACAACTTAGATTTCTAAATTGTGGACACCCTTTTTCTTTGACTATAAGCTGGTGAAGGTCCCTTTTAGTACTTGTATATTGCGTGTAATTTTACCTTGTATGTAATCTATATCATGAGTTGTAATCACAAATAATTTTAAATTGGTTTATCATAAACTACTTTTAATAAAAGCGACGGTAAATATCTACTTTGTTGTCAAAAAATTCTAGTGCGTTACCCTAAATTCCATTGCGTTACCATAAGGTATCGCAATGGACTCGGTAACGCAGTGGACAAAGTTTCGTAAAACCATATTTAAAAAATAATAATAAAACATTACAGTCATTAATTACTCTTAATGAGCTTTAGTGCCCTAAAATAAACATAAACATGAAAAATAGTATTTTTTCTTACCTTATTTTTATTTTTTTGAGTAACTTAGTGGACAAACAATTATTACATTCGCGTTACCCGCACCTGTTTCAACCGATATCTTCTTCCTGATTGAATAAATAAATTCAGCTGGGTAATGTCCGAACATCATTTGTTAATCGCGTGAGTACCAAAAAAGTTGCCATATATATGTTTTTTTAATATTCTATCGGTAACGCGACGGACGTAACGCAACGGAAAAAATGTCTGGGACACGAGTCAAATTTAAAAAAAGTAGATTAAAATTAATTATTTTATATATAAATTGTTTACTGTATTAACTAAGGATGTTATGGATTGCTATAAAGCAACACAAAGTTCTGGTTATTCAATATTAAAAAAAACATGTATGTAAGTTTTATAAAACGCTAATGGGACATGCGAAAATGTGTGTTTCACAAGTTTCAAAATTAAAAAAAAAATATTCTGAAATAACTAAACAAACATTTTCTGAAAGAGTTTACTAGGGGTTTGTTAGGCTTTCACTTGGTTTTTAAATCAATAAGATCCGATAATTTTTAACAAAGTTATTGGAATTCAAACTTACGGACAGAGGAAGGCGGGTGTTTTTGAAAACGACCCAAACACATAAAATAATTCCTGAATAAAAAATAAAACCGCGCCCTATAAAACTGTTATCATGTCATATATGGGGCAAAATTTGCCAAGTGTACCAGGTGAAAAAATTTTTGTCACCGATTTTGTTTAAACTTTACTTATTTGTTGTTCTTATAACGAAGAATCATAGCATACAAATTTTTTGCTCTAGGATTGTTCATTCAAGAGTTATGGATTATTGAAATTTATCGATTTATTACTTTTTGGTGAAATCGCTTTTTATTTAAAAATTCATAACTTCTGTTCATCTCTTTATTAAATATTTCACCTTAAATGATTTTTTCCGTACTTTTCAATGGGCTATACTGTTTTTGCAAAAAAATAAAATTTGCAATTTTTTTTTGAAATTTTGCAAAATTTTGCATTTTTTGAAACAATGTGTATTTTTGAATTTTTTTTAAAATAGCATAAAATCCAAGTTTATTATGTTACCTTTGAATAAAAAAAAAATTTAGAGTGGGCCCGACATGTAGAAGGGAAGTTTTTCATATTTGAATGCCGCACGGTCTAGCCATCGAATAGCTACTACACTGCCGTATGCGTTTATACCTAGTAGATGCGAGTAAACGAATACAAAATGATAATTTAAAATGTAAAATTATGTTTGAGTAGTCAATGATGTATTTTAAATATTTACACTGCCGCACGATATAGTTTTTTTTATTGTGTATTAGTCCTTCGGAGGGGACTTTAAGCCCGCGGTCCGTTCCTACCCCTAACCCGCACAAGCCATTCAGTTGGCTTATGGGACTTCTTACGAAGTAAGGGTGGAACTAAAAGAGCACTTTTGTATATAAACTTTATTTTTTTTGCACAAATTGTTTAAGCTTGGGTCTACATAGATTTCGCAAGGAGGGTCGATGATAAAAAATGTATTTTTATAACCGTAAAGGCGCCATTCCGCTTATAGGCAAGCCGTTACGCTTATAACAATAAATTTTTTATTTAATATCATCGATCCTCCTTGCGAAATCTGTAGAAATTGTTTAATTTGTGCAAAAAAAAATTATGCTATGATTCTTCGTTATAAGAACAACAAATAAGTAAAGTTTAAACAAAATCGGTGACAAAATTTTTTTCACCTGGTACACTTGGTAAATTTTGCCCCATATTTGAAACAAACAAACCCTTCTAGACTAAAAACATCAAAATTACTCTAATCAACTTACCTTCGATGACAACAACGCAGTCCGTGTTGTTGGTGTAAGTTCCTTCCGGGTATCCAGGATTATATCCGGGACTAAAGAACTGGTGGTTCGAGGTGTTGACGAACGGGTAGCACGCGTCAGTGATGGGAACTAATGCGCCTGGCGACATGTCGCTTTGGGGCAGTTCGGGAAGCATTGTCGTCACCTCCCGACGGTATCTGTTAGCTAAAACAAGAACAACAATGATTAAGTGATCTTTTTACCAATTTCCACTACGTTTACTTTCGAAAGAATTTTAAGAAAGAAAACACCTATGGCACGCCGTTTTACTTTTTATTGACATCAAAAAATTAACTCAAAACAAAAATTAGGGAAATTAAAAATTGCCTAGAAAATATAAACGTTCATAAAAATTACTAAAATAAATTTAATTATAAATTAAAATCTACCAATTTATTTTTTGGTGTATCAAATAAGTTTACATATATAAATAAATATATATTTACATAATTCTGGTGTGATCTATATTTTTAAGCCTTAGTTTTTATTATATGAATATTTTTTTCTATTCAAAAAGGGTGTTTATATCTAAATAATACCATTTCATTTATTAATTTAAAATTAAGTTAAAGTAGAATATTTATTTTGGAATAAAAATTAGACAAGGAATTTTCTCTATGAAAAATTCGATGAATTAAAATGTTGGTTATCACTCGTAAACAGAATTTTAATTTGGCGCTAGTGCATAGTGCGGTTGTGTTACGTACTACTGCCACCAAGCGAAATCACATAATGTCTAGCACTAGCGCCGAATTAAAATTCTGTTTACGAGTGATAACCAATATTTTAATTCATCGAATTTTTCAGTCAGAAAATTTGAGGTACATAATATTTATTCCAAAAAATAAAAATAAGGAATTATTATTTTGTCACATACAAATAGCATTGAATTTATTATCTAAAAAAATAATCTGATTAAAAGAAATATGGCAGAAAGGTGCTTAAATGAAAATTCGAATTGCTAGATTTAAATAACATAATAATTAATAACAACTACCTATACCACAACTTTTTAAACAACAAAATAATTCGTATTAAAAGTAAATATTAAAATTTTTAAAAATAATAATAAAAATAAAATTGTATTCAATTCTTATTAGTCAAATAAAATTTTAAGTAATAATAAAAACATTTAAATATTAAATCAAATATTTCGTGCAAAATATTTGTGTGTCAAATAAGAAACTTTATCAATTTAATTTCTAACGGGTAAATTGATTTTTATGTTGACGATTAATAATAGAAATTAATTGCGACATAATGGTAATTTCAGTAAAATGTTGCGCACCTTGAATTAACTGGCTAAGAAATTCTATGAATTAAAATTTTGGTTTACATAATTTTAATTTGACAGCCTGTTTCTCCAAGTAGCTCCTTATTAAAATTATCTCAAACAAAATTTTAATTCATCGAATTTTTTAGTCAGAAAATTTCCATTCAGTTCCAGAATTAAAATTACTTTAATTCTTATTCTGTGCTTAAAATTGTTTACTCAATATACCAAGACATCATACAAATTTTACTTTAAAATGTTCAGTCAATTTTTAAAAAAGCAACTTGAATTAATATTTAGCTTTAATAAATATGACATTAAAAATACAGTTTAAATATAATACCAAACAAAACCTATAGGTAACAATTTTTTTAATAAAAATATAAAGAAAACATTTTAAACATTCTAAAAATTATAAAATAAAATAAAAATATTTAAAAATGCATTATTATTTTTACTTTAAAATTTAAGTTTTTGTATTGAAGCCAATTTTTTTGGTTTTAATATAACCCTTATTAAAAACATTGTTTATATTTCAAACTTTTCAGTGTTTATTACACTGTTATAAAAATTGTAGTTTGTTAATTTTATTTCGTAAAATGTTAACATATTTTTTTTGTAAACAACAGGGTTTTTAATTATTTTAACAAAGGAAAATTTTATACCGAAAGTTTTGGAAATATGCAATTTTCTAAGCATTGTAATAAATTTTTTCGATGAAAAACTTTATTCTAATTCGTATTTATAACAACTGCGTGTTTATATTATATTACCAGAAATTATTGTTATTCGAATTCCTTATACGGATAGGTATAATACACTGCCCGTCAAAATTAAGGCCTTTACCAATCTTTAAAAAAAATTTGGATAAAAATACTTTAACTTATATCTCAGTTTACGTTTCCAAGGGTTTTTCGAAAAAATATCCTTAAAGACCGTATTTTTGTTAGTATACCCTGAAAATGTTGTACAAATCAAACGAACAGTAACGAAGATACAACGCTTCAAAGTCGGTAAAAATGACCACTTTTCAGCAAAATAATCAAAAAGGGGTCATTTTTACCGACTTTGAAGCGCTGTATCTTCGTGACTGTTCGTTTGATTTGTAAAAAATTTTCAGGGTATACTAACAAAAATACGGTCTTTAACAGCATATTTTTTATTTACTTAAAAAATCGCTATAAAAGTTTTTTTTCGAGCGTTTTTTTAATATTAAATAAAAGGGCTTTAAAAATATTTTTTTGAAAAACCCTCGAACACGTTAACTGAGATATAAGTTGAAAGGCGTTTTAGAGTTAGATTTTTTTTTACTTATTATGCGTTAATTTTGACGCGCAGTGTATATTTAACGAGTGTGAAAAGTGCGAATAAAAAATATGCCATCGCTGGTTTTTAAACTGAAATTAGGCAGGGCCGGATTAAGCAACATGGAGGCCCGGGGCTATTTGATATTTTTTGGCCCTTATTTTCATGGAAGTAATATTTTTTTAAAATTAAATCAATACCAAAAATATCGTGCTTTAAAATTTATCACTTATAAGGTATACCTTTTTTACAATTTTATTTTTCTCGCCTTTAAAATTATAGCATCAGCTATCTTTGACCGTTTTTATTTTTATTAAACAAAATTGTATACATAAAACTAAATTGCTCGTCATAAAAATCGACGCACCTAGTTTTTTAGAAAATATTTGAAAGCTCGTTATTGAAAAATTACTGAATCGATTTTGAAAATCTTTGGAAATTCTGAATAGCTGATTCTTTGACTCTTATGTCTAATTTTGGGAATACGATATTTTGCACATACATTTTATGTTGATTTTTGTCACTTTAATTAATTACGTAAGTTAATTAATACTTTTTTTTTAATTCTTTAAATAAAAAAGCCGTTTAATAAGCAGAAAATTAAGCACGTGAAACAATGAAGTTACTGCAGTGTTATTTCTTCATTTTGTAATCAACATTGTCTACCAAGATCGTGCGATCTAGCTCCGATGGACTTTTTTCTTTATTGCTAAATGAAGGAAAAGGTGTATGCGAATAAGCCTTAAACAGTTGAACATCTTAAAGAGGCCCGTTTTTGGTGAAATACAGCCACATTTATGCGAAAACGTTATTCAAAATTTCAACAAAAGAATAACCCTGTGGAGATATACAGGGACATTTTGGAGCCATAAAAATAACTTTTTTATATAATTATTACTGTTTTGCATTAGGTAGGCCTATTTTTTAATAAAGTGCTGTTTAATAAAATATTTGTTAAGATATACCAGTGCATAAAATTAACTAATAAATATTGACTGAAGCTAAAACTAATAGCTCATATCAACCAGTGGCGGCCCGTCAGGGGAGGCAGGTGAGGCAGTGCCCCATCATAGAAAATTAAAAAATTAAGTATAATTTAAATATTTTACTTTCCATAATATACTATAAATTTTTAATATTTGGATTACATGAATTGTGAAATAGTCAATAAAATTGATTGATTTTATACGTGGAATACTTAAATTATTTGAATTTGAAACGACCGCAATTTAAACTAATATTTATAGCTAGATGATTGGCTCAGAAGCATGCCTGAACTAATTTAGACTCACGATTGGCGTTAGCCTTGTTGTCTCGTTCTATTACAATGCGATATAATAGTTGTCTCCTTCTCTCGTATTAGCATATGCGAGGCAGGCACGCCTACATCCAAGGTTGTGGCAACACTGTTGCGGAATTTTAGATAATTATATATAATTTAAATTATACTTCACACGTTTTTCAAAATTCAACAATAAATGGTATTATTTTTCTTATAATAAATCGATTTAACCGAAATAAACATATTTTAACAATATCGCCATCTTGTAGCCATCACAGTAACCAATAAAATAAATACAGATTCCTTAGGTTTATAAAATTCTCAACTGTTTAAAGAACAAATCTGTGGTTATTTACGCAATATTTTGTTTATTATTTTTCTATGAGTTTGTCTATTTTATGATTCTTTTGTAAGTGGTTTATTCTGTGGGTTTATTCTGTGGGTTTAGTTCATTGAACTTGGTGAATTTAGTCATTATGGATATTACGGTGAGAAATGGTACCGATATTGTTTACCTTCACATGGTTCTTGCTTAACAATGAAATATTAATTAGACAAAAATGAGCTTTATTTAAAATAAACGTCATTTTTACAATAAAATATATTTCATTGACAAAGTAGAGGATTCCTTCCCCACCACAGTCTAAGTTTTTTACTTAGTTTTGAGTATAGGTTGTGAACTGTGTCAGTTTTTTTTAAGTTGGGTTTAAAAAAATTTCTTCGCCTTTAAATGAGGGCGAAACCCTGCCTCTGCCTCACCAAAATGAAATGTCACGGGCCGCCACTGATATCAAATATTCACACATATGTTGTCAGTTACACCCAATGGATCATAAACAGTAAAAAAATTGTAAATAAACAAAAAGTTCGATTTTTTGTTACATTATATAACTTGCATAGTCAAACAGAATTAGTACAAAATGACAAAACTAGTTTTGGAGGCCACTATGATTTGGAGGCCCGGGGCTGTGCCCCCTTAGCCCTCACCTTAATCCGACCCTGAAATTAGGGGATACAGTGAAGTGGGTTAAAGTTACGAAATACATCAGTGTTGTAGTAATACTGATAATTATATTGTACCAAATTTCTTTATAATATATGATGATATCAAAATGGTGTTATTTAATTGTGTGTATCTTATTTTTGTGTTCATTTATGTAGGTATGTGCTATTTTTTTTGTTTAGGAAATTGTTTAATAAGGTAACATTTCTTATTAAAATTATTTTCATTTAAGTTCCCAATTTTGAAAAAATACTTTTGTTACTGAGTCTACAAAACTGTTTGCAAAAATAAGGCCTTTTTTGGAGATCATAAGAATTATGGTGGAATTATTGACATAGGATTTTGTTATTAAATACAAAATGTTTGTTATAATTACAAACTACTTATTCAATTATAATTTACAACCAACAATCTGTTAACTATAGTTAACAGATTGTTGGTTGTAAACTTAACATAAAGTTATGTGGTCCTGGATTAACATAAAATCTGGTTAATACCTATTTGGTTTAAATTAACAAAAAAAATTTTACTGTGTATTATTACAAAAAAACCTTTTGCCCGACAAATACAAACCATGCATTGTGCCTACAGCTATTAAAGACATTGACGAATAGACACGCATTTTCCTTTGAGCATCTCAGGAAGCGTTTTCGTCACTTCCCCGTCTGTATCTGTCCGACGAGACAAAAACACACGATCCAAATGACGATATATTATTTTACCGATTGACTGATTGACGGCAACCCGATATAAAAGAAATCCAACTTCTTGTGCGCAAAACAACGCAAGTAAATATTTTAGCTTAGCATTGCCAGGATTTTAGACGACACTGCAAAGTTTTTTTATATACAGGGTGTTTCTAAACAAAATAGAAAACGTAATTAATTAATTGTTTCGACTTTTACTTGATGAAACTCCATGTTGATATTATGTTAATATAAACTACACTGTTTAAAAGTTTCACTATTTTATTTAAATATGACAATTGTTTCGATACACAGTAGCATCTTCAGATCGATTTTTAAATAAATATTTAACTTCATTATTCCTGGAAACAAATTAAGTTTTTTAAACATACACATTATCTACATGTTCATCCAATTTCTTCGCTACTATGTTTTGAGTTGGGTACCATCACACTCTTTTGTTTTTATAATGGCCGCCATAACTATTGAATTTTAATTAATCGATTCCTTGATTTTATTTCTAACCATGTAAAGTTTTAATATGGCGGCCATAGAAAAACAAGGTGGTAACGTTAGTACATTTGGCGTTTTCAATTTAAAAAATATATATTTTTTAAACATTTTTTTTAAATAGTGATATTATTAGCTTTACTTTGCAGGAAAAATTAAAATCGCGTATTTAGCCGTTGTGGAGATATATACTTAAATGTATTTTTTTAATAAATTAATGCTCAACAGTAAGCTTATTCTCTGTGTATTGCCTCTTGTGTTGAGGTTTCTTGGACATTTTTCTATTTCAATGGCTTCACGGATGGTACGTTGCTAGCCAAGACCCTTGTTTTTTTTAAAGTCAATTTCCAAATATCGCCAGTAATTGCCAACTTGTTCATTGAAGACATAGAAGTACGATCAATCGAAACAGCAACACTAAAATCAAAGTTATGGCTACGGTACGTAAAAGACACATGTATCATCTAGACCCACGGAGAAGCGGAACTGAAGAAATTGCTGGACCATCTCAACGGAATTCCCAAAAAGTTTAAGTTCTCAATGAAGACCGAGAAAGAGCACCAATTACCTTTTCAGGATGTCTTCATAATCAAGAAAAATAATGGCAAACTAGGGCACACGCCCAGTCTCACCACCACCCGTCACAACTGCAGTCAGTCATTAAGACACTTGTCACGCGATCTGAAAGGCTGGCGGATGATGACCAGAAGAAACAAGAAGACCTGAAAATCCAAACGACGCTACAGCAAAACGGATTTTCCAAAACCATCATCAAAAAGGCTCTTAGACCACGACGCCGGTTAAATACCATAGAGGACGAGAAACAAACCAACTTCGAAGGCCTTCCTTCCCTACGTGAAAGGGACAACCGAGAGAATAGGCAAAGTTCTCAAAAAACATAACATTGAGACAACATTTACCGCCCCAAAAAAGATCGGTCAAATACTTCCAAACGCCAAACCAAAAATAGAGTTGGAGGCACAAGGGGTGTACGAAATTCCTTGTAAGAATTGTGACGGAAGCTAAGTGGGACAGACCAATAGACGTATTAACTTTAGACGCGAAGAACATCGTAACGCAGCCTTAAAACAATAAAAAACATCTTCCTTAGCTGAACACGCCCGAAAAACTTCCCATGAAATTGACTTGTACATGAGATTGTACCGAAACGTCGTCAGACATACGGTTTTTTTAAGAACCAAAAACCGACAACACAGAGCAGATCCTGGAAAACCATAAATATATACATATATATATATATATATTTATATACAAGGTGTCCCTAAACTTATTGGCATAAATTTAGGAAAAGATTAAGCAAGTCAAAATAAGACGAAAATCTAATTAAATATTTTTCTTAATTAAGATACAAGATACAGGGTGAAAGGATTACTTATCATATCAGTTTTTTTAATATAACCTCTACTATGGTAGTCTTGGAAGGGTGATATTTTGGGAACAGTCACTTACTACCAAAACACATATTCACACATAATTACAATTGTTTGAGTGAACACAGTGTCGTAGAAACGGGGGTTGCTTTAAGCTTATTGTCCCATACAAACTTTGAGGTTGAGTTTTTATAACATTTGATGCAATTTTTGGATTACACAGTTCGGCTACCATTAAAAAAGTGTACCTCTCAAACTTCGATAAAATAAACCGTTTCCGAGATATTCGAGATTACAATAATTGTTATATCGCATTATTTAAAAGAATTAAAAGGTATATGATAACAAATTTTATTTTTTAATTGAAAATCTTAAAAGGGCATTCCATGAGCCTCGGGACTTTTTCCCAAGACCATCACATTAAAAAAACTTGTAGTTTTTTCAATTAAAAAATTTGTTATTATATACCTTTTAGTCCTTTAATGCGATATAACAATTATTGTAATCTCGAATATCTCGGAAACGGTTTATTTTATCGAAGTTTGTGAGATATACCTTTTTAATAGTAGCCGAACTGAGTAATCGAAAAATTGCATCAAATGGTATAAAAACCTAACCACAAAGTTTATATGGGACAATAAGCTTAAGCAAACCCTGTTTCTACGACACTGCGTTCACTCAAACAATTGTAATTATGCACTCTTAGAAAAGACCTGGTATTTGCAATGAAAATTTAGTTCCCAGAACCAATTTTATTAGTGAAAATAGGCACAACAAAAAAATATGTTGTGGGAACTAATACAAATTTGTTTTTACAGTTTGTTGTCGGAACAGCCAATATTGGTAGCTTCAACCAACAAGTTTAAGTGCATCGAAATTAGTTTTTTTTTCATACAAATAATTGATATTTAATGCAATCACATTAGTCTGTCATTTTAGCAGCGCCTAAGTTGTAACAACTGCACTTGCTATTTATCGCAACAAACATTGTATCATGCAGGAATTTATTTTTTAATTGAAATTACATGAAAAAAAGTACATTTAAAGAATTTAATAGTTGATATAATATAAATTTGTTTTGTACTGTAACTAAGTTATATTTAATATTAAATGCTTGCATTAGTAGCAACAACAAATTGGTATTATTCCACAGTACATACCTGCTTAGTAAATATAACACTTTTTGTGTAAATATTATAAAAAATAGAGAAAGAAAATTCATGCCCGTTCGTTTTATAAATATTTATTATAAATTAAAAAATAACAATATAACTGAAAACACCGAATTTTGGTTTAAACATTATAACAAAAATTAATAATTACTCTATGAAAACATTTATAAATAGTTTAACAATAAAACAAAAATGATTTTTTGGTAAATATACACAGATAGATACATTAAGATGAAAGTTGACTATACTTCTTCAGTAAACCGTGATGTTTACGTGAAGTGCAAGCCTTTGTTTAACAACTTAACAATGATTCTTAGGTACAACGTAACATACTTGCATGATAACAGGGGTAAGCATTCGATAAATTTTGTGTGTGAGTGCCTATAGTATAGGCCCTATTCCAAAAATGCGACTTGAGCTGTAACAAAACAAAACAAAAAAATTCTCGAAATTCCGACGTGATGGAGGCTTTTGGTGGGCACCATTGGATTCAGGAGGCCATTTTCAGTCGGAATGACATTTTCACATTTTTTGATTTTTTTTCGGACCCCAAAACTACAATAGTGTAATTAAAGGAGTGCAATAATAATACCTAACCTTTAAAAACTGGAACCAATTCAGGTAAACCCCAAGTTCCTAATAAATCTGCTACTTCAGTCCGCTCATCCATATTATTTGTTCGAGATGTCTATAAGTAACCAACACATAAGAATATATTCTTATACATGAATAGTTAAAAAGTATATCGCCACTGAATTTACAGGGGCAAATGACTAATTGTAATAAACTAGTTTCTTACCTAAAATATACACTACACACGAGCTGATACACAAATACAAAAGAACAAACACCACCGAAGTCTGGACGCCGTGCAACACCGTTTGTTTACAGGTTAAAAGTAAAGCACGCGCCGGGCTGGACAAATCGCGCGAAATGCACAAAGTTTGCAGTTGCATTAACCTACAGAGACAACATCCCCAACTGACACTTTGTTTCACACCGCTGGTGTTAGCTGTGTGAAAACTGACGCATAGTTTATACAACCGAACCGTTAGTTCCACGGACTAATTTCAGTCAGTTGAGAATGTTACTTAAATATTTGGTTCAACAAAAACATTTTACTGCCGAAATGATTTTTTTGAGATAATGTTGTCAATACTTCTAGCCAACACAAAGTTTCAGTTAAAATAACTTAATCGCCTTTTTGCAGTAAATAATACTCAACAACAAAACTAAATCTTTTCAGGTAATGATGCAAGCAGTTACACGTACTGATTACAAAAAACAAAAAATTTTATTTTCTGCAACAGTTTTACCCCAACGATAATAAGTTAGTTACAAATACCAGGTCTTTTCTAATAGTAGAGGATCCCAAGTAAGGTCGACCTTCACCCATCTGCTTACCAGATGAAAATTATATTTTATCAAATAAAATATGTTTCTGAACATAAACCAATAGGGTTGCCATAAAAAATATGATCAAGGCTATCTATAATAAATAAAAAAACTAAAAAAAAATAATTAATTTTTTAAATTTCACCGACTTGCTTGCCAAATGAACGAAATTCCAATGGAAAGCATACAACATACAGAATATGTAACAGCTAGGTTGCCTACCTTTTTCTGGTCCCTATTACCTGGTTGCTTTGTACAGGGTGATCCCCTATAAAGTCGCCCCCCTTTAACTTTTTTATTTTAAGTGTCCCAAAAAATTTAAAAGTTTGGTTATGTAGGTACTAAAAAATACTTTTTTTCTACGTATAAAGAAAATTGGAAAATTGATCAGTATACAGGGAAAAACAAAAAGTTTATTTTTTTTCAATGGATCACCGTATATATGAATTTATTTTTCGATTCCTTGTAAAATTCTGAGCATAATTTATATAACAAACCATATACCTAAATTCAACCGTTTCTGAAATATTCGCATTCGAAATGTCATCATTAAATGTTTTTTTAAACTGTTAGAAATCAAGAAGCCTCAGTATACAAAAATTTTTATTGAAAATAAATTACTATAGTGAAATTATGTCAATAAGTGTTATTAAATAAGTAAAAATGGCGTACTCAGACAGAGAAAGACAAACTATTTCAACTTATTATCTTAAAAATAATTTAAATATTTCAGAAACGGTTGAACTTTTTGTTTTCCCTGTATACTGATCAATTTTCCAATTTTCTTTATACGTAGAAAAAAAGTAATTTTTAGTTCCTACATAACCACACTTTTAAATTTTTTGGGACACTTAAAATAAAAAAGTTAAAGGGGGGCGACATTATAGGGGATCACCCTGTACAAAGCAACCAGGTAATAGGGACCAGAAAAAGGTAGGCAACCTAGCTGTTACATATTCTGTATGTTTTATGCTTTCCATTGGAATTTCGTTCATTTGGCAAGCAAGTCGGTGAAATTTAAAAAATTAATTATTTTTTTTTAATTTTTTATTTATTATAGCTAGCCTTGATCATATTTTTTATGGCAACCCTATTGGTTTATGTTCAGAAACATATTTTATTTGATAAAATATAATTTTCATCTGGTAAGCAGATGGGTGAAGGTCGACCTTACTTGGGATCTTAGACTATAAGAGTGTGTGTGAATATGTGTATTGGTAGTAAGTAAATGCTCGCAAAATATCACCTTTTTAAGTCTGCCATAGTAGAAGTTATATTCAAAAAACTGATATGATAAGTAACACTTTATCACCCTGTATCTTTTAAACATACCGAATTCGGAAAAATATTTATTTAGATTTTCGTCTTATTTTGACTTGCTTAATCTGCTCCTAAATTTATGCCACTAAGTTTAGGGACACCTTGTATAGCGAATTGCTGTGGACATGTTAAGCTTACTGTTGCGCATTAATTTATAAAAAAAATACATTTAAGTGAATATCTCCACAACGGCTACATAGGCGATTTTAATTTTTCGTGCAAAGTAAAGCTAATAATATCACTATTTAAAAAAAAATGTTTGGAAGATTATATATTTTTTAAGTTGAAAACGCCAAATGTACCTGTGGTGGAATCTTAAAATCACAAATTGAATGAAAGTGTAGATAAATGTGTATTTTTACATTTAAAACTTACTTTTTTCAAAATTCCCAGTTATAACGGTGTTATAACGATTTTTGTCTTTGACTGTTTTTTTTATTGTTTAAAAACTGCTGATTTTGTATCCAATTTTTAAACTATATTTTGTTAAACTTTTGTGTAATTTAACCGACCTTGTAGCTCTTCTAATAAAAAATATACCCAAGCATAGAAGGATACTTGGTACACCCTGTATATTATTTTCGAAAGTGTGTTTGTTGTTTGTTTTTTAAACAGGAACGAAGCAACGGATCGACGTAATTTTTTGCATAGAGATAGAAAGCACATGGGCCGGAGAGTAACTTTTTTTTTTAACCTTTTTGACTTAATTGCTTTTTTGATTTTTTTGCTTTTTTATCCCATTCGCCCTATAGCTGTGACCGAAGGCGGATTAGGTGGTAATTAAAAAAAAAGTGATAAAAAAGTTAAAGACAAGTTTATGAATAATCAAAATTTATAAATCGAAAACCGCTGCACATTTTTACGTGATATTTTTACGCATATTTTCTATTGTGCACACATGTGTATTTTTGAATGTTTTTAAAAATTAAAATTATTTATTATAAAAATATTTCAAAAAAATTTTTTATTTGGTCAATTTGTTATTTATCAAAACCGATGTTAAATTAAATTAATTAATTAATATTTAAAAAAAAATTGTAAAAATCTGTGTGGTGGTGTTCAAATAATAAATTACAGTCCAGACTCTAACCAAGCTGCCATCTTGTTCCCATACTTATTTAAGCAAATTGGTGCCGGTATTTTTTATAGAATTAGGAAAATTTCGTATTCTCTTTATACTACTCTCTAAAAATGAATTAGTCAAAAATGACTAATTTAATAGTTATTAGTGACTGCTTTTTCACTTGTACCATGGTTAACCATGAAATAACGTGGTATCCCAAAATTTAACAGCCAATTCCTATGTAAAATTGTCCCCTGAATCCGAAAATATCGTCAAAAGTTAAAGGAACAGTTTTTGAGATATACCTAGTCAATTTTCCATTTAATATGGAATTGACTATATCTCAAAAACTGCTCTACTTTCATAGTCATTTTTGACTAATTTATTTTTAGAGAGTACCTAAAGGATTTTAACTAATAAATTAAATAATTAAAAAAATACTTCATTCATTCATATATACTCGTATATCATAAATCTTACCAAAAAAACATTTTAATAAATCTTACATTAAAAAAATAATAGTAGGTATATTGTGCGACTGCACGAGATTCCTCGAGCGTGGAGTTTTCCGCAAGGAATTTAACGCCAATTTTATTTGATATTTTATCTGACACCTGACAAGTTTCAAGAGGTTTTAACCTCACTTTTTTCAATTTTAACTTAAAGCATTTCCAGGGCCACGAAATTACATATTCCTTGCGGGTGTTGAATAAAATAGTATAATCTAATAAATCTTTAAATATGATCTTGCGGAAAAATCGAATAACACATCTAGGATTTTTATACTATTTTAGTATGTAAACCACAGACCACCAAAACAAATGGACGGCGCATTGCCATTCAATAACAATGCTTTGTTTGCGGTCAACAAACGGTCACAGTCTAAGCGTCAAATTGGAGATAGAATTTTATGTTTTCTTCCAGTGACGTCAACAAACGGTCACAGTCTAAGCGTTAAATTGGCTATAGAATTTTATGTTTTCTTCCAGTGACGTATTGCGTACTCCAAAAATAATAAGTAGGTAGGTACTTACAAACGATATTTCCATGTATTGTTATTTTTAGTAAAAAATAATGTATTTAAACTCCATAATTAACTAAACACGATAGAAATACAC
The DNA here is from genome assembly GCA_921294245.1 of Brassicogethes aeneus. Lineage (NCBI taxonomy): Eukaryota > Metazoa > Arthropoda > Insecta > Coleoptera > Nitidulidae > Brassicogethes > Brassicogethes aeneus. Next base: position 13,830,291 of record OV121133.1, read on the forward strand.
AAACGAAAACACAAAACAACAAGCTGTCAACCTTTTTCTATGCTGTCAAATATGACGAATTTACCAACGTTAATATTTAATTTTAATAATTATTAAATGATTTACTTTCTTTAAATAGAGAAAAATATCTAAAGAAAATGATGAACAAATCCTTTTTACAATTTTTTTATTATTCAAACGAATTGCTGGTAATTTTTAATGTTCATTATGTTATGCTGAACGTCCAAAAAGGCGTGTAATCTATACTTCTGACAACGTTGGAAGCCGTCAGGGGCGTGCTGGGCCGCCGGGACACCGGGAGAAATCCCGGTGGGCCGGTGGTCCGGAGGGCTATGTGGGCCGGTGTGCCGGAGGGCTATGTAGGCAGCATGCCGCAGCACGTGGTCAATTAAAAACTTTTTTAGTTGAGTTATATATAAATATCATAATTATTTTACACATACCATGCATGCCAGCTGCCAGCTTTGTTTCTTTTTTCGAGATTGTATATTGTATATAAGTTTCCTGAGCGATGATAATTTGTATTAGTTTTTATTTTAAGTGCAATGCTATATGTTTTAGCATTGTGTAAAATATAGTCTGGTTGTGTTTGTTGTCTGTTTTTTTTTCAAGAATTTAATTTATACTTTATGTTATTAATTATTTATATATTAATAAATGTTTGAAATTTTTTAACTTGGTTTTGTTCACCCCCCATTTTTTGTGTGTAGTTGGCCGATTTTTCTGAATTTCCCGGGCCGGTCTGATATAGCCAGCACGCCCCTGGAAGCCGTGTTTCTTTCGACGGTGTTTAGAATATGAAACTATGCTTTACTCGCTTTTTAAACGTAAACAAATCTGTCCATTTGTTTTGGTGGTCTGTGATGTAAACACTCATTTGATAACCAAATCTTAAACTTTGGCTTCCAGATCCTATTTAAATTTGACTTGAACAAAAAAACCTTATTTTTTTGTTATAAAATTTAAATCCAAATAGGCTCCTTTTTTATTTTTGACCTTTGACCATTGACCCTTGACCTTTGACTTACCCTTTATCCTAGCTAATGTAAAGTACTAATTTTACGCGAACGAAGTAATATTATAATCATAGCAACTATCTAAATTTAAAATGTTTAATTGATAAAAATTACACATAAAACTTTTTAAAAGAAAAAATGTTTAGTCAAGGTTTCAAAAACTTGACACCATAAATATTAACCCCAACGAAATCCAAGGCTTTACTTATCAAATCGTAATAATCGCATTAAACCTTATTTTCGCAGCAAATCAAACATACTTCTCGATGATCCTTTGAGAATCCCTCGCCAAGCTAATATGAAATTCATAACATCATTTTTTTATACCCGCACCTTTTCGAGAGCTACATCTTAAGGAGAAGGAATTTTCAATAAAAAGGTTCTAAGGTGTGATCAAAGCAATATTATATCAAAGCGATATTACCTTTTGATTAGCGCCATAAAGGAATAATCCAATGAAGAAGGGAGACCGACCCCTCCAGCCAGTATCATTTGCATTATGAAAATGCCCAGACCTATTTGCTACATATGTCGTACATAATGTGATGTATTTTACACCCAAACCAATGAACCAACATTTGTACTTATATCAGAGTAAAATCTTAAAATTATGTCACGACCTAGGTATACATATATGTTCCATGAATTTATAAATTTATCTTTACAGTCAATTATTATTATATTTTTCCTCTAGGTATTTTTGTTTTAAAACAAGGTAAAAGGAGTTATTTAGGATTTTTAGAAATTTAGATTCTCAATTTAATCTATTCTTTATGGCCAAGACCCTAAACATAAACTTAATAATTATGTAATTGGGTTGTTTTCAAAAAACACCCGCCTTCCGCTGTCCGTAAGTTTGAATTCCAATAACTTTGTTAAAAATTATTGGATCTTATTGATTTAAAAACTAAGTGAAAGCCTAAAAAGCCCTTAGTAAACTCTTTCAAAATGTTTAGTTATTTCAGAATATTTTTTTTTTAATTTTGAAACTTGTGAAACACACATTTTCACATGTCCCATAAGCGTTTTATAAAACTTACATACATGTTTTTTTTTTTAAATATTGAATAACCAGAACTTTGTGTTGCTTTATAGCAATCCATAACATCCTTAGTAATACAGTAAACAATTTATATATAAATTAATTAATTTTAATATACTTTTTTTAAATTTGACTCATGTCCCAGACATTTTTTCCGCTGCGTTACGTCCGTTGCGTTACCGATAGAATATTTAAAAAACATATATATGGCAACTTTTTTGGCACTTAAGTGATCAACAAATGATGAAATAGTACCACCCCCATATAGTTTCTTTTTTACGTTATCTAATTAAGTCCTTTGTGTACCCCAGTCCGTTGTGATACCAATGTCTATTTTGTTACTTTTTAGAGTTTTTGTTAAAAAAAAATACTTAAAATGATTTTTATACCCTATCACTTGGCAATACGTGTTTATAAATTAGAGTTTAACTCACTAATACAGTGACTAAAAGAAAATATTAATGGTATTGTTGTTTTATCAAAGAATCGGAATGGTTTCTTTTAAAAAGTAACTTAACGAACATAAATATTTAAAAAAGCAAACAATTTTTAATAAAAAATAAAATAAAAAAATGGAGTCAAAAGTTTGTGAACTAAGTACATTTTATTTCAAATTATTTTTATAACTACTTTTTTTATTGAATTAAATTTTGGATTTCAAATTGGTAATACAGTGGAGATATACATATTAAGCTAGCTAAACACAATTTTCTGAAAAAAACGTAAAAAAAGTGCACTGCCTGTGTTAAATGTAAGTAAAAAAAACTTTAACATTTATAAAAATCCAACCAAAAGTCAATTTAAGCAAAAAAAAATTTTGATCTTCATTTCCCTGAAAGCGGGTGTTTCTTGAAAATTACCCAATTATTTTAATACGCTCATGTAGAGGGATGTTTAAAATATTTAAAACGCTTATAAAATCGCCTTCGGCAGTCCTATTTTAGCCCGTTTTTCAATCTGTTGGTACAGTTCTTGTGTTGTTTCTGATTGTACAACAAAAGTGCTAATTTTTCGTTAACGCCGTGTGAAATTTTAACATTTCAAAATAGAAAATGTATATGAAGGTTTATACAATAATTTGATGAAATAACATTTTCGAAAAACGCTTATTGAACTGGCTATTCTTGGGTTCCTAAAAAGTCGAATACACAAACTTGCCCAAAAATTAATAAAACCACAATGAACATAATATTTTATTATAGTATAACTAAAAGACAGTAACAATTCTTTTTGCAAATGATTTATTCATCTTTGTACTACAGAAAAGAGTTTTAATTCAAAAAATAATGATTGTTTGATTTTTTTTTATCACATTTAAAAATAATAAATAACTTTATTCAAAAGAAAAAAGCAAATTTATTAAAATATATATTAAAAACAAAGAACTTGACTTTTATTTTTAAATTTCATTTAGTACTCTTTTTAAATAAAATAAAAAAACAATTTACTTCTTTTAAAAATTTGTAATGTTTAAATAATAATACTAATAATGTTTATTTATTCTCAGGATCGTAATGGATTTTGAACAAGTCAATATAAATACATTCATATTACAAAATATATGGTAAAATACAAAAAAATAAAAATAAATATAGCCTATACTAACAATAATAACAATATATCTAAAAACATATAAGGCAAACACTGTAAAAACATTTGTCAACAAGAAATTCTTTTAATACCTTTTTAAATTTCGTATATTCTTACAATTTCTTATATCTAGTGCGTTATAAATTTTAAGACCAAGTAGGGATAGAGCGTGAGACGTGACATTACACCTACCAAAAGGTATTTGATAATGATTTTTATTTCTAAGATTATGTTCATGTATGGAAGACTTTTACCTAAATCTATTCCTATACACATACATACCTCAAAAATAAAAAGAGAGGGCAAAGTTAATAAATTATATTGTTTAAAAATATTTCTGCATGAATAGGTTGATTTGACACCAATTAGGCATCTTACATTAATTTTTGTGTTATAAATACACTTTGTGAGTTCGTAGACCTTCCCCAAAAGCATATGCCATATCGCAACCTCGAGTCTACTTGCGCGTAAAACAGATTAACTAATTGATGCTGATTTAATATGCCCCTTAATGATCTAAACATGTGTGATATTGAATGTAACTTAGAGACCAAATAATGGCAGTGTTTTTTTCAGATTAGACATTCGTCAATTGTCAATTGTAAAAATATCAATATTTAGATTAACCTTATTGATAATTTTCTGTCTATTGTGAAATCTGACATAATTTGTTTTTTTAGTATTAAAATATAATAAATTCTTACCATACCAGTCATTAAGCTTCTCGAGCTGATATTTTTAATAATGTGAAAGAAGCATTATTTGTAATTTCTTCCACATCATTAATTTAAATTAGGAATAAGAGAGGACCCAATATAGAGCCTTGTGGTACGCCCATGTTAATATTTAATTACACCTATTAATTTAAAAGAAACATGGTCCGCCATTTTAAATTTGACTTTTGATATCAAATTCGTGATCAGCGACCCCAAAAACCCAATAATGAACATTTTCAATAAAATAATTATTTTTTAAAAAAGACCACCATTTTTGGTTCGGCATTTTGAATTTATTTATTTTGATATCAAATTCGTGATAAACAACCCAAAAACCTGAAAATTAACATATTGCGAGGGATAAACTAATTATTTTTCAAAAAAGTCTGCAATTTTTGGACCCTCATTTTAAATTTGATGATATTAATATCAAATTCGTGATCAGCGACCCCAAAAATTAACATTTTTCCGAGCGATAAACTAATTATTTTTCAAAAGAGTACGCCAGTTTTGGTCCGCCATTTTGAATTTAATAATTTTACTATCAAATTCGTAATCGCTTTTCGAGTTTTGGACGAAGAATAAGTCGATTCGGACCAGTGTGTGACGTTTAAATATTATATATTATTAAAGATAAAATAATCTGTAATTTGTGCTTAATCGAATTGTTCTATTTTTTAATTGTTTTCCTTACAACGGTTATTATAATATTATGCAAGAAGAATAAAAAGTAACCCTGCTTTTACCCCGCGAAAAAAGAAAAGCGTGCTGCTTAGTGGTAAACTTAAGTTTAACTGTTTAAAGTTTGAGCTAGGGCTTTGTGGTGACAAAATAAAACTAAAACTAACCAGCTTACTAAACAACCAAGAAACCTATTATTTTGGAAATTTGTATTATTATAAATAAATTAATATTCTTAAGGCCCCCACAGACTTCGTTCTTTTTCATCCGTTTATTTCGCCACGATTGGGACTCGTTTTTCGGAAATAATTTGTATTACAAATAAATATTTTTTTTTGCTTAAGTAAGTCCTATTACGAATATTTCACTATAATTTTTTTATCCTTAATCATTTTGAAAAAAATAAATGTTTAATTTTTAGATCGTTAACTTTTTCGTTTTGCGAAAATAAATCAAATCTTTTTATTACAAATAAATATTCTTTTTTCTCCCCAATTGTCTTAAGTAAGCCCTATTACATATGTATATTATGTTTAACTATAATTTTTTTTTAATTAAAAAGATGAAAAAAAATGCTTTAATTAATTAAAATATCCACAGTACAAAACTTATAATTATAATAATTATTAATAGATTTAAAGTAAATATATAAATTGATTTACAATTTTAAATCCTATTAGAATGTTTTTCCAACAAAATAAAGAAAGGATTTGTACGGGATTAAAAAATACCTTAATAAACTCCCTAGAAAATGTTTACTTAACTTCAGGATTGAAAAATGTAAGGATTTTATATAATCCCGTACAAATCATTACTTGATTTTCTTAAAAAAACAAAATTTGTTTAATTTAAATTTAATCTATTAATAATTCCTTAACTTTTCGTCAAGTTTGTATTTTACTAAATTTATTTTTCTCCCAACTAATGTATCAGGACATGTCCCTTTTTTTTTTAATTCTTACTTTGTGATTCTTGCACTTTCTCTGAAATCGGGGTTAACACCTAATGGACCTGGTTGTGAAAAATCTTCATTAAATCCAATTATTATTTCGTTTTTTCACCATTCTTTTTTCTTAGATTAAATCTAAGTTTAAATTTTAAACTTAAGACCCTTGAGACGTCAACCACTTCGTTTTTAATTTTATCCTCAATAAGTTTAAATTGTTTTATCTAAATTCGAAAACGTTTCTGTTACATTTTCATAAAAAAGACGTCTTTGTTACCATCTAAATATGGCTCTGTTAGAGATTCAAAGAAACGCAAAAGGTACACATTTTGCACAATCTTAAAATGTAATTTGCTTTTAATGTATTTATATATAAAATATCTCATTTTAGCTGAAAATAATATTACCTGATTTAAAATAAAGTAATACTAAAATAGAGTATTGCTCCAAAACAAAATGGTTAGGTACCTTATTTATTAATTAAAAAATCCCACTTAATATTTAAAATATAAAACATATTGGCTTTAAAAAAAATTTTAATACCTAATCCTATATTAATAACTAGATGTCTATATGAATATATACGAGGTGTGTTCAGAAAATAACAGGAATTGTTAAATTTCGCGGGTTTAGAGGGTCCGGTTGTCATAAAATTTTCTTTATTATGTTGGTATACATGCTATGATAAAATCTTTAGCTGTTTTCATTGTTTACTTTGTCTGTGACAGCCGCTAAGGTTAGACGTGTTTTATGAGCTCGGCGATTTTTCGTTCGTTAAAAGAAATGGATCAAAGAATTTGTATCCAATTTTGCTTCAAAAATGAAATAAATTCTGTGAAATGTTAACAAAGGCCTATAGTGAGTCTGCTATAAGTAAAACAAGAGTTTACCTGGTATAAGAGTTTCCAAGATGGCCGTGGAGACGTTGAAGAAGACGAACGCCCCGAACGCACAAGCACATTAACAACCGATAAAAACATGAAAAAAGTGGAAGAAATGGTTATAAACCATCAGAGAAGTCGCTGATGATGTTGGTATATCGATTGGCTCATCCCATGAAATTTTTTCGAATGTTTTGGGTATGAAACGCGTGGCAGCAAAATTTGTTCTAAAATTGTTAAATTTTGAACAAAATTTTTGGCCAAAAACAATACTGTAATGATGCCCCAGCCTCCATATTCGCCAGACATGCCTTTGTCTGATTTTTTCCTATTCCCAAAAATAAAGAGAACCTTAAAGGACCGACGTTTTGCTAGCATATATTATAAGTTTTATTTTAGATTTAATTTATTATTAAAATGGTCATTTTTTAATCTAAATTTAAGTTTAAGTGTCCAAGCATTTTTCGAGTAACGAATTTTTTCCATAAATGAGAACAACACTGCACAACGAAACTTCGCTCAATAACTAGCAATGGTTAGATCTAGCTTAAGTCGGTTGGGACTCTATATTTATAAATACTAATTGTTAGCTTTATATTCATAAATGCAAAATGTCTTAATAAGTAAAAGTGTCGGAAAAGTTTTTGAATAGAGAATCCGAAAAATATTCGACTACAAAAGAATGCCGGAAACTTTTTATATTATAGTTTCTAACTACCAAAACTTTTTATGCATTTTTATAAAGGGTGTAAAAATACGAATGGATAAAACGACGCTTTTAAATTTTACGACGACTGGATATTTTGTCGTAAAACCTGTAAACTTCCTTGTTGTCTTAATGAAATTCAAAAGGGATAATTTATAAGCCACTTGAATACAAAAGTGGTTGCTATCCAGGGAATACATCTATCTTATAGAGAATGTTTAGTTTGTTTCTAAGGAAAAAGGCCTTTACCGAAAGTTGCGTAAACAGGTGTTCTTGCCTATAATGAACATAAATGTTTTTTGAGGAAATTTTATTATCCGAAGAGTTAGCTATTTTGAACTGCGCTTATTTGTTCTTCATATTTTGCATATGTTTACAATCAAGTGAAATTGAGCGATTTCATAGCTCGACAAAAAAATTGATAAATTTTATTTATATTCAAAAACTCTTATTCCGACCTTCTTTTTAAAGAGGTATAACAAAAATTAATTGGCAGAACTGCCGCAAGAAAATTTCGCGAATAAGAAAGTCTAATTATGTATTCTTGCAGATCAGGGAAGCTAACAAGTTTTCAAAAGGTGAACCTCGAAAGTATTAAAAGTCTTTTGTCTTTAAGTACACTGTTAAAACTAGTAAGCCGGTTATTACAACGCAAAAAGGTAATGCGTTACAATTAAAATTACATTTTTCATAATAGACATAATTTCACGGTGTTTAAAAGTAATTAAAACTTGAAAGAGGCAGGAAAGTCCATAAAATTAAATGTGTTTTAGAAGTTAAGTACAAACTTATTATCTTTTTACTCAAGCTTAATTATACATTTATAAATGTTTCCATTGACAATAATTTACTTATTAGGAATATTAAGCTGCTTAAAATAATAAATCCTATACGATAAAATAAAAAAAAATATTAGCATTGTTGCGATGCTAATTTTAATATTTCAGTTCGCAAAATTCATAAAACTGTTAACGCTACAGAAATGCGGGCCACATTTAAAGTAGGTTTTATAATGTATCATGTGGGATTTAGCGTTATTCTCTAGGTACGGTTTTGTTTTAAATTTTAAACTTATTTTATGGAATCAATTTAAATTTTCCACCAATTTAGTTTTATTTAACGCTGGTGTTTCAATAAAAAATGCATATAATTTTTTGCTATAGTTATAACACTAATAGGATGAAATACATTTAATAATAAAAACCTATTACATTAAAATTTTGGTTTGGTTTTCTGTTTTTCTTTTATCTAATATTTTTAAGGCTTGAAAAAACGTTTATATATATAATTAAAAAATAGTTAAAATTGTTTTTCTACTCCCACCTTTAAAACGCACATGTTTCCATGACACTAAGTGACCTTTTAAATACACATTGACAAGTTGTGGCTTTATGGCGCTTTAGTCACGGGCTGAAATTAGCAACAGGTTTGTAGTCACGGGCTGAAGTTAGTTTTAAGTTAATTGACAGTTGTCAAATGTCATACAATCGTTAAAATAAAGTGCCTTTCTTGTAAAATATTACTAAATGTGAAAATTATTTTATTATCTCAATACAAAAATCCAAAAGTATTAAAAAGTTTCTCAACGCCAATATTTGAAAAGTTTATATGAACATTGTACTGACCTTTTAATTTCGCCGGCAGTAAACTATAACTTAAATTCGAGCACCGACAACACTGTAAAGTGCTCATAAAACATTTTCTTTACTTTTACTGTGAAAAACTGTCAATTTTTAAGAAATACATTTCGAATTATAACCTTTATAATCTGTGTTTATAAAATATAAAAATTTGACATTTGACGGTGACACACAGATTCCACTATTGTTTCATAGATGGCGCTCTATACAAATTTTTGATTTAAATCATTTCAAGATAATAATAAGTATTTGTCGTAGAAAAAGTATAATATACACCTCGTTTATAAACTTTTCTATATACTCATTAATTTAAGCACTCGCTCGCAAGCTCGCTCGTGCCTAAATTAAATTCGTGTATAAAATGGCGTTTATCAAACCTGATACATAATATACTATTTTCTACTCCCACCTTTAAAAAGTACATGTTTCCATGATACCAAGTGATCTTTTAAATGCACATTGAGAAGCAAGGCTCTATGGCGCTTTAGTCACCGGCTGAAGGTAGCTTTAAGTTAGTTGACAGTTCTCAAATGTCATACAATCGTTAAAATAAAGTGCCCCTCCTGTGAAATAATACTAAATGTAAAAATTATTGTATTATCTTAATACAAAAAGTATTAATTAGCTTCTCAACGCCATTATTTAAAAAAAAATTATATAAGACTGTGGCCGGCAATAAACTAGATTGTACGGATAAGGCATTACAAATTTCGGGTGGAGACTTCACCGTGGAGTGCCCATTAAACATTATTAGTCCATTTTTATGGGATAAATTTCGATTTACACAGAAAAATTTGACATTTTCCGCCGGTAATACAGATTCCCATTCTTACGGTTACTCTATATTTGTATAGATGTCGCTCTATAGAAATCTTTAATTTAAATGATTTTTAGATAATAATAAGTATTTGTCGTAGGAAAAATATAGTATGCAACTCGTTTATAAACTCTTTTAATTAGGCACTCGCTTGCAAGCTCGCTGGTGCCTAATTTAAATTCGTGGCGTTTATCAAACTTGAAACCTAATATACCATTAAGCTGGAAGGATAGAGAAAAGTTTATTTATTATGAACGTTTTAATAACTATTTTCAAAAACAAAACAAAAAACAATTACAAAAGATGTTTGCTGACTTGGAAACTGCAACTAGAATATTGCATTTTTCCTGATAAAAAAGAGAGATTATCTGACTGGGAAACTTTGCTAACTGAAGGTAATTGTGCCAAAACGTGGTTTGTGTGCATCAGCTAAACGTTCCTTTTAAACGTATTTTCAACTGCACGATCGATTTAAATCGTTTTATCGTCCAGATTTAAGTTTAAGTTCCATTAAAGTTGGTTTATTAATATACACTGCCCGTAAAAATTAACGCATAATAAGTAAAAAAATTCTAACTATAAAACGCCTTTACCAATCTTTATAAAATTTTTGATAAAAATAAGAGTTTTTCGAGAAAATATCCTTAAAGCCCTTTTATTTAATAATAAAAAAAGGCTAAAAAAAAACTTTTATAAAAATGACTTTATCTTCGTTATAGTTCGTTTCATTTGTACAAAATTTTCAGGGTATACTAACAAAAATACGGTCTTTAACAGAATATTTTTTTTTTATTAAAAAAAAATTCCCTAAAAGTTATTTTTCAAACGTTTTTTATTATTAAATAAAAGGGCTTTAAAAATATTTTCTCGAAAAACCCTCGAACACGTAAACTGAGATAAGTATAAGGATTAGTTAAGGCGTTTTAGAGTTAGAATTTTTTGTAAAGCGTTTAATAATTTTAATATTATCCTATTCACATTCTTTGATATGTTATAAAATCTTTAAAAAAATTACGAAAACCGTAAATGAGTTGCTATAAAAACCCAATTTAATTTGTGGCTTAATTATTTATTTTTGAAGTTTTTAATTTGCTCAGAAATAAATAGGATTTAGTGTTGTAAACAAAAATATTGTAAGTATACCATACTTTGTCTAATTATTCAGTAGAAAGTAAAAAAATACATTTTAATGGTTACACTATTTTATTAATTTGTGACCTTAATACTACTTATAAACATGGCTTTTTTATTGTTATTTTATTCATAGATAAATAAGCTTTGCAGTTTTTGGACCAAAATATTTTTTTTATATAAATTTTTTTACAGGACGCAAAAACACAATGTGTTTATGCTATGGCAAAACTTTACTTTGGCTTTCGGGCTTTTTAGTCAGGGGCTGAAGTTAGTAGCAGTTGGTAAATGTCATATAGTAAATTTAAAAGGAAACGACGTACACGTCTTCAATCAGCTGATCGAGCAATGTGATGCTAAAATCATTGCATCAAGTGAAAGTGGTAGTGCAACTACAGGGCGATAGAAGGGGTTTACATACATAATACCATAGGGTCCCTAGATTTGGGATCTTATAATACCAAAATGTAAAAAGTCAGAGTTTTTATAACCTATATGATGCACCGCCAAAAGTATGTTTTAGCTATTTTTAAAGACATTTTCATTTGGTTAAAATACATTTAAATATTCAATTACCGACTTCATTTTATACATTTAGTATTGGTACCAGTGCGCAAAATTATGACGTCATCGAGGCTGTGTACGTCGATTCCTTTTAAATTTACTTTACAAAGAACACACTAATGATGTACAATTTTATTTATTGTTGAAAATTATTTAGTTTTTATGCAACTCGTTGATAAATTCTTTCAGACACTCAATCGTCGTTTGTACCTAATTAAAACTTGTGACTTAAATTCAGTTTATTAAAATTGATATAAACTCGATAAAAAATATTCTTTTCACCCTATTTCATTCATATTTTCCTCGCCTATGCCTTCGGAGAAAGCATCTGTCATTGACAGACTGTCATTCAATTAGGTTAAAGTTTTTTAGTTTTTATTAAAAGATAATATAGGTAGTATATGTTATTCGGAAAAGAGGTTTTTTTGTTTTGCTTAATTACTTTGAGCTTAGCACACACTTTTATGAAATTTTCCTTCAATACAGTAAGTGACTCAAAATTACTCTTACAAGCATTCCCGCCAACACACGGAATTTTTATTAACGCAAGCGCGCTAAAGCGCATTTAGTACCTTGACGGCGCTTTAAGTCCTTTTAGTATTGTATATTTGTTATATGATTGTATACAAATATCTCTGCATATTGTTGTGAATGTTGTGTCGTACATTAACAGTAGTTATTTATATAATAAAACTTGTTTATTATACACAAAAAACAAAATTTAGAATTAGTGCAATTTTTAACATATAGGTAAATAAACACTTTAAAATTAAATTTATATTGAAAATCTCATTGGAATTAAAATTTCACAAATAGTTCTAACCTAAAAAAAAATTAGGTTCAATGGATCTAAGACAAAATATATTTTTGATTGGAAAAACAATAAGTTCAATTACTGGCAAAAAATTACCAACAAATAAAGAAGTTCTGCAACTACTGTACCATCACTCAAGAAATCGCAATAAATCTATTGATGACAGCTTCAATCGTTATACGTGAAGTGACAGGAATTTGTAGTGAAGCAGTAATTCCAACTCAAATTAATTCGCGTTGCATAACAAATGCAATAATTCATTATTTGTTTCAGCAATATTTATATGAAAAATCCGTCGAGTTCTTTGATCAATTAAAAATTGTTTTGTCTCCTCGTCAATCATTTTAAAAACGTCACCGTGAGCAATGTCAAATAATTGTTCGAGTTTATTTGACAAATCTTGCTCTTTTGTTTTATTTTTTTGGTTAAGATGTTTTTGTACATTTCTGTATTCTGCGTAGAGACTTTTTAATTTTGTTATGCAACGTGAATTAATTTGAGTTTGAATTACTGCTTCACTCCAAATTCCTGTCACTTCACGATTGAACAGCTGTCATCAATAGATTTATTGCGATTTCTTGAGTGATTGTACAGTAGTTGCAGAACTTCTTTATTTGTTGGTAACTTTTTGCCAGTAATTGAACTTATTGTTTTTCCAATCAAAAATATATTTTGTCTTAGATCCATTGAACCTAAATTTTTATAGGTTAGAACTATTTGTGAAATTGTAATTCCAATGAGATTTTTAATATAAATTTAATTTTAAAGTTTTTATTTACCTATATGTTAAAAATTGCACTAATTCTAAATTTTGTTTTTTTTGTGTATAATAAACAAGTTTTATTATATAAATAACTACTGTTAATGTACGAGACAACATTCACAACAATATGCAGAGAAATTTGTATACAATCATATAACAAATATACAATACTAAAAGGACTTAAAGCGCCGTCAAGGTACTAAATGCGCTTTAGCGCGCTTGCGTCAATAAAAATTCCGTGTGATGGCGCATAGATCTATGTGTTGGCGGGAATGCTTGTAAGAGTAATTTTGAGTCACTTATTGTAATGAAGGAAAATTTCATAAAAGTATACAAAACTTGAAATTCAATTAAAATTAGTTGACTGTGTGTTATAAATAAAGTCTCAAAAATGATTAAAACTAGAACCAGCTACCTGTTATGCAGTCTATTATTTTCCAGGTTTAAAAATTGTATACCCTAATACCACCAGAATTATCTATTTTCAGGAATATACTAATAACTTTCATCGAAATAATAATAACTTTGCCGTAAAAGTAAAAAAAATCAGAAAATGTACACAGCGTTTAACTTTCACCTCGAATAACTTTTTAACGAGTGATTTAATCGAAAAATTATTAGATACCTTTTTTGTAGAGCGTTCAATTTACTATAAGAATATATATGTCTCATTGCTGTTAGTCATCTTGCCTGGGAAAAAACGAATTAATTGAAAAAAGTGTCAAAATCCCATGTAATTTGAATGGGAAATGTATCGTCTTTGGGGCAAGGTTTATTATGAATATTAAGAGTTTATTTTGGTCTGAAATTTTTTTTTAGACGATAGACTAAAAATTTAGGGGGCGTCCTAATATATATATATACTAGGGTGTGCCAAAAAAACTCGATATATTTTTTTTCTTGCTCTTCACCCAAAATATCGTAGAATATGTCCAAACAAATATTCTGTTAAAAGCGGAGCTCATAATTTCAATTTTAAGAGGTCCCTCATCGAATCTGAAGTTTTGCCGCCTAAATAACACAGAAAACTGACTTTTTTACCTTATTTATTCTTGCAACCTAGGAAGAATTTTTTTTTCATAAAATCCATGACTAATTCTTACAAAGCATTAAATTTGGACAAAAAAATCTTATTAAGCCGAATTTCTATTTTCATTATTTGATTTTTTCCAGAGCTTTAAATTTAAAGTTAATAATACAAAAATGATGACTTTATACGCCTGTAACTTTTAGAATATTGACGATACAAAAAATTCGCCTAAAATTTTTTTGTAGTCCATCAGACAAGCTAAAAAATTGCCATTTAACTTTTTCGTCTAACTTCAATAGTTTAGCTGAAAAAGGCAAAAAACGTAAAATTTTAAATTTAAAGCTCTGTAAAAAATCAAATAATGAAAATAAAAATTCGGCTTAATAAGATTTTTTCGTCCAAATTTAATGCTTTGTAAGATTTGGTCATGGATTTTATGAAAAAAAAAATTCTTCCTAGGTTGCAAGAATAAATAAGGTAAAAAAGACAGTTTTCTGTGCTATTTAAGCGGCAAAACTTCAGATTCGATGAGGGACCTCTTAAAATTGAAATTATGAGCTCTGCTTTTAACAGAATATTTGTTTGGAAATATTCTACGATATTTTGGGTGGAGAGCAAGAAAAAAAAATATCGAGTTTTTTTGGCACACCCTAATATACGTACGTATATATATGCTTCATATATGCTTCATATATGAACTTTCTCTGTCTAGTCAATAATATATTATACTATAATATTTTAATAAATCATAACAAATACACAAATTTATTTGCATTAAAAAACAAACGTTGTATTTTACATCGATTTATAACGATATAAATTAAAATAAAATAAATGAGATAAAGATTTAACATTTTATGACTTTTTATGAGTAAACAAATATATTAACAAATTAATAAATTTTAATGAAAACAATAATTTTATTTTTTAATAAAATGTTTACGGCTAAGTACCTAATTTATGATTTTTAAACACCAATAAAAATTAACTTACCTATAGGGTAAAAACTGTGTGCTTTGCATAATGGAACAACCATTAAATTTAAGATGAACAACCCTAAAACAAAAAATATATATAAAATATGTTTTACCAATAATACATATGTACATCAAATTCTAATATGTATAATAATGATGTTTCCCTATTCTTAATAAAAAATACTTAATTGGGAGAAAATCGGGGCGATCAATGTTTCTTTATTTTATTTATTAATCCTTTTTCATTAAGAACACGTAAAAAAGTGAGTTATATATGTGGTGGAAATTTTATTCACGAGCGTAGCGAAGATAATTTCACTTAATAGAAACTACACTTTCTGTCAAATAATTATCTTCCATTCCATTCCGCGCATTTAATTGATGATGGTAACTCAAAACATAGTAGCCAAGAAATTGGAAGAAAATGTAGATTAATGTATATAATTACTATATAAAAATGAATTAGTCAAAAATTACTAGTTTTCAAAGTGAAAGTAACTACTAACTAACTGTATCCCAGACATTTAACAGATAATTATTATATAAAATTGTAAAAATTATAAAAGTAGAGTAGTTTTGAAGATATAATCAATTTCATATTCTATGCAAAATTGACTATATCTCAAAAACTGTTGAAAAATACTTCATTCTACATTAAAAAGTGATATTAGAACGGTCATATTCCGTAATAGGAGTAGAAAAAACACCTTATGATTATATAAATATTAAATTAATTATAATTATAAGCCTAATAATTAAATTTCCCATCAAACAATGCATAATAATGAATAATAAATAAGATACCCATTATAATTGTAAAAATATAAACCCCATTATTGAGGGTTTATCAATAACTTATCGGCCATTCCACGCGTAACGGATGAGACAGTTGCAAGTTTTTATATACAAAATAACATTGTTCTATTATATTACTAATGTCAAATTTTTATAAATAGTTTTAAACAAAAGCTGTTTAACAAGGTTTTTATTTGGCAAAATTAGGTATCGTGGTTGACTGTTTAATTCCTTAAAAATGATTTTTTTTATTCAAAAACCCTAATAGTACTGTTTTTGAATTAAAAAAAATAATTTTGAAGGAATTAGACAGACAACCACAATACCTAATTTTGCCAAATAAAAACCTTGTTAAACAAATTTTGTTTAAAACCATTTATAAAAATTCGACATTAGTAATATAATAGAACAATATTATTTTGTAAATAAAAACTTGGAACTGTCCCATCCGATTAAAGGCCAATATATAAAGAAGAAGAAGAACTGCAGTTCCCATTGCGTGGAATGGCCGTTTTACAACTGGTGAGTCAACATTTTACTTTATTCAGTTTCATCCAGCTTATTAAGAGGTTTAACTCTGAAACCTTCGAAAAGTATTTTGGATAAGTTTCTTCCAGGTCCATTCAAAGTCCCCCAGCAAAGTTACTCGGCGATTCATCATGTGTATTAGCCGTGCATTTACCGAATTTAGTCATTTGTAGTTGTTCGCTCTTCTGCTTGTAAACTAATTCGTTGAAAGTTACGTGTGGTTGCTGTACAAACTGGAAAATTGTATGCATATTTTGCATCTGTGCGTGCACACGTATGTAAATAGATTTTAGGAAATTATTATTATTATTCTGAAATTGGAGAAGTAAACACGTAAATTAAGGGTAAAGTGGACAGCTGTTTACAATTTGAAAGCGGCTTTGACATCTTTAATGCAAATACACAGTAAAAAATTTTGCCCGTGTAATTTTTTTAGTGTAGGGGTAAAAATATTAGAGTTGATTTGTAAGTGTAAAAGTTACACTACAAAATACACTGCTTATTAACTTTATTAAACACATTTAAAGAATATGAACATTATTCATTGGTACATTTACACTATTTTTTTATTAAAATAAATCAAAAGGGTAGAAAAACTTAATGCGAGTTTTTTCTTTACACTACTAGTGCACATTGTATCACAATTAAACTTAAATTACACCAATAGTGGCAAAATAGACTGAAAAAACTGATGAAATGCGTTTTAAAATGTTTGGTTGGTACCTATCTACCTACGCAGTGCCTATCCGGAGATACCGCGTTGTGGAAGTGTGACATTTTTGTTCAGTTAGATTTTAATTAAGGGGACATTCTTATTTTTTGGTAAGTATTATACTTCCTTTTTCTTTGAGCCTTAATACTCAATAAATACCAATATGTTAAAAGGATGTCCATACTCGACCTATATTATATATCAATAATTTAAGGCAGTAGGTCGGGTACTTGTAACATTAATAATATAAATACATACACACTTAAGTGTGTATGTATTTATATTAAATCAATTGATTTACTTTTTATTTTCAAGCGTAATGGTTGTTATATACCTATACCTACATTTTTATTAATATTTTGGAAAATTTTTACACGTGTGGTAAATCCCCGACATACAGCCGCCTGACGCCTACCAATGGGATCACCCATTTTTTATAACAGAAAAATTGATTACTGATGAATTCTCAAGATAATTCATTGCTTACAAGTTGACAGCCAGTAAAACATTGCATTCATCTAAAACTTTTACGTTTTAAGGAACCATTTTGCTTAAGCAAGCCATACGATTCAAATATAAAATTATATTTTAAAATGCACCGATTTTGATAATTGTCATAGATTTTTGTTCCAAATAAATGTTTCTCTTTATTTACCTTTTCACTTTATTCACTACCACCAATAGGTTTTCTTCAAATAATAGTGTTAATTTACACTAGATGTTTGCACTAAAAGAGTAAAAGTACCTTTCTAAAATTAGAAATTTTCCAAAGAAGTGTTAATTTACACTGAACAAAAGTGGGATTTTACCCACACGATTTTAGGTAAATTAACACTTTTTAATACAGTGTAAAATTACCTTATCCTCAGTGCAGGTACAGGACAAAATGCACTTTGAATGTCCAGGGCAACTTTTTCAGAAGATTTACATGGGACAAGACACGTTTCTTTCAGTGTACCGTTAGACGTTTTAAAAACAGAACGCCAAATTGTTATCAAAAGTATGTCCCTCATTTAGAGTTCACATAATATGGAGCTGCTACGACTCAAAAAAGAACCAAAAATGGAGATGAACACTGAAAAAAAAAATCTCACTTTTATTTTACTTTTGTAGTAGTAAAGTGACTTTGACTAACTACAACAGGGACAATGTTATTAGGATTAATATTAAATGAGAGATACATACCACTACGAAATGGTATACTCTGTAAATTAAATTTACCCCTACTATAAGTGGCACGGATTATAACAAAATAGTTAAAAATTGTACAATTCTGCGTCATGGTTAATTTTAACATTACAACTGGTTCGTAATAAATAGCTTACCACTACAAATAGTAATTTTTGGACGTTTACTACTACTGTGGTTAATACTAATAATGTTATAATTAATGAAATTTGGTACGAATGAAGGGGCAACGGAAAATTCGGCCATTTAGTGGTTGTCTGTTTACGGCTTTGCATAGTGCGTAGTTTTGTGATATCATACTGATTTTTTCTACTCCTATTACGGAATTTTACCGTTCTAATATCACTTTTATCTATGGAATGACATATATTCCGTAAAGTGTTACAGAATGAAATATTTTATCATCGGATGACAGAATATACACTCGTGGCGACATCTCTGTTTTTAATATCTAACAAATTTTTGACCGATCCAACCTCACTTTCTTCCAATTAAATTATTTTTCTATGGTATTTTTTGGAAACGTAGAAAAAGTATAGTCTGAAACACGTTTGGAATTGCATATTCCGCTCTCGTGAAACCGTCAAACTCGCCTTCGGCTCGTATGACAAACTCTTCACTCGAATCGTGTTGTGAGTAGGTGTGGAACAGTTATTAAAGGACTGGGATATTGTGGAACTACTCCCCATTTTAACCGGTACGGATCGCGATCCGCGTTAAACGCATTTTACCTATAGGTATTATAATATTGATTTTTGGGGGTTAGGTAGGTACCTACCTATAACTCGTTTTCTCTCGATGTTTTAAAGTAATACCTACCTAATGCATATATTACCAAAAAGGTTTTTACTTCTCACATTTACTGGGAAGTGAAAAGAAACTTCAAACAAAATATTATTTAACCAACACTTCGTACGGTAATTTAAGGATATTTGTACGATAATTACCCTCTTATATATGCCTACAAGACAATTATCGCTTGATTACAGCGATAATTGTCTACTAGGAATCGATAATTCCATTGTATCTAAGTATCCATGGCAATTAATAAAAATAACGTCAGTTTTTATTTTAATGTGACAGTTATTTTAAATGTCACGTTTTGGTAAAGAATCATTTGAATCAATTATTGAATAATGTTAAATGAAGTTTTGGGTTGAAATTAAAATAAAAATGTTATTCTTTGATTTAATTAGTTTATTCGTGTAATTATCTAAACAAATTACACTCGTGCATAAAAATAATCAGATAATTTTGCATTCAAGCATATTGCCTTTTAAAAAATGCATTCGGTCATTTTCATATTTTGAGGAAAGGGCCCTCCACCTTCGGTGTCGGGCTCTTTCCAAAATATGACAATGAACTCATGCATTTTTTAGGCAATATGCTTTCAAGCAAAATTATCGATAATTTTTAAGCACTTGTGTAATTACCCCCGATAATTTAAGGATCCGCCATGTTTTTTATTATATTTAGTTATTTCATAATTTTTGTAGGTGTTATTTAACTTTTATTTTTGTGGAAATTTATATAAATAATTTTATTTTAATAAAGAATGTTTATAGTTTAATTGTCATTTATTTACTACCTTACCGTGCTGTTGAGAAACCCTAATTATATGGGTAAGTGCAATCAATAATACAAATTAAACAATGATTTTGGCTAAGGTTCGCCTTACTGTTATATCCTGTTTTAAAAACTATTTTAAGTAGCTGAAATATTATACTAAGGGTACCATATACCAATATGTAGTCGTAAGTTTCAACAGTGTGTAGTGGTAAAAGGTTTTAATAAAACGGTTATTATATAACAACATGTAGTGGTAAAATTTAATTAAAACGATCAGTTTGCTGAAATGTCAATTCGTAATAATAACTCATTGCCATTCTGTAGTGGTATCAACTAAGGTTCTACTGGTTGGCGCCTATTTTACCATAACCATGGGTACCGCTGACCGATTTTTTTTTTTGAGTGAAGGCTGGTGCAGCATAATTTTAACCTGACTAGTTTTGTATTGTTTATGTTAAAATGAACTGTAGTTATTTTTTATCTAAACACCAGTGACAGCACAATAGTCCCTGTGAGATTTATACTGGGTATGTTATTGACTGTTTGTCTGCCACGGCAGACGTATATTTCATATCGGGACAAAAGCTTCCACCTATATATAAGTTATCTCCGATTTTCTGTCAAGTTCCATTTGCGCTGAATGTGCATCGTTGTATGTCGCGGCAGCAAGGTGGCGTGGCAAGGCATCATTCTAAATGAGATAATGCACAACATACCGGATTATATCGCTTTCTTCCCTACTATACGAAAATACCGTATGAGGCTTCGTAATTCGCCGAAACTTCATGCATATTTTACGGAATAAATTGTTCCTCCTCTTGTATTATATCGTAAGTACATATATTTTAGTGTACTTAGCATGCATGGATGCACCTAATCTTATAAGAAAGGGTTCTATAAATAATAGGAGTAAGATAGATAAGTTCAGAATGATATAATTCTTGAAATATTTTTCAAAGTGCCTAATCCAAATTTGACCTCAGAATAGCTCCATTTCTACTTTTGAGTTACGGGTTTATGACCTTCGAAAAGGTTTAGGTCTAATTTTAACAATGGAGTGTTGGTTTAATTTTTAAAGCTTGAGACTGATTTAGGCACGGTGTGCCTGAACGAAGTTTAAGTCACATAAAAATGCCGCCAAAAACTGATTGCAGTTTCTTGTTCGGGACCCTTTGATGACTTAAAAATGATATTTACCAAATTTTTTTTTGAAAATTCATGATTTTTTTTTAAAGTCTACAGTACACATTTGTACACCGATTTTTATAATATTGGAGTATATTGTTAAGGAGATTTGGGGAATACTTTTTTATACTGTGCACATCAATTATACAGGGTTAGCCAAAAATCGCTTCTTTTAATAGAGCAAAAGCGTAAATTCATGATTTTGGCATAACACGCAAAAAAGATATATACCCACCCATGTTTTTTATATAATTTTATGTTTATTAGGCCACAAAATGGGATTCTTATGAAGACTTTATAAGAAAAATTGATTTTAAATAAAATTAAATAAAATAAAGTATGAAAAAAGTATTCTCCAAGTCTCGTTAACAATATACTCCAATATTATAAAAATCGGTGTACAAATGTGTACTCTGTCAATGTAGACTTTAAGATAAACAAAAATTAAAAAAAAAATCATGAATTTTCAAAAAACAATTTGGTAAATATCATTTTTTAGTCACCAAAGGGTCCCGAACAAGAAACTGCAATCAGTTTTGGCGGCATTTTTATGTGACTTAAACTCCAATATTATAAAAATCGGTGTACAAATGTGTACTCTGTCAAAGGTAAGATAAACAAAAATTAAAAAAAAAAGAATTTTCATAAATTTCGAAAATAGGACCAGCTAGGATTTTGGTAAATAACATTTTAAAGTCACCAAAGGGTCCCGAACAAAAAACTGCAATTAATAAAAATCGGTGTACAAATGTGTGCTCTGGCAAAGGTAGACTTTTCGATAAACAAATAATTAATAAAAAAATGATTTTTTAACAAATTTTAAAAAAAGCATTAAGAATTTTGGTAAATATCGTTTTTAAATCTCCAAAGAGTGCCGATCAAAAAACTTTAACCAGTTTTTCGTTCAAAATTGAAAACTACTAAAAAGCCTATATTAAACAACATTTTAAATATTCTCTAAGCGATATTTTATTCAATTTTATTAAAAAACTATTTTTTTATAAAAGGTTAATAAGAATGCCATTTTGTAACCTGATAAACGTAGATATATCTAAAAAAATGGGGATACATTTTTTTTGCGTGTTATGCCAAAATCATGAATTTACGCTTTTGCTTTATTAAAAATAAGCGATTTTTGGCTCACCCTGTATATATCAAATGATGTGAACATTATTAAAAAGTATTCTTTAAGTCTCCTCAATTATATACTCTAATTTTATAAAAATCGGTGTACAAATGTGTACTCTGCCAAAGGTAGACTTTAAAATAAACAAAAATTAAAAAAAAATCATGTATTTTCAAAAAATTTCGAAAATAGGAGCAGCTAGGATTTTGGTAAATATCATTTTTAAGTCACCAAAGGGTCCCGAACAAGAAACTGCAATCAGTTTTTGGCGGCATTTTTATGTGACTTAAACTTCGTTCAGGCACACCGTGTAGGGTCTCTCACTAAATTTATCTTTAAACACATTATCTCTTACAAATAAACTTCTAAATTCCAAGTGCATTTGCTTGAGCGTCTTAAATGCAAGCAAAACTTGTTGACTGGAAGACAACTTTAAAACAATTGAAATTCATTAGAGGACTTCATCTACATAAATTAATCTTCTCGTAACAACAAGGATTATTAAGTACCTGTCGTGACAGTTAATGGGCTAATCCTCAGTCGCTCATAAATAGACTTATTAAGACCTCGATTTATCCGAAGCTTTCCTTGCTCGACTCGCATATCAAGTCCTTTCGTCATCGGTCATCTAATAATAATCATAATAATAATAATGATGTATTGCCCAACAGAATACAATTACAGGGCAAATATATATAAACATAACAACAGTTCTTAAAAAAATAACAATAAAAATCAAAATAAAAAGTTAATTACAATTTAATACTATTCATATAAGCTTGAAGCTATTTCCGTAATGCTTGAATTAAAAATATCACAATTACCACAAATAGACTCAAAGTTATTGCACATTACTTGGACTGAAAATTTTAATAGCACGTTTGTTCTTAAAAAACTGATCAAGAAATCCCGCAAAATTTAAGAACTTTGCTTTCAAACAGTCCATTTTGGATTACAATTTGGATTTCGCTCTATATCACATTCAAAAAAATAAACAACTAAACATTAATAACAAACAGAACCGATTTTTTTAATTTACAAAAAAAAGCATAGCCTTGGGAAATCGGGTGATAACTTTTGCGCCACCTTGTACATATGTTCAGATTTTTTGTCATCAAAAATATGTTCTGGTATTTAAATAAATTAACAAATAGAATTTAGTTTTTTATAATTTAATAATTATTTAAATTAATTCTAAAAAAATTTGATTTCTTCTTAAAAATTCTTAGAATTATCATTATCAAGTCTTTTCTTGTCTTGTCCTGAGTTAAAAGTTGACCATCCTGCCTTGTTCTTGTCTTGATTCGGACAAGATCTTGAAATTTATCTATCTGGAATAAGTTCTTTATAAAATCGCGTTTTTTTAAATTTCGCACTTACCGATACAGACCTGTTTATATTAGGGTCGTTTTCAAAAAACACCCGCCTTCCGCTGTCCGTAAGTTTGAATTACACACAGAAAAAAATCTAACATTAAAATTGAAGCAATCCAAATTGTTATTTGCTTAATTAATTACTATTAAACCAAAATAGGGAAATATTTTGCCTAAATGTCAAAGAATTTATTGCGTTAAATGTATACATAGTATACATACAATAGTAACGTTTTTAAATAAATCAAATTAGTATTTAATGCAATAACATTCTACCATTCTAACAAATAAATATCAATATGAATATCAATAGATTTAGGAGCGATAACTTTTGTTGTTAATTTAAAAACAGTAAACGATTATAAATCAAGTGCTAACTACCTATTGGTATTATAGGAACTGTTATTCAGGAATACGGATTACAAGATCCCATTGGTTTAATGGCTCACCCATTCATGCTATGCTAGCGTTTTTTCTGTGCAATAACTTTGTTAAAAATTATCGGATCTTATTGATTTAACAACCAAGTGAAAGCCTAACAAGCCCATAGTAAACTCTTTCAGAAAATGTTTGTTTAGTTATTTCAGAATAATTTTTTTTTATTTTGAAACTTGTGAAACACACATTTTTGCATGTCCCATTAGCGTTTTATAAAACTTACATACATGTTTTTTTTTAATATTCAATAACCAGACCTTTGTATTGCTTTAAAGCAATCCATAACATTGTCCGATAAGTTACTCAAAAAAATAATAAAAATATCGTAAGAAAAAATACTATTTTTCATGTTTATGTTTATTTTAGGGCAAATCTCATTGAGAGTAATTAATGACTGTAATGTCTTATTATTATTTTTTAAATATGGTTTCACAAAACTTTTTCCACTGCGTTACCGAGTCCATTATGTTACCTTATGGTAACGAAATGGAATTTAGGGTAACGCAATAGAATTTTTCGACAACAAAGTGGATATTTACCGTCGCTTTTATTAATAGTTGTTTATGATAAACCAATTTAAAAATATTTGTGATTACAACTCATGATATAGATTACATCCAAGGGAAAATTCCAAGCAATATACAAGTACTAAAAGGGACCATCACCAGCTTTTAGAAATTTAGAAATCTAAGTTGTTATTCTGCAAGTGAGCACCACTACAAGGGATTTTGTTCGTGCATTACTCTAAAATCGTACCACCCTTTATAGTTTCATTTTTACGTTATCTGATTAAGTCCTTTGTGTACCCCAGTCCGTTGTGATACCAATGTCTATTTCGTTACTTTTTTTTTGTTAAAAAAATACTTAAAATGATTTTTATACACTATCACTTGGTAATACGTGTTTATAAATTAGAGTTTAACTTACTGATACAGTGACTAAAATAAAATATTAATGGTATTGTTTTTTTAACAAAGAATCGGAATGGGTTCTTTTAAAAAGTAACTTAACGAACATACATATTTAAAAAAATCATACAATTTTTAATAAAAAATAAAATAAAAAAATGAAGTCAAAAGTTTGTGAACTAAGTACATTTTATTTCAAATTATTTTTATAACAACTTTTTTTATTGAATTAAATTTTGGATTTCAAATTGGTAACACAGTGGAGATATATAAAGCTAGCTAAACACATTTTTCTGAAAAAAACGTAAAAAAGTGCACTGCCTGTCTTAAAACAAAACTCTAAACATTTATAAAAATCCAACCAAAAGTCAATTTAAGCAAAAAAAATGTTGATCTTCATTTTCCTGAAAGCGGGTGTTTCTTGAAAATGACCCATTAATAACATTTAAAACCAAGCATACAACTATAGTTTTTTTAGTTGAAAATGAAGACAGTTATATTTTCGTTTTTATGTTTTTTTCAATCATAGGCGGAATGAAAACCAAAAATAATTATTTATAAAATTATAATTTTTACAGTAGATATGCCTCTGTAAAAACAAAAACCCCTTCCCCAAAAACTTTTATCTGCGTTAGCCCTAATTAGTCAAGTAGATTGCCGGCACTTCATCCGGCAAATAGAATATCTAAACAAGCAATTTAACAAATCATACAAAATACACAAATAGTATTTGTGTGACAGTTAAACGATTGCAAACAAAAATAAAACGTTCAATAAAGGATTTTAAGAAATACAGAAACTTCTGAGCTCTTCTTTATTCTCGTCGTTCTCTTATTACATAGTCTTCGCTAAGTCCAATGGATTGTTTAAAGGAGCTTAAATGTTTTAATTTTTAATTTATTTAATTTAAGGTGTGTTAGCGTGTTAAGGATTGAAAAAAAGTAAGGAATATTTCCAGATACAATCAGGGTAAAAGGCTGATAATCAACAGGTTTTTTTGTATTATAAAGCATTTTTTAAAGTCACTTACATCTGAATTAAAGGATTTTTTGCACCCCTCAGCGACTTCGAAAATATAAAGCTCTCTGACGAATGATTTTTTTTCTGTGGCTGTGTAATATAATATCCCAAACTATTTACCATTTTTCCTGAAATATAGGGTTGCCATATTGGTCTCGAACAAAATCAGTGCAGTTTAATGTGTATTCCACTTACAGTTACTGAATTAGGTAATTGGGTAAACATTTTAAACTTTAAGCTTATAACTTTTTCAAAAGAATTCACTAAATACCCTACAGAGGCCAAATCAAAAAACTAAAACACGTTTTTCTCACAATTTTGTTTTTTACACATACGGTGTTTTAGAATGAAGCAGCCGAAGGGATTATTAATTTAAATAAAAAATATCTGCATGAATAAAAGAATTTTATAGGCGGCAGTGCAACATAGTAGGCTTAGCCTCAGGGCTGGATGCTCCCGTGGACGAGTTTTGGTTCGTGCCGCACATGACGTCACTTGATGAGTAGTTGCCGTGCGAATACACGAATAATAGTAATATTATCAAAGAAATATCTGGACATTTTATTAAACTTAATATTGAAAAAAGTGTTATAATATGGATAATAGATGTTTTTTGTTTAAGAGTTGGTGTTTTAAATTAAACTTATAGTCACTGTCCAGGAAATATTAAGAGGAAACAGAAGCGGTTTTAACGTTAATATTGTCTATTATTTTTGTGGCACAAATCAAAGTTTTTCGGGAATCGATGAAATTCAATGTTTTTATTTAAAGGGTTTTTCTTGGACTGGTTGTCCCAATTGCATCTAAATATGCCACACCGCATTTTAATAAATGCAAATGGCAAGACACAAACTAAAACACAAACAAAACAAGTTAACGCAACACAAAAAATAATAAACAAACGGAACAGGTTAATACAACGCAATAACAATATTTTGAACACTGAAAAGTAATTCGAATCTTACCGAACGCAAGAACAACAAGTTAAACAAAAAAATAGAGGTCATCCAACAGCATCACAAAAACAAGAATTTTAGCAGCAGATAAATAAAACGCACGTTAAAGATTTAAAAATACCCAACAAGTGACGTATTTAAGCCCCGCCCAAAATGCGCACCATCCTATCTTAAGGCTCTTGGCTTAGCCTAAATGTCAAATCCGAAAAAAAAACAAAAGTTTGGTTAACTGTCATTTTAGAGCTTAAGCAGAGTGACTAAGTGACATTTTGCTTTAAATAAAATACAGTTTTAATACAAAAAAGTGCTCGATAGATTTTTTTAATTTTTGGTTAAAATCATCCTTACGTCATATAAAATCGATGTATAGAAAGAGAAATGAGTTAATTTGAAGTTGATTTAAATCGGCAAACCACCGCACCGTGATCAGTTAATTTAAATTAACGTACATGGCACAAAAAAATTTCATATTTAATTTTAAAGCTTTTTATGCAAAATTGCTAAATTAGAGATTCGAATTTAGATAAATTATAGTTTATAAAAATATTATTAACTATTTGAAAAGTTTTAATTAGCAAGAAACCAAAAAAATAATTCATGTTTGTGTTTAAAGGTTGGTAGGCCGCATTGCAGCGGCCATATCCGTTCAATAATTACTAAAAGCGTAGTGGTAAAATTAATCTAATAAAGTGCTAAGTGGGTTTCGTAAAATGCTTTATAAAGCATACAAATACAGAATCCCATGATGTGGGAACCCACACTGGTATCATACATACATACATACGTAGTAGTTGGTGAGTATTGTATAGATGGGAACAATTAAAAGGGATAACTAACTAACTTTAATTATTAGTAAGTTAATTTTAAAAGGTTTATTCATAATATATTATATCTTACCCTTTGTAATAAAGTTCTATTATAATAATATATTTGTATATATATATATGGGTAAAAATCAAAAAATGTTTAGGTAGGCGTCTTTGGCTAATTAAAAATTAGAAAAAGAAGTGAAGTGTCTCAAAACTTATTAGTATTATTTCTGCATGTTAATTATACGAGATTTATATTAAATATTTACCCAGATTTAAAAACATCGATTAAAAAGAAAAACAAAGAGCTATTTTGTCTCGTCGGTAACGCGTCCCTTATTACGTTTTACAATTTTACGCTAGATTTTTCAATCAAATCATTTTTAAAAACAGGACAAATGTAAATCACTTTAAAGAAACTAACACCAAGTATTAAATAAATTACATTTTATTTAAAAACAATGTGGTTTTAAAGATCCAGCCTTTGGGTAACAGACTGTCTGCTTTGATCGCATCCTGTCGGTAACGATAACTGTAATTTCGCCTAAAATCCGCCAGGATACGTAATACCTGTCATTTGTTGGTTAGTGTGCTAGAGTTAGTGTTTATGTGTCATTCAAACCAGGTAAGTTTTTCTGTTTATGCATTAAAAAAATATATTTAGGCTTGTTTGCATAAAAACGCTACCGTATTTTTTTACGGTCTAATCGGTAACTGTTCTAGCGGTAAAATTTTGATATCGATATGAGATTTGTTACATTTTTCTGATGTATAACACCAATATTTGCAATTTTGATTATAATGGTATTTACTATAAGTATTTTTTTAAACATATATTTTGATTATTATTCCATTTACAGAACCTTTATTCCCGACAAACTATACTGTTACCGACTAGACATAATTGAGATCAGAAGACAACAATTATCAACATAACAAAAAACTACCTTTCCTTGATCTCAAAGATAAGCTTTATTATGTTGCGAAATCTTTATTTTAGAATATTAAAAAGTTTAATGGACAAAAAGCAACATTTTAGTTTTTTAATTGTTGTAGGTCGTTTTCCAAAGATTTTTTGATTTTCACCCATATACATAATTATATATATAATATATATATGACACTATCTATCTATATATATATATATCTATCTATATATATATATATATATATATATATATATATATTAGGGTGTCCCTTATTTTTTATTTTTTTACGCATACCCTTTAATTATATTTATTACGTGTTTATATACTCCCAGTAAAAATTTCAGCTCATTCTATAAACGGGAACCCGTGCCGACTTGCATCTGAACCCTCCATTAGCCAACGTTAGGCGCGCGGTATTTTGTAACACGGTTGGCCGCTAGGTCTTCGATCGTAAGTCATTTTGTGTTTGTTATTATGTGACCCTTATATTATAAATTATTAAAAAATGTTAAAATATAGTTTTATTTATGTGTATACTTTAATAAAAATGAATATTTTTACAGGAAACGGCTAGTTACCCGGTAGTAAGTGTCGGGTGAATAGGCCGTAAAACTAATTACCCGAAACTCTTTTTTTTATTATATCTGAATGACAGCTAAAAAATAACCAAAAAAAATTAGTTGATTTTATCCCTTAAATATATTAATATACTAATTAGTATTGCTAAAATATACTGTTATATGAAATTTCAGCTTTTTATAAGCATTTCTTTTCTTGATGTCCTCCCAAAAATATTTCAGACAGTTTTCGGTAGTCATCTCTCACAATAGACTCTTTTAGTTATTTAGAGTAAATCCCATTAAGTTTATCAATTTCAGAGTTTACGGCATATTCACTAGACCCTTCCGGGTAACTAGCCACTCCCTGTGAAAATATACATTTTTATCAAAGTATACACATAAATAAAACTATATTTTAACATTTGTCAATAATTTATAATATAAGGGTCACATAATAACAAACACAAAATGACTTACGATCGAAGACCTCGCGGCCAACCGTGTTACAAAATACCGCGCGCCTAACGTTGGCTCACGGAGGGTTCAGATGCAAGTCGGCACGGGTTCCCGTTTAACGAATGAGCTGAAATTTTTACTGGGAGTATATAAACACGTAATAAATATAATTAGAGGGTATGCGTAAAAAAATAAAAAATAAGGGACACCCTAATATATATATATATATATATAGATAGATAGTGTCATTTAGGCACCCATATAGTATAAACATTGTCAATGTGACTCCCAATTTTACAATGTGGCACCCGGTTTTGGGTGCCACTTTGTTTTGCCTTTAAAAAATTTTCCTATGAAGGCAGGGTCCTTCTAAACCATATAACAAAAAATTTGAAGGGTGCCATTTTGACAGTGATTACTCCCGGATATACACTTTAGTTCGCGAAATTTATTATAGAGGGCGCTTTTTTTTATACAGATGTATATATTTTATACACTTATTATAATTGTTCAATTTTTGGCACCCATAATATGCTTTTACATTATGGCACCCTAAATTTGGCAACATTGCAATGCATTGGAAGAAATTTTAAAACCACCTGTTTGTAACGTTTTTAAGTTTATTTTTTAAGTGGAACCCATTAATTATCGATTTTGATCATAAGTGAAATGGTGAAAAGAATAATTAAAGATGGTAAGTACTTATATTTATGTTGTGCCTACCTACCTATTTTAACTCTTTTCTTTACCTCCAAATGCAAAAATACCGGAATAATATTATTTATTAATAAAATTCCGAAAAATAAGTATATTTAGGAAAAGAATACATATACTTTTTTAGTATTGCCGTTATATTTTTAATTTTTATTATATATAATATTTTAATACGTTTTGTAACCAAAAAATTAAAAAACCACCAGCAGTTTTTTAATACTAACAAAAATAGTTTTTTGAAGATATTTAGAATATTATACGGTAATTCATTAAAATTAACACATTGTTTTAATTAAATAAATAACTTTTATTAAATTTTTTACCGTTAAATTGTATTTTTAAGTACCTAATAAAAAATATTTAAAATTCTCTTATATTGTCCGTAAACCAAAAATTAAGAAAAAAAAATATTTTAAATAAATACATTTTAATTGGAAACTACCACTGGGTAACATTTCCTTTATGGCTTATTACTGCCTGTCTGCCTGTATACGTCTCGGCATGGTGTCAACCAACTTTTGAAAATCATCCGGCGTAAAATTATTCCAAATTTCTTGCAGGCGAGCACGCAACTCTAAGACGGTTCTTGCGGGCTGTTCTCTGAGCTTCTTTTTCATAATATGCCACAAAGTTTCTATAGACGAAAGATCTGGACTACTAGATGTCCATTTTAATAGTAAAAAATTATTTTCTATCATCCAAGCTTTCACTTTTTTAGCCGTATGACACGCTGAACCATCTTGTTGGAAGATGCATTCAATATCATTTAAACGCATTTCTTCAATTTGCGGTTTTAAGTTATTTTTTAGGATGTAAATATATTTATTAGCATTTATAATGCCCTCTAAAAAGTGTAATTTACCGATCTCCTTTAGCTGACATAGATCCCCAAATCATCACAGAGGCCGGAAACTTTACTTTTTGCTTAAGACAGTCATTGTGAAAGACTTCTGCTTTAGTTCTAATGACTCGGCTTCGATTATCACCAACGCAAATCTAGCTTCGTTACTCCATATAATTGAATCCCATTGACTTTGACACGAAGTTCTGTGCTCTTTTACCCAGAGAAGTCTATTTTTCTTCTGTTTTTTTGTCAATAAAGGTTTTTCCTTTGCCTACAGATAGTAAAATAGTAAAATAAAAATCGTTTTCATTATAAGCAAACCTTGTAAGTTTTAAACCCAAGTTTTTGAGCAGCTCTATGACAGGTTGCTCTTGAAAAACATTTACTCGTTGCCTGATTCCACAAAACTTTTAATTCACCGTAATTAGCCCTACGATTTTGAACGATAATTCTTCTTAAAGCCCTTATATTTTTATCAGAATATTGAGGACGACTTCCATTTTTTGGTTTCTGCGCCACAGATCCTGTAGTTTTGTGCAGTTTAATAATATTTCGCACTGTATATCGTGACAAATTAACAGTTTCAGCGATTTGTGCAGCGGATTTTCTTTTTAAATGCAAGTGAATTATCACTTTTCTTATTTTTTCAGAAACAGCTTTTCCTCGGGACATTATTATTTGTCAACCACACCGAAAGCATAAATATATACTGGAATGTCACTACCGACTTGCTTACAATTATTTAAATGTCAAATATTATCTTTACTTTTAGCACAGCCGACTTGCATTAAAAAAAATCTGGCCATCCAAGTTAATGCATTTTTGTCGATTTTTTTGTATTGTAACCAAACATCCAACAAAACTAAATAATATACATACACATATTTTTTAAAAACTTTTACAACATGAAGATTGACCAAGAATTACATATGATAAAAAATTGTTGGCT
This sequence comes from Brassicogethes aeneus, assembly GCA_921294245.1. Taxonomy (NCBI): domain Eukaryota; kingdom Metazoa; phylum Arthropoda; class Insecta; order Coleoptera; family Nitidulidae; genus Brassicogethes; species Brassicogethes aeneus. Next base: position 13,862,664 of record OV121133.1, read on the forward strand.
TTTCATTGCATAAAATTACAAATTTTATATTTTGAGTGGTTGGGCCAACTTCACTGAGAGAGGGCTCGTATATATATCTACTCCTATTACGGAATGTGACCGTTCTAATATCACTTTTTAATTTGAAATGACATACATATATTCCTTAAAGTGTTATTTTCTACTCCTATTACGGAATTTGACCGTTCTAATATCACTTTTATTTATGGAATGACATATATTCCTTAGTCCTAAGTGTTACAGAATGAAATATTCTATCATCGGAAGACAAAATAAACACTCCTGGCGACATCTCTGTTTTTAATATCTAACAAATTTTAGACCGATCCAACCTCACTTTCTTTCAATTAAATTATTTTTTTATGGTATTTTTTAAAAACGTAGAAAAAGTATAGTCTGAAACACGTTTGGAATTGCATATTCCGCTCTCGTGAAACCCTCAAACTCGCCTTCGGCTCATGTGACAAACTCTTCACTCGACCGGAATACTTTCCACAAATTGGATTCCCTGGGTAGAAAAACACTGGTATTGTATTAATAATAATAATATTAATAATAATAATAATAATAATAATAATAATATGGAAATAATCAAAATATGGATAGAATGAAGAACCTTGAAACCATTTAGAAAGGTCTGTGTGCAATGAAAAGATGACATGGTTCTATAAAAATTAGTTTAAATAAATAAGAATATACAGGGTGTTATGTAATTAATGTTATATATTAAAATACTGAATACCTTTTGACATAAGGAATAAAGGAAAAATATTTAAAAAAACATTTTTCCAAAGATAAAGAAAAAATATGCATTAGAAGTTTTTATATTTTTTGTGATACGCCACTGGTTACACACTTGTTTATCTCTGCACACCTGTATTTTATGAGTACATGGATACCAACCAACAAAGTAGCTATGCGTTGCCAGATGTATAAATTGTTACTAAAAATTTTTCTTGCAAAAAATAAATAAAAACTCAATAAATACAAAAGTTTTATGCCCTTAAAGCTCTAATACCCTTATGTATTTATTTACGGATCCAGCTATTAGCTTAAGCAATGATTAGAAAATTTAGTACCTTTGAAATTTGAAATCCATAACCACAAAATTAATTTTTTCATCAGTTTTTTTCTCTGTTCACTCAGATGAAATTGGGACCAGTTCACAGGTTAAACTTTAAACATTTAATTTGTGTAAATAAATCCAAAAGCACTTCCCTTAGTTACAATTAGTTACAATTTGAAAACATAACCTAAAATTTAAAAGAAATGCACTAGATAAAAGTTGGCAGATTTTGTTTGAATTTACCTTCAGTACAAACATGAAATAACCAACAATTAATAAAAACGCCAAATTGACATTTGCATTGTTAATTTTGTCATTTTTGTAATTAAGCTAAATTTAAACAATGTTTGTCAACTTTTTTGAGAGATTTTGAAAACACTGTTACCAACCATAACATAATAAATCCACCAGATTAACCTAAAGTTCCTAGTCAATCAGTGGCGTACTTTTTGGTAGGATAAAGGTTATTATAAATTATTTTTAGACTTTGGAATTTAGAAAAAAAAAGTTTCAGGTGCTTCTTTATGGACCCTAAGGAACAACCCATTTTAATATATAACATTAATTACATAACACCCTGTATAAATGATGTAAGGAATTAGTTAATCTTAGATTATCTTCTAAATGAGACCCTTGATCATATTAAAAAAGTTTTAAAAATATAATGTTCTGGCCAAATAGCTTTTAAATAAGCAAAAGGCAATTAAACCCGAAGAAGAATAAGAAGAACTTGTAATCCAATTAAGTTTTAAAACTAGTAATCTAAAATATGAATCCATGTTATACTTTTTACTTTTACATCTTATAATATAAAATTAGATTGAAATAGTTAAAAAGTTATTTCAGATTTTCATAAAAATAAAATTGTTTTTCTTGAAAATATTTTTATTTAGTATAAACCTATCTATTAAACTAAAAGTACCTACAAATAAAAAAGTAAGAACAATTATAGTACAATATACCAGGCGGAGAAAGCACATATTATCGCCGAGCATACATTTTACTGTCAAGGCGATAGCCGAAGCAGTAGATTGTGTGATGGGCAATTAAGCTTTTGCCGCCGATTTTAAGAATATGTTCCGTATATTAACTTGGTTTGTTTGATTTCGGTTAAGGTATCCCGTAAATGTAAAATTCCTGAAATATATATAGTTATAGTTCCTGAAAAAAAGGTTAACCAATTGTCACCGAAACGACCCTATATGATCGGTTAAATCGGTTACCAGTGCTGTAAACTCATTGAAACCAGTGTTGTTTTCATGCGAGTGGGCATTAACACGAGCTTGAAGAAAGCTTTTCTCACAAGTAAAATATAATATTTTTTTTTCAAGCGGCCATGATATACTACCTTATATGCATGTATAGAGATAGTTGAAGTGCGTCTTTTTCATTAGCGGCAGACAAAAAACTCAAAAAAGCCTAGGGATAGAAGTAAATCCATAGGTGACTCAATAAATGTCAAATAATAAAATTAATTTAGCATTTCATACAAAGCAATCACGATGTATTAATTATATTAATTATAATCGCACGGAGTATTTAGTGATTATTTATTAAATTTTAATTGAACGAAATAAAGAAAAACTAGTTTATTAGTATAATATTATGATGATAGACGAGTCGCCAATGTCGAAACTTCAAACAAATGTCAGTACGTCAAAATTAATTCAAGCGCAGCATTTTGACAGAGCAGTGTTTAGTTTTAGTTTCGGATATTTATCGGCATTGTAAGTAAGGTTTATTATTTTTTTTAGTTTTTATCAATAATTTCTAATGCTTTTAGCCAAAATTTTATCCCACACGAGTTATGAGTAAATAAAATAATTCTATTGCTTATCCTATTTATATTATGCCCTTGAAAAAAAAATTGTATATGTTATTTGGAGTAGAAGCTCTTTTTGTGCTTCGTACAGTTGCCTGCCTCAGCTACGCTTCGGCCGTCAATCTATGTACTCACTACAAAAAGAGTCACTTCTACTCCTTATAACATAATCTACTATTTTTTACCACCCTTTTATTTTTTATTATTTTTAAATACAAAACAAAATAATGAATTTCTTTTCACACAGACCTGTCACTTTTCACACAGAAATGTCACTTTACATTCGAGTTTTGCCTTGCTAATGAAAAGATTCATTTTCTAAGCAACGATTTAACTTTTACATAGTGGTCGTAAAAAAATACGTTTCGTCCAAAAATTTAACTTTCTGTTCTTGAAACTAAGGCGCATCTTCTAACGGTACCCTATACATTCTAAACGCGTCTAGTTCTATGTTATATAATAATAATAATAATAATAATAATAATTTTACATTTTCTTAAACTAGGCCAAGTCTAGCCAGGCTATTCCACTTGAAGCGTCTAAATTCAAATCCAGACATTTGACATAAAAAAATGGGTTATATATGGAAGCTATATGAAAAACTTGCCAGGAATATGATTTTGTGACTCTCAAGTGCAAAAACAGACATTCAAATCAGTTATTACCATGTTAAACTTACCTTTAAATGCAAAATCAGACATTTGCTCTTATACATTAGGCGCAAAAGCAGACATTTGCTTTTGCACCAATCCTGGTGTGGCTTCCGAGTCGCGTGATCTTGCGATATACATAGGTACGTGTGTGACAACGTCTGTGCCCTTTCATTCGCGTAATAACAACAAAGCAAATAAGTTGAATTATAGTTTTTGTAAGAATAACAACATTACTATTGAGCCAAGTCCTGTTGGTAAAAGTCGAAAAAAATTGATAAATAAGCAAGAATGGAAACGAGAAAAAGCAAAGAAAAGGCGGTGTGTTTGCATTGCAATTTTTTGTTTAGTACTGAGTATGAGTATAAGAGACGTATAACCGGCAATTGTCAATTTTTTTTTTCGCAACCTGCAAATGAACAATTACGACATTTGGAATTACTATTTGAAGTTGGGGAGTTGTTAGTTAGCTGTAGGGACTTGTCTTTCTTGTCGTCCACATTTAGTGTGCCTATTAAGTACTTGTCTCCAATTCAGTCCTGTCGGTGTTTGTTAATTTCGTTATAGTGTATTTTCCATTGCCGATGGCTCTAGTGTTTACGTTTGTGTCTATCGTGGATTGTTCCAAATTCATTAGAATTCGGTTTGTGTGTTTTTTTGTTGTTTAGGTTTTCTTCATTTATTGTTATTATTGTCTTAGTTATGTTACTGTTGCACTTTGTTTATTTTTATTTTTTTTATTTTTTTACTAGTGTTTAAGAGAAAAGTGTCTCAATTAGGGGTTTTAAACGTACCTGTCATGGTCAGTGTTGCAAATTATGTATTAGGTCATGCAGTTACTAAGGTTACTTATCGGAATTTTACAGATGGCCCTTTCCTCCCTTGTTTAGCCTCTTTTGTTTGTCTCGTGAAGAGCATCCAATTGACAGGTGGTTAGACCCCCCGGTAAGATGACACCTCTCTTTATCACTACCTTGACAGTAGGGTGGTCTTTACTCTTTGTAGTTGTTACACTATAGTTTATTTGAACTTTATTAGTAATTATTTGCACTTTATGAGGAATTATTTTTGGGTTTTAGCTTGTATGTTTAACCCTGGAGAGCACGGGTGCGGTCTGTCAGGCCCAATCAAATTTAGTCAAATGATTATTCTTTTTTGAAGCCGCGGACGGTCCTGCGCGGTTCAGTACCTTCAAACCAGATCGCAATGCATGCACCGCAGTAGTTATTAGGCAGTGGTGCAAGTAAGACGGAAGTTACGCTCAATTTTGGTACATCAGGCCCAACCCGTCCTTTCCCGTAAGTTTATTTTTTATTTTATTTGGTTGCAGTTTATTTTAAAAATCGATTTTTGGTTTGATAGAACAATGGATCCATATGAAAAAGAAATAGAAAAGTTGAGACAGATGCATGAAGAAGTTAGCTCAGGTGAAGAAAATTTTTCAGAATCGGAGGGTTCCGTGGCCGATCTTGAACAAAACGAAATAAGCGACCATGAAACTGAAAGCGAGCAGGAAATAGAAGAAAATGAGCTAAGCGAGAAAGCAGATATCCAACCTACTGTCGGGGGCCGTAACCATTTACAGTATATTGCAAAAGATGGAACCAAATGGAACAAACATTGCTTTGTAAAAAATGTTCGAACTAGACAAGAAAACGTAATTGTGAGACTACCAGGAGTAGTTGGTCCTGCAAAGCATGCATCATCTCCAAAAGAATGTTGGCAGCTCTTTTTTGATGATGGTATCATGAACGAACTGGTCGAAAGTACAAATATATATATTGAGAGTATATACAACAGGTATAAAGATAAATCCGATGCACGACCAACAGATGTACTGGAAATAAGAGCCTTATTTGGCCTGCTTTACCTTGCCGGATTATATCATGGAGGAAGAACATCTATTTATGAATTTTGGTCTTCTACTGGAACGGGCATAGAAATATTTCCGGCTACAATGGCACTTAGAAGATTCCGGTTTCTGATGCGATGTTTACGAATGGATGATATCCGAACGAGAAAGGAACGTAAAAATGAAGATAACCTAGCACCAGTAAGGAAAGTATTTGAAGAAGTAGTGAGGAACTGTCAGAAGCACTACACCGTGGGCAAGTACACTACTATTGACGAAATGCTTTTGGCATTTAGAGGTCGTTGCCGCTTCCGGATGTACATCCCAAATAAACCTGCCCGATATGGATTGAAAGTTTTTTCGTTGGTTGACTCGCGTTCATTCTACACGTACAATATGGAGGTTTATTCTGGTAAACAGCCCGAAGGTCCCTATTTCGTGAGCAATACATCATATGAAGTAGTCAACAGACTTTGTTTTCCAATTTCTAAATCAAGAAGGAACGTTACCATGGATAATTGGTTTACTTCCGTTGAAGTTGCTGAGAATTTGTTACACAATCACCAGCTGACTATTGTTGGAACCCTAAGGAAAAACAAAAGGCAAATACCAAACCAGTTTTTCACCAAAAGGCCGGAAAAATCAAGCATGTTTGGTTTTACAAAGGACATGACTATTGTTTCGTACATTCCAAAGAAAAACAGACAAGTCATTCTTCTGTCAACTCTCCATCACGACGACTCAATTGATCCAGAATCTGGTGACAACACTAAACCTGAGATTATAACATTTTATAACTCAACAAAATGTGGAGTTGATACCGTGGATCAACTTTCTGCAAAGTATAATGTGGCCAGAAATACTCGTAGATGGCCCATGGTTATCCTGTATGGGCTTTTAAATGTCGCTGGGATAAACTCTTTCGTGATATATAAAAGCAACTCAAAATGCGACGTCCATCGAAAAGATTCTCGAAGAATTTTTCTGAGCCAACTTGGAAAAGAGCTTTTGTTGGGCTACATGACGGCCAGAGCACACTCCCAACACTTACCAAGGGGAATTCGACAGCTTGCAGCCAAACTTAGTGGTACAGAGATGGTTGAGCTACCAGAAAATCTTGAAAATGTCGAGAAAAAACGAGGAAGATGCGCTTTCTGTAAAGATCGGAAAACAAGATTCAGGTGCCGTTTCTGCCAAAAATTCATTTGCATGGAACATAATAATGATGTTTGTATAGATTGCACTGCCGAATTTCACGTCTTACGTTCTCGACAAAGTGATTAGTGTAACAATGTAAAAAAATGATATGTTTGTTATTTATTTTGTATTTTTTTTGTTTTTGATGCGAGAATTTTACTTTATATTTTATTTTGTTTGTTTAAAGTGTTGCTAGAGATATATGCATTTACCTTTCGAGAATTAAACGTTTATTTTGAAATCCTAATTTTTTTTTTTGAGGGCTTCTCAGACCCAACCCGTCCTTTGGTGTGATGTTTGAACACCCGTTCACTCCAGGGTTAAAGCCATACGATACTACTACGTCAAGAGTTCGAATGTGACTGATAAAATCACCAAAAAAGTACTGGAATCTTTATTCTAAAATTAAAGAAGTAAGTACGTAAATTAGGGGTAGAGATGTTTATATCTTTGACATCTTTAAAATAAAATTAATGGAACCAGAGAAGCAAAACGAATTTTAATTAAGAGTATTTTAATGGGAATTCTTTTTTTTTAATAAAGCATTCAAAGTACAAAGTCTGTAATTTCTAAATAAACTAAGTTTGTCCGCTTCAGATAATAATAGCATTTAGGATTAATCTTTTTTCAGATTTATAAAATTCTTAAGGGATAAAATTTTTTAAGGTTGAGTTATTATTAGATAACTCCATTTCAAAATTTACTGGTATCTTAAATTTTGCTCCAGTTACTTTCCTGAAAATTATACAATTTGGATAAATAGCCTAAATCTGCCTAAATATCAAGTTTGCAAAAAGGGTATTAGAAAAAAGAAAGGTTAAATTTAAAAGTTGCGTTATGATTTTTAAATAAAGGAAAATATGAACTAACCGAGAAAATCAGGAATTTATTTCAGTTTACGGAACATATGAAAGAATTGAACCTACACCTCGCCAAAGTTTTTTGTTTTATGAATATTACCAGTAATGGGTCAAGAAAGTTTCTTGAAGAAACTAAGAAAATTGAATATTTATATATATTACGGAATTTGACCGTTCTAATTTCATTTTTATCTATGGAATGACATATATTCCGTAAAGTGTTACAGAATGAAATATTCTATCATCGGATGACAGAATAAACACTCGTGGCGACATCTCTGTTTTTAATATCTAACAAATTTTAGACCGATCCAACCTCACTTTCTTCCAATTAAATTATTTTTCTATGATATTTTTTGGAAACGTAGAAAAAGTATAGTCTGAAACACGTTTGGAATTGCATATTCCGCCCTCGTGAAACCGTCAAACTCGCTTTCGGCTCGTGTAACAAACTCTTCACTCGAGCGGAATATGCTGTATTCCAAATTGTTACAGAATATACTATTCTAAGATACAGTCACATTATTTATAATATATTATGTTAGGTTCAACTGACATGATGACATTTTAGCTTTATTTCTGTACGAAGTTTAATAATAATTTGACTTTTGAACTAGTATTAGTATGAAGTATTTCTATATCGACTTAATGAGCTGTACGCATGAAAAATATTATTAAAGATTTTTTAACATAGAATTATAAAATTTTTGTATTAGGTATAATAATAAATATTAGAAATCAAGACAAGTATGACAAATTTAGGCCGACGAAAATAATTAAATCAAATTAAAAATATCTAAAGCAAAAACAAAATTTTATGCAAATATTAATATTGAGCTGTAAAATAAATTAATTTGAAGAGGAGTTTTTTATTTTAGGATGTTAAAAACGAATTGAACTAAAGAATATAATTTATTAAAGTGAACTTTTTAATGAGAAGCAATTAATAACGGCGTTAACAAAGCGAGTCGGGCTCTTTTAGAGCGGTTAAAAAACGAACAAAGAATGCACGATTACAGTCTTATGTCTTTCGCATTTTCATCTATCCATCCATCGAACGATGACGAAAACTTCCAAGCTATTCAGACGTTCGCCTTCCCCTGCCACCATTTATTCGACATCTACACGTTGGCATTGTTATTCAAATTTGCGCCTTTCACTCTTCACCGTCTAGTCTAGTCTAGTCTGCTGGTGCGATTTCCACAAATTCAAGTAGAATTAAATGCAATCGCGATGCCGGGAATTGCAGAAGTGCAATACGATCTCTATGTTTTTGGAAAGGGTTTTTCCAGTGCCGGTTTAACAGGGGTTTTTTGGGGACTATAGCACCGGGCGGTAAATATTTTTGGGGCGGTACCGCGTACCGCCCATAATTAAAAAAAAATACTTAATCGTTAGAATTTAGAAAAAAAATTATTGCGACACTGCGTCGGCGGATACAACGGATACAAATGAGAAAAATGTTGTTAGAGTTAAAGCAGCTTCTCCATCAGAAAAACTTGATTTATTGGAAACGGAATAATTTGAACTTTTTGGATAGACGTTTTGCAAAGGGTTAATGAAACCAATAAAGCAGTCCAAAAACAAAATATGGATTTAAGCACAAATGCTCATCTTTTGTCATTTTTAGTTGAGAACTTTGATTTTTTACGTGATATCATTTTGATCATTGCGAGGAAATTAACAGGAAACAAAATTATGCTCAGAAGCGGATAATCATAAGAAAATTACAATTTGAAGAAAAGAATTCAGAAGCAAGTTTAAGCAAAAAACAAACAATGCGAACAATATGTTTTATTTTAATAAATAACAATCTATAATCCAAAATCATTTGTCGATATGATAGCTAGAAATCTGGCACAAACAAATTTGAATTTTTGTTTAATCTAAAAGCATAAATCTTCGTGGAGGATTTGGATGAGTTTTTTCCTCAAAAATGTGTCCAACTCAAGAAACTGATAACTTCCCTTTCGGAAATAAAAATAGAAACTCCATTGGAATTAGTATAAGTTTTATACGAAAATAAATTAATATCTTCATTTCCGAATATTAATAATTGTCTGCGAATTTTTTTTTATAATGGTTTCAAATGCAAGTGGTGAACGATCTTTTTCTGCTCTAAAAAGGGTAAAGAACTACCTAAGAAATACAATTCCCCAAGAAAGATTTAACTCCTTAGCAATTCTGTCCATTTATCAAGACCTGCTAGATGAAATAAATGTAAAGTGTTATAAAACAATTTGCTACTATAAAGACTTGAAAACAACCTTTTAATTATTAGTATTAGGATTTCTCAATATTTATTTAAACCAAAGAACAATGTTTTATTTATTTATAACTTTTGATTAGTTTTTCTTAGTACTTATAAGTAATACTATAGTATACTATAGTATTAACTATGTAGATATAAAAACAATTTTGTTGTAAAGTTTCACGAAATTTATTAAATTTTGACAGCTGTTTCGCTACACAGTAGCTTCTTCAGAATACATTCTGAAGAAGCTACTGTGTAGCGAAACAGCTGTCAAAATTTAATAAATTTCGTGAAACTTTTCAACAAAATTGTTTTTATATCTACATAGTTAATATGGAGTTTCATCAAGTAAAGGTCGAAACAATTAATAATTTAAAAGAAGCAGTTACAAGCTTTCTGACCTTATGGTATTTCAAACTTTTATTAAGAAGCAAAAATACAACACAAAATATCATTCTGAAGAAGCTACTGTGTAGCGAAACAGCTGTCAAAATTTAATAAATTTCGTGAAACTTTACAACAAAATTGTTTTTATATCTACATAGTTAATATGGAGTTTCATCAAGTAAAGGTCGAAACAATTAATAATACTATAGTATTGTTTACATAAACCAAAGAATGTTTTATTTTTTAGTTAGTGCTTTTGATTAGTTTTTATAATTTGTTTAGATACCAGCCTAACCAACCTAATCTTCCACTTGACGAGAAAGTAAAACCTAAAAATTTAAAAATGTTTTTAAAAAAGTAATATTTTAAACCATTGGGCGTTGTGTTTTTGCCAGAACCGGGCGGCGAACTAACTTAAACCGGCACTGAGTTTTTCAACAAGAGTGATCTTTGAAGTGGACTTTTGTTTAACTTTTAGGAAATATCATCTGGCAAATGGCCTTCGCGGTTTCGATGTGTGGCGTCCATTCAAGAAGCCCAATTTTGGATTACTTTCTGACAGAGATCGGGTTGTATTTCGTCAATGACGTGTCGGATATTGCCTTTGATTGCTTTAATAGTTCGAGGCTTATTTGCATACACCAGATTCTTCACATACTTACATAGAAAGAAATCCAAAGGAGTAATATCACTTGATCTCGCTGGCCAAGTGATATCGCCATTACGTGAAATTACATACCCAGGAAATTTTTCTGCTATCAAGTCCACAGTTTCACATGCTGTATGACAAGTGGCGCAATCATGTTGGAAAAATGTTTTCCAGATCCTTCAGTACCTTCCTCCGTTGACCTTCAAAGAAATAAGGACCAATGACGCCTCCAGACCAAAATCCAAAACATATAGTAATCTTTTCGGGATCCTTCACCCTAAATTCGACAATCCTTAATAAGGCTTCCTTTAACCAAAAACAAGCCTTATCGCTAATAATGATTTTCTGGCCGAATTCAGGGTCTGCTTCCAAATGCTCTAGAGCCCAATTAAAAAAGCGTCGAAACAAAAGATTATCGTTTGGCTTGAGCTCTTGGGTCAACTGTATCTTATAGGGATGTAATTCCACACAGAAAAAACGCTTTGATATAGTCAATAACAATTGATTGTTTTTTCATTTCTCCAATAAAAATTAAAGTTTATTCAATCAAATATGTTTGGAGCAATTGAGGGTAAGGGATTGATGTTATTACAAATATTATATTCAGCCCATAACATATTATTATTAAGTTAAAATTACTTGTTAAAGAGTGAATGACTCTGTAGATTTAAACCTAATAGAAATGTGTACTTCCTTGAAAATTTTAGAAATGATTGTATTCAAGGTTTTTTGATCAAGGTAAAATTAACAATATTTAATTAAATATAAAATTGGTTTATATTAAAAGTTATAATGCTTCAACCAAAAATTAAAAACAAATGAAATAAGAATAGTCTTTCTTTTTATTTATGGTTTTTATTCTAATGAAACCTAAGGTAAAGTAAGTTATTACTGTCTTACAGTGAATACAAATGTTTTCACTGTCTTGAAAAATACTTGTTATTTGCCCAATTATCATTTCCCTTTTTTCAATGCGGGCTATATTCAATTTAATGATTGCTAAAATTCAGACAAACGCGCCAGGTCATCCCCTGCCACACCACACATCGGCAACCTGCAATCGCGTACGTGCGTATAGTTAAATGTGATTAATCGGTATTTCTGGTGACGCCGTTTGATGTAAGTTTATGGGTAATCTCTGGTGTAGGAAGTGTTTAGTTGTTTGTTATGTTTGCTAATTTTTTGGGGGTTGTACTTCCTAATCCCGAATTTTCAAGGTAAGTTTTACATGTTTTTTAATTGTATGTCCGCCATGCATTATCCAATCAGTTGAGGAGCATCCGTGCAAAACCGGCTAAATCCATTTTATTCAGTTTTTGTTTTTTTTTATTTCGCATCTTTGGGTTCATTTCTATCGACAACCAAGATAATTCAGTTTAAATCCGACTAAATCCATGTTAAAATCACATTTAAAAGGTAGCTTTAGGAGCAAAACCGGCCAAATCCACGTTTTTTATAGCAAACCCGGCTATATCCAATAAATAATAATAATAATAATAATAATAATAATGTGGCTTGGATATGTCGATACTACTACTAAAATTTGTTCTGTTTTTTCATGTTTGCACTATATTTATTTTTTGATTAATAAAGGTTTTTTTTACATTTTATTCGTTTTTTATTCGGTTTTCGAGCAAAACCGGCTATATCCAAAACATTTTTTGAAATTTTGGCCTTAATATAAAGTTTTTGAAAACGAAAGTAGTCTTATAAATCAATTACCACAAAGCCCACAAAACTCAAGTTTGCTTTTTCTTTTATCTGTAAAGGCCAGGAAACCGAGAGTTTTTGCCATTTTCCCAACATTTTATTAAAGTGGATATAGCCGGTTTTGCGCGGATGCTCCTCAGTTTATCTTGATATTCGGGATTTTTCTTAAATGGACAAGTTTTTATTAATTTATAAAAAAAACTAATCATTGTCTTTCAGTACCATCATGATATCCTTGCAGGGTGTCCTGAAAGTTTATTTGCAATCTCTTTCGCCTCTAAATACATAAGATGAAATTCCTTTTTCGTTTTAGAATAACCATTAGGGTGCACCCGGGTGGAGCCTGGGGGTGGAATTTGTAGCCTATAAAAAAGAAAATTTTTGAAAAAAAAATTTTTACTCAACGTCTTGAGGTGGCCCACTGATTTTTTAAATTAAATTTAAGTTAAAAACGAGTGGTCGTAAAATTTTTTTCAAAAGTGTTCCGGAAACTGCGGAGTGTCCTCTTTCTTGCTAATTAACAGTTATGAACTTAAAAAATTTTTTGTGGTCATTATTGTTGTTTTTAAAAAAATTCCAAAATAGTAACATGCTTTTCTGAGGCAATAGAGCGAATTTCGAGTTGAACACGATCAAATTTGTTTATTTTTAGATAAATTTGAAGATTACAAGCCAAAAATTTTTTTTTTATTCAAAAGAATTTTAACTTAAATTTAATTTAAAAAATCAGTGGGCCACCTCAAGACGTTGAGTAAAAATTTTTTTTTTTTTCAAAAATTTTCTTTTTTATAAGCTATAAATTTAACCCCCAGGCTAACGAAAAAAACATTTTTTTTACGCTCCACCCTAATAACCATGTGCCTTGGCAGACAGATCCTGCACATCTAGTACAGTACCTGTTGCTAGTGATGGGTCAGCAACCTTCTTAGAGCCTAATATCACCAACACTTCTAGTGGGTTCCTAATAGTTTCTTCAGAAAACAGAACAATTTCATTTTATGGATTGAATTACCTATGTACACAAGACTACCAGAAGCAGTTTCCAGAATCATTTTATTTAAAGTTTATATTAATGTATTATACAACTAATATTTGCAAAAGAATATACATATTTAAAGGAATTAGAGCTTTGATTGCATTTAATGTACCCATTCATTAGAAACCATAACTTTATTTATGCCAAAGATAGTTTTTCATTAAGATTTATTGTGGCTTCAATTAAATAAAAATTTAATTCAATAATTTCTTAGGTTTTAACTAACTAAGTTTTAATACGGATTAAATAGAATTATAATTTAATTTAATGACTTCTTATGTTTAAACTAATTTCATTCATTTCATCATTTATTTGATCATAGCTGTAATTCAGGTTTTGAAAATACAGTACACCATTGGCTCACAATAAAAAAGCTGTTTCTCTGTGTATCTAAAATTTTGTCACAATCCGTCGAATGGTGAATTCTGTTGGTCGATGATGAATTTCATAAAATTCGCGTATCGCACGGGACGTTTGTTTGGAAACGGTTATTTTGATAATAATTTTAAATTATCTGGTTTTTTCGGGCACTTATGTAAAACACAATGTGTATATCTCCATTATAAAATGATAAGCTTTGTAGAATAATTACATTAAAAATGACAGCAAGATCTTTAAAAATAAAAACGTCGTCGTATCACTCTTAATGAAAAACTCTTTACATTTCAACTTATTTGTTCGGCGGTCCAAAGAATCCTTTTTGGTGATTGTTTTTGAAATTTTTAACTTTCTACACGAAGAATAGAAAAGAGTAACCATTGAACACTATTCTACTAAATATACAATGTCAATGTAGGTAGCAATGGTTATTTTTGTCGCCTTAATAAATAGTGCCAGTATCTATTATAGTAAGGAATATTCTGCACACTTGTAATACATGTAGATGTAACATCTAAATTACCACAATGTTCTAATCTTCTATACACGGTAAAAAAATCAACTCAAGCAACACTAATTAGAGTTCACACAGGTCCACACTAAATAGTTAAAAAAAACCTATTGGTGGTAGTGAATAAAACGAAAAGATAAATAAACAGAAACATTTATTTGGAACAAAAATCTATGACAATTATCAAAATCGTATGGCTGGCTTAAGCAAAATGGTTCCTTAAAACGTAAAAGTTTTAGATAAATGCAATGTTTTACTGGCTGTCAACTTGTAAGCAATGAATTATCTTGAGAATTCATCAGTAATCCATTTTTCTGTTATAAAAAATGGGTGATCCCATTGGTAGAGCGGCGTCAGGCGGCTGTATGTCGGGGATTTACCACACGTGTACAAATTTTCCATAATATTAATAAAAATATAGGTACCTATAGGTTAATATAACAACCATTACGCTTAAAAATAAAAAGTAAATCAAGTGTGAATGTATTTATATTATTAATGTTGCAAGTACCCGACCTACTGCCGTAAATTATTGATATATAATATAGGTCGGGTATAGACATCCTTTTAACATATTGGTATTTATTGAGTATTAATGCTTACAGAAAAAGGAAGTATAATACTTACCAAAAAATAAGAATGTTCCCTTATGGATTCACCGTAATTAAAATCTAACTGAACAAAAATGCCACACTTCCACAACGCGGTACCTCTGGATATGCTCTGCGTAGGTAGATTGGTACCAACCAAACATGTTAAAACGAATTTCAGTCTATTTTGCCACTATTGGTTTAATTTAACTTTAATTGTGATACAATGTGCACTAGTAGTGTAAAGAAAAAAGAGCTCTTAGTTACATCAAAACAGACAAAGAAATTGGCATGCACTGTAGTGTACATTTTGTAACTATTTAACACATTAAGGGGTAATAAACACTTGCATTAAGTTTTTCTACCCTTTTAATTATTTTAATAATAAATAGTGTGAATGTACCAATGAATAATGTTCATATTCTTTAAATGTGTTTAATAAAGTTAATAAGCACTAAATGCTACCTAGTGTATTTTGTAGTGTAACTTTTACACTTACAAATAAACTCAAATATTTTTACCCCTACACTACACACAGGCAAAAATTTTTACTGTGTAAAAGTTAAAAAATCAAAATCGCCAAAGGAGTCGAGGTCAACTACATCCGAGAGTGCTATATCTTAAATATATTTTTGATGAAATATCTTCAGCGTGGCATTTTTAAATAACTCAATCCATGAAATGTATACGTTCTCATTTTAAACATTAAAATGCGTCAAAACTCCTAAACCCAATAAAATCAAACCAAATAAAGGATCATTTCAAGCAATTGCAAAGCTGGTAATTTCACAATCAGCAATGCAATCTCGCTATCGGTTTAAAATTAATTTTCTGTTTATCACTTGATTAAATAATTTAAATTGACGGAATTTACGAGCTCTCGACTGGGCTGTCGAGTGGTCAGAAAATAAATAAAATCTATAGGAGTGGATTTAAATTGCACAGATAGATGCAGGCAATTTTAAACAATGCTTTATTTTCATGTATTTAAAATTAATAAAATACTAACTTATTCCACAAAATAGTTAAATAATAGAATATTAAAGAACTCATGTCATAAGACGTCATTTTGTCGCACGCGGACAATTTGTAATGGACGAGTGCGACAAAAGGTCTTATGACATGAGTTCTTTATGCTACTTTATCTATTTTGCAAAAATTCTATAAAAAAATTAATTTTATACCTTAAATTTAATTTGGTCGAATTTTACTTTAGATAGTTGGTATTACAATCATTGGTTTGACAGTTAATGTCAAAATCGATTCGCCATGCCGTCCTTAATTTACTAATTTACAATAAGAGGCTGTTAATGTTAAAGAAGAAAAAAGGATGGTGGTGTTAAACAAAATTTATTTCCAGAAAAGTCTCGTAAGTACTAGAAAAATCATAAAAATATTATAACCAAAATGCAAAATATTATGCTGCTTAAAGTATAGCCAACAAAGGCATTTAAGAAAAGACTGCGAGATTACCTGATAAGTCATGCTTTTTATAGTGTAAATTCTTTTAAAATTAAATTAAAAGATGTTTAAATATAACATGTTGTAACTGTAACTGTAACGTATTTATCTTTGGAATTAATAAAGTTTCTATGTTGTTATCTACATTTATTTGTTGTATATTATATTAAAATGTTTTGACAAATATTCACTTTGGATCAATAAACTATCTATCTATCTATTATATATTTATCATTTATAGTATTTTTTGCAATAATTAAAATAAAATTTCAATGCTGAATGCGCCAAACGGAATTTGTCTCTTGTTATTTTTTTATAAAACTATATTTTTTTCATATTACAAGCCTGCCAATATCATAACAGCTTTTTTTAAAGAGAAAATATTCTATTCATGTAAGAGGAGTGTCCGCAGATTATTAGTCCATAAGATATCATGAAATGTATAAAATAATGGTGAACAATTTTTTGCACATTAAAATGGGTAAAATTGCTGATTTGACGAAGGAGAAATTTATCTGATGTTAAATTATTTGGTGTACATACGTGAAACGTGTATCAATCACAATTCCAAGGAATTTAGGACAATCTGGGTTTTCTCCTGAGATGTTTCTTAATAAAAGCACAATTTTTGTAGTTAATAGATGATTTGCTAGTAACCACTCCCTTACACATTTTATGCCATCATTCTTTAAACTTTTAGATTATTGAGACACTGACTTTAATATTAGGGTGGAGCGAAAAAAAAAAATTTTCCTTAGCCTGGGGGTGGAATTTGTAGCCTATAAAAAAAGAAAATTTTTGAAAAAAAAAATTTTTTACTTAACGTCTTGAGGTGGCCCACTGATTTTTTAAATTAAATTTATGTTAAAATTCTTTTGAATAAAAAAAAAAAAAATTTTTTGCCTTGTAATCTTCAAATTTATCTAAAAATAAACAAATTTGATCGTGTTCAACGCTCTATTGCCTCAGAAAAGCATGTTACTATTTTGTAATTTTTTTTAAAACAACAATAATGACCACAAACATTTTTTAAGTTCATAACTGTTAATTAGCAAGAAAGAGGACACTCCGCAGTTTCCAGAACACTTTTGAAAAAAAAATTACGACCACTCGTTTTTAACTTAAATTTAATTTAAAAAATCAGTGGGCCACCTCAAGACGTTGAGTAAAAATTTTTTTTTCAATTTTTTTTTATAGGCTACAAATTCCACCCTATTTAATATTGTTTAATGTTGTGTCATCTGCAAATAAAATGACTTTATTCACTGCCTCAAGTGATACAAAATTATTAATATAAATTAAAAAGAAAAAGGCCACAATACCAACCCTCTCGCATAGAATATAATATATTATGTGCATTGCGATCTATTTGCTAGGTATTTATTAATTCCAGACCCATTCCATTGCCACCATAATAATTTAGTTTTTTTACAAGGATCTTGTAGAGAATCAAAGACCTTACTAAGGTCGCAAAAACACTGAGCATATATAAAGCTTTGTCTAAAAAAAATTGGACTTTCCAATCCTAAAGCCATATTGGTTTTTTGTTAGTAAATTGTCAGTAAATACAATACTACCAAACTACAGCCTGTGGGCGAAATACTATTTTGCTCACTAGTATCTTACCCACTCTTAGTAGGGCCACGAAATTACATATTCCTTGCGGGTGTCGATAAAATAAATAAATATGGAAACTTAAAGGAGTAAATATAATTTAAATATATAATAGTGTATTATTACACGAAAGATAATGCAGGCTATTATTCACGAGGATGAGGTTTGCGCCTCGAGTCACCAGACGAGTGAAATAGTGTAATACTATACTTTATCTACTCCAATAAGTAGATAATTAAATGATTTTCAAAAATAAATAAATAAAATCTGAAATTTGTCAAATAGTTAACCTTACTTTTTAGCGATTTTAAATTTTATTATAGTCGCCTAAAACCCGATTGGTTTAAATCACAATAACTATTGAAATCATCACTAATGCATAACAACGTGAATAATTGGTTTATTTTTCTTGTTGTTAGGCAGGGAATTTATAATGTTTATCATTATTTACGAAAAACAAAAGTAGATAAAATTATATAAGGGTCAGAATTTCTCAAACGGGCCACCTGAATTAGGTCAAAATTAGTTTTTGATTGTAGATACATTTTTTCGATAGTATTTTACATCACTTACACAAATCCTAAAGGATTTTGTAAAAAAAAAATTTTCAATTGACATTTTCATGATATTAAAAGTAAAAGTTTTTAGTAATTAAAAAATAAAAAAAATCATTATGGCTAAACTAATTATCCGATTCCAACGATATAACTAGCGTTGGAATCTTGTTTTGACATAGATTCTTTGTTATTTTTTTCAATTGTACAATTTTCATTTAGGTCGATTTTTTTTTGTTTTTTTTATAACAAATTCGGAAATAATTGGCTTCTGCGCCAGCTATCGACTCGAAAAAAAAAACACATATACTCCAATCATTTCTCGAAATTATGCTGCTGAGAAAAAAAATGGCCCGCAGGTTGACAAAAAGTTATTCGTCCTTTTGTGGCCGCGCGCGGTGTCAGCAGGTTCGGAGCGTGAGCTGACACCGCGCGCGGCCACAAAAGGACGAATAACTTTTTGTCAACTTGCGGGCCATTTTTTTTCTCAGCAGCATAATTTCGAGAAATGATTGGAGTATATGTGTTTTTTTTTTTCGAATCGATAGCTGGCGCAGAAGCCAATTATTTCCGAGTTTGGTATAAAAAAAAACAAAAAAAAATCGACCTAAATGAAAATTGGACAATTGAAAAAAATAACAAAGAATCTATGTCAAAACAAGATTCCAACGCTAGTTATATCGTTGGAATCGGATAATTAGTTCAGCCATAATGAATTTTTTTATTTTTTAATTATTAAAAACTTTGACTTTTAATATCATGAATATGTCAATTGAAAATTTTTTTTTTACAAAATCCTTTAGGATTTGTGTTAGTGATGTAAAATACTATCGAAAAAATGTATCTACAAACAAAAACTAATTTTGACCTAATTCAGGTGGCCCGTTTGAGAAATTCTTACCCATAAACCTTTATTCAAAATATCAGATATTACTAATTTATAATTAATAGAGACTTGATTTTAGGCAAAATGCCTATCGCCAATTTTATTTAATAGGCGGTTAAAAATTCATGGTGGAAAATGTGATTCAGGCATTTTTAGTACCATTTAACCCAACAACGTTTTTGCCTTTTTTAGCTTTTTTCGACTTCAAAAAACAAATTAATTAAATGCCTAAACCTTGTCAAAAATGCCTAAACAGAAAACATAATGCCTTTTTAGTACTTTTATTATTAAAAAAAATAATTAAAAGAAAAATTATTGCTAAATCGCAACACACTGTAGTGTGTATTGTGTAGTGTTCGAAGCGCCGACCATCGCCATAGGATCGAAGCGCTCACCAAAATAAGTAAACAAACCAATTTGAACAGCATACCCCTGACGTAGGCATTCCAATATGACTACATCTTAAAATAAAAAAACTTCTTTATTCTAAGGACCAACTGAATTTAAAACTATGTTTATTTGTGAGCGGAGTTGTGAAGCTGGCATTGTTTTTTCTCTTACAAAAATATTTTATTATATAAACGACTAATTTATGTAAAACAAATGTTTGTTTGCTATATTAAAATGAAATTCCCATAAAATATGCGTTGATAATTTTTTTAAAAATTTAATTTTTGTAATGTTTACTGGGTAAAATAAAAGCGTTTATTTTTTAATTATGAGTCCGGTCTCTAATAATTATAATTATTATTATATTAATCCCGGCGCATTCGCCATTTTTGCACAGGTTAATATAAATACTAAGAAAAAAGTAGTCTTACAACAGGCTACAGAAGTGGAATACATTTAAAAACCTTTCAGTCAAATAATTTGTTTTAGCTAGAATAGTCATCCAGCCCCATGTGGGTCGGACTTTTATGTGTGGAGCTGAGTACAATAATATTTAAAAAATTACAACTTTGTAGAGGAGACAGTGTTTAAAATTGTTATAATCTTAAAAAATTATAATTAAAAAATTATGACATTTTTTCCGTCCGTCAAGTTTTAACTCCGTACGTCTGACGGAGAAATTTAAAATAATTTTAACTAATCTGTCACTACACATCTGTTTTTGACGCCTAACGTTACTTTAAGATACTTTATTTTCAAATCTTTTAATATTGTTTTAATAAGATTGTAAAACGTAAATATTACGTTCGTTATGTGAATAATGTTCTACTTTTATGTTTTTATTTAATAATAATAACAGAAAAAAAGAAAAGACAAACAATAAAATATTAAAACCAGAACTAAAAGGACCTGCTTTTTTAAAACTATATATTTTAATGTAAATTAAGGCTAGTATATTCTTTTTATATGGTATATTTACCTACCTTTAAATTTATTAGACAGCTAACTGTTAAAGTTACAATTGTTGACATAATTGTAACTATGACAATTAAGCATTAGGTAAATTTAGTAAAGTGAATATACTGACCCTTAATTTTTATTTGTCGCCAAATCAATCCGTTAAACGTCATTAAATAACGGATGCATGAAAATTAGAACATTTCTTATCGGAAAATTTTATTGAAAAACGTACAAACGGATACATGAAAATTAAGCTTAATGCCACAAAATGTTAAAAATATCGAGAAAATAAAACGTGGAACGATATGTTGTGTTGTTGGGTATTTTTCGAGGGGAAATCCTGGGTTGAGTTTTTACCGGTTTCCCAATAAACAGTGTAAATCCTAATAACAAAAAATTGCACTTATTTACTGTAAATATAAATTGTACCTATTAGATACAATAAATACACATTTTAGTAAGGATTTACGTGACAATTGTAAACATTTTAATTCAGTAAAAATTATAAAACAAATAGTGGTCTAAATTCAAACAGCATTATTAAAAGCGTTAATTAAGAAAGTCTCCACTTAACGAAATATTCTTTCTTCTCTTTTTTATGTATAGGAATTTTAAAAAACTAAAAGGTTTAGATGAAAACATACACAATTACCTACACTTTCGTTTAATTTGTGTATTTTTACGCCTACCAGATTTTGAGGTACGGCCACTATATTTTGTTTTTACTATGGCCGCCACACGGAAAAAAATCTATACTGATTCCAAGAAAATTCAACTCTATCCAAGTATAGCTTAGTTTCCCTATTCCGCAAGTAAATTTATACTTGTTTCAAGTATCCTCATATTCTTATAAAATAAAGATAGCTTCGGTTTAATCTAAGATTACTGCTATACTAAAAATAAGAAACACACTAATATTGAGTTAAGTATACAAATTTGTCTTCAATGAAGACTACGGTATTCTTGTTGTAACGTTAGTATGTACTTCATTAAAGTATAGTTTCTTTGTAAAATCTTTACAGTATTCTTGTTTTAAGAATATACTTTCTTTAAAATTAATTTATTTATACTTATTGTAAGTACACGCTTTACTTGCATAAAATGCTTGTATTCTTACTTTTCCTTTTTTTATATTTGATAAAAGTATAGTATAGAGAAGGAATTTTCTCGTCTCGTGGCATCACTACAATGAACGCAACAAGCAGGGGCAGATCCGGAAAAATATTTCTGGGGCGATTTCAAAATATTTACGTACATTGGGTGGAACAAAAAAAAACGTTCTTAAATCTTGCCTCCACATAGCTCATTTATCTGTATGATTATTAAATAATATTCGTAGCATTAGAGAAACAGAAAAGGCTTAGGCTCAAGCATGCATGCTTGAGCCTAAGCCTTTTCTGTTTCTCTAATGCTACGAATATTATTTAATAATCATACACGGAAAAAAATCTATACTGATTCCAAGAAAATTCAACTCTATCCAAGTATAGCTTAGTTTCCCTATTCCGCAAGTAAATTTATACTTGTTTCAAGTATCCTCATATTCTTATAAAATAAAGATAGCTTCGGTTTAATCTAAGATTACTGCTATACTAAAAATAAGAAACACACTAATATTGAGTTAAGTATACAAATTTGTCTTCAATGAAGACTACGGTATTCTTGTTGTAACGTTAGTATGTACTTCATCAAAGTATAGTTTCTTTGTAAAATCTTTACAGTATTCTTGTTTTAAGAATATACTTTCTTTAAAATTAATTTATTTATACTTATTGTAAGTACACGCTTTACTTGCATAAAATGCTTGTATTCTTACTTTTCCTTTTTTTATATTTGATAAAAGTATAGTATATATTTAAAATAACTTTACACTATTCTTAAAGAAAGTGGTTAATTGGAAAAAAAAATTCCCTCGTCTAGCGACTCGGAATAATTTTTACAAAAAAAACATTCGTGACCCTGAAAAATATTTGTATTAATTATCCTACCACTACGGAAAATACAAGTGAAAGTGAAAATATATTCGTTATGACAGTAATTTAACAGTATTTTTGGCAGATTATTTTAATTATTTTAATGTACTAAAGTACTAAGTATAATAGGCACTGATATCACAATAGGTTTATTACCTAACAGTCTTAGAGGTATTAGAAAAAGTACTGTCAATTTATATAAATTCATTCTTTCACGGTTAATTAGCATAGATACTATATTTTACATTTTATTTTTTTAAGTACCTAGGTATCACATTTTTGGTTCTATATGTAAAGGTAAGGTTTTTAATCACAATACTTAGTTATTATTTTTTTAAGTAGGTATTTTTATTGTCAGTAAAATTTATCTCCAGCTAAGTAATTTGTAAAATGAGTCTCTAAGAAGGCTACCATTATCATCGTAGATGGTTTGGTGTTAATTCTTCAATTTTTTCTCTAACCTTGATCCTCAATCCTATTTTTGGAATTAATTTCTTTAAATTCTCCTCGCTTAGCATTACCGTAATATCGAAATCTATCTCGTTTTCTAGAACAAAAATAATATATCTGAATTGGAGGCTATAGCCTTTCTGCTGTTTATGTGCTATTGTCTATTACCTGTCGTATGCTATCCATTTTACACTACAGTATACCTATCCATTTTACACTACATTTTTACGATCATGCCTATTTAATTACTTTAAATTAATAAAATATTATTTACTTACCCAAAAATGTGTCTAGTAAACATTCTGCCCCAATTTTTAAGTTTCTTCTCCATTATTTTTTATTAAAAATAACATCCAGACCGAAAAAGGAAAAAACGAACACACGCTACCACAATAGAACACAGGACAGAACTGAACACAGAAACTGCGTCTTTTCTTTTAGCGAAGCGGTCTTAGAGGGTGGACGGAATTTACTTAAGCGAAGAATTAGGTATTTGTTTTAATAATAGCTATACTTAAATACAGTATATTGTATTCTTTGTTCTAGAGGTCTTATACTTAAATTGAAGTATAAGCGTTCTTGCATTAAATATACATATATTTAAATAAAGTATACCGAAATTTGATACAAATATACAGAATACTTAAAATAAGTGGCAATATTCCGCTTTGAGTAAAAAACTAGAGCTCTTTTATCTAAGCATTATTGTATATTTGATTTAAGTATACCAATTTACTTTAAAATAAAATACCTCTAAACTCAATCCAAGAATACTCATCTCAAATCAAGTAACAGTTTTTCTTAAAAATTAAGTATATCCCATTACTTAGTTTAAATGTACGCTAATCTCATAGAAATAATAAATATACTTAAATCAAGTTCTTAACATGAAGTATAGAACTATTCTTAAACCTAGTAAGGGATTTTTTTCCGTGCATACTGAATTTTGCAATGAAAAAATTGAAAAAATATCAAAGATTTTAACCATGTATCATACATAGCACTTTAGCCAAAAATAAACCCATTTAAATCAGCTTTTTATTATTGAGACACTAACTATCAAGTTGCCATAAAAAGAAACAATCCAATTGTCCAGGTCCAAATGACTTGCATGAAAAGTACACTAATGAAGAAAAAGTCGATATATTTTTTGTTTATGAAAAAGCATTTTAAAACACAAGAAATGCTGCTGAAACATACGCTAACTTGTATCCCAAAACACAGGTTCCTGAAACCAAAATATTTGCACGCTTAGAAACTGGAAATGTTTGAAAAGCCGAAAAAAAAACCAACTGCCTTGGGTTATATTTTTTAAATACATTTTTTTTTAAATTTACGTTGTGCTATTTATTTTAGGCTAAGTGCATTTTAAAAATGTGAATTAAAATGAGGTTTCTCCGAGGGAGATGAAAAAAATTTTCCATATGGGAAATTATTAAACATAATATTTATAAATTTCTACCGTTTTGAAAATTATTCAAAAAAATTTGACCATGAGAGCAAAAAGATGTGTATTAAACAATGATGGTCATTTTGAATACTTTTTGTAGTAAATTTGTTGTTTTTTCTTTTATTATTTACTACTCTGTTGATTTTAATATTTTTTTATGACAACTTGACAGTTAGTGTGTTAAAAATTTGATTTTAATAAGTTTATTTTTGGCTTGAGTACCATGTATGATACATAGTTAAATCCTTTAATTTTTTTTAATTTTTTCATGCAAAAATTCCAATATGGCGGCCTTAGGATAACCAAAAGATAGTGGCGTATCTAAAAATCTAGTTGGCGTAAAAATACACAAATTGGATCAAAATGTAGGTAATTGTATATGTTTTAATGTAAACCTTTCCCTTTTTTTAAATTCCCATAAATAAAAAAGTTATAGCGATAAAAAGTTTTAACCGATTTTCATTTTTTTTTATATTTTAGAACCGCTTATTTTTTTTGCAATCTTCTATGTCATATTAAAAGCCATGTAATTACGCAACTTTTGAACTCTTGATGCCCTATTCCAACTATAACCGTTTCCGAGATAGCAATGCTATTACATTTTGGACACCCTGTATAAGCATATAAGGGTTGAGGTTTTTAATCAATGCTATAAGGAATAATAAAACAAAATCAAGTACTAAACCAATTTTTTTTAGTTTTTACTTGCAAAGCGAAACACAAATAACGTGCGCGATTTAGCTGTGCAATTGGAACTTTGCGGACAAAATTTGTTCAGTAAGACTTCCTCTCTTTTTTAAACAAATTACCTATTTATTTAAAAATGATGTGCAGTTTGTATGCTTTAAATGTAGATGGCGCGCGTTGCGAAAATCCGATGCGCTATTTTACAAACTGCACTATAACTATAACCATCATTGTCATAAAAAAAATCACTAAATACAGTGTTCTGACTTTCCCCAATCCTCATAAATAGGCCATTTAGCGTTTTAAATGTCAATTCCCTTTAATATCAGTCTGTTGACAGTAAGATAAAACTTTGCAATTTCGCTAATTAGCATAAATAACATTATCAAACAACAAGGTGTCACGAGATGACAGAAACAAAATGAGCATGTTTTCAAACTGGGCCAAGAACATGATTAAGATGCACTACGTGTAAAATCTAATATTAGATTATGAAAGAGGTCTTTCCTATGTTTAGTTTACGTGTCCCTGAAAATCATCAGATAATCGCTTTTTGTTTGAATTTTATATTTGCACGTATAAATATTATTTTAACATCAAGTAGTTTGATTATTTCCAAACTAATGTTTAAATTAAAATTAAATTTCATTGGCTATTGTGTTTAAAATATATGTATAATCCAAATAATAAATATTTATAGTTATTTTATTTAAATAAATATTTTTTACGATTTAATACATGAACTATTTCGAGTTTTTATTTATACCTACACAGAAAAAACGCTAGCATATGGGTGAGCCATTAAACCAATGGGATCTTGTAATCCGTATTCCTGAATAACAGTTCCTATAATACCAATAGGTAGTTAGCACTTGGTTTATAATCGTTACTGTTTTTAAATTAACAACAAAAGTTATCGCTGCTAAATCTATTAATATTTATATTGATATTTATTTTCATTTTATGTTAGATGTTATTGCATTAAATATTAATTTGATTTATTTAATAACGTTACTACATTTAACGCAATAAATTCTTTGACATTTAGGCAAAATATTTCCCTATTTTGGTTTAAAAGTAATTAATTGAGCAAATAACAGTTTTAGATTGCTTCAATTTGAATGCATTCAATGACAGCTCTGTTCTTGGTACTATGTTAGATTTTTTTATTTGTATTTTTAAGCCATTTTTAAAGATTATTTTTTAATTTTGATGATAAAAACAGCATAAAAGCAAATAATTATAAAAATAAGTATTAAAATATTTTAAATAGGCTAGCTACTTTAATGGTATATTATGTATCATTTTTGATAAACGCCATTTTAGACACGAACATACTTTAGGTACGAGCGAGTGCTTAATTAAATGAGGGTCTGGAAAAGTTCATAAACGAATTGCATACTATACTTTTTCTACGACAAATACTTATTATTATCTTAAAATGATTTAAATTAAATATTTGTATAGAGCCACATATATAAAACAATAAAGTTACCAGCTTGGGAATGTGTAATGTCAAATGTAAATCGAAATGTATCCCTTGAAAATGGACCGTTTAATCCAATAAAGCAGTTTTTCACAGTGAAAGTAAAGAAAATGTTTTATTTGCACTTCGCAGTGGAATCTTCAGCCGAAATGAAGTTAAATGTAGTTTATCTCCACGCGGTCTATAATTTAAACTTTATTGTTAAGTAATTAGTTCGATTTTTTCTCGCTAGGGGTATTGTTTTGACAAATAAATCCTTTTCTAAGAAATTAACGTACTAAACTTAACTTTAATTTATTTATAATAAGCACTAATTTGTTTGTTTTACATTTTTCATTAAATTATTGTAAAATTGAGATTAGGACATTGCAATTTAACGTTTCTGTGGATTTAACAGTTGTGTTTTAGCTCGTTTCTAAAATGGATGTAAATAGCTCTCCTATTCAGTGTACACCACCTGCAGAACTTGCCAATTCGGCTATTAATTTAGTTATTCCTAAAAAACCGAAACAATTATATGAAGATTCTTATCAGCATTTTTTTTAAATTTGTGAAGAGCAAAAGGCAGTGAACTTTTCTGAAAGTTTTGTTGGCTTACTGCTGCAACTTCTGCTAGAGATTATATTTCAAATGATTATGATGTGATATTGGATGAAGAAATGGGAAATAGTGATACAAATATTAATACAGTGAAAAACACTTTGGCCACTTCTGGATATATAACAAATTCTAGTTTTACGAATTGTACCTTTAATGTAACCTTTAATAAATAAATTAGTGGTGTTTTTGTTAATTTGTTAATAAATTAAAAAAATGTAATAATTGAAATTTACAATCTTAGGTCAGTTAGGATCCAGCTCTCGAGAAGACACGACGCGTGTGGGAAAGCTCTTAAAACGTAAAAGTTTAAAGATTAAAACCAACAATAATTTAAAAAAAAGTGCAAACTAATAAAGTGAAACAAACATTTTCATAGAGTGCAAACTAAAATGGTGTAACGGTCATTGAGGAGTGAAGTGTTAAGTGATATGAATGAGTTAAGTGCCACCTGTCATTGGACGCTTTTCACTGGACAAACAAAGGAGGTCAAACAAGAGGGGAGGTGGCCATCCGCAAAAAAAAAATTGATAAGTTACCTTAAGAATATGCATGACCTAATACAAAATCTGCAATTTAAATACGGCAGATATCTTTAAAACCTATGAAGGGCACACGGCATCGGGCAATAAATCTGTCAACAAATGCGTAATACAATCCCAAACGAAACCGAAGATAAACACTAGACTCACAGAATAAACTAACACATTAATCATAATCCTAACACAGTAAAAAAAGCCTAATAGCCAAAATCTACTAGATTTGTAAACATTAGACAACAGAATAATTGCGCTTGTAATTTGTTTAACTAATAAATAAATACAATGCTTAATTTTGGAATTTAAGAAAAAAAAGACAAAACTCTACCACAAAACGTGCTTGGGACAATATTTATTAAAAACAACTGACACACTTTACCAAGTGCAGGAACTATCTGACCAGGACACGGACAATGACAATAACGAACAAGACAAAGACCTCGACTAGGAAACTACACTCCTGCAGCGAAATAACAACTCCCCAACTCCAAATAGTAATCCCAAATATTTGGAGTAATATTAATCGACTGGTCTAGGGGGATTCCGCGTCGTACTTAGTTTTAAGTCGGCGTAATTGTCCCCCAAAAACCAACACCCTCCCGTCCCTCCTCCATACCCCACTGAGCGTATAGCATAGGCTCGGCGAACCTGGGAATGGCTATTAAAACTATTCGCCTCTCGCTCTCGAGCCCCAAATAGGGGACAGTACGGAACGCAATGGACATTCGTACCCAGCAAACACGGGTGAAGCCGTGCAGTTGCTGGAGAAGAACAAAAAGCGGCGTAAGTAAACATAGGCCTGTACGGGGTTCGAGAGTCAAGTGGAAATGGGGCTGGTTATAGGTCTCTTATACTCATACTCATACTCAATTGAAATTTACAATCTTAGGCAACTAATAGTACGATCAAAGACAAGGAGATACCATTGGTATCATACTTTAGGCAACCAAGAAAATGCACGATTCTTTTTCTACGATTTAAATTATCTTTAAGTTTTAATTTGCTTTAAGTTTTCAGTGAAATTAAATGTTAAACACAGCTTAAACATTCCAAACTACCTATTTTTTTAAATAAAAATGCAAACAAATTGAAATTAGATACCTATTTATTAAACAATTAATTGAATTCAATGTAGCTAATAGCAAGAGGGTAAGTAAACAATTTTCTTACAAAAACCCATTTCAAATCATTTAGCTAGGTATTGTCAAACTATTACTGCTTCTAAAAGCAATAATAATTATTGTACATTTAATGTAATTTTTAGAGCTAATAATAAATAAATTAGATTCTAAAAAAGTGAGGTTAGGCCGCTTTGATGTTGAATTAAATTGACCTATATAAAGTGCTTTGAAGATAAAATGTTGTATGCCATTTGGCCAAGAAGTTTCTTTTTGTGCTTCGCTCAATTGTAGGCCTCCGCTACGCGTCGGCCTTCAAACTTTGAGCGTAGCACAAAAAGCCTTACTTCTTAACCTAATGACAAAAATAACTATTACTGCCGGCGAAATTAAAAGGCCAGTACAATGTTCATATAAACTTTATAAATATTGGCGTTGAGAAATTATTTAATACTTTTGTATAACATTTGACAACTATTAACTAACTTAGAATTAACTTCAGCCTGTGACTAAAAGTGTAAGGTAAACCTGCATGATAATGGGCGTTTTAAAGATGGGAGTAGTAGAAAAAATACTTAATATGTAATTTTTAAAAATAGTTGTGTTTGTTAATATAATTTTTTCTTGATATGGTTTTTGCTATGTTGTTAAAATGACAAATGTAATGCATTCCTACATTTAAACATTTTAAAATTAAAGTAAAAGATGTAAAAACCTTGAACATAGTTCATTAATTTTTTGGCGTTTTTATCGTTCCACTGAACTCGCATTTGGAGACGTCAAGGTGGCCTAGTTCTATCAAAAGACAGTACACATAAAAACATATAAATGGCGAAACTCTGAGAACTGCCACGTAAAAACCGGCCGTTGTCCTTTTCGAACGCTATACTGAACCGGTCACCAAACTAATTTAGTATTTTTGCGGGTTGTTTAATTTAATTTAAGCTTTTTTGTTGTTTTGTTCTTTTCAAGGAAACTAATATGTTTTTTTTTAATTTCTTTAAAAATACTATACTGGTTGCTTAGTAAAGGTCATTTTTGTGTTCATACTGATTCCTCCCACATATCCTATAATAATAATAATAATAATAATAATGTTTATTTATTCTCAGGATCGCAATGGATATAGAACAAGTCAATATAAATATTTCATATTACATAATAGGTACATGGTAAAATACAAAAAATACTAACATTAATTATAATCAATCTGAAGACATATAGGTAAGAACAAACTTCCTTTACTTAGTAAACAAATCATTCACACTATAAAAACATTTGCCAACAAGAAATTCTTTTAATGCCTTTTTAAAAAATCGTATATTCTTAGAATTTCTTATGTCTGGTGGAAGTGCGTTATAAATTTTAAGACCAAGTCTGGATGGAGAGTTTGACGTGACATTGCACCTACCAAAAGGTATTTGAAAATGATTTTTATTTCTGAGATCATGTTCATGTATGGAAGACTTTAACCTAAATCCATCCTTATTTAAATGTATATACACTGATACCTCAAAGATAAAAAGAGAGGGCAAAGTCAATAAATTATATTGTTTAAAAATTTGTCTGCATGAATAGGTTGATTTTACACCAATTAGGCATCTTAACACTAATTTTTGTGCTATAAATACACTTTGTGAGTTCGTAGACCTCCCCCAAAAGCATATGCCATATCGCAATCTCGAGTCTACTTGCGCGTAATACAGATTAACTAATTGATGTGCATTTAATATGTCCTTTAATGATCTAAACATATGTATGATATTGAATGTAACTTGGAGACCAAATAATGGCAGTGTTTTTTCCAAGTAAGACATTCGTCAATTGTCACCCCCAAAAATTTTGTCTCCTTGTTATTTTCAATGGTAAAAGTATCAATACTTAGATTAACCTTGTTAATCATTTTTTGTCTATTGTGAAATCTGACATAATTTGTTTTTTCAGGAATAAAATATAATACATTTTTACTATACCAGTCATTAAGCTTCTCTAGCACCCCATTACATGTTTTTTCTAATAGATTATCATTTTCGGCTGATATTTTTAATAACGTATCATCAGCATACAATGTGAAAGAAGCATTATTTGTGATTTTTTCCACATCATTAATATAAATTAAGAATAAGACAGGACCCAATATAGAGCCCTATGGTACGCCCATGGTAATATTTAAAAAATTTGAATTTACTGTACCAGAAATATTATCAACAATACTAGGTACGCTTACATATTGTTGTCTTCCCTTCAAGAATTTTCCAATCCAGTCTAAGGGAATACCTCTAACCCCATAAGCATACAGCTTCTCCAACAGCCTTTCATGAGACACGCAATCGAATGCCCTACTGAGATCACAAAAGATCTCAACAGGACACTCTCCATTTTCAATATTCTCAATTATCCCCTCATAAAAGGACATCAGAGCCGTTGCCGTAGACCTATTTTTAATAAAGCCATGTTGATTAGATGTTATAATATCACATTTGCTTAAAAATTTAAGCAGTCTATTTAAAAAGGCATATTCAAACACTTTAGAAAAACTTGAAGGTATTGTCACCGGTCTATAGTTCTCCGCCAGGAGGCTGTTGTTCTTCTTAAAAATCGGAATTACTTTGCCAATTTTTAATAAATCTGGAAATGAACCACTTTTAAAGGATAAGTTAACCAAAAAAGTTAAGGGCTTAACAACAAGAGGAAGCACAGTCTTTAAAATGAATCCTGGAATATCATCAGGGCCTGAAGAATGCTTGTTTTTTAATTTATTAATACAAATAGATAATAATTCTTCACAAGTATAAGGTTCTAGATAAAAACTTATATTGTTATTTGTTATGTTAAGATCATTATTTTTATAATAAACGGTTTTGAGAAATGTTTGATATCTTTTAAGGTCCAGACTTATAGAACATTTCTTGGTTTTAAATAACATAAATAACATATATATTATATATAATATTATATTTAAGTATTTAATAAATTTTGAACAAAAACATAAAATATTGTTGTTTATTGCAACATGTAACGAAACCTTTCCTTACTACAAACAATTTTTTTATTTTATTTTATTTTACAAATTTAAATATAAAAATGTTTAAAACCTAATTTTTATCTTTTTGTCTTATATTACGTTTATTTTACTGGAGAAAAAGAGCAATATTCCTTTATTCTGATAAAATGCATTCACAATATATTCATAAAAAGAACAAAATTACTGGGATCAAAACCATCGAAAGTATATCATGCAGGTAAAATGTGACTCGCGGTTTCGAAATAAATCTGTCAGTTTCAATGCATGCGACATCTTGGTAGGTGTAGGGAAATAAAACGATTTGACAGCGCGATAAGAATACTGAATTTTAAGGAAAACCTACAGCGCGGTTATTTATATTCCCGGGCCAACGACACATTTTTATTTTTGCGCTGTATCTTGTTTAATGAAACACGTACCTATGCGACGATGCCAAATAAATTTCTACGCTTTCTTACACGCGCAGATGTTTTAAAGTTATCTGACTTTTGTGTAAAATTGACGAAAAAAAATAAAAACTATTTTTTCCAACATTTATTGTTTAATAAGGGTAATTCCGTAACATAAATTATAAAAAAGCAGCACTATACTTAGTTATAAGAAAAGTGGACATGGAGATATATATTTTTTTAAATAAAAGAAAGTATACAATAAGCTATGAAAAAAGTTATTTGTGTACACGGAGTAAATTTTTAAATTTATTTATGTAACATTGGGAAAAGTTAATTAAAACTTAAGCATTGATTACTTTATTTGTAAAACCAGAACATATTTTGTAATATTATACGAACTGTATAATAACCATTATTAAACGTTTTACCAACTATTAATATTTTGTATATATTTAACGTCTATCATAGACAGTCTGTGTTTTAAATAGTGACCGTAAAGTGGACAAAGTTAAAGAAATCGTGGACTCGTGGAATTTACCAAATTTATTTCCCATCTTAGAAGAGAGGTGTATAAGTACCTATTAATTAATTAACATTATCATATCAATAAGTTAGTTATTAAGTAAGCATCATTTGAAGAGCTTGGCATTATAAAATAATAAGCCATGGCTGCAGGCATTTATTAAACAAAAAGTCACATAAGCCTCAGAAAGAATGTAATTAATTATTTTTGGTAGGTAAACTCCTCAGGAATAAATAAATTTAAAAAATAGCTGCGACATATTACTCTTTAGTAAAATAAAGGGCTAGGGGGCAAAAAGTATTTGTAGCCTTCTATAAAGCCACAAGGTACCTATATATTTTGAGATGCGAGGAGTTCTCGCAGAGGATTACGTTTTTAAACAAGCCTTTTAGAGCTTACCTACCAAAAATAATTATAAAACTTTCATATCTTTGAACGGTATTCAGCCGTCAATTTTACATATGAATTGTCTATTAAATATCCGGGATTCAAATTGCTTTGGACAACAGTTACCTATTAGTGGCTGCTTTTTTGCCATGACAATTAGTCATTTTTAATTAATTCATTTTAAAAGAGTATGTTCCAAATAAACTATTTGCCCGGATGATTTCCTTATTTCCATTTTCTTGACAATAGTATCTATAGATACTATTGTCAAGAAAATGGTATTCATGGAAGTTATCCGTCAAATGGTTTATTTGAAAAATAAGTAACAATTGAAATATCGGCCCTATAGGTATATGGCAAATTTCAGAGTATTAATATTATTGAACCTGTTACTTTACATGAAAGTCTGGGCGTTTATGAATATTTTAGTTAATCGAATTAAGATAATTATGTTTTTTTTATTAAATTGATCATTTTAATAAGGTCCATAAAATTTTATTCAAACAAAATTATAAAATTTATTCATAAGTTCAGTTTTTTTCTTTGTTTTTGATTTATTAAAATACTTGCCTAGTATAAAGTTTAATTTTGTTTTTGTTTTATATATTTAAAATTTTTATAAAAAATAGATTTTTAATTCTTGAGACTAATGTTACTGATTATTTTCATTGCGGATTTATTTTAATAAATAAATTCAGCGTTGCAGAAAAATATTAGGAACCACTTTTTTATAATGATTTAATTTTTCTTAAATTATTCTTAAATTACAATAATACTTAAGTAATTTTGAATAGCTTTTGCTTGATAATTTTAATATTTACTTTTTATAAATTTTCAAAAAAACCAGCATGTAAACACGCAACATACCGTCTTATCTTAACGTCATGCTGCTTTATTAATTTTTGATTTTAGAAAAAAAAGTTGTTTCAAATGACTTACCGATTGATACACTAGAGTTATTAAAGTGTTTTTCATAACACCCTGTATATTATTCTTATAAATTAGGGTTTTATATATTTTAATAAATATTTGTTTAAATTTAGTTGGTTTTACTTACCCTTGTCCCCTTTCCTGGTATAGCCTGTATTAATTTTTTAAATAATTTGATAATATTTGAGAGTAATCCCTAATGAAATAGTAAAAAATAAACAATAAAAATTGCCTTACTGCAAGTTAACTTTTAGCACAATATAATAACAGCATATATTATAATGTACTAATAAAAATGTCGAGTATTTACTGAATTCATGTTTTCGTCAAAATCAAATATTTTGTATAGTAAAAACTACAACGACATATTGTTAATAATGTGTGACGACAACCAGATAACCTTATAATTTTAATCATCTAGTGTAGTACTAACAGTTTAGCCGTACATGATGGAATAGCCTATTTAAATATCTAACTTTACTAAATTTTTATAACAAAATGATTACAGTACATATATGTTATATATAGGGTCAGAATTTCTCAAACGGGCCACCTGAATTAGGTCAAAATTAGTTTTTGTTTGTAGATACATTTTTTTGATAGTATTTTACATTACTAACACAAATCCTAAAGGATTTTGTAAAAAAAAATTTTTAATTGACATATTCATGATATTAAAAGTCAAAGTTTTTAATAATTAAAAAATAAAAAAATTCATTAGGGCTGAACTAATTATCCGATTCTAACGATATAACTAGCGTTGGAATCTTGTTTTAACATAGATTCTTTGATATTTTTTTCAATTGTCCAATTTTCATTTAGGTCGATTTTTTTTTTTTTTCAAATTCGGAAATAATTGGCTTCTGCGCCAGCTATCGACTCGAAAAAAAAAACACATATACTCCAATCATTTCTCGAAATTATGCTGATGAGAAAAAAAATGGCCCGCAGGTTGACAAAAAGTTATTCGTCCTTTTGTGGGTGCACCGCGGTGGCCGCTCACGCTCCGAACCGTGTACGCTGTACGCGCTTGTGACGCGATGTCTTACGGTGGTCTGGAATGGTACCTACTTTTCTAATCAAAATTATTTTGTGACCGTAATAATTGACTTAGAGCTTGCTAAATAGGCTTTATATTGGTATATACAAAAATAATTTTCGCTCATTATATTTTATTATGTTTTACAAAAAAATAAATTTTTCTGATTACACATTTTAAAAAATTAATCTGCCCTTATAAATAAATGTAAAGCCTTGTGGTTTTTGTTTGTTTTATTAAGAAATTGATTGGCTTTGCTGTGTGGAAGCCAAAAATATTTTATGTCCATAGTATTTTTATAGGTGTAGCGCCAAACTAAAGAAATAAATTTTTAAAGTACACTTTTTGGTAAAATAAAAATTTTGCCTGTATTAATAATCTCAGAGTCTTGTTTTGGTTGTTGATTTATTAAGAAATAAATGGGGTTTATTGTGATAAAAACAAAAACATTTTATGTGCATTATATTTTGTTTTAAATGGCGCCAAACTGAAATATTAACATTTTTTTATAACCAACACTTTGTGGTAAAATAAAAATTCTGCTTTTTTCGTGATGTAAACAAAAATCTGTACCTACCTACTAATAAACGTATTTGTGTTCTTTTTTCTATATGGAGCTCGGTCATACATTACATAAGTTTAAATTATAAAATATTTTTATTTTGTTTATATAATATATTATAAGTAACAGCGCCTAAACGGCAAAGAAAATTTTGTTTTAATCTAAAATCTAAATCTAGTACGAAAATAATAATTTAATTTGACTTCTGAATAATATTTTACATTTCAATTTTGTACAAATTGCTTTCGTCGATAGATGAAATAATCTTACAAATAACATGTTTCGGTTTTGCGGCTGGTTGAAATGAATGATAATTTCTTGTATTTTGAATCGGGCTTTTGAGAGACGAGATTTTAATTTTTTTTGCTCGGTTTCGTATTCGGCTGTAGTGCAGAAATTAAACGAAACTTTTTTAAAAAATTCTTAGCCCAGTCAAAAAAATGTTGGGGCGTCGTAATTTGTGAGTTTACGGGTCTCTGTAAACTTGCTCGATAAGCATTTCTTTTTTATTATTAGATATTACTTATTTTGTGTGACCGAACTAAATATAGAATAAATTAAATATTTTGATTTAGTCAATTTAAGAAAATTATTACGATATTAAAATATAACTTTAGTTTTTAAAAGAAAGTTACAAACTAAATCAAGGAGTAGAAAATTTGACAGATAATCCACGTGAGTACCAAGAAGTACCAAGTGAGTACCAAGAAAAATGTAATTTTTAGTTTGGCGCCTTATAAAACAAAATATAATGAATGCAAATTACTTTTGTTTATATCAGTATAAAGCCTATTTATTTCTAAATAAAATACAAAAAAACAAGGCTCCAAGTCAATTATTAAGGTCACAAATTAATTTTGATTAGAAAAGTACCATTCCAGACCACCGAAAGACGTCCCGTCGCAAGCGCGTACAGCATACACGGTTCGGAGCGTGAGCTGACACCGCGCGTGGCCACAAAAGGACGAATAACTTTTTGTCAACCTGCGGGCCATTTTTTTTCTCAGCAGCATAATTTCGAAAAATGATTGGAGTATATGTGTTTTTTTTTTTCGAGTCGATAGCTGGCGCAGAAGCCAATTATTTCCGAATTTGTTATAAAAAAAACAAAAAAAAATCGACCTAAATAAAAATTGTACAATTGAAAAAAATAACAAAGAATCTATGTCAAAACAAGATTCCAACGCTAGTTATATCGTTGGAATCGGATAATTAGTTTAGCCATAATGATTTTTTTTATTTTTTAATCACTAAAAACTTTTACTTTTAATATCATGAATATGTCAATTGAAAATTTTTTTTTTTACAAAATCCTTTAGGATTTGTGTTAGTGATGTAAAATACTATCGAAAAAATGTATCTACAATCAAAAACTAATTTTGACCTAATTCAGGTGGCCCGTTTGAGAAATTCTGACCCTATAACAGAACAAATATTTTGTATATTGTTATTATAACCATAAGTTATAATTAAATGAACCATATTTTGCATAACAAGTAGTAAGGTATTACGATATATTTTCTTAGAGTGTAGAAAGAAGTATTTCAAAGTTTGCTTTTTTTAATATTTTTTATACATATGATATATCGTATATCATAATATATTATGTCCAATTACACACAATTAGTATTGATATTAATAGGAATGCATTTGATACCGATACCGATATATCGGCGATGTTACGACTATAACTATCGGTATCCGTATGAGCGACCAAAACGGGTATCGATTAATTCTTAGTTATTTTTATTATTATTTTATTATTAACCTATTAAACACAATTAAATTTAAATTATATTAAATCTTTTGTTTAAGCCTTAATTTTACATAATGTTATAATAATAAATATAATATAGTAAAATAATAATTTAAAATATTCAGTTTAGTACAAATTTAATGAACATAATCGATACCCGTTTTGGTATATATATTATATGATATTTTTTAATTATTTAGTTTTAAAAACATACAATTCAAATTTATCATTCTATATTCCCAAAGCAAATACTTAGTATTGGTAGTAGTAGTAGTACTTACTTATTTATTATGTAGGATACATATATTATATTTTAAAAAATACATATGTATTTTTAAACTTTTCATAGAAATATTTTCCAAGGTAGAAAGCTTGTTCATTAGTACGGATCGGATATTTTAAAAAATATGAGATAAATTCTGAGTTTGCCAAGAAATTTTAAACATATAGGCCACGTACCGAACACATTTATTTATAGAAACGCAAAACAGTCGTATTATTTTGCATTCGACTTGTGCGACATATTTTTCCTCGCATTAAAATTAATAATACCTATATTCATATAATGTATGTGTGCCAATACTTTAAAGTTTATTTTATTATTCTCTTTATTCATATTTAATTATTGTAAACATTTTTGGGATACAAAAAGCCAATTTAGTAAAAACAACCTTTAAAATTTTAAAAAACATTCCAAAACTTTGTCATACAATTGTATGTTGGACAAAGTTAAATAGATTTAATTTTACTACTGATTTAATATGTGTAGCAAATGAAGTTTGTGATGGCAATTTTCCGTAACTAACTGGCTTTTAATTAAAACACTTGCCCACCATTATTTACCGTGTAGGTATTATTAGGTGTTTATTCACGTTGTGCAAGTTATTTTTATGATGCTATTTTAATTTCTTAATTGTTTTAAACTTTATTGAAATAATATTGTATTTTCTATTAACTTAAAAGTAAATATTCACTGTTTAAATTGGTAGGTATAATAGTTTAGTCAAAAGAATATTATTTTTTTTTTTTAAATAGTATAGGTATTATGTATCTAGTTTGATAAAGCCATTTAAAAAAATACTATACTTTTCCTACAACAAATACTTATTATTATTTGAAAATGAATAAAATTAAATATTTGTATAGAGCGCCATCTATAAACAATAGACTAACCATTCTTGGAAATCTGTATTACACGATTAGATGTAGAAGCAGTTTTTCACAGTGAAAGAGAAGAAAAATGTGTTATAGTCACTCCACGGTGGAGTCTGCACTAGGGTGGATCGAAAAATTTCAAAGTTGAAATTTCGACTCGCTATACCGCGCAAAAGTTGCCTTAGGTGTATAAAAGCATAACAAAAAAAAATTATTAAATTCAGATAACATCTTCCGATCGCGCAAAACGCCCAAAGTTTTCAAAAAATACGAATTTGACAGTTTTTTCGCATATACTTTTGTTTAACTTGAGGTTTGTATTTTTTAGCGCTATGGTGCTTAAACGTTAGTAATAGTATTGACTTGCCTGCAGAAAAAATATCACCACTTTTAAACCATATCTTCCGATCGCGCAAGGCGTCTAAATATTTGCAAAATATGCAAATTTTTTCCGTAAGTTTACATATACAAATGTACAAATCTTTGCTTGCTTAGAAATAATTTAATTAATTTTAATTTATTATCTAAACAACCCAGAACTCACCACGAGGAGGTAGCTACACTTAGAGATCCACCCACACCCTTCCCTCCATCCAACCATTAAGATTGTGTGCCGATTTATTCCGACCTTTCCAATGTCACTTACTGCTGAATTCGTTAATTGCCTCTCTCGATTTGAGTGTTGCCCTAATGTATCCATACCTTGATTGCGGCCCGCATACCTTAAAAGAAGCTTCGGTAACTAGCTTCACCCAACGCTCCACAGCTTGCGTGTGACATGGGAACTCTCTTATATCCCAATCCGGGGTTTCACCCGATTGTATGAGGCTTTTGATTTCTTCATCTCTAAACCCACGGAGAAGAGGTGGAGACGATATTTTTGTAGTGCTCCAATCTATCATTTCCGTGTAATCTAATGCGTCAAATTTAAGTGAAGGAGTGTGAAAGATCCTAATGCCTTTTCCAGTCGAAGCTTGGGCCAGGATCATTTAGTGGTCCGATTGGACAGTCTTATTGGCTGTAAAAATCGAGAAGTGGTAGAATTTCAACTGATTGACTGTGAGATCCCGGATATTGATAAGAACCTACTGAGCAAAGATCAAAGATATCCACTAGACGCATCCCTTGGGATGCGTCTAGTAGATATCTTTGATCGTTTGGAAAAGTGCGAGATTTAATTGCTTGTGCACCTGCGCAAATAGAATCCTTCGGCTATATGTTAGTGTTATATATCCTTAGAATGCCTTGCCATTGCCACTTTTATTTTGAAATCATATATGCCGGTGTGGTTCAAAATTAAGTGTGACAACCGAATTTTAAGCAGACCCATTCATGTGTACCGGGCAATAGAAACATCTAGATACCTGAGTGATGAATTAAAGGCAGTGGTATTCCCGGTAATTGAAAGAAATTCTTTCTGCGCCCATCCTGAAAACATTTTAATAGCCATGCTATTTCATGAGAGGAGGCTCATTAGAGAGTTAGGGCTCAGAAGAGTGCTAAAGGCCAGATAGTCTGCTTCGACTGGAAAAGGCATTAGGAACTTTCACACTCCTTCACTTAAATTTGATGCATTAGATTACACTGAAATGATAGATTGGAGCACTACAAAAACCACTTCTTCTCCGTGGGATAAGTGATAAAGAAATCAAAAGCGTCATACAATCGAGGAGACCCCGGATTGGGATATAAGAGAGTTCCCATGTCACACGCAAGCTGTGGAGCGTTGTGTGAAGCTAGTTACCGAAGCTTCTCTTAAGGTATGCGGGCCGCAATCAAGGGATGGATACATTAGGGCAACACTCAAATCGAGAGAGGCAATTAACGAATTCAGCAGTAAGGCAGATTACAAAGTGACATTGGAAAAGTCAAAATAAATCGGCACACTCTTAATGGTTGGATGGAGGGAAGGGTGTGGGTGGAACTCTAAGTGTAGCCACATCCTCGTTCTGGGTTGTTTAGATAATACATTAAAATTAATTAAATTATTTCTAAGCAAACAAAGAGCTGCACATTTGTATATGTAAACTTACGGAAAAAATTTGCATATTTTGCAAATATTTAGACGCTTTGCGCGATCGGAAGATATGGTTTAAAAGTGGTGATATTTTTTCTGCAGGCAAGTCAATACTATTACTAACGTTTAAGCACCATAGCGCTAAAAAATACAAACCTTAAGTTAAAAAAAAGTATATGCGAAAAAACTGTCAAATTCGTATTTTTTGAAAACTTTCGGCGTTTTGCGCGATCGGAAGATGTTATCCGAATTTAATAATTTTTTTTTTATGCTTTTATACACCTAAGGCAACTTTTGCGCGGTATAGCGAGTCAAAATTTCAACTTTGAAATTTTTCGATCCACCCTAGTCTGCACCCGTGGCGTTGAGAAAATTTTAATTCTTTGTATTGAGATAATAAAATAATGTTTACATTTAGTATTATTTTACAAGAAGGGCCCTTTATTTTAACGATTGTATGACATTTGACAACTGTCAACTAACTTAAAGATAATTTAGCCCGTGACTTAAAACCTGTTGCTTACTTCAGCCCGTGACTAAAACGTCATAAAGCCACAACTTGTCAATGTGTATTTAAAAGGTCAGGGTCATGGAAACATGTACGATAATGGACGTTGTAAGGTGGGAGTACAAAACCTATTTTATGTTCATGAAAGTCGTGCATCAAACGATATTTCACCAAACGGTATAAAATTAAATCGTTTAAAGATTTTCTACTAAAACCCAAACTCAAAATGTTTAATTGGAAAAGTGGTTTTTAACCTTTAATGGAATTCCTCGGCTAAACAATGTTATTTTCTTTTGCAATAGTTGGCAAATCCATTTAATTAAAACCCAACTTGAATATCCAAAAATTTATTCATCACTTCTTTATTAAAAAAGTTTTTCCAAGTAACAAAATGTCAAAAACAGGGAATTTAATAATTTAAAATTTTTTTAACTAACATACAAAATATTTTATCAAAACCATTTTATAGATATTCTGTCATGTTACCAAAGACTTGAACATTGACTTTGACTATAGGTGTTAATTTTGGATTTATTACCCAATAAACAATTGTATTACTTATGGTAACGATAAGTTATATAAAGGTAGTTAAAGTTAAAGCCACTGTAACCTATATATAGTATATAGTTGATATAGTAACCGTTACCAGTAGGTAATACACAAGTTAATAAAAGAGTTTTATATAGGTAACGGTTAGGTACCTGCAGGTTGTATAATAAGGCCCAGGACTAAATATATTGTCCTGGCCCAGAGGTTCGTTACCAATCTTGGCCCAATACTACTACTCACGAAGTTATCATTTTGAGACTTACCCATCCTTGGCCTAGTCGGGATTCAAAGCTTGGGCCAGAGTAGTCAAGAGTTGGGCCAAGCCTGGGCTAATCTTGGGCCTTTTGCTTTTCCCTACGTGGGTCTTTAAAAATCTATATTATAATAATATTATTAATAATAATATTTATTAGGAAGTGGAAAAAATTACAACGATTACCAGTTAAACAGTCAACACTAATGTAATTAAACTTTTGAGTGTGTTTAGAAAATATAGTATATAGTGTATAGACAGTTTTATTTGGGAATTTAAAGAGGAAGTTTTTTTTCAAAGGAGATATGAAATAATTGGTTAATAGAAGTTAAAATGTAAGAAATTAAAATGTGTTTTGACATCGATTTGATTTTCTGTGAACATTTTCTGTAGTGTACAT
The DNA here is from genome assembly GCA_921294245.1 of Brassicogethes aeneus. NCBI lineage: Eukaryota > Metazoa > Arthropoda > Insecta > Coleoptera > Nitidulidae > Brassicogethes > Brassicogethes aeneus. The sequence continues at coordinate 13,905,287 of OV121133.1, forward strand.
AGAGTCCACGGATGGACTTAACTATACTTCTAAAAATATTTATTTTCAATTTTTCGAAGAAAAGTCACTTTTCAAAATTTCTTCTGCTTGTTATATAAATACCAATCGCGATGAGAAACTTCTATGTTGTTATACAGGGTTCGCAAGAAAAAAATACAATTGTAGATTTTGCAAAATTAAAAATTGTTAAATATTTTTTTGAAGGTCTAATATGAAGATAATAGTTGTACAGGGTGAGCAAAAATACTGATTTTTAAAATTTAAAAATTTTTAAATTTTTTTTAAGCGCTTATATAAAGTTGGTAAGGAGAAACCAAAAAGCCAAATAAAGTTTTTTCATGTGAGTTGTTACTAAGATATTTGTTATTAAAAATAAAATCAACTCAGGTCCTAACTTAAGTGGTCCTATTATTTTGTAGAATTATGAATCAAGGTTGTTGCTTTCAACTGACATGTCTACAATATCTACAATTATTTGTTAAAATTTGAAAACTAAATCTTAAATTTTCAATATCAAATATCTTAGTAACAAAAACTCATATGAAAAAACTTCATTTGACTTTTTGATTTCTCCTTACCAACTCTTTATATTAGGGCTTCAAAAAAAAAAAAAAAAATCAGTATTTCTGCTCACGCTGTACAACTAAATGGATGTTTCTCAACGCGAAACGTATTTATATAACAAGCAAAAGGAATTATGAAACATGACATTTTCTCGAAAAATTGAAATTAAATATTTTTACAAGTATAGTTAAGTCCATCCGTGGATACAGTATAGTTCTTGTACATTTTTTAAGAGATTTGGTATTTGATTTTTTAGATTTTCCGGTAGGTTATTTATATATTTTTGGGCCCAGGTAAGAAACACTACGTTGTCCTATAGTTTTATTTATTTTTGGAATAGTTAAATCGTTATAACTTCTGGTGTTAACTGATTTATAACTTTTATTTTCGGAATTCATATAAATAGAAGATTTAGATAGTAATTATAACTGTCAATTTTTCTTGATTCCTGGTATAGAGCGTCCGTTGGGTTAGTTATGTTCACTCCTTCTTTAATTTCTAGAATTTTTTTTGGGCGACTTTTAAATCTTTTAGGGCCGGTTTATCAATGTGCAGTTAAGTGTCTTAAATGGTAAATAAAATTAAACTGGTCTAAACATGCAACTAACGTTTACTAAAAACTTAAATTAAGATAACTGGAAGTAAATTTAATTGGAAGCTGCAAGTGTCAGATAGTAAATTATATTTATAGGTTATATTTGTGCTTGTGTGGTGTTGTTTTTGAAATGAATATTGGAGATTTTTTTGAAAGTCACGACGATGAACAAATTGTTAAATTTGTGCAACACGAGATAAGACATACAGTTTTAGAACTTGTAGAACATTTTCAAAATTATGACCATTTTTTTAGTTATAAGCTGCAGAAGCAAATATAGAGGAAATAAAAACTTTTACGGATATGTACGTACAAGTTCTACATATTTGTCCACGTATCAAGAGAACAATTTGAACCGATGATTTTTTTGGTAAACTTATTTTAAAAATGCGATATTTTTAAATTAATGTGTGTAAAAAAACCTTAAAGATAATAAATTGTATGAAAGATATTTGTGCACGTATTTTTATTTAAAAACATACCCATATCTACACCTATAAAATAATAAAGAAGCATAACAATATACACAAAATAAGAGTTGTTTGAGGTTATGTGTTTTATGCGCATGCCATGAATTTAAATTTAAAAAATTAAAATGTATCTTGACAGTGTTGCCCAATCGCCAAATTACTAAACTGGCAGATACGAAACTGGAACCGTACGAGGTGAAGAAAAACATTACTATTCGGATAACTGTCAGATAAAGGTAACTGTAAGATACTTAACCGCCACTTTTAGCTGGACAATGATAAAATGGGCCTTAGTTGCGATTTGTAAACTCAACCCCATCCTAGGATACTCCACCCCATCGATACCGCATCTTACTGCATCGTAGTTGTCGAACTGATAATACTTTTAATAACAATTAAAGCTTTCCCCGACATTTTATGTCCCTTCCTACGAAATAGGCAGATGGCGCCAGTGATTAATGGGAATTAGTTGTTAGTTGTCTATTGTTTGAAGTCATCCGGTGCTTTTATTAAAAAGTATGAACGGATAGAATTGACAAATTTATTATAATTTTCCAATTTTTTCTTTTTATATATGCAACAAATTAATTTTTAAAGTTTTAAATTTTTTTAAGATGTTCTGCAAGCCGCTAAGCCAACCAAAAAAATGTTTCCCAAAAGGGCTGAAATTTAAAAATAAAAAAACGCTCAAACAGATTTTTTTTATTTGCAAACTAACCGGTTTGCGTTAACCAACATTGACATTTTAACAAATCTAAGTCTTTAATCATTTAGTGAAAATTTATAGAATTCCTCATAATATGGTCAAATAAAAATACAAAATTCATAGTTGTCAGTTTGTTTGTAGTTACAGACTAATTATAAATAAATATTAATAATTTTGTAAAACATGTTTGTTAAAGAAACACGTATTTTTACTAAATGTTGGCTTATTATTGAGGCCATATTACGTTTAAAGTAATCACGCAAATTTACATAAATGACAAACGTTTCCAGGAAAATGAAAACATTTGGAGCAATTCCAACGAAATATCTTTCAATATTTTTTTTATAATATTATACTAAACTAAAATTTTAGTGCATACAAACATTTTAACCAATTTATTTATGAGAAAACCGTTTGAACAATAAAACTTTGCATTTAATAGAAATTCTTTAAATAACTTAATTAATTATCTTTCAAATTGGATCTAGTATAAAGTTTAAAATAATTGGTTTTATTAAAAGTTTACAAAGCAAGAACTTTCATCAAAATAGTTCGTTTCTAATAATTAATCAAGTCATAAAACTTCTCTTAACTCTATTACACACAAAATCAAATTTGTGGTAATTTAGTTTCTTTTGATTTATTTTATTGAAAGCAGTTTACCCAACTTTTATTAGACCAAATTAATGTGCTTATATTGTTTTCTCTGAGCTTCGCACTAGGCAAAATTATTAGTGAAAACAATTTTCATTAATTTATGACTGAATCTATAGTTTATTTATTTTTATATTTTGTATTCTACAAAATATTTATTAAAAATTTCATTATTCTGTGTGGTATTGTTAAGGAAATTTCTTAAAAAATGTGAAAAATTATATTAACCTTTATCATTATTAGAATAATATAATATTATATTATTATATGTAATATTATAAAACAAAAAAAGTTAATTTTATACCAATTATTTGTTCAATATTATTAACAAATATTGTTTCTTTATAATGTTTTACTGGGTTTCAGCCATTTGTGTCATTTTAGAGTAAAATTAAAATTGGTTTTAAGGCTTTTACTATTTTTTTCTTACCAAGATACTTACTTTAGGGATTTGTTCGCTTTATTTAAATTTTAAAATTTGTTAATCCTTCTATTTTATTTATTTGTTTTGATTACGTCTTTAACTAACCACACATAATGGTGGTTGAGTGACTAGTTTTGTAGGTAGAACTTCCATTAAATTGCATTTATTATCTTTAAAAATATATATATCATTTTGCTCAATTTAGTCTTGTTTTTAAGATATTGCATAAAAAACATTTTATCTGAAATCGGCAGTAAAGTAGTCAACAATCGGAAGTACAGTAAAAGAAACCGGCAGAAAAGTAGAACTTTACTGCCGATTTAATACGAGTATTGTATGCAACTCATTATACATTTTAAGATGTGTCTACTGCTCTTTAGCAGCAACTAAATAATACTTATAATAATACCATCGTGGAGCTCGATTGGACCCTTTCATAAAATGTTGTTTAATAAAAATAATAAGTTAATTTTATTAATTAGATTAAAAAATCGCCGCTGCGGGCAAATATATAAAATAACAGTCGCACATTGTTTCAATTCTGGAAAATATCGGCAAAACCTCAAAAATTTACATTTTTTTCAGGTAAATTTTGAGTTAGATGGGAGTTAATACCTGTCTTCACCCAGTATTGAAAAAATTATATAAAATACGTATATTTTGTCTTGTACATCAGTTTAAACTTGACGCTTTCAGTTGAAGGTACTTTATTGTTTAAAAGTGAATAACTTGTGTTTGGTGTGTCCGATTGTTATGCGGTTAAAATCGCAAACTTTGAATCGAGCTTTTAGAACAATGGAGCTACAAAAATTGTAATGAATTGTAAGGCATCAGTTCAAGATCCGTTGCTTAGAGTTTTGTCTATCAAGCCATCAATAAATTATCTGCCCCAACTTGCCCCCGGCTCTTTAAAACTACATGTTCTTGGGCGATCAGGCACGGTTGTGGTAAAAAACCTCGCAATTTTAAGCCTATGTCGCGCGCGTATCTGTGTTTTTGCTTTACAAAATATAAGATTTTTTTTTATTTCTGGATTGCGTTCATGACGTTTACTCGATTCACTCGGATTTAACTCAAAACGTTTATTACAACAGCGGTGTCTAGACTTTCACTTGAGTAAATCGTTCGTGACTACTAGGATATTTAACACCCATTTTACATATTTAACCCACCTCTTGTAGGTGCGTTAAAACAACTCCGCATGCGCATTGTAGTGTGTTAATGTCAAATTTGAATTGTGGTTATTTGTGTTGACAATTTTTTTAGCGAATTAAGAAATCGTTGCTAAAATATTAAGTAAAAGAAATAATACAAATTAAAAAAATACTTAGTATAAAATCTGTTATATTTAGATTTTATAAATAAATTTTGAAAGTTTCTCGGAAGAAAACGATGGAAGATGTTTTCCATTTCTATTTCTAAATAATATTATATAAATGTAATTATAATAAACTAAATTAAGCTATTTTATTACATTTTAAAAAAAACCTCTTACGGGTTTTTCATTAATTTTGACAATATTTAATAAAAATGTCCGCCATTTAAGGTCCACCATTTTGAATTTTGGAATTCTGATTCCAGATTCATTATCAGCGACCACAAAAACCCCTGTATGGTGTGTTTCAATTTATTCCGTCAATTTTTTGACAAATATGTCCTCCATTTTGGATCTACCATTTTGAATTTTGGAATTCTGATTCCAGATTCGTTATCAGCAACCCCAAAAACCTCTTTATAGGGATTTTTAGGAGAGACCGACTACTTCTTGATATTTTGCCGAAAATTTCTAGAATTGAAACACGTCGCGACAAACAGTTTAGGTAGACACTTCCTACATTCAAATGACATTTGATTTAATCATTAATATTAGTTATTAGTTTTATTAAATGTGATTTCGGATAAAATTTAATATACACCTCGGCATTAAAGTAATTTTTTATCACTCACGTAGTTATTTGCCTTGGCAAATAATTTCCACATTTGTGATAAAAAATACAACTTTACTGCCTTGATACATAAATAACTATTTTTTTGACATGCAAAAAATAAAATTTGACAAATACTTTGTTACTGAGTATTATGTGGCAAATCCCCTTAAAAATTCTGTTTTTAACAAAATTAAATATTTTTAATCCAAAATTGTTCACCGTTTTAATGAAATTTACAATTTTTTTTAGCTTTATTGTGATGTGTCTTAGTTTATGCTGCCGATTAAAGACGCAATAGTGCCTTTTTTCGGAGCGCGTCACATATTTTTTACAAATTATTTTAAAAGACTATTTGATTGATTAACAAAAAAAAGTGAAAAGGGATTTGACATTTTTTAAATTAAAAGAGTATATATATCTTAATTAAATAAAAAGTTGAATCTTTTCAATATTAGATTATGAGCCGTAAAGCTGGATTTATTTATATTCACCAGTCCGCGCCCGTTTTGATTAATTTAAATAGGTTTAATGAATATATATATATATATATATATATATATATATATATATATATAAACCCAAAATTTCCTGCCACTCAATTTCTGGAGAATTTAATCATAATATTCGACTACTTTTCCAGTGGAAAGTGCAATTTCCCGCTCTCCTCAAATTAATTAGCGCGGAAACATTTCCTTACTCACTCAATGTTGGGACAATAATACCTTGAAATTAATTTCGGGTCCAGGTTGTTTGGCTCTATTGTTGATGATTATTGAATTTGACCCGTTTTAGTATACTATATATCTATAGATGATGGAATTTATACATTTCCATAAAATGTAGAAATTGTAAAGTATCTAATTTAGTTTTTTTTAGTTTAGTTTATCCGCATTCAATATATTATATGGGGATTTGTATTTAGCTTTTTAATACAAATATTTATATTTTCATTTAAATTTAGATAGGTAAGTATTTTGATTTAACTTCAGAAAGCATATTGATTTTTGGATACAATGCAACATTTTTTGCTAAAAATAAATTAAATTAATTTGTTGTATAAATTATTCAATATATAATAGTATAAATGAGTGTAAAGAAAGTTTTTAAACGGGTTGCATTCTTTACTTTTTCAACGACAAATAGTTATTATTTTCAAAAATTTATTTAAATTAAATATTTGTATAGAGCGACATCTATAAAAAAAAGAGTAAGCATTCTTGGAAATCTGTATTACCGACTCGCCGGTAAATATGTCAAATTTGTATGTGTACATTTAAATGAAGGATAACAATAAATGGACTAACAACAGTTTTACACAGTGAAAGTGAAAAAAATGTTTTATGGTGGAGTCTCCAAAAAAATTAAAAGGTCAGTACAATGTTCCTATCAACTTTTCAAATATTAGCGCTGAGAAACTATTTAATACTTTTGTATTTTTGTATAATACAATTATTTTTTCATTAAGTATTATTTTTCAAGAATGGCACTTTACTTTAACTTTTTTTAAAATCACCAGTGAACTTATTTTTTATGTGTTTCTCATATGGGTTTTAATAAATTTTTCTTACTACCTCGGCCGAAAAAACGTTGTTTCGTCCCCGATTCCACGGCAGAACGTTTACGTTTGATGCATTGGTCAAATTTACGTTTGATGCATTGGAATCGGGGACGAAACAACGTATTTTCGAGTATATTACACTACAAGGGCAACGAAGGCTTCGCTCGTGCTGCAAATGTCGGGGCAGGCATCAATATGTTTCGATATACACATTTAATTTTTTCCCGTATTTTCTGCCGGGTTGGGTTGGATTGTATTTTCGGCCGAGGTAGTAAGAAAAATAGTATACACTACACGGGCAGAAAGTGTGAGAGCCCTGAACTGCACGCCATGATGCCATCATGGCGCGCAGTGCAGGAATCTCACACTTTCTGCCCTTGTAGTGTAATATACTATTTCTACTCCCACCTTTAAAACGCCCTTTATCGTACATGTTTCCATGACACTAAGTGACCTTTTAAATACACATTGACAAGTTGTGGCTTTATGGCGCTTTAGTCACGGGCTGAAGTTAGCAATAGGTTTTTAGTACGGGCTGAAGTTAGTTTTAAGTTAGTTGACAGTTGTTAAATGTCATACAATCGTTAAAATAAAGTGCCTTTCTTGTAAAATAATACTAAATGTGAAAATTATTTTATTATCTCAATACAAAAATACAAAAGTATTAAATAGTTTCTCAACGCCAATATTTGAAAAGTTTATATGAACATTGTACTGACCGTTTAATTTCGCCGACAGTAAACTATAACCTATATCTATAAACATTTTCTTTACTTTTACTCTGAAAAACTGTCAATTTTCAAAAAATACATTTCGATTTATAACCTTTATAATCTGTGTTTATAAAATATAAAAATTTGATATTTGACGGTGACACACAGATACCCCTATTGTTTCATAGATGGCCATCTATAAAAAATTTTGATTTAAATCATTTTAAGATAATAATAAGTATTTGTCGTAGAAAAAGTATAGTATGCACCTCGTTTATAAACTTTTCTATAAACTCATTAATTTAAGCACTCGCTCGCAACCTCGAGTTAAAAAATCGTAAAATTACAAAAAAAACACTACCTATGCCCTATTTTTATCCAAAAATAGTTATTTATATCATAAGGCTAAGAAGTAAGACTTTTTGTGCTGAGCTCAAAGTTTGAAAAATCATAAAAGACCTTTTTTGTACAGCGTAAAATTTCTTTATGTATTAGTAAGCGAGTTATAAAGTTTGTATTATGTTATAATGTATAACATATGTCAAACGTCAAAATGTTGCAAGCTCTATAATTTCAATATAGGTATGTACAGTAGGGTGTCCCTTATTTTTATTTTTTTACGCATACCCTCTAATTATATTTATTACGTGTTTATATACTCCCAGTAAAAATTTCAGCTCATTTTATAAACGGGAACCCGTGCCGACTTGCATCTGAACCCTCCGTTAGCCAACGTTAGGCGCGCGGTATTTTGTAACACGGTTGGTCGCGAAATCTTCGATCGTAAGTCATTTTGTGTTTGTTATTATGTGACCCTTATATTATAAATTATTGACAAATGTTAAAATATAATTTTATTTATGTGTATACTTTGATAAAAATGTATATTTTCACAGGGAGTGGCTAGTTACCCACACTCAGAGAAATATCATGTCATGAAAAGCATATGAAATTATATTAATTTAAATAATCGGGTAAATTTGATTCAAATATAAAAATTGGTAGTTTTATATTCATTAACCTACAGTTTTACAATGTTTTTAAACACTTTTAAAGTGTACCCTCTTTAAAATATATACACAAAAAGAAATCGATTTATTTCATTGCCTTTCTCAACGTGGTTTCAAAAAGATATGTATTATACAATTGTTATACACCTATTAATTTAATGGGACACACCAATGACGCCAAAACATATTTAAACCCCTTTGAATTATTACCGTTTTGAATGATTCTACAACATTTTTTCTCTCAGTGCAGAAGGGTCTGGTGAATAGGCCGTAAACTCTGAAATTGATAAACTTAATGGGTTTTACTCTAAATAACTAAAAGAGTCTATTGTGAGAGATGACTACCGAAAACTTATTGAACTGTCTGAAATATTTTTGGGAGGACATCAAGAAAAGAAATGCTTATAAAAAGCTGAAATTTCATATAACAGTATATTTTAGCAATACTAATTAGTATATTAATATATTTAAGGGATAAAATCAACTAAATTAGTGAAACAAAAGATAGAAACAAAAGCAATAATATTAATAAGTAATCATATTTAATAAAATCAGTAGAAAAATACAGTCATAAAGTACCTATATCTTCTTTTTAAATTGTTTCATGTTACAAAATACCGCGCGCGCCTAACGTTGGCTAACGGAGGGTTTAGATGCAAGTCGGCACGGGTTCCCGTTTATAGAATGAGCTGAAATTTTTACTGGGAGAATATAAACAAGTAATAAATATAATTAGAGGGTATGCGTAAAAAAAATAAAAATAAGGGACATCCTAATGTACAGAATAATTAAATGCTTAAACAACAAATTAACTGCTTCGATTAGATCTGCAGCTTGGGCTAATGTACTATTATTTATTTATTTCAAACAATGACCTCCAATATTATTTAAATTGATGATTTTTTCAGAAAAATTACAAGATCTTTTAATGTGTAAAATTTCAAATTTTTATCTTTTATAATATGTATATTATTGTTGCTATATAATTAGCGAGTTAAGAATATTTTTGTATGTAATTAAAATGTCATTTAGGTAGGGTTAAACGACATCTGGAAAATATTTTTTTTTCAAAATTGTTTTTAGACCATAAACAAATAATTTAGATGACACCCAAAAAAAACAACAACTTGGGAAATATCGGACGTCCTAATAGCCATGCCATAGCCTGAATATTATTTAAATTTTTTTATTTGCTTTTTTTGTTTTAGTGTTTGTCAGTATGTTTTTTGCAAAGCAATATTACCTCAAATTTGAAACACAATTTGTTTTGTCTCTTATATTGAATCTGGACCCAATTTCATTGACATCAAAAACATTTATTTTTTATTTTGCCCACAATAGAAAAAGCTATTGCATGTTTTGTTTATTAGAGTGAAACATTTGTAAAAAGAATTTTTAGAACTATTTTAATTTGTTTTCATTTTTAATCAACAATTTTTTTTAAACAATAAATTGTTTGTAAATTGTAAATTGTTTGGAATCATTTGTGTGAATAAATTATAATGTTGGTCTTTTAGTTTTAATGCTGTTCATTTTGACTATTTTATAAAAAGCAAGAAGACTAGATAAAAGAGGAGTTACTACTCGATGCCAAGGCATAATAATATTATGTTAGGCCAAATATCGTGCATAGACGTTCAAAGTAGACGTGACAAACTATCGATTAAACCCACTATCGATAGTCTAAGAAGAAAAAATATCGATATATCGATAGCACTATCGATAGTATGAGAATTTTTTTTTATATTTTTAAAATTTTGTATTTTTTTTATAATAATGTTACAATAATTATAACAAATATTGTACTCTTGTCATAAAATATGCAAAAATTTATTATGTAACAATTACCTATTATGGTACGGATAATTATTTAACCCTTTTTTAAAGAAAAATTATTGTACAATTCGATAATTATATTACATCTTGCCCTGGATGGCGTTTTAGAACATTACCCCAGTAGCAGAAAGATATTGGCCCAATATTCGTAATAATATTGGGCCAATAAATCTTTCGTCAGATTTTTTTTCTAGCATGGTCCAATACTGAAATATTGAGAGGGGGATTACTTGAAAAAATCTACTAATAAGACAAGTCGTGTACCGTCTTAATTACGATGAAATGCTAAAATCGTTTGTATCGTGTGCTAAAATGATCAGCTTGAGCTTTATTAACGTAATAACGAATTTTTTTGACAAGAAATCGCATATAACCCTTGTTATTTTTACCGTAATATGCAAGAATGGCCTTTATGATTTTCAACCATTTGGTGCTAAACAAGGATGGTAGTCGGTTGCGCCACCCCCCAACTTAAAACCGTTCCTGCGCCACTAGTAAAGACATATCCTGGAAACAAACGTGTGTCGTTACATGTATGCATATCACTTCTAGAAATCCGAAAGCATCATTGACTATAGTTATTGATGTATTGGCGTAAAATAATATGCCAATATAGGACCAACCTTGAATAAACATTGGCAATGATATATTAAATTATCATGTTAAGCCAATATAGGGCTAACATCGGCTAAATAAATCCAATATTGGCCCCAGATAAAATATTGGGCATAGACGCGCCCCATATAGGACCAATATTTTGTGCTACTGGGGTAAAGATCACTGTAAAGAAAAATTTGTTTTTGCAGTATCAAATTTACAGGTGGCATTGTTTTTATTCTAATGTAAACATAATTTTACAGTATCAAATTCACAGATGGCGTTGTACTAGCGATATTTTTGTTATATTATCGATTGATCGATTTGGCTTCGGCTTCACCTCTAGTACAAAGTACTTACTCACAAAGTACTTTGCGCATTCGTAGGTTACAACTGATATACGTTTTTCGGCGTTTCCCTCATCCCATCGCAAGTTACTCCCCCTGTATTTTGTCTTCTTGGTAAAAAGCTATCGACCAAAAATTTTTTGGCAAAAAATACTTTCCGATCTTTTTGTTTTAGCTAAATTTATTTAAACCATTTTCCACTAGATTTGACGGAAAGAAGGAATTCTTCCTGCGCAAAATTTACAAGTGAAGTTCATCGAAACTTTCATACTTAAAGTTTATGGAGTCTGTTGACTGCGCTGTGCGGCGGGCGTAAGGGAACCTATTTCGCTTAGCATACGAGCAATGGCAGCAAAATTGAACAAAGTAATATTAATACTCGGCGCGCTAGGCAAACTTGCACAACGCGTGTTTGTCTTCTTGAAGTACCACTGCATACCGCCGGATTATTGATATGTTTGCTTAGGATTTGCGGTGGGCTTGTTTTCAAATGTCGGGATATTTGTTAGGGTCCATAAAAAACGGACCATTTAGCGTGGCTGACCGGCCGTTAGCGGACCAGGCAGATCGAACCTTTTGCCAAATTGCTATTATAAAAAATGAAAAAATCCTAATATAAGGTAAGAGTTTAAATCTTTTCAGAACAGCTGTCAATAAATGACCTAATTTTCAAGAAAGGGAATACAGAAATGTTTAGTAAAGGAAGCATTTACACTGTTACAAAAATCGGATTTGTTAACAGGAGTTTGTAGTTTGTTAATTTTATTTTGTAAATTTTTTTGTAGAAAATAAGGGTTTGTAATTACTTTAACAAAGGAAAATATTTTTTCTAAGACCACTATGTAAAAGTCACATTTCGTATTGGCATCGTTGCTTAGAAAATGAATCTTTTCATTGGCAACGCAAAACACGAATGTAAAGTGACATTTCTATGTGAAAATAAATTGACAGCATCGTTTGACATTCGTTTCAAAATTTGTATTATATTTGTATGTATATGTATGTCTAAATATCATTTAGAACACAATTAATTGTGTTTGTATAATAAATTCTAGTTTTTAGTGTATTTATTTAACTGAGAAGGTAAGTTTATTGATTTTAAGTAACTTATGCCTTAAATTAAAAGAATAAGATGAAAGAATTTTAACAGCTGTCAAACACGTTTTTAGGTTATTTTATTTTGTTTTTGAATATAATAAAAAAATAAAAGGGTCGTAGAAAAAACATTGTGTTTCACTTGGGAGAAAAGCTTTCTTCAAGCTCGTGTTAATGCACACTCGGCCTGACGGCCTCGTGTGCAACTTAAACAAATAACTATTACCGAATGTTTTGTAAAGGTAATATGTAATTTTGTAAGCATTTTGTTAATTTTCAAAGGTTACAGATTATTTTGTTATTGTTTAACAAAATATTTTGTTGAAAAAATAACTTTTTACCGTCTTAAGAACATCAATACCCATCAACAAGTTCAACTGCGCGTCTGCAACTTATGTTTCTGCTTACTTTATTTTAATTCGTAACGTGCTCGTAACAACTGTTCAGAGTGTTTATAATATATTACCAGAAATATTTTATTATTGTTACACACTAAAAAATTAATAATTTTAACCAAATATAAACCAGATTTTATGTTTATCCAGGTCCTCATAACTTTATGTTAAGTTTACAACCAACTGTAATCTGTTATCTAATTGAATAAGTAGTTTGTAATAATAAGAAACATTTTTTATATTTAATTAAAACATACTATAAAAATAATGTAACCATAATTCTTCGAATTTTTACAAACCTTTTGGAAACCTGTTGGAAATTGTAAATTTAAATAAAAATAATTTTTACAAGAAATGTTGCTTTATCAATTTCCAAAACAAAAAAAGTAACACATACTTACATAAATGAACACAAAAATAAATACACACAGTTAAATAACATAACATTCTGAAATCATCAAATTTTGTACAATATAATTATCAGTACTACTACAACACTTACTGATGTATTTCGTAACTTTAACCCACTTCACTGTATCCCCTAATTTCAGTTTGAAAACCAGTCATGGCATCTTATTTCGGATAGGTATTAGGAATCCGAATAATAATAACAGATTTCCGTTAAATATATTAAAAACAGAACAGTTATTACAAACACGTTACGAATTGGAATAAAGTAAGCAGAAACATAAGTTGCAGGCGCTGAAGTCAGTTAAATTTGTTGATGCTTATTGTCAGTGGGAAATTTTTTGATTGATTTCCTGAAATCACCTGTATTTTATAACAAAATAATTTGTTAAACATTAACAAAATAATCTGTAACCTTTGAAATTATCAAAATGCTTACAAAATTGCATTTTACCTTTACAAAACTTTCGGTAAAAGAATTTCCTTTGTTAATATAATTGGGTGAATCTCACGAAATGTCCCCCGATGGTGTTACCCCCTCATATTTAATAAAACTAAATGAGTTTGACCTACACTTTTATTGTGTTTTGATCTTTCATAATTAAGTAAATATAACAGCTCAGGTAAAAGTCTAAAACCTATCCTCCGTAACTGTTACTCTTTCTAGGTTGACCTATATGTTTTCCAATATATGAGGTAGTAAAAGCATACTAAAAATATTAGTTCACTAAGTAAATTAAACACATCCAAAGCAATCGAATCAAATATAAAATATTATTGAAAATTAAAAGAAATAATTTTTATAACCATATATGTAGGTGTTACAAAAATTGATTATATCCTCCGTGAATCTGTTTTTGCTTTAAATTTTATGCAACGGCGCTTTAATCATTTTAAATAAGCAAAAGCCTCTGTTTACGATATTATAGATGCATGCGATTCCTGAAGATCAGTTAGAATTTATATGCAGTTGAGAAATTTAATTTAATTGTGAGTATACTCGTATAAATATAACATTTATGTTATTTTAATTAGGAAATTGATTAAAAAGCAACATTTCTTATTAAAATTCCTTTCATTTAAGTTTCCAATTTCTAATAAATAATTTTGTTACTAGGTCTACAAAAGGGTTTGTTTTTATAAAAAAAGTTTCTTTTAAAAATTACAAGAATTATGATTAAATTATTTACATAGAATTTTGTTATTAAATCCATAAAATAACTGTTTATAATTACAAACTACTTATTTAATTAGTTAACATATTACAATTTGTTGGAAACTTAACATAAAGTTATGTGGGCCTGTATTAACGTAAAATCTCATGAATATTTGGTTATTAACAAATATTTTTTTACTGCCTAATAATATTATGAAAAATATATGTGTATCTTTTTAACAAACATTCTTTTTTATCTTATTAAAGAATAAAAAAAAGTGATGAACCAAAGGTTAGGTGGAGTGGACGTCATTGATTATATATGACCAGCATGATACTAAATAAGAGTATGTAGTATCATGAGTTAAGTAGTATCATGATGACCTTTTAAGATGTGAAAGCATCTAACCCACAGACCTGTGATCTAACCTATTTATTGAGTCTTAACGAGGCCGGTGCGCACAGGAGGATTTTAATTTACAATTTTCACCTAATAATAGAAACATAACCTTTTTATGAAATTTTACTTGAAATATTTAAAACCCTATAAAATTTATTTTTTATAAAATTTTAATTAGGTATGATAAAAGATAGGTTATTACTTTAATATTTTTTATAAATGTTAATACACTGTTCAAAATTTCATGACCATTTTAACACCAAATTAACACCATACATGGTCTATATCGATACAAACCAAAATGGTGTTAAATAAGGTTCGTTGGTCCGGTGTAAATTTAAATACTAAAATGGTGTTAATTTAACTTTCACAGAGTATTAAAATAAATTTTACCTGGTGTAAATTGAACTCCTTTTTAGTATTAAATATTATGTGTTTGTGGTCAAATTAAATCATACTACACAGAAAAAAGGAAAAAAAGGAGTTCCTTGACGCATTAATGTAGTATATTACCAGTGGTATTATTCCAGAAAATGGAACCTTCAACTCGCTAGAGATAATGTTTTTAGTGCGTTCCACTAACTTAAAATACTTCAAGTATTGACAGCTGTTTCCACCTATTTAAGGACTCTTTAGTATCGAACTTGTAGTGTCACACCAAAGCAAAGGACTACCTGAGTTTATATATTCTTCATGTAAGTCAACAGAGGCGAGATTTAAGAACATCACGTGATCCACACCGTCTTTGCCGCGATCGGTACACACTATGCAACCGGGAATGCAGGGCAAATTGTTTTAATCGTTTTAACAGAGTGCTTTAGGTTGAAGTAACTCTTATTTTACAAACAACATATTTAGTAAAGTGAACCATAGAGCGGGTTGGTTGCACCAAAGTTTTCCGGGTTAATTTAACCAATTAAAAAAAAATAAAATAACTATCTGGTTTAGTACCGTCAGACTAATCTTTGTTTATATTATCCTTCCCACAGTTGATAAAAATACAAAAATAAATACTTCTGGGTCAACTAAATTAATATAGTTAAATGAACTGTTCCTTTTTTCTGTGTAGGTGCACTTCTCAAATATTTTTAGATTAACACCGTTTTGGTGTTTGCTGTATATAACATTTTCAGC
This sequence comes from Brassicogethes aeneus, assembly GCA_921294245.1. Taxonomy (NCBI): domain Eukaryota; kingdom Metazoa; phylum Arthropoda; class Insecta; order Coleoptera; family Nitidulidae; genus Brassicogethes; species Brassicogethes aeneus. Next base: position 13,921,277 of record OV121133.1, read on the forward strand.
CATAATTCAAGGTGTTATATTAACACCACTTGGTGTTGGATTTTGACACCATTTTAAGATTACTTTTTACACCACAGATATTTTAAACAGTGTAACACCCCCCAGGAGAAAATCCTACGCACAGCCCTGCTCCTAAAATAAGCAAAACATATTTTGCGAAAGTTTTGTGCCCAAATTTATACAAGTTAACTTGAGGTAAAGTATTATAATATACGTACATTTATAAGAAAACTATAGTTATAACCCGGTTTGTTTAATTAAACTGCATTGCCATAATTTTGAATTTTATGGATATATTTTCAAAGAATTGATTTTTTTGTATAATTTATTTTAAATAAAATATTATATTTTTAGGGCCTAAAATGTTTAAAAATGTATGGCTCAAGCATATAATCCAATTAAAATTTTAATTGCAATTTTAACGTCACTTTTTAAGTAAAACCAAAAAATGGAATTTTCATAAAAAAATATAATTTGAAATGTATGCATAATTAATACAAAAATCCGATAAAAACCAGCCATATCAATTAATTGCCATACTTTTTTGTATTAATACCAAGGGCGCGTTGATTCGAATTAAATAAATTTACATATTTATTGACGAAGCATTTCAGGATTCATTACGTTACCGGAATTTTTTATTAGATCGCAATTTCAATATTACTTTTTAGCGGGGCATATCATGACCTGTATTTGATCCCTTACCAATATTAAATTTTAGAGTTGGTATAAAAACAGGTTTATATTTTTAATAGTTAAAAATGCTATTAATTAAAAATTGCACAAGATTAGTGAATTTTTATTATTGATTTAATTTTTAATTAGATTTAATTTTATTAGGTTTTTTAATTTTTTTCCATACCTATTATAGGTATAATACCTTCTATACCTAAACCTTTATGGTTTTATAGAAATGTTTATAGTTTGTATGGTATTTATTTTAATTTTATATTTTAATTTATTTAGTTTAATAAACCACAATTTTAGGTATTTTTAAGATTTTAAAATTCATAAGACTTTTGAAAATTGTTTCAAAAAATTTGTTTCACTATTTTTTATTTTTATACTACTGTTTAAATTTTACCATATTTTTAATTTTGAAACACTGCGAATTTGTCATTCCGTTTTTAAATATATCCTATATATCTTGTGCGAGTTTATCCTACCTAAGGGTAAGTATAATATTTACTTTGCCTTATGTTGGTCGTTTGGTTTTTCCATGCTAAATCAAAATATCGATAAAACAATGTTTAAATTTAAAATCGTTTTGGAGGATGGGATAACCTAATCGGATTAGGCTCAAACTTGCCATGATGGCTTTTTCATTTTTATCTAGGGAGGATTAAATTTAAAATAAAGAATTTGTGAAAAAAATATCTGGGCCATTTGAAATGAAAATTCTCATAATTATATCACTGTAACAACTTCTTATAAAATCTAGATATTAAAAAAGATAAAATTTAAAGTACCATTATATTTCTCGTACTCCCGGCTTATTAAACAATAAAACCCCATAACCGTAAAATCTTCATAATAGTCAGGAAAATAATAAGAAAGATCTTGATTAAAAAGACGCATTAACGAACTTTAAGGTTTATTTATTAATGTCATTAAAATGTGGAGACTGCAAATGCAGAAGCGTTTTGAAACATTGTGCCCTTTTTAGAATATAATGAGACTTTGAAACTTTACTGATTTAAATTAAACCACCACGTTATACCTGTAAGTTCTTAGTGTGCACGTAAGGAGCCCATAAATAGGCGCCAACGCTAAGTTCTAATTAAGTTTCAAGCTTTTAAAACTACCGTATCTATTTGAACATACATTACATATTAAGAAAATGATTAGATTATCTTTTTGTGGAAAATTACTTGGAGAATAACTTTTTAGGCATGTGATGCAATCCTCCATTTCTATGTAACGGCCAACTCTGTATTAAGCTGGAGTTTATTACATACATGCAATTAGGCAAATATGCAATAGATCCTAGCCGTTACATAGAAATGGAGAATTGCACTGGTCAATCTTTCATAGAACGTACACTATTTAGTTTATTACGGTTTTCCTCATTTTGAAGAGACTATCAGCTTCCATATATTGGAATGTTATTATTGGAGCTACAAAGTCGATTACATTAGCAAATTGGTGCACCAAAAGCAAAGGATTTTTTCTTTTGATTTATATGGTAAAAAAAGAAACAAAACAATTAAACGTCGGATTAGGGATATATTTACAAAAATAACAAAAAACAATTAATAGGCTGTAAGCGTACAAACCCCCCCAACAAATAATCTATAGTGATAAATGAAATATAACACCACGGCAAATGTTATAATAAATTACGACAAATAAATAAAATAAATTCTTACGGTAATAATGCTCATTAATTTAATAACCCAAGGTACTTTTGAGGTGTTGTATTCATGGGGAAAGTATTAAAAGGAAAATAATAAATACAATAAATAAAAGGCAATAAATCAAGTTTGAACTCAAGTCAAACATCCGGAAGGCTCCCGTTTATTTTTATATAAATATCGCTCATAAAACCTTCCAAAATGAGGGATTATGGGAGAGAGTTAAACGTATAAAATATTTAAAATTTATAACAAACAATAATGCTATTTATTTGGATAGAGCAACAACAATAACCGCAACCCAAACGACATTTAACTTATTTTTCTGAAAGAACTCTGAAAGAAAGGGGCATCCTACAAACCCTTAAAACCACACAATATCTCCTTACTGCGACCACAACCCACATATAATATAAATAAATAAATATATAAATACCATTAGATAAATAATAGCTCATACTAGAGCTTAGCTGTCGTATGTGTTCCTCGTTTTCATTTTTAGTTTGTTTCTTTGTTTGTTTGTTGGGTGAAAGTAGATTGAGTCTTAGTCTCTATTTTTGTATTTTAAATTTAACTTTATTCGTCAAGTATTCCATTTGCATCCAAATAAAGTTTTTTATAAATATTTAAGTACTGTTGAATTTAAGTTTACTGTTACATAATTTTTCATGTAATATTCGACTATTACAAAAAGGAGTAAATAAATTATTAGGCTCGAGATCGCTTCAACTGAGGATTCGCAATTGTCTATTATTCCTCAGATGTCGTCAAACTTTAATAAATTAATAATTACCAAAAAATACTAGGTAGGTAATCAAAATGACACAAATAACAAAAACAATGTCTGTGTCGCGCAGTCAGATGAAACCAGATCGTCCGGCACCTAATAAAATTTACAGGATAGTAATTCAAAATGGGCTTTTATTGTCAGGACTCCACGGACAGTGGTGATAAATTAAATGTCGCTATCGCACAATTACTGTTGCTACTCACTCCAAACGTAAAACCAAATAATTTAATATGACTGGAAAAATCACTTAACTAATTATGGGACATAAATGTGAATCTACGAGTACAATTTAATAAATTCCGTATTCAAGAAAATCAATTTCAATTACAGCGTTTATGGTAAATCCCCTTTAAAAAATATTTATTAAAATATATTTAATTATAATTAAATAACTCAAGTACAATCCTGACATTTAGCTAGATAAAATCATACAACCCTGCCCTTTTAATTAGATAAAAACAAGTACAAATTATTTATTATTTAGAATCTAACTTATAATACGAGATAGTTCAAAAGTAAAGTGCCCGTCTACGCCATTCCTTCGGCACTCGGCACGTTAAATACATTTCTACTTCCCGCTAAATTTAAATGTTAGTTTATTTACATGACTTTTTCAATACATTTATTTTAAACAATTAGGATCGTAATAACTCACGGATTGTTTAGTAGGGGGATATTTGCAGATCTCCTCAAGGCACTTGAACTTTCTGATGGTTGTTATAACTTTCAAGAAGATCTTATTAATTGTTTATTTTTAAGTTAAGGATGGTAATCCTAAAATAATTTTTTGTTGCAAATTAAATTGTATTTCAAAATATGTAAAAATATACAGGGTGTCCCGTTTAAAAAAATGTTATTTTTAGAATATTTCGGAAACCCGATGTTCAATTGTTTTTCTGTTTTCACCATTTTTATCTTAAGAAAAAATTTGCTAATTTAACCGATTTTGTAGCTCCAATAATAACGAAGTTAAAAATGGATAAAAATAGAGCCAAAGTAGGGCAAGTCCAAAAACTCCATACAGTTTACAGCTTTTTTAAGATTACAAATGCTTTAGTGACCTTAGAGACAGTGTCAAGACTTAAAAATGAAGTATATGCAAAATAAAAATACGAACATAACCAATTTCGTTGACAGTTCAAACCCTTTTACTTGTTTTAAAACAATTAACAGCATATTTTAGGATAAGGTTCTTTAAATTATGTTTTAAAATTAAAATTCTCATATCTTGTAAGTACTTTACCGCAACTTTTAAACGATTAAAAGTATACTTTAATATATATTAAAGAACTAATGTCATAAGACGTCATTTTGTCACACGGGGACAATTTATAAAACGAGCGACGAAGGATCAAGTTTTGTAATGGACGAGTGCGACAAAAGGTCTTATGACATGAGTTCTTTATGCTATTTTATATATTTTGAAAAAATGTATAAAAAAAAATTAATTTTGTACCTTAAATTTAATTTGGTCGAATTTTACTTTAGATAGTTGGTATCACAGTCATTGGTTTGACAGTTAATGTTAAAACCGATTCGACATGCAGTCCTACTTATTTACAATAAGCGGCTGTAAATGTTAAAAAAGAAAAAAGGGATTTTCTTTGGTGTTAAACAAAATTTATTGCCAGAAAATTCTCGTAAGTACTAAAAAAATCATAAAAATAATATAACCAATATGCAAAATATTATGATGTTTAAAGTATAGCCAACCTATAACATCAAAATTTTGGGTGGGATAAAGTATCTCATTACAACACCTAAAGCGGTGTTATAATGAAGTCATTATAAACGAAAAATTGATAAAATACTTTAAAGAATATTGAATATTAAGCAACATTATTCATTCATAAAATACTTTATTCATTCAAGTCTTGACACGCCTGTTACACCAATTCTATCATGGCATCATGCTATTGAGAGAATTTATCGATTTTTTAACAAAAAAATTATAAAAAAATATTGGTATGGTTGTTTTTAAAAACTATTTTTTATAATAGAAGTGGTTTCACATTTTTTAACATCATGTCCCAACCCGTTGACTCAATAAATCCGTTTTAAAAAACAACTTAAAAACATTTCAAATTTCAAAACATTGCAAATATTTTTGTATGTTAAATTTAATACAATTTAGAATGTTTATTAGAATTATAATTTGTTTCGTGTCCATTGTCCAAACTTTTAATTGGATCAATTTTTCTAAAGAAACACGGATCAAAATAAATTTATACAAATACCCGCTTGTTAAACGGCGTCGGAATCTGGTAAAATAAACTTTATAATTAACATAACAGGCTTAAAGAAGCTGGAAGGCTAATAGAACGGAAATTTTAGCAAATAATTCGAAACGAATAACTTAGCAAACAAGTTTTAAAAAAGGCATGCGAAACCACGAATTGCTGGTGATTAAATGAAGCGTGTTCCGGTGGAATGTAGGAAACTTTTCTACAACTTTCGACAAGTTTGGGATTTGAACTGCGGAAGCTGAAGGGTTGCCCGAGCACGGACCAATGATAGATAGTTGGTGAATAAATATAACGTCAAGTGAATAGTTGTACACACTTGGGAAATAAGCCTTATATGACAAAACTTGAATTCAATAGAACTAATACGGATCAAATCTGTTTGCGGTTATACGAGTTTAAATATATTTTAAAACCATTATGATACTCAGTCTAAAGTTTAATAGCTGTTTTTAGCTGTTTTCATTGTTTACTTTGTATGTGGCAGCCGCTAAGGTTGGACGTATTTTAGGAGCTCGGCGATTTTCGTTCGTTAAAAGAAATGGATCAAAGAGAATTCGTATCCAATTTTACTTAAAAATTAAATAAATACTGTGAAATGTTACCAAATGCCTATATTGAGTCTGCTATAAGTAAAACAAGAGTTTACAAGTGGTATAAGAGTTTCCAAGATGGCTGTGAAGACGTTGAAGATGACGAACGCCCCGAACGCACAAGCACATTAACAGACGTTAAAAACATGGAAAAAGTGGAAGAAATGGTTATAAACCATCAGAGAAGTCGCTGATGATGTTGGTATATCGATTGGCTCATCCCATGAAATTTTTTTAAATGTTTTGGGTATAAAACGAGTGGCAGCAAAATTTGTTCCAAAATTGTTAAATTTTAATATTTTTGGCAAAAAACAATACTGTAATGATGCACCAGCCTCTATACTCGCCAGACATGCCTCTGTCTGACTTTTTTCTATTCCCAAAAATTAAGAGAACCTTAAAGGGCCGTCGTTTTGCAAGCATAGATGACATTAAAAGCACATCGCTGAAAGAACTAAAGGCTATCCCAAAGATCGAGTTTTAGAATTGTTTCGAGTCTTGGAAGAAGAGCTGGCACATGTGCACTAGGGTGGACCTTATTTTCGACCTTCGTTTTTTTTTCACGCCGCCCTCTAAACTTTTTTCATTTTGTGAAAAACTATCCTCTTTCAAATTTCAGATCAATCGGAGAACGAAAAGACGTGGCACATCGAATTTGAAATTTCGAATTTTCCGCTAATAGAAGAGCTAACTTATTTCTCAAATTTATGATGAATTTGTTGATATTATTAATAATTATTTATTTATAGTAAATTTTATCCATAAGAAGAATAAATGTCATGATGTTTTTCAATTCTATTTCCTAATATATTGGTTTCATACAGCATAACAGTCAATGTAGGATTGTATGCGAGCCTACTTATTGTTACGAGCTGAGAAATTTTAGCATGCTGACAAGAAACCTAGTAGAAAAAGGTAATTACTTGGGTTCTAGAGTTTATTTGAAGATAACATCTCTGCAGCGCGCGAAAATAACTCAATAAAGACGTCAAAACAAATAATGAAACGACGAATGAAAAAATGACGACCCATGGCCTAAGTGAAATTTCAGTTTTTGGCATTTTTTGCCATATATATTAAAAATATCCATAATGTGTTATATATTTTTCAGAGTTTAAAGAGTTATTACATAAGGGTATAAAATATATCCTTTTTCAAATTTCAGATCAATCGGAGAACGAAAAGACGTGGCACATCGAATTTGAAATTTCGAATTTTCCGCTAATAGAAGAGCTAACTTATTTCTCAAATTTATGATGAATTTGTTGATATTATTAATAATTATTTATTTATAGTAAATTTTATCCATAGGAAGAATAAATGTCATGATGTTTTTCAATTCTATTTCCTAATATATTGGTTTCATACAGCATAACAGTCAATGTAGGATTGTATGCGAGCCTACTTTAATAATATTGTTACGAGCTGAGAAATTTTAGCATGCTGACAAGAAACCTAGTAGAAAAAGGTAATTACTTGGGTTCTAGAGTTTATTTGAAGATAACATCTCTGCAGCGCGCGAAAATAACTCAATAAAGACGTCAAAACAAATAATGAAACGACGAATGAAAAAATGACCACCCATGGCCTAAGTGAAATTTCAGTTTTTGGCATTTTTTTGCCATATATATTAAAAATATCCATAATGTGTTATATATTTTTCAGAGTTTAAAGAGTTATTACATAAGGGTATAAAATATAGGTCATTCCATAGGAAAAAAATATATTTTTATCTGTAATATGGTTTTGAATCCCCCTGTATACGTAAACATTACACGAAAAAAAAACTTTTTGTTGAACCCTACAACTTTTATATAAAACTTTTTTGTCTAAAATCTAAAGAAAAAAGTTAGGGGGGTGGACATTTATAATGGATCACCCTGTACATGGGCCAGAGAATCGAACAGTTTATTTGGTACCTAAAACAGAATACTTGGCTAAATTGTACTACTTGGTAGGTATTTTTCAATTTTTACAAAAGTATTATTTTCTCATATATATAATATATATATGAGCGATGTGCCACGTCTTTCCGTTATGTGATCGATTCCAGATTTTATAGAAATGATTTTTTCAATAAATGGAACAAATTTACGGGGCGGCGTGAGAAAAAAAATGTGTTTTATTTTTTCATACTATAGTTAAGGTCCACCCTAATGTGCACAATATCCAATGGGGACTATTTTGAAGGCGACAACATTAATGTAGACGATTAAATAAATATTTGTTTCAAAAAACGAAAATTCCCGATATATTCTGAACACACCTCGTATGCTATAAATCACGATATTGATTACTTCTAAGCAAGTTTAGTTCTGGACAAGTTAAAAAGCTTAATTATATACTAGTAAACAAAGTTAAAATTGATGTACTTAGAAGGTGTTATAACCAAATCATTATCTCATCATCAAACTTTACTATTACATCACAGTAAACATAAATCAATTGTACATAAACCATTTAAAGTAGACTTAAAACTAGTAACTAGAAATGTACCGATAGTCCAGTCAATAAATGCTTACACTGTAGAGGGAAATTGAAGGATAATAATTTTTATTGGGACTTTGTTTGAACTAGGAGTTGAGTCACTCCTAATAGGTACAAAATTAAAGTTGACAAAATTTTCTACCAGATTAATTTTAAATATACAGGGTTATTTGTTATCTGCTTACCATATCTTTGTTATTATTGGAGCTACAAAGTCAAATTGGTGATAATTTTTCTTTTGGTTAAAATGGTAATGATATAAAAATAACATTTTTTAAAAATGCAACACCCTGTTTATTTTTAAGTATTTTGAAGGACAATTTAATTCGGCACAATTTTCCGCATGGGAGCCGTGTATCCTAAGGGTTATAAATCAGAGGTGTAATATTAAACAAAGCAAATTCCAATATTTGTTATTAGCAAATTTCATTACATTTATCAATTTTTTTGTGAAAATACGAGTCACGTTGAAATAACTGAGACTAAAATACATTTGTTTTTTGGAAAAAATACTTTAAAAGCCTATTTTTTTAAATTTTTTAAAAATGTTACTCAAATAGAGTTTGCTGGAGTTTGATCTAGATCACTAAAATAAAAGTAAGCAAATTTTATTTATTATTATTATTATTAATTAAGGTATAATTAAGGTTTTTTAAGGGTGCAAGCGCGGAATTGTGCTTAAGCCCGACTAAGGTACTAAAAAAATTCTCATCTAGCGAATTGCAGTATACAGTATATATACTGATAAACGCAAAATTCGCTCACATTTTTTTGCCTTATTTGACTATCTAACTCTTTGGCTTTTTCTCCTACAAAAAGTGATTAAAAGAGGGTTTTAAAATATTAAATTTCCATCAATTATTCAGCCATTCCACGATACTAGGGAATTTTTGTAGCGTCCGTTACAATCAAAAATTGTGAGTAAAACTACCGTAATTTTAATCCTCATAAGTTTAAGCCTAATTATTACAAGCATAATAAACATGTTTGCAATATTAACTATTGTAACATTATTTAATTTAATTACGCTATACTGTATAGCTTTTAATCACAATTTTTGATTGTAACGGACGCTATAAAAATTCCCGAGTAGCGTGGAATGGTTGTATTATAATAAGAATATACTCTTTTTTAAATAGGAAGTTTATTATATTTTTGAATCCATGCAAGATTAAAATTAATAAATTAAAATTGTAAAATTTTTTATCAGATTTAATTTTTTACCGCTAGAACTCATAGTTAACAAGTTTTCGCGCGCAGAAATGTGCTCAAGCTCGCCCAAGCTACTTTAAAAACCTTAATAATGTACCTACTCTTTAAAAATGAATTAGTCAAAAATGACTAATTTAATAGTTAACCATGGAATACCATGGAATCCCAAAATTCAACAGCCAATTCTTATGTAAAATTGTCCCCTGAATCCGAAAATGTCAAAAGTTAAAAAAAGTATAAGAATTTTTGAGATATAGTCAATTTCCCATTTAATATGAAATTGACTATATCTTAAAAACTGCTTCACAATTAAACATAAGAATTGGATGTTTGGGATACCATGGTATTCCATGGTGTACCATGGTACAAGTAAAAGCAGCCACTAATATCTATTAAGTTAGTCATTTTTGAATAATTCATTTTTAGAGAGTATGTAACACTATACGAGGATGGTTCGGAAACTACGTGGCCTAACACATAAATGGCGCGAATTTGGAAGAATCTTCTTTACCATTTTATGAAATCATCTTTTAATAGGTTAAATATAATACTACAAATTAGTCTGTTTTTGGCAGTACGCCAAAGTGAACGTCTCGTGTAAGTTTGTAAACAATGGAAAAATTGAATTGCAAGCACTGATAAAGTACTTCAATTTAAAAGGCTTAACACCAACCGAAATTAAAGCAGAGCTGGATTTAACACTATTTGAGTCCGCTTCTTCGTTTTTAATGGTTAAAAACTGGGTTGCCGAATTTAAACGTGATCGTACGAGTACAAATGATGAACCCCGTAGTGGACGTCCAAAAACGACTACTCTCCCAGATATTATTGAAAAAGTGCACCATATCTTATTGAATGACCGTCGAGTAAAAGTGCGCAAGATAGCAGACATAATGGGTATCTCAAATGACAGTGTGCACAAAATTTTAACCGAAGAATTGGAAATGAAAAAATACTTGGCGCGTTGGGTGCCGCGATTGCTTGCACCGGAGCAAAAACTGAATCGTTTGAGTGTGTCTCGCGACCTTTTGAGACATTTACGCCACGATCCAAAGGAGTTTTTGCGTCGTTTCATAACCGTCGATGAAACCTGGGTCCACCATTGTACTCCCGAAAACCAAATAACAGTCCAAACAATGCTTTATATAGCTATTTCGAGGACTTGGATTCATCGGCCTACAAGGAAGGCATTGCTAATTTAGAATATCATTGGGATAAGTGTGTTAAGGGAGCTGGAGACTAAATTGAAAAATAAAATGTTTTTTGTCCAAAAAATTTGCGTTTTCTTAGTTAGGCCACGTAGTTACCGAACGATCCTCGTATTTTAAGTAAAAGAAAGGTTATAAATTATAGAGCACAGCTGAAAAATTCGTCGAATTGCAGTTCTACTGAACTCTTGATAGTTGCGCTAAAAATTTGCTAATTTTTAAGAGAAAAAAAAACTATTTAGACCTTTCTCTAATGAAAAAGTTAAAAAAAAGTTGTAGAACATTAAATGTTCCATTTCTTTTCTTAATTGTACAGGGTTATCTGTTATCTGCTTACAATTGCTAACTTCGTTATTATTGGAGCTAAAAAGTCGGTTAAACTAGCAAATTGGTGGTTGCAAAAACAATTAAACGTCGGATTTCCGAAATATTCACAAAAATAACATTTTTTTTTAATGGAACTCATTGTATATTTTTACATATTTTTAAAGACAATTAAATAAATAACAAACACTTTTTAATTTTTGTTAAAATAAGTAATTACCCTTTTTTAATTCGCAAAGGATTAAAATTAATAAATTAAAATTGTTAAAAATGTTATCACCTTTAATTTTTTAATGGTAGTTCACAAGTTTTCGCGAGGAATTGTGCTCAAGCCCGCCAAAGCTACTTAAAAAACCTTAATACTATATTTTAAGCAAAAGACGTTCCTCCTAGGAAAAGTTATCATATTCGTCGAATTGCAGTTCTACTGAACTCTTGATAGTTGCGCTAAAAATTTGCTAATTTTTAAGAGAAAAAAAAACTATTTAGACCTTTCTCTAATGAAAAAGTTAAAAAAAAGTTGTAGAACATTAAATGTCCTTCATTTCTTTTCTTAATTGTACAGGGTTATCTGTTATCTGCTTACAATTGCTAACTTCGTTATTATTGGAGCTAAAAAGTCGGTTAAACTAGCAAATTGGTGGTTGCAAAAACAATTAAACGTCGGATTTCCGAAATATTCACAAAAATAACATTTTTTTTTAATGGAACTCATTGTATATTTTTACATATTTTTAAAGACAATTAAATAAATAACAAACACTTTTTAATTTTTGTTAAAATAAGTAATTACCCTTTTTTAATTCGCAAAGGATTAAAATTAATAAATTAAAATTGTTAAAAATGTTATCACCTTTAATTTTTTAATGGTAGTTCACAAGTTTTCGCGAGGAATTGTGCTCAAGCCCGCCAAAGCTACTTAAAAAACCTTAATACTATATTTTAAGCAAAAGACGTTCCTCCTAGGAAAAGTTATAATAAAAATTGAAGAACATTAAATTTCCTTCAAGAATATAATATGTATAATATTTTTCCTTTTTCTAATTGGCGAATTTTGAAAGCGAATATTTTAGATAGTATAGTAAATTCACCACCTAACTGGTCCAAACATTTCCCTCTACAAAATGTTGTTGACTGGACTACAGTTTACGATTAAAATACAAAATTATAAATTCTTAGGGAGCCTTCAAGTATTACGTAACGGCATTTTTGAGATTTTTTATAAATTCTAAAATTTGTAATACTTGTTCTAAAAAAGTAATGAATATTTTGTTACAGTGGTATTAAATACCAATTCTAACTACAACCCTAAACATCACTTTTATTAGCAGTTTTTAACTGGCTTAAAGCCAAGTGACTTATTGCTGGATTTCCTATAATTTAATAAATTTGCGACCGTATATCGGTTATTTGGCCGGTTTTAGTCAATTAACCAAATGGAGTAAAACTTTGTAAAATAAATTAGCTTGATTTTAACGAAATAGTCTTGGATGATATCTGTATTTCTTACAGCTAAAATAAATGCTTTTAGTCTATAAAGTTTATAATTATAATGTTAAATTTGTATTGTGAAATTTATTAAATAAGGAAACAGGAAAAGTTGGAGTATAAAGTTGCGAACTTTCTGTGGTAAAGTAAAAAGATCGTAAGTCATGATCTAGACATTTATAAAGTTTTACACTTGAATAAGATTTCTGTTCTGCAATTATACCTATTGTACATTATTAATTATATGTTTTTTCCTTCCTTTTAAAGTCGTTTTATTAACTTTTAAACTTGGTAATTCTGTTTTATATTTTTTTTTCCTTAAATTAAAAAAACATAACTATATAATTAATTGTCTTTATTTTTGGGAATAGGAAAAAGTCAGACAGAGGCATGTCTGGCGAATGTGGAGGCTAGGGCATCATTACAGTATTGTTTTTGGCCAAAAATGTTGTTCAAAATTTAACAATTTTAGAACAAATTTTGCTGCCACACGTTTCATACCCAAAACATTCGAAAAAATTTCATGGGATGAGCGAATCGATATACCAACATCATCAGCGACTTCTCTGATGTTTTATAACCATTTCTTCCACATTTTCCATGTTTTTATCGGTTGTTAATGTGCTTGTGCGTTCGGGGCGTTCGTCATCTTCAACGTCTTCACGGCCATCTTGGAAACTCTTATACCACTTGTAAACTCTTGTTTTACTTATAGCAGACTCACTATAGGCCTTTGTTAACATTTCACAGAATTTATTTCATTTTTTAAGCAAAATTGGATACAAATTCTTTGATCCATTTCTTTTAACGAACGAAAAATCGCCGAGCTCATAAAACACATCTAACCTTAGCGGCTGCCACAGACAAAGTAAACAATGAAACAGCTAAAGTTTTTATCATACTTCGGGGGCATGTATACCAACATAATAAAGAAAATTTTATGAAAACCGGACCCTCCGAACCCGCATTATGTTAAACATTACTCTTGCCCATGCTTAATTATTGTAATATTTTATATGTTCCATGTTTGGATTAACGTACTCTGTATCGTATACAAAAAATTCAAAATCAGTGCTGCACATTTATTTTTGGGCTAAACAAATTTGAACATGTTTCCCCCTAAAAAGAGAAGAATTGGATTGGTTAAAATTAGAACATTTGTATAGGTGTTAAACTTATCAGTGTTTGTACACCAAATTATTTTGCGAGAAAAACTTATCTTATCTTATCTTCATTCAGTATCAATAAGACAAAATAATAATTTATCTTTACCACAGGTTCGTTTATCCATGTTTACGCGTTCTTTTTTTAGCTATAATGCTGCTGTACTTTATAATAATGTGAACAAAGAATTAAAAACTATTTCATTAACTGCGTTTAAGCGTAGGCTAAAACAACATTTTTTGTATTCATGTTAATTATATATAGAATATATTTTTTAACAATTTATTAAAGTGTATATAAATAATTTAAAATTATTTAGTTAATAAATGTTTTATTTATTCATTTTGTTTTTTTAAATTTTTCGATATAACTAAAAATTGTCATCCTAGGTTAAGTGGAGTAGCTTGAGGCTAGACTTCGCCTAGTTTAAGAAAATGTAAAAAGTACTTTTTACTTAAATAAAGACATATTATTATTATTATTATTATTATTATTATTATAAATACTGGAGGCGACACCTCTGCGTTTAATATCTAACAAATTTAGACCGATCCAACATCACTTTCTCTCAATTAAATTATCTTTCTATTGTATTTTTTGGAAACGTTGAAAAAGTATAGTCCGAAACATGGTTGGAATTGCATGTACAAGGTGGGTTCAGAAAATAACGGGAATTTTCGTTTTTTGAAAAAAGTATTTATTTATTCGTCTACATTAAAGTTGTCGCCTTCAAAATAGTTCCCATTAGATATTATGCACTTGTGCCAGCGCTTCTTCTAATCCTCTAAACTCTTCTCAAACACGATCTTTGGGATAGTCTTTAGTTCTTTCAGCGATGCGCTTTTAATGTCATTTATGCTTGCAAAACGACGGCCCTTTAGGGTTCTCTTTATTTTGGGGAATAGGAAAAAGTCAAACGGAGCCATGTCTGGCGAATATGTAGGCTGGGGCATCATTACAGTATTGTTTTTGGCAAAAAATTGTGTTTAAAATTGAACAATTTTGGAACAAATTTTGCTGCCACGCGTTTCATACCCAAAACATTCGAAAAAATGTCATCGATATGCCAACATCATCAGCGACTTCTCTGACTGTGATTCGGTTATCATTCATAACCATTTCTTCCACTTTTTCCATGTTTTTATCGGTTGTTAATGTGCTTGGGCGTCCGGGGCGTTCGTCATCTTCAACGTCTTTACGGCCATCTTGGAAACTAATATATCATAAACTCTTGTTTTACTCCTAGCAGACTCACCATAGGCCTTTCTTAACATTTCACACACTTTATTTCATTTTTAACGCAAAATTTGATACAAATTCTTTGATCCATTTCTTTTAACGAACGAAAATCGCCGAGCTCATAAAACACGTCTAACCTTTTCGGCTGCCACAGACAAAGTAAACAATGAAAACATTTAAAATTTTTATCATTCCTTAGGGTATATATACCATGGTTGCAACATAATAAAGACAATTTTATGACAACCGGACTCTCCAAACCCGCGAAATTTAAAAATTCCCGTTACGGTATTCCAAACTTGTTACAGAATATTCTATTTCAACTGCCAGCAAATTCTTAGGTACTCAAAACAACAAAAAACGGTGCGGAATTCAGAAAAACATTTTTAATTTTTTTTTTTGTTATCATTACAGATTTTTTAAATAATCGTTACTTTCCAAAAAAATAATAAAAATTCATTTACACATTTGACGTGGTTTAACCATAGGGTTAGTTTGTTTCTCTATGGGTTTGACCCACTGGAAAAAACAAATTTACCTGAAATTAAATAAAGTTACTATGCTCCACACATGCTCCAGCAAGTGACTTTATGCACAAAAATACATATATTGTGGTATTTTTAGAAAATAGGACAAAATTAGCTTGACACTTTAAGAAAATTAACCTTAATTATTTCTATCAATGTCACGAGGTGGGACTAATGTGTGGAGCATAGTACTATTTTAACCACGATGTTTACATTGTATATAAAATGCAGTTTTAACAGTAGCTATAGAAAAAATTAATATAGTATATACAATTTTTTTCTTTTATTGTATGATAATTCACAATAATAACATAATAACATTTTTAAACCTGTTTTCTTAACAAGTAAAAACAAACAAAACAAAAGCTTAAAAGGACAAAAAACTCGTGTATTTTTAAAAAATGACTTGATTTTTTTATAACAAAAGGGTTATTTATACGGTTAAAAATATGTTTGCCTTATTCAAGTTGTTATTTTGACCATCATAAATCATTTTATCAAAAAAATTCCTTCGAAAAATGATGCAAGTATAGTTGATACTGTTTGGATTAAATTTAAATGAGCAACCCACTATCCATCATTTCCACGTCGCAGGATTTGAATATGAATGGGATACAGTGGAAATTTAAAATAATATGACCATCCCCAAACAATTTTCGATAAATTTTCGCTGTTAATGCAGATATTATTGCCACACCTTTATTACCGTTCCAACGTATCAATTAGTTTTCCGTTTTACAATAAAACGTCATATCGTTAATGTTGCGCAAAATTTTTATATTGAATATTTTAATGTTGCAACCATGGTAGCAAAAACTGTTTTATAGAAATTATACATTTATTATTTAAATGGTTATATTTGTAATGGTAATGTACTTCAATTATAATTATAATTATTTATTATTATATAATTATAATAAATAATAGTTTTTGCTATAGCAAGCATACTTAAAATTACTGTTGCATGGTGTGGAGAAGTGCGCTATTTCCCAGTGAAATTAAACAATAATACTTACATTTTGAGTTTCTACTAGCGCTATGGTACTTACCTAAAAAAAAGAAAAAGGTTTTCATAAAAAACTTAATACTCAATAATCACATTTGTTAAACTACTTAATTTATAACGTTATAACCTAAAAACCTGATGATAATGGACGGGTGTTTTTTAACAGAATATTATTTGCGAATGTTTGCCAAATATGTAGTGTTTTTATTTAAAATTTTATGAAGATAATATATCGACTTTGTTTTAAATAAAAATGTAAATTTTCATTGAGTATTATTGGAGATTTTATAACAAATTGAAAAACCTAGGAATTAACATTAATGTTGTTTAAATACATAACATTTTTACATTAACATTTAATTTTATTTCAAAATAAATAAATAAATAAAAAATAAACAAAAGTTTTATTTCGTATTTAAACTTTAATTTAAATTTTCAATGACTTTCTCTCTTGACTTGTTTTTTTTTAATTTAATTTAAATTTTGTACAAATCTCATTTTTGAACGTAAAACGCATACCCAATAACAAATGTTTTCTATTGGCAACTCGACACGGGGAGACACTGTATACTGGTTTATTATAATTTGTAAAATATTATATTTCACCTATTGTACCAACATTCCTGTTTTATTTCGTTATAATATCCTCTTTTATAATCCATAATTAAAAAATCAGCAAAAAACATTTACAAGAAAAAAATTATACCTAATTATTTTTACACTTTAAAATTTAAAGTGTAAAAATAATAATAATAAAGTTTAAATATACACATTCCTTGTGTATTTTATTAGGAGATTAAATAAATTTTATAACTTTTTTAAATTTATATTTTTTGAATTTAAATTTAAATATTTATTTTGTATATATACAAAATAAATATTTAAATTTAAATTCAAAAAATATAAATATATATATATATATATATATACAGGGTGTTTCATAATATATGCGCAGGACTTCAGGGTGTAATAGCTCATCCAAAAAGATGAGAAAATTCGCTATTAACTTACCCTCTAAAATGCACAATTTTCGAGATACAGGGTGTTGAAATTTTAGAAAAAAATCGTTTTTTTCGAATATCTCCGGAACCGTTTATCGTACAAAAAACAGCTTTTGTAAGCATTTTCTACTCATAATAAGCTATATTTTGTGCCGGGTGTTTTTCTCCTCAACTTCTACGCCCCTGAAAAAAGTACGGTTTTGAGAAGCCCATTCGAACCGCCACTTTTTTCAGTTGCGTAGAAGTTGAGGAGAAAAACACCCGCTACCCCTTCAATATCTCCACCAATTATGAGTAAAAAAAATTTTTTTCTGGCACAAAACATAGCTTATTATGAGTAAACAATGCTTACAAAAGCTGTTTTTTATACGATAAACGGTTCCGGAGATATTCGAAAAAAAACGATTTTTTTTCGAAAATTTCAACACCCTGTATCTCGAAAATTGTGCATGTTAGAGGGTAAGTTAATAGCGACTTTTTTCATCTTTTTGGATGAGCTATCACATCCTGAAGTCCTGCGCATATATTATGAAACACCCTGTATTTTTTGTTTTTTTAAACATTTCATAATAATAGGTTAATATACAGGGTGCACAAAGTATCCTTTTATGAATGGGTATTGTTTTTATTTAAATAATAAATTAGAGAAAATTACAAGTACATTAAAATGGCATTTAAAAATAAGGAAAAAAATAAGCGGTTTTTAAATAATTTAAAAAACTGAAAATATGTCAAAACCAAAAATCGTTTTAATTTTGTTATTCCCAATTATTTTGAAAAGATAAGTTTGACATACACAATGTTTATCCAATTGTTAATTTTTTGTTTACTAGATATCTAGTAGACATAAAATCCCACCAATATATTTTGTTTTTTATATGACGGCCATATTGAAATTTTGCATTAAACATAAGTATTGAAATTTTAAATTTAAAAAATTAAGAAATCCAAGTTATAGCGGCCATTATAAGAAAACAAAATATGTTGATCACCATCAATTGTAAGTCAAAATATAGTGGCGAAGAAATGGATGAAATAAATGAAAATGTGAATACATTTTTATGATTACATGTAAAACTTACTTTTTATTAAAATTTCCAGGAATTACAAAGTTATAAGGATTTTTTTATTTGAAAGGTTTTTAGTTTTTTTTTAATATTTTAACAGTAGCTCTTTAAATAAAAAATACCATATGTTAACACCTTGGTGAACCCTGTATAGTTGTAAAAAAAAAATATTCTATTAAAATAATAATTTATCTTCACAAAATGTTATTAATGATAATCTTTTATATAGGTAGTTTTTATCTGGAAAAAATTAACATAGCAGATTTATTTAACCTTGTGAAAAGCAAACATTAAACTTATAAATTATGGCAGGACTGCTGCAGTCCTTTTTAACTGTGAAAAATTTAAACCGGTTATCTTTGCCTTACAGGGTTAATTTTTACAAAAAGCTTAAGTAGGAAAAATTATATTTAATTAAAGTTAAAAAAGTCGTATATTATAGTCTAAATAATTTATGAGATAAATTAAAAAATATTTATTTATATAAACTCTTTTAAATCTAAAAATAAAAAAAATGTGTACTTTAATTTGCATAAAACAAATATAAGTATAAACTTTGTAATAAATAAAACAGCTTTATGGATTCATTTAGTCATGAAAATGTATAACCCTTCTTTTCACTTCAAATGTATATTTATATATGGGGCATTCCACGCCAAATCGGATGGTTTAAAAAAAAATTTTTTTGATTCCTCCAATTTTTTTTATATTTTTAGTAGGTACTGCTTGAAAGAGCTTTCTCAGTACATTTTGAGATTTTTTTGATGACTGGTTCAAAAGATATAAAATTTTCAAAAAAACTGCTTTTTTTGTTGTTCGCTCATAACTTCTTAAAAAATGGTCCAAATCAAAATTTTCATTCGTTTTAAAAAAAAAATATATTGAAAATATTTGAAGCGTTTTAAGTCAAGATTTTTGAGTTTTAAAGTTTAAATCGTGTTTTTAAAAATGTGCGTCTTCTTCGATTTTCGCGAAAATTTTTTATTTTCAACTTCTAATTATTCAACAACTTTTCAGCCTGGTCCGGTAGTGAGCCTTCCATAATTACTTTTGTTTTTTCGAAACTTGTAATAATTTTTGGAGATTTTTTTTTTAATTTTGAAAAATTAAAAAAAATAGTAATTATGGATGGCCCACTACCGGACCAGGCTGAATATTTGTTGAATAGATAGAATTTGAAAATAAAAATTTTCGCGAAAATCGAGCACACATTTTTAAAAACACGATTTAAACTCTAAAACTCAATAATCTTGACTTAAAACGCTTAAAATATTTTCAATATTTTTTTTCGAAAAGTACATAAATGTAAAAACGAAAATTTTGTATAGAATGAACATTTTGATTTGGACCATTTTTTAAGAAGTTATGAGCAAAAAACAAAAAAAAAAGCAGTTTTTTTGAAAATTTTATATCTTTTGAACCCGTGATCAAAAAAATCTCAAAATTTACTGAGAAAGCTCTTTCAAGGAGTATTAAAAAATATAAAAAAAATTGAAGGAATAAAAAAAATTGTTTTTAACCATCCGAATTGGTGTGGAATGCCCCATATATATATTTTCGTAAGAGGTCGCTTTTGTGTGTAGAAGTTGCACAAGCGCTATTTACTGTAACTAAATTGCGTTGTTTACATCGCTAAATTAAATTTGGGAAAGAAATTTATTTGCAGCACTTTATCAGAAATCCAAACCAACATAAGATAGGTACACAGACAGTCTGGGAGATTTATAAAATTAAAATAGCTTACTTAGAGTATTTTAGAGTTTCTCCGTATTTTAATTAAGACATAAGATACCACTTAGAAATATTATTTGGTTCATTTAATTAAATTTTAATTAACTAAATAACATTTTATGTGTAAATATAATGAAAGCCTTAGGCTTTTTCCGTGCAGGAACGAGCTTTATTATAACTCCTTAAAAACGATAAATAAGAAATACACTCTCAATTATGTTTATCTTCAAGCGTCTTATAATGTAGGCTTTGTTTTGTACTAAGAAACCTGTGACAGGTGATTTGACAGTATCTATGGTTACCACGTAATCTGTCATTGTTCAAAATTTAATGGCGTCAATTTTTCAGGTTGTTATAAACTATTTGCAAAATATTTTTAAAATTTTTATAAATTGTTAAATATCTGTGAAATTATTAACTTTGTAATTTATTACTCACGGTGCTGTTCTGAGAGGTGATTTTTGGACTTTCTGTGAAACCTAATTTTTTTTTATATTCTTGTTAATTAGGTCATAACTAAAATTTTAAGAGCAAAATAAAAAAAAATTGACGGTTAATTTTGTTTTAATTGGATATTTATTAAAAATATGTATGCAAACTTTCAATTCTCCAATTAAAACCTGCGATTTTATTTAAATATTATCATAACTTTTTAAATCTTTTACTGTTTTGTTGTAATACACGTTTAAAGTTTTAATTTAAGATTAAATGTATAGTATACATTTATTAAACAATAATTCTAAGGGTGCCACATTTTATTTAGGGCCGATTTATTCATTTTTGATTTATTTGACGAATAATTTCTTTGGATACTAGATATTGCCAAGACATGAAAGTTATCGGCCCGATAAACTTTACTTAGTTAAATTTCATGAATTTCTTCGTAACTTTTACTACAATTTTTCATTTTTGTTTATAAAAAACACTTTAAAAAACTAAACAAAAATTATAGAATACGTATACCGAAAATGACAATTCAAACGTCAAATAAATTTTTAATAGATCTACGTTTCATGGCAACCTTTAAGGATATATTAATTAAGGGAACATAAATGTATACGTCAAAGGTTAGATTAAAAGTTTGAACGTTTATTGCAACAAAACAGTAAAATATATAAAAAAAATTGTAAAAACCTTTTTTTTTAGTTATGCAAATATTAAATATTTAAATTAAATCGCTAGTTTTAATTGGATAATTGAAAGAGTGCATAATATTTTTAATAAACAGCCAATTAAAACAATTCAAACCGTCAAATTTTTTTTATTTTGCTCTTAAAATTTTAGTTATGACCTAATTAACAAGAATATAAAAAAAAATTAGGTTTCACAGAAAGTCCAAAAATCACCTCTCAGAACAGCACCGTGTACTAAGATCCTGGGATTGGGACTTTTGATCCCGGGATTTTCGGGATCGGATTTTTTACTGGATTGACACCCCCTAGTAAAGGGAATGGCAACATCAGTAGAAAGGTTTTTTAATTTACTATTTGATTATGTAAAAATATACCGGGTGTTAAATTTAAAATTAACAAGTTATTAACCTTTCAAGTCTAATTTGTCCTGGGTTTTCTAAGGTAATTTGTTAAAAAATGTTAATGAATTGAAAGGACTCTTTCAGTGGCGGCCCGTCATGGGAGGCAGGTGAGGCAGTGCCTCATCATAGAGAATTATAAAATTAAGTATAATTTAAATATTTTACTTTCTATAATATACTATAAATTTTTAACATTTGGATTACATGAATTGTGAAATAGTAAATAAAATTGATTGGTTTTATACGTGAAATACCCAGCAACATTTAAATTATTTAAATTTCAAACGACCGCAATTTAAACTAATATTTATAGCTAGATGATTGGCTCAGAAGCATGCCTGAACTAATTTAGACTCACGATTGGCGTTAGCCTTGTTGTCTCGTTCTATTACAATGCGATATCATAGTAACTATGATAACAACTGTTGTCTCCTTCTCTCGTATTAGCATACGCGAGGCAGGCACGCCTACATCAAAGAAAATAAGAAGGTGTTGTGGCAACACTGTTGCGGAATTTTGGATAAATTATACTTCACACGTTTTTAATAATTCAATAATAAATGGTATTATTTTTCTTATAATAAATCGATTTAATAAAAAATATATTTCTATTCCAAAATAAACATATTTTAACACTATCTTGTAGCCATCAAAGTAACCAATAAAATAAATACAGATTCCTTCTGTAGGTTTGTTTTGGTTATAAAATTCTGAACTGTTTAAAGAACAAATCTGTGGTTATTTACGCAATATTTTGTTTATTCTTTTTCTATTAGTTTGTCTATTTTATGATTATTTTGTAAGTGGTTTATTCTGTGGGTTTAGTTAATTGAACTTGGTGATTTATGTGAATTTAGTCATTATGGATATTACGGTGAAAAATTGTAAAGTTTAAGTTTAAGTTGGGTTTAAAAAAATTTCTTCGCCTTTAAATGAGGGCAAAACCCTGCCTCTGCCTTACCAAAAATGAAATGTCACGGGCCTCCACTGGACTCTTTAACAATGTTTTAAGATTCCAAAAATTCCACAATCATATTCGCAAACCTAATAACAAAAAAGTTTTGATTGACGCGCAATTCTCAAATTTTAAGAAAAAAAATTAATAAATTGAAAACTATTCTTTTTAGGTATCGGAAATTTTAAAAGCTATATAAAAAAAATTCTTTTTTGGTTCTCCAGAAACTTTAAATGAGCCACACCCTGTATAAATAGTTTTGACAATGTTATGTGTAATAAATGGGTAGGTACCTACCCATTTATTTGCGGGATTCCGGATGCTTTAGACCTAGATGCGCCATATTTTATGTATGTACAATTGTATTTTTAAAAAATATTAAGGTGTCAAAAGATACAATAACTTATTTCAAATATACAAAGGTTTAAAAAAAACATACGAAAGTCTAAAGCTCTAATATTCAAAATATATGATTTCTTATTATTGTTGCATTAGTGGAGAACCACTTATGTTATGTTATACTACTACTTACTAGACCTGGTGGCTTTCCAAAAACCCCATTCTGTACTAACAGTGAAACAACCAAAAATAAAAAATAATCATTTTCACTTGGGGGACATCTCAATATATTCACCCTAATATAAAGTGTGTTTCTACTGAAAAGAGACAACGTAATAATGGTTGTTGATGTCATCGAAACACTTTTTTCAAATTAATTTTTCTTTTGAGGTTTTGTTTTAAAATTTTAACAAAAATGTCAACCAAGAAAGATAAAGAGGTTTATATAAAAACAAAATAAGGTCGACATTCAAACAAAAAATATTTATTTAAAAAAATGTTAGTCTCGATGGGATCTACAACCTCTATTATACGTATACGTTGTTTATTTTAAATACATATGTACATTGTACATATTTACCTAAACGAGTAATAAACTGAACTGTACTATAAAACAGTAAATATATCAAATAATGCGTATTTTAATTTGAATTTCGTAACTTATAATCTAGTTAAAAAACATTGTAAACTTTATTAAATTTTACCCATTTATCAAATTTAAAAAATCATAAATACATTAACATCATGAACACTGAAAATTGACAATCCATTTTACTGCAGATTTATTCATATTTTATATACTTTTTTATTTTATTGACAGTTCATGCCGTCGTAATAAATTTTAGTTAACGTCAGGGGTGAAAAAAGGGATTATTGTATCGGTTTCCACATGCAATAACGAATATTTATTTAAATTAATTGGCGATTTATTATTTCAAAACAGTTGCTAAAACATATTATGTCTGTATGCAGATACATATTAATTTATTATTTTAATATAGCAGCAAGGTTAATAATTAAAATGCCATATTGACACGAAGCTGATATATTTCAAAATAATATTCACATGATAAATGTGAAATTTCATTAAACTGAAATTTTTTTTAAATAAAAAGAAATGAGATAATTTTAATGGTTAAAAGTTATCCATGATTATGCACTGTATACTAAAAATACCTAGCGAGTGCGCAAAAAATTTAAAGCAAATTTTATATGATATTTTATCTGGCATCTTTCAATCAGTTTTAACCTTATTTTTTTTTAATTGTAACTTGAAGCCCCTCGGCGAAATGCTATTTTGGGCGAAACAGCATTTTGCATGCCAGCGGAAGTTAATAGTATATTGTGCGACTAGTGGGATAAAGAGAAGATTCCTGGAGCCTGAAGTTAGCCACACGAGCGTAGCGAGTGCAGTAATACGCGAGTGAAATCTCCTCTTTTGACCAATAGTCGCACACAATATTTATTTAACTACCGCAAGAAATATACATAACAGTGTAAAAACGAATAATGAACAATTTGATAAATTTTTACAAACAAATTTTGACGAACAGTGCCATGTTAAAAGCCGGTAAAACAGATTCCTAACATCAATTTGGCTGTTTTTGTATTGATGCCGCTCTAAATAAATATTTAAATTAATTAGTAATACATTATTTTAAAAATAATATATGTCGTAGAAAAAGTATAGTATTTTATAAACTTTTATTTATAAACTTTTCTAGACTCATTTTATTAAACACTTGCTTGATACATAATGTACTATTATTTTGTAAAGAGTTCTTTTCCACTCTTTAAAATACGAATTAAAAAAGTATGAAAAGTATAAAAAGTTTTTAAAGTTTTCTGTCGTAACTGCGTATTTATAGCAAAGTTTACCTTACACTCATAACACAAACGTTAATCAGTTTATCTCTAATAGATTTTTATTATTTAAAAAAAAGGTGTTAATTTACTAGTAGATCCTTTGCAAGTCCCCAAATAAAGATATAAAAATTGATTAAACGTATTTTCCAGAAACTTATATTTAAACTTAGTAATGTCTTTTTCAAAATCATAGGGCCCACTCCTATAAGTTCTACATTAAAAATTACACAGGCCTACAACATTTTTGAACTGAAACTGTACTATGTTTTTCTAAAGGTTTTTTACGTGCTAAATCAGAATTTCACCTCAGAATTGTTCCATCACAAGAAATTTTAACCAAAAAATAATGTAATAATGTTTAAGGTTATATTAATTTACGTGGTCCTAGAGGCCCCTTTGAACCGGCGCTTTTATTAACACTAGTTACGGGTCTGGATGTAGGTATCATTAAATTTTGGCTATAACTGGATTGTAGGAATATTTGCCATGTCCTAAATACGACGCTTATTTTGCTGCCCCCTAGACCGGGGGCCCGGGGCGGACTACTCCCTTCCCCCCCCTTATTTCGCTACTGCATATAAGCCAATCCTACCAAAGATAATATCTTTGAATCCTACTACTAAAAGTGGCTATTAAAGTTTAGCTTTGCTTTGTAATTAACTACAAACAAAAACATTACTTATAATAATAATAACATTGTTAATAATAATAATAACTAATTTTTGGTTTAGTTAAACTTAGACAAGAAATATTTAATATATATTTTAAATAATTTTTATTTGATATTTTATTGCGAGTATGATAAGTATAAGAACGTACGGCTGGACCCATCCGCATCGCCTTTAAGGTAATACACTGATCTCCCAGAGTTATTTTTACCAACTTTCAGTTCTCATACGTATCCCGTGTTTGATTAGGGTTTTAAAATTTCCGGCGGAAAAAAATCCGTTTTATTCCGGAAAAAAACTGAAACATTGGGAAATTTTTAGAAAAATTGCCTTTTTCATTTTTTAAATTTTATTCAAAGGGTAAAACTAAAAAATACAAAAGTCAATTTTTCTAAAAATTTTCAAATTTTTAAGGATAATATCCGTACACTGAGAAAAAAAATAATTTCCGACGCGTAATTATTAATTAATAATATAATATAATAAAATGTTACATTACACTGAGAGAAAAAAGTCCCTACTTAATAATATTATAAGAAGTAGTAGTTAATAGGCACCAATAACTACTTTTGGTATTATTTACAACTACAAAATTGTAACTATAAGATTATACCTAATGCTATGGTTTGACTAGATAATAGTGATGGTAAGTATATAAATTACAACTACAAGATTTTAATTTAACCACAACTGTAGTAGTAAAATGTATGACTACCAAAAGATATTTAAAAAAACGAAGTTTTGGTATTTATAAGTACTAATATTATCTAAATATGGTGGTTGTAAAATAAAAGCAATTTAAATTCTCATTTTTATTTATAAAAATATAAAAAAATTTCTTGTTTATAAATTACATAGATTATACATGAAAAGGAACAACAAAATTATTAACACGTAGGTACACTTGTAGTACACCTGTTACACAACTGAACAATTTCAAATTTCATACAACAGCAAATGTATAATAATCAATATTTAATTTTTTATAACACAAATAACATTCTTTATTTTAAATTAAAATTATGTCTAACAATACCAACATTTTTTTCTTATATCTAGAGTAAATGGTACTAATATTTCAATGTCTGTAATACTTAGGAGAAAAAACGCCCCTTCATCTACTTGATTTTCTAAAAATGAGGTTATAAGCAAAATTATTATTAAAATTTAACAAAAATAGAGTAAAGACCGGTTTTTAATTAATAATAATAAACGTTTGGTAAGATAATCATGTTATCACAGCTTTAAAAATGCAAAAAAGTTTTATTAAACATTCCGAAAGTTATTCCTCTATAACACCTTTACGCATTTTCAATATAAAATATGTGTAAATTGTTACAAGCATCAAAACAATAAAAGAGAATTAAAAACAATAAAATATGCCCCCACGAGAGAGGTATTAGGTACTTATCAGCAAATATAGGCACTAAACTGTCCAATCCCCAATCCAATAGTTTTTGCTCTATTCGTTTTGTAATTTGTAATATAACTATCAAAAACCCAAACACCGGAAAATGGCGAACACTAGCCAACACGTGCACACTTGAACCGACCTGCTTAATTTTGGCTTGCATATATGCGCATGTGCATGCGCCTTGATTGGCGAATATAGACACGTGAACAAAAATCAGCTACTATCATAGTACTATGTCTTCGTAGAGATACTACTTTGTAGTTGTAAATTATAGGACCAAGTTAAGATTATTTAATACGAACATTTTATTATGTACCTATATTATGCTAATTTTTTAGTTTCATTAGTGAGTTTTGGTAGTTGTAAATAATAAAGTAATGATTATTTAAAGTGTTTTATTAATATTTACTACAACATGATTATATATTTAAGTAGTTCGTTGATATTAAATACTATTTGAATTTAAAATTTAGTAGTTGTAATACATACAAATGGTAGGAATGCAAAATAATTATACAAGTTTAAAAAACTTAAACGTGAATAAGTTTTTAAGATAAAAATTAAATTAAAACAACATTTTGTAATAAACTTTCGAATTATCTCTCAGTGTATGTGGCGGCTGGTGGATTTTGGGCACACCCATATCTCATCAGGTATTAGACATGGGACCCACGTCAAATTATTATGAGTTTATAATGACATTATATAGAGAAGGTCTGCGCAAGCAGAATTTAAATTGAAGTTTGCGAAAAAAAGTTAGTTTTTAAGTGTGCCCCCCAGCCTCCTGCCCCCCAAATTAAGATAATTCAAATTAAAGTGTTACAATATTTAATTCACTGAAATTTATCGACAAATTTCAAATTTTATTAAAAAAATTCAAGAATTACAGGTTTTAAATTTTTATTATTTCTTTTACTAAATTAAAAAAAAATAAAAATGGTATAAAATCTGTAATACTTGAATTTTTTTTATAAAATTTGAAATTTTTCGATAAACTTCAGTGAATTAAATATTGTACCACTTTAATTTGAATTCTCTTAAATTGGGGGGCAGGAGGCTGGGGGGGCACACTTAAAAACTAACTAGCCGCCACATATTATGTATTAGATATTATTATTATAAAAATTATTTCTTTTATTTTAATTCAGTAAGAATATTCTACCGGGCCACAAAAAAAATATTCGATGCTGTATTAAAATAATTTTTTTCTACTACCTTAATGGAAAACTTAATTTTCCACCCCCGAGCGAGGGAGGAAAATGCCTCTTTTCCTCCCCGGGAGGAAAAAATATTTCCTCCCCGGGAGGAAAAAATATTTCCTCCCTCTATTTTTTAAAAAATTTTACATTGGCAAGAGTTTTTGTACCTTGTCTAGCCTTATTTGATTTTGTAGGAAAAAGATTTACTCCGCGCTTGTCCAACCATTCTTTTAACATTCTTTTAACAAACTATATTCATATTAACTATTAAATTTATGATAAACATTATGACAGCTTATAAAAACTGTTATGTTGGTATTACCAAAAATACCATAGCAACAAAGCGTTGTCAACACAACGTCGGCGACGCAAAACCTACTTAATATTTTGTCATAATTTTATAACCCCATACCGGGTAAGTAAAAGGAACCGGAACGCTTAAAATGTCTTAAAACCGTTAAAAGGTAATAGAAAAAACTATATACATACCTCAGGAGGAAAATGCATTTCCTCCCTTGAATATTTAATGCCCTTCGCTTCGCGTCGGGCATCAAACTATTCGCGGGAGGAAATGCAATATTTTCCTCCCATGGTATGTAAATAGCTATTATTTCACACTTTGATTATTTAAAATTATAATTTTCTAATTTAACTTTATAAATCATCCATTGAATATTTTTAATGTACTTCTTATTGCAAAAAAACCCAACCAACAGTATATTTAACGTTTACATTTATTTTCTTAAATCAATTTAATTTAATTCAATGTTAAGTTAAATATTTTTTGTAATAAAGGTTTTTTTAAATTAAAACAATGTGAAGTTGTTAATTGCTACTTTTATTGAAATGTGTATATTTCCAAAAAAAATCAATTTTTTCCCAAAAAATACATTTTTTCCAAGGCCTGAGAAAAAACGGAAAAAACAGGGTTTTTCCCAATTTTTCCGGTTTTTTCCGACACTTTAAAACCCTACTTTAAAAGTACTAATAAACCCATAAATCTTTAGCAAACCAATTTCTGATCTTTTTCTAACATAAACATCGAACAAAAGTATTAGCCTTCTGCAAGCTTCAACAGTTATAATTGCTTTTAACATTTGTCTTTTAATTAATTTAATAAAATATACATGCACCACAATATTATATTATTAATTAATAATTACATATTATGTATTATGATTATAATCAGCGTCGGAAATTATTTTTTTTCTCAGTGTACGGATATTATCCTTAAAAATTTGGAAATTTTTAGAAAAATTTACTTTTGCATTTTTTAGTTTTACCCTTTGAATAAAATTTAAAAAATGAAAAAGTCAATTTTTCTGAAAATTTCCAATTTTTCAGTTTTTTCCGGAATAAAACGGAATTTTTCCGCCGGCTCAATTTTTCCGGAAATTTTAAAAACCTAGTCACGTCCTTAGGTCGGATACTTGTTTTTAATTTTAAGTCGAACTTGCTTTGCTAAATAGGCATTAGGTATTCTTTGGTCTATTAAGATGCTGGTTTATTTCCTGTTTACTTTTTTTAATATTTTTTTAATGTATTTTTGTTGTTCCTACATATTTTTCTATGTGGTAGGTATAAACCGGAAGGCTTGGTGAATTTCTGAATTACGAGTTTTTAGTATTGCAAATATCGTCACCCATATATAACAAGTGGTATGATTATCATCGATGATATTTTCGAATTGAAACCGAGCTGCAGATTACACGAGTCCGCAGGACGAGTGACATGTGCTCCTTCGGTTTTAATGAGTAAATATCATCGATAATTAATCATACCACGAGTTATATTTAGTGAGAAAATATAATGAATTTTAGGATTTAACGAATTTTTAGTTTGACATTTGAAATTAAAATGTGCTTTAAAATATAAAAAGACTTTAATAAACCTTATTTATTCAAACTTACCTTAATTTCATTATCGTTTACACCAACCCATCGATCTTTTAGAGTTTATAATTCATTATTTTATTGATATATATCAAAAACAGAATTTAAATGACAACAAATGTCAAATAAAAAAAACGTCAAAATTCATAGTAACGTGTAAACAAGATGATAATAAATAAATTATTGCCGCTGTGATAAAATACGTCACTATGGAATACTGGCATTTTATTGGTTCTAATATTAATGAATTGTATTGTCGTGCAAATATTATTAAAATACTTATCCGAATTTCGCAGATACCCCTTCTTTCCTCGTGATTGATCCCTTTCAGTTTCCCGCCACAATTAACCTGTTTAGGTGGATAACAGGGGTGACACTATGCACTTTAGTCCTGGTCAGTGAGGTGTTTATGCACATTGAGATTCGCGGAACTATATACTGTTGAACGAAACCTTATAGAATAATTACCTTTTAGGTATTCTTAATTTAAAATGCACTGTATATTCTGTCTCGTTTGTGAACTGATAGGGATATACGTCTAACAGGTATAAGTGATACTGACGTACTAAGAATTTTTATTTAATATTTTATTGTATTTTTAATATTATATCTACAGGCCCTGCAGGGCACTCGGCAGTAGAATTTCAATTTATGTTATACCACTTTTCTCGTAACTGAAAATAAAATCGTTTTTCTTTTAAAAAGGTTTTAGAAAAATATATCAAATTTCACACTATAATTATTTCAAGAAACCATTCGGTTTAACTTACGTAATTTGAGTTGTACAGGTTTTTTTGTAAATTAAATTAATTAATAAAAACTATTGAGTGTAAGTTTAATTTAATAAAAATCCATTTACATGCTATGGTCAGAGTTGCAAAAAACGCATTTTTTTTAATGCAATGATATTTCATTGCTCATTTTTATCATAAGTGATGAAATTAATTAACATTACTCTTTTTTTTCGTTTAATGGAGAATTACATTTCTCTACGACTACTTAAGAATAGTAACATTCTAGTGTAATTTTTGATCATAGAAAGGATGTTTTTTTGCAATACTGTGCGAGAATATTCCTACTCTTGTTTAAGAATGGTCACAAGTAACGACATCTCCTGGATGTTTACTAAACGTAAAAAATTAAAAAATATTTAAATATTACTGTATTATTTATTAATTAAAAAATAATAGCAGTTGTATAATTAAGGTTTAGGCACAAAAAATTAGTTATATTTATTGTTTTTCAAATATACAAATCAAAATTATAATAAATTTGATATTAAAATGATAAACCAGTTACCTACTTTACCGGCTTTGAAGTTTTGACAGATTCAAAAAGTTTAAAAAAAGACCTTTAAAATGTAGAAAAAGAATAGATGTTGACATAGATTACTTGTAAAATTAGTTTTGTATTTGTTACAATGTTATTTTTTTTTATTAGTTAGTGTAAATAACTATTTTTAATTATAATAAAGATTTAGGCATACCATTTGTTTAAATTTATTATAATTTACATTATAAAATTGTGATGGCACAAAATGGTTTGACAATACAAAAAACTTAAATGTCAAAAACTGCTTGGTTTCTTTTCTTTGTTTAAAATTATATAAGCGCTACTATTCTTACGTGGTCGTAGAGAAAATAATGTCTGAAACACGTTTGGAATAGCATATTCCACTCTCGTAAAACCGTCACACTCGCCTTCGGCTCGTGTGTCAAATTTTTCCTCGAGCGGAATATGCTGTATTCCAAACTTGTTACAGAATGTACTATTTTCTACTCCTATTACGGAATTTGACCTTTCTAATATCACTTTAATCTATGGAATGACATATATTCCGTAAAGTGTTACAGAATGAAATATTCATCTGATGAAAGAATAAACACTCGTGGCGACATCTCTGTTTTTAATATCTAACAAATTTTAGACCGATCCAACCTCACTTTCTTCCAATTAAATTATTTTTCTATGGTATTTTTTGGAAACGTAGAAAAAGTATATTTTGAAACACGTTTGGAATTGCATATTACGCTCTTGTGAAACCGTCAAACTCGCCTTCGGCTCGTGTGACAAACTCTTCACTCGAGTGGAGTATGCTGTATTCCAAACTTGTTACAGAATATACTATTCTCATTTTCAATTTTTAATGAGTAATGTAAGAATTTACATTACATTTTTTATTTTAATAAGTAATGTGGATTTATTTCATTACTCTTTTTTTTGTTTTAATGGGGAAAAAATTAGTATTTCATTGCTCACTTTTAACAGGGACGGAAATAATTTTTTCTTGTAGATAACATTTGTTTTTTATTTTTCGCACTATTTGCATTGGATATCATAATAATATACGAAATATTTGTAACGAAAATAGGTTGTAGTTAAGAAAAAAAATATTTGTTAATCGTTTAAAAATTATAAAATGCATATTTAGATATTTATTTACTTAAATTTGACATTTATTTAATTTAAATTTGCATTTTTATGAAAATTTGTATTTTTTTTGTTCAATTATTTTGAAAATTTTAATTATTTTGGAAAATGTGCCTTTTTTGAATTTTAAATAATTGTCAAAATTTGAAGTTTTTTTTGAAAATTTTAATTAGTTATTTTGGAAAATTTGAATTTTTGTAAAAATTTGATTTTTTTTCATATTGACAAAAAAGTTTTTTCCAAAATTTGATTTTTTTATGCTGAAGAAAAAAAATTGAATGGGTCATTACCCATTACAAATTTTTTTTTAATGAGTAATGTAAGATGTTACATTATTTAATGCAAAATTTTTAATGAGTAATGTATTGCTACACTACTCATTGAATTGTTTAATGAGAATTGAAAATGTTTTACATTAAATTTTTTTTTCAATGGGAAATGGATTAGAATTTCATTTCCATTAAAAAAAAATGGCGAATGCATTATTTTTTACATTAGGATTTTTGCAACACTGGCTATGGTAAGGTGTGGTATTTCAATTTATTTTTGTTTGGCTAAATCTAGTAGCATTTGATTTAAAGCAAAATTGGTGGATAAGGGGAATCAAAATCCAGGAGGCATTGTTAGGCATTTGTTTTTGCCGAGCAACACATGCAGGTTTGGGGGGAACATAAATTTTTGCGGTAGCGCACAGCACTCTTTATGCTAAACATTATAAAATCCCATATGCGGAAAGAGTATCAATAAAATGAAACGCCGGCCGCCGCCACTTGCTGCGTGTTTTTCTATTTGCCTAAGGTGATTTATT
Organism: Brassicogethes aeneus; assembly: GCA_921294245.1. Lineage (NCBI taxonomy): Eukaryota > Metazoa > Arthropoda > Insecta > Coleoptera > Nitidulidae > Brassicogethes > Brassicogethes aeneus. The sequence continues at coordinate 13,954,816 of OV121133.1, forward strand.
TTACTGCATTTCTAAGGTCCATTAGTTTGAAATAGATTGCCCCATAAATCTTTTTCCAAATTATACAAGTGATTTAAAATGCAGTGTGGACCACTTATTCCGGTATACTGTTTTGTAATAACTACTTTGTTTTGCTATTGGCTATTTTGTTGGATAAATAACATTAATTTTATTTTTTATTATTTATTAAACTGATTAATAAGGGAACAATAGTGCTGGTTAGTGTTAGGTCCATTATTATTTTTGTTGTATGTTAACGATATAGTAAAGGTTGTCAAACATTGTCAAATTGAATTATTTGCAGACGACACGATGGTTTATGTAAGCGGAACTGATGTTAAACACATGGAAAAAATCCTAAATCATGATCTTGATTGCATATTTAAATGGCTGTGCAATAATAATTTAAGTATAAATACCGATAAAACCAAATTTTGCTTGTTTCGAAGAAAATTAAAATTAAATCTTAATGCCTTAAATAATGTCAGTATTGTGATAAATAACATAAATATTATGCCTGAAAACCAGATTAAATACCTAGGTGTTATATTTGACAACGAGTTAAATTTCCATGCTCACGCAGACTATATATTGCGAAAGTTTTCTAAAAAAGTAAATTTTATTTCTAAAATTGGTAAGCATTTAACGATGAATACAAAATTGTTATTATACAACAGTATAGCATCACCGCATCTTGAGTTCTGCTCCACCATTCTGTTCAATTTACCAAATTATATAATACAAAAGTTCCAAGTGGTACAAAATAGAGCATTACGAACAATATTAAAATGTAATTTTTATACACCTGTTTTATCTATGTTGAATGTCCTAAATGTGCTTTCCGTCAAACAAAAAATTATATTTAATGTGTTTCTGTTAATTTTTAAAGTTAAAAATAAAATGTTACCTGATTATATCTGTAAGAAAACACAATATTTTAAAGAATTCCACTCATATAACACTAGAAATTGTAATGATTTTATATTGACTGATAAGTGCAACACCAGCCAAATGCTAAACTGTATTATGTATAAAGGTCTTTTAGAATTCAATAAATTGCCCAATGATATTAAAGTCTGTGATAATATTAAAAAATTTAAGATGTTACTTAAAACATATGTGTTAATAATGTTTTAATGTTTGTTATTGTACTTTTTACATTTATTTATATATTTTTAAAATTTCTCATGTTACGTTTTTTAAAAATGTAAACATTTGTCTATTTTATTAATTTTAATCTTAATTTACTTTGTGTTTCGTATGTAGCTTTTGCTAAATAAATATTATTATTATTATTATTATTATTATTATTATTATTATTATTATTATTATTATTATTATTATTATTATTATTATTATTATTATTTTTAAATGCACATGGTCACATTTTTATCCTTCTATAACAGTCATAAATAATCTTCTAACGTTTGACACTGCATACGTTATTTTCTCGAGCAATTTGCTAATGAAACTAACAGGTGCCTTATACCTAGATAGTGAATGAGACGAGGAGAATTTTATCTCAAAGTGTGCTTAAAAGCATCCTGTTTATGCCCTCTGTGTATGGGTTAAGACCGGAGTGCATTTACTGCAGAGATAAATTGGCTTAGAAGCTGCCTTTCCTTCGCCCGAACAGACTCAGCCAGCCAACGTTTATTATGTATTATCATTAAGCTTTATATTACATAGCGAAAGTGAACGTAACAGGCTAAATGTATGTTAAAACTTAATAAAGAAAACCTTTTAATACAATCACCTCCCTTGTAATAAAATATATTACATTAAAGTGTTTTTTTATTATATTTATGTTTATTTTTTACACACTGAAAAAACAAATCTGTTTTATCAACCAATAAATTTTTTGTTGCAATTGTTCTTGTTGGTCCTAATAAAAAATTTGTTAACCCAAGTAAAGTGTTTAATACATTAGTATTTGCAACAAAAATGAATTTGTTGGAAAGAATTAGTTTACCCTACTGACAATATGCGTCGCCGCTAATAGGTATCCTTAAGTAAACATAACAAATATATTTTTGTTGTCAATTTTCGCCCAAAATTGGCATGACGTGACATTGAAATTCATTTTATAAAGTTGACCGACTTGGTGCCATGGTTAAAGTTAAGTCTTGGTGTCATAGTGATTGAATAATAAAAAAATAATCTGTCACTGTCAAAAAATTTTTGTGCAAATGCTAGAGGAAGCAGGTTCGCGTTAATTAATTTTTGTGCATTGGGCGTTATGGATGAAGGAGTAAACCAAATATTAACCGAGTGGGGATTTTCTTCATTAGAAAATACTTTTAAAGGTAAGGAAATCATAGCTTTTTTGTTATATTATTTTTATGAAATATTTTTTGAAATATAATTCGTCCAAAAATATGTTGTTTTTATTTCAATTTTTAACCATATAATAGGAATATTATCTATAGATATAGATAGTTGTAATTTTTAATTTAAATTTGTTTGGGTGTTTCGCATATTTAAATTAACTAATACCAATATCAAATCAACCAAGGTAAGTAAGCTATCAACACTAATATTATTAGTAATGGTTACCATAAATATATTTACGGTAACCAAAATAATTTTTGTTAAAAAAAAAATCAAACAATATTAACCTTTACCTACACAATATTGTTAACCCTTAACTACTCGCGCCAATTTTTGTAACATAAGTGGTCGCGCGGTGCACTAAGTGCTCCGCTCCTTTAAATGGCTATATAGCTGAATGTTTTCAATTTTAATATTACTTTTGCTTATATTCGGATAAATTAACTCTATTTTTATTAAAAGACAATATTTATTTTAAAAAGAAACAAAAAGCAAATAACAAAAAATAAAACAAACAAAAAAGTTATTACTTCTACTCGGAAAAGAAGAAATCAGAATGAAATTTAGCCGTTCTATTTTTATTTGTGTATTCTTAGAAAAATGTATACCTTAAAAACCATTAGGTTTTAAATTCCATATTTTGTTGATTTAGAAATATTTAACATTGCAAAAATTGAAATTTAGTTACGTTTTAGTGAAGTATTTCTAAATCAATCTCAAGTTTTCTGTCCATAACTTTGAAATTAGTAGTTTAAACTGAATATGCCGTCGACAGTGCATGGTAGACACATCAGTCATAGGTTACATGGAAAGGGCATTTAATTCCAAGAAAACGACAAAAAGTTATAGAGGTTTTAATAAAAACGGAGCACTCAGTGCACTTGCGCGACTAGTTAAGGGTTAATGCAACTCCTTTTATTAATTAGTATTACATACTGAAAGAGTTGATTTAACAATATTGTGTAAGCATAGGTTAATATTGTTTAAGTTCTTTTAACAAAAATTATTTTTTGGTGATTAAAAGAACTACCAAATGTTATAACAATAAAGCAACAATGTTCTAGTTACACATTACCATAGCTTTTCCAACAAATTATTTTGTTTTAAAAACAAATAGATTTATAATAAAAACAAATGCAAAAAGTTGTAGAAACAAATAAATTATTACCTAAAACAAATGTAAACTGTTTTAACAACAAAATATTATTGTATGAGATATCAATAATATTAGTTACTTTAAACAAGACGCCATAGTTTTGTCAACAAAAAATATTAGTTACAGTAACATATTATGTCTCAACAAAAAAAAAATTGTTGTTGTAACAAAGAATTTAGTTGAGGCTATAGCTACAAATAAAATTTGTTGGCGCAACTTTTTTTTAGTTGCTTAAACAAATTATTTTTTGGAGTTGTGCATTTAAAAAATAAACTCAACTATTATTATAATTACCTTACCCTTCTGGATTGTGCGTATAAAAAAATTAAATAAAAGTACAGGGTGCTTAGAAGTAAAAAAAACAAATCCCTTTTTTTAAGAATATGCATTTTTCATAAAACTTCTGATTGTTTAAAAAACCAAATACAAATAGAAAAAATTGGATCAAATATTCAGTACCTTTATTTAATATTTTATAGAGAAATATTATAAAACAAATTTGAATTTGTATAGTATATGTGTATGCGTTAATTCAACACTAAAAACAAATTACCAAAAAAATGCACGTCAAATAACTAATGTTCAAACTTTGTATAAGACCTTTTTCAAAAAATGTGCCAACACCAAATTCGCTTTAACGATGTATTAAAATAATCATTACCTACCTAATAATTATAATATAATGGTTTTTGCCTAATGTTGACAAAAGCAAAATTATATTCCACATGAGCAAAAAATGTACCTTGCTACAGAGTAACAAAACTGAGCAAATGTGTAGTTCGTGTAATACCTAAAGAAATGACAATGTTTTTGCAAAATCTTTGTTAGAATGTATAGTGTTTAAAAAAATTGTTTTTTTTTACAAATTTGACCTTGCTTTTTGACCATCCTGTATAAATTTTTACTACAAAATTATTGTTTTAGATGTTTTTGGGTACCTATGCCAAATTCACAAACGCTATCTGTTTTTAAATTTAAAAAATGCCTTATAACTTTTAAAGTTTTTGGAGACATTTTATTATTCATAGAGGGTCATAGAAATAACATATTCGAGTACTACAAACTAAAAATATTGTTTTTAATGGGTCTATTTTTACACACTGTATATTTCTCATAATAAATTTAATAGCAAATTATAATTATATAATGAAATTTTAATATTAACTGTTATAAACAAATATTACAAATATTTCCCACCACCAAAACAAAACACAAAGTGCTTAAAGTTCTTTGTTGGCATCTTCAAAAGCGAAGTGTAACTAACTAACAGTTGTTTAACATATCACCAAAGTTGTCCTTTTTCAAGTATATTACCTATAATAATTAAATTGTTAAAAAAATATATTAGTGACTCAATATAATACATATTTCCAAAAATGAATTTTAAAGGCAATTATTAGCTTAATAAATAATATTAAATATTTAAATTAATATATGTTAAAATATTAAAAACCATAACTTAAATACTTATAATTTATGTAGAATTTAAATTGTATAAACAATATAAATTAAAATTATTAATTATTAATTTTAGAGTAATGAATGTTTAATTTATGATTTAAATGATGAGTTAATAATTTTATTCATTAAATCCGTGTTTAAATAATTTTCAAAATAAATTTATCAATTTAGTATTTTATTGGTAATTTATATTTTTTGAATAATTTATTTTTTAATAATATGATTGACTTATATCAGTGATATAATATCACTATGCAATAAAAAATTCCAGGCCTAATGGATCCAACGCAAAATAAACGTAGGCCAACACACTATGGTCTACTATGGCAGGTTTGGTGATATAAGCTCGATTTTTATGGCCTCTTGAAGTTTGCCTTCTTTGTGGCCATTTTTTTACTGTTTGCGACTTTTAAGTCAATTAAATAAATTAATTTATGTATTAGTGGCGTTATTGTTAATTTTAAGTGATTATCCCAAGAATGAGCAGATATTTTTGTGCACCATATCCTTCTTAAAGTCCTGGATCCGCTTATGATCCTGATATATTCAAGGTGTTTACTAACTCAGGAAGCAATTCCTTAAGATATGATATCCACTCCCCCATTGATAAGGTGTGACTTTATGGCATTTTAGTCACGGGCTGAAGTTAGAAACAGTGCCTTTTGGGAATTTTAGTCACGGGCTGACGTTAGCTTTATTATAAATTGTGAAAAAGTGAGGTTAAATACGTTGACAGTTGACAGATGTCACATGTTTAACAAATAAAATTGGCTTTAAATTCTTATTTTTGTTCGTCGTAGATAAAGTTTAGTATTTAACTCGTTTTATAAATTTCTCTAGACACTCGTTTTTATTAAACACTCGCTCACAAGCTTCGCTCATGCCTACTAAAACTAAAAAAGCGTCTATAAAACTTGATACATAATATACTTATACTTAATATACTACAGGGTGTCAAAAATATTTTTTTCTACTCCCACCTTTAAAACGCCCTTTATCGTACATGTTTCCGTGACACTAAGTGACCTTTTAAATACGCATTGACAAGTTGTGGCTTTATGGCGCTTTAGTCACGGGCTGAAGTTAGCAACAGGTTTTTAGTCACGGGCTGAAGTTAGTTTAAAGTTAGTTGACAGTTGTCAAATGTCATACAATCGTTAAAATAAAGTGCCTTTCTTGTAAAATAATACTAAATGTGAAGATTATTTTATTATCTCAATACAAAAATACAAAAGTATTAAATAGTTCCATTTGAAAAGTTTATATGAACATTGTACTGACCTTTAAATTTCGCCGGCAGTAAACTATAACTATAACGGACTCCACTGCAAAGTACTTTCACTGTAAAAAACTGTCAATTTTCAACAAATTCATTTCGATTTATAAACTTTATAAAATTAAAAATTTGACAATTGACGGTGAGACACAGATTCCCCTATTGTTTCATAGTATTTTTCGTAGAAAAAGTATAGTATGCACCTCGTTTATATATAAACTTTTCTATACACTCATTAATTTAAGCACTCGCTCGCAAGCTCGCTCGTGCCTAAATTAAATTCGTGTGTAAAATGGCGTTTATCAAACTTGATACATAATATACTATTTTAAGCCTAATAATTCATTTGGTCTTTTTAACACCCTTTATATCAAAATTTTAGCATTTTTAGGCATACAATTTCTACAAACAAGTTAATTTTATTCTATACATATCCGACTTGATTGGTACCGATCATACGTGTTCCGAAAACATTAAAAGGCATTTTTAACAAAAACCATGCATTTTATCGACTTTAAAGAAGAGTACCTTTTTTGAGCATTTTGAACCGTTCTTTTTATATCAGATTCTGTTGTTGATTAAAAGAAAATTAATTTTAAAAAAAGTTTGTGAATAATAAATCAAATCAAACACTTTTTATAATGTTACATGTTTGCAATTTGTGTGGTATTCAGATATTTAAAAAATTAACATTAAAAAAATAATTTTGACACCCTGTATCTCAGTTAGAAAGTATTTTATGTTTAAATGAAATATAGAAAAGTATTATAAGACATTGGGTTAACTTCCACATTTTCATAGTAGGTAAATTAGGTAACAAGTTTGATAAACGCTACTTTAATGACTAATTTTTAATTAAATGAGTAAGTAGAAAAAAATATAAACGAGTTGCATACAATACTTTTTCTACGAGAAATACTTATTATCCAAAAATGATTTAATTAAATATTTGTATAGAGCGACATCTATACAAAACTGAAAGGATGGGAATATGTAATACCGGTGGCAAATGTCAAAATTTTCGGTGTAAACCGAAATTTACCTCTAAAAAATGGACTAACAACCGTTTAAATTCGATATATAAGCAGTTTTTTACAGTGAAAGTAAAGAGAATGTTTTATGGGCACTCCACGGTGAAGTCTCCACCCGAAATTTTTAAATATTAGCGTTGAGAAACAAACTTAAACTTTTAAATTTTTGTATAGACTAAAATAATTTTTATAATTTTGTATGACATTGGACTGCCAACTAACTTAAAGCTAACTTTAGCCCGTGACTGTTGCTAACTTCAGCTTCTGACTAAAGCGCCATAAAGCCATATTTTGTCAATGTGTATTTAATAGTTTACTTAGTGTCATGAAAACATGTACGATAATGGGAGTTTTAAAGGTTATTTATATTTTTTAAGCGTTCAATACTTTTTCTAAGACTCATAAGTTATAAAAACTTTATATTAATTAATATATTAAAAGGCAAATTATTATAAGTCCATAATGAAATAAAGCTAAAATATCATCATGTAAGTTTAACCTAACCTAAAAATTATTTAACAGAATATTAAGAAATTATTTAATAAAATGCTAAAAATTAACAAAATTGCATGCGTTCGACACAAATAAATACCTAAAATCTTTATATTACTTTTGTTTCAAGTGTATAATTTTAATTTTATAATACATATGCCTAAATAAAAAGACTTCATATTTGTACGCAGTTCAAAAGTCAAATTAGTATACACCGCCGTAAAATTTATTGAAATTACATAGGAAAATAGTTTCATCTATCGAATTTGGCTTGAAATCAGTGTAGGCCACTGTTGACCATTTCCGAATGCCTCCGAACAATTACAATGGAGCATTCAAATGGACATTACTTCTTTCCGTAACTGTACATTAGGGTGGGCCGAAAAAATTATTTTTTGAATTCAATTTAGGGGTAGTAAAAAAAAGTTTCCTAATGCCAAAGGTAGTTTGTAAAAAAAAATTAGCATACTAGCCCAATATTTAAGGGTCCCCCTGGGGGCCCAAAATATTATTTTTTTATATTTTGTTTGGGGTGGCAACAAAAAGTTATATTATGTTGACAATACTTGTAGAAAAAAAATTAGCGTACTAGCCCAATATTTAAGGGTGCCCCGGGGGCCCAATATTTTTTTTTATATATATATTTTTACAAAAAAATGTCCAATAAATGTTTATAAATTTGTAAATGTTTTTTTTAAATAAAAGAACTAAAAATATTTATAAATCGAGCAGACGACTTCTATATAAGGTTCGGCAAGTTTCCCTTTCACACGCAAGCGGTAAAAAAGTTTGTGAAGCTTGTAACAGAAGCTGCATTAAAAATTTGCTGTGAGGTAGCAAAAAATGGTTATAACCATATAATATATATATATATTATATATTATATAGATGCGCGGACATCTTTACCGGCCTATATGACAAGTCTATTATTTAAATAATAAAAAAAACTGTGTGGGTGGGAGCGGATGGAACTCGAGGAGCAAATATCCAATTAAAGGCTGCGTTCGTAAGGACGTTCTTCCATACCACCTACTAAGAAATTAAATCTATTTTATTCTGCATATTAATTAAACCAAATCCTATAATTTCATATCACACCAGTTAATAACAAATTTTTGTACTCTAAATTAAATGTGTTTGGATATTTAAATATTATGTTAAAGAATGTTTTATCGTTCAAAAGTTCTATAGATAGGTCTATAAACGAATCCTTAGATTTTGAAGTTTTGTGGTATTTGAAAAAGATTGTGTCTTAAATCAAGATTGTGTTTATTGGATCCTTTAATAAAGTTGTTGAATAGGTATTCAGGCAATTATTAGGTATTTACTTTCTGCACTAATTTTCCAAAATTATGCTTGTAAGGATCAATTATTTTTAAATGCTTGTTTTCCAAATAGATTGAAGTAATGGGGTCAAATTTTCCGACTAAATATATGAATCTAATACATGAGTTTATTTTTAAATGTTTCAGTATGATATGAGTAGTAGACTGGCATGCAATAGTCTATAATAGGGTGTATATTAATGTTGAAACAATTTTGCACTTGGTGTTAGAATTTAGAACATACTTAAATTAATATAGTGATTTCAGCTTCATATAACACAAACTAAGTTGTCTTGTAACATGGCTTTTAAAGTTCAGGTTTGTATAAAAAATAACACCTAGATTTCTTGCTGTTTCTTGCTGAGGTATTTCTATATTATTTATATGTATGGTATTAAAATTATATTGTTTTTTATTTATCATATATACTGTACCAATATTTATTACAAGACTCTTTTTGGCATTTAACTGAAGTCTATGATTAACTGACCAAGCATTTACTTCTTTTAAGACTTTATTTATTTCGATAGTGGTTGTGTTAATTAATTTAGAGTAACGCAAAATCTTTTTTAAATTTAATAAAATCAAGCTAAGAGTTGCTAATTTTTTTTATGAAAAGGGGTCTTAACAAAATAATAAAAAAAAACTTAGACTGATACAGGCATTTGGTTTGTCTATGCAATAATACATGGGGTAACTTTTTGTTGCCATCTCAATTAAAATATATATAACAAAATTTGGGCCCCCCAGGGCACCCTTAAATATTGGGCTAGAAGGGCTATTTTTTTCTAAACATACTGTTAACATGAGGTTACTTTTCGTGGTTACCCCAATTAAAATATGAACAAAAAATAAATTTTGGGCCCCCGGGGCACCCTTAAATTTTGGGCTAGTACGCTCATTTTTTTTTTAGAATTACTGTTAATATAAGGTAACTTTTGTGGTTACCCCAATTAAAATATGATAAAAATAAATATTTTGGGCCTCCGGGGCACCCTTAAATATTGGGCTAGTACGCTCATTTTTTTTTTCTAGAATTACTGTTAACATAAGGTAACTTTTTGTTCCCACCCCAGTCAAAACATACAAAAAAAAATATTTTGGGCCCCCGGGGGACCCTTAAATAATGGGCTAGTACGCTACATTTTTTTCTAATAAATTACTTTTAACATAAGGTAACTTTTTATTGCTACCCAAAAATAAATATCTCAAATATTTTTTTTTACGTTTTTCGGCCCACCCTACAGTGTACATGCACATAACCCACAATTAGAGACAATGGTAAACCTATGACAAAAGGTCGAAAACTGAAGAATGTCAATGTAAATACAGAATAATCAATTAAATATTATTTAACGCTTACAAAAATAGTATTAAACAACACGGCAGAGAAAGTATATTAACTGCCTCGCTCAGATCTTCAGCTTCGGCTAGCGCCTCGGCAATAATATATTATTATTTAATGTACTTAAATGGTTGTATGAATACAAATAACAATTTGCAATATCACAAATTATAACTAAAAGCAATAGCTTGAGATTAAAGATATATCTTATACCTATAGGTGATAAAACCGTACATTGAATACAAAGTATGTGTCTACGATTACGCTTTTGCAGTATTTGCTGTTTTCATATACATACATTGAGATTTCGCGGCATCTTACATAAGCAAACTTTTATACTGAATAATGCATAAATATGCGAAAGTTCCTCCAATTCTTACCCATTGTTTCCAATGCAATATTTTCACAGAAAGGCCTTTTAAAGCAACAGATTCCGCATAAAAATATATGATGTGTTATATTGAAAAATGTATAAAAACTTATGTTTTGCCTAGATATCCTTTTTATGGATGAATAGATATGGAAAATATGAAGGACGAACAATTATGCATCCAAAGAAAGAAAGAGGTTAAAATTCGTGGATATATTTTATATTTATTTTATTTTATGAAAGAGATCCCATATATCAACATTTTATTATTGGTACTCTTAAAAATATTTATAAAACCTTTTTTTTGATTTTCCCAGTTTTAAAAGTATATTATGCGTCAAGTTTTATAAATGCAATTTTGGTTACAAGTTTTATTAGGTACGAACGAAGCTTGCAAGCGAGTGTTTAATAAAAACAAGTATCTAAAGAATTTTATAAAACGAGTTGCATACTATAGTTTATCTACGACCAGAGCTGGGCACGAGTACTATAGTATAAAAAAAGTATTCGTAAAATTTTAAGTACGAGTACTTAAAATATTTACTCGTAAGTACTTTACTCGTAAGTACATTTGTAAAGAGACGTTACGGTTACGAGTAGTAATCGTGAAAACACGAGTAAAGAGTACGAGTACTTTTGAAAAAATAAATATTAGTTAATATAATAATTATTGATACAATAATAATATAATATTATAATATTATTGATACAATAATAATATAATATACATACTTTGGTCCTGAGCTATTAAAATACAAATACAAGTTTGATAAACGCCATTTTAGACACGAATTTAATTTAGGCACGAGCGAGTGCTTAAATTAATGTGCCTAAAAAGGTTTATAAACGAGTTGCATACTATACTTTTTCTACGAAAAATAAGTACTTATTATTATCTAAAAATGATTTAAATTAAGTATTTGTATAAAGCGCCATCTGTAAAACAATAGGGAAATCTGTATTAATGTCAAATGTCAAATTTGTATGTTTTATAAACATAGATAATAAATCAAAATGTATTCCTTGAAAATGGATTAAACAACAGTTTTTCACAGTGAAAGTGAAGAAATTGTTTTATTACCACATCACGGTGAAGTCCGAGCCCGACTAAGTTATATTTAGTTTACTGCCGGCGAAATTAAAAGGTCAGTAGAATGTTCATATAAATTTTTCAAATATTGGCGTTGAGAAAATATTTAATACTTTCGTATTTTTGTATTGATATAATACAATAATTTTTACATTTTGTATTATTTTAGAAGGAGGGCACTTTATTTAAACGATTGTATGACATTTGACAACTGTCAAATAACTTATAGCTGTGACTAAAACGTTGTAAAGCCACAGCTTGTCAATGTGTATTTAAAAGGTCAGTGTCGTGAGATAATGGGCCTTTTAAAGGTGGGAGTAGAAAAAGTTATTTATTTTAAACATTAGGTACATATAATAATAAATAAAAATAACAATTCTTAAATAGTTTATAATTTTACCTACATACTTGTTATAAAACCTATAGGTTATAATATATTATATTATTATATAATTTAAAACACACTTCCAAGCAAAATGTTTTGATGCTTAAGATATTTTGGCAAATATTCATCGACGTAATAAACGGAAATACTCGTATATATTACTCGTAAATTCCACGAGTATTTTTAAGAGTAGGTACATTGAATTTGGTTTGAAAGTACGAGTAATAAGTATTTCAAATGAAATATACTTATGAGTAAAAAAGTACTCGTACTTTTTTACTCGTAATTAAAATTCAAGGAAAAGTGCTCAGTACTTGGTCAGCTCTGTCTACGACAAAGAAGAATTTAAAGCCAATTTTATTTGTTTAACATTTTCCATCCGTCAAATGTCAACGGATTTAACCTCACTTTTGCCCAATTTATATAAAGCCAATTCAGCCCGTGACTAAAATGCTTGAAAGCCACTGTTTTTAACTTCAACCCGTGACTAATATGCCATAAAGTCACAGCTCGCCTATGTAGGATTAAATAAAATATAAATAAAATTGGCCTTAAATTCTTATTTCTGTTTGTTGTAGATATGCTTTATATTTAAAACCTGATGCATAATATACTATTGATTTAAAACCCTTTATAATAATAATAATTTTTCCAAAGCGACTTTAGGATTTAAAATGACTTAAACTTCTGAGTGTTTAATATGTTTTGAAATAATAATAATAATAATAATAATAATAATTCATACACACTAATTGCAGTCCTCTACAAATGTAAACAACTTATCAAAATCATAATTTATTTTTATACTCCCATGCACATTAGGGTGTGCCAAAAAAACTCGATATTTCTTTTTTCTTGCTCTCCACCCAAAATGTCGTAGAATATGTCCGAACAAATATCCTGTTAAAAGCGGAGCTCATAATTTCAATTTTAAGAGGTCCTCCATCGAATCTGAAGTTTTGCCGCTTAAATAGCACAGAAAACTGACTTTTTTACCTTATTTATTCTTGCAACTTAGGAAGAAATTTTTTGTTCATAAAATTCATGACCAAATCTTACAAAGCATTAAATTTGGACGAAAAAATCTTATTAAGCCAAATTTCTATTTTCATTATTTGATTTTTTACAGAGCTTTAAATTTAAAATTTTATGTTTTTTGCCTTTTTCAGCTAAACTATTGAAGTTAAACGAAAAAGTCAAATGGCAATTTTTTAGCTTGTCTGATGGACCACAAAAAAGTTTTAGGCGAATTTTTTGTATCGTCAATATTCTAAAAGTTACAGGCGTATAAAGTCAACATTTTTGTATTATTAACTTTTTGTGAGTGAAATATTAATGTTAGCACAAAAAGTCAATAGAGAATTATAAAAAAATTGAATTTTCGAAAAAATTGTCCTAATAAAATTTGATATACTGTCAACCATTAAAATTTACAAACTTATTTAAGCTTATTTCGATGGTTTTTTACGTAAATCAGATAAACAATTGACAATAGATACAAAATATTATAAAAATTTTATGTCTTATTCCATTGTTTACAGTGAATTATCGCTTAAAATACTAATAATAATATCTTACTAACTATTATTGTACAAAAAATTATATTAAAAATATTACATTAATATTCATTAATAATACAAAAATGATGACTTTATACGCCTGTAACTTTAAGAATATTGACGATACAAAAAATTCGCCTAAAACTTTTTTGTGGTCCATCAGACAAGCTAAAAAATTGCTGTTTGTCTTTTTCATCTAACTTCAATAGTTTAGCTGAAAAAGGCAAAAAACATAACATTTTAAATTTAAAGCTCTGTAAAAAATCAAATAATGAAAATAGAAATTTGGCTTAATAAGATTTTTTCGTCCAAATTTAATGCTTTGTAAGAATTGATCATGAATTTTATGAAAAAAAAATTTCTTCCTAGGTTGCAAGAATAAATAAGGTAAAAAAGTCAGTTTTCTGTGCTATTTAAGCGGCAAAACTTCAGATTCGATGGAGGACCTCTTAAAATTGAAATTATGAGCTTCGCTTTTAACAGGATATTTGTTCGGACATATTCTACGACATTTTGGGTTGAGAGCAAGAAAAAAGAAATATCGAGTTTTTTTGGCACACCCTAATGCACATGTTGCCATGACACTAAGTGACCACACACATTAACAAGTTGTGGCTTTATGGCAATACAAAGATACAGTATTAAAATAGTTTCCAACGCCAATATTTGAAAAGTTCATATAAACATTGTAGTGACCTTTTAATTTTGCCTGCAGTAAACTAGATTTAACTAAATTTCGGGTGGAGTCTCTACCGTGAAGTGCATATAAAACATTTTCTTTACTTTCACTGTAAAAAACTCCTTCTTTATAGGATTTAAATGGTCTTTTTTAAGAGATACATTACACATAAAAATTTGACATTTTTACCGGCTCGCCGGTAATACAGATTCCCAAGAATGGTTACTTTATTGTTTTATGTTGCTCAGTTCTAATATTTAATTTAAATTATTTTTGGTTAATAATAAGAATTTTTCGTATAAAATAGTAAATTATTTTACGAGAGATTAATTAATTAACGAAGATGAGGTTTGTGCCTCGAGTCGCCATACGAGAGAGTTAAATCATCCGAGTGAATAATGCTCATAATCTCGAGTGTAATACTATACTTTATCTACTCCCATTGCATAATTTTGGTGTTTTTGCGTGAATATTGTTAAGCATTATAAATTTCCTGCCTAACAACGTAAATAATAAACTCAGTATTTACGTTGTTATGCATCAGTGATTGGCCGATTTCAGTATTCACTGTGATTTGAACCAATCGAGTTTAAATTTGGAAGAAGGCGACTATAATAACATTTAAAATTGGTAAAAAGTAAGGTTAACCATTTGACAGATGTCAGATTTTATTTATTGAATTTTGAAAATCATTTAATTATCTAATTATTGGAGTAGATAAAGTATAGTATTACACTCGAGATTATGCGCAATATTCACTCGGATGATTTAGGCCTCTCGTCTAGCGACTCGTGACGTAAACCTCATCCTTGTGAATATTAGCCTGCATTATCTCTCGTATAATAATATACTATTTTCCACTCCAATAAGTAGGTAGATACTTAAATGATTTTCAAAAATAAAATCTGACATCTGTCAAATGATTAACCTTACTTTTTACCAATTTTAAATTCCTTCTTCCAGTTTAAAGCTTGATTGGTTTAAATCACAGTGAATATTGAAATCAGTCAATCACTTTTCTAGACATTTATTTAATTAAGCTACTATTGAGTAAAATGATGTTTATCAAACTTGATGCATATATATGCAATATACACAGAGAAAAGTAATCTCTTGATTTAAGAAAATGCATTTATTTGAAACAGTTTTTCTTGTATGAAGTAAAATTTTCTTATTCGTAGTAACTTCTTGTTTACAATAAGAAAATACTATTATTTGGTTGTAAATCATGAGTTTCTTGAAAACAACTTATTGTTGTGATTAATTGTAAAGAAATATTTATTTAGAGCAATTAATTAACTTGTTTGGATATAGGTTGTATGGATTTAGTTTTATCAAATGTTAATACAATCATATAATATCTTATTTTAACAAAATAATAGAATTGATACAATGTATGTCAAATAATTAACCTAAACACGTGATTTGTTTGTTTTAAAAATACATTTACTTGAAGCAAATACATATTTATTTGCTTTTATGTCCACGTGACTCGCGGAGCCAATTAGAGCATTTGACTCCAAAGACAAAGACGCTTGTCCGGCAGCCGGCAGCATTTGCAAACAAACTCGCAGAGCCCTTGGCAAAGCGTTAAGACTCTTAACTTAAGATAAGAGAAGGTGTTTAATCAACGGTTATAGTTTTGTGTTTAAGTGCTTATGTTTAATAGTATGGAAGAATTCTTCAAAGAAAATAATTTAACCCATTTGCTTTTTAGTTTTGTTGGTAAGTAAAAGTGATTTAGTTAATTAAAATTTTGTGTACCTAGGTAGTTTGGAAACTACAAAGTTATATGATAATATGGGTACCTATTTTATTTTGGATCACGCATGTATCAGACTTGACTTGTTGCTTTTAAATATAATTGCACATTTTACTTACAGGCCATAAACTAAAAATAAACCGTTTCTTTTTGTATTTGACAAGTGCAAGTAATTTTGGTTGGCAAACTATATGTATTTGTTTTTAAACTATAGGTACCTACCTAGGAAGGTGTTTTCAACAAAGATACCTACCTATCTGATAATAATAAATTAAGTTTTTGAAAATGTTCAAATGTCCCATAAATATATTTCCTGAATTAATGCGAACACGTTTAAGGTTCTGCTGAAAAATTGCTTGGTTTGACTTATCCTCTTATGACTTACCCACAGACTTGGTGTATTTTATTAATGCCGTGCATTAATATTTACACTGAACTTCAGTGACTGAAGTATTTTTTGTTCCTATTTTTGTCCGCTCGTATATTATATGTTTTGTTTATTGTTAATTTTATATTGTGTGTTTTTAATGTTTATTGTAAATACGTATTTACAACAAAACAAGTGTACACTTGTTTTGTTCAAATAAAAAATATTGGAATAAACGTTTTTTAATTTAATTTTCCCGACCAAATATCAAGTAATTAACAACATTAAAATAAATAAATCATAGTATTAAAACAAGCAAACATTTGTTTGGTTCAATCACTATATATTTCGTGAAATTATAATATTAAAAGGTACTAATTATTTGTCTGAAATAAATTGTTTTCTTCATGTAAGTAAATATTTTGTTTCTTTAAGAAAGCTTCACATTTAATTTAAAAAAATGAATTACTTACTTCAAGTAAATGTTTTGTTTCTTTAAGTAAGATTCTACTAAACCTGAGATAAAAAGTCAACTAAATATTTACTTGTATTAAACAAACCATCAGTTTAAAAAGTCAAATAAACCCAAGTTTTCCACTAAATAAATATTTTCTTGTGTCATATCGAAATAAATAATTTATTTGAGTCAAGACAGATATAGTAAAATCAAGAGATTACTTTTCTCTGTGTACTATTATAAAAATTATCTTTTAACCATTATAATTTAAAGATTGAAAATATCTTACCCATACAATTTTAAAACTACCCTTCTCCATTTTTTCAAATTTTTGTGTAAATCGTTTATTAATTAAATTAATCTGTTTTATTAAGTCTATTTTAACAGTATAACTATTAATTTCAAACGGGAAATTTCGGCCAGCTGAAACAGCAAGTTTTCTTCCTGCTATATAAGTAATGGTAGTCGGCATGGCAAAGAAGCAGCAGCAGTAACTAATGCTGTAGCACGAGAGCTATTTTGCTGATAGCAAAATTTATTATATGCGCTTTGCGAACTGAAAAATAGAGCTGCTTTTTAAATATATACTTTTCTTTGTGAAAAATTTACGTGACAATATAATTCATTAATATTAGAACCAATAAAATGCCAGTATTCCATAGTGACGTATTTTATCACAGCGGCAATATTTTTTATCATCTTGTTTACACGTTACTATGAATTTTGACGTTTTTTTGATTTGACATTTGTTGTCATTTCAATTCTGTTTTTGATATATATCAATAAAATAATGAATTATAAA
The DNA here is from genome assembly GCA_921294245.1 of Brassicogethes aeneus. NCBI lineage: Eukaryota > Metazoa > Arthropoda > Insecta > Coleoptera > Nitidulidae > Brassicogethes > Brassicogethes aeneus. Next base: position 13,972,704 of record OV121133.1, read on the forward strand.
CTCTAAAAGATCGATGGGTTGGTGTAAACGATAATGAAATTAAGGTAAGTTTGAATAAATAAGGTTTATTAAAGTCTTTTTATATTTTAAAGCACATTTTAATTTCAAATGTCAAACTAAAAATTCGTTAAATCCTAAAATTCATTATATTTTCTCACTAAATATAACTCGTGGTATGATTAATTATCGATGATATTTACTCATTAAAACCGAAGCAGCACATTTCACTCGTCCTGCGGACTCGTGAAATCTGCAGCTCGGTTTCAATTCGAAAATATCATCGATGATAATCATACCACTTGTTATATTATGGGTGAAAATACAAATAAGCTATACTTACATGATATTTTATAAATGTAAAAAAATAAAATCTACAAACAAATTTAAAAAATGCAACAATTTGCAAATAAAAAATGTAAATTACTTTTTGATAAATTGGACTACCCAGCAAAATAGTTTTAATTATTTTGTCTACATTTTAATTAATATAAGTCAAGTTGAGCACTTAACAAATGAATAAATTAAACCTGCGCTGTCCACTTGAAACTTATAGTTTGGTTATTAATGTTTTTAATCCCGAAAAATAATAAAATTCGAACCTAGAGCTTTTTACCATGTCGCTTCCAGCTCAGCATTTGAAGATAAGTAGCGTGCCAGAAACACAAAAATATTTATTTATGTACTGCAAACACAGACAAAAATAATTAAAATGTATTGTTTTTCACCAGAAAACATTTTTATGGTTACGTTGATAAATGGCGGACAATTAATATATACTCTAATGACGTTCGTAAGTTAAAAATAGTTGTTTGAAATACCACACTTTTAAATGCATCTGTCCCGCTAATAATTAGGTTTAATTTAAGTACCTACTTAACATGAATTTTATTGCTGATTTTAAATTTTAAAATCTTTTAAAATATTGACTATATTTGTTTTGAGAACAGCAACACTAACAGCTGTTTCCTCCATTTTGGGTAAAAATTCTATTTCATCTTTCGATTATAACTTTTAACTAGAAAAAAAAATCTTTAAAATTTAAATATTTTAAAAAGTAAGAGTGGAATAAAGAGTTCTGTAAAAATAAATAGGGAATTTATATTAACACTACGTCCAATCCAGAGTATGCAGAAGTGCATTTTTGGAATGGAAATTTGCTATACCCAATTGTTATATTATTATAATTGAGGAGGTGCATTCCAAAACTCGGCTTATCCATATTACGTGATTTTGAGCAAAATGTCAAAAACCTTACACGTCAATACTAACGCATATCAGCCTACAGAATACTTTAAACGAAATAAATAGGCATAAGTATAAAATTTATATACCTTGATTAAAAAGGTGTAGCTCCAATTTGAAATAATTTAAAATTACATACTTATAAGCCAGTTCTGACCAGTATAACCTATTATAGGCCTTATCTATAATATATAAGGCAAGTTTTGGAACGATAGTCAATTTGTAAATAAATTTTAAATGGAATAAGGTGAGTTTTAGAATATTATGACCTTTTTAGGGTATGGGAAGACATGTTAAATGTACGAGGTGTGTTCAGAAAATAACGGGAATTGTTAAATTTCGCGGGTTCGGTCCGGTTGTCATAAAATTTTCTTTATTATGTTGGTATATATGCCCCCGAAGTATGAAAAAAACTTTAGCTGTTTTCATTGTTTAGTAAAACAATAGTTTACAAGTGGTATAAGAGTTTCCAAGATGGCCGTGAAGACGTTGAAAATGACGAACGCCCCGAACGCACAAGCGCATTAACAACCGATAAAAACATGGAAAAAGTGGAAGAAATGGTTATAAACCATCAGAGAAGTCGCTGATGATGTTGGTATATCGATTGGCTCATCCCATGAAATTTTTTCGAATGTTTTGGGTATGAAACGCGTGGCAGCAAAATTTGTTCTAAAATTGTTAAATTTTGAACAACATTATTGGCCAAAAACAATACTGTAATGAAGCCCCAGCCTCCATATTCGCCAGACATGCCTCTGTCTGACTTTTTCCTATTTCCAAAAATAAAGAGAACCTTAAAGGGCCGTCGTTTTGCAAGCATAGATACCACTATAGATTCGAAAGCAATGTATAATCGTCAAACTAAAAGTTCAACATTTGTTTCCAACATATATTTAATATAAGATAAATACCAATCTGTTGTTTTATCAAAAAAAATCAAAAATTAAAACCAGAAATATTTTTTGTACTTAAAAAAAATAAAATTGTTATTTTCTTTAAGTGTAATTTTTGTATTTTTGTATTATGTAAAAACATAAAATATTTGCAGAAAAAAAATGATTTATAACAAAATAGAGAATTAAAAATCTGTTTAGGTTAAAATAATAGGAATGGCTGTGTAAAAAATTTAAATGACGTGACGGTGAGATACGGGTACGTTTTTTAACCTTTATTTTTAAAATCTATTAAAATTTTTCATGGGAGGAAAATCATTTTGTACTGTGTTATAGTTTAAAATAAAACCAAGAAAAGAAACAATTTTGCCCGATTTTATTTTTTTTTTTTATTTATAAAAAAAAATGCTAATTTAGTTTAGTTTTTAAAATGGTATAACATTGGCCACCTAAAAGAAAAAAATGCTGTTTTACTGCAAAAACGAGCTCGTTGTAAAATTATTTTAATAACTAGAAGGATGTGTTCAAATTGCCTGTCACCAAGTTAAATGCAAGTGCGGCATCTTTTTATCCGACTTGCGTCCTTTATTTGTTGTGCTTGAGCAAAATTTAGCGCGGTGTGTTTTAAAGTTAAAAGCTTAAAGGTCCAGGTTAAAAGCTTAAAGGTCCAGGTCCAGGTTAAAAGCTTAAAGGTCCAGGTTAAAAGCTTAAAGGTCCAGGCCTGAGCACCATTCCGCACGATGGTGTAATATTAATTACCTACTTTGTACGACGTGACTGTATGTACAAAAAATACTTTTTAGTGTTATATTGAAAATTTGTAAGGAATTCTCACCTCGAATTCGGGATTAGCTCGTCCAAACTGCGTTTTTTTACAAATACCTTGTTGAGTTATATAACCTTAAATTTTGATGATATATGACCTGGAAAGGTTTCAAAAATAGAACGTTGGTTCAAGTTAGCAGACCAGTGCATCAATATTGTTTAGTGGTTTAGTTTTTTGTATTTATGTGTTTTTGTATTTTTGTATTTCTATATTTTTGTATTTTTATATTTCTGTATTTTTGTAACTGTATTTTTGTTAAATTAAATTTTGTGGTAGTATAGAAAAGAAGTATTATACTTTATTGTGATAAATTTCTCGCTGTAAATTTGTCGCCAAATATTTTTATGTTTAAACGATTTGGAAAGCGAGAATTTATTTTATGGCAATAATCCCTGTTTTACTTGTTTACAGCTCTCGAGTGTATATTTTGTAGATTTAATGCTAAAGCAGAGTTTCAGCCACAACACCTTTATATACGACACAATCTTTTATTGAATATGATAGTTCTGCTTTATTTTAAGGCAACCAGAGATACTATTTCTAGGATAAAGCTTTGCAGAAACTTTATTTTGTACGGTTTATGTTCCCAAACTTACTGCTGTATAAACTGAGTATTACTGAATGTTAGGTTTATATTTAAACCCTTTTATTAACATAACATTCTCAGTTGTAAATTGTTCAAAAAAATACAACAGGGTGGGGCACAAAAATGCAATTGTTAGAATAATATTATTAATTAATAGTGTAAATTTAACTTTCACACAGTATTAAAATAAATTTTACCTGGTGTAAATTAAACTCCTTTTCAGTGTTAAATATTATGTGTTTTTGTTCAAATTAAATTATACTACACAAAAAAAAAGGAAAAAAAGGAAACAGGAAGTTCCTTGACGCATTACTAGTATATAACCAGTGGTATTATTCCAGAAAATTGAACCTTGAACTCGCTAGAGATAATGTTTTTAGTGCGTTCCACCAACTAAAAATACTTCAAGTATCGACAGCTGTTTCCACCTATTTAAGGTCTCTTTAGTATCGAACAACTTGTAGTGTCACACCAAAGCAAAGGACTACCTGAGCTTATATACTCTTCATGTAAGTCAAGGGGCTAGATTTAAAAACATCACTTGATCGGTACATAGGTACTATGCAACCAGGAATGCACGGCAAATTGTTTTAATCGTTTTAACAGAGTGCTTTAGGTTGAAGTAACTCTTATTTTACAAACAACATATTTAGTAAACTGAATCATACAGCGGGTTGGTTTTACTAAAGTTTTCTGGGTTAATTTGACCAATTAAAAAAAATAAAATAACTATCTGGTTTAGTACCGTTAAACTAATCTTTGTTTATATTAACCTTTCCACAGTTGATTTAAATAAATACTTATGGGTCAACTAAATTAATATAGTTAAATTAACTATTAATTTTTTTCTGTGTAGGTGCACTTCTCAAATATTTTTAGATAAACACCGTTTTGGTGTTTGCTGTATATAACATTTTCAACCATAATTCATGGTGTTTATATTAACACCACTTGGTGTTGCATTTAGACACCATTTTAAGATTACCCTTTAAACCATAGATATTTTAAATGGCATAATCATAAAACTATAATTTTTGCTTTAAAAAATTTGTATTGCTAGAATAATTGGCGAAAATAACCCTTTTCACTGCCATTTGGGGTAGATCCAGGTGAATAAGAAATATGGTATCTTTCCATGGAACTTTCTGTATAAATAAAAATGTAATATAAAAAAATGTCCCCTAAATGTTTGCGTAGCTTAAGCATTTTCTAAAATAAATCGACGTGGAGGGTATTTAAATGTTTATGAAAGATTATTTACGAACAAAAAATAGTTTTTGAAAAAGCACGTTTTTCGACATAAAATTTATTTACGTTAGGTATATTTAAAAAGAGCTCACACTAAACAAACAGAGGTAAATAATGGAGTTAAAAAGGGGTATGAATTGTGCAACGTGTGCCAGTCGCACATAAGAGTATTTGCAAGAGAAATTTGATTAGAGTTTATTTTGCAAAATAAATAAATTTCGTATACAAGTAATTTTCCATTCCTTCAGAAAGTTTGAACGTGTCAAAAGTGCATTTGACAGGGCTTAGGCAACAGAGATTTACGATTTCAGTTATTAAGAAAAACATGTTTATGCTAAAATTTAGTCAACAACTTTAAACCTATTTTTTTTTAAATTTTTATGCAGACAGCAATTTGCTTTAAAAAGATATGATTAGTTTTAAAATGTATGCTAAAAAATTATATACGCAATAGAAGCTTAAGTTTATACAATTTTTTTGCAGAAAATTTAATGCCTTTCAAGGTAAGTAAATAAGTTATATGAAAATATGAAGAATGCTACATGAATATCTTTTGAAACTATGTGTAATATCAATATTTCATAGTTTGAAAACTTACTCTTTAAGAAGTACTCGATTCAGAAGGAACTTTTATTTCATGTTGAAAGTTCTAAAAGCTTTGGTAGGCAGTGGACTGTATAACTGTGAGAAATAGGGGATGGAGGTGTTAGTTGACTGAATTATGTTACAAGATAAAACGTGGGCAGTAAGAATACTAATAAAGTCCTACCTTGTTGCTGGTGCTGATGACGACACTCAGGGCCCTGGTCTGGTTTCTGGCTGTTAGCGTTGGTTTCAAGCGGTGGAGATGCACAAGCGGGATAAATCGGGATAAAGCGGGGTAAAGCGGGTATAATGTCGCGTGGTAGATCACTCTTGCTCGCGGATGCTCGCCGTTCGAACTCTTATTAATTAATACACTTACGCCCTCACGCGGTCAAACAGGTAATTAAAAATAGTTGCGATAAACATGCGCGTTGGGGGGCAATAAGCTGAATATAATATTAAAATAAATGTAATAAAATTAAAAAATATTAAATATTTCGCGAAGACGAAACAAGCTTTATTGACAAACACTGAATAAAATAGATAATAAAAGTTCATATTTAATATACTCCTATTATATTATATTTTTAATTGTTTATCGAATATTAGGTTTTCCTTAATTTTTTTCACTTATTATTTTAGCGTAGAATAATCTGAGCGAGGCAGTTAATATGTTTTCTCCGCCCTGTTGTATACACTATTTTTGTAAGCATTTAATAATTCTGTACTTACATTAAGTTTCGAGTTTGCGACATATTGGTAGGTTTGGCGTTTGACATATGTTATATTATAGGTTATGTACATGAATTTATTCTACAGTTTTTTTGCTGATTTAAGGTAACTGCGATAGATGGAACCACTCTTCCTATGTAATTTCAATGTATTTTCATTATTATACCGCGGTGTATAATTAATAATTTGACTTTTGACCTGCGTACAAATATAAAGTCTCTCTATATGGGCTTATGAGTGTTAATAATATAAAAATTGTTATACGCTTGAATAAAAAATATTATATAGGTATTATATTACGTAACAGTTCTAGGGAGTGTTTTATAAATTCTAGGTTAGGTTGGTGACACGAAGTTATTCGATTTATGACATTTGACGTAGCACAGTTCACTAAAATTTCGTAGTTTCCTTTTTAAATGTATTCTGTCATGTCGTAAAAAAAGTATAGTATATAACTCTATATAGTAGTGTGTACTCGTTGAATTGCCAAACTCGCCTGCGGCTCGTGCGCAACTTTCCAACTCGTGTGCTATACGTGTTAATAACTATCGTTATGTTATATTTTACAAATTAAATAAATGTAATGTATAATAAAGAAATGATAAATATGTTAAAAAAATCAAAATGTTATTAAATATTTAAAAAAATAGTTATTTATGTATCAAGGCAGTAAAGTCGTATTTTTTATCACGAATGTGGAAATGCAGAGGCGAAAGCCGAGGCAAATAACCAAATGCCGAGGTGCATATTAATTTTTATCCGAAATCACATTTAATAATAGGGCGATTCCGCGGGAGACGATTTTTGACATAAATTTTTAAATCAAAGTATTTGTTACTTTTTTTATACCAATACAAAGAGAAAGATATAAATTTAATAATAAAAAAACGTTGAAGAACTTAAGTTATTATTTGAATATTTGGCGCGCTCAGAAATGGTGGCGCCTGAAGACTTGATGCAAACCATTCATCGACACTTCATAATTTTTTCACGAAATCGCTATTACCGGTGGTTTGAGGTTATATTTCACTGATGAATAATGAAGTCATAACATTTGTTTATTGCCTTATATAAAAAAATTAAATATTTATTATTATTTTTCTCACAATATTGATTAAATAAGAAACCATTGTTGGTCAGTTGCACCCGCGATATAAAAGAAATGAAAGTTTGGTTTTCTTGAAGAAATAAATTGGTAATTTTTTGAAACTTTGTAGAAGTAAGAAGAAATAAAAGGAAAACTTGATTCAGTCGCAATAGAAGGTATATTGTCATTTTAATTCAAATTAACGTTGACTAAAATGAGTTGCACCCGCGATCAAAATATTAGAATCGCGGGTGCAACACTTATGACTCTTACGATTACATTAGGGAATTTTTAGCGAGTTACCGGTAATAAAAAGTTAAAACCATTTTATTTTAGCGAGTAACCGGTAACTGCATGAAATGTTAAATCAGTAACCGCGGTTAAGAATTGAGTAACACAGATGTTGAGTAGTGTTACTGGTAGCGGTAAATATTCTTCCCTTTTTAATGCAAGTTTTTTGTTTATTTTTACTATGTTTGACAGTTCTCGATATCGAGCTTTTGAGTTTAGCTAATTTTACCGGGTTTTTGGATTAAACCAACGGTTCAGTTAATTTTAAAATTAAAAATGATTGAAATTCGAATGGTAAATATAAGCCTTAATCATCAGGGAAGGGATATAAATTTAGAAGTAGATGAGGAAACGGCGAATGTATTGTTAAATGGTAGGTAAATATTTTCATGTTTTACTATAGATACAAATTTAATTATTTTGTATATTTTTTATAATTTTTGCTATATAATTCTTTTATATCCATTAAATTTCATAAAATAGCAAACTAAACTAAAGGTAAACAAGATTTAAGGTTATGTCGAACTTTTTGACATTTATGTCAAATTAGTTTTGACAACTGCTACTAAAAAAAAACGTAGAAAAGTTACAAAAAAAGTAACGCAAAAGTTACGCGTTTCTTATGTTTACAGCGATTCTGAAGATGAACCTTAAGGCTGATAAATCGCCGACTATTCCAAACAAATAATTTATTTAAGTTACATAGGAAAGTGCTAATTAGTGATACAGCATCTATGGTCTCATATCTTTAATTTAAAGTTACATGGAAATGTTTATATTCACTACATTGAGACGAGTTGCACCCGCGATAATTTTACGTTGAACCCGCGACTGGATAAAAAGTGAATAATTTATAATATTTATTTCTTTTAATAATTTTATTTAAGTTAATAATTAGTTTATTTTATATTCTTTTAAATAATGTAAAAATAATTTAGTAAATATTCCATAATTAACAGACTTTTTTCATTCTAGCTTCAGGAACTTTAATGGTGGGCCGATTTCGTTGCACCCGCGATAGCACTTTGAACCTCTCCTGTGTCCATTTATACATTTTATTAAATGTTTTTTATATTAATTTTTGTAAAACAGATTACAATGTAATCCTGCGACTAGTCATTTCTTTAAAAGGAGTTTTTATTTTCTTAGTAAGAAGCCTTGAGTGAGTCTAAATGTTGCACCCGCGAGTACGGAATACTAAATATTAATATTGATCATTAGATGATCAAATCAAATGTCATTAGATGATTAAATCAAATGTCATTTGAATGTAGGAAGTGTCTACGTATACTGTTTGTTGCGAAGGTTATGATAAATTTGCCCGCCGCGGCGATTTTTTAATCTATAGGTAATTAATAAAATTAAATTATTATTTTTATTAAAAACATTTTATGAAAGGGTCCAATCGAACTCCGCGACTGTGCTTTTTTTTAAATATTATTTAATTGCTGCTGATCAGCAGTAGACACATATTAAAATGTATAATGAGTTGCATACAATACTCGTATTAAATCGGCAGTAAATTTCTACTTTAATATTTAAAATTTAATAATATTAATATAATAATAAAAAATAAAATTTAATTAAAATACTAATAGAAATTAAAAATAGTGTAAATAATAAAAATGTAATTTTAGGATTAAAAATACATTTTATCGTCATTTCAACAAAATTTGGTATTAATAAATATTATTTTTTAAATTTTAAATCGCCATTAAAAGATTATTTTCATTTATATGAATAAATAATCCTAAAACAAACAACCAAGAGAGTATAAAAACAGTATTTTCATTTATAACACAAATAACAAAACAACAAAATACATCGGCTTTATTTAATTTTATAAAATAATTACCATTATTAAGGTTGAAATAACATTTTTATTATTTACACTATTATGGAATAATTTAGATTCTTAAACTATAGCGTTGTTAAGTTTTTAAATAAAAAAATTTATACCAAAAATTAAGATGATATGGCAATGGTTAATTACTCGTACCTAAGGCCGTAGCCAAGGAGGGGGGTGAGAGGGGTAAATCCCCCATGAAATTTTGTAAAAATTAATTCCTTCTGGCCCCCCTGTAGACTAAATTTACCCCTGTGTCTTTCTGAAAGGTTCATTTAAATTCTTGTTGCCTTTTTTACTTATTTCCAATATTATATGTATATCAATAAATTTTGGCCGTAGTGTAAATAACGAATTTTGTTGCACCCGTTTTTTTATTAACCAATCCCCCCGAAACTTTTGTCTAGATATGACATTGCTCGGACCTTAATAAAAAAAACAAAAAAATGCAGTTTTACTGAAAAATATATTTTTTATTTATTTTATTATTTATGTACTTTATCTACTTATCAAACTACATTTTAACATAATTTAATTGATAAAACATCCTTTTGAATTACGGTTTTAATTCGACACTTCCCTTACTCAGAAATACACTTTTTAATAAAGGTAAATTTTGAAGGCACCCCTTCAATTAGTATTCAGCTGTATATACGCAGTAAAATTTCGACTCCTTTCGGGCAAAACGAAAAGTTTACGGGCGCGTTCTAATTATGTTAGGTTAATTACCAAGCCTACTTTAGAAGTTGGGGCGTCCATAATGCCTACCTCAAGAGGACAAAATATTTAGTATTTAGTCTTTTTGGCCTACCTTCATTTTATAATCCATTATAATTATAATTATTATCACCGCAATCAAGTTTTTACTGTATTACCAGAGTATAAAGTCCGTTATTTGGTCGGCTTTATTGTAAAATATAAGAAAATAATTGCAAATAAAGATATATTTTATACTAAGTGTTATTGCACAATATACAACTTTTTTAATAACTAAAAGTTTTAATAGTATTTTATGTATAAAGTTTGATAAACGCCATTTTATACACGAATTTAATTTAGGCACGAGGTACATACTATACTGTTTCTACGACAAATACTTATTATTATCTTAAAATGATTTAAATCAAATATTTTTATAGAGCGCCATCTATGAAATAATAGGAGAATCAGTGTGTCACTTTCAAATGTCAAATTTTTAAATTTTATAAACACGGATTATAAAGGTTGTAAATCGAAATGTATTTCTTAAAAACAGTTTTTTAAAGTAAAAGTAAAGAAAATGTTTTATGAGCACTTTACAGTGGAGTCCGTGCCCGAATTTAAGTTATAGTACTATAACTTAAAGTAAACGTTTACTGCCGGCGAAATTAAAAGGTCAGTACAATGTTCATATAAACTTTTCAAATATTGGCGTTGAGAAACTATTTAATACTTTTGTATTTTTGTATTGAGATAATAAAATAATTTTCACATTTAGTATTATTTTACAAGAAAGGCACTTTATTTTAACGATTGTATGACATTTGACAACTGTCAACTAACTTAAAACTAACTACAGCCCGTGACTAAAAACCTGTTGCTAACTTCAGCCCGTGACTAAAACGCCGTATAGCCACAACTTATCAATGCTTATTTAAAAGGTCACACTGTTAAAAATAGGGTTAAAATTACATTACTATCCACGAAAAAAATACAATATTTTTAAAGGAAAATTACCTTATGAACTGACGTACATTTATATTTAATGGTATTTTACATAATTAGAATATTTTTAGTGAACAATAACGTAAACATTTTGTTATATATACTATAGTGAATAATTACATTAAAAAATGTAAAATCACTATCTAATATGTAAAATTGACAACATTTCGGAAAATCCCTTTTAAATTAATGTACTTTTCCGTTAAATCTTATAAATTTACCACACGCTACAGTAACTTTACATCCCCGCGTGTTCCTCCGAGTTCGCTTCGCTGTTCGTCCCTGATCTGGTGACGCCGCGCCAACATTTATTCGCTTTATCGCTTTGCTAGGTTATGTTTTGTATTATAAAAGTTTAAAATCAGTGGTTTGTTTTAAATACTTTTAAATCTTGCATTTTTTATAACCGCGAATCGCGTAATTATTGTGTTTAGTACTGTTCAGTGTAGTAAGTTGTTTTGTGAGGTGTTATACCTTAGACTAAAGTCTATGTTCTGTGGTCTATAGATAGCGTGGGTTTTTTGTTTTTTTCAAAAAATAAAATTGAAAACCTATACTAGAATTTATTTGAAACAAGATGCACTTATTTAAATTAAAAAATATGAAGAAAAACTTAGGTGGTACCTGAAGCAATACTCTTTTTTGGGGTGGGCAGTGAATGTGATAAATTGAAAAAAAATCAGTGAATATTGACTAAAAAATACATAAAGTTATTTATAATTTTACATTAAATTACATAAAAAAACTATATTATTATTACAATAAATAACTAGTAAAAATACATAAGGTTTATTGAAGACGTTATTTACCCGAAATGTTTATTGATTATACTTAAATAATACAGTAAAAATACATAATGAAAAGTTTAGTTTTCCGACTAACGTTCGTAATTTTACTTTAAGGTTTAGTTACATTTACCTATGTACTAACTTGATAATCCAGATTATTTTCTGCAAAAAATCCAAAATTTTAACGTAATTCCCATGTGTAATTTTACGATTTTCTGTGTAATTTTTCGGCACGTTTATGTAAAAATACAATTGGTGTAGTATATTTCCGTGATATTACGATTGTAACATAATTAGACCGTAATTTTACGTAAAATCACTAAATCGTTTTAACAGTGCACTTAGTGTCATGGAAACATGTACGATAATGCTCGTTTTAAAGGTGGAAGTAGAAAAAATGTATTATGGTTTAACGATATCCAAGGTGGCTTTAAAAGTAAAAAATAAAATTTTGAATAAAACCAAATGATATTCAAGACAGCCTTAGGACCATCATGAAGCAGCTTCTAGCCAAAAAGGGCCCACCCTAAAAGAATCTTCGACTAAATTTTAAAACTATATTAAAACTATATTAAAACTATATTAAAACCATTTGGTTTTAATTTTATATTTAGTTCTTTAGGTCAACTTAAATTTAAAATATACTTGCAGCAGACTTATTTACCTTAAGAATCAATATACATAATCCTAAAAGGGTTTTATTATGTTTACTAAAGTGGGACAACTTTTGTGAAAAATAGTTAATGACAGAGTGGTAATATTTTAAACATAATATATAAAGCAACTCATAAAAATTATTGAAATTTAAACTTTTCTGGTAAAAAAACTAACAACGGTTTGCACTTTTTGACAAAATATAATAAACCACTTCTACATAACTATCAATTTATTGTTTATTTATTATTTAAAAATATCGTCAATTTTTATTTTGCATCTAAACATCTAAATGCCACTTTTATTAAATTGCATGTTTAGACACACCGTTCTTTAGTTATTTAAGAAAATGTAAGGCGTATATTTTTCAATAATATGATTTTTTTATTGGCTATTAAAAGTGTCCATCATGGCGGAGTTTATTTAAAACATGGCGCAATCCAGATTAAAACTGATTGCTAGTTAACAGTTTACAACAATTGTATGTAATGGCATAAATTTAGGAAAAGATTGAACAAGTCAAAATAGGACGAAAACCCAAATAAATATATTTTCCAATTACTTATGTTTCCAAGATACAGTGTAATAAAGTGTTATTTATCAAATCAGTTTTTTAATAATACCTCTACTATGGTAGTCTTGGAAAGGTGATATTTTGAGAAAAGTCACTTATTACCAAAACACATATTCACACATAATTATAATTGTTTGAGCGAACACAGTGTCGTAGAAACGGGGGTTGCTTTAAGCTTATTGTCCCATACAAACCTTGAGGTTAGGTTTTTATAACATTTGATGCAATTTTTAGATTACACAGTTCGGCTACCATTAAAAAGGTGTACCTATCAAACTTCGATAAAATAAACCGTTTCCGAGATATTCGAAATTACAATAATTGTTATATCGCATTATTTAAAAGGATTAAAAGGTAAATGATAAAATTTTTTATTTTTTAATTGAAAAAACTAAAAAGGGCATTCCATGAACCTCGGGACTTTTTGCCCTGACCGACAAATTAAAAAATTTGTTATCATACTCGTATAACTTTAAGTCCTTTAATCCGATATAACAATTATTGTAATCTCGAATATCTCGGAAACGGTTTATTTTATCGAAGTTTACAAAGTACACCTTTTTAATAGTAGCCGAACTGAGTAATGGAAAAATTAGATCAAATGGTTTAAAAACCTAACCTCAAAGTTTGTATGGGACAATAAGCTTAAGCAACCCCTGTTTCTACGACACTGTGTTCACTCGAACAATTGTAAATGTGTGAATACGAGGTGTGTTCAGAAAATATCGAGAATTTTCGTTTTTTGAAAAAAATATTTATTTATTCGTCTAAATTAATGTTGTCGCCTTCAAAATAGTCCCCATTGGATATTATGCACATGTGCCAGCTCTTCTTCCAATACTCGAAATACTTCTAAAACTGGATCTTTGGGATAGCCTTTAGTTCTTTCAGCGATGCGCTTTTAATGTCATCTATGCTTGCAAAACGACGGCCCTTTAAGGTTCTCTTTATTTTTGGGAATAGGAAAAAGTCATACAGAGGAATGTCGCGGAGGCTGGGGCATCATTACAGTATTGTTTTTGGACAAAATTTTGTTCAAAATTTAACAATTTTGGAACAAATTTTGCTGCCACGCGTTTCATACCCAAAACATTCGAAAAAACTTCATGAGATGAGCCAATCGATATACCAACATCATCAGCGATTTCTCTGACCATAACCATTTCTTTCACTTTTTCCATGTTTTTATCGGTTGTTAATGTGCTTGGGCGTTCGTCATCTTCAACATCTTCACGGCCATCTTGGAAACTTTTATAGCACTTGTAAACTCTTGTTTTACTTATAGCAGACTCACTATAGGCCTTTGTTAACATTTCACAGAATTTATTTAATATTTTAAGCAAAATTGGATACAAATTTCTTTGATTCATTTCTTTTAACGAACGAAAATCGCCGAGCTTATAAAACACGTCTAACCTTAGCGGCTGGCACAGACAAAGTAAACGATGAAAACAGCTAAAGTTTTTATTATAGTTCGGGGGCATGTATACCAACATAATAAAGAAAATTTTATGACCCGCGAAATTTAACAATTCCCGTTATTTTCTGAACACACCTCGTATGTATTTTGGTAGTAAGGGGCTGTTCGCAAAATATCACCTTTCTAAGTCTACCATAGTAGAAGTTAGGGGAAGGTGGGGGAATTCTGCGCATCTAAGCAAAATCTGTAGAATCTTTGTTAAGTTTAAATGTGAAATTTTGCAATAGTCTACTATGTTTACTATGTGTATATAATGCGCAATTTTTTAAAAAATAATTGTTTGGTATGCAAAAACTACATTTTTTTAAATAATGCATTTGCGCAAAATTACCCACCTATCAGGGTAATTTTGCGCATCATAGGGGGAAATTTGCGCTGTATAGAGAAAGATTTGTAGGTATCTAAATAAACCGTTTATTTCTATAATATTATTATATTAAAACATAAAAATAAAACAAAACTATTTTCTCTATGAAACAAACAAAACAAACAAAATCAAAAATAAATAACTAAAATTAAAATTTTTGTTCTTAGAAATAAGAGGGTCTACATGCAGCAGTTGTCACATATGTACTTTTAGGGGTTGTTTTTTTCGCTACACTCCGCGTGTGCCCAAATGGAACTGTTTATGCTGAACAATCTAGGCTCCTGTACCAAAATCTCCCATATTGGCCAAATTTTGCAGCGCAAAATTACCCCAATTTTTCAGCGTAAAATTACCCCCATTGCAAGAAAAATATTGTGATACTAAAAAACATTCCAAAAGTTAACCTGAACAATTTAAACATACACCAGATTTAATCGTAATACGAGGAAAGATCATATAAAGTTGTGTTATAAACATTTAAGCGATTGGACAGAAATTTAAACTTAACTCGTAGCGGAAACGACATGGATTTCTTAGATCAACGTACATGTATCACAGTTAGCTAGTGATCATGGTCACTAGCTAAAAGCTACAAGCTTAATTGCGGTACACTTTAGTCCCCGTATACCCAAAGCAACGTTTCCAAGTTTGCAACATTCAAAAAATGTATTATTTACTTCATATCTGGAAGAATTGTTTATGCGTAAAATTACCCATTAGGAAAAATATTTATTTAGATTTTCGTCTTTATTTGACTTGCTTCTAAATTTATGCC
Organism: Brassicogethes aeneus; assembly: GCA_921294245.1. Taxonomy (NCBI): domain Eukaryota; kingdom Metazoa; phylum Arthropoda; class Insecta; order Coleoptera; family Nitidulidae; genus Brassicogethes; species Brassicogethes aeneus. The sequence continues at coordinate 13,988,385 of OV121133.1, forward strand.
ACTAAGTTTAGGGACACCTTGTATAACATAATATTAAGATGTATAGATTCAGTATAAGTAAAATCCTCAGAGTGGTTAATTTTGGAGTGTTTGGCAACGCATATACATAATCACCGACGCCCGGGCCCGGCACTTAGACGCGTAAGAATGACGGTGTTGCGGCAAGGATACAGTGCATAAATCAGTAGCTCATCCTTTCTGCGGCTAATTTCGTAGTAAGTTTAAATTAGGTAAAGGTGTGCGGAGAAATAACAGGGGGTTCGGTTAAAAGCAGCCCTGGCTGGTGTGGGAATTATGTGTCTCCTGGTGCCAGTGACGGATTCAGCAGACATGATTACCTAAGTCTTTACCTAAAAACTTAAAAATCGATATTTTAAGATATATCTGCAATTGTTTTTGCTATGATATAATAACACAACTCGACAAAACAAAAAAATATTCCTTGTCCTTGGATTCATTTTATAATTTTTACATTTTTTTTAAGTTTACTTTTGATAATTAAAATTAATTATATAATATTTATATATTTATTTATTTACAGCAGGTGTTTTAATAAAAAGGACATGGATTTTTGATTTTATAGGTTGGCTACACTTTAAACAGCATAATATTTTGCATATTGGTTATAACACCAAAGAAAATCATTTTTTTCTTCTTTAACATTAACAGCCGCTTATTGTAAATAAGTAAATTAAGGCTTGGCGAATCGATTTTGACATTAACTGTCAAACCAATGACTGTGATACCAACTATCTAGAGTAAAATTCGACGAAATTAAATTTAAGGTATAAAATTAATTTTTTTTATAGAATTTTTGCAAAATAGATAAAATAGCATAAAGAAATCATGTCATAAGACGTTTTGTCGCACTCGTCCATTAGAAAACTCGCTCCTTCGTTGCTCGTTTTATAAATTGTCCGCGTGAGACAAAATGACGTCTTACTCTTTCTGAATATGTTTATAGGTATATTATTTTTTTAAACCCCAAATGTTGCCTGCCATCATATTTTTATTATATTGTATTTGATACCGCGGTGTGCGATTATGTCTAAAACGTCTTGATGAAAATGCTCTCCATATTTCTTTAAGTTTAAAGAAAATAGACGCCAAATCGCACCTATACCTCCAAACCGAGCCACACAGATCGACTACAGTGATGCCAAGTTTTAAGGAAAAAATCAGTCTACTAACTGATTGTCCATAAGAGAAAACGGATTTTTTAAATATACTACTTATTATGTTTAGAAATTATATGATTACTGAACAAGAAAATAAATTGGGTATTTAAGAAGAGCGTTTTTTTGTTTAATAATAAATATTTTAAGTTTACAAAAAATAACAAGTATTTTTTTCGGCATGTATTTTTTGAGTTATTAGCATTTAAGTTAAAAAAACTCGGCAATGTTCTGTTTTTATAACCCTGTATATTACACATCTAAAAACGGTTCTTATGGAACCGATTTGAAATTAGCTTAGACAATATAAGAGAGTGGACGCGTAATCAACAGCATATTTGTTTATTTAGGAACTGGTTTAACAAAAACTTTAACTTTAACTAACTTAAAAAAACGAATTTTGAGTTTTTTACCTGCCAAAGGCTATGCCATTCTCTTTAGTGTACCTTATATAACTTTTCTAACCAAATGCACAACAAACCACCATGGTATTTAAATATTGAAACCGAAGCTTTTATTTTCTTTTCAAGCAAAAATCACACAAAACAAACTTGTAACATTGAAACTGACAGTAAGGTTCACACATGGCATTACTTACAATACACTAAATGGGCATTACGTGTCCATTTTTTTAATTTGATTATGGAAATTAACAATTAGTATGGTTTACAGATGTTTGAACATTAATAAAACAAAAAAAATGTAATTTTTATACAGAAATTAAATAAATAATTGAGGTTATGTTTCTGTCAGTTTAATGCTATTTTCGTGTATTTTTTTGAAAATAATACAATATATAAAACTTAGCTTTATGTACAAAATAATTTTTTTTGTATATTTATTAAATTTAAAATATCTCTCTCTACAGATGTGTGTACTATTAGTGTGCTGTCTTCGGGGTGATTAGTTTAGTAAAAAAATCTGTTAAAGATCTAGGTACTAGATAATAATAAAAAAAAATGATTAATTTGAAAAATAAATTAAAAATGTGTTTATAAACAATAATAGTACCTATACTATATATATATTATGTATTAAGTTTGATAAACGCCATTTTAGTCACGAATTTAAATTGAGCACGAGTGAGCTTGCGAGCGAGTGTTTAATTAAAGGAGTGTCTAGAAAAGTTTATTAAGAAGTTGCATATATGCATATTATACTTTTTATACAATAAATACTTATTATTACCTAAAAATGATTTAAATTAAATATTTGTATGAAGCGACATCTATAAAATAATAGAGTAACCAACTTGGGAATCTGTATTACCGGCGCGCCGGTGAAAATGTCAAATTTGTATGTGTAAATCAAAATGTATCCCTTGAAAATGGACTTACAACAGTTTTTTACAGTGAAAGTAAAGAAAATGTTTTATAAGCACTTCAGAGTGGGTTCGCCACCCGAAATTGAGTTAAATCTAGTTTACTGCCGGAGAAATTAAAAGGTCAGTACAATGTTAATATACTTTTCAAATATTGGCGTTGAGAAACTTTTTCACATTTAGTATTATTTTACGAGACGGGCACTTTATTTTAACGATTGTATGACTTAAGTCATAATTTTGACAACTGTCAACTAACTTAAAATTAACTTCAGCCCGTGACTAAAAACATGTTGCTAACTTTAGCACGTAACTAAAATTTCGTAAAGCCACAGCTTGTCAATGTTTATTTAAAAGGTCACTTTGTGTCATGAAAAGATGGGCGTTTTAAGGGGGGGATAAAACAATACATTTATAAAATAAAAAGTAAAGATAATTCAATATTAATAAATTAAAATAAAGGAATAAATATTATTAGTATGATAAAATAATAAAATATTTAAAACAATTTAAATTTTATACAACAAAATATATTTTAAATTATTGAAAAAATCATGGTAAATCGTGATAATATTTTAAATTATCTTAAAAAACTAAAAACACCAAATAAAATATGTATGTCATAATTAAATAAAAGATGAAAAAGATTTTTTAATAATTAATTGTATGCAGGCCCAGTACCGCGTATTGCTCTTCTTCGTTCCGCATGTCATTTTCATCCCCTGTACGCGAACGGCTTTTATTGCTCGGTTTATTTCGCGTTCGCCGTTAATAATTCATAATCTCGCGCTTGAAAGGACCAACGCGTATAACTGACGACGCACCGAGAATTTTTTCAAACTAAGCCTGGATAAAACCAATAAATCTGATTTGAATGCATTATTCTTGGATGATGAATTATTAACGTTTTTATTTGAATGCATTGGAATTTTTAGCTTTTACAAAATTATAACATACTCTCTTCATATGAAATAGTCAAAATTGTAATATTTGAATTAGAACCAGCATTTTTTACAAATAAAATAGTCATTTTTACTTTTAAATACTTATTTTTTACTACTTAAATAGTTAAAGTTTGACTAATTTAAGATTAGTCATCATTTTTGACTATTTCTGGGTTAAAAGTAACTAATTTCTTTAATCTTTTGCTGCCAACAACAAATTATTGTTTGAGTTAAATGCATATAGGCTCCATGGTTAAATGGCCCATAAAAACAAACAGATGCAAAAAGTTTAGCTCAAAACAACAACCCAAAAAATTTTCAACTTTAAAATATTATGAGCAATATTTATAGACAAATAAAATAATTTTTTATAAAAGTGACTGATGGCTCATTGGTTATGCCATACGCTTAACAAGCGAAAGACCCGAGTTCAAACCCCTGCTGGGTCAGAACTTTTTTTAAATTTAAATCTTCTAGTTTGACTATTTCATTCAGTAGAATTTGACTAATTATTAGTGACTAGTTAAATATAACTTTTTAATAGTAGTGTCAAAAGATCATGTTATTAAAAAATACAAAAATTGTTTGCTGTATAATTGTCTATATAATTCATACTCGTAAAACATGGTTAAAAGGATTTTACTAGAGTTTAATGAGTTTCATACAAATCTGGTTTTTATTTTAAAACATTATGTCAATAAAACTACACGCATATAAAAACAAAAATAGGATTTTTTTAAATTCTATGCAATTGAAATTGTAATTTAATTAACTTTTGTGCAAAATGTTTATAGAAGTAAACCGAATATCAGCATTAAATCATAACAAAATTATTTTATCAGAATACAAAAATATTTAGTTGTTTACAAAATAATATGGTAATAATATTTAGGTACTACTTTACTGTATTAATTAGTTTTTTGTTGTAATTTTATAGTATATTATGTATCGAGTTTTTAAATTAATGAGTGTATAGAAAAGTTTATAAACGAGGTGCATACTCTACTTTTTCTACGACAAATACTTATTATTATCTTAAAATGATTTAAATCAAAAATTTGTATGGAGCGCCATCTATGAAACAATAGGGGAATCTGTGACTCACCGTCAAATGTCAAATTTTTATATTTTATAAAAACAGATTATAAAGGTTATAAATCGAAATGTATTTCTTGAAAATTGACAGTTTTTCACAGTGAAAGTAAAGAAAATGTTTTATGAGCACTTTACAGTGGAGTCCGTGACCGAATTTAAGTTATAGTTTACTACCGGCGAAATTAAAAGGTCAGTACAATGTTCATATAAACTTTTCAAATATTTGCGTTGAGAAACTATTTAATACTTTTGTATTTTTGTATTGAGATAAAATAATTTTCACATTTAGTATTATTTTACAAGAAAGGCACTTTATTTTAACGATTGTATGACATTTGACAACTGTCAACTAACTTATAACTGACTAAAAACCTGTTGCTAACTTCAGCCCGTGACTAAAGCGCCATAAAGCCACAACTTGTCAATGTGTATTTACTTAGTGTCATGGAAACATGTACAATAATGGACGCTTTAAAGGTGGAAGTAGAAAAAATAAGTTTTTTTTTTATTTAAAGTCCTACAAGGTTATACGTATCAAAGAAAACTTACGTATTACAAGACTATTAAATAAAATTTAAGAATAAAACAGAGCAACAGGGCTTTCTATTAAAAACTAGCCGAACCGAATTAGTTTTTCTTTCCTGTGCTCGACAAACCGCACGGGTTTTTAATGAGAGGCATCCAGGCAAAAATGTGGGCCATGAATACGTCATTTATCTTGTGAAAAAATTAGGAAAACTGTGCACATGTGCAACAGAAAACATACAAGATCGAGTGTACTGGATAAAGCTGCACAAATTGAAGTTCTCGGTAATTTTTTAATTTTTTAACAAATATTTCTGTTGGTTTCGTTCATAAGGTGCTAAAATAAGTTTTTTCTTTATAAAATTCAAATGTGCCAGCAACAGCGAAGATTACGTCAGAAGAATCCAGTTTTGTGAGGAAATTACGCAAAGAATTGCGGTTGCTCCCAATTTATTAAAAAATATTTGTTTACGCGATAAATCTACTGTTTTTCTAAATGGATTTGTAAATAAATACAATTGTAGGTACTGTGACAATAAAAATACACATGTTTTTCAGGAGCATGTACTGGTATTCTTGACAACAAAATAATTGGACCGCTTTTTATCGAAGAAAACTTGACTGGACAATTATATCTTGATGTTCTTGAAAATGTAATAGACCCACTTATTACCAAGTCATTAGAAAATCAGATGGACAAAAAATGATTGATGAAGGACATTTGTACTTTCAACAAGATGAAGCTCATTCTCACTATGCTTTAGAATGGCTTAACCATAAGTTTCCAAAAAATGGATTGCTAGAAGAGGCTCCAGATTTAACGCTACTTGATTTTTTTTCTATAGGGTTATTTAAATACACAAGTCTACAAAACACATTCAAGAACTCAAATGAAGAATAATTCAAGAATGTAGGCAGATAACTTCTGAAACGTTTTAAAAAGTTCTACAAGAGGTTAAGAACAGATTGTAAGAGTTGAGTTCAGAAAATAACGGGAATTGTTAAATTTCGCGGGTTCGGAGGGTTGTCATAAAATTTTCTTTATTATGTTGGTATACATGCCCCCGAAGTATGATAAAAACTTTAGCTGTTTTCATTGTTTACTTTGTCTGTGGCAGCCGCTAAGGTTAGACGTGTTTTATGAGCTCGGCGATTTTTCGTTCGTTAAAAGAAATGGATCAAAGAATTTGTATCCAATTTTCCTTAAAAAATGAAATAAATCCTGTGAAATGTTAACAAAGGTCTATAGTGAGTCTACTATAAGTAAAACAAGAGTTTACAAGAGTTATAAGAGTTTCCAAGATGGCCGTGAAGACGTTGAAGATGACGAACGCCCCGAACGCACAAGCACATTAACAACCGATAAAACATGGAAAAAGTGTAATAAATGGTTATAAACCATCAGAAAAGTCGCTGATGATGTTGGTATATCATCCCATGAAATTTTTTCGAATGTTTTGGGTATGAAAAGCGTGGCAGCAAAATTTTTTCTAAAATTGTTAAATTTTGAACAACATTTTTGGCCAAAAACAATACTGTAATGATGCCCCAGCCTCCATATTCGCCAGACATGCCTCTGTCTGACTTTTTCCTATTCCCAAAAATAAAGAGAACCTTAAAGGGCCGTCTTTTTGCAAGCACAGATGACATTAAAAGCGCATCTCTGAAAGAACTAAAGGCTATCCCAAAGATCGAGTTTTAGAAGTGTTTCGAGTATTGGAAGAAGAGCTGGTACATGTACATAATATCCAATGGGGACTATTTTAAAGGCGACAATATTAATGTAGACGAATAAATAAATATTTGTTTCAAAAAACGAAAATTCCCGATATTTTCTGAACACACCTCGTATATTAGTTTAGCAAAGAACGGATCACATTTTAAACATTTAAAATATTTTTAAGGAATTCTTTGTTTTATTTTTATATCACACCATTTTTGGCTTGCAAATCCGTGATCGAATTTTAATTCTTTTTAACTTTAATGGTTTAGAAATTGAATTTTCTTTGAAATGTTGTATAGCAAGGTATATGAATCATTTAAAAAAAATAGTAAGGGTAGCTGGAGGTGAGAGGGTGCAACAAAAAATTTGTTTAACACTGGATTTGTACTTACCACTTGATATCTAAATCGACCGTTTTTGCTCAAAATCATATTTACTGTAACTCAAAAATTATTAAGAGTGGCTAGTTTTTAATTGAGTCCGGTAAATACCCATATATAAGATTCTTGGTGCACCTTGTATATTAGGAAATTCAAGTGGAGTGAATATAATATAATAATATATAAATATATATATATATATATATATATATATATAATTATGTATTTATTTTGTTGATATCCATTTGGATGTGAATAAAAACAATTTAGGAGAACAAATCAGGAGCGTCCCGTCAAACCCAAATATTTCTCTGATCAGATTTATCAAGAGAGCGAAACTGTTTTTAAATTACTTAGATTAAATTCTTGCAATATCAAGCGTGCTTTCATGTCCTTTTGGGCTTTGAAGCACGCCTAAATAAACCATCGTGATCAATATACTTTCAGAATTTAAAAAAACAACTTTTAGAAATCAGCGTGACTAATTTATTTTTAATTAGTTTTAACCTCCGAATTTTAATAATTTGTTAACATTACCTTAGTATGCGAGATTAATTTATTTTGAAAATCAATTTTGGTTCAATTACACACGGACACATAAATAAAACCATGATATGCCAATGGGCATGTAAAAATACATGTATGTATTTTTACCCGCTGAAACCGAATCTGACCTCAGGTTAGCCCCTATACATTTGGATTTTTTTCTACAGTGTGTCCACGGTTTGGGTTGCAGGAAAAATAACCTTTTATTAGGCGTTTAACAAAAAAAAATATTCGTATTTGTTTTTTTTTGTCAGAAGGCGATGTACACAAAAACACTTAGTGTTTTGTTACGAAACCCTATTTATCGCATTTATTGACATCTCGGGGAGGCGAAGGCGGTTTTTTACATTTGACCTTTGACCTTTGACTGACCCTTTATCATAGTTAATGTAAAGTACGAATTTCAAGCAAACGAAGTCGTAACAGTTATAGTTTGTTATATCATAACCTATTTGCATCCATTTTTCAAGGTTTTTAAGTTTATTTTCTATTCCTAAGAATTAACATCTATATATCATTTCATGGTAAAATCAGGATATCTAATTAATCTAATTTTAGAATCTTAGACATTAGATTATTTACCCAACTTTTAAAATTAAATTTTAACAATTTATGATTTTTCAAACAATTCCTCAAATTTGTTTATATTTACTCCGTTTTATGATACTTTTCCAATATTCTTTTCTCTTAATAATGTTTTTTGTTTTTATTTAATAGCCATTATTAATATTTTTGTTATTTTTTACTGTTTATTTTGTTATGTGCTTTTATTCAACACCCGTAAGGAATATGTAGCCCTGATAAAAGTGGGCGAAATAATTAATTTTCTGATTTTTCGTTTCTTAACATTAACCCGTGACAAAGTGGTCTGAGAGGTAAATTGACGAGGAAAAAATTATTCTTTAAATATTTTTCCCAACAGGTGAGTTTTTATGTTTATAAGGGTGCTAAATTTACTTCTGATATAATTTTTTTTTTTAAATACTTGTATTGAGGAAGGGGAAACAATATTATGTAATAGAAGTAAAAAATAAATTTAATAATTATTGTCAAATTTGAAAAATATATTAGTTCTATGACCAGGTTGGCGGTAATTTTTGTCGACCTTTTATTATTTTTGCATAACTCTCTTAAAGGAATTTTTATAAATTCGGAACTGGAGGTTCATATATATTATCGAATGCACTAGGTGGTTCTGGGCAAATAATTATAAATTTTTACTTACATTTCATTCATTATTTATAATTACACATACTTGAGAATTTTAAAGTTGTGTTTGCACTCACCTTTAATCGTACTATAAATTTTTGACACTATTTTTCACAGTTATGTTTACGCAACCTTTTAGTATTTTTGACAATTTTTTCATGTACCACTGTGCAATATTTCACATTATTCGCCCACGGGCACTATTTATGAATTAGATTTTTAATTTTATACTATACTAACAATATATATGTTGTTTTTTCCGTTAGAGGGCGTTATTAAGATTTCTTCTTTTATTGCACTTTCTTATATAAACCTGAACATCTTTATTCACACGGAATATTTATTGGAGCCAAATCAGCTCGATAAATATTATTTTTATCTTGTCCCTGACCACTGCTGGACTTCCATGCCGTATATCAACGCTATCACGGTCTATCCTGAAGTAAGTTAGCGCCCAGCTGACACAGGCCCTCTTTGACTAATGCCCTCGCCCGATAGACTATCGTTCCACTCTTTATGTTCATCTTTAGCCGGACAAAGTCAGTACCGGATTTAAGAATAAAGTTGTTTTTTTATATTCTGTAGAAGTATTCAGTTTTTTTAGTTTAGTTTATTCATTTTTTGAAACAGGCATTTTACATAATTATTATGTAAATTGCCTGTATCAAAAAATTACTAAACTAAACCAAAAATGACAAAATCAAATTCAAAATTATTGTGAACATAATATTATATAAACACAAAAATAGTAAACAATACCAACCAATTTTTACCCCAAAAATCATAAAATTCATATTCAAAAAAATTATTATTAATAATTTAAAAAAAAACTATTTAAAAGATTAGGTAAAGATTTCACCGGCTTTTCAATAAAAATATTGTTTTTTTGCTTTGAAAACTATTATTAAACTGCGCACCAGTCAATGTGTCGCGACCAAAAATTTCGTTCTTTTTCAAAACGACATAACTTTTTTGTTTCTTGAACGATTTTATTTTGGTTTGTGATGTCTGCTAGCCCCATTCTCTGGCAATTCATGCTATAGATATGAAGCTCACGGTTTTTCAAGTAAATTTACTACAGGGTGATATGTAAAACAGTGAAAAATTTCAATAACTTCATCCAAGCCCCGTTTGTAAAATAAATATTTTTTTCTCGATTTTACTTTGAAATAATGAAGTATTATGTCTTACCTTGAAACGTTTTTCAAATTTTTCAAATTGGAATCTTAGCAACAAAAATATGATTTTTTTTTCAAAAGAGCACATTTGATGCTTTTTTGTAAGGATTACACTGAGCCTTTTTAAGATAAAAAAGATAAGATGGTGAAAGATTGTTCCTTAAATAATTCTGAACAAGCGACAAGCAACAAACTTCCATTAATTTCAGAGGAACCTAAGCAAAGACCACTTTTTCAAAATGACATTTTGGAGAAAATTTGCGAAAACTAAACCTGAACCGATATTTACGTTTGTGACATGTTTGCTTTATAATTTTGACCTCCTGATGTGATTCAGTTGTCAAATTTAAGTTTTAGATGAAACCAAAATCACCAAGAATCAAAATTCGAAAACAATTCCCGGCTGTTAAATGTCTCAATAACATGCCTTTGCCAATGCCATTTGGGGATTCATTTTTGTTTGAGTGGTTAGGATAATTTTACATAAATTACATTTATATTGCTCACTAGTGATAACTTATTACTGATAAGTACCTACCTAATTGGTAATAAAGTTAAATACAAAATTTGTTTGTTTATTTTTGAAAATTTTATGCGAAGATATAATCATAATAAAAACTACAACATTCAACAGAAAAATGTAACAAACAATAACAATAATAACTTTCAATATTTCGTTGGCCCTCCCCTAACCCGTAATAATTCGTTAACCCTCCTGAGCATTTCCTAGACCAAGTTCCTTAGAAATTTCTGGGGTATGGCTTCCCATTCTTCCTGAATCGAATTTACCAATTCATCCAAATTTTCCATGCGTCCTTTCCTTTTTTTCATCTTCAGTTTTATCCTGTTCCACACATGCTCAATAGGATTCATATCCGGAGACAAAGGTGGCCAATTCATTCTCTCAATATCATGGTCCCTTAAATACTCATTTACGATATAAGCGCGATGCGGACGGGCATAGTCGTCCACCAACACCAAATTATTGGCATTTAAGTTTCATCATTTGATCCTTGATTTAATCATTCAGTGACATGATAATAACGTACTAAAAATGCAAAACACAGTAAAAAAACAGTGAAAACCAGCAATCAGATTTTAATGAGACATTTAATATCCAGGAATTGTTTTCGAATTTTGATTCTTGGTGATTTTGGTTTTATATGAAACCTAAATTTGACAACTGAATCACAATCAGGTCAAAATTATGAAGAAAACATGTCACGAACGTAAATATCGGTTCAGGTTTAATTTTCGAAAATTTTCACCAAAATGTAATTTTGAAAAAGTGGTCTTTGCTTAGGTTCCTCTGAAAATAATGGAAGTTTGTTGCTTGTCGCTTGTTCAGAATTATTCAAGGAACAATCTTTCAGCATCTTATCTTTTTGTTCTTAAAAAGGCTGAGTGTATTGCCTACAAAAAAGCATCAAATGTACTCCATTAATGAATATTGAAAAAAAAATCATATTTTTGTTGCTAAGATTCCAATTCGAAAAATTTGAAAAATGTTTCAAGGTAAGACATAATACTTCATTATTTCAAAGTAAAAACGAAAAAAAAATATTTATTTTACAAACGGGGCTTGGATGAAGTTATTAAAATTTTTCACTGTTTTATATATCACCCTGTAGTAAATTTACTTGAAGAACTGTGAGCTTCATATCTATAGCATGAATTGCCAGAGAATGGGGCTAGCAGACATCACAAACCAAAATAAAATCGTTCAAGAAATAAAAAAGTTATGTCGTTTTGAAAATGGACGAAATTTTTGGTCGCGACACATTGAGTGGTGCGCAGTTTATTTAACAACAGGTTGAAGCCTGGAAGAAGCCCCGGGGCACTTTTTTTGTGCTAATTTTCCTAGTTTTTGAGTTTTCAACCTAATAGCGATTGTAATGGAAACAAACCAAAAAAAGAGATAGTTTCGGTTAAATTGCATTGCAATTTATCTGAGAATTTTTATAAAAGGACGTATCCTATTATACATATACAGGGTGTCCCAAAACCCCCGGACCAAACAGGTCAATTCCTGACAAAATTCAAAGACAAAATTTCCTTTGGCTTTTTCTACCTGTCGATGTTCTAAATTTATTGGTATAACCTAAAACACAACAGTTTTCTAATGCCGTTTAGTCCTGCCTAAAAGACTACTTTTAATTTCCCATTAAAAAAATCTTTTAAAACTTTATTTTATAGAGTAAATCTCCAACAAAAAAATGTCTTGGGTATTGCCATAGGTAAAAAGTATAATTTTTAGGCAGGATTAAAAGGCTTTAAAATAATTTTTTCTTTCATAATTTTTAGGTTATAAACAATTGATATAGACCTTAGACAATTAATGAAAATGGACGCTATCAAATTTTGACGTCCCCCTTCACATAACTTACTAATAATAAACTTTAATTCGACGCCATTTTTTTGTTTAAATTTGGCACATTGTCAAATTTCTGATTACGCATTCCCTCTCTACCTTACTCAAAGATTAGAGCGAGGGGTAAACCACTTTAAAATCTTAGAGACCAACGTTCAATGTTAGTGGATGTTGTGTTGAGTTTTTTTTCCTTATCAGTCGTTATCAATAAGGAAAACTTGCTTAATCGGTGCTTAATTAGTGCTTAGCGACGCGTTGTACATGACTACCCAAGGGTTTGTTATCCTTAACCGTTAATTCGTAAGCGATTTTTAATTTTAAAAAATCAGTGGTTTACCCCTCGGATTAGAGCATGGCCATTTTTGGACATTTTTATTGCAGTTTAACTAATTTTTGCCTTATTTCTAAATTTTTGTGCTTAGTGTTTGCATAAATTCCCTAATATAGAAAAAATATGGTTTTTTCCACTCTCACCGTTAAAACGCACATTATCCTACTAACACTAAATGACTTTTTAAATACACATTGACAAGTTTTGGCTTTATGGCGTTAGTCACGGGCTGAAGTTATTTTTAAATTTGTTTTAAGTTAGTTGACAGTTGTTAAATTAACTAACTAATAAATAACTTGTCAACGCCAATATTTAAAAAGTTTATATGAACATTGTACTGACCTAATTTCGCTGGCAGTAAAGAAGATCTAAACTAATTTCAGGAAGAGACTCCACCGTGAAATGCCCATAAAACATTTTCTTCACTTTACTGTTAAAATGTTGTTAGTCCATTTTCAAGGGATACATTTTTATTTACACATACAACTTTGACATTTTCACCGGCGCGCTGGTAATACAGATTCCCATTTTCACGGTTACTCTATACAAATATTTAATTTAAATCATTTTTAGATTATTATAAGTATTTGGCGTAGAAAAAGTATAGTGTGCAACTCGTTTATAAACTTTTCTAGACACTTATTTAATTGCGCACTCGCTCGTAAGCTCGCTCGTGCATAAATTTAATTCGTGACTAAAATAGCGTTTATAAATCTTAATACATAATATACTATTTCTAGTACTTTTTAACATAATTTGAAATTTAAAAAGTTGAGTAAGACTATGTATTTATTTAACAGCTGATTAATAAAATACAAAACCTTTCTTTAAAAGCTATGTTTTTTCTCCATAATTTTTCTTTGTTAGTAAGATTACTTAGTACTGGTAGTTTATTTTTAAAATCCTCCTTAATTTTTTTCTTTTAGCTTTTTTGTGCCTATTTAGTCATTTAAAGAGCCTTATAAGAAGCCTTATTTTAATTTTGCCTAAATTATTCAAATATATGTACATATATTTATTAATAAATAAAATTTATAATATATTTCAAATAAATTAATTTATATATTAAATATGAAATATAGTTCTTTGTAATAATTATCCAATAAAAGTAGGTAAAATCTAAAAAACAAATATTAAAAAAATATATGAAGCCGGTTCTGGCCAGTGTGTCTTATATTAAGCCACGGAAAACATCTTTCGCCAGTGTCTTCGTATACGAATACATTGGGAGAGGAGGATATATCCTCCTCTCCCAATGTGTTTTATACTCGTAATGATTCTGCGATCGGACCCTAATAAAATGTTGATTTTGTGGAGTCCGCCGTACCCATCCATCTATAAGAACTTTTTGTCCGTCGCTCCCGGAGACTCCGGCCGGAGTCCGCCTTTTATTCCGGCGAACTGGCTCGTTCCACGCTAAAACGCATAAATCAATTTTACGGAATTGTGTTGCGGTCAAGTTACTTCGCCTTTGGATGTGTTCTTTGTTATTGCCAGCTTATTTGGAATTTCCTTATAACACGAAAAACAAGCCATTGTATTTTTGTTATACGCTATACTTATGTTACACACTAGATTTAATCACCATATTATTTTGTGAAAAACTGTTATTCTTTACAAAATCGTTGTTTAAAATATATACCTACTAGGGTGTTTCAAATTCATGTGAAATTCTCGTCACTCATGCTAAAAAAAAATTCTGTCAAAATTAGTTTTTTGAAAGCTTCTGACAGTTTTTTTTTATAACTAAGAAACTGGTACAGAACTACAGAAAGCGTATATAATCCATGTTAATTATCCAATTTTTAATTGAATTAATCTCGGGTTATAGATGGTCAATCGACTTCAAATTTTAAGGATAATTGTATTGTCATGTCCTTAATAAGTATACAAAAATTTTCTGATGGTATGGTTAAAGCACGACAACTAGAAAGATTGTTTTTTAAGATTTATTTTACCTGCATGCTATATAGAACTTTTTTTTTGATAAACAATCACTGGTCCTTTTTTAGCATTAAATTATCTACAAAAAATCTTACTGAGTCCAGTCTGTAGATTCAACTCTTTCTTTTTCAATAACGTTAAAACGTATAAATTCTAAAAAAAATTGATATTTTTACATTTAGCGGCTAAAGTACTAATCGTAGAAAAAAAAATTAATTAGCATTTTTGAAGATCTTTTAATGCTCTACAAATTTGTTTTAAACAATTTTTTATTATGACCTACAGTTCAAAAGTTATAAGTGTCTAAAATCTTATTTTTATTATTCTGCATAATATATTATTATAATATTCACTGTAGGAAAAACGTTTAGGGACAATTTTGCAGGAAACGAAGCTCTATTAATAACGTACCAAGATTCTTCAATACACTCAATTAATCGGTAAAATAGCTTAACTTTTATGATATTCTTAATTTCATGATCCAGCTTTTGACTGCAAATAAAATTCTATACTTCGCTTCAAAACAGTTTTGAAATACTAAAAATAATTTTTAAGGTTTATGGTGCATAGCAACCAACAACTTTTTAATGGTAATTTAGGTACGCTGAATCCAAAAATGAACATCATTTTGCTCAATCAGCTCTTGTTTTTGCGATGTAGACTAAAAGACATTTTTTCGATATTGCATTGAAATTTTAACACAATAAAGTAGATAAATACAGCTACAAATAGGGTAAATTTTATTTAAATCGGGCAAAAATTGATCATGCTGTATCACTTTAAATTTTAAGAATATCCGATTTTCTTTCGATGAAAGCAAGGTTTTTAAAGAGAATACCATTATCAATGTATATTGTATTTTTTTTTTCAGTTTAATAAAGACCCATAGCAACATTACCAACTATCCTTGCTTAAATTATAAGTTAAAAAAAATATATTTAAGCATTTGAATGTGCGCATATAAAAAATGGTTTTTTGTCTACATCGCAAAAACAAGAGCTGATTGAGCAAAATGATGGTCATTTTTTGATTCGGCGTACTCAAATTACCCTAAAAAAAGTTGCTTACCATACCCAAAATGGCTGTCGTTATGCATAATCATGAAAATAGGATTTTAGAAAAAAAATTGTTCAAAACGAATTTGTAGAACATTAAAAGATCTTCAAAATTGCTAATTGACTTTTTTTTCTACGATTAGTAGTTTAGCCGCAAAATGTAAAAATATCAAATTTGTTTAGAATTTATACGTTTCAACGTTAATAAAAAAGAAACAGTTGAATCTACAGACTGGACTCAGTAAGATTTTTTGTAGATAATTTAATTCTAAAAAGGGACCAGTCCCCTTATTAAAAAAAAAGTTCTACATAGCATGCAGGCGAAATAAATCTTAAAAACCTATTTTTCTATGTTAAATAAATCAATAGGAAAACTTTAAATTCGATGATGGACCTTTTAAAATTAATATTAAGAGCTCAAATTTTGACAGATTTTTTTTAGCATAAGTGACCAGAATTTCACATGAATTTGAAGAAAGAAAAATATTGCCGTATTTTAAAACACCCTGTTTTTTAGTTTGCAGCGCCCCCTAAATTTTTAGTTTATGACTTAAAAAAAATTATAAAAAAAATATTCATATTAAACCGTGCCTCAAAGACGATACATTTTCCATTTAAATAACATGGGGTTTCGGCAAGTTATACATTTATTTTTTTTCTCCAGAGCAAGTTAATATACAGCAATAACTAATACATACTTTTATAGGAAATTGAACGCTGTACAAAAAAGCTCTCTTATGATTTTTCGATAAATTGACTGGTTTAAAAGTTATTTAAGGTTAAAAAAGATTCCATGTTAATTTTTAATATTTCTCAACAAATTACTTGAGAAAAATCATGACAAATTAGGCTAACTGAAACGTTAATAACTTTTTTATTTTAAATGTAACCCTATATATTTTTACTTTATCAAATATAAAATTAAAAAACCTTTCGATTTATTTAACTATTCCCTATACCTAAAGTTAATAATTTCAGATATATTTTACAATTTTTAATATTTTAAATATAATAAGAGATAGGAAATTGAACGCTGTACAAAAAAGCTTTCCTGTGATTTTTTCATAAATTCACTGATTTAAAAGTTATTTAAGGTTAAAGATAAACTTATAGTTATTTTTTTCGATTTTTTTACTTTGATTGCAAAATTATCATTATTTTTATGAAAATAAATTGTTAATTTTTGAAAATATGTGATTTTATTGTATTATTTAAAAAGTAAAAATTCAATAGAAAAGATATAAGTAATCTACTAAATTTAAGTAAAACTAGTACCAGATTCTTTTAATCCAATAAACATTTTTAAGTTTATCGTAATCTCTTACTTTTTTTACATAATCTTTTTATTTCTGTGAAATTTTAAAAAAATTTATACGGTTTTATAAAATTTTATACAATGAAAAATTTCAGCTGTAGCTAATGACGTAGAAATTCTTTTAACAATTATTTTTACGAAAAAAATAAATTTGTAGTTACGCATGCGCACTAAAGTATGATTAAGTACTTTGACCACAGAAGGCAGAAGTCACACTTCACAGATTTCGTGTCGCAAAGTTGAAGTTTAAAGTAGGTCAATCACCTATCGTCTGTGGCATCTTTAATATAATAGTAGGTATTATGTATCAAGTTTTATAAACGCCATTTTAGTTACGAGCTTTACTAGGCACGAGCGAAGCTTATTAAAAACGAGTGTCTAGATAAGTTTATAAAACGAGTTGCATACTGAGTATACTTTATTTACGACGAACACAAAAAAGAAATTAAAGCCAATTATATTTGTTAAACATTTGACATCTGTCCCAGCTCGTCAATGTGGAAGTAGATAAATACCTACATTTAACTTATTTGAAAAGCATAATTGGTGTAGCGGAAATGTCTGCATCTTATACTCAAGACAACGTATGCGTACAACGAATGCCTAGTAACTAAAGTTGTATAACGTAGGTATAGTGTCCAAAACTTAAGCGAAACTTTACTCCTCTTTACTTTCTATCTTTGTCTCTTTCCAGTATATTATTTATCTTATTACTTTTGCTTCCTCTAAAAAACTGAACATCGAACTAACACCAAATACTAAAATTATCATAATGTAAAAATACGACTACAACTAAAATAATTCGAAAACATAAAATTAACACGAATAAAATTTTACGAGGATATCACTTAAGCATGTAGCCACCGCAATTATATAATCAAGTTTAGCCACATTTAAGGTTTGAAAAAAGTTTCGAAAACCTTGACAAAACTTTCAAGTAATATTTAAGTGATGTGGTTTGATTGCCGTTACTATTCATAATCCACTTTAAAGTTTAGACAACTTCAAGTTGGTTTCAAAAGTGGTCATAACATTTCAGATACCAGACTGATACACCAGGTTATAAAACTATGAAGTACCTAATTGTAACTTATTTGATATCAGTTTTCGACACTCTAATGCTTCTTGGGATCATCTAGGCCTTTTTATTTGGTCAAGATAGTAGATACTTTTTGTTAACCGATACGTCAAAAATTTATTTAGAAATCAAAATCTTATTTATTTATTACCTTATTAAGTTTTTTTTACCTATTTATAATTAATTTTTTATGAACAAATTGTAATATTGTTCTGGATCCAAAGGTCTTAAACTTGTAATTTGCAACTATACTATACCTACTATGAATAATATTAAATAACTTTATCAGCATCAGTATTATAATATTGTCTATAAAACCTGATTACCAAATAAAGTAGACGCCATATATTTTGGAGTACACGGAAAAAAATCTATACTGATTCCAAGAAAATTCAACTCTATCCAAGTATAGCTTAGTTTCCCTATTCCGCAAGTAAATTTATACTTGTTTCAAGTATCCTCATATTCTTATAAAATAAAGATAGCTTCGGTTTAATCTAAGATTACTGCTATAGGTACTAAAAATAAGAAACACACTAATTTTGAGTTAAGTATACAAATTTGTCTTCAATGAAGAGTACGGTATTCTTGTTGTAACGTTAGTATGTACTTCATCAAAGTATAGTTTCTTTGTAAAATCTTTACAGTATTCTTGATTTAAGAATATACTTTCTTTAAAATTTATTTATTTATACTTATTGTAAGTACACGCTTTACTTGCATAAAATGCTTGTATTCTTACTTTTCCTTTTTTTATATTTGATAAAAGTATAGTATATATTTAAAATAACTTTACACTATTCTTAAAGAAAGTGGTTGATTAGAAAAAAAATTCCCTCGTCTAGCGACTCGGAATAATTTTTACAAAAAAAACATTCGTGACCCTGAAAAATATTTGTATTAATTATTCTACTACTACGGAAAATACAAGTGAAAGTGAAAATATAATCGTTATGACAGTAATTTAACAGTATTTTTGGCATATTATTTTAATTATTTTAATGTACTAAAGTACTAAGTATAATAGGCACTGATATCACAATAGGTTTATTACCTAACAGTCTTAGAGGTATTAGAAAAAGAACTGTCAATTTATATAAATTCATTCTTTCACGGTTAATTAACATAGATACTATATTTTACATTTTATTTTTTTAAGTACCTAGGTATCACATTTTTGGTGCTATATGTAAAGGTAAGGTTTTTTAATCACAATAGTTAATATTTTTTTAAGTAGGTATTTTTATTGTCAGTAAAATTTATCTCCAGCTAAATAATATGTAAAATGAGTCTCTAAGAAGGCTACCATTATCATCGTAGATGGTTTGGTGTTAATTCTTCAATTTTTTCTCTACACTTGATCCTCAATCCTATTTTTGGAATTAATTCCTTTAAATTCTCCTCGCTTAGGTTTACCATAATATCGATATCTATCTCGTTTTCTAAAACAAAAATAATATAGCTGAATTGGAGGCTATAGCCTTTCTGCTGTTTATGTTTTATTGTCTATTACCTGTCGTATGCTATCCATTTTACACTACAGTATACCTATCCATTTTACACTACATTTTTACGATCATGCCTAGTTAATTACTTTAAATTAATGAAATATTATTTACTTACCCAAACATGTGTCTAGTAAACATTCTAAGCCCCAATTTTTAAGTTTCTTCTCCATTATTTTTTATTAAAAATAACATCCAGACCGAAGAAGGAAAAAACGAACTGCCGGTGCCGACACGTACACACGCTACCACCATAGAACACAGGACAGAACTGAACACAGAAACTGCGTCTTTTCTTTTAGCGAAGCGGTCTTAGAGGGTGGACGGTATTTACTTAAGCGAAGAATAAGGTATTTGTTTTAATAATAGCTATACTTAAATACAGTATAGTGTATTCTTTGTTCTAGTCTTATACTTAAATTGAAGTATAAGCGTTCTTGTATTAAATATACATATATTTAAATAAAGTATACCGAAATTTCATACAAATATACAGAATACTTAAATCAAGTGGCAATATTCCGCTTTGAGTAAACAACTAGAGGTCTTTCATCTAAGTATTATTGTATATTTGATTTAAGTATACCAATTTTCTTTAAAATAAAATACCTTTAAACTCAATCCAAGAATACTCATCTCAAATCAAGTAACAGTTTTTCTTAAAAATTAAGTATATCCCATTACTTAGTTTAAATGTACGCTAATCTCATAGAAATAATAAATATACTTAAATCAAGTTCCTAACATGAAGTATAGAACTATTCTTAAACCTAGTAAGGGATTTTTTTCCGTGTACATCGTAAAAAAGACATCATGGATAAAATTAAACAGAAATCGTGTAGCGAAGTCGGGCGAGAGGCATTGTCGAAAAAAGCTACTAAAAGGCTGATTAAGTAAAAATGGTAAAAGATATGGAAAGTGCTGTACGAATGAAACCAATAAAAAATAAAGACGGAAATCGGGCTAAAAGGTCGAGTTTTGACAATTTCATTAGCTGAATCAAATACTGTTTTAGCTAGAATATATGAATGAAAGTTCAATTTCAGTTAATGTTTGACAAAAAAATGGGTTTTATAGAAATTATAGAAAAATTGTTTTTTTTAAATAACACTGGTTGACAGCAATTTTGGCCACCATGCGGGTAATTTAGGCGTGCTGATTCCAAAAAATTTATTTTGCTTAATTAGCTTTTGTTTTCAAAATATGTCAAAAAAACTTTTTTTTCGACATGCAATCATTAAAACTCCTATATATTTTGTTAATGGGTGCTTATTACGATAAAAAAAAATTATTCACATTCCCGAAAAAATAAAATAGGTTTATAACAGTGTGGAATTATTTTTAAAATTACAATTTTTTTTGTAACTTTTTGAATTTAAAAAATAAGTAACTAGTCAAAATATACATTTCTTGACGACTGCAAAAAATTTATTTCTGATTATTTTATGTTTGGACCATCAAGAATAAAAACCAATAATAAAAAAGTTTTCCTTATGGTTCCAACTTAAGTATAGGTACTTATACGAATTTTAATATTTGCATGTTAAAAAAAACGGTTTTTCTACAATATGGCAAAATTTAAAATAATATTGGCCACCCCTTATAAATACATTTTAAACAAATTTATTTTTGATGGAACAAAATAGTTCGTTGGATCTTAAAATTGCAATTGGAAGTTTGAATGTAAATATTTTTATTTGGGCATAATCCAAGCAATTTTTATGAACAATCACCTAATTTATTCCCCGAAAGGGGAGTTTTTTTGCTTTTTGGCTCATAACTCGCTAACCGTGCGTTTTTTCAGAATTTGACCTCTAATACTTTTGATTATGCACACGCTAAAACCCCATTGTTTTTTTTATTATAGCCCAATTTTAAAAGTAATCGGTCTAAAATATAAATATCAGCTCTGCTGCTTTTTAGACCCTTTTGTTGTAAAAATGCATACATAAGTACTATAGATATTTTTTTTGTATGTATAACAACAAATAAATCTATTATTATTATTATTATTAGTATCCCAAACCTTAGGGTAATCAAACATAACCGAATGGACGATTTTTTGAGGTACCAGACTTTTTTTAAAAGTTACTGCTTTTCAATGTACAGGGGGTTCTCTTTTCAAAACTAATTTCGTGGGGCACTTGCAATGAAAATAATTAAAAAAAACTACAGATTCGTTACGAGGGTAAGTGTACCTAAAAATCTATAGGGTAGAACGAACTGGCTCATTAAAGCCGTTTGGGAAATAAAAAATGGTTTTTTTTTTAAGTACCCCCTGTACATTGAAAAGCAGTAACTTTTGAAAAAAGTCTAGTACCTCAAAAAATCTTTCATTCGGTTATGTTACCGTAAGGTTTGGGATCAATTACTTTTAAAATTGGGCTATACTAAAAAAAAAACAAAAAGTCATTTTGAAAGCAATGCTCAACTTTGCACACTGCGCATAGCAAAATGGCACATCATATAGGTTCGCAATGAGGTTTAACGTGTGCCTTATTTAGTACCTAATCAAAATTATTAGAGGTCAAATTCTGAAAAAATGCCCGGTTAGCGAGTTATGAGCCAAAAAGCAAAAAACTCCCCTTTCGTGGGATGAATTTAGGGGGCACGAAAAGAAATTTTTGGGCAATATTTTTGATTCATTATCAGGTCCCCTGACTCTACATAAAAAAAATAAAACCCGACTACCATCGAGTTTTCCTTCTACAATCTTTGTTTCATGGACTAGATACGAAAATACCCAGTAATGTCACCTAAAAATTAAAATGGATACCCCATGACCCCTCTGATTCAAACAGGCTGTTTGGGTTTGTTATGATAATAATTCAAAATCAGGTCTACAAAAAAGTTGCATTTGTTAACAGTAGAGCGTGTGCCAAAACTTATTACTATAAAATTACACTCGAGATAAATAATAAAATGTAAACCTCAAAAGGGGGGGTAACTACTTATGTTTTACCAAATTCGTAGAACTTTTTTTTATATTTTGTGCTGAATAACCCCTTAAAATTTTTGGGATAAATTTGGAGACACTTTGTATTTAGAATCCAAACACATTTTTTAAGTTCATTTACATTCAACATTGTCCTACAGAACGCTGTTAAAGTTTTATTGAGAAGTTTTTGTTTATTTTAGGTTTATTTTCCAATTGTAACCGAATAATACAAAAATGGATTAAAGCAGTCAAACAAGCAAAAATCCTTTAAATAAACGTCCAACTAACGGGTCTAAAATTTTTAGACGTACTCCATAATACAGGTGTGTGTTATGTTAAAAAATACAAAGCGCTTCCAGACAAAACAAATAATTTCCGGCGTATGTCTTTTTTGTGGCACAATAGAGTTCTGTGCATTGTACTGAAAATTGCATAACCGGTCATAAAGGCCTGCGGCTGTTTTTAATATTTATTATTTGGACATTTTTGACAAAAAATATTTAAAAATTTGAATCAAAAGAACTATTACATTTCCGTCCAAAAAATACTAATAAAAGTAGAATAATATTATTTTAGAAATTAATATTTGTGCTATTATCTTATTTTATTACAACATCAGAATTTAGCTAAAGAAGCATTGGGTTTTCGCATATACTTCCTGTGGAAGTATACTTATATACGAGGTGTGTTCAGAAAATATCGGGAATTTTCGTTTTTTGAAACAAATATTTATTCGTCTACATTAATGATGTCACCTTTAAAATAGTCCCCATTGGATATTATGCACATGTGCCAGCTCTTCTTCCAATTCTCGAAACACTTCTAAAACTCGATCTTTGGGATACCTTTAGTTCTTTCAGCGATGCGCTTTTAATCTATGCCTTTAAAACGACAGCCCTTTAAGGTTCTCTTTATTTTTGGGAATAGGAAAAGTCAGACAATCTGGCGAATATGGAGGCTGGGGCATCATTACAGTATTCTTTTTGGCCAAAAATTTTGTTCAAAATTTAACAATTTTAGAACAAATTTTGCTGCCACGCATTTCATACCCAAAACATTCGAAAAAATTTCATGGGATGAGATAATCGATACACCAACATCATCAGCGACTTCTCTAATGGTTTATAACCATTTATTCCACTTTTTCCATGTTTTTATCAGTTGTTAATGTGCTTGTGCGTTCGGGGCGTTCGTCATCTTCAACGTCTTCACGGCCATCTTGGAAACTCTTATACCACTTGATACCACTTGTAAACTCTTGTTTTACTTATAGCAGACTCACTATAGGACTTTGTTAACATTTCACAGAATTTATTTTATTTTTTTAAGCAAAATTGGATAAAAATTCTTTGGTCCATTTCTTTTAACGAACGAAAAATCGCCGAGCTCATAAAACACGTCTAACAGCGGCTGCCACAGACAAAGTAAACAATGAAAACAGATAAAGTTTTTATCATAATTCGGGGGCATGTATACCAACATAATAAAGAAAATTTTATGACAACCGGACCCTCCGAACCCGCGAAATTTAACAATTCCCGTTATTTTCTGAACACACCTCGTATATATGTGGGTTTTCGCAACGCGTGCGCCATCTGGATAGCATTGTTGTAAATCAAGAATTGTCAACAATACATTTAAAGCATACGAAGTGCGCATCATTTCTAAATGAATAAGTAGTTTTTTCACAAATTTTGTTCGCAAAGTTTACAATTACTTACTTAATAACTGTTCACAATATATTATAAAATTATGGTATTCAATACTAAAAGTTTGGGAATGATTACCAAACTCTGTTAGAAACAACTTCTTAATATTATTTTTCTATTAAGTCGGCCATGCATTAGCTCAATATTTTATTTTGTTTTAATTAAATCTAATGATCTATACCTACTCTTTGTTTTTGTTGTTGTTTTTGTCTTTCATACTTTTCTAGTAGGTATACTAGGGTGGTCTTTAGAAATTAAATTTTTTGCGACGCCCCCTAAAAAGCTTTTTTTTGATTAAAAAACACCCTTGAATTTTTCTTTTTTTTAATTAAAAACGACACGTGCCTCAAGACGATCTAAGTTAATTTTTTGGTATAATTATGTTTTTTGGGAATTTTTTATAAAAAATAAAATTGTATTCGAAATAGAACCCAAATCAATAAAAAAACAATAGTTAATCGAAATAACAATAGACAAAAATTTAAATTCAAAATTTTTTCCAGTTGATTTGCTCTATTAAATAAAAAAATTAAAGATATTCAAATTGATGTTTTTATTTTAAAAATAAATTAGTACAAACCTAATTTTAATATCTCGATTTATTCACTCCAAGGTGAAGTTATTTCATTGTTAATAATTTTTAAATCTCAAAAAAATTATTATTTCCTATTTTCAGAAAAGACATGATTATACCAAAGACATGTTTATACCAAAGGCACGTGTTGTTTTTAAATAAAAAAAAATTCCCAGTATTTTTTCATTAAAACAAAACTTTTAGGGGGCGTCGCAAAAAATTTAATGTTGAAGGACAACCCTAAGGTATACGTACTAGAAAAGTAATTATAAATTTAAGTTTGTACTGTGGAACTATGAAGTCGCCACATGCGTACAACGTTACAACGTTTTTGTATTTTTTTCAGTTAGTTTTGTAATTACTACTTTCCATTAAGAAATAGTTGGACGTATACGTATAGCACACGTATGCTAAATATATGAGTTTGGAAATTATTACTGGACAAAAAAGCACTCCCGCATAAAATATCAAAGCTGTCCTCAATTTACAGTACAAACACTTTTCTGAAAATGTTGGGAAAGGCCCTCGAGACTCCCCTTTCAAAGGTCGAGATGTGGTTAAAGATTTGCCCTGTTCCAATCGTCCATTAACGTCTTACAACTTACTTACAACTTACAACATTTTCTACAACCCAACCTATCCCAGAAATTTTAGTCACGGTCTGAAGTTATCTTTATTATAAATTTCGAAAAAGTGGGGTTAAATTAGATAGATGAATTAAAATTGGCTTTACATTCCTATTTTTGTTTATCGTAGATAAAGTAAGCAACTTGTTTTATAAATTTCTATAGACACTTGTTTATATTAAACACTCGCTTGCATGCTTCGCTCGTAACTCATAAACTCGTAACTTAAATGGCGTTTACAAAACTTAATACATAATAAAGAATTATTTAAATAAACTATTCCTGTCGGTGTAAACATAAACAAATAACTTGGACTTATCTTTAAATTAAATATTCTGAACAATTACACAAATCAATAATCGAGTATATAATATCGGTATAATATATAATATATAATATATAATATATAATATATAATATATAATATATAATATATAATATATAATATATAATATATATATATATATATATAAATATATATAATATATAATCGGGTATATAATATGAGGAGTGATTTTTCAAAAGGCCGTATTTCCATTTTTAATTGAATGTCATTTTTCGACAAAATCACAAAGGCATATATTAAATGGTGAATATGTTGCACAAGATGTTGAATGTCAAGAATATGATGAAGAAGTGTTTATGTAATGAGCCAGAGATGGATATCCTTAAAATATGAGCCTTACATATTTTTCAATATTGTTAGCACAATAAAGATATTTTTCCATATTTTTTTTAAAAACGGTATTCAATAAAATAGTAATATTTCCAAGTTTGTACACAGCAAAAAGGAAAATTTCCAAAATGATTTCATACAAGAGATCTTATTTCCAAATAATTTAAAAAAATACCATTGCTATAAATCTTTAAATTTAAACCACCAATACGACAGCAGGTCTGAAGTATATTCATCATATTTTTTTTAAATAATCTATATCGCCCTAACCTATACAGGTTATATTCGTTTTTTGAAAATGTGTTGCAAATGGAAATACGACCTTTTGAAAAATCACTCCTCATATATAAATATTATATATAACAACACTGATAATAACCGATTACAATGTCTGGAGTAAAGTTTGACTGACCAGCACATCCGCTCTAGTACAAATACAAATGACCTCTTAAAATTAAATAACAATAACAATAAATAAAAATTTAACCCTTCAGCATACCTTTATACTGTCATCATTTTCTGCTGAAATCATTGACGTTTAATCGTAAATCATAAATGTTGTATAGCTTAAAAACATATTGTTTTTTTGACAAAATTGGCTAGTCAATGAGATAAATTTAATTAATGTTATTTGGGTAATAGCCGAGGATGAAACTTCACCAATTAATTTCAAATTATGTTTACACTTTCACGTTAAGCCATGAAAATGCTATTAAGATAAACTTAAATGCGTTTATTTTAAGTACATTATATCAAAGACAAAGCCCGGGGGTCCATTTAGCAAAGATCTTATCTTTACTTTTAATTGAATATACCACACTATAAATTTCTACTACACCTTTTCTTCCTACAAGTAGTCGCTTCCTTGTAATTTAATTTTCAAACAGCAATAAAAATATGATATCTTATAAGTCAAATTTAATAGGCTATTAAAATATACCTATTATAGGTTTTGGTGTAAAATTTACGAGAAAATGACATTACTAATATAAATTATGGTGTATTAAAATTTATAACTAGAAAATTACAAATAGTGATTTAAACTAAAAAATATATTTTTAAATTAAATATCTAATACAAAATTTAATAGTTTTAAGACATTTTATATAATTTAATATTAAAATTAATTATTTTAATGTCCCTTTATTGGGTTTTATATTCATTAAATATTTTACATCTGGCAACATAGCTCTAAATTTATAAGTTTTTGTCAAAAAAGTGATATATTTTTAACTATAAATATATTTAAAAATTTGTCATTAAGTTTTTCTAAATATGTTAGATCGAACAAGGCATATATCTAAAGATTTGCAAATTTAAAAAAAAAATCAAGTAATTATTTGAATTGAATATGATATTGAATTATGAATTGAATAATATAATTATTACGGAGTAAATTTGACACTAATTAATAAACTGTTATTGTAGGTACCCTAATTATGTTATTTTTAACGTAAAAATTAATTTTTGTAAATGCCTTATTTTAAAAAGTTTTATATTAAAAATTTTGTAAACATGAACAGAAAATAAGAATTTTTTTAAAATATTGTTAATGTTATACTGCATTTATTATAAATAAATGATACATTTTTGGAAACTTTACAAAGAGCATTTCCAAGCTTGTTTTATTTTTCTGTATATTATTTAAGTGACTATATAGTAATATTACGCTGTTAAAAAAGTCAGATTTGTTAACATGAGTTTGTTAATTTTATTTTGTAAAATTTTATCTTATTTTTTTTTGTTGAAAATTAGGGTTTGTAATTATTTTAACAAAGGAAAATATTTTACCGAATGTTATGTAAAGGTAATAGGCAATTTTTTAAGCATTTTTTAATTTCAAAGATTACATATTATTTTCTTAACAAATTATTTCGTTGAAAAAAAGTACACGTGATTTCAGGCAGTCAAACAAAACATTTTCCACTGACAATACGCATTAACAAGTTCAACTGACTTCAAATAATACTTTGTTGTTGGCCGTAAACGACTAAAGAAATTAGTTACTTTTAACTGTCAGAAATAGTCAAATATGGTGACTAATCTTAAATTAGTCAAACTTTAACTATTTACATAGTAGCAAAGTGCGAAGTTTCCGAAAAATAACTGGTTTTCAAACTGAAATTTCGGGACGCAGTGAAGTGGGTTAAAGTTACGAAATACATCAGTAAGTGTAGTAGTACTGATAATTATATTGTAGCAAATTTCCTTATAATTTGATAATTTTAGAATGGTGTGTAATTTTTGTGTTCATTTATGTAGGTATGTGTTAATTTTTTTTGTTTAGGAAGTTGATTAATAAAGAAACATTTCTTATAAAAAAAAATTAAAAAAAGTTTCCAATTTCCAACAAATACTTTTGTTACCAAAAAGGTTTGATGAATTATTGAAATAGGATTATGTTATTAAATCTACAAAATGTTTGTTATAATTAAAAACTACTTATTAAATTAGTTAACATGGATTAACATAAAATCTGGTTAATATTTTGTTAAAAATAACAAATGTGTAAGTACGGAAATTTGCATATATTTTCAAGTTTTTCTTTAGTTATTTATTAAAACTTACACCAAAACTTTTATTTTTTAGATTTTTTTCTTTATTAATTTTATCCATTTAAAAAATCTTTAATTTTAAAATGTTCAATTTTGATGATTTAAAAAATATATATATATGTCACAAATTAGTTTTTACCCAAGTAGGGCTAAATATTTGAATTGTTTAAATATTCAAATATGGATGTTCAAATATTCAAAAATATGGATGTTCAAATATTCAAATATTTGGATGTCCGATATGTGGATACAAATATTTAAATACGTATTTTTAAATAGTCAAATAATTGCCAATGAAAATAATTTGTATCTGAATATTAAAAATATTTAAATTATTTGAATTCAATTCCCATCCCTATTGTATACCTAAAAGTGTAGGTACTTCATATAAGTATACGGAAATAAAGAAAAATGCAGTTTCAATACGAACAAAGAACATGCTTTATTAAGTTTATTGTACTCATGAAGCTTTTTAACTGTTTTCAATGAAAATGAAAACTTTTCATTCTTGAATGTATATTTATTTAATGTGAAAAATAAAATGTATTTATTGTTAAAATGAAACTACTGTATAATAATATTTGAAAGTTTAGGAATGCTTATAAGTGAGTTATCGTGAAGGAAATTATATAATAAATTTTAAACTTTTCGCTATATTTGCTCTAATTTTGTTAAAAAAATAATACCGCTCTTAAACCATTAAAATTGAAACATGAAACATGAAACAGAACTAACACTTTATGTGGGGAAATAAATATGGCGCCCGGGCTAGTTAATTTTTGAAATATTCTTATTTAAACACAAATTAAATATTAACAAATAACAATAGCAAATAAAAAATGCATTCCTACTAAAACTTACAACTTTACTTCTCTAGCCTTTAATTGAGCAACGTCGTTAATTAAACCTTCATAATTTAAAACTTCGGCTATAGATATTCCAAATTATTGCTAAATTTGTTATAAGCGTAAATAATAGTTTATCAGTTTTAACTTGCTGAATAATCGTTCAAATGAAGCCAAAGTTATGCAGAAACTTTGATTTATTTATATCAACTGATTTAGCATATCAGTGGATATAGGTTTTTGCACGACATGGCAACGTAGTTATTTTCTTTAAAAACTTTTTTTTTATCAAATAAATTGGGTAATTATCTTTCAACGTTTATATTTTCCTTAAAAAAAATCAATTTCTATACATTGACATTTTAAATTAGACATAAAACAATTAAAATGTCATAAAGACTAATTTGACATTTGCTTTTAACCATAGAAAATAATTTTGCTGATATAAGTTATGGTTCACTGGATTTGTTTTTTGGACAATAAAATCATCTAAAATGAAAATGGTTGATATAACTTATATCAGTCTTTAACGACTGATAAAAATAGACAGTATTTTTGTTTGTAAATATATATATGGAAAAATAAATTCAGAAGGTAAACATACCTATAACAAAGATATAATTAAAAAATAACATTTTTTTAAAGATAAAATTACTACCATGTTAATTATATCAAATATCTTTGCTGTTTTTTGTCTGATTGAAAATCTGAATGCTTGAAATCAATTTATTTATAACTTTCTTTGGTTTCATTGTAAAATAATTACCCCTAACATTGAACTTGGGTATTTATTGATTCATTTTTTTATAATTTTATCATAAATGTTTTCTTTTTAATATATATATTTATATATATATATAAATACACTGCTCAACAATTGAACTGGATAATTGCTAAAATCCTGAAATTTATATTTAAACATATTAAAAAAAAACTTTTTTTTGTATTAACAATAAACACTATTTATAGCGATTATTTTTTGCATGTTTATTGTTCGTTGTCAATGCTCTTAACTCTTTCATGAAAATATGCAGGAATGTTGTTTGAAAATCGTAACGTATCAGTTGTGCGGAAGAACTTGTTCTTACTTTGTTCTGTTACTTTTATCAATAATTTTGTGTATTCGTGTAAAGAATATGCCGCTTCGACGATTAGAGGCAGTACAACTGCAACAATTAGTGCGTTCCAACGCGTTGGATAGAGGAAGGTTTGTCCCAAGAAGAAGTCGCCACGCGGCTGATTGTGTCTCAAAGTGTCGTAAGTCGTGCTTGGAATCGGTATCAAGCAACTGGGTCTGCAGCGTACACACATGGGGGAGGACGAGAACGAGCTACAACTCGTGCTCAAGACCGCTTTATAGTCCTGACTGCGAGAAGAAACCGAACATTTACGGCTTCAAGAATTAACAGCTTCTTTAGACAAGCTACTGGACGAGTAATTTCTGGTCAAACTATCAGAAGAAGTTTGCATGCATGTAACTTAAGAGCTAGACGTCGCGCAACACACCCAAGACTGACGGCGGAGCAGCGTGCATACCGATATCGGTGGGCGGAAGAACACAGTCTTTGGACTTTTCAAAATTGGAGGCACTGCCTCTTTACAGACGAGTCCAGATTTCGTTTGTATACGTGTGATGGCCGAATATTGGTATGGCGAGAAAGAGGACAGCGATACAATGAAAATTTAATGGCCCCAACAACTCTTTTTGGTGGTGGATCAGTTTGCGTCTGGGGAGGCATATGTTATTATGGTCGCACTGATTTAGTGGTCTTAATTAATGAGACAATGACTGCCATACGATATCGGGACAGGGTTATAGAGCCGATAATTGTACCATTTTTTGGTGCAATAGGTGAACGATTTATTTTTATTGACAATAATGCTCGTCCTCATCGTGCGAGAATTGTAAACGATCGCATAGAACATCATGGAATTACAAGAATGGATTGGCCACCCTGTTTACCAGATATGAATTGTATTGAACATGTTTGGGCTGAAATGTCTAGGCGATTAAACCGAAGTCAACAGCCTCCCCAAACCTTAGAACAGTTGGGTAATGAGTTGCAGGCAATTTGGGAAAACATACCTCAGCAATTTATCAATAATTTAATAGAGAGCATGCCAAATAGAGTGACAGCACTAAGACGAGCCAGGGGAGGTCCAACAAGATATTAATTTTTTTGTAGGGATTTTGTAAATTGCGCAATGCAAGAATTTTGTATGTTGTTACTTTTTCAATTTTTTTAATTTTCTTGTAATTTTGAATTAAATGGTTTTTCTTTTCAGTTATACATATAATCAATAAAATGTTTTCTATGTTACATGATTTTTTTATTTTATTTTGAATTATTGATAAAAATAAACAAAATTTTACAATATCCACTTCAATTGTTGAGCAGTGTATATATATATATATATATATATATATATATATATATAGGAGGTGTGTTCAGAAAATATCGGGAATTTTCGTTTTTTGAAACAAATATTTATTTATTCGTCCACATTAATGTTGTCGCCTTCAAAATAGTCTCCATTGGATATTATGCACATGTGCCAGCTCTTCTTCCAATACTCGAAACACTTCTAAAACTCGATCTTTGGGATAGCCTTTAGTTCTTTCAGCGATGCGCATTTAATGTGATCTATGCTTGCAAAACGACGGCCCTTTAAGGTTCTCTTTATTTTTGGCATGTCTGGCGAATATGGGGCATCATTACAGTATTGTTTTTGACCAAAAATTTTGTTCAAAATTTAACAATTTTACAACAAATTTTGCTGCCACGCGTTTCATACCCAAAACATTCGAAAAAATTTCATGGGATGAGCCAATCGATATACCAACATCATCAGCGACTTCTCTGATGGTTTATAACCATTTCTTCCACTTTTTCCATGTTTTTATCGGTCGTTAATGTGCTTGTGCGTTCGGGGCGTTCGTCATCTTCAACGTCTTCACGGCCATCTTGGAAACTCTTATACCACTTGTAAACTCTTGTTTTACTTATAGCAGACTTTTTATAGGCCTTTGTTAACATTTTACAGAATTTATTTCATTTTTTTAAGCAAAATTGGATACAAATTCTTTGACCATTTCTTTTAACGAACGAAAAATCGCCGAGCTCATAAAAAAACGTCTAACACAGACAAAGTAAACAATGAAAACAATTTTTATCATACTTCGGGGGCATGTAGGTATACATAATAAAGAAAATTTTATGAAATCCGGACCCTCCAACCCGCGAAATTTAACAATTCCCGTTATTTTCTAAACACACCAAGTATACACATATATATATATATATATATATATATATATATATTAGGGTGTCCCTTATTTTTTTTTTTTCACGCATACCCCCTAATTATATTTATTACGTGTTTATATACTCCCAAAAAAAATTTTAGCTCATTCTATATACGGGAACCCGTGCCGACTTGCATCTGAACCCTCCGTTAGCCAACGTCAGGCGCGCGCGGTATTTTGTAACACGAAACACTTTAAAAAGAAGATATACTTCCTGACTGTATTTTTCTAATGATTTCATTAAATATGATTACTAATTAATATTATTGCTTTTGTTTCTATCATTTGTTTCACTAATTTAGTTGATTTTATCCCTTAAATATATTAATATACTAATTAGTATTGCTAAAATATACTGTTATATGAAATTTCAGCTTTTTATAAGCATTTCTTTTCTTGATGTCCTCCCAAAAATATTTCAGACAGTTCAATAAGTTTTCGGTAGTCATCTCCCACAATAGACTCTTTTAGTTATTTAGAGTAAAACCCATTAAGTTTATCAATTTCAGAGTTTACGGCCTATTCAATAGACCCTTCCCTGTAACTAGCTACTCCCTGTGAAAATATACATTTTTATCAAAGTATACACATGAATAAAACTATATTTTAACATTTTAATAATTTATAATATAAGGGTCACATAATAACAAACACAAAATGACTTACGATCGAAGACCTCGCGACCAACCGTGTTACAAAATACCGCGCGCCTGACGTTGGCTAACGGAGGGTTCAGATGCAAGTCGGCACGGGTTCCCGTTTATAGAATGAGCTAAAATTTTTTTTGGGAGTATATAAACACGTAATAAATATAATTAGGGGGTATGCGTGAAAAAAAAAAAATAAGGGACACCCTAATATATATATTTAATAAATAATAAGGATTATAAAATAAAACCAAAATTGTGTTAAAAAAATATTTTTTAAATACTTTTAAAAATTTTAAATTTTAGACCATGAACAACTTATTTTTTCTTTTAAATTTTTAAATTATGTGCTTGCTCTTCAAATAGAAAAAGTAGGTTTTGGGTAAAGGGCTTCACAACTAGAACTGCAACAGTTAACTTTAAAAATAACAGTTTTTATTCTTTCTGTACATAAATTATTGTTTAAAAAACAAAGTGTATAAGGCATGCATAATTTTTATCATTGGGTTTAATTTAACCATTTAGAAAAGCAGGGATTCTTGCCCCATTTCCAGCAAGGGTGTAGCCGGGATTTTGTTCAGGGGGGCAGGCAAGGGTAAACTATATGCATGCTACAAAAAGTTTCGAGACTCTACCTCCCACCCATTTTCTAGCACAATTTTTCTTTTTGAGTATAGCTCCCTTGATTAAAAAAGTTTAATCTGAAGCCATAATTTATGTTAATTTATGTATATCAAGCATTTACTAACATA
Organism: Brassicogethes aeneus; assembly: GCA_921294245.1. NCBI lineage: Eukaryota > Metazoa > Arthropoda > Insecta > Coleoptera > Nitidulidae > Brassicogethes > Brassicogethes aeneus. The sequence goes on from OV121133.1 coordinate 14,022,709, forward strand.
TGTTATCCTCTAGAGTTTGTTTCTTAATTTTTTTATATTCTTGTCACAAATTTTAAATGTCTTTTTTTCCTCTCGATGTATTCGGCATCATTGCATTTATTTTTCAAAGCATTTACCTAAATGCCTAAAAAGGTGTTATTGGTACATGTAAAAGAATAGGTAAAAGAGCATTTCCTTTTTAAAACAGGTCTAGTATTCCTATAATATAAATATTATAATTATAATATTATAATTATAATATAATTAATTAATCTTTTACAAGAACAAACACTTCAATAAAATTTCCACCAACTTCAACAAAATTTCTTTGTTCTTTTCAGAGGCTTTAGGCCGTAATTTTCGTTTTTCGAACCTTCTAATGCAAATTTACTCATAAGTATGTATATCAGAACACATTGCAAACTGCGAACATAACCCAATTGTGTATGTTTTATATTGCCGCAACCTTCTTTAAACCAAGTTTTTGTTAATAATAATGTTTAGTCAGTTATAAATGTATTTATGTTTATATTTAATATGTAAGATATATATACATATATATGAAAGATAACCTACAAATCTTTACTGTCATTTCGCAAAAATAAAAGCGGATCCTTGAAGATTATTTCAGGAGACTGGGGGCTTATGTTTAATACTTGTAGTTGGCCAAATATGGCCATAAGGGAAGAAAATGTTATGCAAGAGTTTCAATTAAATGGGGGACCATATGCAAACAAAAAGGGCTATTAGGAGATCAAAAGGACTGTGTAATAAACTGTTTAGCCCTTAATTAAAACTGAGTAGGTCGTAATTAAAAGAATAACAACCTATTTTTAGACGTTTTTTCATTGAAAATGTTGTATTTAAATTTAAGAGGCAAAGTTTAAAAATGTTAAAACCCAATAAGGAATAAAACTATATTTTAGAATGACAAGAACATAGTTAAGGAATTTTAATATATTTTACAAAATCTTGCACTAATACCATTAAAAACATTAAACTTAATACAGCTTGATAGTATGTATAATAACATTTTTAAAATTAGAATTGTTTAAAATCACTATTGTGAAGAACTAAATATGGTTTTTTATGCTATAATAGTATATCATACATCAAGTTTGGTAAACGCCCTTTTAGACACGAATTTAATTTAGGTCCTTGTGATCTCTTTAAAGTCTTTTTAGCATATTGAACTTTTTCATACAATTTTCTTTTTATTTATGTATTCAAACGTTTTATTAGTTTACATTAACGGTTTGAAAGTGAATATTATTTTTATTATTTTCTAAAAATGATTAAAATTAAATATTTGTATAGAGCGACATCTATAAAACAACAGACAACAATTTTTACAGTGAAAGTAAAGAAAATGTTTTATTGGCACTCAAGCTAAAATTAACTTCAATCTAGTTTACTGCCGGCGAAATTAAAAGGTTAGTACAAATATTGAAGTTGAGAAACTATTTAGTACTTTTGTATTTAGTATTATTTTACAAGAAGGGCACTTCATTTTAACGATTGTTAACATTTGACAACTGTCAACTAACATCAGCCCGTGACTAAAAACCTGTTGCTACACTGAAAGAAATACTATGGTTAATAATTATTAAATATTTATTTAAGACATTTTTATTTATAATAAATACAGAAAAATTTTTGTAAATCAATTTTATTTAAAAATATATTCAAAAATTTATTTGTTTTTATTAATATCAATGGTTATTTGACAAAACATCGTAAGCGACAAAACCTAAATTTTACAGGAGAGATTTTTTTTGTGTGGGAGCTTTATTTTTAAAGTTATTTATCTGAAAAATGGTGAGGCATTATTTTATTAATGTAGAATTCAAATATTTAAGTAAGATCGAATCCAATCTAAAATTTTCATTAAATTTTGTGGCATACGATATTTTTTAAGAACATCTTTAGGAAAATATAAAATTAGTCTTGTCGCTTAAGTTACATTTACGTTACTTTGTGGGATATAGATTTGATGATTACTTTTGTCAAAACATCGTTAGCGACAATTATTTTTTTACTTTTAATATTAAATAAAAAAAATTACAAAAAAATTAATTTATAAAATATCACCAATATTTTGCCAAACAATGTTTGAAAATGAAATTCTACATTAGCTTTCATTGAAAAAAACGAACGATTTTTATTCACAAACAAGTATCGAACCCATGGAGCCTACACAAGGAGCCCGAACTTAATAGGGGAAATTGACAAAACCTGCCCTCTAAATTGTATAAATTAAGTTTCTTTTTTTCACCACCAGCGGTGCTGATTGTCGATGCTAGCGTTTCGGTACAAATTAAACAATTGTTTCAGAATAAACGGAACACCAACGCCCTCTTATTTTAGGAAGATTCTTGTTTACATGATGTTTGGACTCCTTGTGTAGGCTCCATGATCTTACCCATGGTACTATGATGTAACCGTTATAAATTTGAGTCAAATTATTTGACGCTATAACAACATACAATTACTACAAAAAACAATTTTAACGAACCACTCTACGTAAAAACAATTATAATTAGGATAACTATAAAAAATGCAATGAAATAAAGGAATTATAAGCTTTTCATCCAATAAAATATTGTTTTAAAACTTGGTAGCAATCACTACGATGCAGGTATATATACCTATATATACTCACGAATAAACTGTTTAGAGCGGGAATAACGCCTTGATAGATCAAGGCGGGAGCACAATATTATCGTAAGCGACACAATGTTAAATCGCAAACGCCGTGTCTCGGAGTTGCTTACGATTATTTGTCGGGAACATATAGGCGCTTACGTTATAAATCGGTAATAAATTAAAAAGAAGAGGCGCTAACAATAATAAACATATTCAAACTGACCAATATTAGATTCCAAAATTGGGATAACTATTATGTTAATATGTGCAGCTTATCGTTACTGACACTTTGATAAAATTAAAAGTAATTCAACAAAATTGTCGCTGACGATGTTTCGTCAAATAACCATCGATATACTAAATTTGTGTCAAATAAAATCGTTTATTAATTTATTGTAAATATACATTATATTCGTATTTAGTTCACAGTTTATTAATAATAAATATTGCTTATTAATAGTTTCCAAATTTCCATTTCGTAAATAATGAATATTATATCCCTTTCGCTCACGAATTATTTATAACACATAAAACAATATAATTCTTTGCTATTTTTTGGTAACTTTGGTGTGCTAAAATTAGGACATTAGAACGTGAGAAAATGGAGAAATTAAATATATGTTTTGAATTGTAGTGGACTGTATTTATTGTATTTAAGGATATTTTTGTTGCCGAGTTTTAATTGAATAAATCAATCTTCAATTTTGCTGCTTGATTTTATTTAATGAATCTTTTTACAATGTATATTGAATAGCGAGCAATGCAATACTAATTAAAAATAAACCAAACCTACGTTATTTACAAGTGTGGGGGGGACAGCTGTACTATACCGAGCGGTTTCAGCGCTCCGGTATAATACTGACTGTTCCCAAAAAATGAACAAATTTTAAAATAAATCGCAAAATCCAACATGCCGCCGCCTTTGAAAGCACGGCTTTCAAACTTAAAATGTATATACATGCAACAATTATATATTAATTAAGATCATTGTTTAAAACATAAAATAGTATAAAATTTTCGCACGAACAAATTCAACGTGGCAACCGCGCACTTAAAGCACTGCACGTTTCAATGTTTATGCTCGTTCGGTGTTTGTTGTATCATGGGTGGCGCCGCTTCTTTGGGTGCATTTCCGATGGAGTTCTGGTCACAGGTCGGTAAAATGCAAACGTTGTGAACTGCTCTCTTGACAAGTCCATTTGTAGTCCTTAATTCCACAACCCGGACAATGTTGTCGGAGCCATAAACGAGCCTTGTGATCCGTCCAAGCTTCCAATGAAGAGGAATTGTGTTGTTGTCCTTTATAAGGACTAATGCACCCAAAACTGGCTGGGAATGATCCTGGAAACGCCACTTGGTCCTCTGCTGCAGGTGATGAAGGTATTCCTTTGACCAGCGCGACCAAAAATGCTGCGTCATTTGCTGGATCTGCTGATAATGAGATAGCTTATTTGTAGGTATATCCTGCAACATCTCTTGCGGTACAGAGGTCAAAGCATCTCCAATTAAAAAATGGCCTGGGGAAAGAGGTAATAAATCTTTGGGATCATTGGATAAAGGGTATAAGGGACGAGAATTTAGGATAGCTTCTACCTGATGCACTAGTGTAAGTAAAAATTCATACGTCATTTTTGTGTCACCAATTACCCTTATCATATGTGTTTTTGCAGATTTTATTGCTGCTTCCCACACGCCTCCCATATGGGGACTACGGGCTGGGATAAAGTGCCATTTTATATAATTATTTGAGCAAAAATTTTCAAAAGAAGGTATATTTGATATTAAATCTGTCAGAACATTATTTGCTCCGACAAAATTTAAGCCGTTATCGCTATAAATATGAGCTGGACAACCTCGCCTTGATGCAAACCTTTTTAGGGCATTAAGAAAACATTCCGTAGTTAAATCACTAGCAATTTCTATGTGTACTGCCTTGGTTGCAAAGCAAATAAATAAACACAAATAGCACTTGACAAAAGATCTGTTACGTAAGGAACTACTCTTAATAAGTATGGGACCACAATAATCAACCCCGACGATAGAAAATGGGCGTGAAGGTTTTACTCTATCACCTGGTAAATTACCCATTTTTGGTTGAAAACTTGCGGGGTTGGTTTTAAAGCAATTTATACATTTTCGAATGGTATTTTTAATAAAGTTTTTTGCATTTAATGGCCAAAATGTTCTCCTAATTTGTGCTAAAATAAATTCGGTGCCAGCGTGCATATTTTTTGTGTGCTCCTGTTGTATTAAAAGTTTAGTAAAAATATGACCTTTTGGCAATAAAATCGGGTGCGCTTGGTTATAATCTAAACCTGCATGTTTTAATCTTCCTCCCACTCGTATTATTTGATTTTTATCCAAAAATGGAGACATTGACATAATATTGTTATTTTTTGGTACATTACCAGTTTTTCTTAAAGAATCAATTTCGGTTTTAAAATGAATTGCTTGAATCAATTTACATAAAAGATTTATAGAATTTTCAATTTCATTTTTAGTTAAAGCACCAGAAATTTTCAAATTGTTTTTATTTATATTATTATAAAATCTTAAAATATACGCAACTACATTTCGCAATTTAATAAAGGAAGAATATTTATAAAAAATGTCATGATCATTTAAATTTTCATTCAATATTGTTAAAGATTTTACTTCAGGTAAATTTTCGAAAATAATATCAGGGTTTAAATTTCCAGGGACGGATTTTTTCAATAAAAATTCGGGCCCATTAAACCAAACCTTTGAATTTAATAATTTTTCCGTCTCACAGCCTCTCGAAATCAAATCAGCAGGGTTGTCTGCAGTGTTTACATGAATCCAATTATTTATATTTGTTAGCCTTTGAATTTCAGAGATTCGGTTTGACACAAAAACCTTAAATTTGCTAGGCTCAGATTTAATCCACGCTAAACAAATTGTAGAGTCACACCAATAAGTTTTGTTAGAGATTTTAATGCTTAACGATTTTTCGACTTTATCAACTAAATTTGACAATAAAACAGCTCCACAAAGTTCAAGTTTAGGAATAGTTAAAGTTTTAAGTGGGGCAACCCTAGATTTTGAGCATAGCAAATTTATGGAAACATTATTTTTGAAATAAGATTTTATATAAACCACAGCACCATATGCATTTTGTGAGGCATCACAAAAACCATGAATTTCGTATTTTTCTGCATTAAATATAGTAGCTTGTCTGGGAATCTTAATTTTACATAAATCAGAAATTTGATTTCGAAAGTTTAAAAATTTTGTTTTTAAATTTAAAGGAATTTTTTCATCCCAACTTAATTGCAATTTCCAAAGTTCTTGCATAATTAATTTAGCAACAAGTAAAATTGGACTAATAAGGCCTAAAGGATCAAAGATTTTGGCTATAAGTGATAATATTGTACGTTTAGTTATATTAGTTATAGTAAATTTTTCTTTTTGTATTGTATAGCTGAAAATGTCTTTATCTGAATCCCAAAGTACACCTAATATTTTTTGTTCTTTATCATCCGTTATATAAAAATTTGGGTTATTTTCTTTAGAATTAATTTTATTTTCATTAAAAATATTTTTATTATTTGAGTTAAATTTCCTTAATGAAAAACCAGCTTGATTTAAGATGTATGATATATTATTTTTTAAATTTATAATTTCGTTTATGTTATTACTACCTGTTATTAAATCGTCCATGTAAAAATCTTTTACAATAGCATTGCAAGCTTCAGAATAAGTTAATTCAAAGCCCCTCGCAGCTTCCTGCAAACATCTAGTGGCCAAATAAGATGCGCTTGCAGTGCCATATGTAACTGTATTTAAAACATAGTGCTCGATTTTTTCATCGGGATTAAATCTCCAAAGGATTCGCTGATAGTTTTTATCCTCGTCGTGTACATTAATTTGTCGGTACATTTTTTCGATGTCACCTATTAAAGCAAAATTATACTGGCGAAATCTTAGCAAGATAGAAAATAACTCATCTTGAAGTACTGGCCCAACCTTTAGGGTATCGTTCAATGATAAGCCACTCTCAGACTTGCAAGAAGCGTCAAAGACAACGCGCAATTTTGTTGTCAAAGAATCTTTTAGTACACAATGATGAGGCAAATAATAACAATGCTCAAAATTTATATTATTTAAATTTAGTCTGGACATATGGCCCATGTTAATATATTCCTTAATAAAATCATAATATTGAATTTTCAAGTCACGACTTTTATTTAGTTTTTTTTCCATAGAATAAAATCTATTTGTGGCATTTTCAAGATTATTTCCTAATTTATTTTTGTTTGGTTTAAAAGGTAATTTAACGACAAATTTATTTGTACTATTTTTTATTGTATTTTTTAAAAAATGATTTTCTACATCAGCTTCTTCAGTGGTAAAATTACTAACTCTATTTTGACATTCTTCTATCTTCCAAAATTTTTCAATTAAATTATCGATATTATTAGAACAATGTAAAGAAGTTATGTTTTTATATTCCAAAATGTTAATAGGGCCTGCAATGACCCAACCCAACTGCGTTTTTTGCAGTATAGGTTGATTTTTAATTTTTATTTTACCAATACACAGCAAATCGAAAAATATTCCTGCTCCCAATAATAAGTCAACCTTATTGGCTACGTTAAAATTAGGATCAGCTAAAGCTATATTTTTCGGTATTGTAATAAAATCTTTATTAAAGGTGTTATTCGGAATTTTACCGGTTATATTATTAATAACTAAAAACGAGAGATTATTTTGATAAGAATTATGAATAGATTTAATTTTAGTTTTTGTTATAAATGAAACCTTATTTTGGGAATTATTTATACCAGTGATTGGCAATTCGAAATTATTTTTAGTTAACCTTAATTTTTCACATAATTCATATGTTATAAAGTTACTTTGAGATCCTGAATCCAGGAGAGCCCTGCATTTAATTTTTTCATTATTTGAATTATAGATAAAAACTTCAGCGGTTTGAAGCATTATCATAGAATTTAATGGATAAATACAATGTGTTGTAATTGCAGAATCATGTTTTACTTGTTCATTATTAGAACTAAATTTTTGTATTTCATTATTAGAATTAATTTTTTGAGTTAAATTATGAGAATTTATTTTTTGGTTTTCATTTTGATTTTTATTTATGTCTAAATTTTGATCTTGATTGGAGTTATGCGAAGAAAAATGCAATGTAGTATTATGCTTTCTTCCGCATTTTTTACAAGCAGAATTATTACAAAGATTTGTGGAATGTCCAGGTTTTAGGCAATTAATGCATAAATTTAATTTTTTAATTTCATTAAATCTTTGTTGGGGTTTTAAATTTAAAAATTTATTACAATAATAAATTATATGGGAACCCTTGCAGAGCACACACCTTTGATTGTTTACTTCAGTTGCAACATGAGTATAAGACTTTGTATGATTAAAGTTATTTTTGTTATATTTTGTGTCTATGCTCTCCAAAGTTTCACACCTAGCATTTAAAAAATCGGTAAATTGTTTTATTGTAGGCATATTTTTGTTTTGAAGCTTTTCCCACTCACTCCTTGTAACAAAGTTAAGTTTAGAAGTCAAGAAAACAATTAAAATTGAGTCCCATTGATCTACAGGCTGTTTCAGAGCCTCTAAACTTCTATAGTGAATAAGAAACGAGTCAACGAATTTTCTTAGGGAAAGATGGGAGTGACTAGTAATTGTAGGCAAATCAAAAATAGCCTTACAATGTGAATAGATGATAAGTTTTTTGTTTTCATAACGGTCTTTGAGTAACTGCCAGGCGACAGTGTAATTATCATCTGAAACCTTAAGAGCCTGTATTGCAGCTGCAGCTTCACCTTTAAGAGCGGATTTTAAATAATAGAACTTTTGTACGCAAGATAATTGTGCATTTGTGTTTATCATGGCATTAAATGAATCGTAGAAATTGTACCAGTTTTCGTAATTTCCAGAAAATTCTGGCAGATTAATTCGAGGTAGTTTAACATTATTTTCGGTGGGCAAACTAGTGCTAAATGAAGATGACAGCCTACTTTCATCTTTTTTAACAATTGAATTTAATTTACTTTTACCAATAGATACAAGTTTATAATAAGTATCTTCAATTTCAATATGCTCGACATCTTCGGCGCCTTCTTCACTAAGCACATCAATTTGGAATTGAATTGCTTCGTACTCTTTAAATTGCTCTATAAACTTACCAAGGCGAGTTTCCAGCTCTATTTCGTTGATAGGCTCGGTTAATTTGTTTAAATATTTACTAAATCTAGTAAATGCAGCTTTGTATATACCCCTTTTTTTAGTTAACTCTTTTAATTCAGCCATAATTATTATATATTTAATAATAAATTATGTTTCAAAATTTAATTAATTTAAAAAATATTGTAAATTATATGTATTTTATATTTTAATGTAGTATATATTACTTAAATTTTACTTATTTAAGGTAATAAACTAACTATATCAATTTTATTTCAGGTATATGTATAAAAAACGAAAGTTGAATAAATCAACTACAGCAAAAAATGGCGACAAAAAAATAATGAAATATATTTTTTAAATCCCAGCAATAGGTGATTTAAAATTAACGACGATGAATTTAAACTTACCCAAGCGTTCCAAATAGAAACTTACCACAATTATTATGGATTTCAGGAAGTAAAGGATAGCGTGCCGAAGTGGCACAGGATCCAACGATGATGTTGCCCCAAGTACTTCGGGAAACAACTTGATTGGCCTAAACGGATGCCCAGGAACAGCGGCCCAAATATTATGGAACTCCAACTCCAACGTCCCCAAAATTACGAGACGATTGACTGATCCAGCGTCGCAATTGGCGTCAGGATCTCGGCGTCACAATGCACCAGCAGGAAACCACGTTCTTCTGATCAATCCAGGTTCGGGTAGGACCATGTTTTGAATTGTAGTGGACTGTATTTATTGTATTTAAGGATATTTTTGTTGCCGAGTTTTAATTGAATAAATCAATCTTCAATTTTGCTGCTTGATTTTATTTAATGAATCTTTTTACAATGTATATTGAATAGCGAGCAATGCAATACTAATTAAAAATAAACCAAACCTACGTTATTTACAAGTGTGGGGGGGACAGCTGTACTATACCGAGCGGTTTCAGCGCTCCGGTATAATACTGACTGTTCCCAAAAAATGAACAAATTTTAAAATAAATCGCAAAATCCAACAATATATATTCATGTTAATAATTACTTCCCGGGTTATTTATATTCAATTCAGTTTATTTATAATAAATAAGATCTTAGTTACTTTAAATCACAATTCAGTTTGTTAATTTTTAATAAATTATTAACTACCTACTTATTAAAACGGTATATTTATAATAAATAAGGGCTTAGTTCTTTCTAATACAATTTTATTTCTCACAGATAAAGTATTTGTTTATAATAAGTAATTTTTTATTTACCACAAAAAGTGTATTAAAGTAATACTAATAAATTATTTGTTTTTAAAAAATAAATATTTATTCCGCCATTATCGAATAAATCCTTTATTTATTGTTAAACAACATCATTAATTGTAAATAAACTCTTCTTTCAGTGTAAGTTCAGCCCGTGACTAAAACGCCATAAAGCCACAACTTGTCAATGTGTATTTAAAAGGTCACTTAGTGTCATGGAAACATAAAGGGAGTAGAAAATCAATTTTAAGATGAAACTTATTAATAGTATATTATGTATCAAGTTTGATAAACGCCATTCTATACACGAATTTAATTTAGGCCCGAGCGAGCTTGCGAGCGAGTGCTTAAATTAATGAGTGTATAGAATAGTTTATAAACGAGGTGCATACTATATATACTTTTTCTACGACAAATACTTATTATTATCTTAAAATGATTTAAATCAAAAATTTGTATAGAGCGCCATTTATGAAACAATAGGGCAATCTGTCAAATGTCAATTTTTTTTATTTTATAAACACAATTATAAAGGTTATACATCGAAATGTATTTCTTGAAAATCGACATTTTTTCACAGTGAAAGTAAAAAAAATGTTTTATAAGCACTTTACAGTGCACTCCATGGAGTCCGTGCCCTAATTTAAGTTATAGTTTACTGGCGGCGAAATTAAAAGGTCAGTACAATGTTCATATAAACTTTACAAATATTGGCGTTGAGAAACTAATTAATACTTTTGTATTTTTGTATTGAGATAATAAAATAATTTTCACATTTAGTATTATTTTACAAGAAAGGCAATTTATTTTAACGATTGTATGACATCTGACAACTGTCAACTTACTTAAAACTAACTTCAGCCCGTGACTAAAAACCTGTTGCTAACTTCAGCCCGTGACTAAAGCGCCATAAAGCCACAACTTGTCAATGAGTATTTAAAAGGTCACTTAGTGTCATAGAAACATGTACGATAAAGGGCGTTTTAAAGGTGGGAGTAGAAAAACAATTTTAAGATGAAACTTATTAAAAGTTATTAAAACCGTTTAAGCTTTTAAATACAATTTTTAAATTAATTAAAAGATTTAATCCTTTTAAAATTTCAATTTCACCATCCTGAATAAACTATTTTCAAGTTAATTGATTACTTTTAAGTAAAGTAAGTAAAATATATAGAACTTGTGATCACTTATTTGGGCATCAAACTAGTTAAAAGCTTTTTTATTTCCTTGAGCCGAATTACAATTTTAAATTTGTTTTTAGCCGATCGAACGCAGCTTTCCGGTGGGTTTTCAGTTAGCTTTTATTCACAATATCCAACTTTGTTGCAAATCATTTTTTATTAGCCGATGGATAAGCTCCTAAACCAATGTCCGGTTTGTGATTGCCCATAATTTAAGGAAAGCGATATTGTAGTTTTTAGTGGTAAAATTTTACCGATACAATTTTTGATTTTTATATTAATGTTTTTTTATAAGGAAAAATATTGAGTAAATAAAAATCAAAGACTATTTCACGAATATTTTTTTTTTAATTAGAATTAACTGCAGATTTAATTTCTGTATGATTTTATGATATGATATGCGTTTTATTTGTTGACATTTTTATTTTAATAACATTGACAATAATTTATTATAAACCGTATAAACAAGTGTTTTTTCACCTAAATAGTAGTTTTATCGCTGCAAACCTAAAAAAAATCACTCGTTTTCTGAAATCTGATTGGTCCATAAAGTAATGAGTGGAATAGTCATCAAAATAAAATCTTCATTTTATATATAAAATGAAGATTTTATTTTGATAAAATCTTCATTTTATATATAAAATGAAGATTTTATTTTGATGACTATTAGGTATACCTTCTAATAGAATTCTAGCATTAAAGTTCCATGGTAAAATGATAAACTATTTAACATCCTAATTATCTTTAAATAAAAGTTCTGCCAAAATTATAACTACAATATCACGCAGTAGCTGCCTTATAAATCATTTTTTACCCAATGTTCTTGGGAACTTTTTTATATTTTGGGCTGTAGAATTACTCTGTACATGTAATTTGTATGTATTTCCACAATGTTATAATTTTTAAGCATAACAGCACTTTTATATTACTTTTGTACGCCAAATTCAATTTATACCAGTCATTAAAATATAACACGACATAAAACTTAATAGCCTCGTACTATTAGGTTGTTAATTGTCGTAATATTATTAATATCATCCTACTTACAAGAGTTTTATCATCAATTTTAATGGCAAGCGGTTTTAAGAACAGTGTAATTTCTATAATGAAATTGGTGCGTGAAAAGTTCTGAAAATTTCCATACAATTTCCTACATGATATCCCACTTGTGCTTCTCAGGTCGTTTCTTAGGTTTCAAATATAATGATGCAGTCGGTAAAACGCATTGTAACATAAAATGATTTTTATTTATATCGTATAATCACAAGAAAAAAATATAATAGGAGCTCCGAGAGTTTAATGAACTTAAAAAAAGATGTTTTTTGTTAATAATACAAATTTTTATTTGGTTCCATACCAACTTATATCAAGTACCTACTCTCATAAAATAAAATAGTCAAAATTCTACTATTTGAATTAGTAGGTACCAGCATTTTTTACTAATAAAATAGTCGTTTTCACTTTTAAATAGTTATTTTTTACTGCTTAAATAGTTAAAGTTTGAATAATTTAAGATTAGTCATCATTTTTTACACTTTCTGAGAGTTAAAAGTAATTTCTTTAATGATTTGCGGCCAACAACAAATTATTGTTTGAGTTAAATGCATATAGGCTCCATAGTGAAATGGCCCATAAAAACAAACAAAGATGCAACAAGTTTAGCTCAAAACAGCAACACAAAAAATATATTCAACTTCAAAATATTATGAGCAATATTTGTAGATAAATAAAATTGATTTTTATGAAAGTGACTGATGGCTCATTCATGGTTATGATCATAGATGACAACCGACAGACCCAAGTTCAAACCCCGGCTGGGTCAGAATAGAATTCAGGATTCAATAGAATTTGACTAATTATTAGTGACAGTTTTTCCCTATGACAATTAGTCAAATATGACTTATAATTAGTTATTTTTGACTAATTCATACACGAAATAGAAACTAACAAAAATATCAGTTTTTATTTGCCCATTTACAAGGGTTTATATTTTTTAAGAAATTTTATTATACAGGGTGTGCCTGAACGAAGTTTAAGTAACATAAAAATGCCGCCAAAAACTGATTGCAGTTTCTTGTTCGGGACCCTTTTGTGACTTAAAAATGATATTTACCAAAATCCTAGCTGCTCCTCTTTTCGAAATTTTTTGAGAATTAATGATTTTTTTTTAATTTTTGTTAATTTCAAAGTCTACCTTTGACAGAGTTAGAAATGTAAAAAAACGGTTTTTTTTTTCAGATGTGAAAAAAAACATGAAAAAAAACCTAGAAAAAAAACGGTTTTTTTTTTTGTTTTTTTTCAAAATGAAATTTTGAGTAAGGGGGCATCCATTAATTACGTGAGGTGTTTAGGGGGGGAGGGGGTCGAGCCAAACCTCACCCAATCTCACGTGGGGGGGAGGGTGGTCTCGGCAAATATCACCTAATTTTTTCTTTTCGAATGACATTGTAAAATTGCGAGAAAACTGGGTTAAATTAATTAAACAATTGTTTTTTTTAAATAAATCTAAAGGAATCAATCACAGGTCAACTTATTTACATTAAAACCATGCACTTTAAAAAATCTCACCTGAGATTAATGGAGGGGGGAGGGGGTCGAGCAAAATATCACGACATCTCACCAAGGGGAGAGGGGAGTCGAAAAATCGCCAAAATTGCCTCACGTACTTAATGGATGACCCCTAATATGTAGAATATATTACATTTTTTAAAATTGAAAATTTTGACCAAGACTAAAAAAATCTGATTTCTTATTATTTGGTAGTTTCCACAATAGAAACCAATAGCAAAGTAAAACTTCTACACTAATAAAAAAAATTAAACGATACAAAAAATTTTTTGGGATTTTTCGGATAACTGTATCTTTGTTAAAAATGGTCGTATTGGAGCCGTAAAAAAGCAATTTGAAGCTTGAAGTTTATAGTTTTGAGTTTTTTACAACTCTACAAGAATTTGCTATTGTTTAAAAAAAAATCCATACTCTACATGAATTTGAAAAATCATGAAAAAAGTGCTTTAGGTTGCTTTTGAAAAATTAAACGCTGAATAAAATATATTATATGTAGTTTTGTTTTTAGGACCAAATTAAAACAAGCGCGGCCCTTATTGGTCAAATCGGTGGTTGTGGCGCGTGCATAGCGCGAGACTGTATTTACATTTACTAATTGTCATTTAGAGGCTAATTTTAGACCATGAAAACATAAAAAATTGGGCAAATGGGACTAATCTTGAAAAAAAAACCTAAAATGTGAAAAAAAACAATTTGAAAAAAAAACAATGAAAAAAAACCTGAAAAAAAACAAAAAAAACCGACCGTTTTTTTTCAAGTCGCATCTCTAGACAGAGTACACATTTGTACACCGATTTTTATAAAATTAAAGTATATTATTGAGGATAATAATAATAATAATAATAATTTTTTATACTGTTCACATCATTTGATATATACAGGGTGAGCCAAAAATCGCTTATTTTTAATAAAGCAAAAGCGTAAATTCATGATTTTGGCATAACACGCAAAAAAGATTTATCCCCATTTGTTTGGATATTTCTACGTTTATCAGGTTACAAAATGGCATTCTTATTAACCTTTTATAAAAAAATAGATTTTTAATAAAATTAAATAAAATAACGCTTAGAGAATATTTAAAATGTTGTTTAATTTAGGCTTTTTTGTAGTTTTCAATTTTGAACGAAAAACTGGTTAAATTTTTTTGGAGATTTAAAAACGATATTTACTAAAATTCTAACTGCTTTTTTTTAAAATTTGTTAAAAAATCATTTTTCTTTCATTATTTGTTTATCGCAAAGTCTACCTTTGCCAGAGTACACATTTGTACACCGATTTTTATTGATTGCAGTTTCTTGTTCGGGACCCTTTGGTAACTTTAAAATGATATTTACCAAATTCCTAGCTGCTCCTCTTTTCAAAATTTTTAAAAAATTCTTAATTTTTTTTATTTTTGTTTACCTTACCTTTGACAGAGTACACATTTGTACACCGATTTTTATAATATTGGAGTATATTGTTAACGAGACTTGGAGAATACTGTTTTCATACTGAGCATATCATTAGATTTATAAAGGGTTAGCCAAAAACCCTTTTTTATATAGTAAAAAGCATAATGCACAACAAAGATTTATCTCCAAAAAATGTTATTTTATTTAATTTTAGTTAAAATCAATTTTTCTTATAAAGTCTTAATAAGAATCCCATTTTATAGCCTAATAAACATAAAAATATCTAAAAAAAAACATGGGTGTTATACCAAAATCATGAAGTTACCCTTTTGCTTTATTAAAAGAAGCGATTTTTGGCTAACCCTGTATATATTAAATGATGTGCACAGTATAAAAAAGTATTCTCAAAATCACCTTAACAAAATATTCCAATATTATAAAAATCTGTGTACAAATGTGTACTCTGTCAATGGTAGACTTTAAGATAAACAAAAATTTAAAAAAAATCATGAATTTTCAAAAAATTTCGAAAAGAGGATCAGCTAGGATTTTGGTAAATATCATTTTTAAGTCACCAAAGGGTCTTGAACAAGAAACCGCAATCAGTTTTTGGCGGCATTTTTATGTGGCTTAAACTTCGTTCAGGCACACCGTGTAGAATTTTAAATAATAAAGAACAAAAGATTTTTATTGTTTTAATAGGTTTTCAAGAGAAAAATCGTTCTTTTGTCCTTTATTACTTAATATTTTTGCTTATTACATTATCTTTTATTTTTGCAAAACTGTGCACCGCATGCGGTGAAAGTTAACAAAAATTTAAATGTCACTTCTACAGGCATAAGTGCATACGAAAAAAAAAACTATTAATTTTTTAATGTGACGTTATCAGATTTTTCAAAAAATATTAAAATGTAACATGAAAATTAGCACCCGTTTAAAGGATTATAAGGTAGGTATACAAACTAATCTGTGGCCATAAATTGTTCGGACAACATAATAAAAATTAGATTTCAGAAGTTTTACTCGGTATGCTCCAATAAGATAAAATGATTCCATTAGCAGATATGGAGTTTCCGTCGTGATAAATGGCTCTTGGCACAGTGCCTTGATTATTATTTGTGTTTTGAATGTAGCTGCAACTACCTAACAGGAAACGGAAGCCTAATACCAGGACTTATTAAAGCACTAAAACCCAAATTATGAGCCTTTTATACTTCTTTAATACCCAGTATAACAAAAATCCGGATTTTTTTAATAGAGGGATTTATGGAACAATAAAAGTTTATTAAATAATAAATTATGTTACAAAATAATATATATCAGGATTATTTCTGTAAGTAATTAAAAGAACACTTACAATTTTTTGTACCTAAACTTTTTCATCTTTATAAAAAATAGCATAATTGTAAAATTACAAACCAGTGTATCCTAATGTAATACTAATACATATTACATTACATTCTAGTAAAGCTAGGACCTTTAGATTTACTATCCCAGGTAGCATACTGACGTCTTCTGACGTCATTTAAACGTCAGCAGACGTCAGTGTTCTACCTGGGATATTACACTAGATTACAAATTAATAATCAATTACCAAAAAAATGTATTTTAAGTTTGCACTTTTAGGAAAAAAATAAGGTATTTACGAAAAAAATGGATACCATTGTTCTCACAACGATCGATATGAAATTTAACCGTCAGATAGACTAACTGGAACTTAACTAGAGATTGATAAACCGGCCCTAAGTAAGTTAAATGAGTTTTGCATACACTGAAAAAAGGATTTCTGTAAATTTTAAATTGTTAGACACGGATTGGTCGGGTGTTTAGGTTACCGGCCTACCACGCAGCAGGTCCGGGTTCAATTATCGGTACAGAAAAACTTTTTTAATTTTTTTTTCTCTCCCGAAAACACTTCATTTTAGAAATTAGAAAAAATGGCTTTTTTATTGTCAAATTAAAATCTTGTCAAATTAAAATCTTTAACTACATTTCGACAAAACTTGCTGTCGTTTGGTTTTAAACATTTACACAAAAAATTGCAAATTTTTTTATTTTTAAGTCGCGTTTATTGATTTTTTGATATAAATGATGTTTTAGCGCAAAATTACTTAAAAAAAATATTAAATTGTTACCCAATGGTTTATTTCTACTAAAAATAAATCAAATAAACAATAAACAATTATGAGAAAAAAATATAAAATTGTTACCAAATGGTTTATTTCTACTAAAAATAAATCAAATAAACAATAAACAATTATGAGTACGGTAGAGTAGCGAATATTCTACTGTTTTTATTATTTTATAATTATGCGGCTTATTTGTAATAACGCGGTGTAAAGCCGACAAAAGACAATTAATTTCAGATGAAATTATCCCTGTCTCTTTCTCTCTCCCTCTCTCTCTCTCTCACACACACACACACACACACAACTAAAATTACTCAAATTCCCTAGTTTATAAAAAGTTTCACTTCTACACCACCGGCCTCGGTGGTGGTCAGAGCTCCTGGGTACGAGCCGAGAGGTTGTGGGTTCGAATCCCACTTGGGTATGGTTGTTTATTTGTGTTTGTCCATTGTGTATAGTCCTTCGGAGGGGACTTTAAGCCGTCGGTCCGTTCCTACCCCTAACCCGCACAAGCCATTCAGTTGGCTTATGGGACATCTTAGTTTGGATGTAAGGGTGGAACTAAAAGAGCACTTTATAACTTTATAACTTTAACTTTACCACGTGTACGTGCTGTGGCGAATATTCGCGAACGTTAGCGCACAATTAAATCGTTCGTGCGCGCATGATAGATCGTTCTTTCGTGTCCAAACGATTTATCGTGCGCGAACGTTCTCTAGAGAATTTTGAGCACGATTCTGGCCAAACGGCGCGTTTCATCCGCGTGACCGCGTGTATTGCACATAATACAGCCCTGGTAATATCTTCAAATAGTTAACAAACATGCAAAAACTACTGTCGGCAACAGTATCACAAAACCGCCGGTCTCTTTTGTGGCGATGCCGACCGTAGTTTTTGCCTGTATTTCTATGAGGCTGTTGCGTTTTAAAAATATTTTGACTATTTTGATTTTGATTCAGTTAATACGTTCGATTCGTTGCGTAAAGGTCAGTGCACGGGTCAGTGTGTGTGATTGGGGCCGTTCATTAATTACGTGAGGTGTTTAGGGGGGGGAGGGGGTCGAGCCAAACCTTACCAAATCTCACGTGTGGGGGAGGGGGGGTCTCGGCAAATATCACGTAATTTTTTTTTCCGAAAGAAAAAAATTAAAATTGCTAGAAAACTGGGTTAAATTAAGTAAACAATTATAATCAAATTGTTTTTTTTTTAATAAATCTAATGGAATTAAGCACAGATTAACTTATTTACATTAAAACCATGCATTTTAAAAAATCTCACGTGAGATTAAGGGAGGGGGGAGGGGGTCGAGCAAAATCTTACGATATCTCACCAAGGGGAGGGGGGGGGTCGAAAAATCGCCAAAATTGTCTCACGTAATTAATAAACGGCCCCATTCCCAGATAGCACAGAGACATCTTAAAGATGTCGGACTCGGACGTTCATGACATCTTTAAGACGTCCAGTTTACGACGTAAGTCATCTTTAAGACGTCTTTAAGATATCTAATGTTACAAAACACACCGTCTTTAAGATGTCTTTTTAACGGCATTATTAAGTCGTGGCTAAACGTCGTTAAGACGTCTTTAAGATGTTAAAGACTACCTATTGAAAACTTTTTGGTTATGCATTGCTACATCGCCAAAACGTTTCTAATGTATTAACTTAACACTATTAAGTAATTAAAATGTAGCTAATAATGCTTTTTAACTTCTAAAAATAACGTACTTATAGGTACTTCTATTTAAAATAAAACAAAAATTAAATTATTACATATTTATTTCTGCCTAAATCAAGTCAAAACTTCTTGGCAAGAAGAAGTCTTCTGTCTGAAGCCAAGCTCAAGCTCAACAATTTTTTTATGATTATAAATATTTGCCAATATGGAATACACCTGACTGCTTGAACTCTTAGATAGGGGTAAGCCATCAATATTTATATTGAGAGCTATGAAATGGTTCAATTTTTGAATTGTCTTTGTGTCAAAACTCCTTAAAATACTAAGGATACAATTACTTAATCCAAAATGACAATATTGCCCCGGTGTAACTGGTATAACTTCAACATAGCGACAAGTGTGAAGTAAAGTTCTAGCATCAGTAGGCAACACTTGCTCAGCAAAATTTAAAGGTAAAATTTTTAATAAATCATTTATCGCAAAATGAGTTATTCTATGCTTTACTGCCCACTTTGCCAAGTAATTTTCAAATCTGATTTCACTTTGTTGTGTTCTTACTCTCATTTGAGGTACTTCCTCGGGTACTTCTTCCAAGCTTATGTCTAGAGGTTCTTTCGAGGTTCCTTCGATATTTGGAATAGAAATGTTGGAAGAATCCTGCTCAACTCGCTGCTCAACATCAGACGGCGAGTGCTAGTGAGGGTCTTTTTAAATTGGCTGCCCTCTTTGCACGCATATAATACCTATTTATTGAGAGATGAACGCTTCATCTTAAGCACACAAGAAAAAATTTTAAAATTACCTGAATAATTTTCCCTCTTGAGTATAAACCACAGCAAATTCACAAAAACAATCCAAAAACAGTGTTGTTACAACACTGCACACTGCTTTTACTTGTCACTTAAGTTTAAACGTCGAACGAGAACGAAAAACCGCCACGATTAGCTATTTAACCAAATTTGACGTAAGCGGCAAAAATGGCGTCTGATGTCCGCAATCTGCATTTATAGTTAGGTACAAGCAGTGATGCCAGGTCGTTTTTTTTTAAAGCGGCAGATTTAGTTAAAAAAAAGCGGGAGATTCGAATAAAAAACGGTAGTTTTTAATTTTTTTTTTAATACCATGGTTTTCTCTATTTTAATAATTTTAATACTTACGTAACCAAAAAAATAGACTGAATTTGTCAAAATAAAACAAAACAGAATATATATTCTATACAACTTTCACAACTTTCACAACCTTAAATAAATATTCACTAATCGAATTGTTCAAAAATCGTTAACTTAAGAATCTTGTTAGAGCTTTACTTTAAAGTTTAAACCGTTTATTTAATAATGATAATTTAAAACACTATTATAATTTTATGTATATATAAACAAACTGTTTGAAAAATTCACGAGATTTATTTTTTACTGTGACAATTGTTTCGCCATACAATTGTCACGGTAAAAAATAAATCACTTGAAATTTTCACAGTTGTTTTTATATATACATAAAATTAATATGGAGTTTCATCAAGTAAAATAATTTCATCCAATCAAATTTGAATATTCGCGTACTACAAATTTGGTTGGCTGAAATACCCCGTGACTGAGACACTGACATCTGTGAATGATAGAACCAACTAATTGTGTCATATCAATATTTGGTTTAGGCAACCCATATTTTACTTTTGTTTCATATAAATTGTATGATACGAAGGAGAATTTGTGAATTTTATTTATAAAAAGAAGTAAAAAAGCGGGAGATGTTTTTCAATAGCGGTAGAACGGGAGATTGTTTCCAAAAACGGTATATCTACCGCTAAAACGGGAGACCTGGCATCACTGGGTACAAGGCTCGTACTACGAGCACAATCCACATTGGATTGTGGGTACGAGAATTGAAAAGAGGCAGACATATCAGCGCTTGGTGAAATAGAAAAGGAAAGCATAAGGATCTCATGGCGTGACTTATGATTTCATTGCATTATGGGAAATGTGCGGGTAATTTGATTTAAAAACGTTCGCTGGGTTATTTTAAGGTTATTTTGTCTTAATACTTAATTTTTAAAAAACATGTTAGTTTATAATGGTTTATTATAAATAGATATTATTAATTGTAGGAAAAATAACCAATCTACAAAAATGTCAGATATATATTTATTCAGTTACCCTACCCATCATCGTTGTCAAAACTCAAAATCCTACATTATAGTTATTTCTATTACAATGAAGTCGCTGATTATGGGATATAATTTCGATTTTGATTTTTCAACATTTACTATTTTATCAAAAAAAAAACGCGGTATCAGGCATTTATAAGATGTCTTGAGAACATTAAATAAAGATATCTTTAAGACGTCTATCAAAAGACGTCTTTCAGACGTCTTTTTTAGATCTTTAGATCTTCAAGACTTTGTTTGCTGTCTTAAGTGGTTAATATTTTACCAAAATAATGAAAAAAAAATAAGCGGCGTTATCAGGCGTTTATAAGATGTCTTTATGACATTAAATGAAGATATCCTTAAGACGTCCTTTAAAAGACATCTTTTAGACGTCTTTTTTAGATCTTCAGACGTTCAGGCATAATACAGACATACAAAAGACATCTTCAAGACGTTGTGTGCTATTAGAGAGATTGGGTAGTGTTATTTTTTTTTCCGCGGGAAACTTAAATATTTGATTTAATAAATATGCCCAGAAGAAAATGCGAGGCATTTGATTTTTTTTTATAAAAAGTTTTTTGTTAAGTTACCTAAATTCTTACATGATGTTTCTACATCACGATACTTATGTACTTTGTATGCTACTTATTAAGTAGTACTTAAGATGTTACTTAAAATTTTGCTATTTTTTACTTAATAAAGTTTTTTTTTAAGTTAGAAGTAATTATTGTATTATTTACAACCCAAAATATTAATACAGTGTCATTTTTCTTAAGAAGCGTTAGGAGAATTTTGAGCATTTTTAGCATTTTGAGAATTTTGAGCATTTTCGAAAAAAACAGGAAAAGTAAGTTTTTGAATACTTTATCACACCCCAAATATAAATTTTCGGGTTTTTTTCGTTTATGCTCGTTTATTCTCGTTCATGCTCGTTTGTGCTCGGGGAACGTTCTTCTAGAATACGTGCTAGAGAATTTTACATCACTAGAAAACTGTGATGAGGATTAATATTAAGAGCTCAAATATGGTGAGCACCTTCTAGAGGTGCCTAAGAACCAATATTCGATGGACAAAATATATTTAAAACAACTATTTTTTCGCAATATCCCAAAACAAAAGTTAATCAAGGTCATTTTTGGAATCAGCGCACCCAAATTACCCTGGAAATGTTATTGGCCACCCTGTGGCCAACAAAAAATTTCATTTCGTTGACCAATGTAATCATTGGCTGGCATAAAAGAAAACCCCAATTTGGTTAAATCCTTGACGTTTAAATTTTAAATTAAAATACCCACGCTGTAAGGATAATTCGTTTCCGGAGCTAAACTATTAGTAGCGCAACGTCGCAGATAAAATAAATGCAATCTTATTTTACGTTCCCACTGCACCGTCAAGGCATGCCGTGACGGTAGGTAAGGATCGGTAAACAAAACAAAAAGCGCAACGCACGTAGATACTCCAAACAGATTTTCAATAAAAAGACAAATAAAATATAGATAAAGCTAACAACACTAACAATTTATAGGTTTAAAGGTGAAATAGGATTCCACTACCGAGTTAAGCTGTTTACCCTACCTTACAAAAGCATCGCGACTCTTTGTTTTCAATCTGGCTCAGATTCAAATACCTACATAAATGGATTTTGTTAGGTTAAATGTGTTTAAATATTTAATTAGATTTACCTAGTATTTAATTAATGTATAAATACCTCGAAAGTGATGTAGGTATAATTTTTAAAACACAACATTTATTTACAATAAACAAAAAAACTAACTTTGTAAAAATAAACAATTGCATTTTTGACAGCTCTGCCATTTTGCATTGCGCATGCCTGAACTATTTTCAAAATAATCAAGTTCTGTCAACAATATATTTATTATAATAATACATGTTTTCTGAATATGGATAGTAAATACGTAGTACCTAGTATTTACTAAACACCTACTATAAAATTATTTTTAACAAAAAATTTAATTTTATCCTAACGGATCGATATTTAAACGATTTACCGAGCTTTATTTGAAATCTATTTAGTGGCCCATGATTTTAGTTCGCTTAAATGTCATGCGCATTATATTATATTACTCAGAACGTCAGAACTGCCAAAATGAACGTATTTTTGTTGTAAATTACAACTTGTAATGTTTATTAGTGATTATAATTGCAAGTCTTTAAGAAATGTGCCCAGCACTTTAAGGTAAGCAATGTATATTATCTTATTAGCGGCTTATGTACATTTTACACTGTGCAAATAAATAAACTTATTTTTTAAATTAGGTTATGTTGTTGTTTTTAACATTTGATTGCAATCAGTATTGAAGACTATTATGAAATTTTTAACCGTAAAAATCTATATTTATAGAGGTAAAGGCTTTTATAAATTGAATTACCCATCTTCAATAAACTTCAATCGATGTCAGTATTTTTACAATAAAGCCTGTGGTTGTTTTATGTTATTTTAGAGGTGGCTTGTGCAAAGCCGTCGCGGTAAATTTGATTTCATAAAACGTCTGTGTGTTTCCTATATTTTTTCGTTTTGTTTTATATTTATGACTGTTTTGTGTATACAGGGTGAACAAATTTAAGGTATCTATGGCACGCCGTTTTAACATTTATTAAATAGTAGGTAATTTTTAATTTAAAATTTTATTGGTTTTAAATTTTCCCAACTAAAAATTTTAGGTTTACATTTATACATTTAAAATATTTTCAACTATCATGTATTGAAAGACAAAATTTACTAACAGTTCACTTCTGTATAAAACAATATTATTTCCGATCAATTTTTGCAAACAACCAATTTCACTGTGCTAGTTCAAAAATCTAACAAGCGGGGCACCAAGGGGGATTACCTAATTTGAGTACGCTGAATCTAATGGTGTTAATCGTTTTTTAGGTTAGATCTTGTTTTCGAGATATTTTAGATATAAATTGTAGATCCAGGAACCACAAAAAACATTATTTTTCCATTTTTTAAATAAAACACCCCATATACTTTTACATTTTTAAATTCTACATAAAATTCTGATTAAAATTACTATACCATGTCCTTCCTATACCTAAAGTAAATAGTTTAAGGGTTATTAATTTTTTTTGGTTAAAATTTGACAAATGCGCGTCAATCAAAAATAGCCTATAACTTTTTTTATTAGGTTTGCGAGGTTGGAATTTTTGGAATCTTAAAACATTGTTTAAAAGATTCCAAGTCAATCCTTTAACATTTTTTAACAAATCACCTTAAAAAAAACCAGGGCAAATTAGGCTAACTTGAAAGGTTAATAAATTTTTTATTTTAAATGTAACAACCAGTATGTTTTTACCTAATCAAATATTAAATTAAAATACCTTTCGATTGATGTTACTATTCCCTATACATAAAGTTAATAATTTTATAGATATTTAACAATTTCTTAAATTTTAAATATTATTTTGTATCAAGAAACCTGTGACGGGTGAGTTGACGGTATCTGTCATTGTTTAAAATGTAAAGTGAGCTCCGTTGCCGCTGATCGTTGTT
This sequence comes from Brassicogethes aeneus, assembly GCA_921294245.1. Taxonomy (NCBI): domain Eukaryota; kingdom Metazoa; phylum Arthropoda; class Insecta; order Coleoptera; family Nitidulidae; genus Brassicogethes; species Brassicogethes aeneus. Next base: position 14,047,355 of record OV121133.1, read on the forward strand.
TATATAAACAGTGTATATAAACAATGTTACTTTTTGCATTATTATTCTTGGAGGTAGAAGTTATTATTGATAAAAAAACATAAGAAAGGCTACTTCGCAATCAGGGTCGTATTTCAAACATTTTAGTACGTTTAATACTGTATTTAAGAAAAATTATGAAAACTGTATATTTTTTGAGAAAAAAATCATAAAAAAAACAATTTAAATCAACCAAATTATTTTTTTTCAACAGTTTCTTTTCAATATGTACCTATCTGTCTATACATTTATTCCATCGATTTTTATCAATTTATAATCAGTATACTGATACCATTTGTAAATGGTTTTAAAATGAGAAAAATAATGTTTTTTTGTGATGCCTGGACCTACAATTTAAATCTAAAATATCTCGAAAACAAGAGCTAACCTAAAAAAGCGACTGGAAAGTACCATTGGATTTACCGTATTCGAATTAAAGTTATAAAGTGCTCTTTTAGTTCCACCCTTACATCCAAACTAAGATGTCTCATAAGCCAACTGAATGGCTTGTGCGGGTTAGGGGTAGAAACGGACCGACGGCTTAAAGTCCCCTCCGAAGGACTATACACAATGGACAAACACAAATAAACAACCATACCCAAGTGGGATTCGAACCCACGACCTCTCGGCTCGTACCCAGGAGCTCTGACCACTACACCACCGAGGCCGGTGGTGTACTTAGGTAATCCTCCTGGGTGCCCTGCTTGTTAAAACAAAAAGTTTCCGATTCGAGCACAGTGTTTTTAATAAAAATAATTTCTAAAGTATAATTTATTTGGGTAGAATTTTGTAAATCCTAAATAATTAATAATTATATATAATATATTATTATTATTATAAATATTATTATTAATAATTATTTATATTAAATTAGTTAAGTTAAAACTTTTTGGTATTTAAAAATAGTGCCAAGGCATTTAAAATAAAAATTTAAAACATTGTCTACCAAAATAGTTAATTTTAATTTTTAATTATTACAAGTAAATTTTTTTAATCTCAAAACAATTGATAATCGAAAAATATAAATATAAAATGCAAATGTAAAAGTTTAAGTTTAAAATATTGGTTTAAAAAAAAAACTATGCCTTAAATAGGTATTGCATTGTAAACAATTTTTGACTTAATTATGCATAGCTAGAACATGAAACCAAGTACAAACAATTTTGTAAATTTTATTAAAAAAATTAGTCTTTAGTGAAAAAATATTAATTAAAATTTGCAAACAAAGGATTTAGAAGTTGAACATACAATTATCAAGTTTCACTTTGTTATTTTAAGAGAAAACAAACCTTATGAAAATTTATATTAAGCCATTTGGGTCTTGTGCTTACCCTTCAAGATCTTTGGTCCCAATTCAGTAAATTTAGATACAGTTTAATTTTGGGCCAAAAAGATTTTGTTTATTAAATAATTGTATTATAATGCTTGCTTCATAACTTATTTCTAAAATACTTACATTGAAAACCATGTAAAATGATAGGATAACCTAAAAAAATAAAAATTAGTTAATTAAAACAAAAACTTAAGGTTTTAAGTATATACAAAATTTTGTTTAAACTAAAGTTCAAAGTTTGATGCCGCAACGTTATCAGCCATGCATTGCCCACCGTTGTTGAGCAAAGAGCAATGAACATAAAAATTAGGTTGATTAAATTTTGATAATTTTAAAAGTACCATTATCATATGATGGCTAAATGCATGACTAAAAACAAGTAGTAAATTTAAAACGATTTTCTTTAATGTTAAAAAACAAAATGGAAACAAATATGGAATATATTTGGTAACTCATTCATTCTTTATAATAAAACTATTTTATGCATTTAAAATTAATTTATCATAAAAATGAGCTGTCAGCAATTTTTTAATAAGGTTTTCTTCGAATCATAAAAATGCAATGGATATGAAAAAAAAACTCATGCATACTCATACGAACGACTAACATTTATTCTGCGTGCATATAAAATAAAATGAAAAATGGTGTTGAATTAAAGTTGACCTATATTTTTTAAGATTTCATCTCGGGATGGAAATTGGAATTTTTTTATTTCACGAGAGATTCTATACCGATTGGCGAATATCAAACGGTATGCAAAAATGTTATTAGTTTTAATAAGATGATCTTTAAGCCGTCTATACATTAAACTTTATTGTTGTCAACACTCGACACTGAAGTGCATAGGATATAAAAGTCCTCAGGAATCAGAATAGTTATTTTTTTTACAAGTGTTGAAAAGCGACTTTTTCATGCGAGTGTTTAAGTTGCCCACGAGGCCGTTAGGCCAAGTGTGCATTAACACGAGCTTGAAGAAAGCTTTTCTCACAACCCAGTGAGCATTTTTTTGTCGCATTTGGGGAAAACTTCCGAAGTTGTGTCATAGCTAGTGTCAATTTGCACACACTTGTTTCGAAACGACGACTGCTGTATGACAAATACGTTTCGAAACTGAAGCACCGTGACACAACACATCAAGGGATATACCTAGGAATTGTGTGTCCGACTGGGTCAACGACTGTTTAGTAATCAGTACTCAATTCCTATACTTTGACGTACACAATGCCCATCTAATGACGTATACGTGTTTAACACAATTCCCAAATTATTACTGCTAAGTCACAGTATACAGTATAAAGTAAAAGAAGACACAAAGTGGTAAATATAATATTAATTGTAACAGCTTTAACTGTATAAAACACAAAGTGCACAACTATGGTAACAATAATATTAATAATGATATTCTTTTAACTTTAATGTTTCTATTTCATGGATGCATCACCATACTAAAGTATATACATATATAAATTTATTATAATGCAATAAATAAACTTAATAATTTAAAATGCCTAAAACAGTCGGAAAACCCAATTTTTCTTGCGACAAAAATTTTTTCCTGTAGTTTTTTTGATGCTCTAATGAAATAGAGAGCACCCCTTTGTAAAAATAATAAATAACGAAAAAAAAATCGTATTTTCAAAAAAAAAAAATATTTTTTTACCCATATGTTTGTTATTATAGTTTTTTTGGGGTGGTTTATTAAAAAGGATGGTTATTTGTTAATAATTTCTTAATTTCGTTGTAAATATATGAGTTTAAGTATTTATTAAGTAATGGCTCTGATCATAGAATAATAAAGATGGCTACAGGAAACAAGATTCCCTGTTTGTGCCCTATTTGTGAAACCACACGCAGAGGAGGTATTGTGTGACCCATAAACTACTTCGTTGCAAACATGTTCTACCATTTGTCAATTATAACACAAATAAGACATTGTTTTAGTAAATGTGTCAATTATAGCGCAAAACAGGAATTGTTTCACGCAATACCGTGTTTACGCGCATGGCAATACATAACCTATAAAAACAATTGTTAACGTTAACGCAGTTTAGTTTTTCTATGGTTTAAAAAGATGTTTACGCTGGTCACTACCTTAGAAAAAAAAGACTGTGTTTCATGTTAGTGCCGGATGGATGGATTAAAAATAATTTATTATATTGGCCGAAACATTTACTAAGATGGGAGGTAGAGAGGCTAAGGGCCGACCCCTGTTCTTGTCCTGAGGAAACGACATTTTGTTCTAAACTAATATTTTTTAAACGTGCGTACAAATACGGAATCGCACATCACACAATTACTACAATGTGTTATAAAATTATTTCTTGCGACTACACAGTGTTTTAACAGTTAAAATGCCTATATTGTTTCACAAACAAATCGTAGGTTTCAATCTGGGAAAATTTTAGGTTTAATTCCTACTTTATTTCATACCAAAGTTACCTGTGTGGCTATATGAACACAATGCCTACAGTTTGTTACACTTTACTTTCCACAGATCCCTTTTTGCGACCATGATGGACACATATATGTGTATACACATTAAGGTAACAGTTTTACACAAATCCTTGGTTGCGTCATACATCAAATGGTAGTAAGGAACTGCGACTCGTGTGTATACACAAGTCCTATATTGTGTACTCTATACACAATTCCTCTCTGGTGTCAGGAAGTCATGGTGTCATGACGTCACTGTGTATTTTTTAACACAAAACAAGGTCTCTGCGACGTAACAGCAATGTCGCAATAGACACATTTCCATTTTAGGAATAAAATGCTCACTGGGAAGTGAAACACAATGTTTTTTCTCCGACCCTTTTATTTTTTATTATATTCAAATACAAAACAAAATAACCTAAAAACGTGTTTTACAGTTGTTAAAATTCTTTCATCTTATTTTTTTAATTTTTAAGGTATATGTAAGTTACTTAAAATCAGTAAACTTACCTTCTTAATTTAAAAAACTAGAATTTATTATACAAACACAATTAATTGTGTTCTAAATTATATTTAGAACATATACAAATACAATACAAAATTTGAAACGAATGTCAAACGATGCTGTCAATTTTTTTTCACACATAAATGTCACTTTACATTCGTGTTTTGCCTTCCCAATGAAAAGATTCATTTTCTAAGCAACGATGCCAATACGAAATGTGACTTTTACATAGTGGTCGTAGAAAAAATACTTTAAGAAGGTAGTAATTAGTTTTTAGGCGTCAGTGATTTGTCGATTTCATTATTCACTATGATTTGGACCAATCGAAACTTTTACGCCCCTCATAAACAATACATTATAAAATTCGACATCTGTCAGAAAGTTCCAACCTAACTTTTTACTTTTAATAATTGTACATTTCATGTATTGTGGATTATGAAAAAATATTGGCATACAATTCTGAAAAACATTATTAGATAAATGTTGAATGGCATTCGGTAATAATAAAAATTTTGCTCTTACTTTTGTTTGTCGTTAAGTCTTTTTTTCTTCTATTTTTATCAAAAATTCTATTTACGTAGCCATAAAAAATAAAAATATAATCCATACAAAACTTAATTAAAATTACTAAATTCCATATTAATTTATAAAAAACAAATAAAAACATTAAAATTATACAGCAAACCGCGTTAAAAAAGTTTGTTTAATAACCTGTTAAACTAAAATTGTTTTTATAATAATAATTATAAAAGATCTATGGATAAAATTTTATAAAAATAAAAAAATATATTAAACCAGTAAATACACTTCGCGTTAAATTTAACGCACCACGAACATTTTGCCACAATTTTAAAGTTGATTTTCTCGCGAACCGTTAAACGAAATTTGGTGGTTTTTGTTTCAATTCCATATTTCTCGTAGCTTATTTGCTACGTCATCAAGGGAGGCAGGCAAGGGATCATGATTTTTTAGACGTCTGCCCATATTATCCCAAAAATGCTCAATGGGGTTGAAATCCGGAATATTTGCAGGCCAGTCTAAAGTTTCAACATCCACCAACATGCTCAGATATATCGTACACTATTCATGGTACCCTTACTAACCGATCAGAGCTGAATAAACAAAATCTGGACTCGTCTGTAAGCCAACATGTTGTCTGGCAAATTGCAGTCTTGCTCTACGATGATTTGCATTTAACTTCGGTCCTGTTGCTGGAATTCTGAAGGTCGAATTCTGTTACGGTGGACACACTTGATTTATGAGTAGCATTAAGTTGTACCTGGGTCAGAATTTCTCAAACGGGCCACCTGAATTAGGTCAAAATTAGTTTTTGATTGTAGATACATTTTTTCGATAGTATTTTACATCACTAACACAAATCCTAAAGGATTTTGTAAAAAAAAAATTTTTAATTGACATATTCATGATATTAAAAGTAAAAGTTTTTAGTAATTAAAAAATAAAAAAAAATCATTATGGCTAAACTAATTATCCGATTCCAACGATTTAACTAGCGTTGGAATCTTGTTTTGACATAGATTCTTTGTTATTTTTTTCAATTGTACAATTTTCATTTAGGTCGATTTTTTTTTGTTTTTTTTATAACAAATTCGGAAATAATTGGCTTCTGCGCCAGCTATCGACTCGAAAAAAAAAACACATATACTACAATCATTTTTCGAAATTATGCTGCTGAGAAAAAAAATGGCCCGCAGGTTCCAGACCACCGTAAGACGTCGCGTCACAAGCGCGTACAGCGTACACGGTTCGGAGCGTGAGCTGACACCGCGCGCGGCCACAAAAGGACGAATAACTTTTTGTCAACCTGCGGGCCATTTTTTTTCTCAGCAGCATAATTTCGAGAAATGATTGGAGTATATGTGTTTTTTTTCTCGAGTCGATAGCTGGCGCAGAAGGCAATTATTTCCGAATTTGGTATAAAAAAAACAAAAAAAAATCGACCTAAATGAAAATAGGACAATTGAAAAAAATAACAAAGAATCTATGTCAAAACAAGATTCCAACGCTAGTTATATCGTTGGAATCGGATAATTAGTTCAGCCATAATGAATTTTTTTATTTTTTAATTATTAAAAACTTTGACTTTTAATATCATGAATATGTCAATTGAAAATTTTTTTTTTACAAAATCCTTTAGGATTTGTGTTAGTGATGTAAAATACTATCAAAAAAATGTATCTACAAACAAAAACTAATTTTGACCTAATTCAGGTGGCCCGTTTGAGAAATTCTGACCCACCTGGAGATTTCTTTCTGTTACAAATCGTTCATGCAAAGCAAGCAAATAAAGGAAACGATCATGTACGGCTGTTGTCATTCGATGCCTTCCCTGCCCATCACGTCTGTTATGATCGTTGGTTTCTTCCAAACATCGAATAACACGGGTATTGAGGTATGATTCCGAGCTATGGCACGGTAGCTTAATCCTTGCTCGGCCAATGTAATAATTCTTACACATCATCACGATTCAAATTTCTCACTTGGCGCTCTATTACAATATTTTGCATGACCTACCTATGTTAAGTTCTTTCATTTTACATGAAACTGGACTTATTTAGTCTTTAACCGTATATCTCATTTAAAAAAAGAGATAGCGACGTGGATCAAAAAACAAAATGTTAAGAAAATATGGGGCTATAGTTTAATTATATGGGTTTAAGCTGGTACAACCTGCAGGGCGTTTTAAATTTCCGGGAAAAAACTTCACTCGTGCACCCTGTATATTATACTGGGCCAAAAAAATCTACTATTTTTTTTTTGTAAAGTATATCGAAAATATGGTTTAAGGTGACAAAAAAAATTATGGTGAAAGTTTGAGTCCATAATATTAATATTTAGAGGTCTATCATCGCAATTTTAGATTTTTTTTCCTTAGCGAGTTTTTGTCTCAGAACTCCCAAACTATTGAGTTTAACAAAATTGACTTAAGAAAATTTTTTGAAGAAAATTGAATGCTTGCTCTACAAAAAAAATTTGATTGGAATGTCCTGTCAGATGAACCGTTTTCTTACAATCATGCCTTAAAAATTGGTATAGTTTTACAATTTGATCTGTACCCAGAAAAAAACCTATAGATATTCTTTTGGGAAATCAAATGCTCTACAAAAAAGTCTTTTAACATTTTTGGCTAAATTCACTCCATCAAAAGTTATTCAAGGTTAAATTTGAAGTCAATACGAAATTTTTTTTTGGGTCAGTTAAAAACTTGGATTCTATATCGATGATAATCTTTATGTTATTGATAAAATTACGGAAATTTAGAAAATATTATTTTCACTGTTACCTATTTAATCCTAATAAATAATAACAATCATGTTGTTTTTTTATAGGAAATTGTTAATTAGTTATATAATACACATTTATAAAGAAAAAAATCAAATTATCATAAATAAAAATAAATCTACAGAGGAAAAAACAGGAATTTCGTTTTGACTTCAACCTTAACCTTAAATAACTATTGATTGAGTGAATTTAGCCAAAAATGTTAAGAGGCTTTTTTTTGATTTCCCATAAGAATATTTATCGGTTTTTTTATGGGTACTGATTTTTACATGAATTACAAAAATTACATGAATTACAAACCTACAAAAACTATACCAATTTTTAAGGCATGATTTTAAGGAAACGGTTGATCTAACGGAAAATTTGTAGAGCATTTAATTTTCTTAAAAAAATATTTCTGAGTCAATTTTGTTAAACTCAATGGTTCTGAGACAAAAACTTGCTGAGGAAAAAAAATTAAAATTGCGATGATAGACCTCTTAATATATTATGGACTCAAACATTTACAATTTTTTTTTGTCACCCCAAACCATATTTTCGATATACTTTTCAAAAAACAAGGTGATTTTTTTGGCCTAGTCTACTGTATATACCCAAAATGTAAATTTGGAAAAATATTTGAATAAACACATTATTACCGAAGAATAAACCTACAATTTTTGGTTTTGAAATTTTTTTTTAAATATTTTTAAAATTTAATAGGTCTTATAACAAATTCTTCTCTAATGTAAAATATCATCTGGCTCTTCAAATAAAAAAAATACTTAAAAGGATATTTGGTGAACCCTGTTTAACGATTATAATTCAGACATCGATTTTCTGGCGCTTTTTCCTCGGACGCGTACCAATACGTTTTAGGACTATACTGAAAAATTACTTTTTTTGACTAATCCCCTTATGTTTTAACCACAGAATAAAAGTTTTTAAAATGTTGGTTTTTATAGAAAAATAGTATAAAGAACTCCTCTCATAAGACGTCTTATGATATATTCGTTAAAATATTATTAAGCTAGATACTTTGTGGTTGTTGAAGTTTATTTTTCGCACTATAAAAGCGCATTTCACCGCTTCTGCAATTTTCAGTGGAGTTTAGTGCTCAACGCGGCAAGTTTGAATGATTATTTCCTTCTAAAAACAATATACTTAAAAGCTTGGCTGACAAAAATACGCATCAAATGCAAAGCTGGCAACTTATCAAGTAGACAAAAACACTTTTTTCCAGTATTCGGATACCAACGCCTTTGGTGCTATTCATTATTAACCGAAATTTTAAATTTTAAATTCAATTCCAACTTTCCTAAAACTTTCATCCGATCATTCGGTCGGATCCAATGCCAAGTAAATTAAGGGCTTCCAATTAAGCTTATTTGCTGATAAAGGTTTATCCAGATTTTAATATAAGTTTTCTTGATTTTTATTTTCTTTGAACGATAAGTTTTTTTTTAATTTTAGTTTAAACCTTTTATCTCTTTTGGATTTAAATATTTTTAGTGTTAACAATTTTATTTATTCATTTTCATCAGTTTGAATTTTAATTATAGCGAGTGAAATGACAGTTTAAGTGTATAGAGTATAGTTAATGCAGTGCCATAAAATCTTCAAGATGACATCTGCCATTTTTGTCACCTGTCTTTTTCTCCCTTCATTTTAGCAGCTGTCATTTTGAAATCTGTCATTTTTGACACCCATCATTTTACCAGATATTATTTTTGACCCCTTATTTTTAACACCTATTTTTGTTCATTTGGCAGGTGACAAAAATGAAATTAAAAGTCTCTAAAATGGGCAATGACAGATTTAATTAATGTAGGGGCAGTTTTCAATTATCTAATATTGTTCGAATTTTGGCAGTTTTCAATTACCCGGTTTAAATAAATAAAATAATTTTATTATTAATAAATATTTCAAAAGATCTAAGCACAAAGCAAAGCACAAAACAATGTTGGCTCTAGAATAGTAGTTATTTATATACGGCATATTCCGCTCAAGTGAAAAGTTTGTCACACGAGCCGAAGGCGAGTTTGACGGTTTCACAAGAGCGGAAAATGCAATTACAAACGTGTTTCAGACTATACTTTTTCCAAGTTTCCAAAGAAAAAACATAGAAAATAATTTAATTTGGAAGTGAGGTTTTATCGGTCTAAAATTTGTTAGATATTAAACACATAGATGTCGCCACAAGTGTTTATTCCGTCATCCGATAATAGAATAATTCATTCGGGAATACTTTAAGGAATATATGTCATTCCACATTAAAAAGTGATATTAGGACGGTCATATTCCGTAATAGGAGTAGAAAAAACAATATATTGAATTATTAAAAAGTGATATTAGGACGGTCATATTCCGTAATAGGAGTAGAAAAAACAATATATTGAATTATTTATTTTCAAAAAAATTTACAGGGCTTTCAATAAAAAAACTAACCACCCTTAATAACTTTTGAGTTTTTAAAGGAAATGCAAATTCTGATCAATTGAAGTTAAAAAATTAAAATCCGTTAAAGCTAACAAAGGTGTGATATAAAAAAACAAAGAATTCCATAAAAAAATTATAAAAAAAATATTTTATTTGCTTAGTCTCAATTTACCTTTAGCAGAGTTGTTACACGTTTTGATTAAAATATTTGTATTGATATATTAAAATACCTAAATGTAAGAAAATGTGTAAAATGTATTTTTTCCGCATTACCTGTCTGTCTGTTCTTTAGCTTAAAAATTTAAACCAAAATCGGTGCAGTTGTGCGCACCTACGTCATCAAACACTTGCCGCCATCTTGTCGCGGGTATTTTAAAATCCCCGAAATAGAAGTTTGATACCGGCCGTTATAGTAGTTTAAATTCCCCGAAATTATAGTTATTATATTATTATTATTATTATATCGATGACTTTCTGCCAAAGTATCGCAAGCAACATAATTCAAATTTCGGTAATCGAAATTTTGTTTTGTTTTAAAGTCTGTTTTAAACGATATATTACCTATAGTTTTTATAACAAGTAAATAGCTATAATTATAAGCTATTTACTTGTCATAAAACCTTTAGGCCATATTTAATTAAAAACAGACTTTAAAACAAAAAATGTTTTCAATTCCTGAAATTTGAGTTATGTTGCTTGCGATACTTTGGCAGAAAGTCATCGATATTATAGTTTGTTTGTTTATAGGTTCTATGGTTTATTATAGAAACAAATTATGGAACAAATTATAACCTCCAATCTGTCAAAATTAAAAATATATATTTATGTATTTTACCAGTTAATTTAAACTTTTTTAAGGTTTTTACTTGTTTTTTTTTTACTTTTTATACCAAGAGTTATAAAAAACTTCCTAATATTTTAGAATTAGAATTTACTTACTGGTTAAACACAAGATTTGCACAATTGAGGATCAAAAAGGTACACTAGTACAGTCAAAACACAAATAAACAACTAAATAACTGGTTCAAACACCTAACAACGTTTATAAGTCTGTATTAAGGCAAATAAGGCACAAAATTAAATCAAATCAAAATCTACCCGCTTAAAACGTAAACAAACAATATGGCGCCAAGTATTTTGTGATTTTCAGTCTGCGCGAACTGCTAAAGAACAGACCTTGTTGTGTGGATTGTGATTTGTACATTGTGATGCTAACATTAAGAATAAACACGGAAGAGTTTCAATACTCGATAAAAAGTTTAAATGTCGCACCCGTTACATTTTGAGAAAAATTTAGAGAATAAAATTTTTTATTATTAAAATAAAATTGTTAAAAACACCTTCCCCCCGATTTTTTAAAAGTGGGCCATTTAGAGCCATTTCCATAATTTTTTTCCCGCGTTTTCGCAAAAGCCCGAGTACGGAAATTTTACTAAATAAACCATAAACACCTTACACCTTAAAACCTTTTGTCTCTTTGTTGCTGCACCAGTTTTCAAAATGTTTAAATTGTTTCTCATATTTTTGACAGGATTTCGCTGAATTCTCATTTACAGTATTTGCTGCATCCAGGATGTCATATGGTAGCTCTTCTTCCAAAATGTTCATTTCAATTTCGCGAAAAATCTATAATATATTATGACGTTCCACATTGCTTCACTAAGTAACTAACTAATTTGATTTTGTCTAAAATCAACATACTTACGTACTATGCTCCACACCATAAAGTCCCACCACGTGACCACGTACGGAACGCAGTCTTTTGAAAATTTGGCATTTAAGGCTTTTCAGGTTATGTATCTGTCACAGTATAGTCAAAGAAAGAAATAATATTTATAGTGTTACCGCTTTTGGTTAAGCGTTAATAAATCTTTATAATATCACAATAACGATGGTTGGTTTAAGAATTTAGGAATATAAATACTGCCTTTAATAAAATTCTAAAGTGTATGGTGCCAAATAAGTGATACTTACTTCTCTATTATGGAATAAGAATATCTGTATCTAAGGTATACCTATAGGTTAATGTATTAGAACAAAAAATATCATCTAATTTTCTATTTTAAGGTTAGAAAAATCTATTTTGACCAAAATAAATAAGTGGATTATTTGGAAGAGTGTGTTAATATGGTCATAAATAAATATAGGTATACTAAATAATTGTTGAATATGGTTCAAATTAAATTGAAGCTTTTATACTTCTAACGACAAAACTTGTGCATACCTCTCGGCAAACCTACTTTAGGTTAGATTATAATTAAACAAACAATTTTTAGAGAAACTTGCAATGTACTTGATACTCCCATGGCATGTGATTTATTAAAATTTTTAAAGTTATAATGATTTTTCGATGTTGATCAAATTCAGTCGATAACTATTTGTATTGACAAAACTTTATGTAGGTACACTTTAAGCTGGATTATAAAAACTACCACATTTTTAAATACCATATTATACAGTCTTTTAAATAATCCAAAATACTTATTTATTTTGGTCAAAAGAAATATTTCTAACCTTAAAATTACCTACGTTTAATACAGATATACTACAGATACAGATTTTTTCTCAATAAATGCTGCTTAGTTAAAATTATTTTATAGAGAAAACCAGATATTTGGACTAAATGCACAAAAATATTACTTATTTGGCACCATACACTTTAGAATTTCATTAAATGCAGTATTTATATTCCTAATTTCTTAAACCAACCATTGTTATTGTAATGTTATAAAGATTTATACATTTTTAAAGCCTTATTTGTTTCGTTAACTATACTTTGACAGATACATAACCTGAAAAGCCTTAAATGCCAAATTTTCAAAAGACTGCGTTCCGTACGTAGTCACGTGGTGGGACTTTGAGGTGTGGACCATAGTACATTAAATGCAAATGCGTGCGTAAAAGTGCAACTTTGCTCACGCTAGTAGAAAAGTAATTAAATTTATACATTGTATACAAAAATAAATGTTACCATAACTTCCTCTCCTATAGGAGACCAATGTTTTACACTGGTTGCTAATGGAGTTTCCGTCAATATTATATGAAGCAGCAATCTAAAGGTCGAAGAATCGCCAAAAGAGATACAATTTTAAAAATATTGAAGCCAATGAAATTTTTATAAAAAAAAGGGTGGCAGATTATTTCTTAAAATCGCCAAATTTTCGATCAAGCGCCTAATCTGGCATTACTGCATCCGCCTTGTCCGCAACAAAGTTTTACTTTAATAAGGCAATATCAAATAGACATTTGACTTGAAAATGTGTATACAACGTGGCAATAACACGAAACAGGGTTGCAGTGGATGTAGTACATAGTAGGTATCTAATGGATTTTCCTAATGCTGGCAAGGTGTTAAAAGAAAACAAACAAACAATTTCGGTGCGAATTATGCTGGAAAATAAATAGAAAGACTCGTTGTCGGCGAACGGGCTAAATAATAGGATTAGATGCAAGTGCAGCGGCAAACGACAGGGCTGCTGTGTATGTTTTGAGTGTCGTTTCGGCTTTAATTTCATTTATAATTCAGGCCTTTTCTTGACACACTCGGCGCAAATTTGTGTGTTTAGGAGGAAACGAGTGGTTAAGGAGTAGTTTAGGAGCGTATATTAAGGAGGTCGGTAAGAGGTAATTCGCGAGAAGCTGTTTTGCACCTCTCGAATAGGTAGGCTTTATTACGTAAATTTTATTTGTTTCTCTTTTTAATTTTTTTATATTTATATTTATTTATTATAAATTTTAGATATAAAAGATAATTGAAAAAAAAATAAACATACAACGCGATATTCCTGCTGTGGCACTAAAAATTTTTATGTCTAAATCTAATGTATCCCTTGAAAATGGACCGTTTAATCCGATATAGAAGCAGTTTTTTACAGTGAAGGTAAAGAAAATGTTTTATTAGCACTCCACGATGGAGTCTTCATCCGAAATTAAGTTAAAGCCAGTTTACTGCCGGCGAAATTATAATTTTATAAAAGGTCAGTACAATGTTCATATCCCAAGCAGCATTTTAACTAAAAGAGTAGAACTTTGAGGCAATATTACTAAATTTAAGCAACAATTTTGTTAAATTAACCTTAAAAATTTGCTTTGAATTATTAAGTTATTTAATAAGTTTTACTTATATTATTTTTATCTATTTTAATAACCCTTAAGTTTGTTATTCATAAGTCATAATATTACGATATTTAGACCACTTTATAACCGTAAATAATTCCTATTCGCCTGGTATTTTTTGGGGTATTACTGGTAATAAATTATATATAATAACTATTATATTGACTAAACAAGGTAAAATAAAACTTTAAAGGAATTTTTTTTTGCGGTCGCCATAATGAGTTTTTTAAGATGGCATCCATTACTTATCCAAACATTTATATAATAATCATAAATTTTTTCATGAATATTTTTCTAAAATATAATAAAGAAAGTTTTAGTTATTAAAAAATGAATAAAAGTAAATCATTTTTAAAAGATTTTATAAAATTTTGTAAGTTTTGTTGAATTTTTACCCAAGCAATAATTTTTCTTAAAACCGTAAAATATTTAGAGGGCATATAATTTTTAAGATGTATCGTGCATTTTTATCAATAAAATAATGTGAGTTTTAATGAAAAATATAATTAGTATTGACAATTTATATTTTTTAATTTAACTCTAGGGTGGCCTTTATTACTTTGTAAGTACCATTTTGTAAAATATAAATTAAAAGAACAAAGAAATTACAAAAGTCAATGTTTTAGAAAGAGAGAGCAAACAGTTTGTAATTATAGCGTTATTTTTACGTAAATTTGTGGTATTTATATTGTTTTTATTACGTTATTCTCTTAGTAGATTAAAAAGGTTATTATGTAGGTAAAATAACGAAATAAACCATTCCCCAAATTTGGTAATTTTTCGTATCTATACCGTTATAAAACCGTTTTGGTTAACCGTAAAAAATACTTTAATGTTGTCTTAGTAGTAAATTTGTAGTTATTTAAACTTAAAAAGCTGCTTGGGATAAACTTGTCAAATATTGGCGTTGAGAAACTATTTATTACTTTAATACTAATTTTGTATAATAAAATAATTTTTACATTTAGTATTATTTTACAAGAAAGGCACTTTATTTTAACGATTGTACGATATTTGACAACTGTCAACTTATTTAAAACTAACTTTAGCCATCGACTAAAAATCTGTTGCCATTTCGGCCTGTTAATAAACCCCACAACTTGACAATGTCAAGGTCACTTATTGTCATGGAAACATGTATAATAATGGGAGTTTTATAGGTAGGAGTAGAAAATTGTATATTATGTATCAAGTTTGATAAACGCCATTTTAGTCACGAATCCAATTTAGGCATACGATAGCTGAATTAAATGATCGCCTAAAAAATTATTGAAATTAAATATTTGTATAAAGCGACATCTATACGAAAATAAAGTAACCATCCCAATAAACATTTTTAACGTAATTTTTACCCTTAACATTGCCCGTTATTAATTTAATTGAATTTGACAATTATTGATACTTTAAAATATTAAAATAACTTCAAAATATGATTATGTTAAATTCTTGATTAAAATGGAGTTTATTAAACTTGATACATAATATACTATTATAAAATATAATAATCATTTTCTGTAAAATAATTTATATCTTCTTACAAAAATGTATTTAAATTTTTAAAATTAATTTTAAGTATTATGATTGATAAAATTTAAATTGAAACTTACAAAATTATATGTATAATTGACTAATCCAATAAATAATAAAAAGTGAAATAAAAAATGTTGGCAAAATTGCATGGCACGCCTATGACTAATGTACTAACCTATAAAGTGTACATAAGTCGCACGGTCTGACGCATAATTAACGCTGTATTTTTACCACAAACTATGTACTTTTTTACCATTTTAGTTGTTTTCGAAAAAAGACGACTCAAAACACCGAATAAACCTAAAAATGTGAACAAGAATAAATTTCCAACTGTCAACTGTCAAACACATTTTAAAGCCAAACAAATCGTGTTGTTTGTAAACGCGTTCAGTATTATATGATCGATAAGATTTAGAACAATTGGTTTAAATTATTTATGGCCTAGGCCTTAAATATTTATTATTTACTACTTTGGACCACTTTTTTCAGAGCTGTCTTACCTCACTTTCTAGTTTTAATAAGTGTACGTTTTATGTACTATGCTCCACACTTCAAAGTCCCACCACGTGACCAGGTACGGAACGCAGTCTTTTGAAAATTTGTCATTTAAGGCTTTTCAGGTTATGTATCTGTCAAAGTATAGTCAATGAAAGAAATAATATTTATGTTTATGTTTAAGCGTTAAAAGTTTATAAATCTTTATAGTATCACAGTAACAATGGTTGGTATAAGAGTTTAGGAGTATAAATACTGCATTTAATGAAATTCTAAAGTGTATAGTGCCAAATAAGTAAAATTTTTGTGCATTTGGTCTACATATATTTGGTTTTATCCATAAAATAGTTTTAACTAAACGGCATTTATTAAAAAAATCTAGCTTCTCTATTATGGAATAAGAATATCTGTATCAAAGGTAGGTTAATATATTATAACAAAAAAAATCATCTAATTTTAAAATTTTAAGGTTAGAAAAATCTATTTTGATCAAAATAAATAAGTATTTTGGATTATTTGGAAGAGTGTGTTAATATGGTCATATAAATAAAGATATACTAAATAATTGTTGAATAGGGTTCAAATTAAATTAAAGCTTTTATACTCCTAACAACAAAACTTGTGCATACCCTTTCGGGATCCCTACTTTAAGTTAGATTATAAGAAAACAAACAATTTTTAGAGATACATGCAATGTAAAAATATTTAATACTCCCATAATATGTGATTTTTGAAATTTTTAAAAGTTATACTTAATAATTTTTCGATGAAGATAAAATTTAGTTGAAGCTTTACCTATACGTAATTGTATTGACAAAACTTTATGTAGGTATACTTTAAGCTTTAAGCTGGATAAGAAAGACTACTACAAATAAAAATATTAGATAGAGTATACTGTGTTTTTATTTAAATTTTAGAATTTATAAGGTTATTTATACCTAATGATTGTTCGATGTAGATAAAATTTTGTCGAAGCTTTTATAGGTACTTGTATTGACACTATGGGTATATTAGCTGACAGTAAGGTTAGCTATTGAATTTTTAAAAAGAATTTACAGTTTTTTAAAATTAATTATCTAATGGTTTTATATTTGAAATGTTTAATATTGCTTATTTCCAAGAGCCAGTTGTTCAATTATGATGTCTATTTTGTTTTACTCCGGCATAAATATTTTCAACTGTAAAACGTAACTATTTTAAGATTTTTAAAATTAATTAAATATTAAAAGGGGTTAATTTTAAAGAAGGAACCTAAAAAGAACACCTTAAAATTATTAAAATTTGCAAATTATTAAATAATTTTAAATGTTTTAAAACATAAAATTTTATTATTTTACAAATTTCCAAACTTATTTTTTTTCTATGTGAGTTTTTGAACTTTTATCGATTTTAGATTCTTTAAATTTTTATTTAAAATATATTATTTTTTGTTTATTTAATTAATCAAAGATGTTTATATGTAGGTACTAAATAAATAAATATTTATGCCCAAGTAAAACAAATTAGTCATCCACTACCTAAATGTAAGCTGTAATTAAATAACTTGCTCTTGGAAATAAGCACCATGGTGCTTATGCATGAGAGATCTCAAATATAAAACCATTAGGTATACCTATAGGTACTGTAACTGTAAATTGTTTTTACAAGTGTTTTTGGAAATTCAATAGCTAACCTTCTTAAAGTTCCTTACACTGTCAGCTAATATACCCATAGTGTCAATATCTACAAGTACCTATAAAAGCTTCGACAAAATTTTATCTACATCGAACAATCATTAGGTATAAATAACCTTATAAATTCTAAAATTTAAATAAAACCACAGTATACTCTATCTAATATTTTTACTTGTAGTAGTCTTTCTTATCCAGCTTAAAGTATACCTACATAAAGTTTTGTCAATACAATTACGTATAATTATAATTATAGCTTTAATGCTTCAACTGAATTTTATTTTCATCGTAAAAATCATTATAACTTTTAAAAATTTCAAAAATCACATGTTATGGGAGTATTAAATATTTTTACATTGCATGTATCTCTAAAAATTGTTTGTTTCCTTATAATCTAACTTAAAGTAGGGATCCCGAGAGGTACGCACAAGTTTTGTTGTTAGGAGTATAAAAGCTTTAATTTAGTTTGAACCATATTCAACAATTATTTAGTATATCTATATTTATATGACCATATTAACACACTCTTCCAAATAATCCAAAATACTTATTTTGATCAAAATAGATTTTTCTAACCTTAAAATTTCAAAATTAGATGATATTTTTTGTTTTAATATATTAACCTACCTTTGATACAGATATTCTTATTCCATAATAGACAAGCTAGATTTTTTTAATAAATGCCGTTTAGTTAAAACTATTTTATGGATAAAACCAGATATATGTAGACCAAATGCACAAAAATTTTACTTATTTGGCACTATACACTTTAGAATTTCATTAAATGCAGTATTTATACTCCTAAACTCTTAAACCAACCATTGTTACTGTGATACTATAAAGATTTATAAACTTTTAACGCTTAAACATAAATGGTAACAGTATAAATATTATTTCTTGCATTGACTATACTTTGACAGATACATAACCTGAAAAGCCTTAAATGACAAATTATCAAAAGACTGCGTTCAGTACGTGGTCACGTGGTGGGACTTTGAAGTGTGGAGCATAGTACCTATCTCGTTAACAAATAAAATTATGCCTTGAAGATAAAATATTATATGCCATTAAATAGCAAATTTTGGGAAATGTCAAATTTTGGCCAATAATTTTCTTTTCGTTACTCACAAGAATAATATTTTCATTTTTGATTTCACGAATTCAAATCTAAACTTTCAAATAATATTGTTAAAAATGACGAATGCGCCGGTGTTAACTCCAATGAATGGCAAAAAATAATTTAGATAGGTACCTACTTTTATATTTTTGTCAGCTGTCAAAATATTTATATTTAAAAATTAAAATGTGTTAAATTGTACATTATTCCACATGGAAAAAGAAACAATTTTATAAATTTACAAAAATTTAGAGAGATAATGCAGGCTATTATTGACAAGGATGAGGTGACGAGAGAACTAAATCATCCTAGTGAATAATGTACATAATTTAAAAAAATTCAAAAATAAATAAATAAAATATGTAAAATTATTATCTTTGGTCACCTTCTCTTAATTTAAAACCCGACTGGTTCAAATTACAGTGGATATTGAAATCGGCCAATTACTTACTTACTTAACAACGTGAATAATGAGTTCATTATTTTATTGGCAGGGAATTTATAATATTTATCATTATTCAAGAAAAAAACAATATTATGCGTTTTTAAGTCATTTTATCACGTTTTGATTAATTTTGGATTACGAATAGCAACCTCTAAATTGCAATTTTTATGATTTAGGTCAGTGCAGGTTCATTTAAAAAAAAATTTTTTTAATTACTGCCCATTAATGGTGACTTTTATTTTTGCCTGAACTATAATTTAAAAAAATAAATTGCTTTTTTTGTAATAAAAAAATATGCTTATTAATACGTCTTTATAAATTCGCATCAAACCATGTTTTCTTTAGTAAGTAATCCAGAAAATATACGGACTAAAACTGGGCCAATGAAGCATCTAACAGCATTAGGTAAATGGTTATTACTGTAACGAACAAAGTAGTTTTATCTAATTACGCAAAACTTTTCAAATAAAACTTTACACGAAGACTATTACGGGCCGAATATAATAACTTTTCATGTCATTTTAACGGCATAATTTAAAAAGTTTCCATAATCTGTGTTGCTGAGAAAAATTGCCATTTTAATCTAGCAATAATTGACAAAGTGTGTGATAAAACAGTATGTGGTACAGTTATTAAACCGTTAAGTCTGTAAAAAAGATTTATTTCAAAATGGCTTTTAGTATATTAGGAAAAATGAGATACTCTTAAAAAGTCATTGAAATGAGTACGCTCAAATTCAAATCAACCTGCTCAAACATATACAGGGTGGCTCAAAAGTTTGCAATATTGAGTGTTACTTTCGAAATATCGAAAATAATAAAAAATGATTTTTTTTAAGTTGTTTGGTAGTTCATTTCAAATTTTACGGTGATATTGCAAACTTAAAAAAATAAATACTTAGCCCCCCATAGAGGCCAACAATTTTTTTTAATTACAACCCCTTTTTTATATCAGATTTTAAAAGAGGCTATTTTTCTTATTACAACGGTGTAATAATATTGGAGCGTTAAGCCTGAATTATAGATTGCCTTCCTTCCTTCCTCCCGTAGTCGTGCCCGTACGATTTGTGCGTCTTGTAAAAAGTCAATTTATAGATTTCCGTGTAAAATTCCGTAACCATGCGCGATGACACCTAAAATGGTTGACATTTGTTTTTGTTTATATTCTGCGTTTTACCCATTGTGTGTAAATATGCAAGATAAACATTTATTAGTATTAGTGCAGTGATCACAATTTTAATTGCCCAGGCAGCTTGTTTTATACTGCCCAACTATGGAGAAAGGCAGTAACTGCTAAACAAGAAATTTGTGGTAAATTAGCATAAACTACATTTTTATAAAAAGCAGTAGGTATTTAACTGATTTATTTAACTTATAAGATAGTTGCATTTTTTGTTGAATTAAGATACAAAATGTCCATAGCTCTATCATAGCACAAGAAATCGCATTTAGAATTTTTTTTGTAGTTACTGAATTTCTCCATAGTAGGGCAGTATAATGGAAAAAAAAACATCGAACAAGACGTTGGAAGACTCGCCCACTTTACCAAAACCGGGAAACTACGGGGTTTGACAAAGCAACGTTTCTAAAAATGAAAGACATTGATCATAAACAATATCTAAATATCCTATTTAGAAACACAAATTATTTAATAAACTGAACACCTATCTTAAATAATACTAATAATACTACTATGTATTTTAAATATTTTGTACTACGCGCTATCACCATACAGCGCATGTCCATAACAAGCACTGTTATTGGTTATGTCAAAGACCTTTACGGTGAAAGATAAACTTTTAAAAATTTCTACGGAAGGAAGGAATGCTGTCCTTACTGTACGGGAATAAATAAATGGCACTACGATTTAAATAATCATTTTTGACGTAATTGTCATCATGCATTAACATTGCCCGTTTAAAATTTAATTAAACTAAACAACTATTGATACTTTAAAATATTAAAATAACTTCAAAATATGAGTTTGTTAAGAAAATATTTTATCCTTTGATTTTTTTTATTACTATAATTGCAAAATATTATCAGAAAGTACTAAAAATTCTTACACGGGAAATGTTAATGGTGACAAATAGGTCAAAAATGTTTATTGGGTTTCGTATTGTTCATCTTCTACGGAAGGAAGGAAGGAAGGCAATCTATAATTCAGTCTTTAAACGTTAAAATTTTTTAAATTTGGATTGGTAGACGAGGGCCAATAGAGTGGCCTGCTAGTACTCCAGACCTAACACCATTGGATTTTGTATGGGTTCATTTGAAGTCAGTGGTGTACAAAAATAGGCCGGGCAATCTTCAGGTTTTCAGAGAAAGTATAGTTCAAAAAAATCATAATGTTTAAGACGTTTGGCTGCAAAATGTAAAACAAGAATTTGAAAATTGTTTAGGCCACTGTGATGCCGCCGATACGAGAGATTCTCGTCTCTCGTCTCGTCTCGTCTCGTCTCGACGAGACGAGGGGGCGATTTTCTCTCGAAAAAAGGCTCGAGACGAGACGAGAGAATGCCCTCTCTCGCTCGAGAATTTCTCGTTTCTCTCGATCTCTCTCGTTCTCTCGATTATAAAAAACATTTTTTTTTACATAAAAATTATAATTTTGCACATAAATGACGATATTTATTTGGACCAATGAGAACATTATTCGCATTTCATAATAAACAAAATTTGTTCCTGGTTAACGTTGTATTATTTTATAACACAACTTAACGTTAACCAAGAAAAAATTACTTATAAAATAATAATAATTTTTAAAATTTACCATGTATAAGCACATCTATGGCACTCCCTACACTATTAAAAAAACCCGTATGCTTAATAAGCATTGCTTATTCAATAAACTTATCAACAACATTTGGTTTTTGAGGGCCTGATTACAAATTTTATATCCATTTTTTTTTTTAAATAAAATGGCTGATCCAATATGACGAAATGTCGTCTTTCGGCTTTAACGGTTTGGGTAAAATTTAGTATTCAGATATTTATGGGGTCCCTGATTCAGAATTTGATATCCATTAAAAAAACAAAATTGCGGATTCAAAATGACGGACATGCGCAGTAGGTACAAGATGGTTGGATCTATGTGGAGTAGTTACATCATATATGCGCAGTAGTTTTCAGATGGATGGATCAAATGATTTGATCCATTGAAAACTACTGCGCCGATACAGGCTGTTTCATGTTTTATGTTTTAAATAAAAGGTTAATGTGACCAAAGGGGACATTATTTGGTGCTACTGCTAGCCAGCCCCTACCCCTCCTTAAGGGTGAAACGGGGGGTAACTTTGGAGAATCAAATGGAATAACCCTTTTTTTTACAGATTTTGGTAGTACATAAAAAAATGAATAACTTTTATTTAAAACTTTTTTCAATTTATCAACATATGGCGCTGTACCTAATTCAAAATTTAAGAAAAATGGGTTTCCCTGTAAAATGTATTATTTGAAACGTTTGAAAAACAAAAATTAACATTAAATCAACAATAGTCGGCTCTGAAAACAATTTATAACAAATGTTCGAAATGTCGTCCTTCCATTTCGACACCAAGTCGAGCAATAGCGTCCCGGGTCGGTAAACGTTTGGTGCGGTACCTTTGGCGAACGGCATTAAATGGTGAAAATTACCGGAATTTTCTAGAAAACGATCTGCCAGACTTCTTCCTGTAGGGTTACTTGAAAGAAAAAGTTTACGCTGCAATTCCTACAACTCGGGAGGACATGGTGGAGCCAGAATTCATTACCCGCATTCAAAAATGTGTCGAAATGAAAGGATGACATTTTGAACATTTGTTATAAATTGTTTTCAGAGCCGACTATTGTTGATTTAATGTTAATTTTTGTTTTTCAAACGTTTCAAATAATACATTTTACAAGGAAACCCAATTTTATTAAATTTTGAGTTACAGCGCCATCTGTTGATAAATTGAAAAAAAGTTTCAAATAAAAGTTATTCATTTTTTATGTATAGGGTGATCCCCTATAATGTCGCCCCCCTTCAACTTTTTTATTTTAAGTGTCCCAAAAAAATTAAAAGTGTGGTTATGTAGGAACTAAAAAATACTTTTTTTCTACGTATAAAGAAAATTGGAAAATTGATCAGTATACGTAGAAAAAAAGTATTTTTTAGTTCCTACATAACCACACTTTTAAATTTTTTGGGAATAAAAAAGTTAAAGGGGGGCGACATTATAGGGGATCACCCTGTACTACCAAAATCTGTGAAAAAATCGGGTCATTCCATTTGACTTTCTAAAGTTACCCCCCGTTTCACCCTTAAGGAGGGGTAGGGGGTGGCTAGCGGTAGCACCAAATAATGTCCCCTTTGGTCACATTAACCTTTTATTTAAGACATTTTTCTGTGAAATGCGTATTTCACGAGATATTGAGCTGTCTCAAGTTAGAAGAAACACCTATTATAGGTGTATAATACTAGATGTAACTACTCCACATAGATCCAACCAGAGTGGGGCAAATTGTATTCGATTATGATTATGATTATTATTTATGAAATGTAATCATGAATAATGATTACAACAAAGTAATCATAAATTATTGTAACATGAATAACGAATATTATTTATTATTTACGTTTTGAGTGGTTATAAATACTGAAATCGTCAATTATCGGAAAAGAATAATGATTAATAATTGTAGTCATTGTATATGATTAATCCCGGCGAAATTATATAACAACGAGTGAATGAATTTTCTTAGTTACATTGTTCTCACTTTAAATTTGTTGAGCAAGGATTAAAGACATCAGTGTTATTTCTAGATATTAATTTTTTTTTAATTATACATATTATTATAATAATTATAATATATGGTCCTAAGACTTTTTCTTTTAATTGGCATTTTAGTTTAATATTTTGTCGAATTTCGATCAAAAATTGTGCGTTTTTCTTCCAAGCACGATGGGGTGTATATTTCGTAAGCTAGGCATGGTTTTTATAAATAACTTTTAAAATGTTTCATCTAACGATCAGAAAATAAAAAATATTTCAATTTTTTTTACAAAAATAAGGTATTTTGTTAAAATTAAAATTTTATCAATAAAATGTGTTTATTGTGGATTATTTACCAAAGTAATTATACAGAATGATTATAATTACATAATTTATTCTTTAACTCTGATTATGAATATTAATTATAATCATACTTTCATAAATAACGTTATTCATGATTACAACGTAAAATTTGATTATAAATAATGAATATTATTTAAGTAAAGTAATTATTCATGAATAATGACTACATAAATAACACTACTCAACAAATCTGAAGGAAAAATTTGCGACTGATGTGCTAAGAGGTCTGTAGGGGTATTTGAGGTGTCCTGATTACGAATTTGAGTTCAAAAATTTTCCATCACGTATAGATTTTGTGTTACAGAGTACATGTTTTATTTTTTTTTCTGAAATTTTCGTATAATTTATACTGTAAGTTGAAATAAAAAAAGTTATTTTAAAAATAACAAGTTTTATTTACTACCACGGATCCAAAATACATTTATACTAAATCTTTTGTAGACAATTTTTTCGCAAATGCTGACTTTCGCTTTCCCTCATAAGGAACCATACATAAACTTTCTGGACTACTGGTGGTGGTTTGACCCCTTCACCCCTTGACTACAACACTTCTAAAAAGTGAAATTTTTCGGGTTTTGGCGTTTTAAACACTAGCACCCAATTTTATTATGAACACAAGTTGCTTTGGTACATGCTGTAATTTAATATATGTTGATTTTATTTTTTCAAAAAAAAATCATAACTTAAAAATCCTACGTGTTAGGAAATTTTTACTATCATTTTCGGTTTTAGCAACCCAAAATTAGCAAGAAACACCCTCTAAAATCACAGTCGCAAAATGACTGTAAACTAGTGTAATCATTAATCACCAAAATAATTACTATTTATATTCATGATTACAATTTTATTCGATTACTGCCCTACTCTCGATCCAACCATTTGATTGAAATGCGCAAAATTTTCGGAGTAAAAAGTCTTACTTTATTAGTGTGGTCTTGGCACACATTTTTTTTTCAGTTTAAATTTCTGTATAAAAAAATATAAACGAATTCGTATTTCATTCCAAATAATTTTTGTATTCATACTTAGGTACTTTTACCACGAGAGAAACGAGACGAGACGAGAGAAAGGCACTCTCGAGCGAGAAAAGAGTATTCTCGACGAGACGAGAGACCCATTTTCTCTCGCTGAACGAGACGAGACGAGAGAAGGACTTTTCTCGTCTCGTCTCGTCTCGCGGCATCACTACTTGCCGTTAACGGCGATCATTTTGAACACTTACTTTAAGTACTTCGGGTAATCATATTCTTGTTTTTAAGCATTATTTTGAAGGTTTTTTTGAATTCTAGGGCATTTTGCTCAAATATCCCTATGTAACATACTTTAAGTTGGAAATGTCACCGCAAAACTTGAAATAGACCATTAAACAACTTTTATTAAAATATTTTTTTTAAATTTTCGATATTTTAAAAGTTACACTAAATATTTCAAACTTTCGATCCACCCTGTATATACAATAATAATAATAATTATAATAATATATTGTTTATTTTTTATTGATTACAATATTTTTGTAATTTACTTCTGAAAACAATTTATGTAGTATGTATAATGTTCATTGTTCATAGTGTATCTTTGTATCTTTCCAAATTTATGTTTCCTACCTAATAAAAGTAGGTAGGTATATTTTTGTTTAATTTTCGATTTTTGGTTTAGACTTTTAAAATAAGAAGCCAATCAATGAATACTGTTGCTTGGGTCTTTGTCTATCGTTTACACGTTCTCATTTGTAGTCCCATCCCATTCGGTCGGGACTCTCTAATGTTTAAATAGGTTTGATCGTATCACGAGACGTGTAAGGTTTCCAAAAGTGGTGCCCTCGACGTTACACGTTATATATAAATTTGCACCCTTGACCGTATGTTTTGTCTACTCTCGAGGGTTAGTTTTTGTTAATTAACCTTTAACCTAGACCTAAAAGTTTTTGTGTTGTAGTTTTGAAGTTTCTTTGATGAAATAACTTAAAACAGAAGACAAATCATTGATATACATCATTCGACTTTAGTTGCTTGCAAAATATATAAAATCGAATATTGACTTATTTGAAAGATGACATACCGTAAAAATTTAAGTAGGTGCTCAGTTTGACCATAACATTGATCAACTCTATAAAAAGATAAGAAAAACATTGAATTACACAAAAAATAAATGACATGTATCAAGTAGACGCTTGTTTGTTCCCTTATAAACACGAAAAATGTTCCATCAAGTATCGCTACCGCATTATCCCCCGTGATCTTAAAATAGAGTGCAACACACTCGTATATTATTTACTTTACTTACGTAGATAAATCAAATGCATCCAATAAATTTGGGATGTATCGACCGCACACCATTTCCTCTATAAAAGCTTGTGCTATCAAGTATAAGCATTAATATATTGACGCAAAACGAATGCCTACATATTTGTCCTTAATTTACATTTTATCTTACAACTGTCAAGCGGTTTTAACCTCACTTTTTACCAATCTGACAACAGTCAGACAGGTTTAACCTCACTTTTTTCCAATCTGACATCTGTCAAGCAGTTTTAACCACACTTTTTTCAATTAACTACCAGTGTATTAAGTTAAGCGGTGTAAACAGATAAAATAAAACAGTAAGCATGCTTGATACGCACTATTATTGATACTATTGATTATAATTATAATAATTATTGATACGCAAATTATAAGAAATAATATTTTGTGTTCAGAATATTGCTGCTGTAGTTCCTGGCACTACTTATTAATGTTACAATAATAACTATTGATGTTGTCAAAGTTACCCGTGAGGTTTTATTAAAAATTATATGATTTTAAATATTAAATAATTTAAAGCCAATTTTATTTATTAAACATTTGACATCTGACAATTGTCAACGGATTAAACCTTACTTTTTCCCAATTTATAATAAAGGTAACTTCAGCCCGTGACTAAAATACCTAGAAGCCATTGGGTATTGGGTATACCTTAGCCCGTGAATAAAACGTTATAAACTCACAGATTGTCAATGTAAGAGTAGATAATAGTTATTTATGTCATAAGGCTTATGTATCGGCGTTTTTTCAAAATTCTTTCAGTTTTCGGGAAATTTTGGGTGTTTCCTTTTAAATGGAACACACCGTATATCATTATAACATATTGAAAATTAAAAATAATTTAGCAAGATCATATGGATTATTTTGGCATTCAAAATCTTGTTTTCTTTTACAAATAATTATTGTATCATACTTTAAAAGTATAAAAGTAGCATACAACAGCGAAATCACAACGTAAAATTTAATGGTTTAGACCAAAAACACTTTATTAATTCATATAAAAACAAGAAACAACTCTTTCCTTGAAATTTATTAAATTCATTCAATTGCTTTAAACTACAATATAGGCTACGAAATAAAAAGTTTAATTTTGCTACCTGTACATAAACATAACTTTGACATTCATCCATATTTTTATTACCTTATTTATAACATAAAAGTGTGTTATTAATGTGTCTAAAAAAACGACTATTTTTTTTTCAAATAACATTGAAAAATCTTCAAAGTATCTCTAGAAAACGACCCTGTGAAAATATGAGCTCTTAATATTAATATTTCGAGGTGGCGTTTTGTAATTTTCCATTTCTCATTTAAATAACACTTAAATAAAACTTTGAAATTTTGTAACTTGATAACGAGCTATTTCATAAAACATAAAAGTGTGTTGTGAATGTGTCTAAAAAAACGACTATTTTTTTTCAAATTACATTGAAAAATCTTCAAAGTATCTCTATCTGTTTTTAAACCAAAAAAACTTTATTAATTCATAAACAACTCTTTCCTTAAAATTTATTAAATTCATTTAATTGCTTTAAACTACAATATAGGCTACGAAACAAAAAGTTGAATTTTGTACCTGTACATAAACATAACTTTGACATTCATCCATATTTTTTTTAATACCTTATTTATAACATAAAAGTGTGTTGTTAATTTGTCTAAAAAACGACTATTTTTTTTTCAAAGTACATTGAAAAATTTTTAAAGTATCTCTAGAAAACGACCCTGTGAAAATATAAGCTCTTAATATTAATATTTAGAGGTGGCGTTTTGTAATTTTCTATTTCTCATTTAAATAAAACTTTGAAATTTTTTAACGTGATGACGAGCTATTTCATAAGTAAGACAAAATTACCCCTTATAGGAAATTTCATGCTCTACAAAAAAGGTCTTATTGACATTTTGCGTATACGCATAAGTCACGCCGTTTCAAAGATATCGAGCCTCAAAGTTCAGACTTTAAAATTATGCTTTTTTTTCTTAAATACAAAAAAATCAATTTATATGTATTAAAATCCCAAAATTATTAACTTGAGAATAAATATATGCATATATTTGATGGAATGCAGATCCAAAATTCTTAACATTTTGAAAAATGATAATTTGTAATAAACTTCTACCATATTTTTTAGGTAAGTAAATATTTTTCGCTAAAATTCAATAAAAATTATCTCTTGTCAAATTATTAGGAATTTTGGATCTGCATTTCATCAAATATATGCATATATTTATTCTTAAGTTAATAATTTTGGGTTGGGTCGGGTTAAATAAGGGGTAATTGTTCCAAAGTTTAACAAACATAATTTTCCCATGTTATATGAAATAGAAAATGATTTTTGGTAAAATAATAAATACTTTATTCAAGTTATGTCCAAAAAATTGATTTTTGTGTGTGTTTGGGCCTAAACTTATTGACTAATTGGGCATTTTTAGAGTTGCATTTGTTGACATGTCAACCAGGTTTAATTTGACATCGTTTGCAATACAATTGGCCATTTCAAACGAAAAAACAAAGTAATTTTTTTGTTTGATTATTTTCCTCATTATAATATGAACCAATCAAAAGCCTTGAATTTTCGAATAAATTTCGTTTAAATAAGCGATTAAATCACTAGACCTATTTAACAGCGATTAAATTTTAGCCTCCATATTGGATTTTTGTTTACGATTTTATGGTGTTATTTACAAGTTTTAACAAACATTTTTAAAAAAACAATAAAAAAATAAGTTATCTAGTTTACGAAATATCAATTATTACTTATTACACCTTAAATTAATGGAATTTTCTTTAAAAAAATATTTATAAATTTTGACACATACATACGTCAGATTTTATGAATTGTTAAATAGTTTCCTTTAATTCGAGAAATAATCTAGACGTATATCACTCAACCTATAAATTTAATCTGTCAAACTATGCTCAGTAAGTTTTTTATTTGATTTTTCTTTTTGGAAAATAGTTTCATGCAAAATAATTAAAAATAAAACCCCTCGACCGCTACGCGGTCTCGTGATTTTATTAAATTATTTTGCATTCAACATTTTCCAACAAAAACCAAACAAAAAACTACTAAGCCTAGTTTAACCGATTAAATTCATAGTTCTCGTGATATAATATATGAAAAAAAAATATTGTAATTTTTGAGTTTGACAGGCCAAAATACATCAGAAAAAAATAGTGGCATCGAATTTACATTTTGGCTGTAAACCGGTGTTACCGGACTCTGTCCTTGTATACATCTATAATTTCGTATTAATGATGTTTGAGAGTTTTATTAAAAAATGATTGAAAAAATGAAATATTGCCTCAACGCTGCACCGCGTATAAACACAAAATGCAGGGGGCGGGGAGCAGATATGCCCGAATAAAATTTCTATTATTTAGTCTTAACAAAGCGCTCGTTTTCCAATCCTATTGGCACACAAAGAAAAAGGGGAAAATGTAATTTGCCTGTAGCCTACATATTTTATGCCCACGGTTTAATAAATCACAATCTTCATTTAAAGTGGATCTTCTTTGCGGAATAAAAATCGTAGAAAAAGCAAGCGCCGTTTTTTTAGCGCAGTGCAAAAATTTGCTAATTCGTAACATAACATGGTCTTTGCACATTGTTTATTCCAACAATAGGCACAGAGGAGCAAAACATTTAATTGGACGGAAAAAAAGTACGTTTTTTTTACAGGTTTACATTTTTTTATCCTTCAGAAAATGACGGTATCAATATTTTTACTATATAAACTGAAATTTTGTAGGAAAAACTGTATTTTTACATATTTTTGTTTTTACCACTTTTGCTTTTTTAATATATTCATATTTTTACTAAATAGTTAAAATAATATATATTATTTATGAATTTTACACCTTCTTTTTTTTATATTTTTACAAATTTGTTGATTTTTCACTTAAAAAATAAAAGTGTACAGTAATTTGTTTACGGGTTTTAACATGTTCTCTTTATTTGTATCGACATATTTAATAGATGTATTTTCTGACAGTTTGTGTCAAGAAATCAAAACTTTTTAATTATTAAAACGTCATAAAATTTAGTTTAATTTTAAAAATTATATTAGGTATCTTAAAACTAAAAATATTTATTTTTCTGGTCACCATTTAAAATAATAAAATAAAATTAATTTATTATGATCTTTTTTATAATACAGGGTGTTATGTAATTAATGTTATATATTAAAATGGGTTGTTCCTTAGGGTCCATAAAGAAGCACCTAAACCTTTTTTTTTTAAATTCCAAAGTCTAAAAATAATTTATACTAACCTTTATCCTACCAAAAAGTACGCCACTGATCGACTAGGAACTTTAGGTTAATCTGGTGGATTTATTATGTTATGGTTGGTAACAACAGTGTTTGCAAAATCTCTCAAAAAAGTTGACAAACATTGTTTAAATTTAGCTTAATTACAAAAATGACAAAATTAACAATGCAAATTGTCAATTTGGCGTTTTTATTAATTGTTGGTTATGTCATTTTTGTACTGAAGGTAAATTAAAACAAAATCTGCCAACTTTTATGACAGAATCTAGTGCATTTCTTTTAAATTTTGGGTTATGTTTTAAAATTGTAAATATCTTAACTAAGGGAAGTGCTTTTGGATTTATTTACACCACGGTCTTATATAAGACTGTGATTTACACAAATTAAATGTTTAAAGTTTAACCTGTGAACTGGTCCCAATTTCATCTGAGTAAACAGAGAAAAAACTGATGAAAAAAATTAATTTTGTGGTTATGGATTTCAAATTTCAAAGGTACTAAATTTTCTAATCATTGCTTAAGCCAATAGTTGGATCAGTAAATAAATACAGAAGGGTATTAGAGCCATAAGGGCATAAAACTTTTGTATTTATTGAGTTTTTATTTATTTTTTGCAAGAAAAATTTTTAGTAACAATTTTTTACATCTGGCAACGCATAGCTACTTTGTTGGTTGGTATCTATGTACTCACAAAATACAAGTGCGCAGAGATAAACCAAGTGTGTAACCAGTGGCGTATCACAAAAAATATAAAAAACTTCTAATGCATATTTTTTCTTTATCTTTGGAAAAATGTTTTTTTAAATATTTTTCCTTTATTCCTTATGTCAAAAGGTATTCAGTATTTTAATATATAACATTAGTTACATAAAACCCTGTAGAACAATATATAGTAGGTATATTAGTCCAGGAAATAAAGATTGTAGAAGGAAAACTCAATGATAGTCGGGTTTTATTTTTTTATGTAGTCAGGGGTGCTGATAATGAATCAAGAATATTCCCCAAAAATTTCTTTCCGCGTCCCCTCTTTTTTCCAATCCCACACTAAGTGACCTTTTTAATACAGATTGACAAGTTGTTGCTTTATGGCGTTTGAGTCACGGGATAAAGTTTTAAGTTAGTTGACATTTGTCAAATGTCATAAAATCGTTAAAATAATGCTTAATGTAAAAACTATTTTATATCTCAATACAAACGCCAATATTTGAAAGGTTTATATGAACATTGTACCTGTTAATTTCGCCGCAGTAAAATAGATTTATCTTAGTTTCGGGTGGTCTCCACCGTGGAGTGCCCGAAAAACATTTTCTTTATTGTGAAAAACTGCTTCTATATCAAATTTAAACGATTGTTACTTCATTTTCCAGGGATGCATTTCGATTTACAAATAAAAATTTGACATTTTCACCGGTAATACAGATCCCCAAGAATAGTTACTCTATTGTTTTATAGATGTCGCTCTATACCGAGCTCTATACAAATATTTAATTTAATCATTAATAGATAATTAAGTATTTGTCGTTGAAAAGGTATAATATGCAACTCATTTATAAAATTGTCTAGACACTCATTTAATTAAACACTCTCTCGCAAGCTCGCTCGTGGCTTATTAAAATTCGTTACTAAAATGGCCTTTAATAAACTTGATGACCTGATGACATAATATACTATTATTTTATGCTTTTATATTTATTATAATAATTTTTATGTAATAAAAAATGATATAAAGTTTTGTCCATTTCTGGGTCTCTTGCAAGTCAAGGTGCGGTGAGACGACTGCTTTACATTTAAATTTGGAATTCCTCTAGGTTAGAGCGGGCAATGTTTTAACCGTATTTTGGTTGTAATACATTATATCCGCCATGACAGTGGTTAGTAGCGAAAAAGATAAAAAAAAACTTAAACGAAAATCTCTCGAGGTTCTAGTAGCCAAGCCATTCAAATAAAATATCCACTTGGCTATAAACATTTTTACGATTCACCATGAGTTATTTACCTACTTTAAACTTGATTTCACATACTTTTATATTGATACTTTTTAAGTAATATTGGTCAAAAATAGTACATTATAGATCAGGCGGAGAAAGCACATATTATCGCCAAGCAAACATTTCAATGGATAGGTATATCTATACCTATAATTATAATTATTAAGCTTTTGCCGCCGAGTTTTATGTACTATTTTTTAAGCATTTAATTAAACAATTGATTTTTAGGTTTAAATGACTTGATGACATTTTAGCTTTATTTCTGAAAGACATTTTTATTCAATAGAAGAATATCTAATACTTTTAACTTTCTTAAATATCGGTAAATGTAAGGTTTACTTTACAAAATATCCAATTATTTTTAAGTATACAATTAATGACGATTCCATACCAAGGTGACTTGTCAGAGACCTGGGAGTATATTTTATCATTTTTATAAATAGATTTAATGTTAGGTTTTTGCAATGCAGAACAATTTTAGTAGGCCTTAAAAGTTATTTTTTTAAGCCATTTTAAGTATGTACAAAACAAGATTAATAAAAAAATATATTTTTTAAGAGAATTAAATGTAAATATTAAAATAACATTATACAAAACACTAATAGCCCCCCACATGGAATATTGCTTGCTTTGGACAAAAATGAACAAGAAAGACTATAAATTCTACAAAATAATGTTATGAGAGTAATACTGCAATGTAACAAATACACACCTGTAAATTTAATGTTAAATGTACTAAATTTTATATCAAAGAATAACTTTTAGAACTTTATTTTTTGTTTTTATAATATTAAACCATATGACTCCCATATATTTAACTAAAAAAGTAACTATCCAACAAGGCAAGACAAAGATATTTATATAGATAAACCAACGTCTAGTAAATATAGCAAAATTATATTTTTTTAAAGGTTTTTAATTGTATAATAATTTACCACCTGAAATTAAATACTGTGATAACTTCATTCATTTTAAAATATTTTGTGATAGAAAAATTGTGATATATGTACCGTAAACACGGGTGGCTTTGGCTCACTTTCAAACTTCAGCTTAAAATTTTTGTGGTTTTAACAATCATAAACATTAAATTTTGTATACCAAAATTTGAGTCTTGAGTTGCTCTTTCATAATAACTAAGTTATAATATTACATAAGGCTGAGTTTCAAAAATAAACATTAAAAACTGGGTGTGCAAAGTTACCCCCTGGTTGCGGGTTACTTTGTCTCACAGTGTTTTTTCAGTATAAAATGAATGTAATATTATATCTTATTTTTATTAGACACGTGTTAGCAGCGACATATATCTATTGCAAGGGATTACCAATAAAAAAAATAAAAAATCGACCTGTAGTTAACCAAGGATCATCATTCCAATGGATTGCGCATAATATAGAAATTGTAACGCGTGTGTTTCTAAGAGTTTTGCACTGATACGATATATACAATTTCTTTCTTTAAAACACTGATTTTCCTGTAATATAAACTCAATAGAATCGCTCAATTGACAGGTTTAGACCAACAAATTATAAATGTTAATTTTATCGAGCGCGAAAAGATTTTTCATAAATGGGTTAAAGTCACCCGCGGGGTGCAAAGTCACCCGTATTTACGGTATTTAAAATGTAAAAATAAGTTAAATGTGTTTTAAATAGCAGAGGCTAAATAAATATATTATTATTATTATTATTATTATTAAATTTCTATACAGGTTATGAAATAGACAACCTTTTTGATATCACTCTTTAACATTCACGTATATAAATAAATATTTATATATATATATATATATATATATATATATATATTATTAAAATTAAAACTGATTCTAAAATTGAATCAGTATCTAAGGTTTAATTTGTTATTGTCATGCAGGCTAGGAAACTGTAGAACAGTAGAGGATTTGAACGAGTTGATCATAAATTTGTTTCTGTCAAGCACCTGGCAACTTCAGTTATTAAATGTTCATAGTTAAAGTGTCTATTGAAATGAATTAATCTCTTTGAAATGGGCCCGCTTATGTTACGAGTAGAACAGATACAAAAGGGGAATATTTAAAAAGTTGAGACATTCGCAAAGTTTTTAGGTTGCGATCCATTTGTCTTCAAGATTTATATGAAAAGTGGCCGCCCATAAATTATTTAGAACAGGGACAAAATCTGCTACATTGGTTATGCAGTTATAAGTATAGGACAAAGGCAAAAGTGAATAATGATTTTTTTGTATTCTGTAATGTCTTTATTATTGTTTTCTTATATCCACTTA
The DNA here is from genome assembly GCA_921294245.1 of Brassicogethes aeneus. Classification (NCBI taxonomy): domain Eukaryota; kingdom Metazoa; phylum Arthropoda; class Insecta; order Coleoptera; family Nitidulidae; genus Brassicogethes; species Brassicogethes aeneus. Next base: position 14,082,657 of record OV121133.1, read on the forward strand.
ATCTAAAGGAATAAAAAATCCCAATAAAAGTTTTATTGCATCAACTTTTGCTTTTAAATTTGATTAGCGCAGGAGCTTTTCCATTATTTTTAATATATATAAAACAATTTAATAAAAAGTATGAATACAACTTGAAATAAAAAAAATAATAATATGTTTAAAACCGCTTAAAAAGCTTTTTTTTAAATAAAGTTTAAATCTAAAAATTTACCAAAGTTTCAAAGTTAATTATATTTTAATTTTCTGCCTTGCAAAGATTTTAAATTTCCTTAATAATGCAGGAAAACTTTAAATAAGAATTAAATTTATAATAGGCCAAAAATTAATTGAAAATGACTGTATTGAAAAAGAAAATATCAACTTTTGCAAATATTAACATCGTATCTCGATTTTTTGCCAAAATTAATAAAGATCATTTCCCTATACAGGGATAGATACAAGTATACTTCTTTGTATGGGTATCTTTTTTATTTGAAGAGCTTCAAGGTTAGATAAATTAGACAAAAGTTGCATAATTACAAGTCTATTAAAATTTCATTAAAAAACTGGAAAAAGAATTTGCTGTTCAAAAATAATTTGAAAAAAAACTGAAAACCTGTCCAAATCAAAAAACGTTATAACTCGCTAATCCTGAAAATTTTGAAAAAAATTTTAACATACACATTTATATCCAATTTGTGAGTTTTTTCGCCAGCTAGATTTTGAGATAGCACCACCATCTTTGGTTTTTCCTTTGGCCGCCGTATTGAAATTTTACATGGTTAGATAAGAAAAAAATTAAGGAATCCAACGATGTATCAAACTACATAAGTTATGGCGGCCATTATATTGTACAGCGGTGTATAATAATTTGACTTTTGAACTGCCTAAAATATGAAGTCTTTCTATATCCCCTTATGAGTGTTATAATATGAAAATTTGTATATGCTTGAAAAAAAATGTTGCAACAGGTTGACCGATTTTAATAAAGATATTTTTTTGATACAGTGATTTGACCATCTAGGAAAATTTTCAATTTTAAATTTTTTAAGGCCTGCTAAGATCTTCTAAATGGGTCGAAATTTAGTGTACGACCATTTGGGCAATTTTTTTTTTTCGAAAAAATGGATAGGCCATTAATTGTATCTCATAAAAATAATAATATCCTTGAAAAAGAATGCAATGACAACCTGCAAAGATTGTCCGCATGGTTCAATAACAATTCTTTATATTTAAATACTGAGAAAACCAATTTTATTAGGTTTCACAACCAGGGACATGGTAGAACAGATTCTCTTGATTTGTATTTGGAAATAGATGGGCGAAACATAAGAAGAGAGGCTAACGTTAAATTTTTGGGAGTCATAATTGATGAAAAGTTAACCTGGAAAAGTCACTGTGACTTTCTAATAACAAAATTAAGTTCGATTGTTTACCTTTTTAAAAATCTAAGGTCAATCTTAACACTTGAACAGTTATTTATTTATACCATGCCCAAGTTAGTTCCCGACTTTCTTATGGAATATGCTTTTGGGGACCTTCTACTAATTGTTTTAATGTATTTGTAAGTCAGAAAAGAAATGTACGATGTATTGCCGGAGTACCGCAAAGCTACTCATGCAAGTCTCTTTTTAAGCAGTATACTGCCATTGCCATGTGTTGTAATTTTTGAATTGGGTGTATATGTATTTTTAAACAAGAACAAATTTTTAAAAAATTCCGATATTCATAGTTTTAACACTTTTATGACGAATAATTTAAGAGTACCATTTGAAAAAAGTTCTTCCAATAGTTTGGGTATAACAGGCTTCCAGAGGAAAATAGAAATGTTGAAACAGTTTTTAAATTTAAATCTCTTTTAAAGTCGTTTTTGTTATTTAATTGTTTTTATAGCATAAATGAGTTTTTAGGTAATTAGCATTAGTTGTATATATATATATATATATATATATATATATATATATATTTTTTTTTTTTTTATTTCGTGTAGGTAACTTTTATTTTGCGTTAAGGTATTTTGAATGCTTGTGTACTTTAAACTGTTTTAGATTTTAAACTATTTTTATACCTTATCCACCTGACGTTTTCTATTATTGTATAATACATGTGGTCCACGTAAGGTGACCCATATACTTATCTCAGAAACTACTGGAGTCACAAAAAATTTGTAAGGAACAAATATTCACGAAGTAAAAAATATTTTTAAAATATTATATTTTCATTTATACAGGGTGTTCGGTTTTCCTTGGGACTATACCAACTTTCTTATTTTCAATGGAACACCCTGTATTTTTTGCATTTTTGGATTCTTCCCACTCTTTTAGGTATACTTTGTAAATATATTAAATAAGAAAATGTTAATAATTTTTGAGTAAAATTAAGATTTATTAAAATTTCTCTAAATGTAGACAATCGCTAAAAGTTAAAAATAACCAACTAAAAGTTATTATTTTTTATATTATGTAGTATCCATCTCTTTAATAATAAGTAAGCTATAAGTTAATTATTATATTTTTTGGAAAATATCATATAGGGTGTTTTCCATGTCCCGTTGAAAATAGCGATTTTAAAAGTTTAAAATCTTGTTTTTATTCAATGGAACACCCTATATATTTTTGCATAATTGGATAGAATAAGTAATTACCTTTCATTTTATATATATATATGTCCTATACCTAAACCTAACAGAAAAAAAATATTCGCATTTTTCACAATTAGTAGCTTTTTTCCAATTACCTTGGTTAAATTTTCATTATTCAAAGAAAACACCTTGTATTTTATTTTCCAAAAAATAAATTAATTAACTTATAGCTTACTTATTATTAAAGAGATGAATGCCACATAATATAAAAAATAATAACTTTTAGTTGGTTATTTTTAACTTTTAGCGAATGTGTACATTTAGAGAAATTTTAATAAATCCTCATTTTACTCAAAAAGTATTAACATTTTCTTAATTAATATATTTACAAAGTATACCTAAAAGAGTGAGTAGAATCCAAAAATGCAAAAAAAATATAGGGTGTTCCATTGAAAATAAGAAAGTTGGTATCGTCCCAAGGAAAACCGAACACCCTGTATAAATAAAAATATAATCTTTTAAAAATATTTTTTAGTTCGTGAATATTTGTTTCTTACAAATTTTTTGTGACTCCAGTAGTTTCTGAGATAAGTATATGGGTCACCTTACGTGGATCACCTAAAAAAAATATTCGCATTTTACAAAATTAGTAGCTTTGCGCGTATGGTAATTATTATAGTAATATATATTTATATATAAAAGCATTTTTATTTGTTGTTATTGAAATTTATTTATTTGAATAATGAAAATTTAACTAAGGTAATTGGAAAAAAGCTACTAATTGTGAAAAATGCGAATATTTTTTTTTCTCTTAGGTTTAGGTATAGGACATATATATATAAAATGAAAGGTAATTACTTATTCTATCCAATTATGCAAAAATATATAGGATGTTCCATTGAAGAAAAACAAGATTTTAAACTTTTAAAATCGCTATTTTCAACGGGACATAGAAAACACCCTGTATGTTATTTTCCAAAAAATATAATAATTAACTTATAGCTTACTTATTATTAAAGAGATGGATACTGCATAATATAAAAAATAATAACTTTTAGTTGATTATTTTTAACTTTTAGCGAGTGTCCACATTTAGAGAAATTTTAATAAATCTTAATTTTACTCAAAAAGTATTAACATTTTCTTAATTAATATATTTACAAAGTATACCTAAAAGAGTGGGTAGAATCCAAAAATGCAAAAAAATACAGGGTGTTCCATTGAAAATAAGAAAGTTGGTATCGTCCCAAGGAAAACCGAACACCCTGTATAAATGAAAATATAATATTTTAAAAATATTTTTTACTTCGTGAATATTTGTTTCCTACAAATTTTTTGTGACTCCAGTAGTTTCTGAGATAAGTATATGGGTCACCTTACGTGGACCACCCTATTGTCTACAGAAAATAAATATATTATTATTATTCAGGCTGAAATACCTTTATACAAGCAGGCCATGAAAAAATTCAAATATAAAATTTTACCATATGGTCAAATACTCATCGATTGTCCCAAATATATACATAATAAAATCGGTCAACGTTTGCGGTGTTGCGGTTTTTGTTCATACTGTACAATGTACAGTGTACATTTTAAAGCTATTTAGATTCTTTAAAAGGCAAAGCTTATTTTGAATTTTAAATTACCACCATAAAAATGTTAATGATTAATAAATAATAATAATTAAAAATGTAAATTCCAAATAAAAATTGTTATGTATACCCACTTTAATGGCTTTTTTAAAAATACATTAAAATAATTACATACATTTTAGCTGTTATAAAGATTATTTATAAACAATTTAAACTAAATATTTATAATTAATATACATATAGCATAATTTATGAGTTCTAAAGCGTTTTAATGGCTTTTGTCTGACATTATTTATAAGCTGCTCGAAAAGTTTAAAAAGTTGAAAGTGGCCTTTACTTCGCTGCATCCACTAATTTCTATTCCAAAGCCTACTACTACAATTTTGAACATTCCACCACATAAACAATTGATTTATGCTTGGCATGGATATTACATAAAGTAAATAAAAATGTAAGAAACTAAACATTGTGGGCAACCGGCCAAATTTACTTATTGTTATTCAAGTTGCCAATAAATGTACATCATCATTCAATATTTAATATCTTTATGTTTGTTTAGATCCTTAATGTTTGCATTCGCCATAGATAAGCTAAGTGCTTGAATTTGTTTCTTAAGACTTTGATTGATGGAGCTTAACTATTTTTTTTAGTTTTAATTTAAATCCAAAATATTGCATTTAGCAAAAAAGAGATAAATCGTGTCTAAAAAGTCTTTACGCATCTTAAAGTTGTATATTGCAATAAGTAAAAAAAATGATCGACAAGTAAAAAAATGATTGATTATTTGTTTGATGCACGAGCAAAGCGAGCGTAGCAAGAATGCGAGTTAAGAATCGACCATTCTTTACTAGAGTTTCCGTATTATTTTGTCCCACAGTCAAATAATAGTATATTGTTTACCGAGCGTGGAATCATAGCAATTACTCCCGATAATAAAAGTTTCCGAGAGTAAAGTTTAATTAAAAACTGTCTTTTACTTTTCTAAAGTCGTTCCAATGAAGTTAGTACGCTTACCTACTTCAAGTTATTTAAAATTAAATCTATAAATGCTTACTTTCGCTTAATAGTATATTATGTATCAAGTTTGATAAACGCCATTTTATACACGAATTTAGTTTAGGCACGAGCGAGCTTGCGAAATTAAAATTTATCTAGATAGATATTAGGGTGGTCCTTAATAAGGTTATTTTCAAATTTCTTTGCTCCCAGGGGCTCAAATACTTCCAAATTGGTAAAAATAAATTCCCTGAAAATTTGAGCTCTTAATATTAACTCTAAGATAGTGCGCATTCCAATCTAAGTTTCCTATGGAAATAACATAGGAAAAATTACTTTTGTTGTTTATAATTGTATAACTTGGGAACGAATGAATTAAAAAATATAAATTATACATATTTTTATAGAGAATTTAACGCTCTACAAAAAAGGTCTCTTATAATTTTTCCATTAGTCTATTGGTTTAAAAGTTATTCAACGCCAAAGTTTAATTTTCATATTATTATTAATATTATCAAGGCTTTTTTATGAGGCGCCGTTTGTGTCAAAATTAAAAGTGTTAAAAAAAATTTTGTTTTATAAATAATTAATTATATGCTTTACCAAATAATTTTTTTATAAAATTATGTTTTTATAAAATAATTTTTTTTAAGAATTTTTTTTTTCTAAAAAATTTTATAAAATATTTTTTTTTTTAAATTTATTTTTTTATAAAATAATTTTTTTTTTAATTATTTTTTTATAAAATAATTCTTTTTTATAAAATCATTTTTTTTTATTTTTATTTTTGTTTTAAGAGAATTGATTTATTTATTTTAATTTGTTTTCAAGAGAATTATTTTATTTATTTATTTTAGTTTTTAACAAGTGCTTTCTTATAAAAAACGTTTAAACATAAAGAATTCTTGTTAAAAACTAAAAATCAAAATAAATGTAGATAAAAAAATTAATGAATTCATGAATAAAAATAATAAATTATTATTTTCAATCGTTTCCCCAAATTGCGTCAAACAAAAGCCCAGTCCGTCATAAAATTGTATCTGGGGAGGGGCGTTCGGGTTTACTCGGGTTTACTCGAGTGTCTAAAAACAAATAGAGATGGCTGCAGTAAAAATTAATTTATAAATGCGCCCGTCGTCTTTTATTAAATAATTTTTGATTCGAATTGAAAATTATTTTATAAAAAAATAATTTTATAAAAAAGAATTATTTTAGAAAATTTTTTACAAAAAAAAAAATATAAAAAAATTATTTTAGAAAATTTTTTACAAAAAAAAATTATAAAAAAATAATTTAATAAAAAATTATTTGGTAAAGCATATAATTAATTATTTATAAAATAAAATAAGTTTATTTAGCACTTTTAATTTTGACACAAACGGCGCCTCATAAAAAAGCCTTGATAATATTAATAATAATATGAAAATTAAACTTTGACGTTGAATAACTTTTAAACAAATAGACTAATGGAAAAATTATAAGAGACCTTTTTTGTAGAGCGTTAAATTCTCTATAAAAATATGTATGATTTATATTTTTTAATTTATTCGTTCCCAAGTTATAAAATTATAAACAACAAAAGTAATTTTTCCTATGTTATTTCCATAGGAAACTTAGATTGGAATGCGCACTATCTTAGAGTTAATATAAAGAGCTCAAATTTTCAGGGAATTTTTTTTTATTAATTTGGAAGAATTTGAGCCCCTGGGAGCAAAGAAATTTGAAAATAACCTTATTAAGGACCACCCTAATAGATATGCAATTGTTCCAAAATATCAATCTGGATTTAGAAAAAATTGCAGTTGTTCTACAGCTCTGCTAAGGTGATATTTTGGAGAGCACTGATAATAATTATTATAATCAATTGACCATTTTAGCCTAAAGTGTCTCATTTGAGTGTGGGATTGTCGGTTTTTATTGACGGACAAAATGACATGACTTAGATTTAGTCCTAGTAAACTATGGGAGAAATGGTCTATGCTAAAAAGAATTAAGAATCGTGTCACAAACAGAAAAAATAATGCCATTTTCTATCTCACAAGACTGTGTAGGAAAAAGTTTGAGTATGATATAAGTGATATATTGGTAGGTGTAATAGGCGTGTCAATATTTACGAATAAAGTATACTTTGCATATGTATATGCAAAAATAAAAATTCCGAACCTTACCAATTCTTTGACAGTTATAATCTTTTTACTTGTTATAAACTTTATAAACCATTAACAGCGTAGGTATTTTAGTATAAAGTTAATAAAATTAGCAGCATTTCTAGTATGTACTTTTTTTCGATTTTTAAACGATTTAAATGCTTTGAAGAATATTAAAGATAACGGTGGTATTATATAAGACATCTGTTTTAACATCGTGGTCATCGAAGCATTTTGAATATTGCGTTTTTCAAAAAGCTGTAGTTTGAGATGCCAAACGTATGCCTTAATTTCAAATATGCATATGCAATAAAAAATTGTATGTACTAACTTGTAAAACTAATTATAGTAACCTGTACTCTCTAAAAGTGAAACAGTGAAATTTTCACTATTTCCGTCAGTGAGTTATTATTCACTGTAAAATTAGTGTTTTTCAATATAAATTAGTGAAATTATAACTTCTCCAAATTAGTGTTTTTTATTATCACTACTTTTCCGGAACTCTCGACATTAAATAGTGAAATTTTAACTTTTTGAACTAAACCTATTTCACTAATTTGTAAAGTGTAGTTTCCACTAAATAAATTAGTGCAAAGAAATCGCTACATGAAAAAGTGAGTATTCACTAATTGCTAGTGGTATACTTATCACTGCGGCAAATAGTTAATATGCACTGTCAATCAGTGAAAATCCACTATTTCATTTTTAGAGAGTAGAAGATTTACCAATTGTAAAAATAAACTTGCTTAATTAACACGGTGTTTTATAAATTAAATTTTACAAATGAGTAACAAATAATAGTACATTATGTATCAAGTTTGATATAAACGAATTTAATTTAGGCACCAGCGAGCTTGCGAGCGAGTTCTTAAATTAATGAGTGTATAGAAAAGTTTATAAACGAGGTGCATACTATACTTTTTCTACGACAAATACTTATTATTATCTTAAAATTATTTAAATCAAAAATTTGTATAGAGCGCCATCTATGAAACAACAGGGGAAACTGTCATGTCACATTTTTACATTTTATAAACACAATTATAAAGGTTATAAATCGAAATGTATATTGAAAATTGACAGTTTTTCACAGTAAAAGTAAAGGAAATGTTTTATGAGGACTTTACAGTAGAGTCCGTGCCCGAATTTAAGTTATAGTTTACTGCCGGCAAAATTAAAAAGTACAATGTTCATATAAACTTTTCAAATATTGGCGTTGAGAAACTATTTAATATTTTTGTATTGAGATAATAAAATAATTTTCAACTAACTTAAAACTAACTTCACACCGAAAAAAATAATGTAGTTGAGTTAACATTTGCCTAAATGTCATTTTTAAAAATGTTGTTTCAACAAAAAACCTATTGGATTAATCTATATTTTGGTGTTAAAGCAAAAGTCAGAGTTTGTCAAAGTTTATTTGTTCATTTGACAGTTTAAATATTAATTTAACATAAACTAATATTTTGAATTAAAATGTTTATCGTACTTTGATTTAATAGCTGGAATTTGTTGAATCAACTACTGAAATTTTTAGGATTACCTAAAAAAACTATTAAATTAACGTTTAGTTGCTCTTTAATCCAAAACTTTAAATTTGTTCATTTAACAAATTTAAAATGTTACTTTAAAATTTAAAATGTAAAATTTGCATTCATAAAATTGCCGAGAATGGCGCTTCGAACACTCACGCCACGTCATTAGACAATGACGTTTTCTTACATCTCGCCTTAGTTGGCTTACGATTAGGTGTATATAAGATCAGATATCTGTTTGTTTAAGGTGTGTTCCACAGTAGAACTTTCACTACACCATATTGCCCGACACTGTTAAGACCCTCAATACAGGGCGAAACAGTCTGTCGGTATTTGAAGTAGGTGGAACACATGATACAAAGATGTATCATGGGTGGAACACGCTCAAAACAAAAACTCTGGGCGAGGTGAAGGTTCAATTCTTTCTATTTATATATAATAATATATTATTTCCATAATTTTGTTTTGGATACCAACCAAGAATTTTACATTTTCAGAATGTTAATTTAACATTTTATTGGTGTTAAGTGAATATGCTAAAAAGGTTACCTGGACATTTCAAGAAATTTACCTTAACACCCTAAGAATGTTAAATTAACCAAATTAGCAGATTAGAACAAATATTCTTATTTTGTTCATTTGACTGATATTTGTTGTTCAATTAAACAATACAATTTGACATTTTTAGATGGTTCAGTAAACGTGCAAAAACCATTGCTTGTATTTAAAGTGCATAAAGAGTTGAATTAATATTTTTTTGTTGTTTCAACAGCTTATTTTTTTTAGTGCAGCCCGTGACTAAAAACCTGTTGCTAACTTCAGCCCGTGACTAAAGCGCCGTAAAGCCACAACTTGTCAATGTGTATTTAAAAGGTCACTTAGTGTCATGGAAACATGTACGATAAAGGGCGTTTTAAAGGTGGGAGTAGAAAAACATACAACAGACACGGATACGGCTTTATACAAACTTTAAAAACATGTATACCAATAAAGAACAAAACCCCAGAAAAACGAAATATCACGTTCTGAACGTATCTGGTATATTAAAATATGGCTCTAAAATAATTATAAACAAGCCTTTCATAATAAATTTATTAAAAATAGTATAGTATCCAGGGCCGGGCCTAAGGGGGGTGTAGGGGGGGGAGTCACCCCCCCCAAAGTCTTTGCAGTTGGTTCCAAATCCAAACACGGTTGGCAAAATCTATAGTATTTGGGTCGGTTGGTTGGGTATACCTACCAACCAACCCATCACAATAAATAAAATGAAATATAATTTTTAAACTTTATAAAGTTGTAGGTAGTTGTAGGTATACCTACATATTACAAAATTATAATTTTTAATCTATTGTAACCTCCTATAATCGTTACCGTCAAGAAAATTGTATTGGTCAACCTTATTTTTATTAAAGGACATTATATTTCACACAAACGGCATGTACAAAGTCGGCACCGCCTCGCGGCTTTGTCTTTGGTTTTGGCGGCGTTTGACTCTTTTTACGCACCGCAATTTTCGGCGTCTTATATTTCTAGATTATTATTTAGTTGAAGCTTATCTAAGCTAAGTAAAACTAGTGTCAATAAATAGGTTAGTTTTTTTTTAATATGGAAAACAAAGCTAAACCGGGACGAGTTCTAGTAAAATGCTCATTATGTCATATGGACCAAAAAAAAATGCATGAGAAAAATATTCACGGTGTAAATTTGGTTAAAATTAAAATTGTTGCTGTTTCGGATAATCCACTTACATTGGCAGCAAATCAAAAAAATAGAGAACGAGAATCAATCCCATCGACTTCGAAAGAGCATGCTAATGGTAGGTAAAGACATTCTTTATCTACACTTTACAGCACTTTACATACATGATAAAACTACTGAAAATTTTTACTATTACTAATAAAGTATCGATAAAAAAATAAGTTGGTTTTTTTATCGTCTCCACCCCCCCAAAAAAGTGTGCCTCGGTACGGCCCTGATAGTATCCAAATATAAAGCTATATTCTTAACAACATAAACCAGATATCCACGACAGTAAGCAATAATTTTGAAAATGTGTATAGATAAATATGTAAAATATGTTCGCAAAAGTTAAAGTAATAAATATTATGAGTATTCCCGGGCATATGGCTCTCGAGAACAACCGAATTGCTTCATAAAATTTAATTTTGTTTTGTAGTACGTCATAAATATTTATATTTTTCTATACTAAAAAACCATTTTATTTATTTATTAAGTCAAAACCACAAAATAAACTAAAATTATAGAGCTGCATTTTTCTTGACCTGAAGACACAAAATTACCTATTACCAAAACTTAAAAAATTACTTTACTAGATTTTGTCCCACTGGTTTTGTCTCAGTATCCTGGTAAATGTAAAGCACGCAAAAAATTAAGGCTGAGTTCAGCAGAGTGAATTGTATCGATGAAAGAGACAGTATATATACATATATGTTGTATAAGTCGTGTCAGTATCAGTATCAGGATCCTTGAAATTTAAAATTTAACATCTTTTTTGTTTAATTATATTTAAATGTATAATACTGTTTAAAATATCTGTGGTGTAAAGAGTAATCTTAAAATGGTGTCAAAATCCAACACCAAGTGGTGTTAATATAACACCATGAATTATGGTTGAAAATGTTATATACAGCAAACACCAAAACGGTGTTTATCTAAAAATATTTGAGAAGTGCTCCTACACAGAAAAAAAGGAATTAATTTAGTTGACCCATAAGTATTTTTTTTGTATTTTTTTTTATTTTTATCAACTGTGGGAAGGAAGGAATTTAATATAAACAAATATTAGTCTGACGGTACTAAACCAGATAGTTGTTTTATTTTTTTTTAAATTGGTTAAATTAACCCAGAAAACTTTAGTGAAACCAACCCGCTGTATGGTTCACTTTACTAAATATGTTGTTTGTAAAATAACAGTTACTTCAACCTAAAGCACTCTGTTAAAACTATTAAAACAATTTGTCGTGCATTTCCGGTTGCATAGTGTGTACCGATTGCGGCAAATGCGGTGTGGATCACGTGATGTTCTTAAATCTCGCCTCTGTTGACTTACATGAAGAGTATATAAGCTCAGGTAGTCCTTTGCTTTGGTGTGACACTACAAGTTGTTCGATACTAAAGAGACCTTAAATAGGTGGAAACAGCTGTCAATACTTGAAGTATTTTAAGTTAGTGGAACGCACTAAAAACATTATCTCTAGCGAGTTGAAGGTTCAATTTTCTGGAATAATACCACAGGTAATATACTAGTAATGCGTCAAGGAACTTCCTGTTTCCTTTTTTTCCTTTTTTCTGTGTAGTATGATTTAATTTGACCAAAAACACATAATATTTAACACTGAAAAGGAGTTCAATTTAATACTGTGTGAGAGTTAAATTAACACTATTTTAGTATTTGAATTTAGACCGGACCAACAAACCATATTTAACACCATTTTGGTTTGTATCGATATAGACCATGCATGGTGTTAATTTGGTGTTAAAATGGTCAAGAAATTTTGAACAGTGTGTATAAACGATATTAAACGTTGATTCCAATTTATTTTCTTTAAATGGCTATAAATCTGTAATTTTCAAATATCTGGACTAGGATAATTTCTATTATAGTAGATAACTTTAGATGATCATATGTGTAGTGTCCAAATATTTTTTCTTGTAGACATCTCTAAGAATTATTCGTGTGCACATGGTATTATACAAAACCTTTTATTTCTTATTTTAAATTGTTGATTCGATTTTAAAAGCCATAAAGTATTAAGATAAAATTACTTTTTCCTATTTTCTATTTATTTAATCGTACACGAATGTATAAAGTTTAAATTCCAGACAATAAATTATTTCCAAGAAACAGAAATGAAATTTCCGAATGCAATTTAACGTTAATTAAATTTGAAGAAAACAAAACGCCTAGTCTAGCATTTCTTGAAATAAATTTGAAACCATATTATTATATTATTATCGTATGTATTAAATGTTTTTTATATACAATTAAAATAACTGTAAATTGCAGAGATTAAAATAGAAACATGAAATTCATTTTGGTCAAAATTTATCAATTCTATTTCTCTGCTCCAAAATAAATTTTAAAAATTTTGGAGAGTTTTTTTAAGACTTGAAATTTTTGAAAGCAAATTTTTTAAATTGATTTGATTTTGCTTATATTTTTTTTAAAGATACCTTAATTTATTTATTTATTCCTTTGCAAAGTTTGACGGATGTTTTTTGATATTAGGAAAAAATTATTGACTTTTTTATGGTGACAGATCGTCAAACATTTAAATTATTGTTGATAGAATATTTAAAAAAATGTGAATTTGCCGCCAAGATCACGCGATTTGACCACTTTGGATTATTTTCTTTGGTGTTTTTTAAATAAAATGTATGCCAATGCCTCACAGGTAAGGTTGGGACAGTTGAAATTTTCAAATGAAAATTTCAACTAAAAGTTTCAAACTTGAAATGTTTCATTTAGTTGGAAAACTGAAATTTTTAAAAATTTCAAATGAAATTTTTAATCCGAAAATTTCAACATTGCCTGTGAAACTTTCAGAAATTTCATTGAAAGTTTCGTAATTGACTGAAAATTTCGCATAAATTTCCCTGGGACTTTTAATAATAATTTACAACAGATTCCGAATCGACCAATAAGAACGAGTTATCAAGCGTCTGGGCGTTTTTGTTTAGTTCGGCTTAGATTTGAATACACTATAAGTAATTATTGTTACTTATATGCATAAATTAATTTAAATAATTTAATTCAGTTACCAATTTAATTTGTAAATTAAATCAGACTTTAAAATTTTTTTAAAAGTCATGATTAATTTAAACTTTTACTTTTGCTATAATTGCATCCGAAAACGGATAAAAAATGCCTTTGGCTCATAAAATTTTGATGAAGTTTCTTCAATTTTCGTAAAATTTCAGTAAAATATATAAAAATAATAAATAGGTTTATATAAATATAAAACAATGAAAGTGGCACAATCTCATTAACTTACCAAAAAGTGCTATATCTCTTAGTTTTAGTAATTTTAAAAATATTTTAAAAGGAAATCTCAAGAAATTTGTGGTAAACATAGCCCAATTTGCAATGGTCCCCGAATGGGCTTATTTCAATATTAATATATTACACTTAAAGTGATTGAAATTTATTGAAAGTTTCAATAAGTTTCATAAATTTAGGAAATTTTAATAAATTTCATGAAAATTTCAAGTTAAATTTCAAGTACAAGCAAAAAGTGAAATTTTTTCAACCCTACTCACAGGCAATTCAATTAACAAAGAACACGTTAATGGAGAGCCTTTATAACACATTGTTTTTGAATCACTTATTTTCTACGTATTTCCTTTAAAATACATACAATTCAGGTCTCTCCTAATCAAAATGCATGCTGCATCTGAAATATGTTGATGGAAGCTGCTGCAACTGGTACTTTAAAATAAAGCAGTCGAAATCTGGCGTGCACAACACTAAATTGGGATTCAGTTCAGCTTCAGGGCTGCGAGACGCTGCCGAAACTGTATCAGCAATAAATATGCCCCCAAAAAACAAGAACACGAAATAGAAAACATATCGCAATATATGTACAAGCGAACAAATTATTGCCCATTGGGGTACACCTAAGATGTGTTTATGGTATATCTTACCTGTATTTTTATTTATATAGTCAGTTAATAAGCCCTTACAATACAAAAATTATTTAATTATTCAATTTTATTTTTTCAACGTAGTCTTCCCTCAAAATAGGCATCTGTTTCAAAAATGACATCCTATTTCGACGTCAATATACTTCATAATCAGATACAGAAAAATCTAGTTACTGCAGTAAATGCGGCAACAATTTAAAGAGCAAATAATGCATTTTTGTCATTGAAACTTGTAGTCATGATTACGTTTATTTTCCAATGCAAGCAAAGCGCCCTGTTTCTGATATCTTTCGTGTCCATTTTTTTGTGTTTATCTATTTTGGTTTTATAATGACTTCATTATATACACCGCTTTTGGTTCTTTAATGAGGTACTTTATTCCACCCAAAATTTTGATTTTATAGGTTGGCTACTGGTAAAATACAATTTTAAATACCTATAGGTTATAATATTTTTATGATTTGTTTTCTAGTACTTACGAGACTTTTCGTGCAATAAATTAAATAAAGAAAATCCTTTTTTCTTCTTTAACAGCCGCTTATTGTAAATACTTATTGTAAATTAACGACGCCATAGCGAAAGAATGTGATAATGTTTGAAAGGTTAATGACCTTTCAAACTTTAAACTGAGATACCAACTATGTAAAGTAAAATTCGACCAAATTAAATATAAGGTATAAAATTAATTTGTTTTATGAAATGTTTGCAAAATAGATAAAATAGCATAAAGAACTCATGTCATAAGACCTTTTGTCGCACTTGTCCATTATAAAACTCGCTCCTTCGTCGCTCGTTTTATAAATTGTCCGCGTGCGACAAAATGACGTCATGACATTAGTTCTTTAATATACTATTATCTATTTTGCGTTCATAATAACTTCATTATAACACCGCTTTCGGTGCTGTAATAAGATACTTTATCCCACCCAAAATTTTGATTTTATAGGTTAGCTATACTTTTAACAGCATAATATTTTGCATATTGGTTATAATATTTTTATGATTTTTCTAGTACTTACAAGACTTTTCTGGCACCAAAGAAAATCCATTTTTTCTTCTTTAACAGCCGTAAATAAGTAAATTAAGGATGGTATGGCGAATCGGTTTTGACATTAACTGTCAAACCAATGACTGCGATACCAACTATCTAAAGTAAAATTCGACCAAATTAAATTTAGTGTATAAAATTAATTTTTTGTGTAGAATTTTTGCAAAATAGATAAAATAGCATAAAGAACTCATGTCATAAGACCTTTTGTCGCACTCGTCCATTACAAAATTGTCCGCGTGCGACAAAATGTCGTCTTATGATATTAGAACTTTAATATAAATATTAGGGTGGTCGTTAAAAATTAAAATTTTTGCGACGCCCCCTAAAAAGCTTCGTTTTGATAAAAAAAACACTGGAATTTTTTTTTAACTAAAAACAACACGTGCCTCAAGACGATCTAAGTTAATTTTTTGGTATAATCATGTCTTTTCTGAAAATATGGAATAATAATTTTTTGATTTATAAATTATTAACAATGAAATAACTTCACCTTGGAGATATTAAAATTTCGTTTGTAGATATTAATTTAGTTTTAAAATAAAAATATCAATTTGAATATCTTTCATTTTTTTATTTAATAGACCAAATCAACTGGAAAAAAATTGAAATTAAATTTTTGTCTATTGTTATTTCGATTAACTATTGTTTTCTTTATTGATTTGGGTCCTATAATTGTTTATATTTCGAATAAAAAATTCCCAAAAAAACATGATTATACCAAAAAATTAACTTAGATCGTCTTAAGCCTTAAATTAAAAAAAAAATTCCCCAGTGTTTTTTCATCAAAAGGAAGCTTTTTAGGGGGCGTCGCAAAAAAATTAATTTTTAACGACCACCCTAATAAGTATAAGTATAATTTATTCAATATTCACTCACAATATTTATAAAACCTGTAGTCCACCCTATTTGTTAAATAAACTTTCCTACAGGCATCAAAATCATGACGTTAATTTAAGATCTATGGATCTACTCTGTTTGCCTAGAATCATTTAGCCATGTTTTATTGATCTTTTACTCATAATGCCGTAACTATTTATAATGAATAATTCATTATGGATTAAGCTCAGATTTAACAATGTTAAAAGCCAATAAATTTCGTGTCAAAGTTAAATCATAATTTTTTTCCACTTGATAAATCTATTGAGTTAGCCTATAAGTGTTATTGTAATTCTAAAATTTATATGTTCTATACTTTTGTCTCATGTATAAGTATAACTAAATATAAGGTATTCAGGATACATTATTTTAAGTTGTATACTAAGAATTATTTTTTTATTTTCAAATTACCTATGGTGTTTGAATTTTGTAATTTAAAAAAAATGTATTTTTGTTTTGTTTCCATGACACTAAGTGACCTTTTTAAGTTAGTTGACAGTTCTCAAATGTCATACAATCGTTAAAATAAAGTGCCTTTCTTGTAAAATAATACTAAATGTGAAAATTATTTTATTATCTCAATACAAAAATATTAAATAGTTTCTCAACGCCAATATTTTAAAAGTTTATATGAACATTGTACTGACCTTTTAATTTCGCCGGCAGTAAACTATAACTTAAATTCGGGCACGGACTCTACTGTAAAGTCCTCATAAAACATTTCCTTTACTTCCACTGTGAAAAACTGTCAATTTTCAAGATACATTTCGTTTTATAACCTTTATAATTGTGTTTATAAAATGTAAAAATGTGACATTTGACAGTTTCCCCTGTTGATTCATAGATGGCGCTCTATACAAATTTATGATTTAAATCATTTTAAGATAATAATAAGTATTTGTCGTAGAAAAAGTATAGTATGCACCTCGTTTATAAACTTTTCTATACACTCATTAACTTAAGCTAAATTAAATTTGTGTATAAAATGGCGTTTATCAAACTTGATACATAATATACTATTATTATTTATTTTTATTAAAATTATTATATGACAGATCATTTGTCACATATGCGCCAGTATTATACGAGAGGCAACTATAATAATCCATGATGATTTTTATTTTATTAACTATTGCTTTATTTACTCCTAATAGTAAACTATTACTTTTTTCTACTTATAAAACAATCTACTAAACTTTCCTTTATTTAAATGATATAAGATGATTAAATAAAATTGCATTATTAAATTTCTATAATATAATGTTTACAAGCTTATCCTAAAATAATATCGTTTGGATATAGCGAAGAAGCAAAGGGAGTGAATTTTTCTTAATAAATTTCATAGAAACAAGGGCAAAATTTATGAGCAAAAAGACGAGCTTGGAACAGTTAAAGAAAAGTTAAACGAAAACTTTTGTTTCCAGAATACTCTCCTGACCTTAAAGATCCTCCAATGTTCCTAATTAAGATAAATGTACGCTCCAAAGAATTAATAAAAGGGAAAATAGAGATTGTTTTGTTTTTTAAGAATGATCATTTGTTTAATTAATTTTAAATGTTACTTTTACATTTCAAAAGCAGTCAAAATATGTAAAAGAAACAATATATTTAAAACAAATCATTATTTTTTAATTTTTTTGATAAAAAATTACTTAGTATTGTTGTATAAACAGGAATTTAACTATACTTACCGTGTTTCAGAGTAGGGCAGTAGTCGAATGAATTTGTAATCATGATTGTGGATACTATTCATTTTGATTATTAATGATTATTTATGTAATCAATAATCATGAGTACTTTACTCGAATAATAATCATTAAAAATAATTTAAGAAAAGATACAAATCATGAATAGCCTTATTTATGCAAGTATGATTATAAATTATTAAAGAACACATTTTGTAATTATAATCATTTATAATCATTTGTTATTATTACTTTATTTATAATCATTTGTTATTATTACTTTAGTCAATAATCCATAAAATTGGATGTATACACATATATGTGTATAAAATATAGGATCCAAATTAATTGAATAATTTTAGTCAAATTCTACTTTCATTATTCATATGTTCATTACAGAATAATCTTGGAAGGTATCAAAAACATAGAACAGTAATAAATAGTTCAAAACGTTTATTTATAAACAAAGTAAGTGAATTATTTAAAACATTAATATTGGCTTTGAATCAGTACTCGCTTAGACAAATTTAATATGAGGACAATATTTAGTTAGTTCACGCGTTGTTACGTATTCTAGCGATTAGTCAATAATTTCATTATTTATGATTATTTAAAACATGAATGATGGATAATAACCATTATTCAAATTATAACAGGGTACCCACTCACCTGGAAAACAGGGAAAACCTGGAAATGCCAGGGAAATTAAATATTAGTAAAAAAGTCAGGGAATTTGCTGAAATTTACGAAAAGTCAGGGAATTTAACTAATTTTTCTTGATTTTTCCGAAAATTGTTTCTATTTTTATTACCGGCCGAAGATAATTTTTTACAAATAATATAGCCGGGCATTGAAACTAAAATAAATCATTTGCGCAAATACTTATAAAATGTATGACCTTATAAACTAAGTTTGTTTCCTTTTAAATTTTTTATGAATGTTCTGTTTAATTTTTTTATTATATTTTAAGAAATGTTAAAAAAAACATGTACTATGCTCCACACCTCAAATTCCCGCCACGTGACCACGTACGGAACGCAGTCTTTTGAAAATTTGGCATTTAAGGCTTTTCAGGTTATGTATCTGTCAAAGTATAGTCAACGAAAGAAATAATATTATGTTTAGGCATTAAAAATGTATAAATCTTTATAACATTAGAATAACAATGGATGGTTTAAGAATTTAAGAATATAAATACTGCATTTAATGAAATTCCAAAGTGTATGGTGCCAAATAAGTAATGTTTTTGTGCATTTGGTCCAAATATCTGGTTTTCTCCATGAAATAACTAACTAAACTAAACAGCATTTATTTAAAAAAAATCTAGCTTCTCTATTATGGAATAAGAATATCTGTATTAAAGGTGGGTTAATATATTATAACAAAAATATCAACTAATTTTGTAATTTTAAGGTTAGAAAAATTTATTTTGACCAAAATAAATAAGTATTTTGGATTATTTAAAAGACTGTATAATATGGTATTTAAAAATGTGGTAGTTTTTCTTATCCAGCTTAAAGTGTACCTACATAAAGTTTTGTCAATACAAATAGTTAAAAAGCTCACAAAATCATTAAAAATTTTAATAAATCACATGTCATGGGAGTATTAAATATTTTCACATTGCAAGTTTTTCTAAAAATTGTTTGTTTTCTTATAATCTACATAACTTAAAGTAGGTATGCCGAGAGGTATGCACAAGTTTTGTCATTAGAAGTATAAGAGCTTCATTTTAATTTTTTAGATTTTTCTAACCTTAAAATACAAAATTAGATGAAATTTTTTGTTCTAATACATTAACCTACCTTTGATATATCAAATACAGATATTCTTATTTCATAATAGAAAAGTTAGATTTTTTTTAATAAATTCTGTTTAGTTAAAACTATTTTATGGAGAAATGTAGACCCAATGCACAAAAATATCACTTATATTGCACCTTACACTTTGGAATTTCATTAAATGCAGTATTTATATTCGTAAATTCTTAAACCAACCATGTTATTGTGATACTATAACTATTAACTTTTAACGCTTAAACATAAGCGGTATCACTATAAATATGATTTCTTTTATTGACTATACTTTGAAGGATACATAACCTGAAAAGCCTTAAATGCCAAATTTTCAAAAGACTGTGTTCCGTACTTGGTCACGTGGTGGGACTTTGAGGTGTGGAGCATAGTACCTATAATTATTGCTGGAAATTGATGAAAATTGGCCTGGAAAACCTGGAAAAGTCAGGGAATTTTGTTTCATTTTCTTGGTGGGAACCCTGTATAACGTTTCATGATTACTTTGAAGTATTTATTATTCAGGATTACATTTTTTAAATAATAATCATAATCATAATTATAATCGAATACATTTTGCCCTACTCTGCCGTGTTTCTTGTTGATTCGACGTAGAATATAGGTTTATATAGTTTACGTAACCAAAATAGAACATTATAGGGAGAGAAAGCGCTTATTTAAAGCCGAGCTCAGTGTTCGTTGCCGAGGCTGCAGATCTGAGCGAGTCATTTTTTTTAAACGTTTATTAACACTGCAACATTTTCGGAAAAAATGAAAATGATGGGGTTCTAAAAGTATTTTCGGTTTCTACAATCAAAATTATGAATTATAGCGTTTACAGAATGTTTAGATTGATTTTGTTTTTTTAATATCAATTTAAAGTTTTAGTAATTCTGGATCCCGAAATATCGTAAAATAATAAATATTTAGTACATAAAAGATAATTATTGGTTTTGTATATTGTTTTATAAAGTAATAACAATCAAATAAAGAAAATAATAATTTAAAAAAAAAATAATAAGAACACTAAAATGCATTTTTTTTTTAAATTGAACCTTTTTCTGGATTTAATATGTTGCAGTGCAATTTCTTAGTTCTTTCACTTCTATCATAATAATAATTATGGTAATTATTATTATTATATTAATTATTAAAAATATTTTTTTTAACAAATAGAATGAATCAACATAAAATAATAATAATATAACAAATTTTATTAATATTTTTAATTTTTGTTTTATTTTTTATTATTTCTATTTAATTTATTGTTATGACAACAATTTCCTACCAGTTAATTGGTTTAAATTAATGAATAACGGTTTTTCGGGTTCCAAAATTAATAAAACTTAAAATCGATATTAAAAAAAACCTGAATCAATCTAAACATTCTGTAAACGCAAAAAGGCATTCTTCGGATAGGAGAAACGAAAACCACTTTCAGAACCCCATCATTTTTATTGCTGTGTAATTCTGTACTTTCATTGAAATTATATTAAAGGTTATGTAGTACATGAATTTATTTTACAGTAACCTGTAATATTTCATTTTCTTTGACGATTTCATGCTAAACGCGATAGATGAAACCACTCTTTTAAATTCAATCTATTTTTATTACTTTACGCCGCGGAGGTGTATAGTAATTTGATTTTTGAACTGCGTACAAATATTAAGTCTTTACATAAAAATTGAAAATCACTTTTAATTAATAAATCTTCCTTGCTACATAAAATTAAAATCAAAATTAATTTTGCTCTTGTATTGCATTTTTTGCAGTGACTACACTAGTACACTCTTAGAAAAGACCTGGTATTTGTAACTAACTTATTATCGTTGGGGTAAAACTGTTGCAGAAAATAAAAGTTTTTGTTTTTTGTAATCAGTACCTTTATATGTGTAACTGCTTGCATCATTACCTGAAAAGATTTAGTTTTGTTGTTGAGTATTATTTACTGCAAAAAGGCGATTAAGTTATTTTAACTAAAACTTTGTGTTGGCTAGAAGTATTGACAACATTATCTCAAAATACTCATTTCGGCGGTAAAATGTTTTTGTTGAACCAAATATTTAAGTAACATTCTCAACTGACTGAAATTAGTCCGTGGAACTAACGGTTCGGTTGTATAAACTATGCGTCACTTTTCACACAGCTAAGACACCAGCGGTGTGAAACAAAGTGTCAGTTGGGGATGTTGTCTCTGTAGGTTAATGTAACTGCAAACTTTGTGCATTTCTCGCGCGATTTGTCCAGCCCGGCGCGTGCTTTACTTTTAACCTGTAAACAAACGGTGTTGCACGGCGTCCAGACTTCGGTGGTGTTTGTTCTTTTGTATTTGTGTATCAGCTCGTGTGTAGTGTATATTTTAGGTAAGAAACTAGTTTATTACAATTAGTCATTTGCCCCTGTAAATTCAGTGGCGATATACTTTTTAACTATTCATATATATAAGAATATATTCTTATGTGTTGGTTACTTATAGATATCTCGAACAAATAATATGGATGAGCGGACTGAAGTAGCAGATTTATTAGGAACATGGGGTTTACCTGAATTGGTTTCAGTTTTTAAAGGTTAGGTATTATTATTGCACTCCTTTAATTACTCTCTAAAAGTGAAACAGTGAAATTTTCACTATTTCCGTCAGTGAGTTATTATTCACTGTAAAATTAGTGTTTTTCAATATAAATTAGTGAAATTTTAACTTCTCCAAATTAGTGTTTTTTATTATCACTACTTTTCCGGAACTCTCGACATAAAATAGTGAAATTTTAACTTTTTTGAACTAAAACTATTTCACTAATTTGTACAGTGTAATTTCCACTAAATAAATTAGTGAGTATTCACTAATTGCTAGTGGTATACTTATCACTGCGGCAAATAGTTAATATGCACTGTCAATCAGTGAAAATCCACTGTTTCATTTTTAGAGAGTACACTATTGTAGTTTTGGGGTCCGAAAAAAAATCCAAAAATGTGAAAATGCCATTCCGACTGAAAATGGCCTCCTGAATCCAATGGTGCCCACCAAAAGTCTCCATGACGTCGGAATTTCGAGAATTTTTTTGTTTTGTTTTGTTACAGCTCAAGTCGCATTTTTGGTATAGGGCCTATACTATAGGCACTCACACTCAAAATTTATCGAATGCTTAGCCCTGTTATCATGCAAGTACCTAAGAATCATCGTTAAGTTGTTAAACAAAGGCTTGCACTTCACGTAAACATCACGGTTTACTGAAGATGTATAGTCAAATTTCATCTTAATGTACCTATCTGTGTATATTTACCAAAGAATCGTTTTTGTTTTATTGTTAAAATATTTATAAATGTTTTCTTAGAGTAATTATTAATTTTTGTTATAATGTTCAAACCAAAATTTGGTGTTTTCAGTTATATTGTTATTTTTTAATTTATAATAAATATTTATAAAACGAACGGGCATGAATTTCCTTTCTCTATTTTTTATAATATTTACACAAAAAGTGTTATATTTACTAAGCAGGTATGTACTGTGGAATAATACCAATTTGTTGTTGCTACTAATGCAAGCATTTAATATTAAATATAACTTAGTTACAGTACAAAACAAATTTATATTATATCAACTATTAAATTCTTTAAATGTACCTTTTTTCATGTAATTTCAATTAAAAAATAAATTCCTGCATGATACAATGTTTGTTGCGATAAACAGCAAGTGCAGTTGTTACAACTTAGACGCTGCTAAAATGACAGACTAATGTGATTGCATTAAATATCAATTATTTGTATGAAAAAAAAACTAATTTCGATGCACTTAAACTTGTTGGTTGGAGCTACCAATATTGGCTGTTCCGACAACAAACTGTAAAAACAAATTTGTATTAGTTCCCACAACATATTTTTTTGTTGTGCCTATTTTCACTAATAAAATTGGTTCTGGGAACTAAATTTTCATTGCAAATACCAGGTCTTTTCTAAGAGTGTAGTTTGTTGTTCCTTTACAAAGGTCGTATATTTAATTCAAAATTTGTGATGTATACGTAAGCTTAATTAATCAGAGTAAACCACGGAATAGCGGATTCGTTGCACATACATAATAATAATGCATTGGCAAGGCTGGCTAGGATTAGGTAATTGCCATGTGGTTCCTCATGTTGGTTTGCAGAGACACACTTTTGTCTAATCATACAATTTATAAAATTAATTTTTTTTTCATAAAAATTACATTACTGGCGGACAAAAATCAATTTTCTGTGAATAATTTTTGTTTCTGTATAATTAGAATTTATAGCCTCATTTCCAATGATCCGTTAACAGAATTTATAATAATTGTATTTTACTTTTGTATTAATAAAGTGACTTTAGCTAACTACAACAGGGACAATGTTATTAGGATTAATATTAAATGAGGCATAAGTGGCACGAATTATAACAAAATAGTTAAAATTTTTGTACAATTCTGCGTAATGTTTAATTTTACCATTACAACTGGTTTGTAATAAATAGCTTACCACTAGTGTGGTTAATACTAATAATGTTATAATTAATAAAATTTGGTACGATTGAAGGGGCAACGGAAAATTCGGCCATTTAGTGGTTGTCTGTTTACAGCTTTGCATAGTGCGTAGTTTTGTGATATTATACTGTTTTTATCGTGTTGTGAGTAGGTATGGATCAGTTATTAAAGGACTGGGCATAGTGCGTAGTTTTGTGATATTATACTGTTTTTATCGTGTTGTGAGTAGGTATGGATCAGTTATTAAAGAACTGGGATATTGTACGAGCCCTAACCACATAATGTTCGGACACTTCATAATTTATACAGAAATTTTTTTCGTGAATACTATCTCAAAATTATTAGAAGTTATGAAAAATTCAGCTTATTTTGGCATATACCCCTCGAAGCGATTTTTATTTTTAAAAAGTTTACCTTTTATTTTTAGCTTTTAAAAAAAGGCTAACTTTTTAACTTTTTTTTGCATGAGTAAAAAAAGTTATAAATGGGCCCATTAAAAAGAACATAAAATATTATACAAACCCTGAAAATTTGGTAAAAATTGTATAAATAATAAGAAAGTTATAGCGATATATATATCTGCAAAATCTTCCGTTTCCTAAGAAAATTGCAAAAACTCTTTAAAAATAGCATTTTTAAATTACTTATACTTTTTTATAACTTATTTATTTTTTACCAAATTTTCAGGGTTTGTATAATATTGTATGCTCTTTTTAATGGGTCCATTTATAACTTTTTTTACTCATACAAAAAAAAGTTAAAAAGTTAGCCTTTTTTTAAAAGCTAAAAATAAAAGGTAAACTTTTTAAAAATAAAAATCGCTTCGAGGGGTATATGCCAAAATAAGCTGAATTTTTCATAACTTCTAATAATTTTGAGATAGTATTCACGAAAAAAATTTCTGTATAAATTATGAAGTGTCCGAACATTATGTGGTTAGGGCTCGTAGAACTACTCCCCATTTTGGCCGGTACGGATCGTAAAACTCATTTTACCTATAGGTATTATAATATTGATTTTTGGGGGTTAGCTAGGTACCTACCTATAACTCGTTCTCTCTCGATGTTTTAAAGTAATACCTACCTAACGCATATGTTACCGGCAAATTAAAAAATCCGGCAATGTGCCTTTATTACCGTAAGAATTTATTTTATTTACTTGTCATAATTTAATATAATATTTGCCGTGGTGTTAGCTTATGCAGTTTGTTTTTGATGAACATGATAAGGGTAAACATATTATGGGTCTATTTTATGACCTTAGTAAGGCTTTTGACACAATAAATGAAAGTTTCCTTATAGAAAAATTATCTAAAATTGGGTTTAGAGGTAAAATTTTGGAATGGTTGCGATCATATGTGTCAAATAGGCAGTTTAAAGTAAAAGTTAAAATTCCTTATCTGAAAACTTTAAAAATGATCTAGGTGTTCCTCAGGGTTCGGTTCTAGGTCTTCTTTTGTTTTCAATCTATATAAATGACTTACCTAAATTTATTATGGGTAAACTTACAATGTATGCCGATGATACATCGGTTGTGGTATCAGCACCGAATCCTGAGAAACTTAAACAATATGTTGATGAGGTTAACAACAGTTTTAAAAAATGGTGCACCCGAAATTCTGAAAAAACTGAATATGTATACTTCTCTCTCCGTTTAAGTGGATTGAGTAACCTTAATAACCTTAATTTAAAAATATCGAAAAAGGTGAAATTTTTGGGGCTAATAGTGGATGCTCACTGAGCATTGCTCAGATAAACTGGGATAACCATATAGATAACCTTTGCCAAAAACTAAGCGCTTCAAACTTTGCCTTAATGACACTAAACAACAGTCCATCTTATACATCACTCTTAAATGCCTATTATGGACTTTTTTACTCGCATATATCTTATAATATAATTTTTTGGGGAAGAGGAACACCAGCAAATAGAGTATTTATTATGCAAAAGCGCGCAATCCGATTAATGTTTAACCTACCTGGTAGGGCTTCCTGTAGAGATACTTTTATAAATAAAAAATTACTAACATTGTATGGAATTATAGTATTATAGTATTATGAAGTTTGTTTTTAATAACTTAGGAAAATTCCCAACTAATAGTAATTTTCACTCATATTCAACAAGAAGTGGCTCAAGATTATGTGTACCGAGACACACAACTTCTTTGTTTAAAAAGTCACCCTATTTTTCTGGCATCAAAATTTTTAACAATTTGCCCAATTATATTAAGGAAACAAAAAATTATAATGTTTTTAAAAGAAAACTGAAAGACTTTTTAATTGAGGAATGTCCTTATGAACTGAATAAGTTTTTAAAATAAATTTGTAGGTATTTCCGAGTATATTTAATTGTAGTTCGTGTATTGTATTTCTGTGACTTGTTCTATACATATGAATGTTATCTATGTCAATTGGATTAATAAAATTATTATTATTATTATTACATTTTATCACTTGGGGTTTAACTTTTACAGATTCTTTGCTGGGGGGGTTGTACTCTTACAAGTTCTATTTAAAAATCCTTTTCATTGAGTTTACAACATAACGTCATTCAGTTGTATTTAAAATTGTATCCAACTTTTTAATTGGATTTGTGGTTAACGCGTTTCCAATCCATAACTTCTGCGATTTAATAAGTTAATTAGTGATTCCCCTCTATACGATGGCGAAAATTAATGCCATAAATAATTCCGAACCAATTCAACTTAACGTATTTGATAATGTTCTCGGATTATCGACGCACGCCTCTAGCCTCCCAATCAGCTGATTAACGAGAGCTGCTACACATTGTGTGTAAAGTATCTCATTATATTAAAGCTCTAATAACATATAATATCTTAACTCGATTGTTTAAAAAAAGCGATGATATCACTTCAATTCAATGAGGTTCCTCGACGAGTTAGTTTTCTTCATGCAATCACTGTATGTATTGTTATTTATACAAATAACTTATGATTCTTTTGGGAACAATAAATTTAATACACAAAATTATTTTAACTTAAGTTTCTATCGCTAATATTACGCTTGGTAAAATATATTTTTAATTACGCGTTATATATACTTAGAACGAAACTACTTTTGTGAGAAAACCTTAAATAGCTTTTTCTAAAAAATTAAACATGAAAATTAAAAATTAAAAGGTTAAATATCCCCCTAAATTAGGAATTAAAAAAACACTTTTTCCTATTATTTGTGTATACTTGTAATGACGAAAAACAGTATTTCATGAAAAAAAATGGAAAAAAGGTAATTTGGAAAATATACGATACGAAAACGATACATTGAAATTGACATTTTTTTGTTATTTGCTCAAAATAAAATTTGTTTTAATAATTAGTTCTTTTAAGTTGCTAATACTAATACGGAATGTTATCGTTTATTATTGCTAAACTGTGTTGTGGATGTTGACAAAAATTTATATGCCAATTCTACAGGTATGAGTGCTTACGCAAAAAAAAGTCATCGATTTCTTATTGTCACGTTATAAGATATGCGATAATTAAATACATCTCCTATACATCCCAGGTCATTAATTAATGCATATCTTTCACGTGACATTGCAAAACTAATTATTTTTTTCTCATATGCTCTTATGCCAGCAGAAGTGCCATATAAATTTTTGTTAATTTTCACCGCACAGTTTTGCAATAATAAACGATAATGTTAACCATAGTCCATTCAAAATTATCAATCTGTCAATTTAGTCTAGGAGATTCAGCAACACTGGATTACGAACACGTGATTATCTAGGGATATTTGATTTATTTGGTGACTACCATAATTTCGTTTTTAAAAAACTTATTAGAAAAAACTTGTTGTATTGTTATTTATTATGAATTATTTATTTTTTTAAAATAATTATACAATCCTTCTACCTTTTATGGTTTTCTTATCTTTGTTTTCTGGTCTTCTCGAGACTGCATTCAACATACCGCATGTTTCCTGTTGCGTTATTTTTGGTTTTCATACCTTTTTTTAATAATTTTTCTTTTTTGTTGACTTTCGTTTTACAGAACATAATAATAATTTAAATAACACTGCATATAGAAATGTCACTGCTGCAACTTTCAAAAGAAAAAAGCGTTACCATAGAAACCATCTATCAACAACTTGCAATGTTGTCGAGTTTAATTATTTGTGTTTAAATCCTATTTTCCAATTTTAACTTAAAGCTAACTTCAGCCGGTAGGCAAATTTCGCCCTCCAGTTAAAGTTAAGAAATGAAATGGGTGTTAAATAATAAATATATTGTTCCACTAGGGGAACAATGAAAAAGAAGAATAAGCAAAAGAAGGCAATAATTATATACAATAAATTGCATCTATTTTTGAAATACAAATGATACTAGACATATTTACATATGTATATGTGTCTCAGAGCAAAGTAGGGCAAAAACCTAATAAAAAAAATCTTAAAAATTAGGTATTGGGCTTTATTGGCTTTGGGTAAAGATATATATAATTTTATACATTGTTAAAATATTTGAAGCGAATTTTTATTTAAGCAAATAAAGAAGAAATAATTGTATAGAAAGAAATTTTGTTCCTATTAAATTATTTCTTCTTTATTTTTTTTTTTTAATCTAAATTATTCAACAGTAATAAAAATCTTTATGCACGATGACATTATAATATGACAATTATAACAAAAATTCTTTGACGAAAACGTCTTTTTATAGCCCGCGGGCGTTATTATGACCCAGCGGGCTATAATGAAACGTCAAAAATTAAAAACAACAATGTTACACCATTTGATATATTCGAAGTAAGTTTTTTCGTATAAAGATTTTGATTTTTCCGGCAGCAGGCCGCAATTTTTCGCCTTTTCAGCTGCTTCCTCAATTTCATTCATCTTTAAACTTTAAAACTGACTGATGTCAGTTGACATTATAATATGACAATTAAAACAAAAATTCTTTGACGTAAACGTCTTTAAAAACAATAATATATTAAAAATAATAATATATTAATCGTGCATAAAGTTTTGTATGCATTGCTGGCATAACTGGTTTTTATGGTCCTACGACGCTTTTCTAGCCCTCGCGCTAACGCGCTCGGGCTCGAAATAGCGCCTCGGATCATAAAAACCTTATTATGCCCTTAATACATAAATAACTATTAAAAAAAGTTAAATTAAATCCATTTGACAGATGTTAGATTTTGATAATTTTTGAATAAGCTTCGTCTGTTCGTTCGCAATTAATCAACTGTGTGTTATTCTTAATGTTTAATGATTTACGTTTATTTGATTGTAGGGCAAAATAATATGTGCAACTCGGAAATAATGGTTCGATTCTGAACTGGCATTCTTGTCATGCTCGCTTCGTGCGTATAAAATGAATATAGAAATATAGACGACCATTTTTACTTCTTTCTTAATATAATAATAATAATAATTTAGACATAATTTTTTATAAATAATTATTATAATATAAATTAAAAAGAATTTCAAATTTTTCCAAATTTTGTTTTAAAAATTTAGCCAGCATTTGGCATAAACAAATATCACCCATTAAGTATAGAATTTAGTTTGTACATTTTCGTTCAAGTATTTGAAATCTTTGAATTATAGTACATCAATATAAAGGTTAGAGATGTAAAAAAACGGTTTTTTTTCAGATGTGAAAAAAAACATGAAAAAAACCTAGAAAAAAAAAACGGTTTTTTTTGTTTTTTTTTAAATGAAATTTTAAGTAAAATGTAGAATATATTACATTTTTCATTATTGAAAATTTTGACCAAGACTAAAAAATCTGATTTCTTATTATTTGGTAGTTCCCACGTTAAAAACCAATAGCAATGTAAAACTTCTACACTAATACAAAAAATTAAAGGATAAAAATTGTTTTTTGCGATTTTTCGGATAACTGTATATTTATTAAAAATGGTCGTATTGGAGCCGTAAAAAAAGCAATTTGAAGCTTGAAGTTTCTAGTTTTTATATTTTTAAATGAAAAACGTGTAAAGCTCAATTCTAACGAATACCGTAATAAAAAAATCGATTTTTTTTATTTCTTTTTTGATCCAAGGAATGTTCTGACCACCAATGAAGAAATGTTCTACAAGAATTTGCTATTGTTTTTTGAAAAAAAAAATTTCCATCCTCCACATAAATTTGAAAAATCATGAAAAAAGTGGTTTTGGTAGCTTTTTAAAAAATCAAGCGCTAAATTCAAAATATTATATGTAGTTACTTCTTTTAGGACCAAATCAAAACAAGCGCGGCCCCTATTGGTCAAATCGGTGGTTGTGGCGAGTGCGTAACGCGAGACTGTATTTACATTTAATAATTGTCATTTAGTGGCTAATTTTAGTCCATGAAAACATAAAAAATTAGGCAAATGCATGGGACTAATCTTGAAAAAAAACCTAAAATGTGAAAAAAAACCATTTGAAAAAAAACAATGAAAAAAAACCTGAAAAAAAAACAAAAAAAACGGACCGTTTTTTTTCAAGTCGCATCTCTAATAAAGGTATACCCGTGTTTTATAATAGAAATATTCAGGGCCAAGCGTTCATCTTGTAAATTTACTGCGCTTTATATTCATACATAACCTCTTACATGCTCAGTGATTCTAGGGGGTTTATGTGGCTTTATTATATCTGATCATAATGCCTAAAGGAATGTCATTTTTAAACATATTTCTTTCAGTCAACGCACTTGCCTCGATAAATATTTTTTAAGGAAAAAAAAGTCTTATGATACTTTCTTCTTTTTTAGAAAGTCGAAAAATAATATATACAATTTATTGTTTTATTGGTAAATAATAAATTAAAAATCAGTACATCAAAATTCTATTTTTAACTATGTAGGTATTTAACAAAATATTTTTTTGTTTGATCCGTTAATAATAACATTATTGCATAAATTAAGTAACAACTATGCTGTAAAATAGTTGAATGCATTAAACTAATGTAAAGCATATAAACCATTAACAAAATTTTGTTTACATTACAATGTTTATTAACACCAGATCAAAGTTTTAATAAAAATTTACATATTTTTAAATGTTCGTTTAATGGTTTTTACGTCTCATTTATAATTATTGATATGCAAACTGTTTAAAAACAAACAAAATAAAATCATATAATTAATATTAAATAAGTATAAACAATGAAAAGTACACTGAAAAAAATAAGCTGTTGAAACAACAAAAAAAATATTAATTCAACTCTTTATGCACTTTAAATAGAAGCAATGGTTTTTGCACGTTTACTTAACCATCTAAAAATGCCAAATTGTATTGTTATGTGCACGGAAAGGTACAGGTGTACCTTTTTAATTTTGAACAACAAATAACAATCAAATGAACAAAATAAGAATATTTGTTCTAATCTGCTAATTTGGTTAATTTAACATTCTTAGGGTGTTAAGGTAAATTTCTTGAAATGTCCAGGTAACCTTTTTAGCATATTCACTTAACACCAATAAAATGTTAAATTAACATTCTGAAAATGTAAAATTCTTTAAAGGTTGGTGTCCAAAACAAAATTATCGAAATAATATATTATTATATATAAATAGAAAGAATTGAACCTTCACCTCGCCCAGAGTTTTTGTTTTGAGCGTGTTCCACCCATGATACATCTTTGTATCATGTGTTCCACCTACTTCAAATACCGACAGACTGTTTCGCCCTGTATTGAGGGTATTAACAGTGTCGGGCAATATGGTGTAGTGAAAGTTCTACTGTGGAACACACCTTAAACAAACAGATATCTGATCTTATATACACCTAATCGTAAGCCAACTAAGGCGAGATGTAAGAAAACGTCATTGTCTAATGACGTGGCGTGAGTGTTCGAAGCGCCATTCTCGGCAATTTTATGAATGCAAATTTTACATTTTAAATTTTAAAGTAACATTTTAAATTTGTTAAATGAACAAATTTAAAGTTTTGGATTAAAGAACAACTAAACGTTAATTTAATAGTTTTTTTAGGTAATCCTAAAAATTTCAGTAGTTGATTCAACAAATTCCAGCTATTAAATCAAAGTACGATAAACATTTTAATTCAAAATATTAGTTTATGTTAAATTAATATTTAAAATGTCAAATGAACAAATAAACTTTGACAAACTCTGACTTTTGCTTTAACACCAAAATAAAGATTAATCCAATAGGTTTTTTGTTGAAACAACATTTTTAAAAATGACATTTATATTAGGCAAATGTTAACTCAACTAGGTACATTATTTTTTTCGGTGTAGCGAGTTTATTCGTTTTAGAATATTTCCGAAATTAAACAGTGGAAACGTTTTTAAAAAAGGCACATACCTATATTCCTTTTATAAATATTTTTTTTATTAATTAATTTAAAAAAATGCAGAAGACAAAAAAGTTACCTTAATCTAAAACAATATTATAAAAAGCAGTAGCGTACCAAAATTTTATTTTTAAAAATCTAGTTAGAGTGTTGGGGCGCCTTTGGGTTACCTAAATTAAATTTAATTACATTAAAATAAACGATTTATCGGATCATAAAAACCTTAAAACCAAAAAAGTTTTATAAAGGAGGTACTAGCACGATATTAGTCTTCATGAGAAAATGTAAATAAAATTGTAGGTTGTAGTAGAGTCTACTTAAAGGGCAATTACAAAGTTTTAGAAATATTGACCATCTGGTTTTCTAGTAACAAATTATTTAAGTTGCTTGGAATACACGCCATGTTATCGTTCATTATTGCTAAACTGTGTTGAGAATGTTGACAAAAATGTATATGCCAATTCTACAGATATAAGAGCATACGAGAAAAAAATCATCGATTTCTTATTATCATGTTATAAGATATTCGTTAATTAAATGCATCTCCTATACATGCTGCAGCCCATGTCTTTAATTAATGCATGCATCTTTTAACGTAACATTGGAAAATTAATGAATGTTTTTCCTTCTATTCACTTATGCCTGTAAAAGTGCCATATAAATTTTTGTCAACTTTCACCGCACAGTTTTGCAATAATAAACGATAATGTTGACTGTGTCCATCCCATATTATAAATTTGTCATTTTCGTCTAGAAGATCCGGCAACACTGGATTACGAACATGATTATTTTGAAATATTTGGTTTGATTTATTTGGCGACTACCATAATTTTGTTTTTAAAGTAAATTATTTAAAAAACACAATTGTATTGTTATTTATTGTCTAATTATAAAAAAATAACTTATAATAATTATTATAAGTTATTTTTTTAATAATTAAACATTATGGTTTTCTTATCTTTGTTTTCTGATCTTCTCGCTGCATTCAACATAATGCATGTCTTCTGTTGCTTTTGCTTTGCTATTTTGGTTTTAATACCTTTTTTAATATTTTGTAATGGACTTCATTCGTTTCACAGAACATAATAATTCGTTTTCATAACTCATTTTAAGATTTTAAGTAACACTGCATATAAAACTTTCACTGCCACTGTCAAAAGCAAAAAGCGTTAACTTAAAAACCAATTATCAACAAAGTGCCTTTTTAAAATAAAAAATAATTATAAAATCAATTTTCCATTTAATATGGAATTGACCATATCTCAAAAACTGCTCCACTTTCATAATTTTTGACGGTATTTTTAGATTCAGGATACAATTTTACATAAGAATTGGCTGTTAAATTTTGGGATACCATGGTATTCCATGGTTAACCATGGTACAAGTAAAAAAACAGACACTAATAACTATTAAATTAGTCATTTTTGACCAATTCATTTTTACAGAGTGTGGACAATAGAGATTAGGGTTTGCTCAGTAATCCGTATGGTCTCAGACAGGGTTTGAGAAACCGTAAGAATTACAACAGCGATCAGTGGGGTGTAGAACCGCGGTGTTCGCTGTTACGACAGATCGCTTTACTAAAGTGAAACGCAATTATTGATCAACGCCTTTTTTACGCGCTGTTAAAAACCGTAAATGAAATAGTTCCAATTGTAATTATATGACATTGAATTATAGATTTTATAACTTTTATACCAGCCAACCAACATTTATGAATTTTTCATGATGATTGTGCACCAAGAAATTTGCGGAAATTTGTCTTGAAATCTTCAAACGAATGTAGCAGTGAAACTCAAACTATTAATAGTTAAAACGAAAATCGATCAGAATCGGTTAAATGACATCCTTACTTAATAGCGCGGTCTGACAATATGTGGAACTGATTAACGGTGGTCATAATATTCGCTTGGCAAAATGTAAGCTTTTAGTTTGAAACCTAATTCCCCAAACAATGCAATGGCAATGCATTGGCTCAAACGCATCCATTTACACATAATTATTGCTATGTTTTCAGATGCTAATGATGTATGAAAAATCTATGGCATGATAGCATGATACCTAATTCCGTGCATGTATTTCGAATACATTATGTATGTATATAATAATTATAATAATAATTGTATTAATTGAAGTACTTATACCATACTTCTGCAGGCTTCTAACGATGTGAAACTCACCTAAAACAAAAAAAAATTAAGTTTTTAAACTGTCAAAAATTTAAGAGAATAAAACTAAAACATTTATTTTTTATACATTTTTATAACTCTTTAATTTTATATATATATATATATATACAGTATGTCTCAGTATCTTGGAATCATATGGAAAACTTTTTTATTATTAATTTTAGAAAAAAAAGTTATTCTTTATAAAAAGTTCTGCATGGTGTAAAACTTAAAATACAACCTACAAATATTAATTTTTTTTAGTCGTATACGAGGTATGTCAAAAAATATGAATTTGGCGCAAGAGTAAAGTACCTTTATATTTGACAATATCGAAAATTGTTATAAAAAAAAGTTAATCAGAACTAAAAACTACGTTTAAATATGCAATTTCATACATTTAAATTAAAAAATTAGGTTTTGTTAATTTTTACTAATCTTTCTATTTTAAATGAACATTTATCTGTTATGATTAGAAAAAACATGAAAACCTTAAATTAAGTCAGGGGATCTAGCAGTCCAAAAAGTATTAGAATATCAACAAATCATTTTTTTATCAGTGAATCCTAAATTACATGTTACAGTTAAATTTGCATTGATATTGTAGACAAAAAAGAAAAAATATTTTTTTAAAATGTAAATGGATGTAATTGCATATTTGAACGTAGTTTTTAGTTCTGATTAACTTTTCTTTATAACAATTTTCGATATTGTCAAATATAAAGGTACTTTACTCTTGAGCCAAATTCATATTTTTTGACATACCCCGTATACGACTAAAAAAAATTAATATTTGTGGGTTGCATTTTAAGTTTTACACCATGCAGAACTTTTTATAAAGAATAACTTTTTTTCCTAAAATTAATAATAAAAAAGTTTTCCATATGATTCCAAGATACTGAGACATACTGTATATATGAATGAATTTTTCAAAAAATAGACAAAAAAATTTAACATGATCAACTCTATGAAATTATCGCTTTTTTAATAAAATCGTTATTTTTGCGAAGTTCGCAATTTTTTATTTTTTATTATTTTTTCTAAAAAAAAACTTCAATTGATGTTAATTATTCCCACCAATCCCAGAGTGGGCCGATTTTTTTTCTATTTTTTTTATTTAATTAAAAAAAATTGTCTAATTTTTAAAAAAGCAATTTTTTTTCACAAACTTTATTTAACAATAAAATAAATGCAATTTAAAGATTTTAAGGTATTATATTCTCAATTTATAGGCTTAAGCTACGAATGTAATGAATAAGATACAAATTTTAATGTATCAATTAGATCGATAAATTAGGGTATAATAATTATAGACTTACTATAGTCAGTTTACTAGATGCTATACGCTAAAGTCTATTCAAATCCAAGCTGGACTAAAACAAAACACTCCAGACGCGCGAATCAACGCCAGATAGGAAATTAATAAATATTTTTTTGCAATATTTTTAAAATCATTGAATGTTAACTGTATTAACCATTAATTCTAGTCAGTATAATCCTAGTTTAAGCCTATAAATTGAGAATATAATACCTTAAAACCATTGAATTGCATTTATTTTAATATATAAATTAAATATAAAGTTCGTGAAAAAAAACAAAAATTTCATTTTTGAAAATTAGACAATTTTTTTTCAATTAAATAAAAAAAATAGAAAAAAAAATCGGCCCACTCTGGGATTGGCGAGAATATATGTAACATTAATTAAAGTTTTTTCTTGAGAAAAAAAATAAAAAATAAAAAATGGCGAATTTTGCAAAAATAACGAGTTTATTAAAAAAAAGCGATAATTTCATAGAGTTGATCATGTTAATTTTTTTTGTCTATTTTTTCGAAAAATTCATTTAAAAACAAAAATTTCAAAATAAAAAGATAACAAAAGGTCAATTTTTCAAAAAGTGGCTATTTGAAACTGAAAAACCTATTTTTTTGAAAAATTTAAAAGTTTTTTGGGGTTGGATAAAAAAATTTGAAAAATGTTTTTCAAAGGGTAGAAAAGAATGGAAAAAATATTAATTTGTGTTAAAAAAAATTTCAAATTTTATTATTTAAAAAAAAATTGTTAATGGCTCAAAGTTTTCGGAATAATTATAATTATTATTTTTGAATTTGTCCAACCAAAATTATCAATCTGTTATTCTTGTCTAGAAGATCCGGCAACACTGGATTACGAACACGTGATTATCTAAGGGATATTTATTTTAATGTATTGAGTTTTTAAAGTAATTTATACATATTTGTATTAAGTTATTTATTATAAGATATTTTTTTTTAAATTAGTAATTATTCTACCTTCTCT
The DNA here is from genome assembly GCA_921294245.1 of Brassicogethes aeneus. Taxonomy (NCBI): domain Eukaryota; kingdom Metazoa; phylum Arthropoda; class Insecta; order Coleoptera; family Nitidulidae; genus Brassicogethes; species Brassicogethes aeneus. Next base: position 14,119,778 of record OV121133.1, read on the forward strand.
TTAAATTTTCACTGCATTTAACGTACTTCAAGTTTTTTGTTGCTGTTTTTTTTCACAACTCATTTTTAGATTTTAAATAACCCTGAATATGGAACGGTCAACTATTAAGAAATTGCAATGTCCGGTTTAAAATAAAAAATAAATCAGTTAGAAAATTGTATGTTTTTTAAATCAAATGTAATAAAATGAAAAAATAAATTTTGTTTTTGCAAGTTCCTACCTATAGGTATTTATGCATTAATTATAGAAGCAACTTCCGTTCCCCCGTTCCCCGCAATGTACTACCTGAACCTCCTTAAATTCATAATAGAGCAGATCACTTTAACAAGACGGCCACGAGAACAGCCCAGCAATCAAACTGACGTCATTATTACGTCATAATCCGGTCATCTATCGCCGTAATGACGTCAGTGAATGACTGAAAAATGACGTGTTTAACACGTCACTTTTAGGGCAAAATGTCACAGCCCACTGACTTCAAAAAAATGACGGTTGCTAACGTCATCTTATGACGTATATTATAATCACGTCAGTGAATGACTAAAACACGACGTTTATCACGTTACTTTTAGGGCAAAATATCACAGTCCACTAACGTCAAAAAATGACGTTAACTTACGTCATCTTATGACGTCAATTGTACTCTAATAGGGCCGTACCTTTAAGGCGATGACGAAAGATCACCAATAAACTACGTCTGAAACACGTCATCTGACGTCACTCTGTTTGCTGGGAGTAAGCAGGGCATTTCCTGTCCCCAAAAATTCCTAGCAAACGAGCTAAACGCGCCTTTGTGCATGTTGCCAAGGGCTTGGATATTAGGGTGAAAAATATGAATATTTTTAAAATTGAAAACGCCTGTATAGAAAACTTTTGTATGATAAAAAAAATATTTTGGTGAAAAAAAAAAATATTTTTTTAATTCCTTCCACCGCCCCACAGCTATCCAAAATATAAAAATCATAAAATTCAGACGAGGGCAGAAAACGGTTAAAAAAAATTTTGAGCCAAGATTTTTCTAAAATTGGGCACATTGATTTTCAAAAACAAAAAGCTAAATGGGGCCGGTCAATTTTAAAATACAAATATTTTCATATTTAACATTGACTGGGGGTCCGCCCATTTCGCTTGTTTTTTTTTTAAATTAAAGTGCTCAAGTTTGGAAAAGTTACTTATGCTCAAAATAAACGACTTGGCTTAAAAAAATATATATATTTTAGGGTGTGCCAAAAAAACTCGATTTTTTTTTTCTTGCTCTCCACCCAAAATATCGTAGAATATGTCCGAACAAATATTCTGTTAAAAGCGGAGATCATAATTTCAATTTTAAGAGGTCCCTCATCGAATCTGAAGTTTTGCCGCTTAAATAACACAGAAAACTAGGGATAGAACGATACCGATATTGATATCGGTATATCGGCATATCGGCAATTGTTTCCGATTATCGGTATCGTATCGTATCGGCAAGATAATTGCCGATATATCGGCAAAAAAATTGCGATTTTCACTCTTCAGTGCATAAATGAAATACTTTATTAAACAAAATAAAAAATTTTATTCTAAAGGTAACATTTTTACTAAAAAAGTAAAACAAATCCTAACACCACTTACAACAAATATACCTAATTTAGCAGGTACTAAATACAGTATATACTTAATACTTAATGGATTTTAATCAATACTTAGGTTTTATTTGCAGAAATGCATTAAAACAAAACAAACGAATTCGATAAAAATAAAAACTATAAATTCTCAATCCCTACCACAGTGGGCGGGGTTTGGCACTTGTTTTATTTAAGTGTATCTATTCGTTTTAATAACACTGTATAAGGGGCTTCCCAGAAATCCGAAATTTCACTCACTACCAATCACAAACGTTTCCTCGCAACGGAATTAAAACGGGACTTCCCCGATTTTTGCTTCGGTCGTGTATAAATAGATGGCATTATGTTTGCCGATACGATATATCGGTATATCGGTATATCGGCACGTAAATATCGGTATCGGCCGATATATCGTATCGGCAAAAAAAAGTGATATCGTTCTATCCCTACAGAAAACTGACTTTTTTACCTTATTTATTCTTGCAACCTAGGAAGTTTTTTTTTTTTCATAAAATCCATGACTAATTCTTACAAAGCATTAAATTTTGACAAAAAAATCTTATTAAGCCGAATTTCTATTTTCATTATTTGATTTTTTATAGAGCTTTAAATTTAAAGTTAATAATACAAAAATGATGACTTTATACGCCTGTAACTTTTAGAATATTGACGATATAAAAAATTCGCCTAAAACTCTTTTGTGGTCCATCAGACAAGCTAAAAAATTGCCATTTGACTTTTTCGTCTAACTTCAATAGTTTAGCTGAAAAAAGCAAAAAACGTAAAATTTTAAATTTAAAGCTCTGTAAAAAATCAAATAATGAAAATAGAAATTCGGCTTAATAAGATTTTTTCGTCCAAGTTTAATGCTTTCTAAGATTTGGTCATGGATTTTATGAAAAAAAAATTTCTTCCTAGGTTGCAAGAATAAATAAGGTAAAAAAGTCAGTTTTCTGTGTTATTTAAGCGGCAAAACTTCAGATTCGATGAGGGACCTCTTAAAATTGAAATTATGAGCTCCGCTTTTAACAGGATATTTGTTCGGACATATTCTACGATATTTTGGGTGGAGAGCAAGAAAAAAAATATTTCGAGTTTTTTTGGCACACCCTAATATATTTATATTACTACCATTTTTTGCCCCAGCTCAAATTATAATTACAGGGTGTCCACAAAGGGTAGGGGGTATTTGTAAGTTCAATAAAAATAAAACTACAAATCAGAAACAAATATTTTTTTTTAAGTTTTAGACAAAGTTTTGTAAAATTAAGTGCCAAAGATTTTGTTGTCGAAATAAATAAAAACATGTTTTTAAAATAAATATAAAAGATCTTTTAAAATTTGACTTAAAAATTCATATAAATTATAATTATTGTCAAGCATTTAGCTTACGTTTTGTGGTCAGGTATCTTACATCGCGTTGGCTCAGTAAACTCTGTCTGGAGTTCATTAAAGCCGCACGCTTGATTAAATTTCTGAGTTAAAACAATGAGCAGCACCGGGCAAAACCTTCGAACTAATTGTAAGTCCCAGAGAAAGCAGTCGGGCACTCTGCTCCTTTTCTCGGCTTTGCACCAGGATTCAAGGATTCATTCGCATTGTCTCTTGTCCATTTAGCCTGCCTTATCTGCGGCAGTGTTTGTTTCGGTGTCATCTCGAAAATTATAAACAGAAATTAATCGGAGCAGACATTCATTCCTCCGACAATACTTTCTTACTTTTCGACCTATCTTGTTTTTTTTTTAAATAATAATATTTGACTTAAAATTATATGTACATTTAATTAAATACAACGATTTTTTATAGACAAAATACAATAATTTTATTTGTATATTAAATAATAAATTTAGCCTTTTTCTGATTTGATTTTTTTCATTATATTATTTTGCTTTTTAATTTAAAAAATAAACATCCTCACCCCCGTTATTGTAAAATAAACAATAAATAAAACTTTATTATTTCGGTAATTAAAAAAAATATATTTTTGTATTTTTCAGTATTCAAACGATGGTTTTATTACTAATTAATAGGACGGCTTTCTGCAGAATGGGACCAACCCACACCATGATGAAACTGAGAAAAAAGCTATCAAAGATTTTAATAATTTTAAAATTACCTGTTAATTTTATGCCGATTTTTTACGGAGGTTTAAAGGATATAATTTAATAATTTCATCAGGTGGATTTTGTGATGTTTTGTGTAAGGGTGACGAAAAAAATGGGCTTTTGTTGGTTGGTTCCTTTCTGCAATTTATGAAAACTACTATCTGATGTATGTATGTATTTAAAGAAAAGCGACAATTATTTATTTCCAAACAAAATACAACTGATATTACTATTATAATGGTAATATGAATTAATTTTGATTCTATTTGAAATTCGTTCACATCATCTTCCAACCCCACCTCATCTTGTAAGCTACCAAAAAAATGCATCAAGACTTTATATTTTGCAGAAGCAGGAAATCTTTAAAGACTTTGGTAGTGGGTCTACCAGCCTGCTTTTTTACAAAAAAGATCCAACCCACTTGCAGATACTGTACAGATTCTAATTTTGGATTAGTAATCCACACTATTATTGAATGTTGGTTGGTTCAATGATTAATAGATTTCACTACACTTGCATTTTGGCTATGACCTATTTTGCAGATAAATTATACATACTTAATTAGTTCATAGGCTAAATATCTCGATTTTTTTGGTTTTGTGGGTTGGTTCCTTTCTGCAGAAAGGCGTCCAATATTTTATCTTATAAAAAAAATGAATTTTGACATGATGTGCAAAAATTAATTATTTCACAAGTGCTTAAAAATTATCGATAATTTAGCTTGAAAGCATATTGCCTGAAAAATGCAAGAGTCCATTTTCATATTTCCTCAAAATATGAAAATGACCGAATGCATTTTTTTAAAAGGTAATATGCTTGAATGCAAAATTATATGATTATTTTTATGCACGAGTTAAATTTGTTTAGATAATTACACGAATAAACTAATTAAATCAAAGAAAAACATTTTCAAATATTTTAATTTCAACACAAAACTTCATTTAACAAATAATTGAAATGTAAACTAAAAAAATTAATAATTATGAAAAACGTGACATTTTAAATAACTGTCACATTAAACTAAAAACTGACGTTAGTTTTATTAATTGCCATGGATACGTAGATACATTGGAATTATAGATTCATAGTAGACAATTATCGCAGTAATCAAGCGATAATTGTCTTGTAGGCATATATAAGAGGGTAATTATCACAATAATTAATTGGTTAATTGATTGATGTCTGTTAACATAAAAAAAATATAAAAATATATTCTGTTAATCTCTACAGTGTCGAAGAGTGGTCGACAATAAATGGTATTCTACTTAATCCAAATAAAACTGTCAGCATCTGCATAGGCACTAAATCAAATAGAGCAAAAGCTATAACAACTAAAATCTGTGATATTAAAATTGCTCAATCTGTGATACAATTTCAAGACTATGATAAAAACTTTGGCTTAATAATCGACTGTTATATGAAAAAATTTACTCAAAAATGCTTACATAAAACTTAAATCTATTTACAGTTTCAAGTCATTCTTGTGTAGAAATGTTAAGTGGAAACTATATAATAGCCTCATACTTAGTAATTTTAATTATTGTAGCAGTATTTATTTTTTATGCAACAAAAGCAACACAAAAGTATTCAAAAGATGCAAAATTTTTCTTTTCGTTATAGTATACTTATAATATTTAATTTAGGGATCCTGTAACTAGTCATTGTGTAGATACAAATGTACTTAAATGTGATAAACAATTTTTTTGTCAATATGCTGTCTTAGTGTTTGTTATAATTTAAAGTAAACTACCATCATATTTATTGAATTTGTTAGTACGTCGAAATCAGTGTCATAATGTCAATGTGCGTAATAATAGTTTTCATCTATTTTTCATTCATAATAACTTCATTATAACATCGCTTTCGGTGCTGTAATGAGATACTTTACCCCACCCAAAATAAATAAAATAATATTTTGCATATAGGTTATAATATTTTTATGATTTTTCTAGTACTTACGAGACTTTTCTGGAAATAAATTTAGTTTGACACCAAATAAAATCCTTTTTTTCTTCTTTAATATTAACAGCCGCTTATTGCAAATAAGTAAATTAAGGACGGCATGGCAAATAGATGTTGACATTAACTGTCAAACCCATTGGTTTTACTGTGATACGAACTATCTAAAGTAAAATTCGAGCAAATTAAATATAAGGTATAAAATTTATTTTTTTTTTATAGAATTTTTGAAAAATAGATAAAATAGCATAAAGAACTCATGTCATAAGACTTTTTGTCGCACTCGTCCATTACAAAACTCGCTCCTTCTTGTGCAACAAAATGACGTCTTATGACATTAGTTCTTTAATATACTATTTAACAATTCCCAGTCACAAAACTAGCAAATTTGAAAGTAGTTTTGAGTATTTGGCTACAAATTTTTTAACGATTGTATAAACCTGCTTATGATTGTAATACTCCCTTAGCATTAAAACATAAACTTAGGACTCAATTGTTACAGGAGCAAAGTTTGTTAACATAGCATGTATTGTGATTCTGGTTGGAGTGGTAGAACAGTTTAACTGAACTTTCACCTTTTGTATGTAATGTAATGTTATTTATATACAATAAAGATATTTATTATTATTATTATTATTATTATTTCTGGGTGGTTTTCAAATAGTTTTATTATCTTGATCCCTGGGCGTTTTAATATTATTAACAAAAAACTGGAATATTCAACTGGTTTTTAAAGTATCAGAAAGTATTCATTTATAATTGTTATAAATAGTTAACAACTATTGTAAAACTGTAAAAAAAATATTCTTAAATGATTTACAATAAAAAGTACTCTTAAAATGTCATCATGTAAAAAATCTATTGAAATATTTTAGTTAAATGCTTTAAAAAATGTAGATAAAACACGGCGGCGAAAGCTTATTAATTTCCTTGCACACATTCCACTGGTTCGGCAGTAAGCTTTCTTCGCCTGGTTTATAATGTAATATTTTTTTAGATTTATTCACTTATGACAAATACGTGTAGTGAAACGAAATCTAGAGGTAAATTATAAACTTTCATAGATGTTTTTTTTTATTTACAAATTTGGGACTGCATGAACCTCCAAGGGTTATTAGCAGTATACATATACAAACATAGATACATTAGATTTTATTATATATATTTATCGATCTTAGGAAGTCCAGGGTTTCTTCAATTTGTGTACCCAAAGCCGTCTCCAAACTATCCGGGAAGTGGTGCAGTGATCTTTTCCTATTATATTTCGGACATTCTAAAATTATATGGGATACGCTTAGGACAGTGTTACATTCTTCACAAAGGCTGATGGGTTCGTTTTTGAAGATGAAACTATGCGTGATGACAGTATGACCGATTCTAAGCCGATTTGTTACTATTTGGTTTTTTAGACCTGGAGGGAGTGATAATTCTTGTTTGATTTGTGTTTTAACTGCTTTTAGCTTGCTGTTATTTATTGCCCAAAGTTCTTGCCATTTTCCATTTACATAATTTTTTTATTAGAGTGATGTGGTCTTATTGTGGAATTTTTTTAATTGAAAGTGTTTCGTTTTCTTTTGTTGTTGCTGCTGCCAAACGGTCAGCTTCTTCGTTAACTTCGATTCCAACATGTCAGGGAACACAGACAAATTTTATTTTATTGTACTGATTATTATGCATTTCTTCCTTTATGGTTTGATGAATTGGATGTTGTGGGTACACTTGTTTGATTCCCAGTAAGGTGCTTAATGAATCGCTTATAATCAAGTATTTACCTTCTGAGTGGGAGCATATCTTTATGGCTTCTTGGATTGCTATCATACTGCAGTATTGGGGGATTTTGGTGGATTTTTTAATTTCATCTCCAACAACAGCAGCTTGTTCAGTTTTACTTTTGGCAGCATCTGTAAAGATTAGTTTGGTGTTTGGGAATTTTGTAATTAGGGAGCGATAGGTGCAGTGAATAGAAGGTTATTTACCCATAAAAATGGTCATTTTTTTTTAAATATAAATACCCTTGTATTAAATGTGTTATGGAACGAACTTTATAATAAAAATTACATATCATTAAAAAGTGCTTTAAAAGGGGCAATAAATCACACAAAATGATTTTAAAACTTAAAAATATGTACTTTAAAGTAATTAATTAGGTAATTAAAATAATAAAGTGCTTTAAAAGGGCAAAATAACCTTTTTTCTACTCCTATTACGGAATTTAACCGTTCTAATATCACTTTTTTCTATGGAATGACATATATTCCGTAAAGTGGTACAGAATGAAATATTCTATCATCGGATGACAGAATAAACACTCGTGGCGACATCTCTGTTTTTAATATCTAACAAATTTTAGAACGATCCCACCTCATTTTCTTTCAATGAAATTATTTTTCTATGGTAATTTTTTGAAACGAAGAAAAAGTAACACGTTTGGAAACTCTTCACTCGAGCGGAATATGCTGTATTCTAAACTTGTTACAGAATATACTATTATCATATATTTAGAATCTTAGAATATAACATCATATAAAAATTTGTATTTTAACAAGTTTGACGTTGGCAAAATAAATTGTAAGTATAAAATAAACGTTTTCGTATAACATCATATAAAAATTTGTTTTTTAACAAGTTTGACGTTGGCAAAATAAATTGTAAGTATAAAATAAACGTTTTCTGACTTAAATGTATTGCAATATTTTTCTGTAACAGTTACTTGTAATGTATTCTTGAAACATTTCGTAAAACTTTTTAGCAAATATTAGTAAAAAAAGCAAAAATTGTTTTCCCTAATTAAAAAAATAAACAAAAAAATATTCGAGGTAGATATTCCAACAATTCTCTTTAAGTGGCTCATTGGATAGTTTCTGTATTTGAGCACGTAGACAGGCTAAAGGGCCCTTGAAAGTGATTAATCTCTGTTAGAATTACATCGATATCGCAAAGCATAACATCAATTAGCAGAAATGAAAATAGGAACGAAATTTGGCAATAAATCATGAAATTGCAGACGAATGAGGCATTGTCGGGCAAATAAATTTCTGCTTCAATTAATTTAGTTTATGATTTTACCAAAGATGAAAAATCTTAATAGAAAGAAAATATATATTTTAAATATACATGGTGTTACTTAAATATGTACAATTAATTTAACAGACGATTGTTTAAGTGATTTTAAGACAAAAATTTATATAAACAAGGGGTGGCAAATGCCTCGTTTTCAAAATACCAATTTTTGTTTTTTTAATCGTTTTTCGTAAATATCTTAAATATCCTTTACGCAATTTTGTTGTAATATGGCAGTGTTATTTATAGTGCTAAGGGGCTAATTTGGCACTAACTTGATTAAATTTAGTGCAGTGTCGTCTCGAGAAAAAAATGTACGCAACTGACTTTTTATAATTTTTATATTTTTTTTAGGTTTAAGCAAATAAAAATACAACCTTTTTGACTATTGCATTTTTTTGCGAGAAAAAAATAAAATCCCCTTAATTGCATATCCCTGGAGCATGCTTCAAGATATTTATTTCTCTATAGAGAAAAAAATAAAAGTTGTATACAACTAAGCAAAATACGAAAAAAAATCAAGAGATCAAAAAGTTATAATTTTAGTTGCTTAAACCGAAAAACAAATATGAAAACTACAAAACAGTTAGTAGCCTACATTTTTTTGTCAAAAATATTCGTTCAGATTTATAAGTTTAACACCTTGTATCTTGAAAACGAAGCTTTTGCGCACCTTTGTTTATATGAACTTTTTTAAACAGATTTAAGACGGACTGGTAACATTAAAGTATATATACTTTAATGTTACCAGTCCGTCTTAAATCTGTTAAATCGGAAAAATAGAACGCATTGTTACATAATATGTATATTATGTCCCAGTCACAGATTAACCATGTACGAAAAAAACTGTTTTTATTTATGTATTATGTATTATATATAATACATTAATAAAAACAGTTTTTTTCGTAGATGGTTAATCTGTGACTGGGACATAATATACATATTATGTAGGTAACAATGCGTTCTATTTTTCCGACTAGATTTGGATTTCTCAAAAAAATGCTTGTTTTTGAACATAAAAATCAGTAGCTCATATACTCATATATATATATAGATATATATACTCGTATATATATATAACCCGGTAACTGTCAGAATCCTGCTAGACTTAAACAAACCTCTGCAGGACATATCAATTTTTACTTTACTAACGTAACTGCTCGTTTTTTTGTGACAAAAACGTTTTTAACATTTTTTACTTCTTCCCCAGGGGATTATCCCATACCTTAGCGGTTAATGGAAGATTGAAAAATATACTACCATAAATGTCGACTTATTCATATAATGTTTCAACACTCGTAGCGAATCTAGTCAAAACTAGTCATTTTTGACTTATTCTGTTCAGTATTCAAGTCAAAATGTCAACACCTCCACGTATTCTTAAAAAGGAGATTAATGACTTTATCTACGCCAGTGAGATAAGAACTTCTTATCCCACCCATTTTGAGTGAGATAAGAAGTTCATTAACGCACGCGTTTTTCTCTGCTTTTAACCAATCAAATAAAAAAGTCAAAATGTCAAAATAACCCTAAATTAAGTCTTAGACAAAAATAATTACCGTTTATTTTTTCATTTAGAGGCGTAGATAAAAATTTGTACAATATACGTGTGATAACGCTTTATTAACGCTCTTATCCCACTTATATCGTAAATAACTATTAAAGTGCTGCCCTGAAAAGTTCTAAATGTAGAAGTATCAAATATTTTATTGATAAAATTGGTTATAACCAAACCCTTTCTACGATTATCATAAAAATTTTCATCAACAACTTTAAACTTTTTTAGAGAATTTATATCAACATTTATTTAATAAGAAAGTTTCACCTAACTTCCCTTTATATTAGTTTTTGAAACATGCAAATTTAAAACTAGGAGGGATATTTTTAACCAACCAAAAAGGTATATTTCAATACCGGTGATAGTGTTATGCCTAATTACCTTAATATTCAAGGCAAATACGAAACCCAAATCTCTAGCAGCGTATTCAAATATTCCGGACCAATTAAAGGCTTGATTATCTAATCAATATTGCATCACCTACTCCAAATCAAATATTATGATATCCGAAAGGCATGAGCAGGAGCAGCGAAGATAAGGTAAGCTAGGTAAATAAGTAATTACGTACGAATGCAAATTGAATATATTCAGCAGTGCAATTGCAATTTTCCTGCTACATACCCTCCATGATATATAATTACTGAGTATCAGGTTTAAATTATAAAACATCCTTCTAATTTAAGAGCTACATAATATATTATACTGTTATCTTTTGAACCAAAATAGGTATTGACATCGGACACAAACCATTGTCAAGGATATTAAGTACTACTTTTTGACTTCAAATTGGTAGGTGCCCATTTAAGGAGTGCCATAATATTTTAACATGGAAAGGGGGCTGATACATATTTTGAAAGGTATTTTGATTCTCTATATTAGGCATATAAAAAATCTGTTTAATGGTTGCTAAGATATTAAACGTTTCAATAAAATTAATTAATGACTATAATTGAATCGGTGAGAATAAGAACAGTACAAGTCCAAAAATTTAATTTTTACAAGTCATTTTTTAAAATCAATTTTAAAGTTCAAAATACATTTTTGTGAAAATATATAAATCATTTTACAGAATATGAACAATATATTTTATAAAATAGTTAAAATATTCCCACAAAAATTCATTAAGAAGTATAAATCCTGAATTATAGATTGCTTTCCTTCCTTCCTCCCGTAGTCGTGCCCGTATGATTTGTGCGTCTTGTAAAAAGTCAATTTATAGATTTCCGTGTAAAATTCCGTAACCATGCGCGATGACACCTAAAATGGTTGACATTTGTTTTTGTTTATATTTTGTGTTTTACCCATTGTGTGTAAATATGAAAGATAAACATTTAGTGCAGTGATCACAATTTTAATTGCCCAGGCAGCTTGTTGTATAATGAAAAAAAAACATCGAACAAGACGTTGGAAGACTCGCCCACTTTACCACGGGGTTTTACAAAGCAACGTTTCTAAAAATGAAATACATTGATCATAAACAATATCTAAATATCCTATTTAGAGACACAAATTATTTAATAAACTGAATACCTATCTTAAATAATACTAAACAATCATGTATTTTAAATATTTTGTGCCTACGCGCTATCACCCTACAGCGCATGTCCATAACAAGCACTGTGATTGGTCATGTCAAAGACCTTTACGGTGAAAGAAGGAATGCCGTCCTTACGGTACGAGAATCTATAAATGGCACTACGATTTAAATAAACATTTTTGACGTAATTGTCACCGTTAACATTGCCCGTTAATACTTTAAAATATTAAAATAACTTCAAAATATGATTTTGTTAATAAAATATTTTATCCTTTGATTTTTTTTATTACTATAATTGCAAAATATTATCACAAAGTATTAAAAATTCTTACACGGGAAATGTTAATGGTGACAGTTACGTCAAAAATGTTTATTGGGTTTCGTATTGTTCATCTTCTACGGGAGAAAGGAAGGAAGGAAGGAAAGAAGGCAATCTATAATTCAGGCTTAAAGCTAATTTTTTAAATATTTTGTCAAAATTTTGACTTTTGGACTTGTACTGTTCTTAATCTCACCGAATTAATTACACAAGAGCTTATTTTTAAATATTTATAAATATGGCTTGAATGCTGTTTGGTCGCTTACTTCCGCTTTAGCTAATTCGGATACAGTTCTGGCTCGGTTTGAATGGTTTGTTATTTTGATCTTTATTGGGTCCAATTGCAGTTGCTGAGATTTGCGTCCATTTTGAGATTATGTTTTTACCCAAGGGCATGTTTTTGTACCAACCTTTAGAATTTTATTTATTCTTACTGGACAAATGCTTGGATCTTTCTCATTTTTTAAAATCCATTTACTGTCACTTAATCTTTTAGATCCTCCTTGTGCAGTCTTAGAAAACACTGGATTGTATTCAATTCTGTGAGCATACCATCGTTGTGTTTTTTTCCTAAAATAATACAACATGCATGCTAACTCGTAAGAAACAATAGAGAAGAATCTTTTTTCTAAATCTTCTGGTTCATTTTCTTTCCATAACTTTTTTTATAATTTCCTCTTTTGTGAGAGCGTTTGAACTTCTTTTTCTGCTTTCCGAAATTCTACTGTCTCCTTTCTTTTTGCATTTCTAGCATCACGGGCCTTTTTGAATACAATATCGGAAAAAATTTTGATATTAAAATCTTGATAGTATTTATCTTAAAGAAAAAATAGTGTTACACTAAAGAGTATAATTATTTTATAAACCGCCTTAAAACTACATGGTACGTTTTTTCAAAACAAAAAAACATAACAAAAACAAAAAAGTGGCAACGTAGGTAGCTGCCTAGGGCGGCAAGAAAATTTATTATTATGAAAAACTCAATTTCTCAATTACTTAGCAACCGTAAAACGGATTTTAAAAATTTAAATACCATCGAATAAAGAATCGAAATACGTTTTAAATGAGGAATCACAAGCCACCCCTTTTTATTTTTAAGTTGATACTGCCCTTTTAAATAGGCACCTATTAATTTAAAGTCAAAAAGAGGTATACTTATTATCCTTAGCAATGGTATTTGTCCAAAGTCGATACCTTTCTTTGTTTAAAAGATAAGACTTTTAACGTGCGTACTGTACATATTAAAACTCATTTTTGAACTATCTACATAGAGTTTAAATAAGGTTTGTTCGAAAAAATATATGGAACTTTGTCATTAGTTAAGACAGTTTATTTAGTAACACACCCACACCCAAAAGTTACACCTTGACATATGAATTCGAATTCGAAATTGTGTTATTTAATAACACAACTCGACAAAACAAAATCTTTTCGTTGCCTTTGGGTTTATTTTATTATTTTTCTATTCACATCCCCTTTATTTTTCAGTTTTCATAGAAACAGTACATAATTTTTGTATTGAACCTTTTAAAATTAACCACTATAGTGGTCTATAGACGTTTTATCGGTCCAAAAGTGTTCACAACATCTAATTATTATAAAATTATTATTTAAACTTTTATTTATTCATAGCATTTTTGAATATTTATTAATTTTGTTTGTGTTTTTATTTATTTATCCAAAACCTTAAATGGCCATGGGTTGCAGGGTGTCTCTGAAAGTCCATATGCTACATGCTCATTTAAATAAATTTAAAAACATACCTACTAAGAAAAATATGCAGAACGTTTTATTATGGCGTTATAAACTTAAACGCCGTTATTAAGTACATGTACTTAATAACGGCGTAGTGCACTACAATGAAAATATGATGGGAGATTATATTTGCGATTTAACAAGAAGGAAACATAACAAAAAGAGTAAACTTTTGTCAAATATTTTGTAAGCTTATATAATAGTTAAATTTACCTAATAAAACCAAAATAAAAATATATTTGTATTGTTTGTTTAACATATGAAAATTAAAATCAAATATTTTCTTAAATTTTAACAAGATGTTCTCCTGGCTACAAAAGCAAACTTTTAAAGATTTTTTTTCTGATGTTTATCGATACACCTATCGTAATTTTATACCCTTATATCACACGCTTATTTCGTCTTATTAATAACAATTGTTAGAAAAAAACTATTTGTTAGAAAAAATGTACTATTCAGTTATTGAATTTTTTATTGGTAGTTTTTAAAAATATTGTATTTTATATTTTAATTATTTAATGTAAATGTAAGATTGTTTTTCTTTTTTTAATTTTTGCTTTTTATTGACTAGTCTTATAAGAAAATTGTGTTTTGTTTTTCTTTTAATTAATTTTTGCTTTTTATTGACTAGTCTTATAAGCAAATTGTGTTTTGTAATTTGTTTTATGGATGAATAAATATTATTATTATTAATATTATTATTATTATTATTATAGGCTAAAGAAGCATCGCTAGTAGCACCACCACGCGGCAGTTATCATCGTAACAAAACTATAACTTTTAATAATTAGCTGTTAAACGCGTATTTTACAAACGAGTGTTTTTGAGAATAAGGCCGGAAAATTTTAAAAATATCGAGATAAAAAAAAACCTGAAACGATTTGCTTTGTTAGGTGTTATTCGAGAGGAAAACCTGTGTTGAGTTTATTAATACAATAAATACACATTTTAGTAAGGATTTACGTAAACATTTTAAACATTTTATTTTAGTATAAATCATAAAACAAATAAGTTGTCTAAATTCTAACATTGTTATGAATTATTAAAAGCGTAGATTGAGAAAGTCTCCACTCAACGGGTATTATATTATTTATTGTATATAATATTAGATTGCCATGATTTCGTAGATATATTTTGTCCTTAAATATAATTTATATTATACCATGGAATACCATGGTATCCCAAAATTTACAGTTTTTGAGATATGGTCAATTTTCCATTTAATATGGAATTGACTATATCTCAAAAACTGCTCCACTTTCATAACTTTTCTGATTTAAGGTACAATTTTTCATAAGAATTGGCTGTTAAATTTTGGGATACCATGGTATTCCATGGTTAACCATGGTACAAGTGAAAAAGTAGCCACTACACTGAGAGAAAAAATGTTGTAGAATCATTCAAAACAATAATAATTCAAAGGGATTCAAATATGTTTTGGCGTCATTGGTGTGTCCCATTAAATTAATAGGTGTCTTTATTTAACGAGGCGAAACAATGAAAACAAATGAAGCCGTGGAAGAATTTACCATGATGGATATAGAAAATTCTGAAGAAGACAAAGAATCCGATTTATTTAAACAAATACAAATTATAAAAAATAATTCAAAAGAAAAAGCTTGGGAAAATAAAATATTGACTGCAAGTAATGAAAAGATAAGCAACCAAGTATAGTAGAGAGAATAAAAAAAGTTTTAGCACCAATTGATATTTTTAAAATATTCTATGACGAGAATTTTTTGCAAGATCTTTGCTTGGAATCGCAGAAATATGCTGGCTATAAAGGTAATCTCGATTTTAAAGTAACTACTGAAGAAATTTATGTATATTTTGGTATTAATAAAAAATAATTCATATTTTTTTCTTTATATTTTTGTTATTATTCGTACCTTTAACCTTCTAGCGTATAGCGTCAAAAAATTCATTTATAGACCAACTATATAAGAAAAAATAGACATTAAATTGAAAATTAAAAAAAAGATATGAAAAAAATTACTTACGTTAATAGGTTAAGGCTCATAACAAAACTTGTAGTGCTCTCCAGTGTTGCCAGGTTAAGAATTAAAAAAGCAGTAGACGTAAAAGAAAATTTAACAAAATTGTTTTTGGGTATTAATAAACGGTTTTTAATAAAAAAAAAAATATGGTTTTTTTGTAAATATTGTTGTAATATGACGACAACTGTTTGTCACTTTTTAAATTAAAGCATTCACTATCTATGTATTCTTTTGAAAGCATTAAGTCGGTTTCATATAGATGCGAAATACGAATATTCGAAATTCCTATTTCATATTTCTAAATTTTCCATGCTCTTTTAGGTTCTAAAATAGTAATGTTACTTAAAGTGGTAAAATAAGAAACATTAATGTACCTTAAAAAAATCTTTGTCCATTATAAAAAACCAAAAAACCCTACGATTCAAACGAAATAAACATAAATGGCGTAGGTATGATAAGCAATTGCATTAATGTGCATGCAAAACGCATTAGTGCGATTTTCACAAAATATTTGATCAATCTCAAGATTCCCGTCCCCTAGATTCAAATCTTGCGAATTCGCAGGATCTGTCGAAACGCTTTTCCGCCAAATTAAATGGACCTTTGGGAGCACTTCTTTGTTTTGTGCGACATCTCCATTGCGAGAGCCGAGGCCAATTAGTTTTGACGGTTAAACTTTGACCAGAGAAGTGTGGCTGCCGCCATGGAGATGTTGCATTAATATATTGTTATAACTTAAATTAAAAATTAATTTAAATATTAGTATTTAATATTTTTACATATTTATAATAACTTTAAAAATGGATTAAATTTAGTTTAGCGGTAGAACGATAGGTCATAATCTAAAACGGTAGATCTACCGCAAAAACGGTAGACCTGGCAACACTGCTCTCTTAAAATTCTTTATAATAATAATAATATTTAATCTACAATCCAAGTAAAAAATAAACCTATTTTTGGTAAATTATTATAATAAATATAATTATAATTTTTAATCGCTTAAAGTTAGTTGATAAATTATATTATTATTATTATATTTATCAACTAACTTTAAGCGATTAAAAATTACAGACGAATAGCATTCTCATATGGCTAACTAGTAATTAACTAAAAAGTTTGTGCATACGGCTACAAGTGTCTCAAACCCGTGTAGAATTAGGGCACGCATAATTGGACCAAAAAAAAAGCGCGGCAAATTATCCGAAACAACTAATGGGAGGCGCGAGCCGCGCTACTCGACTTCCGGAGCCCCCTGTGACCGTACCTAATGTGCCTGAAAAATATATGATACCTGAGAATTATAGAGAATTTTAAGAGGTAAAAGTTTTAGTTTAAGCATTTATAACATCTTGTGCAAAGTTTAGGTAAAAAATCAAAAACAAAAAAACCACCCTTAAATGTTAAGTTTGTATTAATTAATATACTAAAAAAATTAAACAAAAGATCTTGGTCTCTTAAAATGAAATAGTCAAAATTCTACTATTTGAATTAGTTCCAGCATTTTTTACTAATATATAGACGAAGCAGCACATTTCACTCGTCCTGCAGACTCGTGAAATCTGCAGCTCGGTTTCAATTCGAAAATATCATCGATGATAATCATACCACTTGTTATATTATGGGTGACAATAATTTTATGATAGTAAATATTACTTAACTTTATTGCTGAGAACTATCATAAAATTATTATTATAGAAACAACACATCAATTATTTCATAAAAAAGTTTGTTTTCTTTCTGTTGGTCCCGTTAGTAATCATGTAATCGCCCATATGTTTTATTATAGGTTATGTACATGAATTGATTCTACAGTGACCTGTAAGTTGGATGCATATTTATTTAAATAAGTAAAAACAGTTATTTAATTATAATAAATTTCTAAAAGTACCGTCAAATTTTAACAAATTTTTCTGTCAAATTATGTAAATAATATATCTTTTATTTCACATATTTTCAAGAGTAAAAGAATGCTCTATTAAAATATTCAGACAAAAACTTTTTAGTTTGTCTTAAAAGAAAATTCTTGGCAGTATAGCCGACCCACTTTATGATTCCCCGCTTTCGTTTTGTTGTTAATAAGTTTATCGTTAAGTGTTATGTCAAGCGACTAACGTTGTGTTCACAAAACAATAAAAATCCTAATCTAACAGACAAGTTTTGCAGACTTTAATTCACATGGGACTGGAGACCCAGCAAATCACATTTTTTGTTGTAGTTTTAGTATATTACACAAGTCCCCAGATTTTTGTTATGCTTCTCTTAAAACGTATTTTTGTCTATTTAGAAAGGGTTAACAATAACGTCCGAACTTCAAAAGTGCTATTTCGTGCAATTATAGACGTGTAATTTTAAAAATTTTCGAAAATATTTAAACTCTTATAAGTTAAGAGTTTTTAAAAATTTAAAAATTGTTTTTAATATGGGCAATTTAAAAAAATTTAAACCTGTTTGGTGTTTTTTTATATTTTTCCATAATTTTTTATTTTTGAACTACTGTGCGAATTTGTTCTACCATTTGTAAATGTATCCCTCTGTGTAACTGTAATTTGTTCTTTGTCTTTTGTCGGTCGGTTTTTTATGCTAAATCCCTATCCCGAAAAGTAGCTTCAATAATAAAAAAAACCATAAATTTTAATATTGCCTTTTATATTTTTGCAATATATGAAAGAAAACTCAAGAGACACTCATAAATCTCCCTTCTTAATTAACTGTATTAGAAGATAAAAAAAACTGGCATGAAATGATGAATAGCAGAGTTCGATACCTTTTGGAGGTAATAAAATATTTACGCAATATGGTTCTCCAATATAAAAGCAATAATTTAAAAAAAATCAGACAACAAAATATTATTTATTAGATGTGGTGGAAAATAAGGGTAAGATGTGGAGTGAACTAAATATCATTATTTTAAATGGATTAAACAAGGTTTTGTGTCATGAAAAAATTGCCCTTAAGACGGAAAACTATTTAATAATAATAATAATAATAATAATTTATTTGCCCAACAAAACAATACATTCCAATAATAGGACAAAAATATACAATTATATGCAAATAGAGAACCTTAGCATTGCAATAAAACATATTACTATTACGAGAATTAAGTCTAGGAACATGTAGATTAAACATAAATAAGATATTAGAACAGTCAATCTCGTTGTGAAAAACTTTGTACAAAAACATACTCTTCGCAGTGGCGGCTGGTGGATTATAAGTATACCAATATCTCAGTTATTAGACATGGGACCCACACCAAATTTATAATAGTTTATAATGACATTAAATAAACAAGTTCGGCGCAAACAGAATTTAAATTGAAGTTTGCGAAAAAAAGTTAGTTTTTCCTGTCGCCTCACCCGCCTCCAGGCCCCCCTATTTGAGATAATTCAAATTAAAGTGGTGCAATTTATTATCTACTATAATTTATCGACAAATTTAAAATTTTATTTAAAAAATCCAAATATTACAGGTTTTATACCATTTTAAATATTTTTTTATTTTAATAAAATAAATAATAAAAATTTTAAATCTGTAATATTTGGATTTTTTTAATAAAATTTTAAATTTGTCGATAAATTATAGTAGATAATAAATTGCACCACTTTAATTTAAATTATCTTAAATAGGGGGGCCTGGAGGCGGGTGAGGCGACAGGAAAAACTAACTTTTTTTCGCAAACTTCAATTTAAATTCTGTTTGCGCCAAAGTTGTCTATTTAATGTCATTATAAACTATTATAAATTTGTTGTGGGTCCCATGTATAATAACTGAAATATTGGTATACCCAAAATCCACCAGCCGCCACTGACTCTTCGAAAATGCATCGAATCAACATTAAATCTTTCAAGTAATAATTGATGATAAATGCCCTTGGGTACACATTATCCAGCCTGAATGCCAGAAGTTTTAAAAACGGAGACCAATTATTAGAGCAGTATTCAATTTTAAATCTTACTAAACAGAAGGATTTTAAAGCGATTTCAGTTTTAAATCTGCTCGAATTTCTGCTAATAAAACCCAATAATTTACATTCTTGGGAAACTAAATTTTGTATATGACTCGAGAATGTTAATTTATTATCAAATAATACGCCAACACTTTCACAAAAAGAAAGAACATTATTGTTTAAAGAGTATTGGTAAGTTATCAAATCATTCTTAAGGGAAAAAGTACAAGTTTTGCATTTGGAAATGTTCAAAACCAGATTGTTTAATTTGCACCATTGATGTACTACATACAGATGATTCTGCAGTAAAATGCAATCTTCAACCGTTGTAATTCTAGCAAACAACTTTAAATCATCGGCAAATAGGAGATGTTTACAGTTTAACAAAGACGACAAATCATTAATAAAAATATTAAACAGCAAAGGACCCAAATTTGATCCCTGAGGGACTCCAGACGTAGGAACAAAGCAACTAGACCTAAAACCATTAAAAAATATGTAAAGTTGGCGGTTACTAATGTAAGAGCGAATAAGATTACATAACGGTTTACTAAGACCAATAGAATCAAGTTTACAAAGTAAGATAGTATGATCAACTTTATCAAACGCCTTAGAGAAGTCAGTATAAATTACATCCACTTGGCCCTTTTGATCCAAAACATTGGAGGTATATTGAGTAAAATCAAACAAGTTAGTAACTGTAATATTATATTAAAAATAGTAAGAAGAGGTGAAACTAACAGATTATGGCAATCTTTAATGAAAAAACTGGGAATTTGATGATGATCACGGGATGAGTTATTTTTAAGAGATGAAATCGCTTTTGTTATATCATTTTCTTGAAAACAATTTAGGTGAATATGGCTTGAACTATTATTACTAGTATTTATAGTCACAATATTGTTAGAAATCTCATAAACACTTTTAAAGAAGTTGGCAAAACCATCAACTATTTCTTCAGAAGACTCATAATAATCATTTAGCAAGAGACCACTACATTTTCAACTTTAATATGTGCTTTCGAAGAAGTTTGGGCGTTATAATTGGACTATTGCACTCCTGTGATTAATACATATTGTAGCGAGTACCGCTCTGGATATCGGAGTGATGACTCATCGCCGGTTAGTCATCGCCGATGAGTCATCGCCGGTGACTCAGCGCTCGAACAATCGAGAGTGTGGAGCTCGCTGGAATGTTCCAGAAGACCTTGGCGCTGAATATATAAGAAACGGAGCAGCACACGGCAGTCAGTTAAGATTTGGTACTCGCGGCGAAATAAATAAATATAAGTGCAAATAAATAGACTCTTGAACAATAGTGATATATAAATAATTAGTAGTTAAGTGTTTAGTTAGTTTTATAGTGTTTTAAGTGTAGTTAAGTTATTAAATAAATAGTTAAGTTCGTTAATTAACCAGTGCGTGTTTTTATTCACACTACGAACAGTTAAAAACGTTACAATTGGTGTCAGAAGTGGGATTAGTGTGAAATTTCGCGAAAATGGTTTCGTTAATGGACTTAAAAGTGGCGGACCTTAAACGAGAGCTAGAAGAAAGGGAATGTGATACAACTGGAAAAAAAAATGTGTTGCAGCAGCGGCTTCGAGAAGCGTTGGAGCAGGAAGGTGAAAATCCAGATGAGTATTTATTTGAAGGCCCTTGTGACATGCATTTAATGTTGCAAAATTTAAAAGAACTAAAAGTCGATTTGCAACAGAAAATGGTGGAAAGTTCTAGCGATTTGAAAGTCGATTTACAACAGAAGATTCTGGAAAATGTCAATGATTTAAAGGATGATTTGCAACAGAAAATGCTAGAAAATTCCAAAAATTTGAAAGAATATTTGGAACAGAAGATTCTAGAAAATGCCAAGGAATTAAAAGAGGACGTACGGATGGAATTGAATGACGTAAGGAAGGAATTGGATTCGAGAGAGGAAAAATTGAACGAGAAACTGGAAGTCAAAATTAAAGAAATAAATAGTAAACTGACAGCTATAAATCTACCCATGATGCTGGCGGAACCAGGAACAATGCTGGAGGGGAGCCGAGTTCGTATGAAACCACCTCAGTTCGATGGAAAAACTTCTTGGACCAACTACATCCGTCAGTTTGAGGCAGCAGCAAAAGCAAATGGCTGGCTACCAGAAGAAAAAGCTACAGCATTAACTCTTGCTTTACGCGGAGATGCAACGGACATCTTGCAGACACTTTCTCCAAACGAACAAGAAGATTACGAAGCCTTGGTGAAACATCTGGAACTGCGATATGGCCAGACACATTTGGAACATGTCTACCATTCCCAACTTAAGAACCGCTGCCAGAAATCAAACGAGACTTTGCAAGAATTCGAGGCTGATATTGCACGCTTGGTTCGGCTAGCATATCCAGCTACTCCAACGACCGTTATGGAACGATTAGCGGTTCAAGCCTTTTTGGATGGACTTCGGGACAACGAAACAAGACAGGCTCTGACGTTGGCTCGTCCGAGCCAACTGGTTGATGCATTGGCTCGAGCTTTGGAATTCGAGGCGGCAAAGCAGAGCTGCAGGAGCCAGCCTAGAATAAGGAGAGTCGATGAAGAGAAAGAGGAGGAACCCAGTATAATTGACGCAATTAGGCGAGTTTTTAAAGAAAACCTACCAGAGAAGAAGGAAATCCGGTGTTGGAGATGTGGAAGGCTAGGACATATACGAAGTCGTTGCAGAGAAAGCCAGGTGGCGCTGACTTCGTCTCAGTCGGAAAACTAGATAAGGTCGAGGAAAAGGGGCCACCGTCGACCTGTAACCAGCATGCCCCAGAAGATATCGAACGCGTTGCATCTCTTCTACACCAGTCCAGCAGTGTTTTTGTGGATGGTTTAATTAATGGAAAATTACATGTGCTGCTGCTGGATACAGGTGCGACGAGGACAATTATAAGGCCAGATATTGTCGAAACGTCCAAGATCAAATCTACCAATCGGCGACTACGTACTGCAACAGGAGAAACCGCTACTGTTCGTGGAGAAGTGGACATCACGATGGTCATAGGAAACACGAAATTTAAACATCGAGCATTAGTTGCAGATATTGAAGATGAAGTTATTGTAGGCATGGACATTATGAACTCAATAGGATTTGAACTGAACTTTAAGCAAGGAATATTAAGGGTAAATGGAGAGGAAGTCGTGTTGCATCGATCTAAAGAAAAGAATATTCGTGTAATGCTAACAGAAGATGCTTTGATACCGGAAAACAGCGAGATGATATTGAAGGCTTTCTTGGATTGTAAATCAGAAGATGGAAGTATAATGCTTCTGGAGCCGAGAATTGATGACAAAGAGGTCGGTCGAGGAATTGTAGTAGGGAAGACTTTAATACGCGTCGGAGAAGAAGTGCCTGTAAGAGTATTGAATGTTAATGGTTACTCTGTGAACTTGAAGAAAGGAATCGTTTTGGGAAACTGTTCTTCAGTTTCCTCGATTATTAGAGGCATTCGTGAGTCAGCAGTTCCGGCCAAGAAAGTTAGCAATGAATTGACGAATCTTCTGTCGACTTCTTCAAAGGATTTGAAACCCAATGAAAGGATAAAGCTGAGAGAGCTGATACACAATTATCAGGATGTCTTTGACGACGGACATGAAAAGAAGGGTAGGACAAGAATTGTCCAGCATAAAATTAACACCGGTGATGCACAGCCCATTCGACAGTCGGCAAGAAAGCTACCACTTGCCAAGCGAGAGGAAGCTGATAAAATTGTGCAAGAAATGGAGAAGGAAGGGGTGATCGAACCATCCAACAGCCCATGGTCTTCCCCAGTGGTGTTAGTTAAGAAAAAGGATGGATCAACTCGATTTTGCGTTGATTTTCGTCAGCTGAACAACGTGACGAAGAAGGACAGCTACCCTCTACCTAGGATCGATGACACCCTGGATACATTGGCTGGATCGCAGATATTTTCAACTTTGGATTTAAAGAGCGGTTATTGGCAAGTTGAAATGGCACCAGAAGATAGAGAGAAAACGGCGTTTACCGTGGGTGCAGGACTGTGGCAGTTTACTGTCATGCCGTTTGGACTATGTAATGCCCCTGCAACTTTTGAAAGGCTCATGGAAATGGTTTTGAAGGGACTATCCTGGAAGACTTGCTTGGTGTACCTTGACGACATTATTGTGGTTGGAAAATCATTTGAGGACCATATGAAGAACCTGAAGGAAGTTTTTCAGCGCTTGAGAAGTTCCGGCCTGAAGCTTAGCCCAAAGAAATGTCACTTGTTCCAGAGGGAAGTGCAGTATCTGGGCCATGTCGTTTCAAGTCAAGGAGTTTCAGTTGATAAACAGAAGGTAAAGACGGTGCGGGAATGGCCAATACCGAAGAATAAACATGACTTAAGAAGCTTTCTTGGATTATGCACCTACTACCGTCGGTACGTACCAGGATTCGCAAAGGTTGCTAAGCCTTTGACACGTTTAACAGAGGGAGAAAGACGATTCCAATGGGACGACGAATGCCAGGAAGCCTTTAAGAACCTGAAAAACGCGTTGACCAGCTCACCAGTTCTGAGTTATCCACTTCCGGATGGTGAATTTATTTTGGACACGGACGCCAGCAATGTGGGCCTGGGAGCTGTCTTGTCGCAGATTCAAGAAGGAAAAGAGAAAGTTATTGGATACTTCAGTAAAACTCTATCGAAACCAGAGAGAAATTACTGTGTTACTCGACGCGAGCTGTTGGCAGTGGTAAAATCAGTCGAACACTTTTACAAGTATCTGTATGGAAGAAAATTCCTGCTAAGAACGGATCATGCTGCCCTAAAATGGCTTTTGCAATTCAAGAATCCTGAAGGACAGGTAGCAAGATGGATTGAGAGACTACAGGAGTTCGACTTTGACACAGAACATCGGGCTGGAACCATCCATAGAAATGCTGACGCCTTGTCAAGAAGACCCTGCCCGGAAGACTGTAAACATTGTCTTAGGGCCGAAGAAAAGGATGTGTTTGTTCGCAGGACTACAATCGTGGATGATCATTGGCAATCCGCTGAGGTTCAACAAGACCAGGAAAGGGACCCGGATTTGAAGCTTATCATCGATTGGAAGAAGAACGACCGTAAACCAACGTGGCAGGAAGTCGCCCAATATTCGCCGAATGTGAAATCCTACTGGGCCCAATGGAATTCCATTATCTTAAGTGACGGGCTTCTAAAGCGCGTTCTGGAGATGCCAGAAGGGGGGGAAGACCGGAAGCAGATAATAATCCCCAGAAACAGGATACCAGAAGTGCTGCAGGAAATCCATGATGGAACTACTGGAGGACATCTTGGGGTGACCAGGACGCTCGGAAGACTTAGGGAACGGTTTTATTGGGTCAACAGCCAACGGGATGTGAAGGAATGGTGCAAGAAGTGCGCCGTTTGCGCGGCAAGCAATGGACCCCAGAAGCGCCCAAAAGCCCCAATGCGACAGTACAATGTGGGCAGCCCATTTGAGAGAATTGCAATCGACGTGGCGGGTCCATTTCCGGAAACAGAATCTGGAAATAAATACATCATCGTTGTAATGGACTACTTCAGCAAGTGGGCGGAAGCGTACGCTTTGCCAAATCAGGAAGCTGCCACAGTGGCCGATGCCCTTATTAAGGAGTGGATTTGTCGTTTTGGTGTGCCAATGGAGATGCATTCAGACCAAGGCAGGAACTTTGAATCTATATTGTTCCAGAATGTCTGTAAAATTCTTAACATTCGAAAGACGAGGACGACTGCATTACATCCGCAGTCCGATGGAATGGTAGAACGAATGAATCGAACCATAAACCGGTACCTGTCTAAGGTAGTCTCTGATCACCAAAGAGACTGGGACCGCTTTCTTCATCTGTTCCTGTTGGCGTACCGTTCTTCTATCCACGATACAACCGGCCAGACACCCGCTAGCATTGTTATGGGACGTGAACTTCGTCTACCTTGTGACCTGAGGTTTGGTTGCCTACCAGGGGATGATATTGCTGGAGAAGATTACGTTAGCAATTTACGTAGGAAAATGAGCGACATTCACAGCCGAGTTCGTTTAAACATCCAGAGTGCCAGTGATAGAATGAAAGAGGCATACGACATCAAGGCGGAAAATGGAGGATTTCAACCTGGAGACCTAGTTTGGTTATACAACCCTCAGCGCCGTCGTGGTTATTCACCGAAGCTGCAGACTTCTTGGTAAGGACCATACGAAGTCATGGATCGCATAAATGACATCATCTACAGGATCAGAAAACAACCAAGAGGAAAGCCGAAAGTGATCCATTTTAACCGATTGGCTCCTTACGCTGGAAACAATGATGGCCAAATAAACCATGCTAGAGTAAGACGAGTTAATCCTCCGGAAGACGAGTTGCTTTTTGAAGACTTCATGTATTTATATTCGAGCGGTAAAAAAGCTCGCTTTGGTGTCACTCGAGAAGAACAACAAGATCTGTTCACGGTTTCGGCCGATTACTCCTTGGCTCACTGTGTTGCAGAAGACCTAAGGATGTCCAGGGGAATAGCGGTTGTTTTTAAAAACAAGTTTGGACGGATCGACGAGCTACGAAGGCAGAATCCCAAAGTTGGAGAGGTGCTTGAAATTGTGAATAATGAGCAGATAGGCAATAGAAGTATCTTCTATCTGGTAACGAAGCAGCTCTCCCATCAGAAGCCAAACTACGGTGACGTATGGAATGCCTTAAATAAATTGAGGGTGCCCTTTTATCCAAGGACATCATGAATCTGGCGATACCGAAGATTGCTTGTGGACTTGACGGCTTAGACTGGAGAATAATTAGAAGTATGGTGGAAGTTATCTTCAGATTTAGTGGCATACACATTCTTGTCTGTTGCCACAACCCTAAAAGAACATCCGGAAGGAAGACCGTAGACTGCTACTTCTATAGGACGTCACAATGCAAGTTTGGATCTCTATGCAAATATCGCCATGGAACTGAGGACCATTTTCGGGACGAAAATGTTTTAAGACGGGGGCAATGTAGCGAGTACCGCTCTGGATATCGGAGTGATGACTCATCGCCGGTTAGTCATCGCCGATGAGTCATCGCCGGTGACTCAGCGCTCGAACAATCGAGAGTGTGGAGCTCGCTGGAATGTTCCAGAAGACCTTGGCGCTGAATATATAAGAAACGGAGCAGCACACGGCAGTCAGTTAAGATTTGGTACTCGCGGCGAAATAAATAAATATAAGTGCAAATAAATAGACTCTTGAACAATAGTGATATATAAATAATTAGTAGTTAAGTGTTTAGTTAGTTTTATAGTGTTTTAAGTGTAGTTAAGTTATTAAATAAATAGTTAAGTTCGTTAATTAACCAGTGCGTGTTTTTATTCACACTACGAACAGTTAAAAACGTTACAATATAATGAAATTTTACATATTATATCATAATTTAAAATTGTGTGTATCATGGTAATTTAATTTATATTTAATATTAAATGATTTTCCCTACGAAACATTTAGGTACACTTCAACTTCCCAGCAGACATTTACAAATTGAAAATACTTAGGTTGGAGGTAGTAACTTGTCTCAATACTTGCTAACAAGCTGACTAGAACTGGATGATTCTGTCACTTATTCATTTCAAAACAAATTTGTATTACGAAATTCTTGCGCTGCTAAAATTATATTACATTTCCTGAATAAATTGTATACCTTGCAAGACCTGTCCTAGCTATGAATATTTCGCATAGTTGCTAAATAGGACCCATTTAAGGTATAGAACAGACATTTCTGATAATTTTACTATTTACCATTATTTTGCTTTTATAGTAAAGTTTTTCGCTTTTTTACATAAAAATTCAAAATTAAATAGCTTCGTATCATCCACAAGTAATAAATGTTAATTACCACGTTCAGTTCCTCATAAATAAAATAATAAATACTTGATCCCGACGCATTCGCCAATTTTGTCAATATGGGTTAATCCAGTGAAAAGTTAAAAAAGTTTACATTTTGAAAAAATATAAAAAATACAGTATTTTTATTTTATAGATGGTAAACAATTAGCAACATTGATGGTCAAAACAGTCATCCAGTAATATACTATTTGAAATCATTATACAGGGTGAGTCATTTAACTTAAAACTTCGAGGGCGGAAATCAATCTGTACTAAAATTGGTCCTTAAACTCTCCTCCTTATAGAGGGAACATGGGGTAACTTTAAAATTTCCAATGGAACACTCTATTTTTTATTGCAGATTCGGATCGTTCGACTAAAAATAGGTAGATTTTGTCTAAAGTATTTTTTCATATTTGTAATAGATGGCGCTGTAATAAAAAAAATCAATTTGTTCGATTTTTCTTCTTATACGATTCTGAAATAATTTTTCTATAAAAGGGTCGTTTTCAAAAAACACCCGCCTTCCGTTGTCTGTAAGTTTTAATTCCAATTACTTTGTTAAAAATTATCGGATCTTATTGATTTAAAAACCAAGTGAAAGCCTAACAAGCCCTTAGTAAACTCTTTCAAAAAATGTTTTAGTTATTTCAGAATAATTTTTTTTTTATTTTGAAACTGGTGAAACACACATTTTCGCATGTCCCATTAGCGTTTTATAAAACTTACATACATGTTTTTTTAATATTGAATAACCAGAACTTTGTGTTGCTTTATAGCAATCCATAATATCCTTAGTTAATAAAGTAAACAATTTATATATAAATTAATTAATTTTAATCTACTTTTTTTTTAATTTGACTCATGTCCCAGACATTTTTTCCGTTGCGTTACGTCCGTCGCGTTACCGATAGAATATTTAAAAAAACATATAAGGCAACTTTTTGGGCACTCACGTGATTAACAAATAATGTTCGGACGTACACATTACCCAGCTGAATTTATTTATTCAATCAGGAAGAAGATATCGGTTGAAACAGGTGCGGGAAACGCGAATGTAATAATTGTTTGTCCGCTAAGTTACTCAAAAAATATTAAAAATAAGGTAAGAAAAAATACTATTTTTCATGTTTATGTTTATTTTAGGGCACTAAAGCTCATTGTAAGCTCATTGTAATTAATGACTGTAATGTTTTATTATTATTTTTTAAATATGGTTTCACAAAACTTTGTCCATTGCGTTACCGAGTCCATTACGTTACCTTATGGTAACGCAATGGAATTAAGGGTAACGCATTAGAATTTTTCGACAACAAAGTGGATATTTACCGTCGCTTTTATTAAAAGTAGTTTATGATAAACCAATTTAAAATTATTTGTGATTACAACTCATAATATAGTCTACATCCAAGGGAAAATTCCACGCAATATACAAGTATTAAAAGACACCAGCTTATAGTCAAAGAAAAAGGGTGTCTATAATTTAGACATCTAAGTTGCAAGTAAGCACCACTACAAGGGATTTTGTTTATGAATTACTCTAAAATCGTACCACCCTATATAGTTTCTTTTTTACGTTATCTGATTAAGTCCTTTGTGTACCCCAGTCCATTGTGATACCAATGTCTATTTCGTTACTTTTTTTAGTTTTTGTTAAAAAAATCCTTAAAATGATTTTACTATCACTTGGTAATACCTGTTTATAAATTAGAGTTTAACTCATTAATACAGTGACTAAAAGAAAATATTGATAGTGATAATTAAAAATTGAGCACCATGGTTACTTTTTACCTGCCCGCATTAAATCATTTAATTTAAAGGGTTTTTGTACTATTTTTAATAAAAATACCTCATTTAAGGTAAAAAAAACATTATTTTTTCAATTAATTAATTTAATCCTAATTTAGGTATAAAATGAATGAATAATTATTATTATTAAGGTATTAAGAAACTATTTAAACATAATTAAGCATTATTTAATCAATTTAGTTGAAGATTAATTTTCAAACAAAAAGACCTCCTTTCGTTAAGCAGTTATTTATAATGGATGTTTTAACAGTGGAAGAAAGAAATGATTTTGATTTATGTAGAAGCAGGCAGGAATCTTGATGATGCTGTTAATATCTATTATTTATAACTAAAAACCATTTTTTATACCTCAATTAGGATTAATAGTCATTTACGATATAAGTGGGATAAGAGCTTTATTAATGTACGCATGCGAAATTTGCCCAACGAGTGCGTAGCACGAGTTGGGCAATCGCAAAAGTACGTTAATAAAGCGTTATCACACGTATATTGTACAAATTTTTATCTACGCCTCTAAATGAAAAAATAAACGGTAATTATTTTTGTCCAAGACTTAATTTAGGGTTATTTTGACATTTTGACTTTTTTATTTGATTGGTTAAAAGCAGAGAAAAACGCGTGCGTTAATGAACTTCTTATCTCACTCAAAATAAGTGGGATAAGAAGTTCTTATCTCACTAGCGTAGATAAATTAATTAATTGAGAAAATAATGTTTTTTTTAACCTTAAATGAGGTATTTTTATTAAAAATACTACAATAATCCTTTAAATTAAAGGATTTAATGCTGGCAGTTAAAAACTGACCATGGTGCGCAATTGATAATTATCACCGAATGAAATAATGTATAAAACTTTAACCAAAGGAAAATTAAATATTAGGTAAAAATTCGTGGGTACTTAAAAAAATCATATTTAATTTAATAAGATAATTATTAGCAAAAAAGTGATATTTGTATAGAAAAATTATTGCCGAATCGTATAAGAAGAAAAATCGAACAAAATTGATTTTTTTCATTACAGCGCCATCTATTACAAATATGAAGAAATGTTTTAGACAAAATCTACCTATTTTTAGTCGAATGATTCGAATTTGCAATAAAAATAGGGTGTTCCATTGGAAATTTTAAAGTTAGCCCCTGTTACCCCTATAAGGAAGAGGATATGAGGACCAATTTTGGTACTGATTGATTTCCCCCCTCGAATCATTTTATTTTTATTTTAAACATTTTTTCGTAAAATGCATACTAACTGAGATATTTCAAAATTTCAAGTTAAATGACTCACCCTGTATAAACAAAAAAATAAAAATTTATTTTCAATTTACAAACAATTGTAAAAAAAATTGACCGCAATTTTCAAAATACATAATATTGAAATAATTTATTTTGCGCCCTGAAAGAAAAAACAATATTTCAATCAAATTTAAATTGACGTAGTATGAACCATATATTCCAGTGGATAATAAAAGATGAAATAACATATTAAATTTTGCAAACACGTGACTTTATATCGAGTCATATTAACAGCAAGTTTCAACAACTTGCTGTTAAAATCTGGGACGTTTTGTGGAATTTACATTTGTTATATCGCACAGGAATATGTGCATGTTCAAATGGTAAGCCAATATACAATGCTCGATGCGTCATCTTTCTTCTAAAAGTTCAATAAAACGATTTTATATTCTTGCAAGACGAGTCTTCGGGGATTTATATCAAACGATTGATCAGTGACTTGTGTAAATTTTAAAGAAGGTTTTACCAAGTTTATATTCATCTAGTATTTCTGCATAATATTTCATTATAGTGAATTATTATTAATATTATAGTATTATCAGCACTAGACTGGGCCAAAAAAATCAACTATTTTTTTTTGAAAAGTATATCGAAAATAAGGTTTGGGGTGACAAAAAAAATATTGTGAAAGTTTGAGTCCATATTATTAATATTATAATATTAATAATATGGACTTATAAGAGGTCTATCATCACAATTTTAGATTTTTTTTTCCTAAACGAGTTTTTGTGTCAAAACTCCCAAATCATTGAGTTTAACAAAATTGACTTGGGAATATTTTTTGAAGAAAATTTAATGCTCTACAAAAAAGGTTAAATTGGAATTTCCAGTCAAATTAACCGTTTTCTTACAATCATGCCTTAAAAATTGGTTTAGTTTTACAATTTGATCTTTTGGAATTTTGTAATTAATGTAAAAATCAGTACCCGGAAAAAACCGATAAATATTCTTAGTGGAAATCAAATGCCCTACAAAAAAAGTCTTTTATCATTTTTGGCTAAATTCACTCCATAAAAAGTTATTCAAGGTTAAATTTGAAGTCAAAACGAAATTTTAACCTTGAATAACTTTTGATTAAGTGAATTTAGCCAAAAATGTTAAGAGGATTTTTTTGTCGAGCATTTAATTTCCCATAAAAATATTTATCGGTTTTTTATGGGTACTGATATTTACATAAATTACAAAATTCCAATTTAAAAGATCAAAATGTAAAAGTATACCAATTTTTAAGGCATGATTTTAAGGAAACGGTCCATCTGACGGAAAATTTCACTTTAACCTTTTTTGTAGAGCATTTAATTTTCTTAAAAAAATATTTTTAAGTCAATTTTGTTAAACTCAATGGTTTGGGACTTCTGAGACAAAAACTTGCTGAGGAAAAAAAAATTAAAATTGCGATGATAGACCTCTTAATATTAATAATATGGACTCAAACTTTCAAAATAATTTTTTTTGTTACCCCAAACCATATTTTCGATATACTTTTCAAAAAAAAATGGTTGATTTTTTTGGCCCAGTCCACGGTTCACCGAACACCGTTTTTAACGAAAAAAATAGAATAACTTTGAAACATTTTTAAAAAAAATACTTACCAACTAAGTATTCAAAAAAAGTAAAATGAAAATCTTCCATGTAGATCTGTCAAAAATTTTGTCAAAAAACTGTTTTTTTTTAAATACTTTCAGTTTTTTGGGTTGCTATATTTAAAATATGAATTATAATTTATTTCTTTAGTAGGTAATAAAAAGTGCATAAAAAAGAAACTTTTTCTTTCTTGGTTTTTAATAATTTTGTCGATAATATATCAATTTTTTATTGAAATAGGATTGTATAGTTTAGACCACTGATATTTGACCTCGCATAAAAACTCTGTTTCTTTTTGTTAAAAGTAGCCGCCAACTATAAGTGAGATTCGTATTAAAACTAATCATCTTTTGCCTATATATACCGACTATTGAACATGCCTGGGTTTACAATTTGTTGCTTCGATTTTTATCTTGCCGCTGAATACAAAATATTATTTTTAATTTTGTGGTTAAAAAACGAGTTTTTATCGATGTTTTTTACTTTTTGACGTTTTTGAACGAGTTCAAATGTTCAAAATGTCCCAGTTTTGTTCTTTATTCCACCACCAGAACTTCACCTTATGCTGGGCATTGTACAAAAACTTTTTGATTCCCTAAACAGCAAATATCCAGAATTTGGGAGGCATGGGTGAAAAGTGCTGGAATCTGCTTTGACCATTATGGCAAATTTAATGGCAATAATGCACGTAAACTACTAAAGTCGATTGCTGTATTGAAAACTTTGTCATAAGCGTTGATTTGTTTGGATGTTTTCTACCTACTGATTTATAATTCCTATTTTAGACAATGAATATATACCCGTATTTGAGGCGTTCAATCAAGTAGTTTTTGGCTGCTTTGGCCAAAACTTAGCAGATGTATATAAAGTCTACATAAAAGAATTTAAACTATAATCATCATTAGCTGGAATTACATGTACACCAAAGATCCATGCTTTCATTTATCATGTTCCTCAATTTATTGAAGAAACGCAAAGAGCCCTTGGTTTTTTCTCAAAGCAAGCATCGGAGAAAGTTCTTCATTCATTCAATTTATTTTCCAGGAATTTTAATTTATCCAGAAATATTTTATAAAAATATAATATGAACTTGCTTTGATGTCTTTGTGCATACAATAGTCAACATCTGTAGGCTTAGATTTATTTTGTTGTTTTTTTCATTTTTGTTAAAGTTTATCAATTTTTACGTTTATAATTTTAAATAATGCATTCAGAAGAATAAAGTTTGAGTTTCCTACAAATATTAACTTTGAGACAGTCAATATACGATACTACACATAAATTACGAAGAATTGATCGCTATTTCCCAAGATCTACATGGAAGATTTTCATTTTACTTTTTTTTGAATACTTAGTTGGTAAGTATTTTTTTTTTTTAAATGTTTCAAAGTTGTTCTATTTTTTTCGTTAAAAACGGTGTTCGGTGAACCGTGAGTCTAATCAGCACTACACCAATAACATGTACACAGAAAAATAATATTAGTGTAAATTTGCGTTTCTTATTTATAAATGATCCAAAGCGGTGCGAAAACTTTTCAGCGCAAGTGTTATTAAACGACAAAGTACTGAAAACTCAAAAATATATTAGTATGCTAATCTCAGCAACTTTTTTAATAAATATTAACAAAGAATGCTCTCGAAGCTGATGACATTTTTAATACAAGCAGACGAGTTACAATGCCATGCTTAAACAACTTTTCAGCCGGCACAAAAACTGTAATTTACCCTTCAGGCTGTGTTTTTCGAGTATCCGCCTTCAGCCCATTAATAGCTGAGCAGTGGTCTTTGGTTCAAAGCGGAGAAGACTCGACACAGATTGCTCACCAGAAAACACCCGCGGTCGGAACCTGAGGCTTTAATTAAAAATATTGTCCGAGCGGTTGTTTTTATTCAAACATGCATACATGTACGTATACTAAATAGTATTTTATATTTAAATGACAGGTTAATAAAAAAAAACTATTTCAGGGTGCAGGGCTACATCCAGGGTATGATTGCAAGATAGCATTACTTTCATGGTAGGCTTGCAAACATTGTTTTAAGTTGATTTTGCATAATTTTCAAAACTAAACTAACTTTTTTTGTATTTTTTATAAACAGTTTTGTTTTGTGCACCTGTTATATGGGTGAATACCCAAAACGGGGATAAATTGGGGTGGTAAAAAAATAAAAAGCAAAGATTAATAAAACACTAGCAAAATAATACCTCAATGTGTATTTTTTAATAACATAAAGTAATTTCAAGGCGGCTATAAATTAAACTTAATATATACATATAGTTATAATAATAATACTATTAGAGAATTTTTTTTAAGAAAAAATAAATTAAATTTATTATAATTTAACTATATAATATTAATTATCGTTAATAATGCCTCAACTTATATGAGCTAAGAGTTTAGGACAATAATAAGAAAGTAAACAAGTGGAGTTGATGTTTTTATAGTTAAAGTCACAAACTTTGGAAAATGGTACATAATGTATCTTAAGTTAACTGCAATTTAAGCAAAGCATATTTGGTTATTTCACCTGAAGAAAGTTTACATTTCAATTGTATTTAAATCCCTTTGTTATTAAAGTCATGGAGTTGATCTTTAATAAAAATACTTATCCGTTTTTTCGCAAATAATTGTTCTTTATAAATTTTTATTAAATATTACACCCCCTTTGCCTTGCTTACACAAATCAACACTAAATCACTCAAACGACGAAGTCTTCAAACATTACTAAAATACATTTTATACAGGGGATTTATCATATATTAAAAGACTGCAAAGAACTCAGCTGTAAAATGGTGTCTCATGCTTTATTCGACATTTTGGGTTAAAATATCAATAAGTTTGCTTTTGGTTGTGTTTTTTTATACATTCCAAGTTAGAGAAAATGCAATATGAAAGAATCATTTCACAATTGCATCTAGTCTAATAGTATATGGATGATTTGTTGTCCCTACGCTAGGTGGTGACAGTCCATGGAGTTGACTTTAAAGCGTTTAAGCAAATTCAAATTAATAAAATAAATAATGTTTTATTTTTTTGTTGAAGTACGTTCTACTGCTAGACATAAACTGTCTATTGGATTGTTATTTAAATGCTAACTACTTTTATTAGTATATTTTATTTTAGAGTTTCAGCATATTTGCTCCGTTCTGGAGAATCACCCATATATATTTTCTTTTGTAAAACTTGGGGAAGTAAGGTATATTAAAAATTCAGTATTTGAGAAACAGCAAATAAAAGAAATCTATATAACTTACATTATTAAAATGGTTTAAGCTTTATTTTATAGAATATTATACCGGGTGAGTTTTTTAAAATTTGTTACAAGGGATATTTTGAAAACGGTTTAAATTTTTTTTTGTGAAATTTTGGTAAACTAATAAATAGGTGGGGACACATTTAATAGTATATTATGTATCAAGTTTGATAAACGCCAGTTTATACACAAATTTAATTTAGGCACGAGCGAGCTTGCGAGCGAGTGCTTAAGTTAATGAGTGTATAGAAAAGTTTATAAACGAGGTGCATACTATATTTTTTCTACGACAAAAACTTATTATTATCTTAAAATGATTTAAATCAAAAATTTGTATAGAGCACCATCTATGAAACAACAGGGGAAACTGTCAAATGTCACATTTTTACATTTTATATACACAATTATAAAGGTTATAAAATCGAAATGTATCTTGAAAAATGACAGTTTTTCACAGTGAAAGTAAAGGAAATGTTTTATGAGGACTTTACAGTAGAGTCCGTGCCCGAATTTAAGTTATAGTTTACTGCCGGCGAAATTAAAAGGTCAGTACAATGTTCATATAAACGTTTCAAATATTGGCGTTGAGAAACTATTTAATATTTTTGTATTTTTGTATTGAGATAATAAAATAATTTTCACATTTAGTATTATTTTACAAGAAAGGCACTTTATTTTAACGATTGTATGACATTTGACAACTGTCAACTAACTTAAAAGTAACTTTAGCCCGTGACTAAAAACCTGTTGCTAACTTCAGCCTGTGACTAAAGCGCCGTAAAGCCACATCTTGTCAATGTGTATTTAAAAGGCCACTTAGTGTCATGGAAACATCTACGATAAATAGCGTTTTAAAGGTGGGAGTAGAAAAACAAAAGTTCAGGGCTTCTAGCAGGAAATTTTAGTAATTAAAAATCATTTTTTCTACTCCCACCTTTAAAACGCCCTTTATTGACATGTTTCCATGACACTAAGTGACCTTTTAAATACACATTGACAAGTTGTGGCTTTAGTCACGGGCTGAAGTTAGCAACAGGTTTTTAGTCACGGGCTGATGTTAGTTTTAAGTTAGTTGACAGTTGTCAAATGTCATACAATCGTATTTGTCGTAGAAAAAGTGTAGTATGCACCTCGTTTATAAACTTTTTTATACACTCATTAACTTAAGCACTCGCTCGCAAGCTCGCTCGTGCTTAAATTAAATTCGTGTATAAAATGGCGTTTATCAAACTTGATACATAATATACTATTTTCTATTGTGGTCATTTAATGTCATTTTTTGTAGAGATGTCATTTTTGATCATTATTTTAGGTTCTTACTTAATTTTTACAATATTAAGATTTTTTTGGTAAATAATTAAAAGAAAATAGAAAATCCACGCCATTTTAATTTATTAATCTACGCCACTGGTAGTGCCGCCCTGGTGCCACCTGTGAATACTTTTAAAAAGTTGTAAATATTGCCAACCCTGAATGCCAAGTTAAACATTCTAGATGGAATGAAAAATATAATTATAAGCCTCAATGTTTTGTCGACGAGAAATTGTCGTTGATCAGGATTTAATAAAAAGGCTAAACTATAGCTTATAAATCTTACCAAATAAATTTAGAAGAAGTAAAAAAGCAAAAAGCTCTTGCTGCTGAAAAGAACAAGAAGAAAAAAAGAAGTTAGAGAGGGCAAGGGTAGTCCATTGCATTTTGGAAGGATACAAAAAACAAAAAGCTATGGAAGACAACCTGTAGAGTCAGAATAGCCTATTAGAAAAATAAACGAAAGAACGAATTAATCCAGCAGTTTGTTTGCTCTTCTAATAAAAAGCAAAATACTAATGATGAAACGCTTGCCTTAGAATGTGATTTGTATTAACTCTCAAAAAGTGATTGTTTTTAGTTATTTATTTGTTAAATATATTTTAATTAATTTTATCTTGTTATTGTTAAAACAATAAAGATTAAGAATAAAACTATTTAAACGTAGGTGTTAGTTCTATTTTCCAACTTATAATTTATTTTCATTAGGATAGTCATAAAATAGTCCTTTTTTAAAAGAAAAAGTCATTATTTTCTCATTATTAAAAAGAAAGTCATGAGGTATATTATTAAAACGTTTAATTTTTTTACTATAAGCCCTGTAATTCTAATCTACGAAAAAAAAACTAGGTATGTGTGCAATAAATTTTTGATTTGCGCTGTTGGTTACAGAATTATGATTTATTATATTATAAAATACTAAAAAATATTAAAAATTAAATTTCAACTAATTTATCGTCTGTCATATCTAAGAAATTCTTCAAAATGTCCCCCTTCTACTTTCAAACACTTTCTCAATCTTTTTCCAAACAAATTGTGTACATGTGCACTTGATAAATAAATTAAAATTATTTATTACTATATTATAATTTAATAAATCATAATTTTGTAAGCGAAAGCGCAATAAAATTTTTGTTAACACAAATCATCTCTATTAGTTTACCAAAATTTCACAAAAAAAATTAAACTTGTTTCGAAATATCCCCTTGTAACACTTTAAAAAACTCACCTTATACGTAAGTATATAAACC
Organism: Brassicogethes aeneus; assembly: GCA_921294245.1. Taxonomy (NCBI): domain Eukaryota; kingdom Metazoa; phylum Arthropoda; class Insecta; order Coleoptera; family Nitidulidae; genus Brassicogethes; species Brassicogethes aeneus. The sequence continues at coordinate 14,157,972 of OV121133.1, forward strand.
AAAATATACATATTTTATAATATTATACGGACTATTTAATAACCTTTAAAAGTAAAAGTAATGAATACCAAATATTAAGAAACTTATATATAAAAAGTAATTTAAAGGTTTGGACATTATGGAGTAGTTTAACTAAAAACCAAAAACAGTAATACTTGAATGTATGCCTGTATTCATTGTAGGTTAAATTAAATACTGAATGGGTTGAAAGGATTTAACGTATGTACATAGGTATGCAATTTGTGGCAACGTTAAATTTGTTAAATCTAAAGTAGTCTTTATCTTTTAACTCGTGCGAATTTGTTGAAATTTAATTACATTTTATACCTCGCAATATGTAGTATTAAAAGCTAATTTTGCCTTGTTAAATAAAATACAAACTAAACTTCTTGTCATACTTAATATTATTATGACCTATTACTTAAGTTAAAACAAGAATTATAAGTTTAGTTTGTGTTTTATTTAACAAGGCAAAATTAGCTGTTAATTCATATTATGTGCTCTATTTTTCAACTTACATACTATTAAAAATAATTGGATAAATATTATTGTAGTATTTCTTTTACAATCATTACCATGTATGTTTTTGAGAGTTTTACATAAGACCCTAAAAATTTTATGTGGTCCATTAAATCTTCAAATATATGAAGTTTATTTACATATACCTGGCTTTCAGATAATCCCACAAAAAAGTCATTAAATCCTAGGACCTCTGTCCCCACCTACCATCAACAGTGTTGGTGATTCACCACCATGCGAAATTTCTTTTGACAGTGACTAGCCAACAATAATTGGTTATTATTATCGGATATATTTTGCCATTAACGACCATTTTGATAAAAAATTGGTTTTGTAGGGGTCACTATAAAGATATGCAAATGTGATAACAGAATTGCAAAAAACTTGACCACCATGCACATTTCAAAATAGGATGAACCTTTATTTTAAAGCCTGTACAGGCGAATAATATAAATTCAACTTAAGATTGGATTCTAAGCAAGAAATGCAAAATATGATTTTTTTTCGATCTGACTTAGTTTCCAGTTCTATTAGATTGCCAGTTCTGGTGCCGTAAATCAACCGGTTTATGCAGAGGAATCTCACAATGAAGAGCAATTACGAGACAGAATTAAAAATACTTCAAATTCAAAATGAACAAGATTTTGCGGGAATTTATTATTCAGTGGTTTTACGTTGCCAGGACTTTTCGTGTATAAGTTATTAAAGTTAAAGTAATGGCTTCCCTATCTTTGTGACTGTTACAGTGATTACACTAAGAATAAAAAGCACTTATAGGGTAAATATTGAAAAGATGTTTAAAGAATGCTTACAGCATACTTAAAATTTAAAAGTAAAAGAATACTAATTATATAATACATTAAAAAAATTAAAATAGTAAAAACAATAGCAAGAACATTTATAAATTACGAAAATCATTATAAAGGTACTGGTTAAATCTCCAAAAAGCTCTTAAGACAAGGTCTTAGTTCTAGATTGAAAAGGTAAAAGTGGCAAAGCGCGTATGTGACGTGGCAAACGTATGCAAAAATAATTTATTTCAGTCCGTGTTACATTTAGTCTCAGTAAAGTGTTATAAATATTGCTTGCATTACTGGTATTATAGGAGTGAATGTTTTGATGAGTTTTAAAGTTTTTTAGGTTTGTTTTTATGTAGAGTATGAGTATGAGTATGAGTATAAGAACGTATGGCAGACCCCATCGGCAACGCCTTACACTGATCTCCCAAGGGGTATTTCCATTGTAACGGGTGAGACACTAAAACTGCATTTTTTCATGATAATAAAGTGTTTGTTCATATATATCAGGATACGTTAATTAAAAAAATAGTATAAAAAATTAGGTATTTAACTCAAACAAAATGTCAATAAAAATTTGTATTAAAAACCTTTTATAACGTCATGAGTAGCGTAACTGGCACGACCTTAAAAAATCGACATATGCTTCTAAAGTTGATACTGTAAAATTTTAGATGAAAGCCTGTAGTAATAATTTTTTGTGTAACACTTGAATAGTTACCTTAAACAAGCACGTATTTTAAATGCACAAATATTGTATACTTTATTCTCTAAAATTTTCTCAAAATGTAACGGGTGCGACATTTGAACATTTTATCGAGTATTGAAACTCTTCCGTGTTTATTCTTAATGTTAGCTTCTTAGCATCCAGTGTTGCAAAAATCCTAATGTAAAAAATAATGCATTCGTCATTTTTTTAATGGAAATGTAATTCTAATCCATTTTAAATTAAAAAAAAAATTTAATGTAAAACATTTTCAATTCTCATTAAACAATTCAATGAGTAGTGTAGCAATACATTACTCATTAAAAGGTTTGCATTAAGTAATGGAACATCTTACATTACTCATTAAAAAAATGTGTAATGGGTAATGACCCATTAAATTTTTTTTTCGTCAGCATTAAAAAAATCAAAAATTTTGGTAAAAACCTTTTTATCGAAATTTTTAAAATAATTAACATCGAATAAAAAAAAATTCAATTTTCAAAAAAATAAAAAAAGTCAAATTAAGTAAAATTCAAATTTTCATAAAAATTCAAATTTTGACAAAAATTAAAAAAAAATTCTTAAATCCAAAAATCCTTTTGGCGTTAGTTATTCAATTTTTTTACAGATCTTGAAGTTTTGAACGATTTTAAGTTGAATGGCTCTGAAACATTTTTTATCCGCCCTTTTGGCACAAAACCCTATCTAAGTAGTACGCCCTTTTGGCATTTAAAACGCGATATCTTTAGAAGAAATAGTTCCATAACTACAACCTATTTTCGTTACAAATATTTCGTATATTATTATGACATCCCACAGACAAAATAGACTTGCCCTGTTCAGTATCGCTAACATGAAACCAGCGTGCCATAAATCGGGGAAGGGGGGCAAGGGAATGTATACATTATATTATATATTATATAAGAGAAGATATGTATTCTGCCAGGCCCGTATTAAATAATTTCGTACGAGCGGTATCAAATTTAAAATATTCCTAGTGGATTATCAAAGAAATTCATCTAGTTTTACGCTCCAGAATGAACGAAGTACGGCTCTGTGCACAGAAGAGAACAATACAACATCTGTGTGCGCACGCAAGGTATTGACATGCAAAATTAATAAAATCGCTTAAAATTTATCTCGTAATTACTACTTACTGGAAAAAGGAAATTGGTTGAAATTGGCTGGAAATAGTTTCACTACGACTAGGACACACTTTGACAACACATTGACCCATAATGTTCAAAGAATTTTACATAAATAATATATCCTCACAGGCCAACTGCTCAAATATGAATGATGCGAACTGGAAAACAGGCACCCGTTCAGGCACCCGCCCGGCCGTAAAATTTTCTCCCTAAGGCAAGTCTATTTTGTCTGTGTGACATCCAATGCAAATCGTGCGAAAAATAAAAATTATAAAAAAATGAGTAATGAAATAAATCCACATTACTTATTAAAATAAAAAATGTAATGTAAATTATTACATTACTCATTTAACATTGAAAATGAGAAATGTACAAGTAATTCTCCATTAAACGAAAAAAAATGAGTAATGTAAATTAATTTCATTACTCATTATGATAAAAATGAGCAATAAAATATCATTGCATTAAAAAAAAATGCGTTTTTTGCAACTCTGTAAGCATCACAATGTAGGAATATTTTAAGGTTATAAATTACGTGGCAATTACACTATTTGACTTCAGATATAGTTGTTATTTTGTTAAATAACACATATGATTTTTTGCAAAGGTGGGGTAAGGTTTCGTGGAAATACCCCAAGGTTATCTCCCTGATCTCCTTTCTTTCTTTCGGCTCTCCTACGTATCCCGCCACTGCACAGCGTTACCCCGTTTTCACCCCGACAGGTAAATCTTTCCTTGGAGGTTAGTCCAGACATCTAGGCATTTTACTAGGCATTTTACTCGGTAACCAACCGAAGGTGACGTAATACGTCTTTGCGTAACCGTACAGTGGGGTGCAATGTTATCAATAGCCGGCAAGCTTGGAATCGACTTGGACACAGACGAACAAAAGACCAGCAACCCCAATTGATTACTAAATACCTGGTTGAGGGGCTTTCCGGATTGTACTTAGTTTTGGGTCAGTTCAATGTCCCAAAAACCAAAATGTTTTCCCTTCTGATCCCACACTCCACTAGCCAAAATTGGGGGTATGGCCCTGCCTGGCGACAAAATTCCGGGAGTGGCCTTAACCATCAACACTGTTATCAACGACCTAGTACAGTCATCTTAGTCAAAAAAGGGATCAACCTCGGAATCTAACGGAATAAGCTGAATTTTTGTGAAAACCTTTATTTTAGCATTACAAATGTTGTCTCAAAAGTCACATATGCCAACGTGTGAGCGGCCTTAGATATTCAAGGTCAAAGGTCGCAAAAATCAGTTTTTAAGAATATCTCGTTTTCTCTGCCTCCTATCGTATTTGCATTTATAATAGAAGTTGTAGAGAATAAAATTCTCTACAAATTTTGTTTACAAAATTTTTTTATACGTCAAACCGTTTTTGAGATAGAGGGCGCAGAGTGTGGAGCGCTCAGCCATACGTACCTTTAGCGCAAGGTAAATCGTGAATCCCAATCTATTATACCGTTTTTTTAATTAATTATATAATAAATATTATTAAAATAAAAATTTAATACCTTATACTTATTTTTTTATTTTTTTTAAACAAATAGTCATTAAATATTACTTACTTTTGACATACAAATAATTAAATAATGAAGTGAATCTTAAGTGTCGAAAATTGTACGCTATAGCGTACTATAGTAAAATTGCAGCAGCAAAACGTCGCTTTGAAGAGAATGGACCTTCAACGTCATCAACTGTACCTCGTAAAAAAGGGAATGATGTGTTTGATTTTAAAATATTGTGCTTATTTTGTGGTGAAGTCGCAGATGAGGCAACAATTAATGTCAATGATAACGAGGAGAGTGATGATGAGAATGAGTCTGAAATTGCTGGCCAACCTGAAGAAGACGAGGATGAAGAAGATAAAGATTAATACTAATAATAATAATATTATTAATATTGATATAAATAAAAACATTTTTTCCTACTCCGATCCAATTATCCTTCATTAAAATTAAATTAAAATATAAGATATATATGAAGATAAAATATATTTGATTTAAAAGAAATATAAATATAAGTATAAGGTATTAAATTTTTATTTTAATAATATTTATTATATAATTAATTAAAAAAACGGTATAATAGATTGGGATTCACGATTTACCTTTACAACATTTTTTTATACGTCAAACCGTTTTTGAGATAGAGGGCGCAGAGTGTGGAGCGCTCAGCCATACGTACCTTTAGCGCTCCACACTCTGCGCCCTCTATCTCAAAAACGGTTTGACGTATAAAAAAATGTTGTATACAAAATTTGTAGAGAATTTTATTCTCTACAACTTCTATAATAAATGCAAATACGATAGGAGGCAGAGAAAACGAGATATTCTTAAAAAACTGATTTTTGCGACCTTTGACCTTGAATATCTAAGGCCGCTCACACGTTGGCATATGTGACTTTTGAGACAACATTTGTAATGCGAAAATAAAGGTTTTCACAAAAATTCAGCTTATTCCGTTAGATTCCGAGGTTGATCCCTTTTTTTGACTAAGAACAGTGTTGATGGTTAAGGCCACTCCCGGAATTTTGTCGCCAGGCAGGGCCATACCCCCAATTTTGGCTAGTGGAGTGTGGGATCAGAAGGGAAAACATTTTGGTTTTTGGGACATTGAACTGACCCAAAACTAAGTACAATGCGGAAAGCCCCTCAACCCGGTATTTAGTAATCAATTGGGGTTGCTGGTCTTTTGTTCGTCTGTGTCCAAGTCGTGCGGTTACGCAAAGACGTATTACGTCACCTTCGGTTGGTTACCTGATGTTTATTTATTTAGGACGTTTCTTTTGCCTAGTGTTTGTCTGAACTGATTGATTCATTAATGTTTATGTTAACGTTTTTTATGAGTTCCTTGCCTTGCCTGATTTAAATAAATATAACTTATATTACTATTACAACCAAATGCAGAACAAACCACTATTGTATTTTAATATGAAAGCTAGGTTTTTAATTCCTTTTCAAACAAAAACACACATGCTTTACTTAGAATACACAATGTGTCCATTCTTTTAATGTGTCCAAGTTTAAGATACGAGTATACTTAGGAAAATTAATTCCTTCTTTTAGCAGTTTGCGAATCACCTAATTTATAATCCATAAGACTTTTAAATCGTCAGAAAAGTTCTATAATACAAATTGAGCTCATTAAATTTTCACTGAACGTCGCGACGTCTAGGCCCGAATGCTACTAATGAAGCTTAAATTTTTCATCGAGTTTTCTTTTAGTTTATAGTGTTAATTAAGTCATAAATCCTATAAATTTTACTACGAAATCTTCCTTTAAATATTATTAAACTTTCTTTATATTTTATAGGCAATTATTTAAGGACTACAATTTTGTAGTGTCTACTTTGTAAAATCAATTTGTCGAACTACAGGCATTTTTATGTCGTTTTAAAATTTAACAACCATCTTTTGAGATACCTATTATAATATTAATATAATATTATAAATATTATACATATATAATTACATTTCTAAAGTCTAAATAATCCTTAAATAGTCTTGCTAAGTAAAATTTACAGTTTCGTCCTTAAAGCGTCTTTTATAGCGCAATTAAGTATTTTATATATTTAGTATACGACTATACGTTTTCAATTTTAATTTGTTTCTTTGTTTGTTTGCTTATTTGTTTGTTGACACATTGCTTCTACAAAAATGGCGGAAAATTTAAAAATTTTACATCAAAATGTGCGGAATTAAAAAGCAGAAATTTTTTGGGAAAAAAGGCACATTTTGTAATAAATTTATTTCATAGCCGGTATAATATATAGTGTATATGCCCACAAATTGTAATTACTATTTTTGCATACGGCTATAAGATTACTTAATTAATCTCTTCCAAATAGTTGTAGGAAAATATGTAAATCCACCGAATAAAATGGCAGTTATAATAATAAAATCTGTATATGCTGCACAAATGTAATGTCCACAAACGATTAACTTCGCACACAGGATAAAACACGAAGCAATGAAAAGGATGAATTATTGTCTGAATGCCTTTGACATAAATCGCAACACTGGAAAAGCCTATTTAACCCTGAAGCCATTATTAAATGTGACGTTTCTGGATTTGAATACAAATCGGATGTGTATGCCGACAAAACATTTGAATCTTAATATTTCACTGTCGCCCACCGATTCGGAAAACTAATATTTTTATGATGCATACATATTTACTGATTATATTTCCTCATATTCTACAAAAGTTTGCTCTATTAATATACATGTCAACAAGATTAAAATAGATTTGCAAATCTTTTTAACTCAGAATTTTAATGAGGTAAATGATATACAGGGTTTTATTTTTTTTTTCTAGTAAAAAACGAATTGATTTAAAATAAATTTTATTACTCTGTAAAGTTTTGTCTCGAGTTTTGCATTCCAATGCATTGGTGATCGGGAAACCTGATAATATACCTTTACTATGGGCAAGTGCAGTGTTGATTAAAGAAAATTCTGTTTATTGACAAATCCGTATAAATCAAAGTGAGTCTCCTTGATGGATACATGCGCTAAAGTTGTTACAAAGGTAACAACCTTTGTAACAACATTACATTTCAATTACATTTTTTAACTTTAAGTAGAAAAAATTTAGCTTTATAATATAATATGATGCAAACATAAATGAAACTTTATTTAAAACCTCTTTAGAAATCGTTTGCAAAATTCAAGTTACAACTAAATACGATTTCAAATTAAAAATGCAAATTGGCTAGATAGATAGATCTTTCCAGAAATCTAACGAAACTTCAAATTCTAACAAATATATGGATTATATTCAAAAATTCAAATGTAAAACCTTCGACATCAAAATAAAAAATACCGTTATAAATGAAGCATACTATAAAAAATTAAGACAGCTTGCCTTAGGCCACAATTATAAAAAATTTACACAGAAAATTTTTGTAAAGATGCATTGAGTAGTTTACAAAATATTATAATTTTTAATATACTTTTACAACATTTTTGTATTTAAATCAGTATAAAATCGCCGCTACTGAAAATTTTTACAGAATTAAGATTATAATCCTTATTATTAAATAAAACCTGTGATGAAACTTTATAATAATAATTTAAATTGTTTTAAAAATAATTTAGTTTTTAACTAACTTCAACAAAGTTTTAATTATTTAAACCATTGGCCACTAAGCAAATTAAATTAAAATTTGTAGAGGATCAAAATTAATACAAAAAAATATGACGTTTTTGGATTATTATAAAAATGGCGAATGCGCCGGGATTAAAATAGAAATTACTTTTTTCTACGATCACTATGTAAAAGTCACATTTCGTATTTGCATCGTTGATTAGAAAATGAATCTTTTCATTGGGAAGGCAAAACACGAATGTAAAGTGACATTTCTGTGTGAAAAGTGACAGGTCTGTATGAAAAGAAATTGACAGCATCGTGACATTCGTTTCAAAATTTGTATTGTATTTGTATATGTATGTTTAAATATCATTTAGAACACAATTAATTGTGTTTGTATAATAAATTCCAATTTTTAGTACCTTTATTTAAATTGAGAAGGTACACTGTTCAAAATTTCATGACCATTTTAACACCAAATTAACACCATACATGGTCTATATCGATACAAACCAAAATGGTGTTAAATATGGTTCGTTGGCCGGTGTAAATTCAAATACTAAAATGGTGTTAATTTAACTTTTACACAGTTTTAAAATAAATTTTACCTGGTGTAAATTGAACTCCTTTTTATTGTTAAATATTATGTGTTTGTGGTCAAATTAAATCATACTACACAGAAAAAAGGAAAAAAAAAGGAAACAGGAAGTTCCTTGACGCATTACTAGTATATTACCAGTGGTATTCCATAAAATGGAACCTTCAACTCGCTAGAGATAATGTTTTTAGTGCGTTCCACTAACTTAAAATACTTCAAGTATTGACAGCTGTTTCCACCTATTCAAGGTCTCTTTAGTATCGAACAACTTGTAGTGTCACACCAAAGCAAAGGATTACCTGAGTTTATATATTCTTTATGTAAGTCTCTTTAGTATCGAACAACTTGTAGTGTCACACCAAAGCAAAGGATTACCTGAGTTTATATATTCTTCATGTAAGTCAACAGAGGCGAGATTTAAGAACATCACGTGATCCACACCGCCTTTGCCGCGATCGGTACACATTTTCAACCATAATTCATGGTGTTATATTAACACCACTTGGTGTTGGATTTTGACACCATTTTAAGATTACTTTTTACACCACAGATATTTTAAACAGTGTAAGTTTATTGATTTTAAGTAACTTATACCTTAAAAATTAAAAGAATAAGATGAAAGTAATTTTAACAGCCGTCAAACACGTTTTTAGGTTATTTTGTTTTGTATTTGAATATAATAAAAAATAAAAGGGTCGTAGAAAAAACATTGTGTTTTACTTATAAGAAAAACTTTCTTCAAGCTCGTGTTAATGCACACTTGGCCTGACGGCCTTGTGAGCAACTTAAACACTCGCATGAAAAATTCGCTTTTCAACACTTGTAAAACAAATAACTATTTTCTACTCCTATTAAGGAATTTGACCGTTCTATTATCACTTTTATCTATGAAATGACATATATTCCGTAAAGTGTTACAGAATAAAATTCTATCATTCTATGACAGAATAAACACTCGTGGCGACATCTCTGTTTTTAATATGCAACAAATTTTAGACCGATCCAATCTCACTTTCTTCCAATTAAATTATTTTTCTATGGTATTTTTTGGAAACGTAGAAAAAGTATAGTCTGAAACACGTTTGGAATTGCATATTCTTCACTCGAGAGGAATATGCTGTATTCCAAACTTGTTACAGAATATACTATTTTTTCAAGCCTACAATAATTTTCCTATTGTAAGACTCATAAGTCAATGAAGAAAGACTCCATATCAATGCTAGTTTAAAAGTCAAGTTAATATTAACTCATTGAATAAGTTCTTTGTAATTATAACAGACATTTTGTAGATTTAATAACAAAATGTCAATGTCAAAAATATTTCTTGGAAATTGGGAAATTTTAATAAGAAATGTTGCTTAACAAATCAATTTCCTAAACAAAAAAATTAACATATAAATGAACAGAAAAATAACATACACACAATTTTACCGATGTATTTCGTAACTTTAACCCACTACACTGTATTTCCCAATTTCAGTTTAAAAATCAGTGATGACATATTTTTTCGGATACTTTGCACACTCCTTAAAAAGGTATAAGGAATCCGAATAACAATAAAAACAGATTTCTGGTAATATATTATAAACACTCTGGACAGTTGTTGTAACGTTACAAATTAGAATGAAGTAAGAAAAAACATAAGTTGAACTTGTTGATGCGTATTGTTGTGGGAAATGTTTTGATTGGCCGCCTAAAATCACATGTACTTTTTCAACGAAATAATTTGTAACCTTTGAAATTAACAAAATGCAAATTAATTAATTTTTTTGAATAAATCGTTTGGGGCTCATATAAAAATCTTAATTCCTACTTTACGGAATTAATGTTAAAACTTTTTGGTTTTATATTTTTATAAAAAACGTTCAGTTAAAAAAAAACTTGTGGACAAAAAATGTAGGTGGCACCGTCCTCTACAATTTATATTATTAGGTGTGAAAAAACACTTCTTGAAAAAAACACAAAATTCATATTATTTTTTTTTGCTGCACAGCACAATAACTTCTAAACGGTTTTATAGGTTTTTTTCCAGGTAAAAAAGTAACTAATAAAAAAATCGCTATTTTGGGTACTTTAGCCAAAGATAATACAAATTATTATCTCGTCCTAGACATAACGACCTAATAACATACATTTTATGGACAATTTTTTCTCTACAACTAGCCCTTTCGGATTTTGTTTATAAGTGTTTACCTCAATCATATTGACTGTACTAATGTTAATTTTGTATTGTGAATTTTCTACTTAAAATAAATGCTATTGTTGTTTTTTTTAAATCAATAAAAATCATTAGTTATAAAATAAAACTAACATAAATTTTATTGGAAAAAATCTCAAACAAAATTTAAAAAACGCGAGCATGGTGCACAGGTGTTTAAATATTAAAAAACCTATAACATAAAGTTTAATTTCCTGCTTGCTTACGAAAGTGGGCAGAATAATAACGGACTCAAATAAACCTATTATATTTTCCAAATACTATAAAATGAAATAAAATAAATAAAAGTTTCTTGTGTATGCTGGCCCAAATACAAATTTAAATTTAATGCGGTTTTACTGGTTTCGGTTAGATTAAAATTTTAATATACACAGATATTTAAGCTTGTTAAATTTAAAAACACCCACTTTATTGTAAATTAATTTTTAATTTTACTCCTACATATATTTTAACCTTTAACCATAAATTTTAATATTTTTAATTAGACTTTTATTGTTCGTACATATATTTTGAAATATTGCAGTTATTTTACAAAACCAGCTTTTTTAGCAAAATTATTTTAAACAATAAAAAACTGGCACTACAAAGCTTTAATTTCAATGAAAGTTATTAACATTTATTATTTATTATTGCCAAAATGGTAAATTTATTATTGATGATTAAGTACATATTAACAAATATTTGCCAAAGGTAAATTAATGTTACGAAACTGAACAAAGCATATTTAAAATGAATTTAAATATCGAAAATCAAATTAAAGAAATACAAATCCTTTATAGAATTTGATCTTAAATATTTTAAATGTCAATCAATTTAAAATCCTCTTTATTTAAATCAATGCAGTGAAACATTTTTGCCACTAAAAACAAATTTAGCATATCAAAATTGTCCAGACTAAATTTATTTTAATTTACGTTGAAAATTATAGACAGCAAATTTAATAGAAATCTCGAAAAACGAAATAAAAACAATTAATAAACTAAGCTTTCGCATCACGTAAATTAAACCCTCGTAAATCGTATTCTACTGGTAATTTAAAACAATTTGTATAAGTTAAGACGTCGAGCTGAGCAATAAAATAAAAAAACAGGGAACCGAGCGTAAAGATCAACAATGAGCGTTTATAAAAGGAAAACTAGTAAATTTCTTCGTGTCTTGATCGCACACAATCCTAAAGAAGTTGGTAATTAACTTTTTCGATTTCTTTTTGCTCTTAAATCACAACTATATTGACCAACTTTTCACTAAAAGGTTTTAAACGGGTTTTTATTGGCTTTATTGACTTTTTTAAAAACGAAAACGTAAAATTTCTTTAATTATTGGATATATTTTGTAATTACCTATACCTCTTTAACAAATTTAAAAAAATCTGCAAAGGATGGAATAAAGTGTTTTGTCAATATTTATTATAAAATTAATGAAAAATCCCTTGGGCTTATGAATTAAAAAAAAAGTACAAATACTTAAAAACCAGTCTTAGTATTAGATATTTTCTTTCATATTTTGTTCTTAAATTTAAATTTAAATATTATATATATTTTTTTTTCTTTGGTCTGAAACTAGAATCAGTTATTTAACTGCCTTCCAGTCCTTTTTGCAAGAAATTATATACATAATATACAAGGTGTCCCAAAACTTAGTGGCATAAATTTAGGAGTAGATTAAGCAAGTCAAATAAGACGAAAATCTAAATAAATATTTTTCCTAATTACGTATGTTTAAAAGATACAGGGTGATAAAGTGTTACTTATCATATCAGTTTTTTTAATATAACTTCCACTATGGTAGACTTGGAAAGGTAATATTTTTGCGAACAGTCACTTACTAGCAAAACACATATTCACACATAATTACAATTGTTTGAGTGAACACAGTGTCGTAGAAACAGGGGTTACTTAAGCTTATTGTCCCATACAAACTTTGAGGTTAGGTTTTTATACCATTTGATGCAATTTTTCGATTACTCAGTTCGGCTACTATTAAAAAGGTGTGCTTCCCAAACTTCGATAAAATAAACCGTTTCCGAGATATTCAAGATTACAATAATTGTTATATCGCATTAAAGGATTAAAAAGTATAAGATAACAAATTTTTTAATTGAAAAAACTACAATTTTTTTTTAATGTGACGGTCAGGGCAAAAAGTCCCGGGGCTCCCATTCCCCTTTTTAGTTTTTTCAATTAAAAAATAAAATTTCTCATCATATACCTTTTAATCCTTTTAAATAATGCGATATAACAATTATTGTAATCTCGAATATCTCGGAAACGGTACACCTTTTTAATGGTAGCCGAACTGTGTAATCGAAAAATTGCATCAAATGTTACAAAAACCTAACCTCAAAGTTTGTATGGGACAATAAGCTTAAATCAACCCCCGTTTCTACGACAGTGTTCACTCAAACAATTGTAATTATGTGTGAATATGTGTTTTGGTATACTATAGTAAGTGACTGATATGATAAGTAACACTTTATCACCCAGTATCGTGGAAACATAAGTAATTAGTAAAAATATTTATTTAGGTTTTCGTGTTATTTTTACTTGCTCAATCTTTTCCTAAATTTATGCCAGTATGTTTAGGGACACCTTGTATAATGTAAAATAATGTACACCTTCTACAAATAAACTATTATTATAATTAAATAATTAATAAAAATCCTGTATTAAATAATTAATAAAAATCCTTTATATGTACGTGGTGCACCCTAAATAAAATGTATCATTAAAAAAATGTTTTTTTATAAAGTTGATTTTGCATGAAGCTCCTAATTGCAATTATAAAATTAATAATACCCATTGATTTGTAATATTAAAAACAACAAAAAAACATAAATACCCCGGTCCCTTTTCTTTCGACGAATGACAAACTCAATTTACGATTTATTATTCAATTATGCCAACAAACCTTGGTGGTATTTATGATCCGTTCTTCGAAAAAAAAACAATATAATTTACGAGCGAAAAAATAAATTAAAGGCAGTAAAAAATCGCTTAGGCGGACAAATATAAGACGTGGGGAAAAATGAAGTCGTAAAAACAATTGCCCAGGAAACAAATGCGATTCGAATAAAGTCACATTTGATGAGAGAATATTTGACGAGAAATAAAATCCTGGGACAATCCGCATTGTGACAGGGATATATCTACGTGGGTCGCCTTTTTCTGCAAAAAATACGCACATTTTTATCATTTATGCATGATTCCGCCAGAATCAAAAGCATGTCAAGTAAATTCAAATTTGAATTAACAGAAGTACCTAATACAGATAAAAGTTAGAAACAAACAATACTAACTAATTAATGCCAATATAGTATATTAAAGAACTAATGTCATAAGACATCATTTTTTTTTTGCTGCGTTCTTTATTCTTCTTTTTCTATCATTTTGACATTTTTAGTTATACATGTAGGTATTGCTTTTTATTAATTAGACCAAGCCAGATTGTTTGGTGCTAAAAAGAACCAAGTCCGCTTTTGGCAAATACAATATTATGTAGGGTAAAGTTTTTTATATATTTTTAAAAGGACCTATGTCACTGGACTTGGTTCCTTTTAAAATGATCGGATTTTCAATACCTCCCTTACTAACTGTTCTACTGACAGCATCTAGCTATGTTGACAGAGATTCTTGTGTTGGTGTTCTGAGTTGTGAGCTTAGACTTGTCTAATAATAATAATAATAATAATAATAATAATAATAATAATGATAATAAACTTTATTACCCAAACTAAATAGAAACGTTACAATTGACTCAAAAATACATATATAAAGATAAGGGTAAAAGGTTGAATGCTCAGATTTCCAAAATTGGATTTTGTTCTTCCGCATTCCTCTAACGTTGTGATTTTATTTTATATAAGATCATTAGCTTCACCCAAACTTGTTGAGATATATCCAAGTGTTATAAGTGCATACACAATGTCTGATAGTTATATTGGGACTTTTATTGTAGTTGCCCAATGAACATGAGCGGAACTCATGCATATATGCATAGGTATACCTAAGTTTGCATGCAGTAAGTGTAAAACGAGTTAAAAGACTAAAACAGTTACTGCTAAGTAACTCAACTCCTCCAGAAAATCGTGGTAAAACACTGAAAACTCATGCTATTTCTGAAGAAGAAAACATTTTGATTTGGCAGCATATATCTTCCTACCCAGTGAAAGATACCCATTACTCGGGCAAGGATTATCATTATCTTGATTCTATACTTAACGTTAAGATTATGTATACCATGTTTAGAGAAAGGTATCCTGCTAGCAACATAAAATACAGCTACTATTTAAAGTTTTTTAGAGAAAACTTTATGCTTCACTTTGGTCGTCCGCAAATTGATGTAGCTGAACAAATTGTGCTTAAAAGAAAAGCCAAATTGGCAGAGACCAAAGAAGAAGTTAAACAAAGAGATGGTGTTACTGCTGTTGCATTTGACTTCATGCAAAATTTGCAGCTTCCACAAGTCCTTGTTTAGGATCTCTTCTACTTATCACAACTAAGCGTCAGCGTATTTTGCATCCATGATTTAAAATCTGATAAAAGTTATATCTACGTTTATCATAAAGGAATTGCTGCAAAAGGCCCAAATGAAGTGTGTTCTTTTTTAATGGATTATATTTTCAACTATGCAGATCCAAACTCAAAAGAACTAATATTTTTTCCGATAACTGCTAAGGTTTTATATGGCTTTGACGCAGACTGGACGGTTTAATAAAAAACAGCAGGTATTACCTATTCGTGGGCACAGTTTCCTTCCCTGTGATAGAGATTTTGGGGTAATAAAGAGGTCATTAAAAAAATATGACAGAATATATTCGGTCCATGAATATAATGAAATCATTGTACAAGCAAGCAATAAAAACATTTTATAGTAAAAGAACTATCAACACAGGATATATTCAACTGGAAAAATTGGTGGCCAACGTTCTTAAAAAAAAACCTGTCTTTCCAATGAGTCTACACTGAGAAAAATTTATGTAATTTTACACAACTTTCACACTAACTGAAGTTGTAAAAAATTACAAATTTTTGGTAAAAGTACATATTTTTGGGTTTTTAACAAGATATATGTGTAAAATTAGATAAAAAATGTAAATTTACATATTCTTATAAAAGTACATAACATATAATGTGAATTTTATAAAATTTTAAAAGTACTATGTAAAATATACATTAAAAAGTAAATTATACATAAAAATATTAAATATTACATTATTATAGGTAACCTTTACACATTTCATGTAAATATTAACCAATAGGATTTGAGCAATATTAATTATAAATAAGGAGCATAAAAGAAGAAACTAGGATGCCATCAATAAAATGAGATTTTCCCAATATTAATTGATATATTTTACTTAATTTTATTTAAAGAATTGCCTATTCATAAGTTATACTATTTTATTTAAAAAAGTTTAATTCCAATACTAGTATATTAAACATCTATGCAGTAAAAACAAAATATTTGGTGCTTTGATGTCAAGTGGTAAAAATGCACGTGTTTACAAATTAATATCTATTTTAAGCAATAATTTTAGTTTAAAGAAATATTTTATTATAGGCTAATTTTACTTTTTTTCAGATTCAAATATTTTTTATTGAATAAATATTAGTTATTAGAACGAATAATAATAGGTTAGATTTTAGATTAAATTGGTAGGTTTGAGTCAGTATGAGAAAGGTTGTTACTATGCATGTATAAAATGTTTTAATCATTTGCCAAAATGCCTTCAGATTGAAACAAAATTGTCAATATTTAAAAAAAAGCTTAAAGATTTGTTAATAAATAATATTTATTTATTTATTAAATATAGAACCATATAGTTTAGAAGAATTTCAAAATAGATCAATGAATAATTTATACAATTGTTAGTTTATCAATGCATTTATCCTTTGCTTTTAACATTTTTTTCCATAATTGTATATGTGTGTAAACTGTAAACAATTATTTGAAAATAAATTATTATTATTATTATTAATAAAATAAATCCTAATTTCTATTAATTTTTATATATATTTATATAAATTTGTTATATATTGTTATATGTACTATATATTTGTATTTAAAAAAAGTTTATTTATTATTGTTTTAAATATACAACTATTGTAAATTTACAATTTTATTTTATTTGGAAATAGATGTCCCAAAAAATTCTAACAATTTAAAAGTTATCTTTTAAACTGTAGTATTTAAACTTAAAAAATTGCCTAAACCGTATAATAATCATACTATTTTTAACTTATTTATATTATTTAAAAATTAACAAAAAATTAAAATGCGTAATTCTCAAATAAAAAAAATAAAAATGTACTACGCTTAAAAAGTTTTCTTCTAAATTAAAATTGTCTATTTTTTGTGTATACAGTTTTTTTTAAATATAGGTATTTTCAAAAAATTAAAACTGCAATATTACAAAATTTTGGGTTTATTTAACTTCTGCAATTAAATAAATTCAATATTTTGTACTAAAACTCTAATACTGAAACTACATGCAGTTTTATTATTAGAGTTTTAGCACACAATATTGAATTTATTTAATTGCAAAAGTTAAATAAACCCAATATTTTGTAGTATGATTCTATAGAACACAATTACACAATTTTGAAAAAATTACATATTACATGCATGTAAGTAAAATACATTATATTTGTATAAAATTTACACAAACGTGTAAATATAAATTACATCTGTCATGTACATTTTAGACAATTATGAATTATTTACAAATTTTGTGTAAACATAAATCACATATTTTATGTAAAAAAACATAGATATGTTTAAGTTACACAATCTATGTAATTTCACATCAGTTTACGAAGCTAACAAATAACCAACGACCAGTTATGTGAACATTTTTCTCTGTGTATAGGTAAAAACGTACCCAGAAATCTTAGGTCCACTTTCAACATTTCTCAGTATCATCATTTCATACACAATAGTAATATGAGAGGAGTTGTTAAAACTTTTAAATTTCAATGTGTTTACGACACAGCATTTCAATTTAGTCAATATGAGACACAATATAACGATGCCAGCAGACAATGCATATGTGGGTGACATTCCAATACTGAACACAAAAATTGAGCAGCCAATGCGTCTGATACAATGAGTAATTAATAGTAGATTATGTCATAAGGAGTAGAAGCGACACTTTTTGTGGTGAGTACAGAGATTGACGGCCGAAGCGTAGCTGAGGCAGGCAACTGTACGAAGCACAAAAAGAGCTTCTACTCCAAATAACATATACAATTTTTTTTTCAAGGGCGTAATATAAATAGGATAAGCAATGGAATTATTTTATTTACTCTTAACTCATGTGGTATAAAATTTTGGCTAAAAGCATTAGAAATTATTGATAAAAACTAAAAAAACTTATAACCCTTACTTACAATGCCGATAAATATCCTAAACCATAGATAACAAAGCCTAAACTAAAAATAAACCCTGCTCTGTCAAAATGCTGCGCTTGAATTAATTTTGACGTACTGACATTTGTTGGACATTGGCAACTCGTCTATCATCATAATATTATACTAATAAACTAGTTGTTCTTTATTTCTTTCAATTAAAATTTAATAAATAATCACTAAATATTCCGTGCGATTATAATTAATATAATTAATACAACGTGATTGCTTTGTATGAAATTCTAAATTAATTTTATTATTTGACGTCTATTGAGACACCTATGGATTTACTTCTATCCCTAGGCTTTTTTGAGTTTTTTGTCTGCCGCTAATGAAAAAGACGCACTTCAACTATCTCTATACAGGCATATAAGGTTGTATATCATGGCCGCTTGAAAAAAAAATCAATATATTGTCGAAAACTGGCCAACAAAGACCAGAACCAATTAATGATTAGTAAATAAATTGTTCTGTTACATATATCCTTAATTCTAATAAAGTTTTCAGTAGTATAATATTAAATGGACCTAAGTCCATTTTTTTAAATTTTCTAAAAAAAAATATATACAGGGTGTCCGGGAAAAGGAGGTCAATCCGTTAACCATATATTCCTTGAGTTAAAACAATAAGACTTTCATAATACCATTTTTCAATTTAGAGCTTCATGTTCGATATACAGGGCGAAAAAGTTTGAAATAAAAACTGATTTTTTTTAATAATTCGAGTAATTGATAAGATACTAAGTTTAAATTCGGTACACTACTTCAACATAAATAGTTACATTTTTTGAGACCAACAAAACAAAAAACAATTGTCAAATAATCAAAATAGGGGGGTCCAATACTCACTGACTCTCCCTATTTTTTAGTACGTGCGCCAATGACTTCCAAACGGAATTTTTTTAAAATTCAATGTTCAATCTTTCTAGTGTTATCTGGAAGCTTATTTAATAGTTGCATTTCCAAATATACAAAATTGTTATGGAACTTCTGCAAATTAAATTTAGGTTTTGGCATAAAGTTTTTGTTAGAAGGAAAATTTTGAAAAAGTATGATATTATGAAAAGTCGAAAAAAATTAAATAGAAATAAGAAACGGTATACCGTTTTCTTTATAAAGATAAAATATGCAATACAAAATTTAAAAAATTAAAAACAAATTTTCAGTACCACAAAACTGTCTTGTTAAACTAATAAAGTAAGTGTATTTGATAGATAAAGAAAAAAATAAATATTAACATGGTACCCGCCATTATTGGATTAATTACTAAATTACTAAACTGGACTATCACTCCTAAAATATTATAATTGTCCCCAATTAACTGGATTTTGTAGTAACTATTCACATAACAAACTTTGAAAAAGCATGGTTTCATTATAAAAAATACTAAACAATTATATAGAAATAAGAAACGGTAAAGATAAAATATGCATTAAAAATTTTAAAAAATAAAAAAAGTTTTGCAATACCAGTTTTAAAACTGTTATGTTTAACTATAATAAAGTAAGTTTATTTAATAGATACAGAAATAAATAAATATTACCATGGTACCCGTCATTTTTTGATTAAATATTAAATACCAGTTGTAAAACTGTTTTGTTAAACTATAATAAAGTAAGTGTATTTAATAGATGAAGAAATTAATAAATAATACCATGGTATATGGTGTATGGTATATTATCCATTTTTGGGTTAATTACTAAATGCACTGGACTATCACTCCTTAAATATCCCCATAACAGTTCCCTCGGTGTAAAGTTTGAAAGTTATTTTACTAATAAATATTAAATAGTTTGAAAGTTATTTTACTTTAAAAGTTATTTTACTTTAAATTATTTTATTTTAAATATTGCATTACAATAAAAAAGAAAATTCAATGGGTTTAATAATAAAATAATTCCTAATATTAATATGCAAAATAAAATTCTAGTAACTAAAAAATGTATACATTATGTTTTGTGCAATAAAAAAAATAATCCAGCCTAAAAAATATTAACGGAATTTTTAGCATTACCAAATAAAAAAAAAATATTTTTACACATTAATATAAAATACAACAATTCAAGCATGCCAGATTACCTGAAAAAGCTATTAAAAAACAACATAATTTAATTTTCAGCTTAAAGTGGGGAGATAATTTGAATAAACTCTATATTTTCACTCTTAAATCTAAGATTTTTGCTAATATAATAAATATATTACCTACTTAAATATAATTCAAAAATTTAAAAAGTTTATTTGGTTTTTATAAAGGTACAAATTAGCGTCTACCTCTTAAGAAGCGATATAACCCAGATACCCGAAAAACCAAGTAAAATATTCACTTTTTAATAAGGGCCAACTCGGAATAATAAATGATTTCCGGAATTGAAATGAAATTATCAAGTACAAAGCTTGGCGAATGCAAATGAAGAATGGATTTTATTATTCCTCCTTTGGTAAAATTACATTTTGGGATTACAAAATTAATTTTAAGTATTAATGGGACAAAGCAGAAGTTCTTGCAGAAAGGGGAAATTAAATTTTATTTTAAAATTTTATAGTGTCATGATTTTTATAATAAAGTAAAGTTATAAAGTGCTCTTTTAGTTCCACCCTTACATCCAAACTAAGATGTCCCATAAGCCAACTGAATGGCTTGTGCGGGTTAGGGGTAGGAACGGACCGACGGCTTAAAGTCCCCTCCGAAGGACTATACACAATGGACAAACACAAATAAACAACCATACCCAAGTGGGATTCGAACCCACGACCTCTCGGCTCGTACCCAAATTCCAAATTCCAAATTCCAAATTAGTTTATTTAACAATATTACATAATAAATTTTAATCAGCCTAACTATAAAAGGTATAAAGGTACAAAGTATATATAAAAAAGGGAATTTATAGAATTTAAAAAAATTTAGAGAGTTAATAAATTTAGAGGTAATCCTGACAAGAGTACGTGGTCGAAAGGGGGCAAATATAAAAGTGAAAAAGAGTGAGTGAAAAATGTTAAAATTTTGAGGTGACAAGAAGGTTAAAACGTAAGTAATTAACCTCCTTGTGCGAACTTTATACCGCATAGAGGCCCAGATTATCGTAATTGGTCAGTGCTGTTCCACTTTTTCTCGCATGGCGATTTTGGGGAAGATACTCAGTAAAAATTTTAGAAAAAGTAATGGAAGATAAGGTGAAGTAATGAATAAATAAAATAGTGAGTGATTTGAAGGAAAAACAAATTAGAAAAAACCTTCTTAAAAGTAATGATGTATTTTTTAAAAAAGAAGAAAGAAGGGATAGTACAAGAGGAAAAAGAAAATTTTAAGTGCCGAATATGTCTAGGAAAAATTTTGAAAAAACCTAAATATGAATAGAAGAGGAAAATTAAAATTAATAAAAAACCTCGCTGTGAATGGTAGTTTTTGATTTAGAAGCAAGTGCGACTATTGGAGAAAAATGGGAAGTTTCCTGTAAATAAGGCCGTGTCTAATGTTGTGATTGTCAAAGCGTCTGATTTGTGTAATTTGTGATGTTAAATTGGAATTTTGAATGGAATTTTCAAAAAATTTACTCGAAATGGCGAAAACAAAATCTTTAATGAATTGGATGCCCGTCATATCGTGCATGCGGGCAATCCTTGTGTATCTGTCCGAGTTGGTGACATGTCTGAGGGCCTGGTTCTGCAAACGTTGCAGAGTAACGTAATTGGTCTCAGACATGGAGCACCAAACCGGACAACCGTAAGTTAAAATTGGCCGAATTAGTGTTTTGTATAAAATAATTTTGTTTTCAAGGCTCAGTGCACTCCTCTTATTAATAAGAGGGTACACTGAACCGATTGCCGAAAAAAGTCTGCGCTTGAGTGTATTAATGTGTTGTGTAAATGTGACTTTGTCGTCTAGAGTAACACCAAGATACTTAACCCTTCTCTTGATCTCAACATCATTTCCACATACCCTGATCGGCGTAAAAATTTTGTTGTTGGTAAATTTTTTCGAAAAATGAATTGCTTCGGTCTTCGCGCCGTTAATTTTGATTTTCCACCGATCAAAGTATTTCTGGAGTAAGTCAAGGTGGATTTGTACCTGTTTGGCAGCTACCGACGAATAGTACGAATCGGTGTAAATGGTGGTGTCATCAGCATACAGCCCCAGCTTCGTGCGTGGAAACTTCGGCGTATCACTTGTATAAAGTGTATACAGTTTCGGTGCCAAGACTGTACCCTGAGGAACACCAGCATTAATCGACCGTACCCCAGACATTTGACCATCCACCTTGACTTGAAATGTCCTGTTTGACAGGTACGAATTCAAGAGAAGTGTTAAGTGATTGGGAAACCCTAGGACGTGTAACTTGTGTATTAGCCCGTTCAACCAAACCGTATCGAAAGCCTTTTCGATGTCCAACAGAACCATAACCGTGTTATGACCACGATTATTAGCCTGCTGAACACGTTGACCACCCTCACAATCTGGTGAACGGTGCTGTGCCCCTGTCTGAACCCAAACTGTTCAGGGGGAGTGATGTGGTTGTCCAAATCGAAGGCATTAATTCTGGTTAACATGATCCGTTCCACCACTTTGGATATAGTGCTGAGCAAACTGATCGGCCTGTAACTTGTCGGTTGGGAATGATCCTTACCTGGTTTAGGCAGCGGGATAATGACTGCGTGTTTCCACTTGGCTGGAAAGTGCTGAAGCCTCAGAATCCCATTGATAATGTAGGTTAACTGGACAAGCGCTTTGCGAGGAATATTTTTCAACAAAATATTGTCCACGCTGTCCATACCTGGTGACTTGCGATTAACAAGCCTATTTAGAATTCCTCGAACTTCAGCAGGGCTACACAGCAGGTCACTCAATACCTCATTTGACAAGTTACCAGGTACTGAGTCGCGCAAATTTTGGCCGGAGATGCTAATTTCAGTCTGCTCGGCATCCAAATTGGTGGTATCTGTCTGATGGACAGAGGCAAAGTGGTTAGCCAGAACATCCGCCTTCTCCTTGTTAGTGACGTGTTCTGTATTTTGTGTTATGATTGTGGGAATTTGTGTTTTTGTGTTTTTTAATCTTTTTGTGACCTGCCAGACTGAGTTATCTTTGGGAGTTAATTTGGAGAGTAAATCATGCCATCTTTGATTTCGAAAAACATGAATGTCGTTTTTGATCTCCATCCTAAGGGCATTGTATTGGTTTTTGTCAATAACCCTTCTGTATTTGTTATATTGCCTTTTGAAATTGTTCTTTAATTTAATTTTGTTTACAATGTCCAAAGGTAGCCTATCTATATTATTCTCAAGGAGTTTTCTTCTGGTGGTCCTCGACCTAGCGCTTAACAGATTCTCCGTAAAGATGTCCACCTCGCGCTCCAAGTCATCAACGCCAGCAAAACGACTGTTTATACTGACGTTGGCATTCAGAATGGCCCTGAACGTGCCCCAGTCGGTACTTCCATAATCGAATATGTAGCGTTTAGCTGGGGGGTCTACCCTCAGTTTTATGGAAGTAACCACCGGAACATGATCAGAGTCAAGCTCATGCTTGATGAACGGGGCAGTTGCAAGGTCAACATCCTTACGGACAATCAAGTCTATTGTGCTAGGCGTAGTGCCATTAGCAGGATAATGCGTAGGCTCAGGAGGGTAATCAAGGCAATACGGACAGTTCAATAAGTAATTATATAAACTAAGTCCATTAGTATTGGCCTGATTACACTCCCAAGCCTGATGCTTGCTGTTGAGGTCACCAACCAGAAGAACTCTAGCACTGGAATCGAAAATGCCATCAAGATCGTCATCGCTGAAATGGTTGTTAGGAGGATTGTATGCTCCCACCAAAACAATTCCACACACCTTGATTGCAATATGCTCGATAGAGCAATTTATGCTGGGCAATCTGGTGTGCGGAATATGCCTTTTTACGAGCATAGCAACCCCCCCACCAACATGTTGCGCTTGTCTATCCTGCCTGTGAACAATGTAATTTTGAAACTTAAGTTTATCGGAAGGGATTAACTTAGTCTCGCAGATCACAAAAATATCAATTTTGTTACGATTTAAAAAATTAGCCAAGTAGTCACACTTGCCCCTAATTCTATTGGAATTCCAAAAAGAAATCTTTAAATTTTGTAATGAGTTATTTGTGTTAAGCATTGTGAAGAAAAAATTTAAATGTTGTAATTTGAAATGCTAGAATCTATGAATCCCCAAAATACTAAAAAATTTCTGTTCGGAATTTGTAGCTTTAGCCATTTTCTCGTTCAAATCACTCACGGCTCTGAGCATTTCCCCCAAATTCGCCATGGAGTTTAAACGATTGAACTCACCTATTAATTTATTAAATTCCGGAACAGCACCAACATTTGGACGACTGGGCCCCCGCGATGTGGATGGTTCGCTTGCTGCGGCATTGTTTTGCTGGGCAGCTCTGTTTGTCCATGCGTTGGTCGTAGGTACCGGGGCTGGGACGTATTGATTGGTTTGAACTTGTACCCAGGAGCTCTGACCACTACACCACTTTGACTTTTCTTTAAATAAATGGGTATATAAATTTATTACTGTTCACAGAATAATTCTAAATTATTCATTTAAGAAATCGTTACGCGCCAGTTGTACAATAATAAATTTTGGGTTTATAGTGAAAATAAGAGACATAAATCTTAAATTTTGGTTGCAGCTATAGCGCGTTGTGATCCATTTTTCTAAATTTTGTTCAATTCAAATGAAACCCTATATATATTATTATATTTTTAAATTCTACGTAAAATTCTGAAGCTATTGAATTTTGAACAATTATCCTATCTTTAATTGTTTTTGAGATATAATTTTTTTTCACAACATTTTGACAGATAAAATGTCTGCTGTATTACCAACAATTGTAATGTTATAAAGTTTATTTTATGTATACACGTTAACAAAAGAGTATCTCTCTTTCAGGACACATTAAAAGTATTCCAAAATGTTAGACAGGGTTTTTGGTATTTTTGTTTACTTTTTTTCCACTTTAAATGCCAATTACTTTCTGTTTTGCAGCATACCCTTTAGCTAAAATTAATATTTACACAGATATTACCAAGAATGTGAAAAAACGCTCATTTGACCCGTGTGTGTTGTCACAAGTCTGCTTTGGATAGTTTTAAATTTTATAGTTGACAGTTTAACCGGTGACATTATTTTAGAAAACATACAAAACTGTAAAGAGTGCTGGAAGACCTTCCAAAAGAACCTGGATTAACATAAAATCTGGTTAATATTTGGTTAAAATTAACAAATATTTTTTACTGTTTTTCACTTTGACAATAATTGAGGTCATAGCAAAACCGACAATCTCCACTTTTGGTCAAAAATGAGATTTTTGGTGGAGACTATACTTCAACTAATTATCTATAAAGCCGGGTCCAGATCAATAAATTTGTGTGTTGAATGTTGTGGGTTGAATTCGACAAAAATATTTGCGGCGCAAATATTTTTTTATTGTGATTTGTCGGGCAAATATGTGCGTTGTTTTACACCAATTGGTGTATCTATTAACATTAAAACAAGCACTCGAGGGTCGTTCGACGCAAATCTCTTTGAAGTTGGTAGGAAACCGACAGACCGGTGGATAGCGTGCGTTGTATCTGGCGAAAATATTTGCGTGTTTTTTTGTGCGGCGCACAGTCCACATCTATAAATATTTTGACGAACACGAGCAAATTTGCGTCAAATACAACGAACAACGTAAATATTTATTGATGTGGACCCGCCTTAAGATGATAAAGTTTATGTTCTGCAAAAGGAGCTAAATCCTGCCTAAAATCCTATTTTAAAAATGACATTTAGTGCAAAGTCGACAATCTCCACTGATAGATTTGCAGCAAAGTATACTCCAATTCCACTTTTATAAATAATTTGTGTCACCTGATATCCTAACATTTGATGTTATAACGTATTTTAGAGATTTAATTTTGTGTTTTTTTACTGGGACATACTGTTAAGTTCTATTGCAGTAAATTGCACTTAAAAAATTAATTTTAAATAGGAAAATCTACTTTTTATTGTTTTAAGAATTATAAAAAAAGTTATCTTGTTTATTTTGTGCTATTATACCATAATAAGACGAAAAGGTAAAGCAAGAAAAGGCTGATAATGTCAAAACATTGCAAGTAAAACATTACGGGTCAAAGTGGGAAGGAGATGATGAGTTGTTGTACTATAAAAAAAATTTTGCACGAGGCAACCTGGTCCCAGATTTAGAAGAAACTCCGGATTTATGTGGTCCAGTTCAGAATTTTTCCACAATGATTGTATAGTTAAATTTTATAACCATTAAAGGGAGAAAAATACAATTATTTTTTTGATTTTTCTAAATCTCCTTAAACGTTTACAACAAAATGAGCAATCTCCAGCAATTCATATCAAAGTCAGCAATCTCCAATTTATAATTATAGATTTCACCTATACTATGAATCCTGGAGACCTTGTAGTTGGCTACTAGACTAACAACAACAATATTTCAATATAATATATAAAAAAATTACAAATCTAGAATTTAAAATACCAAAATCAATCATCTCAATTTACTCAGTTTTAGTCTGACGGGAGATTGTTGACTTTGCTCTGACAGGCCTCAATTAGTCATTCTTGACCAATTAATTTTTAGATAGTATGTTCCAGTAAACCATAGTAGTAAATTTCTATAGATTTTGTATCGCTGAATCCGAATTCTATATCATAATTTTGAAATTAGCTTTTGTTTTCTTTCTTACCTCAAAAAATAAGTATTTTTGTTTATATTTCGTAATATAACATTTTTTTGAAATTTCGACATTGGATTCGGACTTGGTGACACAAAATACATATAAATCATTACTCTGCAGACCATGGTTCGCCGAAACATTTAATTTTTTTCGGTTTTCACCAATTGCAAAGTAATGGGCCCAGCGGACCAAAAGACGCAATTTTTATTTATTTTTCGCCGCTGAATCCGAATATATGCTTGAAAAAAAGACACGCGTTTTTTTACATATTTTTAAGTTTTTAGTGACCCATAGGATGTGACAACTCTAGTCCATCGGACATCCAACTTGTATTTTTTGTGGAGCCGTATAATTTTGTTGCAAAAGACATGCTTTTTAATATTAAATTTTTCTTTAAAGGCTAAAACTATAAAAAGTCCTTCTTGAAGTTAAATTAGCTTAAAATAAAAAGAGCAAAAGAGGAGAAATTCATCCGTTTAAATAACTCTTTTTTGTCCCACTAAAAATTGCGCGTCGTTAAGACAGATAAAAGGGTTTAGAAGCAATTAACAATTCACCAGGGCTTGTTACAAAAAAAACTGAAATACACTAAGCCGAGAAAAATATAAAAGCGCTTGAAAACGTAAAGGGGTTGAAATGAGCCGTGAACTGCTTATAAAAATTAAAAAATTACGTTTAGTGGTTTGTTTAACGAGTGGTTTTATAGGTGCTTGAAATGGGTTTCAACTGTATTGCTTTGCACTTAACAAGTTACTGAACTCTTTTATCACCACATCATGTTTGCTGCTTTTTAAGTGGTAGCGTTTTGTTTTTCCTGTTATTTAATGTTTTAGGTTAATGTTTAAACGGAATTCATTCGTGCGCAATTGTCAAGCGTACGCGAATGTTTTCACAATTTTTTTCACCCTATTTTTTCTAAAATTTATATGAATTTGACACAGATTTTTTTTATACTCCCACCTTTAAAATATGAAGGGGTCGATGCGCAATACTTTGCCTGCAATCAACTGGTACTAAACCAAGAAAAAACTGCTTTGGTGGAATTTTATTGCGGAATGCCAGTTATATGCGTAGTCGCTTAATAAAACTCAACGGGAAATTTATCCAACAAGTAACTATTTGAAAATTACTAGGTGTCTATATTGATATGTCGCTTACTTTTAAAGATCACGTGGACTACATTAGCAAAAAATGTGCAAGCAACTGCTTTGCGTTAAAAAGATTACACCAACTAACTACCCGAGTCAAAATTTAAATCGTAATTTAAACCTACTTTGACCTACCAAAACTGATTTAAAACCTGTTCAGTCTGTTTACTCCAATTTAGCACTATAACAACCGAATTAATCTTCATTTAAACCGATTTAAACCTCTAATAAAGTTTTTGGTTTAAATTTAAACGTAATTAGAACCGAAAAATCGGGAAAATGGACTTATTTCTATAATTATATATATATATATATATATATATATTAGGGTGTACATTATTTTTAGTTTTTTTACGCATACCCTCTAATTATATTTATTACTTGTTTATATACTCCCAGTAAAAATTTCAGCTCATTCTATAAACGGGAACCCGTGCCGACTTGCATATGAACCCTCCGTTAGCCAACGTTAGGCGCGCGCGGTATTTTGTAACACGAAACACTTTAAAAAGAAGTATACTTCATGACTGTATTTTTCTCAGAGCTGGGCAGTAATTGACTTGAAAGTGCTTGAAAAAGTGCTTCAAGCACAATAGTGCTTCGAGCACAGTGCTTGCAAGCACTTTTAAAATACAGTGCTTGGTAATTGGTAATTGAAGCCCTTTATAAAAAGTGCTTGGTAATTGGTAATTGAATTTCGCATTTCAAGCCATTTGAGTGCTTGCAAGCACTTAAAAGGCTTGCAAGCACTTTAAAGAGCTTGCAAGCACTAAAGGGCTTGCAAGCACTATCAGATTTGAGGGCTTGCAAGCATTGAAAGTGCTCCCGAGCACTTTAGACTCTAGAGGGAAATGCCCTTAGTAACAACCCTGTGGTTTCATCATCATCTAATGCGGTGTGCGGTGCAGCATAAGCTTTAATGTGATTGGTTGGTTGAAGGCCGACTTGGCCAGTACCTTTCTCCTTGCAGATAATTTGTACTTATTTTTTGATGATTTCTTCACTTTAATTGTTTTGCGTCATGTTGTGTGGACTAATAAATTAAAAACAAAAAACTTTGGTTTGGTTATTTTAATATAACGATCATCCAAAAATGTTTCTTATTTTTAAAATAAAGATGTTAATTAATTGGGTAGGAAGCAATTGGAAAACTAAAAAGTGGTAATTGGTAATTTATTTAAGAAAAAAGTGCTTGCAAGCACTTTTTGAGTAATTGGTGCTTGGTAATTGAATTTTTCAATTACTTTTCTCGGTAATTGGTAATTGCAAGCACTTAAAGTTTTCAAAGTGCTTGATGCTTGGTGCTGGCAATTACTTTTCCAAAGGGCTTGGTGCTCGAAGCACTTTTTTTGAGTGCTTTGCCCAGCTCTAATAATATTTACTTATTAATACATATTTAATAAAATCATTAGAAAAATTTTTTCTAATGATTTTATTAAATATGTATTAATAAGTAAATATTATTGCTTTTGTTTCTATCATTTGTTTCACTAATTTAGTTGATTTTATCCCTTAAATATATTAATATACTAATTAGTATTGCTAAAATATACTGTTATATGAAATTTCAGCTTTTTATAAGCATTTCTTTTCTTGATGTCCTCCCAAAAATATTTTAGATAGTTCAATAAGTTTTCGGTAGTCATCTCTCACAATAGACTATTTTAGTTATTTAGAGTAAAACCCATTAAGTTTATCAATTTCAGAGTTTACGGCCTATTCACCAGACCCTTCCGGGTAACTAGCCACTCCCTGTAAAAATATATATTTTTATCAAAGTATACACATAAATAAAATTATATTTTAACATTTGTAAATAATTTATAATATAAGGGTCACATAATAACAAACACAAAATGACTTACGATCGAAGACCTCGCGACCAACCGTGTTACAAAATACCGCGCGCCTAACGTTGGCTAACGGAGGGTTCAGATGCAAGTCGGCACGGGTTCCCGTTTATAGAATGAGCTGAAATTTTTACTGGGAGTATATAAACACGTAATAAATATAATTAGAGGGTATGCGTAAAAAAAATAAAAATAAGGGACACCCTAATATACATATACATATAATATGTCATATATAGATAAAAAAAAAGTTTACAGTCTCAGATTAACAGAATTAAAGTGATTTTACATAAAAAATAATATAAATATGGCATATATGCCACAAAAAAACATCATATATGATGTTTTTTTGTATTTTATTTGAAAATATTTGAAATTTTTTATTAGTGTTATTTTTGATCGCTGATATCTTTGAAACGGTTGACCTGAAGAACTTTGACCTTCAGATGTTTTTTGTAGAGCGTGAAATTGCCTATAACTCCTCTCGCTTGGGTGTTGCGAAAACAAACCATTCCAAAGTTATAAGAATTCAAAATTTAAAAAATAAAAATTCCCGTGTTATTGAAATGAAAAAACAACAAATGAATTGAGGCAAACCTTAATATTAATATTAAGGGCTCAAATATGCACCAAAATTTTTGTTTTTTAATGTATTGTTAATTTTTCAACACCATTAGAAAAAAAATAAATTTAAGTTTTTTTTAAAACACCCTAATATATATATATATATATATATATATATATATATATATAAAGTAATGTATGTTATAAATAGAAAAACACCCTTTATTTAAAAACCTGTATTCCTTATATTAGATGAAAATATACGCCCTTCTCCTTAAAACAATTTATTCAAAATTTGATTGTAAGCCTTTAGGCAACTTTGTCATGTCCTACTTTGTATTTAATTAGGATCGTGCGATCGACCTTTATTTCCGAAATCATTTATTCGCAAATAAAAATTAACACAAAGCGAAAGATAAGGACAAAAGCAAGCCGGTCACATAAAAGGAACTTCTTTTGGTTTCATCGCACAAAGACCCAGTTTTTATAGCAATTAAGAGATTAATTAAAGTTTTGTTTTTGCCCAACTAGCCTTAAGAAAAACACTTTAAATTTAAACTGGAAATATTTAAAATTTATTTTTTATACAATTTGTAAATTGGACTTTGGCTTTGGAGGTTTGACCCTAGTATAAACAAGTATAATTTTTATAAAACAATAAAAAAAGCAATAGTTATATAATTATTTATAAATAATGATTTTGGGCCCATTTGAAACACATTTTCATGAAAGTTAGTTGATAGTTGTCAAATGTCATACAATCGTTAAAATAAAGTGCCCCTTTTGTGAAATAATACTAAATTTAACCTTTTAATTTCGCCGGCAGCATACTAGATTTAAGTTAATTTGGAGTGCAAATATTTTATGGCATTTTCTTTACTTTTACTGTGAAAAACTGCTTCTATACCGGATTTTTATGGGATACATTTCAATTTACATATAATTTGACGTTTCCATCCCGGTAATACAGATTCCCAAGAATGGTTACTCTATTGTTTTATAGATGTCGCTCTATACAAATATTAAATTTTTTCTGAAACTAATTTAATTAAGCACTCGCTCGCAAGCAATTAAATTCGTGACTAAAATGTTGTTTATCAAACTTGATATATAATATACTAATATTCTTTAATAAAAATCGATTTTCTCATGCTACATCACATAATATGCGATTATCTGAATTTGAATATGCCTATTTTTAAACTTATAAATCATAATATAATATAAATGATATATACATTTTATGTTAATATCATATAATAATACTAAAATGTTCCGATTTATTTTGCGCATATTCAAATTCTGATAATCAGATTATTTATTAGTTACAAAACATTTAAAAATAAACATACACTGCCCGTCAAAATTAACGCATAATAAGTAAAAAAATTCTTACTCTAAAACGCCCTTACCAATCTCAATCAATGAAATTTTGTATAAAAATACTTCAACTTACATATATCTCAGTGTACCTGTTCGAGGGTTTTTTAAGAAAATATTTTTAAAGCCCTTTTATTTAATTCTAAAAAACGTTCTAAAAATAACTTTTAGGGAATTTTTTTTACTAAATAAAAAATATGATGTTAAAGACCGTATTTTTGTTAGTATACTCTAAATACTTTGTACAAATCAAACGAACAGTAACGAAGATACATCGCTTCAAAGTCGGTAAAAATGACCCCTTTTTGTTTATTTTGCTGAAAAGAGGTCATTTTTGACGACTTTGAAGCGCTGTATTTTTGTTACTGTTTGTTTGATTTGTACAAAATTTTCAGGGTATACTAACAAAAATACGGTCTTTCACAGCATATTTATATTTACTATAAAAGTTTTTTTTCGAGCGATTTTTATTAAATAAGACGTAAACGATATAAGTTAAAGTATTTTTATCCAAAATTTTATAAAGATTGGTAATGGCGTTTTAGAGTTGGATTTTTTTTTTACATGTTATGAGTTAATTTTGACGCGCAGTGTATAAACCATTAATTCCATTCCAGTAAAATTAAAATTATTTATTTAGTGGGTAGTTAATACAGTATTTGGTTTATAACAATTAATCAAAATATAATTTATTATGTTGAATGCATACATACGGGGGCATATTTATAAGTCCTTAGAATGGGTATGGGAAAACAATATTTTGGGCCATATTAATTATCTTCTTTTAGCTAATTAGCTCGATACATTTATTCCAACGATACTATGACTTCTATATTTTTTCCGAATAGAACGATTGCTTGTTTTCGTCAAAAAATTAATCTACAACGTAGATTACTTGAGCATTTGAGACATATTTATTACCAGCCAACAATTTTTTTATTTCTGGAAAAAGGAAAAAGTCACAGGGCCCTAATCTGGAGAATACGATGATGCGCGCATAACTCCTAATTTATTTAATGGTTATAGCGGCTTTGTTTTTACCAAGGTGGAACATGGTTTTTGTCTTTGCCAAATAAGGGCAGACTTAGCAATCTCACCCATTTACCCTTTGATCTTTCAGTAGGATTTTGCGAACTTGTCGGATGATTCCTGGGATAATGATGGCCCATTCAGAACGTTCAGCATTTTGTTCCGTTCCATTATGTTACCGAGTCAAAATAATGACTTTTTTATTTATTCGCTTTTAAGGGGACACCCTACAGATTCTAGAACAGAAAAAGAATTTCCTGTTGGAACTACCCCATTTGATTAAATATTTATTTAAAAAGCCACGTCAAGATGTTAAGTAAAAAAAATTTTTTTTTGATAAATTTTCTTTTTATAAGGTACAAATTCTACCCCCATGCTAAGAAAAAAAACAAACATAAAAAAATGCTGAAATATTCTAAAATGTGCTAAAATATGCTGAAACATGTGGTTGAAAAACATTTGTATTTCTATATTAAATATAAAAACATCACATAAAAAATAACATAAACAAAATATTTGCTTTCTTAGCCGTTTTCTCGCATTAGAGGTGGAGAATTTTGATAATAAAAATAGAAAAAATATTAAATTATGCGCCAACTTCAAAATATGCATTTAAAGGAAACTATTAAATTTTGACGATTAACGTAATATCAAAAGATTTGTAGTGACATTAACGAGCATACCAGCAAATAATGTATGCATTTGCATACAATTCACAGCCTTAGAAACAAATTTTAACACTTATAAAGCAAAATGATTTCGTTAATCATTTATTTATTGTAAGACATAAAACATTATTTTAAATCAAGGCAACTCTAAAGAACAAAAAAAAATACAGACTATAAAAGTAGTATAAAATATTTAAAAAACATCTTCACGGTCGACCGGGTCTATGTATTTTTTTAAATATATTTGTTAGATGTGGCTAATTTTTGCACTAAAAGATGGTAAATAATAATAATAATAATTTGTTCTATATTATGCATGTAGTACTTTACTTATTTTGGAAAAAAATTGACTGGTTTTTGCACCGAGCCCTTAATGAGCTCTCAAATAAATCATTGATTTTATTTTTCGCGTAATAAAAATATGAGATAATGTTAACTTGTTTGTAATTTACAAAACGTACATTTTTATTTTATATTTTATGTTTTTATTAAAATATATTGATTACTAAATGGTTATTATCTAACAGGAAGATAAAGCGTTTAATAAAGCCGAGCGCTGAGTTCACTGCCAAGACGCAGTCAATGCAGCAGATTTGAGCGAAGCAGTTAATATACTTTCTCCACTGTGTTGTATATACTTTTTTTCAAGCGTTTAATAACTCTGCACTTACTTACATTGTAATTCTGTCGAGTTTGGTATATTTTGTCATAGGTTTGACGTTTGACATATGTAATAATATAGGTTATGTTTTTGAATTTATTTTACAGTGACCTGTAATTTTTAGTTATCTGCACTGATTTCAAGCTAAATGCGATAGATGGAACCACCTTTTATATGTTATTTTAATGCTGCGTACAAAAATAAAGTCTTTCTATATTTAAGCTCATATGTTTTATAATATAAAAACTGTTATACGCTTAAAAACACATTTTTATAGTTTATATTTCCTTTCAAAATAACTACATACCCTGGTTTTCTATAAAATAAAATTAACAAACTACAAACTCATGTTAACAAATCTAATTATATAAAAAGTAAATATAGAAACATTTTTAAAATATGCACAATTAATTTTATTAAAATTAATATTTTATATTAAAACTTTTATAGGATTTTAAATATTATTATTTGTTTTATATCATAATTATTAATATGTATTTTATTTATTTTATTTGAATTTGCTGTGCAATGTTTACAAATTGAATTAAATTAAAATTATTATTTAATTAAATTATGATAATTTATTGTTGTATATTTTTTGTTAGGGTTCTATATAATTTTACTACAAGTCAATTTTAAAATAAAATCTTGAAAATTCTATATTTCTGTTTGTAAGTAATCTATGGGCTACCCAAGCCGCATTTTAAGTTAAGATAACTACATATTTACTTAAGTTACTTAGTTAGTTAAGTTATTTTTAGAAATAACGAAGAAATTAAAATAACGGTACAAATACTATTAATTACGAAATATGGTGAATGGTTTCACTTTAATTTAACTACATAATAACTACCCAAGCGACCAAAAGAATATCCTCTTACTTACGTAAAAATACCGTTAAAATTACTTCATGTCTAACATTTATATTTTCTTTGTCTCTTTAATTTATATTTCAAAATGGTATACCCAAAGTAGGTAATACAGTGTACCATAAAGTAAAATTAATAAATATAATTTAAAAAAAACATAACTAATTATATTTAGCATTAAAACCCAAACGCATTTTATTTTATTGATAAAAATAGCTATAATACATCAAAAAATATAAATTTTTATAATGTATATATATTTCCTTTAAATTTTCCGGTGTTTAAAATAAATATACAGGGTGTCCCAGAACTCGCTCCACACCGAAAGTTATTAGAAACACACACTTAAAAATTAAAATTATCAAAAGCAAAGGATAAGCGAGATAAGAATAAAAAACGATAGCCAATCCAAAAGCATGGCTAAAGAAAATTCTTTAAATTGCTAGGATACTTTGTATTTGTAACCTTGGTAAATTTAAAAGGTTAGGTAACTCAATTTTACCTATAATGACACAAACCTAACCTCAATTCTGCTGAAAGTAAAAGATACCTCGGGCACTCGCATATTTAGACGCCTGTAACTTGGTAATTCTAACTTAAAAGTAGAGAAAACCAAACGTATACATTTCAACTACAATATTTTTAAAGAGGAGATAGGGTATTGACAAAGTCTCTTAACGAGATTTGTAGGGAAAAACCTTGTGATTTAATGTTACCTCAAATATTTTACTTTTAACACTGGTGTATAAATAGTCGATATCCTTTGCCCTATCGCTTTAAAAAAGCAACAAGCTTGTAATATTTGTTTATGGACTTCATGGACAATTGGATATTTTATAAATTTAATGTGAAATGTGTTAATGGAGTTTGTAGGAAAAGTAGTGAATTAAAGTTGTCACTTTTAGCATTTATACAATTGAACTTTTAATACCAATGCATTTAATAATTTCAAAAATAAAAAGAGTATTTTTATATAGGTATGTACAATTTATAAATATAATTCTGAAAATTAACAATAATATAAAATGTACAAATTTTTTTATTTTTATGTAATTAAATAATGAATTGCTGCTCATGGTGTATTTTTCCTAAAAAATTTAAAATATTTGTATAATTTTTTATTTAATTAAAGAAGTTATAAAAAGTTATAATTAAATATATATATATATATATATATATAATATATATACATTTTTATTATTCCCTCTTTATTTTATATTCAAAATATTATTCATTTTGTGCTCCATAAATAAAATCTACTTTATATATTTTATTTATTAATTTTTAAACCCAATTAAGTATATTACATTTATTTACATTTATGCACATTTGATAACACAATAAAACATTATTTATTTTAATTTTTCAGCTTTATTTTGTTTTTAAACTGTAAGATTTGCATTAATAATTTAAATTATTTTATCTACTCCTACATTGACGAGCTGTAACTTTATGGCGTTTTATTGAGGGGCTGAAGTTGGCTTTTCGACATTTTACGTCACAGGCTGAAGTTAGCTTTATTATAAATTGGAAAAAAGTGAGGTTAAATTCGGGTGACAGTTGACAGATGTCAAAATTTTAACAAATAA
The DNA here is from genome assembly GCA_921294245.1 of Brassicogethes aeneus. Lineage (NCBI taxonomy): Eukaryota > Metazoa > Arthropoda > Insecta > Coleoptera > Nitidulidae > Brassicogethes > Brassicogethes aeneus. The sequence continues at coordinate 14,194,935 of OV121133.1, forward strand.
AATTGGCTTTAAATTCTGTTTTGTGTTCGTCGTAGATAAAGTATAGTATGCAACTCGTTTATAAACTTCTCTAGACACTCGTTTTTATTAAACACTCGCTCGCAAGCTTCGCTCGTGCTTAATTAAACTCGTAACTAAAATGGCGTTTATAAAACTTGATAGATAATATCCTATTTTCTACTCCCACCTTCAAAACGCCCTTTATCGTACATGTTTCCATGACACTAATTAGTGTCACTTAAGTGACCTTTTAAATACACATTTACAAGTTGTGGCTTTACGGCGCTTTAGTCACGGGCTGAAGTTAGCAACAGGTTTTTAGTTACGGGCTGAAGTTAGTTTTAAGTTAGTTGACAGTTGTCAAATGTCATACAATCGTTAAAATAAAGTGCCTTTCTTGTAAAATAATACTAAATGTGAAAATTATTTTATTATCTCAATACAAAAATACAAAAATATTAAATAGTTTCTCAACGCCAATATTTGAAAAGTTTATATGAACATTGTACTGACCATTTAATTTCGCCGGCAGTAAACTATAACTTAAATTCGGGCACGGACTCTACTGTAAAGTCCTCATAAAACATTTCCTTTACTTTCACTGTGAAAAACTGTTAATTTTCAAGATAAATTTCGATTTATAACCTTTATAATTGTGTTTATAAAATGTAAAAATGTGGCATTTCACAGTTTCCCCTGTTGTTTCATAGATGGCGCTCTATACAAATTTTTGATTTAAATCATTTTAAGATAATAATAAGTTTTTGTCGTAAAAAAAGTATAGTATGCACCTCGTTTATAAACTTTTCTATACACTCACTAACTTAAGCACTCGCTCGCAAGCTCGCTCGTGCCTAAATTAAATTCGTGTATAAAATGGCGTTTATCAAACTTGATACTATTATCTACTCCCCCATTGATGAGCTGTGACTTTATGGCGTTTTAGTCACGGGCTTATGTAAGCTTTAGTATAAAATGGGGAAAAGTGAGGTTAAATCCGTTGACATTTGACAAATGTCAAATTTTTAACAAATAAAATTGGCTTTAAATTTTTCTTTGTGTTCGTCGTAGATAAAGTATAGTATGCAACTCGTTTTATAAACTTCTCCAGACACTCGTTTTTATTAAACACTCGCTCGAAAGCTTCGCTTGTGCCTAATAAAATTTGTGCATAAAATGGCGTTTATAAAACTTGATACATAATAATAATATTATACATATAATATTATACTATCATGTACTCCTACATTGACGAACTGTGTCTTTATGGCGTTTTTAATAATAATTATTTATAAATTATAATTGGCTTTAAATTCTTATTTCTGTTCGTCGTTGATAAAGTATAGTATGACACTCGTTTTATAAACTTTCCTAGACACTCGTTTTTATTAAACACTCGCTCTCAAGCTTCGCTCGTGCCTAATAAAACTCGTAACATAAATGTCGTTTATAAAACTTGATACATAATAAATATACTTTAATTAATCTATTTTCATTAAAAAATGCATTTTAAAAACTTAACGACAAAGTTAACAAAGGTTACAAATTTAAAAAGTAAATATTTTCGATACTGGAAAAATACTAAATACTAATTAAACTCTTAAAGACCCGTATTACGAAGTTGTTTGTTTTAGAAAATTTAATTAAATTTTTAAATTGTATTAAGCAGTAATCTGTTCCATCTGTTTGAAAATATTTTTTATGTTATACTACAGAAGCAAATTTACTCTTTAAAATAAAACATTCTACCTTTTGTTGTTTGGTAGCCTTTTTAGTTTTTCCTGTTTTGCTTCGACTTCCTTTGATCTGCATGTTTTTCTTGGGTTAGATAATTTTCTTGCAATTTATTGTCTTTTTATTTAAATCAGTTTCCTAACGGTATACTTATCTGATCGAAAAACAAGCAAACAGAAATGCGGTTAGGTTCAAGTAAGAAAGAGAAACAAGAGAATGAAATGGAAATGATCATTGGCTCATTTGACGAAAAACAAATTTAAACTTCAGAGATTTTTTTAATATAAGTAGTTAAAACATAACAATAACAATATTTTAAAATACAGTTTTAAAAATAGTATTTTATGTGTCAAGTTTGATAAACACCATTTTATTCACGAATTTAAATTAGGCGCGAGCGAGTTTACGAGTAAGTGTTTAATTAAATGAGCGTCTAGAAAAGTTTACAAACTAAACTGCGCACCACTCAATGTGTCGCGACCAAAAATATCTTCCTTTTTCAAAACGACATAACTTTTTTGTTTCTTGAACGATTTTATTTTGATTTGTGATGTCTACTAGCCCCGTTCTCTGGCAATTCATGCTATAGATATGAAGCTCACGGTTCTTCAAGTAAATTAACTACAGGGTGATATGTAAAACAGTGAAAAATTTCAATAACTTCATCCAAGCCCCGTTTGTAAAATAAATATTTTTTTCTCGTTTTTACTTTGAAATAATGAAGTATTATGTCTTACCTTGAAACCTTTTTCAAATTTTTCGAATTGGAATGTTAGCAACAAAAATATGATTTTTTTTTTCAATGGAGTACATTTGATGCTTTTTTGTAGGCAATCCACTCAGCCTTTTTAAGAATAAAAAGATAAGATGGTGAAAGATTGTTCCTTGAATAATTCTGAACAAGCGACAAGCAACAAACTTCCATTATTTTCAGAGGAATCTAAGCAAAGACCACTTTTTCAAAATTACATTTTGGTGAAAATTTTCGAAAACTAAACCTGAACCGATATTTACGTTCGTGACATGTTTTTTTCATAATTTTGACCTGATTGTGATTCAGTTGTCAAATTTAGGTTTCAGATAAAACCAAAATCACCAAGAATCAAAATTCGAAAACAATTCCTGGATGTTAAATGTCTCAATATAATCTGATTGCTGGATTTTACTGTTTTTTTACTGTGTTTTGCACTTTTAGTACGTTATTATCATTTCACTGAATGATCAAATCAAGAATGAAATTTAAATGTCAATAATTTGGTGTTGGTGGACGACAATGCCCGTCCGCATCGCGCTTATATAGTAAATGAGTATTTAAGGGACCATGATATTGAGATAATGAATTGGCCACCTTTGTCTCCGGATATGAATCCTATTGAGCATGTGTGGAGCAGGATGAAACTGAAGATGAAAGAAAGGAAAGGACGCATGGAAAATTTGGATGAATTAGTAAATTCGATTCAGGAAGAATGGGAAGCCATACCCCAGGAATTTCTAAGGAACTTGATCTAGGGAATGCTCAGGAGGATTAACAAATTGTTATTGTTTGTTACATTTTTCTGTTGAATTTTGTAGTTTTTATTATGATTATATCTTCGCATAAAATTTTCAAAAATAAACAAATAAATTTTGTATTTAACTTTATTACCAATTAGGTAGGTACTTATCAGTAATAAGTTATCACTACTGCGCAATATAAATGTAATTTATGTAACATTAACCTCTTAAACAAAAATGAATCCCCAAATGGCATTGGCAAAGGCATGCTATTGAGACATTTAACAGCCGGGAATTGTGTTCGAATTTTGATTCTCTCTTTCATCTAAAACTTAAATTTGACAACTGAATCACATCAGGAGGTCAAAATTATAAAGCAAACATGTCACGAACGTAAATATCGGTTCAGGTTTAGTTTTCGCAAAATTTTCTCCAAAATGTCATTCTGAAAAAGTGGTCTTTGCTTAGGTCCCTCTGAAAATAATGGAAGTTTGTTGCTTGTCGCTTGTTCAGAATTATTCAAGGAACAATCTTTCACCATCTTATCTTTTTAATCTTAAAAAGGCTCATTGTATTGCCTACAAAAAAGCATCAAATGTACTCTTTTGAAAAAAAAATCATATTTTTGTTGCTAAGATTCCAATTCGAGAAATTTGAAAAACGTTTCAAGGTAATACATAATACTTCATTATTTCAAAGTAAAAACGAGAAAAAAATATTTTTTTTTACAAACGGGGCTTGGATGAAGTTATTGAAATTTTTCACCGTTTTACATATCACCCTGTATGAAATTTACTTAAAGAACCGTGACCTTCATATCTATAGCATGAATTTCCAGAGAATGGGGCTAGCAAACATCACAAACCAAAATAAAATCGTTCAAGAAACAAAAAAAGTTAGGTCGTTTAGAAAAAGGAGGAAATTTTTGGTCACGACACATTGACTGGTGCGCAGTTTAGTTACATAATATACGTTTTCCACGACAAATACTTATTATTATCTAAAAATTATTTAAATTAAATATTTGTACTGAGCGACATCTACAAAACAATAGAGTAACCGTAAGAATGGGAAACGGCAAATGTTAAATTTTCTGATTAAATAAAAATATATCCCTTGAAAATTGACTAAGAACCATTTAAATCCGATATATAAGCAGTTTTTTACAGTGAAAGTAAAGATAATGTTTTATGCGCACCACATTGAAAATATGTAATGCTTTATCACTTAAATCTAGTTTACTGCCGGCCACAGTTATGTAAGAACGTGCTGCCGACGAAATCAAAACGTTAGAAAAAACGTACATATAAACTTTTTAAATATTGGCGTTAAAAAGCTATTTAATACTTTTTTATTTTTGTTACAATAACTTTCACATTTAGTATTATTTCACAAGAATGGCACTTTATTTTAAATGACATTTGACCACTGTCAACTAACTAAAAGCTAACTTCAGCCCGTGACTAAAACGTAATAAAGCCCTAGCTTGTCAATGTGTATTTAAAAGATCACTTGGTGTCATTAAAAAACATGTTTCCATATTATAATAGACGGTTTTTAGGTGGGAGTAGAAAATAGTATATTCTGTAACAAGTTTGGAATACAGCATATTCCGCTTAAGTGAAGAGTTTGTCACACGAGCCGAAGGCAAGTTTGACGGTTTCACGAGAGCGGAATATGCAATTCCAAACGTGTTTCAGACTATACTTTTTCTATGTTTCCAAAAAATACCATAGAAAAATAATTTAATTGGAAGAAAGTGAGGTTGGATCGGTCTAAAATTTGTTATATATTATGCCGGTTTTACACCAAACCGACAAAACAGCAATTCGAGTTGAAAAAAACAAAACCGCAACTTTTTGCAGATTTTTTGAAGTTTTTTCGGCAACTCAACAGTTGCTGTTGTGTTTTTCGTTTCCCGATCGATGTCGGTAACTTCAAAGAGTTGCTGCGTTTTTTGCAACTCAGTCGGCTTGGTGTAAACGTCTGTTATCAACTTGAGTTGCGGCGAGCTGTGTTTTTGTCATGTTGACAGTCGCGGCAAGGTTATTTATCAAAAAAGAATAAGTATATAACATCTTTGCACCACCATCATATTTCCTTCTATTTAATAAGGATCTCACCCAATACCTGCGTGTACGACGTTTTCTTTTTTTTTCTAAATCACGTACCAACAGCCAACCGCAAACGAGAAAAAAAGCGTTCCTCGTCACTATCCATGTTAATTTTTTTAAATAAATAATATAAAATAATGAACAACCATGTACTTTCTGAATAGAACTAAACAAAACTGCAACTGTTTCTCTGATGTAAAACGACAAAAAACAAAAACTCGACAGCAACTAATTTTTGTCTGTTTAGTGTGAACAGTTTTATCGTTAAAAACAGTTGAGTTTTTGTTTTTTAAAACAGCAACAAAACAGCAACTCAACTAGTCGGTTTGGTGTAAAACCGGCATTAAAAACAGAGATGTCGCCACGAGTCTTTATTCTGTCATCAGATGATAAAATATTTCATTCTGTAACACTTTACGGAATATATGTCATTCCATAGATAAAAGTGATATAAGAAGGGTCAAATTTCGTAATAGGAGTAGAAAAAAGTATTTCTATACCTGGGCCGTGGGAATGTGCAAAAACCGCCTCTACCAAAATATAAATCACAATAACTTTATTACAAAAATTTAATTAGGTAAAGTAATTTTTATAAAATTTCGACATAAAATAAAGACAGCCATTTTTTCGCGCCCATTTTACGAATTCTGTAATATAATTGAAATATATTTTTAAAAACACTGTATTATTTAAAACCTAAGAAAAAATTCTGAAAGTCGTTAAGGTGAGCATTTTGTCATCGAAAACTTTCGGTTTAGATGCCAGTAATCTACGTGTTTAATTTTATATTTCAACTGGATAAAAATAGATTACGTCAAGGCTTTAAGGTCTTCCGTCCGACCGTCGATTTAAAACTGAAAAGACAAAATGCAGCTGTAATTTTATTATAAATTTGAATATTTCAAAGGTAAAATCATGAACAAAAATAAAATAAATTATTTTCATAAAGTTGAAATAAGTATTTGAAATTGTTGGGGAATGGGAAATCAGTTTAAAGTTCTCGTTCTATTTAAAGATTTTAATTTTAAATATAAAGTTGTGCCTAGTAAGAATTAATAATTTTAAAACTTTATTAAATGTTGTGCCTATCGACAGATACCAACGACAGATACTATCGAAAGATATCAACCATTTTAAATATTTATTTTTTTATTTTAAGATTATTATTATATATTTTTGTACTCCTACTGTATATTATTAAAATTATTTGTTTTTTCCTTATATAAAGGTAACCATTATAACCGCCTGTCTAGCAAGGAGGATAATAAAGTTATTAGGTGATTTTTTTACTGTGGTTTGAACCAATCGGGTTATAATGGGGAAAAAGTAAGGTTGGAAGTTGGTACTAACCAACAAGTGTCAGATTTTTTTTATATACGAGGGGCGATTATAATGAGAGTGACGCAGTGAGTCTTGAGCTGAGCGGTCGCGTTAAGCATAGTTCCATTACCGCTAAAGTTCAATAACAAAAAAATCAATATCGATCTACACGTGACAACTGACCCAAGTGCAAAAGAAAGCAAATTGTGTGTTGTACCTCCCCCTGGATTAAGTCCTTAAGTGTTTTAAGTGTTTTACCTGGATAAAAGGTGTGAGAGAGATGATCAGTTCCAATGAATAATTTCCTGGCCTACCACACGAGCGGGCGGCATGCGTTAAGGATCAATTTCATCACACCTGCCTGGCAATTATCCCAAAGTCCAAGTCTGCATAAATTAGATAAGTAGTTACCAAAATTGCATGACCATATAATACCCAATAATATTATTACTAGTTAATACGAAATCCGGCACACATAAGAAGCCATTAATCACTCAAGTTACGATAAACATTGGGCAAAAGAAATCTCTTAAAGAAATAAACATCTGTAGATTACTAAGACGTTAAGGGGACCATAAATTAGGTAAATAACCGTTCCATGCGTAAATAAACAGCCACACCGCACAGTGAGGCGCAAGGATGGACCCTGGCAGCATATTAGCCAATCAAGTCCCCATCATAACCCCAAATGAATGGGGATCACGCACAGTGAGGTAAAAATTCGAGGGTATCGGCAATATTAGTAGGTTAAACAAAGGGGGGACAAACAGCTGCTTATGAAGTCGGTACTCGGCATGAGGGGCAGAATTCTCACGTAGTCAGAAGGCACTAATTACGGCGGGTTGCGGCCGGCAACACTTCGCTTCTGAAGATAAGACTCAATATCGCACAAGGGGGCAAACAATTCTAAAGCGGCTACCAGAATCCGAAATCCGACTCGGACAACGACGAAGTACACCAACAAGGATAGGCTCTAGCAGCATACTAATCCACCAACCACCATTCAGGAATCCCAACTGAATGGGGTTATTACTAAAGCCCTGGTTGAGGAGGATTCCGGATTGTACTTAGTTTTGGGTCAGTTCAATGTCCTCCAAAAACCTTCCTAAATTGGACGTATGGCCCGACCCGGCTGACAAAAATCCGTGGAGCGGTCTTAACCATAGACACTGTCATCCACGACCTCCTGTATCTACCAGCCGGCGTAAAAACTTCGGACCCAACAAACACAGGTAATGCTGTGAATTGGCGGGATACGCAGGAGAACGGAAAGGGGGTAAAATAACCCTGGGAGATTAGTGTAAGATAATGTCGATGGGGCCTGCCATACGTTCCCATACTCATACTCACTCATACGAGGGGCGATTATAATGATCATTAAAATCGGGAGTGAGGTTATAATAAATTTTGTTGTCAATAAAAATTACTTAATTGGAGTGAAAAATACTAATATTTAGAAAGATGGACTTTTGTTTAGTACAATACTTTGAAATTTTTATAATACTACAGGGTGTCCTGAAAAAGTCAAGTAATTAACCATTTAAGTTTAACTTGACAACGCCAAAAATAGTACATTACACATCGAGTGGCGAAAGGCAGCGATTTCTGAAGTGCGAAGTTTGCTGCACCTTTCGGCACGAGTTATGTACACGAAGCGCAAAGTAAATTCGTCTTGAACGATTTAATAATATTTACTCGTTTTCATACATCCTTGAATAGAGCACAGTAAAGTTAACACCTAAACGAAAATTTAGTCGTACCAACCTAAAGACATTTAAAGAAGTTAACTTTCGCGTTTACAGCCAACTTTTTTCGTCACTAGTTACAAAAAAATCAGCGGAGGAAGAAGAGTCGTGTGCTTTCTCCAGAAAACAAAAATTACCATTGACAGTATAAATTGAATTCAGAGCTTTAAAGTTGTTATTTTGACCTACTTTCAAGTTATTTTTGTTTTACTTTTTACGAATTTCCAAAATTTTAAAAAAAATTATTTGATATTAAAAACTCTGTAAGATTTTTTTAAACTCGGTCTTACTGTTTATAAAAATAATGGCCAGGTTTATACGTACATAGGTATTTAGATTCATTCTATTTATTTCTCTGGCGTCCCCGGGGCATCTCGGCTGTTATTTTTAAGAAGAAATATGACACGGCACTGCCTTTAATTGGTTGTGATATTTGTTTAAAATAAATTAAAAATAAAAAAAATTGTTTTCTTGCTGTTTTTCGCATCTTGCTTCGTTTTAGAGAAAAACTTTCGAAGCAAGTGAAAAGCATCTTAAAATGTAGAAATACGAGTAGAAAATAAAATAAAAAAAATTATCGTTATGTTGAATTATTATGGTTTTTGTTAAGGTTTTTATTATATTAGTCTTAAAAATTGTTTTTTGTCCTTTAAACAGTAAAATAGGAAAAATTCAAGTAAATTTTTAAACCCTTCAAAACCCACCCGTCAGAAATGTTTTTTATTTTTTTTTCACTAGTAATAACACACGAGGTCAAATTAATTCCGGAAATTTCCGGGTTTAATTTGACCTTGTGTGGAATTCGGTAAAAAATTCCACATAAAAATTTTATTAGTTCTATAGAAACATACACGAACAAATTTAGTTTTTCTTGTCATAGCCTATAAACTGTTGATTTCTACTGATTGTAGTAGCTCAAAAGTGCAATTTTAGGACCTAAAATATTATATTCTTTCATTTTAGAGTTACTTGGGACTAAAAGTGGTAGAAAATCATAATTTAAAAGGTTTTTCGAAACGATGCATGAACAGATTTACAGCGCGTCACAGTTTTGGCAGCAATTTTCACTCGTTGTAGTTGCACGAAAATACCATCTTAAGACACAACACAATATATTCTTTAATTTTACATAAGTTTTGAGTAACTAAAATTGGTAGAAAATTGCTTTTTAGCGTTTTTATTAACTTTTCATACGCGCTTTATTGGTATGGAATTCATAACCAGTGTGCAGCATCAGGAAGCGTCAATCATTGGAGGCTGTGATCATCGTATTTTGACAGTTTTGTTGTAATAAAGAATATTGTGCAGCCAGTAAAACCAACCAAATTTTTTGATTTTAAAATGAATCTGTTTGAAAATCATACTATATGCAAAGTATGCGTGAAATTGTCTGATGTACCTAATGATCAATCATCGTGCGATGACTTATTTACCCGAATTAATAAAAGATTGAAGAAAATTTGTTTCGAATTGTTCACGAATATTTGGATCTAAACTATTCAAAATTTAAAGTGCTAAATGGAAAAAAGGTGAATAGAATAGTCTAAATATCATTAGACATAGATATTTAATTCATTCCATTCCAAGTCTTGCATTTTTGCCATTAAGTAGAAAGGTGTCCAAAGAATATAGAAATTTGTAATTGAAATGTATCAAAATTATCATGTAAACAAATAAAAACCAGATTGTCAAAAAATTTTCACTAGTAATACCACTAGAGGTCAAATTATTTCCGGAATTTTTTTCGAGCTCATGAATATTTTGAAAATTATCCCGAGTCGAAGACGAGGGATAATTTTCTAAAAATATTCATGAGGGAGAAAAAATTTCCGGATTTAATTTGACCTCGTGTGGTATTCGGTAAGAAAATTCCACACCAAATTGTGTTTAAATAATTAAAATTTATTTGGCAACTAAGTCAACCCCAACCTAAAAGTTATTTCAGTTTTGAAGCTGTCAAGCGGCACAACGTAAAAAAATGTGAAATTGTCTGCTGTAATGATCAATCATCGTGCAATGACTTATTTACCCGCATTATTAGAGGATTGTGGCTCCTACTTGAAGAAAGAAAATTTGTTTTGAATTGTTCACGAATATTTGCATCTTAACTATTCAAAACTCAAAGTGCTAAATGGAAAAAAAGGTGAATAGAATAGTGTCTAAATATTATATATATTTCATTAGACATAGACATTTAATTTATTTCAAGTCCTGCATTTTCGCCATTAAGAAGAAAGGAGGTGTCCAACGAATATAGAAAACATCTAAACTTTGTAATGGAAATGTATCAAAATTATCATGTAAACAAATAAAAACCAGATTGTCAAAAAAATATTCTGTCATTATAAACGTCAAAAAAATTTCCAGTATAATTCGCTGTTGGGTACCCACGAGGAAAAAATTTCCACTAAAATTCAACCGTTGCCATGGTGATCTATCAAAAATACACGTTTTGATTGGTTAAAAATTACAGGTGTGGAATTTTCAGTAAAATTCATCCGTTGCCATGGTGATCTGTCAAAAATACACGTTTTGATTGGTTAAAAATTACAGTTGTGGAATTTTCATTAAAATACCTATAGGTATACCTAATGACATTATTGCGCAATTTTCGGGACACCCTGTACGAACGTCCATAATTGCTAATAAAAAACTTTTTATCATTTTATTTTGGCTTTATTATCTAAAATTATACTGTTATGTGGTGTATCTTTTAAACTAATAATAACAATAATACTCTACATAAAATTAAGTTTTTGTTTTAAAGATAAAAATTTCAGTGTTGAACAAAATGTAACTTAAACACTCTGTATCTTAATTACATAAAATAAAAACCCCTATATAAATTACTTCGTATAATAAAACTTAATCTGTTTATTACAAATTAAAACTAATTGAGACGTTGTATTTGAAGCTTGACCAATAAGTATTGACGGGAAGGTAATTGTTTGAATTTCATGAAAATTAAAGTGTCTAATTGTTTTGAAAACAATAAAGATTTTACGGGTTTTTCGGTATTGGCAGTAAAATTTATTTTTACTATGTTTCCGAAGCTTTCCATTAAAATTGGTCCCGTAATTTTCGACATCGCGTCGTTCATGACCCAAAAAATCTCGCTGCCAAGTAGGCGATTTTACCGTGACTTTTGTTTAGTAATTGTTGCTAATTAATTCTTTCGGGTATTTAAATAATAAGAGATCCTTTAATATAAAGTTAAATTCAATGTGCCCTCTTTGTGTTTTGTATTTAATAATAAAGTAGTTCTGTTTTAAAAAAGAATTACAATAAAACTAAATTACGTTAAAACTAATATTTATGCAAGTTTAATAAACAATAACCACATTTTCCTTAATAACAATTTTTATCAAAAGTAATAAAAAAATATATATTTTTTTAATTTACTTGAACGATTTATTTAAAAAAATATCGTTTTTGTTAAGAAAATTGACCTAAGCAAATATTTAGTTCTGCCTAATAAATATTAAAAATATCTTTCATATATTTATTTAACTAAAGGACGTTTTTTTGGGACCCTATCCATAACGAAAAACATTTTTGGCAAATATTGATTGTTTTATTCATACATAATTGTGAAAAGCTTTTTCGTTGCAACAGATATAAAAATCCTTTGCCCGATTTTAAACCAATTTAAATTATTGATCTTTTATGTTCCATGCTTCAATGTATTTATAATTGAAAATTAGGTCCAAAATTATTATTTTATTTCTATTATTTATTAAACCTAGTCTCAAACGACATTTTTAAACATTATGATGCAATTTATTCAAAAACATATTAAAAACTATAGTAAATTTGTGTACAATAGTAGCTTTAGGTAAAATCTTTATTATGCATTATTTATAGTAATAAATTTACAATATACGGAATATATACAAAAAAATTAAAATATGCACAAAAAGTGCACAAATAAATTATAGTTTTAAAAAACTAAAAACTAAATGTATCAAGTTTGATAAACGCCATTTTAGACACGAATTTAATTTATTTTTTCATACTATTTTCTACAACAAATACTTATTATTATTTATAAATTATTTTAGTTAAATATTTGTATAGAGCGACATATACAGTGCTTGCAAATCCAAGTCCGACCACACTGGAAAGGACGGCTGTTCAATACCCGCGTGAAAAGAACAAGGATAGAACGCCAAATAGAATTTGATTGGCCAGAGCCGGCTGCCGGATGCGTGCGAATTGTAAGCGAGGTCAACTCTCAGTCTGGCTGCATTTAGACTAAATGATTTAGTGTCAAGCAAACTGCGTAAGAGTGTAGATGCACATTTTAATTTTCTTTTTAAATATTTTATAGGTACCCGAATCCTAAAAATAAAATTTTTTGATTTTTTCCTTGAGAACTAGGGCAACAACAAAAATAGTATTCTTAATAAAAAAGATTTCTCAAATAAAAAATAATTCTGAATAAAAATAACTAGGTATAAATAAAAATAAAACTCTAAATAAAAATAAAACTCTAAAAATAAATAATAAAAATAAATAAACTCAAAAATTAAATTAAATGTTCGAACAAGCCCCCATAGGCAGCCAAACAATAGCCTAACCTATTATAAAAATTCCCACGCACATTTGCTAGGACTTCTGGACTAATATCCCCCAACAAATTAGTTATGCGGATTCCTAAATCATTGAGGTTATTAGCCCGATCTTCCTGGAAAACGTACAGCTTCGACTTGAGGTACCCCCACAAAAAAAAATCACACGGCGCCAAGTCCGGTGATCTAGCTGGCCAGAGAATTCCTCCTCGACCCATAATAAGACGAGGTCCAAAAGTGTCGGAAAGGAATTCCCGAACAGCCATCGTATTATGTGCGGGGCAACCGTCCTGCTGAAACCATACGTTTTCGATGTTAACTCCGTCTAAATTTTGAAGCGCGGGAACTATTTGGTCTCTTAAGAGATTTAAATACCTAGCGCCATTTAAATTACCATTTATAAAAAATGGGCCAATTATTCGGTCGCCCAAAATACCCGCCCAGACATTAAGTTTTTGGGGATACTGTGTCCGAGCTGCATAAATCCTACGAGGATTTTCTCGCGCCCACATTCGAACATTCTGCGAATTGTGCCTGCCATGGAGAGTAAATTGACGCGCAAATTAAAGTATCCCGCGCTTCTCTATTTAGATTTTCACGGGGAGGACGTTCCCGTCGGAGCTGCATCGGAACTACACAACCGTGCGTGAGAAAATTATTAACGGTTCGTCGAATTGTTTCTCTGTTTGGTCTGGCCTCGAACATTCCCGCAAATAATCTTTGAATTTCTCGTTCAGAATTACCAGCAAAATGCCAGATTAAAATCTGAACTTTTTGTTCTAACGTGTACATTTTTTAATTAAATAATCTTTTTCACTAAAATTACTACCTCTTGCTCGCACCACTGCAGTTCTCGTTCTGATATCCTCGTGTCAACCACGCTGCGAGGTGCGCGATGGGTATGCGTTGTCGTAGCCTGCCGGCTGGCCAATCAAATTCTATTTGGCGTTCTATCCTTGTTCTTTTCACGCGGGTATTGAACAGCCGTCCTTTCCAGTGCGGTCGGAGTTGATATTGCAAGCACTGTATAAAACAATATAGTAACCGAGCCCGAATTTAAGTTATATCTAGTTTACCGCCGGCGACATTAAATGTTCAGTACAATGTTCATATGAACTTTTCAAATATTGGCATTGAGGAACCATTTAATACTTTTGTATTTTTGTATTGAGACAATAAAATAATTTTAACATTTAGTATTATATTACAAGAAAGGCACTTTATTCTAACGATTGTATGAGATTTGACAACTGTCAACTAATTTAAAACTAACTTCAGTCCGTGACTAAAATCCTGTTGCTAACTTCAACCCGTGACTAAGACCCTATAAAGCCACAACTTGTCAATGTGTATTTAAAAGGTCACTTTGTGTCGTAAAAACTTGTTTTAAAAAATAATGTAATAATGTAAAATGTAAACTTAAAATTGCTTTTTACATCTTAATGTTTATGAGAAGAATGTACATTTAATTAATTTTGACAAAGAACTTCTTGGCATTAAAAAAAAATGCATTCCACAAAATATTTTAAGTTAATAACATTATTAAATACATTTTAGTGCGTTAAAGCGTGTTTTTCAGTTTTTTTAAAGCCATAATTAATTTTTTACTTTTTTGTCATAAAATTGTGTAGGTTTGTTAGATACATATGCCTTATTGAAATTAGATTGTCGCACGTATACTGCTTGAAAAACTATTTTATTTTATACCCATATCAGGGAGGTTGTGAAGAAATAGGTAATCCGCCATGTTTGGGCTGCCGCCATATTGGATTTAGAATTCTAATTCACATCCCTTTTCATTTTTAACAGACACAATTAATTGTGTTCTAAATGATATTTAGACAAACATATACAAATACAATACAAATTTTGAAACGAATGTCAAACTATGCTGTCAATTTCTTTTCACACAGAAATGTCACTTTACATTCGTGTTTTGCCTTGCCAATGAAAAGATTCATTTCTTAAGCAACGATGCTAATACGAAATGTGACTTTTATCGTCGTAGAAAAAATATTTTTATTCCAACCTTGACAACATAAAACATTTTTATTTGTATTTAAATGTTTAAGGATAATCAGCTTTTCGGGAGGCTTTGCACAAATAAATAAAGAAAACATGCGTACTTTAAATAGTGGTGATAGTTGACCGTCATTAACGTGTTTAAGGACGTATAGGGATATGTGTTGAGATAATTATACAGAAGTCTAAAGTTAAATTAGTTCAAAATATATTTTTTTATAATTTAAAGGACCATACTATTATTTAAACTCGATAGAAATTTCCATTTAACTTCTTTAAGAAAACATTTATGGTAAATTTAATGAAATATTCATTTCTCAACACGATATAACGTGTTCGAACAGAATTTAAAAACCCATCGTATTTATGTAAGCGAAAACGTCTTTACGACTTTAAGAACTTTCATTCTTTTCGAAAACACTTACCGCAAAGTTTAAGCTTGAAGTATTGCTCAAACTTTCAAGTCATATTCTTATACGATTTTCGCACCTTGACTGTGTTTTTTTTATTCTTATGTTTGGGTTTATGGGTTTCAACTTCGTAAGTAATTGAAAGGGTTATTTTTAAAAGTATAGACACAGTGCCGGTTTAACAGGGGTTTTTTGGGGACTATAGCACCGGGCGGTAAATATTTTTGGGGCGGTACCGCGTACCGCCCATAATTTTTTAAAAAAAATACTTAATCGTTTGAATTTAGAAAAAAAATTATTGCGACACTGCGTCGGCGGATACAACGGATACAAATGAGAAAAATGTTGTTAGAGTTGAAGCAGCTTCTTCATCAGAAAAACTTGATTTATTGGAAACGGAATAATTTCAACTTTTTGGATAGACGTTTTGCAAAGGGTTAATGAAACCAATAAAGCAGTCCGAAAACAAAATATGGATTTAAGAACTTTGATTTTTTACGTGATCATTTTGATCATTACGAGGAAATTAACAGGAAACGAAAATTATGCTCAGAAGCGGATAATCATAAGAAAATTACAATTTGAAGAAAATAACATGTTTTATTTTAATAATTGACAATCTATAATCCGAGATCATTTGTCAATATGATAGCTAG
This sequence comes from Brassicogethes aeneus, assembly GCA_921294245.1. Lineage (NCBI taxonomy): Eukaryota > Metazoa > Arthropoda > Insecta > Coleoptera > Nitidulidae > Brassicogethes > Brassicogethes aeneus. The sequence goes on from OV121133.1 coordinate 14,211,001, forward strand.
AAATCTGGCACAGACAAATTTGAATTTTTGTTTAATCTAAAAGCATAGAGTTTTTTTCTCAAAAATGTGTCCAACTCAAGAAACTGGTAACTTCCCTTTCGGAAATAAAAATAGAAACTCCATTGGAATTAGTATAAGTTTTATACGAAAATAAATTAATATCTTCATTTCCGAATATTAATATTTGTCTGCGAATTTTTTTTTATAATGGTTTCAAATGCAAGTGGTGAACGATCTTTCTCTACTTTAAAAAGGGTAAAGAACTACCTAAGAAATACAATTCCCCAAGAAAGATTTAACTCCTTAGCAATTCTGTCCATTTATCAAGACCTGCTAGATGAAATAAATGTAAAGTGTTATAAAACAATTTGCTACTATAAAGACTTGAAAACAACCTTTTAATTATAAGTATTAGGATTTCTCAATATTTATTAAACCAAAGAATAATGTTTTATTTATTTATAACTTTTGATTAGTTTTTATTAGTTTAATGAAACAAAATATTAAACTTTTATTTTTTAATTAGTTTTTCTTAGTACCTACTTAGTATTGTTTATATAAACCAAAGAATGTTTTATTTTTTAGTTAGTGCTTTTGATTAGGTAGTTTTTATAATTTGTTTATAAAGGCTCATTTTATATTTTATAGGATACTAAGTTTACTGTTAGATACCAGCCTAACCAACCTAATCTTCCACTTGACGTGAGAAAGTAAGACATAAAAATTTAAAAATGTTTTTAAAAAAGTAATATTTTAAAGCACTGGGCGTTGTGATTGTGCCAGAACCGGGCGGCGAACTAACTTAAACCGGCACTGTATAGACATTATATTTTTTGTTAGAATGACAAATATTTATCAAATATTATTGATTAGTCTTTAGAAATTCCAAAATATGGGGCAACAATTATAAATTGTTGGCACGATTAACAAGAATCATCCATCAAACGATTACTGCCAAAATTTAAGATCAATCTGTACAAAAGTTTTGATTTTACAAGTCTTATTATCGAGCAACTTATGCATTCTTAAAAAACTATAAAAAAGTGAATTTTGTGTCTTTACTAGGCACTGCGTTGAAGTTTCATAAACGCCATTTTAGTCAGGATTTTAATTTAGGCACGAGCAAGCTTGCGAGCGAGTGCTTAATTAAATAAGTGTCTAGAAAAGTTTATAAACTAATTGCATACTATATTTTTTTTACAAGAAATACCTACTTATTACTTTCTAAAAATAATTTAAATGATATATTTGTATAGAGCGACATATATACAAAAATATGAGTAGATCGAAATTTATCCCTTGAAAATGGACCAACAACCGTTTAAATCCGATATAGAAGCACTTTTTTACAGTGAAAGTAAAGATAATGTTTTATTGGCACTGCACGAAATTAGGTTAAATCTAGTTTACTGCCGGAAAAATTAGAAGATCAGTAGAATGTTCATATAAACTTTTTAAATATTGTCGTTGAGAAACTAATTAATACTTTTGTATTTGTTAATTAAGATAATACAATATTTTCACATTTAGTATTATTTCACAAGAAGCGTATTTTATATTAACGATTGTATGCATACATGCCATGTCATGACATTTGACAACTGTCAAATAACTTAAAGCTAACTTCAGCCCGTGCCATAGCTTGTCAATGTGTATTTAAAAGATCATAAAGTGTCATGGAAACATGTACGATAATTGGCATTTTTAAGGTGGGCGTAGAAAATAGTACATTATGTATCAAGTTTGATAAACGCCATTTTATACACGAATTTAATTTAGGCCCGAGCGAGCTTGCGAGCGAGTGTATACGAAAGTTTATAAACGAGGTGCATACTATACTTTTTCTACGACAAATACTCATTATTATTTTAAAATGATTTAAATCAAAAATTTGTATAGAGCGCCATCTATGAAACAATAGGGGAATCTGTGTGTCACCGTCAAATGTCACATTTTTGTATTTTATGAACACAGATTATGAAGGTTATAAATCGAAATGTATTTCTTGAAAATTGACAGTGAAAGTAAAGAAAATGTTTTATGAGGACTTTACAGTGGAGTCCGTGCCCGAATTTAAGTTATAGTTTACTGCCGGCGAAATTAAAAGGTCAGTACAATGTTCATATAAACTTTTCAAATATTGGCGTTAAGAAACTATTTAATACTTTTGTATTTTTGTATTGAGATAATAAAATAATTTTCACATTTAGTATTATTTTACAAGAAAGGCACTTTATTTTAATGATTGTATGACATTTGACAACTGTCAACTAACTTAAAACTAACTTCAGCCCGTGACTAAAAACCTGTTGATAACTTCAGCCCGTGACTAAAGCGCCATAAAGCCACAACTTGTCAATGTGTATTTAAAAGGTCACTTAGTGTCATGGAAACATGTACGATAAAGAGCGTTTTAAAGATGGGAGTAGAAAGAGTCATTATTTGGACTCCAGTGTATCCACCCTTAATAAATGTTTTTCTTCTTTTTTTAATCGCTACAAAAACTTTTAATAAAGTATATTTACAATATTTAACATTAATATCTGTTCTACAAGTATTTAAATAACAATTCATTCCAACGTAAAGCTCTTAACAATAATTTTAAGAACTGGAACAACATCGTTTAAGTTTTTCTATTAAAAAAGCATGTAGGTAAATATTGCTTCTTTTCTTTTAATTGAATAAAACTTGGCCCCACATTAAAGTTTCGTATTGGTTTAAAGTTCACTTTTCAATGGAATTGTTTTTTTTTTGCTGTTAACTTGTAAACGGTTGCCTTAAGGGTAAATACATTTTTGTACTAAATTTAGATTTCTGCATAAAAGTCTAAAATTAATTGAAAGTCATCAAAATATAAAATTTAAGCAAAATCTATTTTGATTTAGTCTTTAAATATATATTTTACATATTTTAATTGTTTGTCCTAACGGAGGAAAGGAAACAGTAACAATTGATCAAAGAACGCTAACATTGATCAACTGAATGTACAATATCAATGTCAGTGTACCATTAAAAATCATACAATTTCTAATATAACATATTGTGTAAAACATAAAATTTTTGGAAAAAACATTATTAATTTAAATACACTGCGCGACAAAATTAACGCTTAATTTTATAAATGGACTTTTATGTCATGAAAAGATGTAACCCTTTTTTTTTTCTTGAGAAGGTAAATTATTAAACATTTTAAATAAAAATGTTGATTTTATTTAAAAAAATTATTCAAAAACTCAAAAAATAATTTATCTCCAAAAAGCTACATAAGTGAATAAAATTAATATTCCTTACCTGGCATCAATTTCAGCTCTGAGCTCTTGACAGAGATCTCTCATTCCAAAACTTATTGACCGAATTTGGTCTTCAGAGATTTTATCCCAAATTTTGACCAATCCTAAAAAACGTTATGAATTTGTTTGGGGGGTTTGGAAGTTGTTTCGGTCGTCTACACCTGTGCTCAATGGTATTAAGGTATGTACTTCTGGGAGGCCAAACATAAAATTAGTCCCAACAAATGAAATAGCATGTTTTTCAGAAATATTTATATTGTAATCTTTTTGCTGGCATTCTGTTTACCCAATTTCAGAATCTGGACTCACCAAAGAATAATATTTGCACCCAATCTTGGTTATGCAAAACTCAGTCTTTGCCTCCGGTGGTCCCTGGTGAGCTAGGGGCTGCTCTTATTGGCTTGATAAAGTCTTCTGCAAGTCTTCTTCTAATCGTTCTTGACTTATTCCAAAGTTATAACGCTTTACAAACCTTTGCCTCAATGTTCGGATACGTATACGTATCTATTGGACATGGTTTGTAACCCTAGGGTTACAGAAGACCAGGTCATGGTAGAGAAAGCTTTTATTACCCTAAACTGGTCTTTTTGTTTTGTTATCCATTTTGGTAAACCGTCTCACAACTCTGGAGATTGTTGATTGGTTCACATTAAATTGTTGAGCCAGTTGAACTTGAGTTTAGGGTTTTCCGTAAACAGTTACGACTCTAATGCACTCAGCTTCGGATAAATTAAGATTTTGCATTTGTTGTCGATTCATTTTATGCGAAAAACAATATAGGTATAAAACTTAAAACATCTGTGCTGCCGTGCTTAATGAAAACGCCGTAACCAACAATTTTGAGATTTTTATTTTACGGCATTTTCTACTAGAACAATTCATCCTGCGTCTATCCCCTGTACTCAAAAAACCGTATCTATATTTCATATATATTTTTGAGTACCGGGGATAGACGCAGGATGAATTTTTCTAGTAGAAAATGCCGTAAAACAAAAATCTCAAAATTGTTGGTTACGGCGTTTTCATTAAGCACGGCAGTGTGGTAATGTGATATTGGTCCAAAATGCCAAAACTATGTTTGATTGGATTAATAAAAATAAAGTTTGAAAAAAACATTTAAAAAAACATACGGTTTTTTCTCTTTACATCTCCAATAAAAAGAGCTATGCTTTAAATGCTTAAGTAATCGACGCTGCAGTGGTGTAGATGCATTTTTTAACCAAAAAAGCGATTTCTTCCATTCTGAAGGAATAAAGAAGTTAGAGAGTATCGTTGCAATAAATGTATTGAGGTAAGGATTATGTTAAAAAATAAAACTTAATTTGGCACAACTTTATTAACCGATTTTTTTAAAATAAAACCACCTAAATTTTCCAATTCCAATTTTCTATAGAACAGTGAAGTATTAATACAAAATTGTAATTATTTTTGTATGTAAATTGTCAAACAGAGATGTTTAAGATTTATAATGAAAAAGTATCTTGGTAGATTTAAAAAATACGCATTTTTTCTTATTCATTCTAAACACTGCTCCATCTTTTTTGTCAAAAAAATGATTGAAAAAACATGTAATCTTCAACAACAATAATAAAAAACACACAAATGTATTCACGCAAAAATCGAAAAAGCCTGATTTAAACAAGCATTTTCAATTACTGCTCGATGAGTTTTAAATTAATTTTTATGAAAAGCCGCAATTGTTTATTAAAAAATGTACCCTTATTGTATTCAGTTTTATACAAAAGGTGTATACAAATTTTCCAGGTGGATTAAATGATTTTTTCGACCCCACCTTGAAAACGCCCATTGAATGGCATTATCGTACATGTTTCCATGACACTAAGTGATCTTTTATAATACACAGCTTTAGCGCTTTAGTCACGGGCTAAAGTTAGCAACAGGTTTTAAGTCACGGGCTGATGTTAGCTTTGTTAGTTAACATTTGTCAAATGTCATACAATCGTTAAAATAAAGTGCCTTTTCTGTGAAATAATACTAAATGTGAACATTATTGTTCGTAACTGTGATAATGTGTAATGTGTAAAACTTAGTTGTAAATTGTATGAATTGATAGAACTAAAATAGAGTTAATTTCTTAGTACAGGTGTTCTGGAAGAACGTCCTTACAAACGCTGCCTTTTGTGTAAATAATTGTTTGTTTTTTTACGCAATAAAGCATTTTTATTATTATTATTATTATTATTATTGTATTATCGTACAAAAATGCAAATTATTAATTAGTTTCTCAATGACATACTGTGCAATACTGTGGCCGAGAGTAAATTTTAAAACTAATAAACTTCTATGTATATCGGATTCAAACGGTTTTAAGTCCATTTTTAAGGGATACATTTCGATTTAGACATACAAATTTGACATTAGCTGCCGATAATACAGATTTCCATTCTTACGGTTATTATTATAGTGTGCAACTCATTTTTAAAATTTTCTAGGCAAGCTTGCTCGTGCCTCATTTAAATTCGTGACCAAAATGGCATTTATCAAACTTGATACGTAATATACTATTATTTGCATGCATTTAAAAATTTTACGGCCCAAATGTTTTAATATTTTTTAACTAAAAATTGTAATGGTAATTTTATTTTTATTTGCGATACCTTGGCAATAAAATGTTTCTATTGAAAACGTACCTTTTAGTTTTTCTACCATTTATATGGGAAATTTTTTTGTAAGTAACTTAAATACTTAACCAAACTTCAACAAAACGAATTAAGTATAACAATACATTCATTTAATTCAATTTGAACGAGTCCATATCATCTTTTTGTAAACATAAAAAAAATTTACTTGGATCGATTCAAGAGCATCAAGTTTTGTAATATAATTTAAATTTATTTTGTTGAAATGTTTTTAGTCAAAATAAAGAAATTAGTTTTTAACATTTCAATACAAATAGGAAACCATTTTTTACTGATAATTATTATTGATGATTTTATGTAATTAAAAGGAAGTCGCTGTCCATTTTATGTAACATAATATGTTTGGTTATTTTCTAATTAATTTTAATTTTGCTACTGTTATTTGAGATTTATTAACTAAATTAATTTTAAATTCAAGCTTTTGCAAATAAATTTTTTTTTTCATTTTGTTACGCATTTTTTTACTTTTTTGTTTTATAATTATAATTAACAGCAGTGTCGGCTGGTGGATTTTTTGCACACCAAAGAAATAATAAAAATTTAAAATGATATACAAAAAAAAATATATGAAATTTGTCGATAAACTATGGTAAATAATAAATTGAACCAATTAAATTTTTATTCTATTTATTGGGGGCGCCATGGGGCCGGTACGGCCGAGCAAACTTCGCAAACTTCAATTTAAATTCTGCTTGCGCAGAACTTGTTTATTTAATGTTATTATAAACTTATATAAATTTGGTGTGGGTCCCATATCTAATAATTGAGATATCGGTAAACCCAAAACCCACCAGCCTCCACTGATTAACAGGAAAACAAAAACAATCTTTTGAGGGTGTAATGTTATGTAGTAAAATTGATTAATTAACACCCCATATTGATAGTTTAATAATAATATTATGGCCATTGATTTCGAATAATTAATGTGCTTCTGATTAAATAAGCAATTACTAATATTCACTGATCAATACGTACCTTCAGGGCATTGCCAAAAGCTATTAGAACATATACCTATAGTTAACGCCACATTTAATAATGGTATAAATTTTACGTATTATACGGTTTAGAACCTGTTTATTAGGGTTACAAAAATCTCCAAAAATTGCGTTACGTGATACTTGAACGCTCCCCAATATGATATTAAGGAAATTGTATACATAATAGTATATCGATTGAATAACATTTGACAACTGTCAACTAACTTCAGCCCGTGACTAAAAAGCCCGAAAGCAACTGCTGCTAACTTTAGCCCGTGACTAAAGCTTGTCAATAAATATTTAAAAGATCAATTAGTGTCATTGAAACATGTATGATAATGGGCGTTTTAAAGGTGGGAGCACACAAATAAATTTTACTTTGAGTGTGATATTTATTTTATAACTTTTATAAAAAATTTCAGATATTTTAGCTTATGTACCTACTGAAAAGTTCATTGACCGAGGCTTTTTGTATAAACTGTTTATATAAATATTAAACTCATTATATTAAACTTATGTTAACAACACATAATCCACATACAGAAATTAAATTAATTAAATTTATTTATTAACCATTTATATTGTATATAAATAATAAAACCGAAATTAAATTCGCAGCAAACCTAATAAATTCGTATATTTATAGCGAAATTAAATTTAAAATAATTTTTCATCTACATATATATATTTAAAATGTTACTCCTATAACTCATTCAAAATGTTTTTATTTTTTCGCAGCAATTAAAATTACAGAGTAACAGTGCTCCTATTTTTAGAACTTGGGCAATACGGTTATGAGTATAAAGAATATCATACAGTATTTGGGTCCAGGCCAGAACAAATCCACCGATTTAGTACCTATCTATATTTATTGAGCAAAGGTTTGCATATTTATTAACGTTTTTAGCCCATTATTTTTTGGGTTCATCATTTAAAACATAATTTAAAGGGCTATAGTTTATCGTTTTAAAAGGAATCTAAAAAATTCCTATAGGATGTATAACTTTGTTTTGCAATACGCTAAAGAAGTATCGGGTTTTCGCAACGCGCGCGCCATCTGGTGGACTTCGAATGCATTGCGTGAATTTAAAAATTGTCAAAAATAAATTTTAAGCACCGATTATACATCATTTTTAAATAAATAGGTAGTTTTTTCACAAAAGAGAGTGTTTTACGTTGCAAGGAAAAAATTAAAAAACTGGTTTAGTACTCGATTTCGATTGATTATTCCTTATATCATTGATTAAGAAACTTAACGCCTAAATGCTTATACAGTTACGTTAGTGCGTGTATTTTGACAAAGGGATCATGGTGAATTATTGTGTTTTTAATTGTAAATAAAATTCAAGAACTAAATCGTTGCATTTTCATGTTTTGCCAAAGGATCCAATTCGGTAAGTACATTTGTTGGTGCAAAATTAACTAATGATAACTTTACCTAATATAATTTATATTTAAGTTTCGACATTTTTAAGAAATTAGTAAAAAGTAATTTGTGCACAAACATAACCTTAAAATCAATCATTTTTATATTTGAGTTCTCTAAAAAACGCCGACAACTGCATTTTAAACATCAAAATATACCTACGAATTCATGGCAACATAATATTATATATAATACATAATATAATGGTATTTTACCGTTGAGTGGAGACTTTAAAGAATTCTGAATCATGCTTAATGCTATTTAAATTTAGACGACTTTTAATGAATTGAAATGTTTACGCTCTTACTTCTTTAGAGTATATATTAATGAAACAGAATATTTCCTAAAAAGCTTGCAAATATTTTGTTTACAGTGGGGTTGATAAATAGGCAATATTGTTGTTATTTGTGCTTCATGTGGAGAGATGACTTTATTTAAAACTTAATAATTATAACACAGAAACATGCATGTTAAATTATAATTTAAAATATTGAAAAATTTTCGATGAATTTTCGCGTGATGACATCATACACCGATACTTTTTTCCATCTGCAAGGGCATAATTCTTTTTTTAATGAGTTAAAGTTTGAAAACATCAGTCGATGTTGAGAAATTTCGACCTTAATTTTCACTTACTTGAGGAGATTTGCCACATTGCTGGATAGCAATGGACCTATTGGGCGGAAAGTTTGGTGAGTCAATAAATGGCTCGGAAAATTAAACACTGGGACCGTGTAATTTGAAAACACTGGACTCTTTTTATGGGGCGTTGAGTAAATGAAAATTGGTATAAACTAAACACCCTGTATAAAGTGTTGGACGCTTAAATAATATTTTGTTTTATAAGATAATACCACCTGCTTTTTTTAACCAACTCATTTTATTTACTTTAAAAAATAAGACGTTCTTATTGATTGTTCTACAAGCAAATTAATTCAAAAACTATATTCTAAAACTAAGTTCATCAAGCTTTTTGACAAAATGTTACAAGAAATTTGTCTCATTTATTTAAAATTATTTAAAAAACATTTTTTGTTACAAAGAATATTAATAATCTTAAAAGTCACGAATTTGAGGTTATTAAACAATTTGACATTTTTAGGGTACCAATACTTAAAAATTAAACGTTACCAAAAATCGTTTAAGAGTGAGCGTGACATAGACAAGGGATAGGTTGAGGGAGCGTGATTCATCAACGATTTTGCTTGGAAAAATATGAAATTCTTAAACCAAAATTGAGTAAATATTTTTTGTCCTTTATTATTAAAAATGTTATTTAACCCCTACATCTACTTGCCCCTTTAATTATAAAGTTATAATAATTTAGGATTTTACATATACTTGAAGTTTGGCTTTATGTTAAATTTGAAAAATTTTTTAAAAGTGAGGTTTAAACCAATTGACAGCTGTCAGATGTGAGATCAAATAAAAATGACTTTAAATTCATTGTTGTTGTTGTCAACTTGTTGAGTGAAATATTGTGCGACTATTGGTCAAAAGAGGAGCTTCCACTCGCGTGTTACCTAACTTGCTACGCTCGGCAAACTCCACGTTTGAGGATTCTCCTCTTTCTCCCACAATATACTATCATTTATTACTTGCATTAACATAAATAAAATTTTACATTTAAAATGTAAATGTAAATTTGCCTTAACCTTAAATTTTCAACTTTACCATAAGATATATTAGCAAAATCTATTTTGCAATGTTATGCAAAGTTTTTAAACATTGTACAATGTTTTATCTTAAATATCATATTAAGATAGTTTTTGCAATATTTATACATTTCACCGCTGTTTCAGTACAAGGGACGGTATAAGTACTCGTCTCTAGCCGTGTTTAATAGACCAGTGCCGAAGCCTTTAAAAATGGTAAAAAGTGAAAAAAAATTACAGTAGGATGAAACCCATTGGAAAAGGAGGAGAATATAATAAAAAAGAAAGAAAAAATAAATTACGGGCGATCTGACTTCGGGAAGTGGGAGGGGGGGGGTTTTAAGGGTAAAAAATGGTTTATCTCGATTTCCGGCAAAAATACAAGTCCTATGGAAAAAAGTTAAATGGCAAAGTTGTAGGTAATAAAAAGATCTACAACTTTTGTATTTACAATTTTTTCACATAACCTCAAAATTTATGTGAAAAATTCAAATAACCAAGTTTTTGGTTTTTTATTTTTATCTTTTTCAAAAAAATTTTTTTTTCCACGAAATTTGGTGAAAACTTGCCTTTTTATGTCCCAAATACACTGTAATTTATTTGATTTGAAATATTTATTATTTCACCTTATTTTGACTTAATATCAAAAAAACACCCTAATTTTCAATCGAAAATTCTCGCGTCAAAATATCAGCTTTTTTCAAAAAGTCGGTGTGCTTTTTGTTTGTTGAAATCTCTACTTTCTGATGGTGTAAAAAAAATATACATTACTATGGTAAATGTTCTCAGAAAATGCAAAAAATATTATAATGAAAAACGAAAAAAACTCGAATTCGAAAATTTATTTTAATCATTATGTACAATTTCATCAAAAAAATGTGATTGTTGCAATTTTTTTAGTTAAAAAGTTTATTTATTAAATTCTAATAACATTTATGTCAGAAAATCTCATAAAATATAAAAATACATGTAAATCATACTATTGAATTTAGATACTTCATTCTGATTACGTTATTCATTATAATATTTTTTGTATTTTCTGAGAACATTTACCATAGTAATGTATATTTTTTTTACACCATCAGAAAGTAGAGAGTTCATCGAACAAAAAGCACACCGACTTTTTGAAAAAAGCTGATATTTTGACGCGAGAATTTTCGATTGAAAATTAGGGTGCTTTTTTGATATTAAGTCAAAATAAGGCGAAATAATAAATATTTCAAATCAAATAAATTACAGTGTATTTGGGACATAAAAAGGTAAGTTTTCACCAAATTTCGTGGAAAAAAATTTTTTTTTGATAAAGATAAAAATAAAAAACCAAAAACTTGGTTATTTGAATTTTTCACATAAATTTTGAGGTTATGTGAAAAAATTGTAAATACAAAAGTTGTAGATCTTTTTATTACCTACAACTTTGCCATTTAACTTTTTTCCATAGGACTTGTATTTTTGCCGGAAATCGAGATAAACCATTTTTTACCCTTAAAGCCCCCCCCCCTCCCACTTCCCGAAGTCAGATCGCCCGTAATTTATTTTTTCTTTCTTTTTTATTATATTCTCCTCCTTTTCCAATGGGTTTCATTCTACTGTAATTTTTTTTTGTTTAAAAAATTATCGACCCTGGTCTATAACACAAATGTCTAGGTACCCATAATCTCACTATAGAGTCTACATAAGATTTTTGTGGCCCTTTTCGACGTGGGGTATAATTACTTTACTATATATAGAATATGTTTCTGGCTTATAATCTTATGAATTAATAAATGTGTTTGTTCTGTGGTTGGATTCAAATCGTTTGAACTTGTATATATTTAATTTATATGCAACTTTAAATAACATTTAATTTGTAACATAGTAGACATATGAAATGTTCCTGAAATATTTTTAAATACGACTTCCGGAAGTTGGGCCCAACAGTAATTACTAAAATTTCTAATGAAATGTTGCTGAGCCAGACACCACGCTTTGCTGCAAAGTTTCAGGAATATTGCCACAAGGATTTTTGTTACATTACACTAACAAATGTAACGTCCAGTAACATTATAGAAATATTATTTTTCAGTGGGAAACATTTTAGATTAAGTCAAGTTTTTATTGGATAATTAAAAAAAGTATAATAGTATATTATGTATCAAGTTTGATAAACGCCATTTTATACACGAATTTAATTTAGGCACGAGCGAGCTTGCGAGCGAGTTCTTAAATTAATGAGTGTTTAGAAAAGTTTATAAACGAGGTGCATACTATACTTTTTCTACGACAAATACTTATTATTATTATCTTAAAATGACTTAAATCAAATATTTTTATAGAGCGCCATCTATGAAACAATAGGGGAATCTGTGTGTCACCGTCAAATGTTAAATTTTTATATTTTATAAACACAGATTATAAAGGTTATAAAACGAAATGTATTTTTTGAAAATGGACAGTTTTTTACAGTGAATGTAAAGAAAATGAGCACTTTACAGTGGAGTCCGTGCCCGACTTTAAGTTATAGTTTACTGCCGGCGAAATTAAAAGGTCAGTACAATGTTCATATAAACTTTTCAAATATTTGCGTTGAGAAATTATTTAATACTTTTGTATTTTTGTATTGATATAATAAAATAATTTTCACATTTAGAATTATTTTACAAGAAAGGCACTTTATTTTAAAGATTGTATGACATTTGACAACTGTCAACTAACTTAAAACTAACTTGACTAAAAACCTGTTGCTAACTTCAGCTTGTGACTAAAACGCGGTAAAGCCACAACTTGTCAATATGTATTTGAATCGTCTAATTTCAAAAGCGGCCATCTCCTTTGAAGAATATTTTAAGTAAACGTCAAAAAAACATTCTAAACAGTAATGGGTAAAAAGTAAATATATTTTGAAAAACTTGTTCATATGGTAACTAAAAATATTTTTTTTACAAAACCAGATTTAGGTTTTAATTAAAAAAACATATATTTCAAAAGGGAAATGGGCATTTTTAGTACATTTTTATACTTAAAACATCAATGCAGATGGCCGTTATTAAAACTAACATAAAACTTTAATGAATTGTTTTCCTTGCAAATAGCCGTTTTTGTTGGGATATAATTTTGCACTAATATACTACGTAATATTTCGATTTTATTAGGGTAAATAACTAATTAAAAAAAAAATTGGAGATGGCCGCTTTTGAAATTAGACGATTCATTTAAAAGGACACTTAGTGTCATGGAAACATGTAGGATAATGGTCGTTTTAAAGGTGGGAGTAGAAAAAACATTTTTTCTATTATCATCTTTAAAACATATTGACAAGTTGTGGCTTTATGGTGCTTTAGTCACAGGCTGAAGTTAGCAACAGGTTTCTAGTCACGGGCTAAAGTTAGTTTTAATTTATTTGTCAGTTGTCAAATGTCATCATCAAAATAAAGTACCTTTCTTGTAAAATAATACTAAATGTAAAAATTATTTTATCTACGCCAGTGAGATAAGAACTTCTTATCCCACTCATTTTGAGTGAGATAAGAAGTTCATTAACGCACGCGTTTTTCTCTGTTTTTAACCAATCAAATAAAAAAGTCAAAATGTCAAAATGTCAAAATAACCCTAAATTAAGTCTTACACAGAAAAAAATCTAACATAGTACCAAGAACAGCGCTGTCATTGAATGCATTAAAATTGAAGCAATCTAAATTGTTATTTGCTCAATTAATTACTATTAAACAAAGAATTTATTGCGTTAAATGTATACATAGTATACATACAATAGTAAAGTTATTAAATAAATCAAATTAGTATTTAATGCAATAACATTCTACCATTCTAACAAATAAATATCAATATGAATATCAATAGATTTAACTACCTATTGGTATTATAGGAACTTTTATTCAGGAATACGGATTACAAGATCCCATTGGTTTAATGGCTCACCCATTCATGCTATGCTAGCGTTTTTTCTGTGTAGACAAAAATAATTACCGTTTATTTTTTCATTTAGAGGCGTAGATAAAAATTTGTACAATATACGTGTGATAACGCTTTATTAACGTACTTTTGCGATTGCCCAACTCGTGCTACGCACTCGTTGGGCAAATTTCGCATGCGTACGTTAATAAAGCTCTTATCCCACTTATATCGTAAATAACTATTATTATCTCAATACACAAATATCAAACTATTATGGTTTCTTGACGCCAATATTTGAAAAGATTATATGAACGTTTGTACTGGCCTTTTTTATTTCGCTGTAGTAGTGCAGTTAACGAGATTTTACTGATAAAGCATTAAATATTTTGCGTATATTGCCCAAAAACATTTTCTTTTACTGTGAAAAACTGCTTCTATATAGCTTGTTAGTCTATTTTCAAGGAATAAATTTTGATTTACACTCCGGTAGATTCCCAAGAAATTCGAACGGGAATTCCAATAAATACAACTGTCAATTTTTAGTACCATTAACATTTTCCGGGAAAGAATTTTTAATACTATGATTATATTTTGTAATTATAGTGATAAAAAATCCAAGGATACAATATTTTCTTAACAATCATATTTTGAAATTATTTTAATATTGTAAAGTATCAATAATTGTTTATTAAAATAATAACGGGCAATGTTAATGCTAATTTATACAAATATTTAATTTAAATCATTTTTTAGAAAAATTACAGTATGCAACTCGGTTATAAACTTTTCTATGCACTCTCGATCGCAAGCTCACTCGTGACTAAATTAGCGTTTATCAAACTTGATAAATAATAAACTATAATTATTAAACATAAATTAAAAAAAAACTAATCGTCAGATTTTTTGTGCTAATTTTAGACATTTTAATTTAAAAGTATATTAAGAAAAAATTGACCGAATATTTGTTAACGAACTGTTCAAATATTTAAAATTTTTAGAAAAAATACCAATTAATAATAATAAAAATCACTACATTAACAAACAAATAAATCGAATATGCAGAAAAGAGAAAACAAACTCTAGGTCATTTACATGTGTTTTTCTTTTTTAATTTTGGGTGACAATATTGTTGAAACAAAAAATTTTACTTAATTTTGCCGTTTTAATAAATTTAGGTAATAATAACTGATTATTTCCCTCATTATAATATGAACCAATCAAAAGCCTTGAACTCTCGAATAAATTTCGTTTAAATAAGCGATTAAATCACTAGAACTGTTATTAACAGCGATTAAATTTTAGCCTCCATATTGGATTTTTGTTTACGATTTAATGGTGTTATTTACAAGTTTTAACAAACATTTTTTAAAAAACAATAAAAATAAGTTATCTAGTTTACGAAATATCAATTATTACTTATTACATACCTTAAATTAATGGAATTTTCTTTAAAAAAATATTTATAAATTTTGACACATACGTCAGATTTTATGAATTGTCAAATAGTTTCCTTTAATTCGAGAAATAATCTAGACGTATATCACTCAACCTATATATAGGTTATAAATTTAATCTGTCAAACTATGCTCAGTAAGTTTTTTATTTGATTTTTTTTTTTGGAAAATATTTTCATGCAAAATAATTAAAAATAAAACCCCTCGACCGCTACGCGGTCTCGTGATTTTATTAAATTATTTTGCATTCAACATTTTCCAACAAAAACCAAAAAAAAAACTACTGAGCCTAGTTTAACCGATTAAATTCATAGTTCTCGTGATATAATATATGATTAAAAAAATAAAAAATAATTTTATGAATTAATGTGCTTACCCGGTAAAAATCCAGAAAAACATTTTATTGATATCATTAGGAAATAACGTCTAAAACACCAATACACAGAACTACATTGAAACTCTGCGAGTTTCGAAAATAAACTAAAATAAATTTTGCACACAAAACACCTTAAAACTGTCTTATCCACACACAAAACACTTCGAAAACACAATATTTAAAATTTACTAGAGTATAGTTTGGTTCAGTATAAACTTTTAAAACGAATTTGCTGAAACTAAATTACATTTTATTTAACTTTATTTCGAAGACGAATTTGTTCGGAATTTAATCTCGCGCGTGTTGGCGATCGCCGTGAGTAAAATCAAGTGAGCGACGCGCTCCGTCGGCGGCAGTGTGCGGCGTCGAACTGAGCGGCGGACGCATTTAGGTTTCAGACGGCCTCCTGCTGCTGCAGTCCGCATCTGCTAAATCCTGCATGCTGGAGACGGGAGTCGGGCGAAAGCTCGGCTGGCCTTTGGGTCGCTGTCGTTAACATCCATTACCTTTTTCATATAAATTAATCGAGCGAGATGGACAAGAGTCATTTAGCATCGATGTATCTACTGAATAAATACGTTTAATGCCACGTTTACGTCAAACAATATCAACTGATTTTATTAACGTAAACCTGTTTTTTATAAACCTTCCTTATTTATGGCCGGATTAAAAAATTTCCTGACATAAATAACGGAGATATAAAGGTTTGTGTAAAAACAAAATAAGGTCATAAGACGTCATTTTGTTGCACGCGGACAATTTATAAAACGAGCGACGAAACAGGGAGTTTTGTAATGGACGAGTGCGATAAAAGGTCTTATGACATGGTTCTTTTTGCTATTTTATCTATTTTGCAAAAATTCTATAAAAAAAATTAATTTTATACCTACCTTAAATTTAATTTGGTCGAATTTTACTTTAGATAGTTGGTATCACAGTCATTGGTTTGACAGTTAATGTCAAAATCGATTCGCCATGCCGTCCTTAATTTACTTATTTACAATAAGCGGCTGTTAATGTTAAAGAAGAAAAAATGATTTTCTTTGGTGTTAAACAAAATGTATTGCCAGAAAAGTCTCGTGAGTACACCGAGAGAAAGGTTGGTTTAATAATAACCAAAATGGTTATTTAGTAATAAAAAAATGATTGATAAACCGACGTAACAAATATTGGTTTTATATCACTCTATCATTTGTTAAAAAGTTGTAAATAGATTATGGTTTAGGAATAACCCTATGTATTTATATTTAACCAATGTTATTTTTGTAGTGAACCAACTATGTTATTATTAAACGTAGGATTATAATCCTAAGTATACTTTTTAAATAACAAATTTCTTTATTTGCATTTACACAATCTATATATTATTTATTAGTATAGGTATTAAAGAACCCCCCCTCCCCACGTAAATGGAAAATAAAAGCAGGTAAGTATAATAAAATACATATATTTATAAAAATATAAAAAAATAAATATTTAATTTAATTTTTAATCTATGTCCAATAACTGGACATAACACCTTGAAACTTTCCTCCTCGTGAAATACCAATTGTTGCAGACTACTTCATCAATGCAGTTCTCTATATGATAAAAAAGGAAGAAGTTAAACATTAACTATAGCTATAGCGTGGGTATGCATTTTTATTACTATTTAAAACAGTGTGTTAATAATAAATATACGTACGTTAAAAATAATTACAAGCAATAGCTAAAGACAGGCAATGAAAACAAGATTTGGATTTATTTGATTACTTTAGGCACAAAACATCGAGGAAATTAGGCCAAGCCATCATAATGAAATGATAAAGCAGTGGCGGCTGGTGGATTTTGGGTATACCAATATTTCAGTTATTAGACATGGGACCCACACCAAATTTGTAATAGTTTATAATGACATTAAATAGACAAGTTCAGCGCAAACAGAATTTAAATTGAAGTTTGCGAAAAAAAGTTAGTTTTTCCTGTCGCCTCACCCGCCTCCAGGCCCCCCTATTTAAGATAATTCAAATTAAAGTGGTGCAATTTATTATCTACTATAATTTATCGACAAACTTAAAATTTTATATTTAATAATTTTTTTTTTAAATAGGGGGCCTGGAGGCGGGTGAGGCGACAGGAAAAACTAATTTTTTTTCGCAAACTTCAATTTAAATTTTGTTTGCGCCGAACTTGTCTATTTAATGTCATTATAAACTATTATAAATTTGGTGTGGGTCCCATGTCTAATAACTGAGATATTGGTATACATAAAATCCACCAACCGCCACTGTGATAAAGTAGCTGTAACTTTACTTACCAACAAAAACCAGGAATAGGGAGGGCAATTGGTTTAAACCTATGTCACTTAAAAAGTTCGTTAATTCTTCCATTATTTCTTAGTGCATTGCACCTGTTGAGGGTATACCATTTATGAGAGCTACTTAATACGATTCCCAACAAGTAAACTACATCTGATGCAATTACACGCTTTTATTACACCCACACACCTTCCACAGAACAAAATCACAGAACAAGATGCACCTTTTTTATCAATGGCCGACAAAACAAAGCTTCCGCTCCGCGAGTGGCCTGGGGGGAGAACAAATTTATTTATTATTAATAAAAATGGTTTAAATTAAATGCATTATATACTTCCGATATTTTAAACAATTACAGGTTGACAGTAACGCAATGTTGATTAACTATTAATATATAAATATTTTTTTTTATAAGAAACGCTGTGTTAGCATTAATCCTATCCATATATTTATTGTTAATCTGTAAATGCTAATTTACTTTATACAAACACGTTATTGTTAATAATACCCAAGTTGATTTATTTATTAATATTATTCGTGAAAACAGTCGTTGGTTAATTATAAATCTCAGATTTTTCTCGGTGTACTAGAAAAATCATAAAAATATTATAACGAATATGCAAAAATTATCCTATTTAAAGTATAGCCAACCTATAAAAAATTAAAAATTTCAAAATATTTGCTTTGTCATTTTATTACATTTGATTTAAAAAACAGCCGATTTTACAATTAATTTTTATTTTAATACAAAAGGCACTACATATGTATAGTGAAACACAAGAACTTGAATTAAAAAACGTAAAAAATAGGATTTAATCGCGAGAACCTTTCCGAGTTATTGATAGTTGCTTTGAGTCAAGCCACGTCAAGTGGGACCGGAAAATTTCACGAAATCACCGATTTTGAAAATAATCACATTTTTGTGTAGTAGGCATGACTCATATGTCACAGTAAACAAATTATTTTAAAATTCGTTTTTTTGGTAATGTTATTAAGGTTAACAATTTTGTCAAACTTTGGAGCACGGTAAAATTAAAAAAATAGAATCTCTGGGACCACTCTGTATAATTGAATTAAATTTTACACACTATTGTAGCAATGTTTAGACTATAGAATGATCATTTAATTATAGTAAATTTGTTTAAATAAAACAATTTTGCATACATTTATTATGAACAATTGAAATTTTGTATGTGTTCTTCACGCTGAACAAAAATTAAACTTGTGTCATAATATGCCGCAAACGTTCGCGTTTAATAAAATGTACTAAAAAATTTGTCCTTCATATGTCATTCCCGAGATATTAATTTTTTGTCCCACTGTGCGCTTGATCAGTTCGCAGCGCGCTTCGCTTCTAGCTCGTCAGCATGCGGTGTGCCTGAACGAGGTTTAAGTCACATAAAAATGCCGCTAAAAACTGACTGCAGTTTCTTGTTCGGGACCCTTTGGTGACTTAAAAATGATATTTACCAAAATCCTAGCTGCTACTCTTTTCGAAATTTTTTGAAAATTCATGATTTTTTGAAGATAAATCTTTTTTGTGTATTATGCTTTTTACTATATAAAAACGTGATTTTTGGCTAACCCTAATGATGTGCTCAGTATAAAAACAGTATTCTCTAAGTCTCGTTAACAATATACTCCAATAAAAATCGGTGTACAAATGTGTACTCTGCAAATTTCAAAAAAAAGACTTTGGTAAATATAGTTTTTAAATCACCAAAGAGTGCCGATCAAAAAACTTCAACCAGTTTTTCGTTCAAAATTGAAAACTACTAAAAAGCCTAAATTAAACAACATTTTAAATATTCTCTAAACGTTATTTTATTTAATTTTATTAAAAATCTATTTTTCTTGTAAAAGGTTAATAGAATGCCATTTTGTAACCTGATAAACGTAGAAATAATCTAAAAAAAAATGGGGATAAATCTTTTTTGCGTGTTATGCCAAAACCATGAATTTACGCTTTTGCTTTATTAAAAATAAGTGATTTTTGGCTAACCCTGTATATATCAAATGATGTGTTTATTAAAAATGTATGCAAAACTCTTTTATTTAAACAAATTTTTCCTTAATTAAATGATCATTCTATAGTCTAAACATTGCTACAATAGTGTTTAAAATTTAATTCAATTATACGGAGGGGTCCCAGGGATTCTATTTTTTCAATTTTACCGTGTAATTTTTATAAAATTATTAACTTTAATAACATTAACAAAAAACCGAATTTCAAAACAATTTTTTTACTGTGACATATGCGTCATGCCTACTACACAATAATGTGATTATTTTCAAAATCGGTGATTTCGTGAAATTTTCTGGTCCCACTTGAGGTGGCTTGACTCTTTCTAAGATAACGCTTTTCGCTTTTGACAGTGGCAGTAATAGTTCTATATGCAGTGTTATTTAAAATCTTAAAGCGAACTATTATATTCTGTGAAACGAAGTCCACTACAGAGATAAAATTATTAAAAAAGGTATGGGAACCAAAAAGAAAGCAACAGAAAACATACTTTATGCTGCAGCAAAAGTTTCAAGATAAGAGCAGAGAACAAATATAAGAAAACCGTATAAGGTAGAAGGATAGTAATAATAAAAAAAATAACAATAAAATTGTGTTTTTTTAATAATTTTTATTAAAAACGAAATTATCCCTAGATAATTACGTTTTCATATTTTTTAGACAAGAATGACACATTGATAATTTTGGTTGGACACAGTCAACATTATCGTTTATATTGCGTTTAAGTGCATACGAGAAAAATTCATTAATTTTTTAATGTCACGTTATTATGACATGACAATAAGCAAACAATGATTTTTTTCTCGTATGCACTTATAACTGTAGAATTAGCATATAAATATTTGTTAACATTCCCCACACAAATTAGCAATAATATACGATATCCTGTGTAGTCTTAGCAACTTGTTTTTTACTCAAAAACCAGACGGTCAAAATTTTTAAAACTTTGTTAATGTATTTTTTTACTATAACCTAGACTTTTTTAAACATTTTTTCATAGTGACTGAATTTTTACTACATTGGCACCGATGAATTTTGCTGTCTCGGCCTACCGTTATTTATTTATCAAACTCTTTAAATTGACATACTACCTTAAATATTTTCTTTATAAGCAATTTGCTTAACACCCCAACCTCTAAAGATCATTTAAATGAAAAGTCGATTTTCGGAAAAAATATTGACACTAACTTAAACATTACCCACAGCACTCCGTGATCAAAAAAGGTATTTTTTGCGATAAATTAAAAAGTAAAAGCTTTAAACATGTCAATTCAAAAGATTACTTTTGAGAAATGACATATGAACAAAAAATTACGAAAAATGATTTTAATCAAAATATTTTAAATCCTTCTTGTAACATCATACGTAGGCTATTGTATACTAGGGATATAAAGTCATTAATAAAAGTTTCGTCTCCTAATTGGAAGATTTTAACTTTAGGGAGAAAATATAGTAAAATTATATAAACCCTTGTAAAAAGTTTTTTTAATGATATTTAAGAAATAGGGATCGAACATGGATTCCCTTTTTTCTTAATTAATGTAAACAATATAACAAAATATAAGTTTCAAAATATAAAACACAAATTTATTATTTATTCATAAAATTAAATGTGTTGTAAATGCAATTGTTATAACATTTATTGCCCATGTTAATCGATTCGCATTCCCCCAAGCTAGTATGCAGAACTCTAATTATTAGGTTTTTATGGTTTTAAAAAAATATTGTCAGTATGTAAGATTGGGGAAATTCGCTTTTATATATAGAAGCATAAGAAATTTTAAAAAATATTTTTGTTATATTTCGAATGTATTAAAGAAAAACCTTAAAAAATAGCTCTTTCGAAGAGGAAGCTAAATTTGGTAATAGTTTTTTATGGGCTGGTAAAATACAACATAAAAAGTATTTAACTTTATCCCATCTAAATCATAAGTACATGTATACACTGTGTACTGCTATCATTTTAACTCCGTTATTATTGGAGCTACAAAGTTTGTTAAGTTAGAAAATAATCTGATTTAAATGGAAACATTTAAGGCAATTTAATTTAAAACAAAAAATTATTATTGCATAACTCCCCTAAACTTAAAAATAAACAATTAATAAGCACTGAAAATATACATGGTGTTCCATTTAAAAAAAAGTTATCTTAGTGAATATTTCGAAAAACCGGTGTTCAATTGTTTTTTTTTTGTTTTTACCATTTACTTCAGAAGAAAAAATTACACCAATTTGCTAATTTAACCAACTTTGTGAATCCACTAATAAGAAAGTTAGCAATGGTTATCACATAAATTTGGACACCCTGTATATTAATAATTATTAATATGAAACACTAAAATCAAAAACTGATTCCGGTGATTCGCCACTAATTTAAAAATATACTGTTCTTCGTCCTTGGATAGTAACTGGTTGTATTTTTAAATAAGACTGATTCCCGGTTTGGCATTATAAACAACTAATCACTTTTTTCAATAAAAAACCTGATCAGATGGCCAATTCTGAGTTGGTACTTTTAACAATTTATCACTTTTGCGTATTCCTAAATTCTTTCAGTAACAAAATTTTCTATATAGTAAAATCATTTTCCATAGTATTTCAATGCGACGTGTACCATAAGGCAATTTTAGACGCTTTAGGTTTTTTTTAGTATTTGTATACATTGTCTATAGACAACGTTTCAAATCTATTAAAGTGCTATAAAAGAAATCAATGATGCCTTTGTGTAAGTTTTTTCACCAAATTTTACCAAAAATGTCGTTTTAGATATTTTACATTTTTTACTAAACACGCAACTTGTCGATAAAGGTTAATAGAAGAAAAAAAAATGTTTAATGTTATCTGTAATCTATATATGTAATTTAACCAAATTTAGAACTTTATTTGCTCCAACTTTATTTTAACAATAATTTTGGACACTTATTTTCCCATCATTTGTACAATATTTATTAAATTATTTTTACATTTTTTTAATAATTTTATTTAAATCCTTCTTGACTAAAATGTTAAAAAAAATAAACATTTTTTTAAGTAAACCCTTTCTGTACCCAGTAAAAGTATAAACTTTATTATATAAAACGGTCCTAAAACTTTTTCGTCACCGTCCATAACCATTAATATTGTCTTAAACCCCCCAAAACATTAGCATACAAAAATCCCTTTGCATTTTTTAACCTTACCTAAACTACGCTTTGTATTCAGTAAACTGTATACTTTACATTGCATTCAACGCAAATAAAGGCATTTACATTGTAATAAATCGTCAGAATTCGTCGAAAAACATCGTTAAATTACTTTTATTTACCAAGTTCCATTAATTTATATAAAAAAAAGGTAATGGATGTTAACGACTGCGTCCCAAAGGCATCTCGCGAATATTTATTTGTTGCACAACTTTTGTTAGATTTTATGGGTTGTATACATTTTTTCCGTTATTAAATTAAATTTAAATGTCAGAAACATCAATCAAAATTTTTTGTAAAAAAATATAAATTTAAGTTATTTTAAAGCAAAGTTTTTAAAATGGATATGTGGAAATGATTATTGAAAATAATAAGAATTATAATGGAATGTACGATTAAGAAGAACTACTTATAAAATTAATATGGCTTTGACGGTACCAGTTATAAAACTGTTTTGTTAAACTATGATACAGTGTTATATTTACTAAATAAATAACTAAAATAAAAAAATAAAATAGGTATATTCTTAAATGGGCAGTTTTACATGTAATGTTAATTGAACAATAAAATGACAATTTAAATAGGAACCAATCATATTTCAGAATTTATCATAACACAATTCGCTCTCAAATGTGATGTAAAACCGCGACACGTTATTCCTAACATCCATCAAGTGTCAAAACGTGCTTTACACACTATTTTACAGCGAGCAATGATTGATTGTTACCTACATGCAAAAAGAATATTTTATAGAATATTATATATTTTTTAATCGAGTGGCAGTTAAAGAAAGGTTCCTTTATTTTGGATGGCAAAATTAAAAAAAGCTCTGTTGTTACTTCTGAAAAATATCTGTAAAATATGACAAAAAATGCAGTAAATTGAGGAAAGCTTTGATAGTATTATAGCTGTTTGGCAGATATTCCTTAGCAGAAAAGTAGTAGTAATTACAAAACTAACTGAAATAAATACAAAAACGTTGTAAATGAGTGCAGCAAATAGGGATTTCGGAGTACCTCGGGTAACTAGATACTTTAAATTGAAAGTATCTTTAGTTAAAAGATACTTCAGCAAGTATCTAAGATATTTTTGAGTAACTAAGATAGTTTTAATTAACTAAGCTACTTTTTAGTAACTAAGTTACTTTTAAGTATAAATAAAATTACATGTAATTTTTGATGTACACTTAATGAGTGTTAATTAATACTTTCGAAGGACCATTAAATGTGTGGAAATTAATTAACGTGTTATTTAACAATGCGTTTTTATTGAATTCACACTTATGTTACAATGATTGCACTAGTAAACAATAAAAAAGGTCGGTAATAAAAATAGCTCACTCCTATAGATTTTGACCTGCTCGACGCAAATCCGCGACCAAAAAATTTTCCGAAGTCTCGTTAAGACGATACGGGCAGGACCATGATACAAAGAAAAATTGTTAAATAGTAACGATAAAAATTAGTAAATAAAAAAGGTCGGTAATAAAAATAGCACACTCCTATAGATTTTGACCTGCTCGACGCAAATCCGGCGACCAAAAAATTTTCCAAAGTCTCTTTTAGACGATACGGGCAGCACCATGACACAAAGAAAAATTGTTAAATAATAACGATAAAAATTAGTGAATAAAAAAGGTCGGTAATAAAAATAGCACAGTCATATAGATTTTCACCTGCTCGACGCAAATCCGGCGACCAACAAATTTTCCAAAGTCTCGTTTAGACGATACGGGCAGCACCATGATACAAAGAAAAATTGTTAAATAATAACGATAAAAATAAATAAACAAAATAATTTGAACGATAAAAAACAGTAAACATCAAAAAAACATGCCTTAAATTTTTACAATATGTACAGATATGTTGTTCATGGAATGCTGAAATATAAGTTAAAAGTAACGTCATCCTAAAATTTTCAAATGGTGTATCTATGCAATAAATGGTACCATAATACTGTGCTCCTATTTTTTATTTACGACTTCAAAAATTTTTTTAAAAACATTTTGGGTCTATTTCAGTTATAAACGATCGAAAAATTCTATTTTTAACCAGGACCTTTTTTTTAAGTTAAAATTTTTTGCCTAGTGTTGTTTTTCATAACATTACTTCTCGTTACAATAGTAAATGTTACACTACTTTTCTTAACTTAAAATTGCACTCCCCAATGCAAGGATCGTACCCTGCGTCTGCGCAACATCCGGGCTGGTTTTATAACTAAATACTTAACTAAACAATAATTACTACAAATAATAAAATCTCTCCAAAAGTATCTTAAAAAAGTTACTAGATACTTTTCAGAAGTAACTTCCCCAGTTCTGCAGGCATGCCTGTAATCGGATATATAAATGAAATAGCTTTTAAAATTAGAATTCAATAGACCAGAATGCCTTCTTAATTTAAAGCTATACAAGTATACGTTTCGCGGATTAACCTCAGAAGAGAAGTTCGTAGTTTAGAATAGAGAATTATGATTACTTTGATGTGCATAAAATAATCGCCGCAGGGTTTGTGCAACTGTGTAATAGGTTTGAAGAGGTAATTGGAAATTGAACATTTGTAATGGAAAATCTAGCAATTATACGTAGCGCAGTCGATAAGTTTATTACATTGGTGCTTTGTATTCCCAAAACTGGAATTTTTAGCTTATATCGTATACGATATTTATATATTATATATTTATAAATATGATTTGCTAATAACTTTATGCAAAAAGGACAGTTAAGATTTGTTGGACAACAAATTGGGCAAACATTTATTTCGAGTTTCTGAATGGTATATTAAAGAACTAATGTCATAAGACGTCATTTTGTCGCACGCGGACAATTTATAAAACGAGCGACGAAGCTCCTAGGAGACATAAGTTCTTTATGCTATTTTATCTATTTTGCAATAATTCTATAAAAAAATTAATTTTATACCTTAAATTTAATTTGGTCGAATTTTATTTTAGATAGTTGGTATCACAGTCATTGGTTTGTCAGTTAAGGTCAAAATCGATTCGCCATGCCGTCCTTAATTTACCTATTTACAATAAGCGGGTGTTAATGTTAAATAAGAAAAAAAGGATTTTCTTTGGTGTTAAACAAAATTTATTGCCAGAAAAGTCTTGTTGGTACTAGAAAAATCATAAAAATATTATAACCAATATGCAAAATATTATTATATGCTGTTTAAAGTATACACTGTTGTAAAAATAAGATTTGTTAACATGAGTTTGTAGTTTGTTAATTTTATTTTGTAAAATTTTTACAAAATTTTTTGTATACAACTTGGGTTTGTAATTATTTACAAATAGCTTACCGAAAGTTTTGTAAAGGTAATATGCAATTTTGTAAACATGTTGTCAATTTCAAATGTTACAGATTAATTTGTTAATGTTTAACAAATTATTCCGTTGAAAAAGTACAGGTGATTTCAGGGAGCCAATCAAAACATTTCCCAGCACAACACACTTATCAACAAGTTATGTTATCTTTATAATATTTAACGGTGACAGGAGTGTTTATAATGCCATTACTGGTTTTCAAATTAAAATTAGGCGATACAGTGAAGTGGGTTAAAGTACATTAGTAAGTGTTTTAGTAGTACTGATAGTTATATTGTACCAAATTTCTATATAATCTCATGATTTCAGAATGGTTATTTAATTTTGTGGATGTTATTTTTGTGTTCATTTATGTAGGTATGTGTTAATTTTGTTTTATTTAGAAAATTGTTTAATAAAGCAACATTTCTTATAAAAAATTTAATTTTTTAAAGTTCCCAATTTACAACAAATACTTTTGATACTGGAATTTTGTTATTAAATCTACAAAATGTCTGTAATAATTACAAAGTACTTATTCAATTAGTTAACAGATTACAGTTGGTTGTAAACTTAACAAAAAGTTATGTGGACCTGGATTAACGTAAAATCTAGTTATTATTTGGTTAAAATAAACAAATATTTTTTTACTGTGTAGCCAACCTATAAAATCAAAATTTTGGGTGGGATAAAGTATCTCATTAAAGCACCGAAAGCTGTGTTATAATGAAGTCATTATGAACGCAAAATAGATAAAAACGTTTCTAAAAACTATCTATGATATTTTGAGTATTATGTTAAACTTTTTTTGTTTATTTAATCTGCAATAACGTCAAAAATTGGCATTACCATGGGGCGCCGTTTTATTTTTTATTTGGGAATTAATTTTATGTGTTAACCCTAGAGTGATATTTTTAATTAAATTCAAAAAATCACATACAAACTTTTATTTTGCGAATATTTTAAAATTAAGTTGTATGCCAAACTGATCTTTTTAATTTAGTAAATTTAAAATATCTGTTTCTTATATTTGAATTTTTTTGTTAAACACTAAAACATTAAAAAATTGTCAAACATTTTAATATCAGCTTGATTCATATGTTTCCATAACACATCCTTTACATTTTCACTAAAAAAACTACTTTTATATAGGATTTAAACGGTTGTTAGTCCATTTTAAGAGATACATTTTGATGTTTACAAAAAAATTTGACAACAAACACTGCCATTTTAAAAGCTGGTAAACCAGATTCACAGGTTACTCTATTTTTGTATAGATAACGCTCTATACAAATATTTAAATTAATTAGTATCACAATGTTTTTTATACCTAATACCTAGTATTTGTCGTAGAAAAAGTATAGGAGGCAACTTGATACATAATATACTATTATTTGGCTACAAGTGTGTTTTAATTTTTTAATTTATGTTAGACATTTACATAAAATATAGTCCCTGAGATTCATAGGGAGGTAAGGAGGTTAAACCCCATTTAGAAATTGTTGGCACTTTGCCTTTCTAATGTTTATGACAATCAAATAAAGTTTCCTATTTACTGTTCAAAATATTTTGAAAAATAAAATGTATATATGCTTTCGTGAACCGAGCCACGGACATCTTAAATAAAATCAATTTAATTTTAACAATAATACAGTAAATATTATTGAACAGAAACATTGTACATAGAGCCGCAATATCTAGATCTGCAAGGTACCTACGAGCAAAAACATTGCAGCTATGAAGTTAGCTTTCTGTTACATATGGTTTTATTTTTTATGCCTTCCTTATGTTTGCGAAAACTGCTTTCAGATAGGTGGCTCTAGTTCCCCCATATGACTATCTCTTTATGTCATCAAATAGCATTTTTAAAAATAGTAATTAAAATTAACGTAAAAAAAATTTATTTTCTTAGTTTCTTCAAGAAACTTTTTTGACCCACTACTAATATTCATAAGAAAGAATTAAACCTTCACCTCGCCAAAGTTTTGTTTTGAGTGCGTTTCACCAACTTCAAATAGTTCAGAAAGTTTTTGAAGAAACTAAGAAAATTTAATGTTTACCTTAATTCCAGATTCCCTTAGACCATATTAGTATATGTGATACAATTTGCCGTGCATTCTTGGTTGCATAGTATGTACCGATTGCGGCAAAGGCCAGGTCTTTAGACGGTGTGGATCACATGATGTTCTTATCTTGCCTCTTTTAGCTTACTTGAGTAGTATATAAGCTCAGGTAGTGTTTTGTTTTGGGTGTGTTCCACTACACCACGTTGCCCGACAATGATGAGACCAAATATAGGTCGAAACAGCTGTCTGTCGTTATTTGAAGTTGGTGGAACGCACTCAAAACAAAAACTCTGGCGAGGTGAAGGTTCAATTTTTTCTTATAAAAATAAACTATAATGTAAATAATTTAACTTGGATTCTCTAAATTTTAAAAACATAGCCAAATAGCCCTTAATTAAGCTAAAGGCCACTACCCTTGAACACATCGATCTGTTTTGTGTTCACATTGAAGAATTGTGACTAAAAATACAAAAAATATTATATAATAATATCATTTAAAATTAAATTAATTATGATTAAATTGGAATGGATTTCTGGATATTATATAAAATATTTCTAAAATCAAATGAAATTTATTGTTTTCATCCTTTGCATAAAGTTAAATAATACAATAATTTCTTCTGCTTTGAAAAATAGTCCCGTCAAATGATTTAAATAATTCAGCAAAGTAAAGCACTTCGCATTTTATTTTTTTCTCGTCTTACAAAAAAGGTACTTAATTTAATAATTCATTTATACCAAAGAAAGAAGCACGTCAAACAATTCGGCGGATTAAATTAAAAGGAAAGGAGAACAAATAAAAAAATAAGATTGATTGCCATTTTATTGAAATTTATTTACCTCCTACTTACTTGCAACTAATGTCGGTATTCCCCAGCCAATTTTTTTAATCTAAATAAAGGTGTAGCGGTGGCGGTAGAGGCCTTCCACAGTGATGCAGTCCGCAAATTTGGACAGACAAAAGTAATTTTTAATCTCGAAATGCAAATTTATATGATATATTTATTTATTAATATTAAAAATAAAATTTGCATGTCCATTTACTAAAACTATATATTTTATGTAGTGTATTAATATAAAGCACAATTTGAGTCAAAGAATGCAAGCGCAAACGATTTTATAACCAATATAAATAAATTATCTAAAATATTAATCTATGTTATATCACTTTTTTGTCTTTGCCTTTACTTTTCAGCGTATAAATATGATAAGTAATAGATTAATATTTTAGATAATTTATTTAAACTGCGCACCACTCAATGTGTCGCGACCAAAAAGTTCGTTATTTTTCAAAATGACATAACTTTTTTGTTTCTTGAACGATTTGGTTTGTGATGTCTGCTAGCCCCATCCTCTGGCAATTTATGCTATAGATATAATGCTCACGGTTGGTCAAGTAAACTTTCTACAGGGTGATATGTTAAACGGTGAAAAATTTCAATAACTTTATCCAAGCCCCGTTTGTAAAAAAATATTATTTTTTTTCGTTTTTACTTTGAAATAATGAAGTATTATGTGTTACCTTGAAACGTTTTTCAAATTTTTTAAATTGGAATCTTAGCAACGAAAATATGATTTTTTTTCCAAAAGAGTACATTTAAGGCTTTTTTTTAGGCAATACACTCAGTCTTTTTAGAAACAAGAAGATAAGATGGTAAAAGATTGTTCCTTAATTAATTCTGAACAAGCGACAAGCAACACACTTCCATTATTTTCAGAGGTCCTAAGCTAAGACCACTTTTTGAAAATGACATTTTTGTGAAAGTTTGCAAAAACTAAATCTAAACCGATATTTACTTTCGTAAAATGTTTTCCTTATAATTTTGACCTCCTGATTGTGATTCAGTTGTCAAATTTAAGTTTCAGATAAAACCAAAATCACTACGAATCAAGATTCGAAAACAATTACCGGCTGTTAAATGTGTCAATAAAATCCGATTGCTGGTTTTTACTGTTTTTTACATATCGTAAATGAGTATTTAAGGGACCACCACATTGAGAAAATAAATTGGCCACCTTTGTCTCCGGATATGAATCCTATTGAGCATTGAAGATGAAAGAGAGGGAAAGAGGCATGGAAAATTTGGATAAATTGGTAAATGCTATTCAGGAAGAATGGGGTATCCCAGATATTTCTAAGGAACTTGGTCGAGGGAATGCCCAGGAGGGTTAACGAATTATCACGGCTTAGGGGAGGGCCAACGAAATATTGAAAGGTATTATTGTTATTGTTTGTTACATTTTTCTGTTGAATGTTGAAGTTTTGATTATGATTATATCTACGCATACAATTTTCAAAAATGAACAAAAATATTTTTATTTAACTTTATTATAAATTAGGTAGGTACTTATCAATGATGTTATCACTACTGCGCAATGTAAATATAAGTTATGTAACATTATTCTAACCACTCAAACAAATTGCAGTAAGTTCGCCTAAAAAATGAATCTCCAAATGGCATTTTAATCATAAATATGCAAAAAACACGCCAGCAATCCGTTTTTATTAAGACATTTAACAGCAGATAATGGTTTTCAAATTTTGATTCTTGGTGATTTTGGTTTTATCTGAAACTTAAATTTGACAACTGAATCACAATCAGGAGGTCAAAATTATAAAGAAAACATGTCACGAACGTAAATATCGGTTCAGGTTTAATTTTCACAAATTTTCACCAAAATGTCATTTTGAAAAAATGGTCGTTGCTTAGACCCCTCTGAAAATAATGGAAATTTGTTGCCTGTCGCTTGTTCAGAATTATTTAAGGAACAATCTTTCACCATCTTATCTTTTTGTTCTTAAAAAGACTGAGTGTATTGTCTACCAATATGCCTTAAATCTACTCTTTTGAAAAAAACAATTATATTTTCGTTGCTAAGATTCCAATTTGAAAAATTTGAAAACCGTTTCAAGGTAAGACATAATACTTCATTATTTCAAAGTAAAAACGACAAAAAATATTTATTTTTTCAAACGGGGCTTGGATAAAATTATTTAAATTTCTACACAGTTTAACATATCACCCTGTAGAAAATTTACTTGAAGAACCGTGAGCTTCATAAATATAGCATGAATTGCCAGAGGATGGGGCTAGCAGACATCACAGACCAAAATAAAATCATTCAAGAAACAAAAAAGTTATGTCGTTTTGAAAAAGGACGAACTTTTTGGTCGCGACACATTGAGTGGTGCGCAGTTTATATTGGTTATAAAATCGTTTGCGCAGTGTAAAATGGTTAAATATTTATTTATGGCTAAGAAGTTGGTATATTTGTGCTGAGCTCAAAGTTTGAATGCCGACGCGTAGCGGATGCCTACAATTGAGCCAAGCTCAAAAAGACACTTCTCAACCGCATGGCACACAACATTTTATATTTAAGGTATATTTTTATTTGTTAAACAATAAATAAAACGTACAATTATAATAATTGTTATAAGTAGAAAGTGAAGTTAGATAAGATCTGACAGTAGTTAAATTTTTTTTATTAGTGCAAACGGTTTTTTTAAGAAAGAGTAACAATCCACCTGCTGCCATAAGAACCCGTGTATTTTTACTCAACTTTGAAATGTATTTACTCGGCTCCCACACTGTTTAAAATATCTGTGGTGTGATTATGGTTGAAAATGTTTTATACAGCAAACACCAAAACGGTGTTTACCTAAAAATATTTGAGAAGTGCATGCACCTACACAGAAAAAAGGAATTAACTATATTAATTTAGTTGACCCATAAGTATTTATTTAAATCAACTGTGGGAAGGTTAATATAAACAAAGATTAGTTTGACGGTACTAAACCAGATAGTTATTTTTTTTTTTAATTGGTTAAATTAGCCCAGAAAACTTTAGTAAAACCAACCCGCTGTATGGTTCAGTTTACTAAATATGTTGTTTGTAAAATAAGAGTTACTTCAACCTAAAGCACTCTGTTAAAACGATTAAAACAATTTGCCGTGCATTCCTTGTTGCATAGTGTGCACCGATCGCGGCAAAGGCGGTGTGGATCACGTGATGTTCTTAAATCTCGCCTCTGTTGACTTACATAAAGAGTATATAAGCTCGGGTATTCCTTTGCTTTGGTGTGACACTACAAGTTGTTCGATACTAAAGAGACCTTAAATATGTGGAAACAGCTGTCAATATTTAAAGTATTTTAAGTTAGTGGAACGCACTAAAACATTATCTCTAGCGAGTTGAAGGTTCCATTTTCTGGAGTAATACCACTGGTAATATACTTGTAATTCGTCAAGGAACTTCCTGTTTCCTTTTTTTCTGTGTAGTATGATTTAATTTGACCAAAAACACATTATATTTAACACTTAAAAAGGAGTTCAATTTACACCAGGTAAAATTTATTTTAATACTGTCTGAAAGTTAAATTTACACCATTTTAGTATTTGAATTTACACTGGACCAACGAACCATATTTAATACCATTTTGGTTTGTATCGATATAGACCATGTGTATGGTGTTAATTTGCTGTTAAAATGCCATGAAATTTTGAACAGTGCAACGACAAGAATTTTTATTTTATTAAATTAAACAGGATGATGTGAAGCATCATAAAGAATTTATTTGTAAACTTTTATCAAATTCTGATTATTCGACACTCACTCCAGGACAACCTTAATATGCATTTTAAGATTTAATTGTATTTGTTTACTTTAGTCCATCTGGAAAATAAATCTGATTACGGTGCGTCCTCTGTCTTTTATTATTTAGTCACGCACTCTTCGCGAAATAATTTGATTCGGGGCGGTGAAAAAAAATGAATCCTGAATTCACTAATAAAATAATTGTTACGTAAGCAAATTTCGTTAGCTACGATGTATAGAATCCCCATTAACGTTTAATTACTCACTTTACCCTTGCAGCTGTAATTTAAAGGATTTTGTAATGTAATTATGCATGGTTCTGTACAACCTATTGTCATATGCCGGCTAAGAACATTTTACAAGCTTCTCTTGTGTTATTATTAGTATTATAATGGTTATTAATATTATTATTATTATTGTTTTATCTTATTTTTAAGGGGTACACAGTAGGGTCCTTTTAAAAAAAAATGTATTTTCTACTTGGCCATGGCCTAAATTAATAATTATTTTTTATAACCTAAAAATAACACTGTGATACTTCAAAAATGGTGCTAGCTGTTCCTCTAGGTTAGCTCCATATACTTACCATATACTTACCATATATGGTTAGCTCATGGTACAAGAAAACAAGGTGCGTTCTTTAGTAGGACGAATTTTGGTTTACTTTGGGCACCACCCAGTTACCCCCATCTTAGTTTATTCCCGCCTTTGAGTTTAAATGATATTTTAAATTTAAATATTATTCTCTTATGAAATTCATCCAAACTTCTATAAAATTATTCGATTTTTAGATTAAATTATCGAA
The DNA here is from genome assembly GCA_921294245.1 of Brassicogethes aeneus. Lineage (NCBI taxonomy): Eukaryota > Metazoa > Arthropoda > Insecta > Coleoptera > Nitidulidae > Brassicogethes > Brassicogethes aeneus. The sequence continues at coordinate 14,245,005 of OV121133.1, forward strand.
TAATTTGAAGATCACACGTTATTATTAATGAAAAGTGTTAAGCTAGATTATTAACATTGCAAGAAAAATGTAAACAACTTATTTTTTCTAAATTTATTTATTTCAAAATTGTATTTACAAATAATTGCAATCTAGGTTTAGTTGCCCAATAAAAACCCTAAATTGGCCACCATTTAAAAATCTTTTTTAAACCAAAAATTCTTATAACTTCGTTATTCCTGGAATTTAAAAAAAAAGTAAGTTTTACATGCACATCATCCAATTCCTTCGCTACTGTATATTGAGTTACCATTATCCTATTTTGTTTTTATAATGGCCGCCATAACTTATGTAGTTTGATACATCGTTGAATTTTTTTTAACTAATCATTCAAAATTACAATTTCGCGGTCATAGAAAAAGCAAAAGATTGTGGTGGTCACATATTGGACATATTGGACATGTAAAACTAACTTTTCTTCAAAATTCACAGGAATAACGAAATTATAACGATTTTTGTTTTTGACTGGCTTACAGTTTTTTTAAATTATTTGAGAACTGTAGATTTTTTCAATTTTTAAATGCCATTTTAGGGGCCGTTCATTAATTACGTGAGACAATTTTGGCGATTTTTCGACCCCCCCCCTCCCCTTGGTGAGATGTCGTGAGATTTTGCTCGATCCCCTCCCCCCCCTTAATCTCACGTGAGATTTTTTTAAATGCATAGTTTTAATGTAAATTAGTTATTATGTGCTTGATTCCATTAGATTTATTAAAAAAAAACAATTTGCTTATAATTTTTTTTATATTTAAGATTTGTTGTATTTAAGATTTCTAATATTATTAGTTAAACGTAGCATACACGGTGAGAAATGTCCATTAAATTTTACTCACTGTCTTCAAAATTTACAACTGCCCTGTAGTGCGTAATTGTACATATTTATCAACAGTTCATATTTAATAAATAACTATTCATATTTAATAAACGAATGAATTGTTTCCAAATAAATGAATTTAATAATAGTTAATAAATTTTTCAGTGCATAATTAAACAGCGATTAATATTATTATGTATGATTTAATCCTATTTTTGTGGATAAACATTTTTTACTTAATTTAACCCAGTTTTCTCGAAATTTTAAACTATTTCTTTCGGAAAAAAATTTTACGTGATATTTGCCGAGACCCCCCCCCCTCCCCCCACGTGAGATTGGGTGAGGCTTGGCTCGACCCCCTCCCCCCCTAAACACCTCACGTAATTAATGAACGGCCCCTTAATAGACAAGTGATTATGCAACTTTTCTTAAAATCAAGCGACCCTTTAGTTCTACATAAAAAAATAAATAAACGAACGACCCTTGTCCAAATACGTTTATACGCAAAAAAATGTATGAAAAAAAATATCAACCTTTAGGCGCCCCTGTATCTTCTGCGCCCTCCCGCAATTTGGGGCCTGCGGGGTTGTTATTTAAGCCCTGAATATCAAGTTTAAGAAATCATTAAATTTTATAAAAGTAATATTTTTAGAATAAAGGTATCTAGATAAGTTTGAATTTTTACTACGCCTTATTAAAAATTTGACAGGGAAAATATTGTTTAAACACAATAGGTTTTGTATCTAGTATGATGTCGCCTCGGATATATGCGCACAGTGGGGTAACATATAATTTTAAAAATATTTGAGATTTTTCCGGAAATAATCCCAAATATACAGGGTGTCCCAGAACGTTCCACAAAGAAATAGGGGCGTGCTGATAACAATGGAGATTCCAAATTCAAAAATAAAAAATTTCCAGGTTATAGTGTAATTTTTATTTTCTTATTAATTTGATTAAATTCAATTTAATTTTGTTTTTTTCTGTAATAAAGGATATTTTTTTTAATTAAAATAATGTTAAGATGTTTTTGCCACTTTTTTTTAATTGTTTATTAAAAAAAACAATTTTGCCCAAAACAGACAATTTTTTCCAAGGCTTGGAAACACTTTAAAACCCCAGTCTTACCCTCAGAATTTTGAAAAAGTATATACGCATACGTATGCAAGATTAGATAAACGTATTGGTTTGTAATAATTTTATAATTAAATCCTGTTTTTTATAATAAAAAAAGTCTAACAAAAAATCCGTATCGGTAACCCTACATATCGGTAAATATCCGTATCGCCAAAACAAAAATTTTGACATTTGACAGTATCTGTTTTGAGTGTGCCATCTCGATATGTAGGGATACCGATACGGATTTTTTGTTAGATTTTTTTTATTATAAAAAAACAGGATTTAATTATAAAAATATTACAAACCAATACGTTTATCTAATCTCGCATACTTTCTCAAAATTCTGAGGGTAAGACTGGGGTTTTAAAGTATATATATATATATTAGGGTGTGCCAAAAAACCTCGATATTTTTTTTTTCTTGCTCTCAACCCAAAATATCGTAGAATATGTCCGAACAAATATTCTGTTAAAAGCGGAGCTCATAATTTCAATTTTAAGAGGTCCTCCATCGAATCAGAAGTTTTGCCGCTTAAATAACACAGAAAACTGACTTTTTTACCTTATTTATTCTTGAAACCTAGGAAGAAATTTTTTTTTCATAAAATCCATGACTAATTCTTACAAAGCATTAAATTTGGAAGAAAAAATCTTATTAAGCCGAATTTCTATTTTCATTATTTGATTTTTTACAGAGCTTTAAATTTAAAATTTTACGTTTTTTGCCTTTTTCAGCTAAACTATTTAAGTTAGACGAAAAAGTCAAATGGCAATTTTTTAGCTTGTCTGATGGACCATAAAAAAGTTTTAGGCGAATTTTTTGTATCGTCAATATTCTTAAAGTTACAGGCGTATAAAGTCATCATTTTTGTATTATTAACTTTAAATTTAAAGCTCTGTAAAAAATCAAATATTGAAAATAGAAATTCAGCTTAATAAGATTTTTTTGTCCAAATTTAATGCTTTGTAAGAATTAGTCATGGATTTTATGAAAAAAAAATTTCTTCCTAGGTTGCAAGAATAAATAAGGTAAAAAAGTCAGTTTTCTGTGTTATTTAAGCGGCAAAACTTCAGATTCGATGGAGGACCTCTTAAAATTGAAATTATGAGCTCCGCTTTTAACAGAATATTTGTTCGGACATATTCTACGATATTTTGGGTTGAGAGCAAGAAGAAAAAAATATCGAGGTTTTTTGGCACACCCTAATATATATATATATGGTGTCCATGGGCGCCGCTACATAGGGGCAGGGGGGGCCCGGGCCCCCCCCTGGAAATTTATACCCAGAAATTCCGGTACTCCATAATTTGTATAATATTATAAATAACCATAATACCTAATAGGCCTGTTGCAAAACGAAAAATAAGACGTGTTACACACAAAAATTGCTTATAATAATTTATTTATTCAAAAAGGGACATGTCCATTTTAGCGATTTGCAGAAACAAGTCAAAAATAACAGAATTCTTTTGCTTTTGACTTATTTCTGAAAATCGCTAAAATGGACATGTCCCTTTTTGAATAAACGCTCCTCAATTATCCTGTTATTCCTACTCTATGTCATGCTATAGTATAACATCGATATGTATTACCTAAAAAAGTCGCTACAGTGCAACCACATTTTTTTATGTTTAAGTTTTTGTTATTGTTATAACTTATTTTTAAAATATTACTCATGTTTGTATTTAATTTTTTTGTTATATTTTAATTTATCATAATTTGTATAGCGTATACATAAGACGGCTGTTCTACTAGAGGAGATTCCTCGGCGATACAATTTTTTTATATTTATATATTTACCAAAAAACTGTGATGTATTTTTTGCAATATGTACCAATATAAATAAATAGGTAAATATACATATAAAGATGATATTTTATTTGACTTAAGTTTAATGTGAACTTCTACAGTACAACTTGATTATAAATAACATCTATCAAAATTGTAAAAAACTTTAAGGCCCCCCCCCCTAGACGAATTCCTTCCGGGGCCCATGATGTCCCTAAACCTATTGGTATAAATTTAGGAAAAGATTGAGCAAGTAAAAGTAAGACGAAAACCTAAATAAATATTTTTCCTAATTACTTATGTTTCCAAGATACAGGGTGATAAAGTGTTACTTATCATATCAGTTTTTTTAATGTAACTTCTACTATGGTAGTCTTGGAAAGGTGATATTTTGTCTGTGGTTATATCGCATTATTTAAAAGGATTAAAAGGTATGTGATAACAAATTTTATTTTTTAATTGAAAAAACTAAAAAGGGCATTCCATGAGCCTCAGGACTTTTTGCCCTGACCGTCCTTAAAAAAAATTGTAGTTTTTTCAATTAAAAAATTTGTTATCATATACCTACCTTTAATGCGATATAACAATTATTGGAATCTCGAATATCTCGGAAACGGTTTATTTTATAGAAGTTTGAGAGGTATACCTTTTTAATAGTAGCCGAACTGAGTAATCGAAAAATTGCATTAAATGGTATAAAAACCTAACCTCAAAGTTTGTATGGGACAATAAGCTTAAGCAACCCCTGTTTCTACGACACTGTGTTCACTCGAACAATTGTAATTATGTGTGAATATGTGTTTTGCTAGTAAGTGACTGTTCGCAAAATATCACCTTTCCAAGTCTACCACAGTAAAAGTTATATTAAAAAAACTCATATGATAAGTAACACTTTATCACCCTGTATCTTTTAAACATACGTACTTAGGAAAAATATGTATTTAGATTTTCGTCTTATATTGACTTGCTTAATATGCTCCTAAATTTATGTCACTAAGTTTAGGGACACCTTGTATATATAATTTTTTTTTTCGCCCTTACCCTCTCAAATGTTTCTATTTAATATAAATGAGCATATGAAAAGTTTTCCAAATTTGTACCTTCCTTTTTCTCGCTCTACAAGCTCAGAATAATTATTTTCGATTAAAAGCGTGAACTTCAATATATTTTCAAATAATTTAGAAACGAAATTTTTTGGGTACCCCATTTTGTCCCCCCGCTGCCTTGTTTTGCACCCTTCCACCTCCCGTCTGCTTATTGTACCATAAAATTAAAAAAAACAGAAAATTTGATGTTAATCAAACTTTGACCTCGAATAACTCTAGAAGAAATCAATTTATCAAAAAATAATAAGAGACCTTTTATGTAGAGCATTACATTTTATATATAGAAACTGTAATAATCATTGCCATAAGTTACTTTGATACAGAGGTATAAAATTCCAAACATAAAATTATTTTTTCCCATGTTAATTAAATGGGAAACTAAAATAAAAACAGCGACCTCTTGGAGTTGAGCTGGAACGCCCATATTTGGTGAGGATTTTTTTTTATATTAAATATAAACATTTGAGAGGGTAAGAGCGAACAAAAAAATTATTTTTTTTTTTGAAGCACCCTAATGTATATAACATTATATTAGGGTGTCATTTTTGAGCAACTTTTTTTTTCAACTAAAAAACAGGCTAAAAACTTTCAGGAAGGTGAAAAAAGAAGCCTCTAAAAATTTAAGCTCTTAATAATAACATTAAGTAGTGCCTGTTCCTAACTTTCCATTTTCCATTTAAATAACATGGAAAAAAAATTCTTTTTTCTTATTTTTGTATCTTGACATTTAAGCATTGTAAAAACGAACTGCAAAATTATTTTGGTAGGAAATTGAACGCTCTACAAAAAAGTAATAATTTATTTTTTCATAGAGTAATAATAAGCCGTTCTAAAGGTATTCAAACTTGCAAATGTATGAAATTATGACTTTTATTTTATTAAACTAATACTTTTTTATGTCTTAAAAATTATTAAAAAATAAATAATTATTTTCGAATAGAAAGAAATCTCAATTTTTTTTCCATTTTATTTTATTTACTATCAAAAAAAGTTTTTTGTGTTCAATAAATTTGTTCAATAATTATAAGAGATTAAATTAAACGGTAACTCTGATAAAAGATTATATCGGTTCAGTCAGTATATTACCTTTCGGATTACACAGGGACTAGAGGCACGCTAACGTGCCGCGATTCGAAATGATAAAGGCAACTTTAAGTTTGAATACCTTCAGAACGGCTCACTCTATGAAAAAATATATTGAAACTTTTTTGTAGAGCGTTCAATTTCCTACCAAAATAATTTTTCAGTTCGTTTTTACAATGCTCAAATGTCAAGCTACAAAAATAAGAAAAAAGAAAAAAAATTCCATTTTATTTAAATGGAAAATGAAAAGTTAGGATAAGCTCAATTTTTAGAGGTTTCTTTTTTCACCTTCCTGAAAGTTTTTAGCCTGTTTTTAGTTAAAAAAAAGTTGCTTAAAAATGACACACCCTAGTAATATATATATTTTATTTTTACATTAAATTATGAGTATGAGTATGAGTATAAGAGACGTATAACCAGCCCCATTTCCACTTGACTCTCGAACCCCGTACAGGCCTATGTTTACTTACGCCGATTTTTGTTCTTCCCCAGCAACTTCACGGCTTCACCCGTGTTTGCTGGGTGCGAATGTCCATTGCGTTTCGTACTGTCCCCTATTTGGAGCTCGAGAGCGAGAGGCGAATAGTTATAATAGCCATTCCCGGGTTCGCCGAGCCTATGCTATACGCTCAGGGGGGTATGGAGAAGGGACGGGAGGGTGTTGGTTTTTGGGGGACAATTACGCCGACTTAAAACTAAGTACGACGCGGAATCCCCCTAGACCAGTCGATTAATATTACTCCAAACATTTGGGATTACTATTTGGAGTTGGGGAGTTGTTATTGCTGCAGTGTGTAGTTACCTAGTCGAGGTCTTCGTCTTGTTCATTATTGTCATTATCCGTGTCGGATAGTTCCTGAACTTGGTAAAGTGTGTCGGTTGTTTTTTTTCTTTTGTTTTTATTGTTGCTAAGTTGCTCCCAACTGGTCTTGTTAATTTGTGAGAAGTGCAATGTCTACTATGGTGTTTATGTTTCTGACGAACGTGGTCGGGCTGTTCCTGGGTGCGGGCTGTTTGGGAGATACCTTTAAAATGCTGTCGTAGTGGTTACGGGTACCTAGTGCACCTAGTCTGTAGCATATTGCTATTGTACGGGAATTGTCGTTCAGTCTCGCGGATATCTTGTCTTTCCCGCCCTGCTCATGGTAAATTTCGATTGCGACGCTGAATACGTCTGAGGCGGCTAGTATTGTTTCCAGTCCGGCCCAGAAGCCGTAATTACCGTGGTCGTTTAGGTACGCATTAATTTGTCCTGTTTTGTCACTTATGTGTTCATAACGACTGCTTAGTTCATTTATTGCGTCCTCGATGTAGGGTCTGTACGTTCCTAGGTTATTACGTAAGTGGTTGTTTAATATTTGTCTAGTCTCTGCTGTTGTTTCAGTTTCGCGTAACGAACCTATCACCGTGTTAAACAGCTGATGTGCAATCGCTGCGATAAGGCAGTTCCCAGTGGGGGGTATTTTTTTTACTTTTACTATGAAGTCAAGAGTGTTTACAAATTCCATGGAGTTTGATTATAGTGCTTTTTTTAGCTTTGTTTATTTTTCTTAGTTTATGTTGTTTATGTCTTAAGTGTCAAATTTATTTGGTCTCGGTTTATTTTACTTGAATTGTTATGTTGACAGCTTTATTGCCCTGTTCAACTTTGGTGCGTGTCCGCGATCGGCTGTTTGGTTTTTCTTGGAAAATTGACTTTTATTTATTTAATGCCGATGATTATTGTTTTTTTTAGTTAGGCAATGTGCCTTGTTTAGTTCAATTTGCAAATTATGTGTTAGGTCATGCGGAAGAATTGGAAATACTTAGCAAATATTTGCAGGTGGCCTGTTCCTCCCTTGTATGTCCTCTTTTGTTTGGCCTGTGGAGATCGACCTGTTGACCGATGGTGCGACCGCTCAGGCACTGACACTTGTCACTCGACACTTTCTTGTCACTCAACGCTTAAAACTTTTGACCGTTTCACTATGTTCGCTTCACTCCTCCTTTTCACTTGGCCGTCAACTAATTATTGACCGTATTTTAGTCTGTACTCACAGTATTTTTTTTACACTATAGTAGTCTGCACTATGAAGGTTTATTTGTTGGTTATGGTTTTATCGTTATACGTTTTACGTTTACTCTGCCTCTGCTGCGTCGACTTATTCACTCGACGGCTGGGACGAGAATGTTTTGTATTTTTACATTAAATTATATTACATTAAATTTATAAATTTAATAAAATCAATTAATAATATTTGGTTTTTCATGTCCATTAATAAATGCGCAAAAAATATAAACATTTTATTATAGAGCGTTATTTTAAAAATGTAAATTTTTTGCCACGTCGTATAAAAGCAACTGACTTGTAGGCAGGAACCCTTTTTTGTTCGACGTCATTATTTTTTCTCCCCAGATTACTTTTAAAGTCCGAGGGAATTAACAGTAAATGAAAGTGCAAATGTTCATGCAAACTTCATTAACACGGATTACTTTTATGACACTCCCGTAAGCATTATATTCATAATTTAATACCGAAAAGGTAATTTCATGTAAAGTGCACGCTGACGAGAAAAAAACTGTTAGAATGAAAAGCGAAATTTATTTACGAGAAAAAAAGTGTGTTTAGGTATTATTTATGAGGAATAATATAGAAAGTCATAATTTAAATCATTTAGGCAAAAAGTTTTTTTTCTACTCCGACCTTTATCGTAGATATTAGTTGACAGTTGTCAAATGTCATAAAATCGTTAAAATAAAGTGCCCTTCTTGTAAAATAATAAGGAAATTATTTTATTATCCTAATAGAAAAATAAAAAAGTATTAAATAGTTTCTTAATGCCAGTACCTATTTAAAAAGTTTATATGCAAGTTTTTACCGACCTTTTGATTTCGCCGGCAGTAAACTGTCTTTAAATTCTTATTTATGTTCATAGAAGATAAAGTACAGTATGCAACTCGTTTTATAAACTTCTCTAGACACTCGTTTTTATCCAGCACTCGCTCACAAGCATCGCTCGTAACTAAAGTGGCGTTTATAAAACTTGATACATAATACACTATTATGTACTCATATATTGGCAAGCTGTGACTGTATACCGTTTAGTCACTGTCTGAAGTTAGCAATAATGGCTTTTGGGCATTTTAGTCACAGGGTGTAAATTAGAGAAAAGTGAGGCTAAATCTGTTAAAAGTTGACAGATGTCAAATGTTATCAAATAAAATTGGCTTTAAATTCTTCTTTGTGTTCGTCGTAGATAAAGTATACGCTAAAGAAGTATCGCTAGTAGCGCCACCACTCGGCTGTTATCATCCTAACAAAAGTACAACTTTTGATAATCAGCTGTCAAACGCGTGTGTTACAAACGAGTGTTTTTGATAAATAATCCGGAAAATGTTAAAAAAATATCGAAAAAAAACCGTGGCACGAATTGTTGTGTTATTGGGTGTATTTCGAGAGGAAATCCTGGGTTTAGTTTTTATCGGTTTCCAATAAACAGTGTTAATCCGAATGGAGAAATAAATTTCATACAGTCCCTGTAAATATAAATTGTATCTATTAGATACAATAAATACACATTTTAGTAATGATTAAAGTGAAAAGTGTAAACATTTCAATTTAGTAAAAATCGACAAAGTCGTCTAAATTTAAACAGCATTTAGCTTTATTAAAAGCGTTGATTAAGAAAGTCTCCACTCAACGGTAAAATACCATTATATTATGTATTATATATAATATTATGTTGCCATGAATTCGTAGGTATATTTTGTTGTTTAAAATGCAGTTGTCGGCGTTTTTTAGATAACTCAAATATAAAAATGCTTGATTTTAAGGTTATGTTTGAGCAAAAATTATTTTTTACTAATTTCTTAAAAATGTCCAAACTTAAAGATAAATTATATTAGGTAAAGTTATCATTAGTTAATTCTGCAGCAACAAATGTACTTACCGAATGGATCCTTTAGCAAAACATGAAAATGCAACGATTTAGTAACTAAATTTTAGTTCTTGAATCTTATTTACAATTAAAAACACAATAATTCAACATGATCCCTTAGATAAAATACACACACTAACCTAACTATATAAGCATTTAATGTTGAGTTTCTTAATCAATAATATATAGAATAATCAATCGAAATCGAGTATTAAACCAGTTTTTTAGTTTTTCCCTTGCAACGTAAAACACAAATAACTTGCGCGATTTAGCTGTGCAATTGAACAAAATTTGTCGAATAAGACTTCTGCCTTCCTCTCTTTTGTAAAAAAAACTACCTATTTATTTAAAAATGATGTACAGTCAGTTTGTATGATTTAAATTTATTTATATCTTGCATATTATTAGGCACAAGACTCGTAACTAAAATGGCGTTTAAATAAATGTCAAAAAATATACAAAACGTTCTTGCATATGTTACTACTAGAATAAATGTAAAAAATGACGAGCATAATTTTTGTCCACGAAATATTAGATTAAGCATTTATCAATTAATGTTGTTCAATTTTTTTAGAGTTGTACAAGCGCCAGGAGCGAAAATAACAGTAAATATAAATTTTTACCCGCGCGGTGTTTTATGTGCCATTTTTTGTTGCGTTAAAATTGTAATTAACCCAATAAAGTTAATAGATGAAGCTACAAAATTATATAAATTTTATTCAACTCAGACAAATATTGTTCGTTTTACAGCACTTTGAATTTGAAAATTGTCCAATTTTGGATAAGAATAGTATATTCTGTAACAAGTTTGTAATACGGCATATTTCGCTCGAGTTAAAATTTTGTCACACGAGCCGAAGGTGAGTGACGGTTTTACGAGAGCGGAATATGCAATTCCAAACGTGTTACAGACTATACTTTTTCTACGTTTTCAAAAAATACCATAGAAAAATAAATTAATTGGTAGAAAGGGAGGTTGGATCGGTCTAAAATTTGTTAGATATTAAATACAGAGATGTCGCTACCAATGTATATCCGATGAATAATTCACTCTGTAATACATTAAGGAATATATGTCATTCCACATTAAAAAGTGATATTAGAACGGTCATATTTCGTAATAGGAGTAGAAAAACGACTATATTTTGTTAAAACATGATTTTTAAAGGAATGATGAATATGGATATTTTTTTTGTTTTAGTTTAATTAAAAATAAGACACATGTGTTAATGGTTACCCTTGCGGCCTTGAGTTTACGGTGAATTCACCGTGAATTCACCGTTTGCGTGAATTCACCGTGAATACACCGTTTATGTGCAGTGAATATACCGTCCATTTGTGACATTTGTAGACGGTAATTAAACGGTAAACTCACGCTGTTTATGCGATAAATTCACGGTGATTTCACGGTTAATTCACTGTGATTTCACGGTAAATTCACGGTGAACTCAAGTTTGCAAAATCACCGCAAATTCACTGTGAAATTACCGTAAATTTATCGTGAAATCACCGTGAATTTACCGTAAAAGCGAGTTTACTGTGAAAACACCGTAAATTGACTGTGAAAACACCGCAAATTGTAAGTGTGTTAAGCGGTTTAAGCAATACATCTCACGGCTGCTTACGCAAGCGAGCTAACTATAAATAGCGTTGGTTGCAATATTTAGTTGGAAGTGTGCATCTGTAATGGCATAGCTGAACATTAATTGTTTGAAGTCCCCATCTCCATCCTCATCTGCTCAGTAACGAATAATGGCTAGCTATAGTCGATTGTGTTAAACCTATAGGATATACCTACTTTTGCGGCCTTGAGTTCACGGTGAATTCACCGTGAATATACTGCCAAAATACGGTGGATTCACAATTAAAATACTGTGAAAAGTGCGTGAATTCACCGTCTAACTACCGTTTACAAATGTCACAAACAGACGGTTTATTCACGGTGAATTCACGGTGAATGAACTCAAGGGTGTTTTTGGAATCAGCGCATCGAAATTACTTCAAAAAAGTTATTGGCCAACCTGTGGCAAATAAAAAATTTCATTTTTTTATTAGAAAATTGATTTATTTTGAGGAATTGTTTATTGTTATTGAAATTTTTAATAAAATTAAAAATTAAATTTTTGCACAAACACAAAATATGTTTTACATGAGCAATTTGAAATGAGCCTTTTATGTTAATAAATGCAAAAGACGTACTTTTAAACAGTCCTACCCTATTTAGTGGAAATAAGTTTTTGATTGCAATCATTAGTAGTTTTAGAGCACCTAAAGGTGTCGACTAAAACTCTCCTGCAAATTTAAATTTGAACGGATAGTTTTAGAGTTTTGGGTCTATATAATTAAAATGCTTGTCATCACATGCCAAGACAATTTCGTAAAGGTAATGCATCTTAGGGTAGTGAATAATAAATTGGGTAAACTATTTATTAATATCTTAATAATAAGTTAAAAGTAAAGTTTTTTATAAAATGTTTTCCTTTAGTAGGTTTGATTTAAATGTGTACACAGTAAAAAAAATTTCCCGTGTAAATTTTTTAGTGTAGGGGTAAAAATATTAGAGTTGATTTGTAAGTGTAAAAGTTATACACAAAATACACTAGGTAGCATTTAGTGCTTATTAACTTTATTAAACACATTTAAAGAATATAAACATTATTCATTGGTACATTCACACTATTTATTATTAAAATAAATCAAAAGGGAGAAAAACTGTACACTACAGTGCATGCCAATTTCTTTGTCTGTTTTGATGTTACTAGGAGCTCCTTTTTCTTTACACTACTATAGTACTATAGCACTATAGTGCACATTGTATCACAATTAAAGTTAACTTACACCAATAGTGGCAAAATAGACTGAAAAAACTGGTTATAACCGAAATGCGTTTTAAAATGTTTGGTTGGTACGTATCTACCTACGCAGTGCATATCCGGAGATACCGCGTTGTGGAACTGTGGCATTTTTGTTCAGTTAGATTTTAATTACGGTGAATCCATAAGGGTACATTCTTATTTTTTGGTAAGTATTATACTATCTTTTTCTTTAAGCCTTGATACTCAATAAATACCAATATGTTAAAAGGATGTCCATACCCGACCTATATTATTATGTATATCAATAATTTACGGCATTAGGTCGGGTACTTGTAACATTAGTAATATAAATACATACACACTTGATTTACTTTTTATTTTCAAGCGTAATGGTTGTTATATTAACCTATACCTACATTTTTATTAATATTATGGAAAATTTGTAAACGTGTGGTAAATCCCCGACATACAGCCGCCTGACGCCTCTCTACCAATGGGATCACCCATTTTTTATAACAGAAAAATGGATTACTGATGAATTCTCAAGATAATTCATTGCTTACAAGTTGACAGCCAGTAAAACATCGCATTGATGTAAAAGTTTTACGTTTTAAGGAACCATTTTGCTTAAGCCAGTCATACGACTCAAATATAAAATTATATTTTAAAAGGCACCGATTTTGATAATTGTCATAGATTTTTGTTCCAAATAAATGTTTCTCTTTATTTACCTTTTCGTTTTATTCACTACTAACAATAGGTTTTACTCAAATAATAGTGAATTTACACTATAAGTTTGCACTAAAAGAGTAAAAGTACCTTTCTAAAATTAGAACTTTTTCAAAGTAGTGTTAATTTACACTGAACAAAAGTGGGATTTTACCCATGAAGTGTAGAAGTACACGATTTTAGGTAAATAAACTTTTTTAATACAGTGTAAAATTACTTTATCCTCAGTGCTATAGTGTTAAATCATACTTGTTTACTTGGGGAAAATTACACTACAAATTAACTCTAATTGTAGTGTTATAAAACAACACTATTTAGTGTGGACCTGTGTGAACTCTAATTAGTGTTGCCTAGAGTTGTTTTTTTACTGTGTAGCCATTTTTTTCCTGCCAATGATGTACCTAACTGTTTTTATTTAATTAGTAAAAAATTAGTTAAAGCTTGTCAGTGTGTTTTGCTACAGATGTGTTTTTTGGACCTCTTCAGTTGTGTGCGGTATGTGATCCACTGTGAAACACATCTGTACAACTAGTCATCGGCCGCATTATAGGCAGCAGGATAAACGACAGCGGTATTACAGTGAACGAAGGTTATTAGCACCATCTACCGTACAAAGAACGTCTTTTCTACGTATCGGCATGTTAACATCATAGATGGACTACAACTCCAGGGCCTTAAAGACGTTATCTAGCCAAAACCCTGACTAACAGAGTTAATCTATCCAACAAGGTGTTTATAATAATAATAATAATATATATATATAGAAATTATTAAAAAAATATATTTTCAAGTTATGTAAATGGTAAACACTAACCAACCATTTTCATAGTGAATTTTAAAAATTTCTGTAGGAAGCTTGAGCTACTGTCTACTGTTTGATTTTTATAAATAAAATAATTTTAGTGTGTATAAGCCCGGCTGGATCCTTGTTATCATTGTAATCCCGTGGGTGTAATTTAAGGATTGACGAAAATCGAACATCGCGCTCTATTTCATTTTCGTTATCGGAAATTCCGGAAACACCCGTTTTCTGTTAACTTCGAAAATAGGAAAATCTATAACTTGAGCGCAAATATCGTAAATAATTATTCCTTTTTCACAACGATTTCACCTTATTTTTTTGAATGTCTGTTTTTGAAAAATGGGTATTTTATCGCGCTCCCCTTAAGTAAATTCAAAAAAAAAATATTTAGAATTATTTTACCACGTTCAGCCAGGGCTTTCAAATTCGTAGAATTGACAACAAATTTTAATGGAGTTTTATTAAAATTTAAACAAAAAATGGAAAAATTTAAAAAGTGCGTCACAAACGATTTATGTATTTAAAAAAAAGTACATTAAAACAAAACAAAAATCTATGCAACTTTTTAAAAAATTCGAGAAGTAATTGGCATTCAAAAATAAATTGTGTGAAGTTTTTAAATCATTTGTATAAAAAAAATCAGGCCGATACAAAATGGTAAGGTAAAACCGTCGCCGATTTGTCATGGAACGTCCTATATGTTAAAGTTTATGTAATAAATAGTGTTAAATTTAATAAACTGCCAACTCTCAAAACTGTGATAGTGTTCATTGACAAAACTCGAGTTTACATTGTTGTTGGATTTGTTATACATATATTAATATGTATAACTACAAATTGTCGTTAAAAGTAAACATATATTTTTAAGTTAAATTTCTTATTGGAAATATACTATGGTTTATATCTGTATTATATTTAAATTAAATATTTTAATGCAAAATGTGTTGCATATTAAATTTTTAAGGTTATACTTGCCTAAATGAATTTTAAATAAAATAATTATTACAAAGTTATGGAACGCCGTTGTATTTTTTAATCAGGAATTTTTGTTGCAACTCCAACTGCTAGTCATATTTTTAATTGTATCGATTATTTTAAACAATATTTATAACTCAACTAATTTTATACTCAAAAATAATGTGGAATTAAAAATATCAAAGTGTCACTAAAATTAAACTCAATTTTTAATTCAAAGTGATATTTGTAATTCACAGGAATTATCGATATCAAAGTGACCAGAAAATTCAAGTTAATTTTTAATTCAAACTGATATTCATAATTCGCATGAATTATAAATATCAACTTGAATTTTTAATTCAACTTATTTTCAACTAAAAAATGATGTAGAATTAAAATATTAAAGGGAAACTAAGAATTATTTGATATTTGTAAATGAAAGACATATTTTTAATTCCCACAGTTTGGACACCCCTGGTAATGTTGACGGTTTAATTTATCTACTACAGTAGGTATATTTGCTTTAATCTCAGTTAAATTATTTTGCGGCACTGTTTGTTTATATAATACCGTTTTTATTAATAATAGGCATAATAATTAATATTAATTAAATTACCTAATATTTTAAATATTTACACAGGTATTCTCATAAATCGTTAAGTAGGTCAACTGAGTCAGTTGAACTATAGTATACTACAAATTTGACAATGCGAGAATTTCCAGCCGGGAAACCTAACCTTCTTTATCTCCCTAGATAAATCTATCTAGGTTTATCTCTGCCGGGAACGAAGCTAAAATTGTTGGTATATTTACTACATAGGTAAGTATTAATAAAAACATTATTATATAAACAAATAGTGCCGCAAAATAATTGAACTGAGATTAAGGCAAATATACCTACTGCATTAGATAAATTGAACCGTCAACATTACCAGGGGTGTCCAAACTGTGGGAATTAAAAATATGTCTTTCATTTAAAAATATCAAATAATTCTTAGTTTCCCTTTAATATTTTAATTCTACATCATTTTTTAGTTGAAAATAAGTTGAATTAAAAATTCAAGTTTATATTTATAATTCATGCGAATTATGAATATCAGTTTGAATTAAAAATTAACTTGAATTTTCTGGTCACTTTGATATCGATAATTCCTGTGAATTACAAATATCACTTTGAATTAAAAATTGACTTTAATTTTAGGGTCACTTTGATATTTTTAATTCCACATTATTTTTGAGTTTTAAATTAGTTGAATTATAAATATTGTTTAAAACAGTTGACACAATTAATTGTAAATACAAATATGACTATTAGTTGAAGTTACAACAAAAATTCCTGATTAAAAAATATTTTGGCGTTAACGGAACGCCAAAGTACTTTTTAATACCTATAATTTTAGATATCTGAAATTAATTTCAGATATCTGAAATTCAAAAGTGTTATTAGAAATTCCTGATTAAAAAATACAACGGCGTTCCATACAAAGTGAATTTGAAAATGGGTTAAATGTATGTTTTTAATTAAAATTAATTTGTTTGTAAATGTAAAAGTTATGTTTAATGTTCATTAGGGTGGTCCTTAATAAGGTTATTTTCAAATTTGTTTGCTCCCAGGGGCTCAAATGCTTCCAAATTAATAAAAAAAAATACCCTATAAATTTGAGCTCTTAATATTAACTCTAAGATAGTGCGCATTCCAATCTAAGTTTCCAATGGAAATAACATAGGAAAAATTACTTTTGTTGTTTATAATTTTATAACTTGGGAACGAATGAATTCAAAATTATAAATCATACATATTTTTATAGAGAATTTAACGCTCTACAAAAAAGGTTTCCTATAATTTTTTCATTAGTCTATTGGTTTAAAAGTTATTCAACGCCAAAGTTTAATTTTCATATTATTATTAATATTATCAAGGCTTTTTTTATGAGGCGCCGTTTGTGTCAAAATTAAAAGTGAAATAAACTTATTTTGTTTTATAAATAATTTTTTTATAAAATTATTTTTTTATAATTTTGTTTTTTGTAAAAAATTTTATAAAATAATTTTTTATAAAATAATTTTTTTATAATTTTTTTTTGTAAAAAATGTTATAAAATAATTTTTTTTTTAAATAATTTTTTTATAAAATAATTCTTTTTTATAAAATTATTTTTTTTTAGAAAAAAAATTTTTTTTTTTAAATATATTTATAAAAAAATAATTTTATATAAAAATAAAGCATATAATTAATTATTTATAAAACAAAATAAGTTTATTTAGCACTTTTAATTTTGACACAAACGGCGCCTCATAAAAAAGCCTTGATAATATTAATAATAATATGAAAATTAAACTTTGCCGTTGAATAACTTTTAAACCAATAGACTAATGGAAAAATTATAGGAGACCTTTTTTGTAGAGCGTTAAATTCTCTATAAAAATATGTATGATTTATAATTTTTAATTTATTCGTTCCCAAGTTATAAAATTATAAACAACAAAAGTAATTTTTCCTATGTTATTTCCATAGGAAACTTAGATTGGAATGCGCACTATCTTAGAGTTAATATTAAGAGCTCAAATTTTCAGGGAATTTTTTTTTATCAATTTGGAACTATTTGAGCCCCTGGGAGCAAAGAAATTTGAAAATAACCTTATTAAGGACCACCCTAATGTTCATCTGCATAATTTGTATTAATTTTTATAAGTAATTACTTTAATTTTGTGGGCTCAATATGAAACTGTAAATAGGAAAAAAAATACAAGGTCATTGATAAGGGACTATTTTATTTTATATGGAAAAAAAGAAATTAAGTTTAATTTTTGATTAAAAACTAATTTATCCAAAAGTACTACTAAACTATTAGCTTTTAAATATAATTTTTTGTAATGCTATGTAAATCCAATATTTGATGAAAGTAAAACAAAATAGTCAATTTATAGAAAACCAAAAGGAGATCTAAATAAATAGTAGAAATAATAAAACATGGTCTTAAAAAAACAATTTTGTCCGATTTGTCTAAGGTACTTGATTTTAATTTTTATTAAAGCTTATTTTTAATCTTTCTTTACATATACTAATACTAACGCCCTCTATTGATAATGTAAGGTTTCATCAAACTTATATTGTAGAATTCACAATCACGATTGTGGTGGAATTCGAAATAAATCGTATGGGCATTAGCTGGCCATACACAGACGTTATTTTGCGCGGTTTATCGTGGCGTGTTGGGATGTAGCGGTTAGTATGCACGAAAGAACGGCGTCATGTTCCATACACTTGGTAAAGTATTCAAATGATTAAGCAAGTGATTGCGCGTGGTATATCAGTTTCAAAGGAAAAATCGTATGTGAGTGGGCAAAAAGTGTCATTTATCGAGTCGTTTGAAACTGCATGTGATCATGTACAAATTTTCAACGTGAAATTTCGCCAAGCGAAGGTAAACCGTGACGCGGAATGTGGCGTGTGGCGTGTGGAAACTGCTGAAATGATGTCCAGAGGAAAGCACGTCTGAAATACCTTCCCGTTCTATCATTGCGCGGAGCGATACTCACTCACGTACATGATTTTCCTTATATTTTTGCAGATAACACGATAAACCGCGCGCAATAACGTCTGTGTATGGCCAGCTATTGAGTTGCAAAAATGGCGAATGCGACGGGATATTACTTCGTATTTTAAAACTTACTTCTACTGTTTCATTCATTTGTTTTTCGATAGTATTTATTACTAGGGTAGAGGCATAACAATTAAATTTTATAGTATTTCTTGTAAAAGTATATTGAACAAATTATATTTCATAAAAAAATACTGCTACACAGGTAAATATTTAATCTTTTGTATACTGGCTGCACCAAGTATCCCTCTATGTATGTTTTTTTATTTGAAAAGTTACAAGGTTAAATTAGAGAAATGGTGCGTAATTATAAGTCTAATTAAATTGAATTTAAAAATTGAAAAAACCTGCCAAAACCAAAAATTGTTATTTATAAATGTGACTTTTTTTTAATAATTAGATTTTGAGTTACCACCAATATCTTAAAAATTGGATGTAAATGTTTACATGTAAAACATTTTTCCAGAAATAACAAAGTTATAACGGTTTTTGGTTTTGACTGCGTTTTTTTTCTACAATCCATCTTGTACAAGCACTTCAAATAAAAAATATTATATGTATACACATAGGATACTTAGGGCACTCTGTATAGTAAACAATACAATGTTTTTTGCTTATATTACTAAAGGTTCTTTAGGAACAAACCATCCATGCAGACACTTAGGAACCGGTCCAGGGGTTTCAAATTCGGCTCTGCCTATTTCGGTAAATGTTTTTGCATCTAAAATTAGTAGACCAGCGTGGTTGGTATCTTCGTTACCCCAAACCATTGCTGCCAAAACTACACCATCGTCTTCAAACTAAAATGTATAAAAGTTGAGTAAAAAAATACATCTGACAACAATGTAATTGGTTTGGCAAGTAAACAACCTATTTTTTAAAGAATTTGAACCCGATAAGATCCAACTGAAATTTTGTTAGTGCTACCCTGTCTGAGACGCCCCTGAACAACATTTTAACTTTATTTTTGGTATAAAGTATTTTATTTTTTGATCTCTCCAGGTTTTGGAAATATTTAGGAAAAACCATTTTCAGGGACAGACTTATAAGGGGCTCTAGCTCATTAAGGAGTTGTTTCTTGCAGTAAATTTATGTAACATTTTTTTAAGTTCTACCACCTGGTAAGTTTCGACAGCCTTATGCTAAGACTCAAAATAATATCAAAGTTTTTAGTGCGCCACTGCCATGTCATTACATATATTACATATAGTAAAAGTATGTAAGTAAAATATTATGGAATTTATTGAATTTACTTCTTGGTAAAAAAAAATCCGTAAATAATGGTAACCTTATTATTCACGTTGTTAGGCATCAGTTATTGGCTGATTTAAATTTTCACTGTTAATTGAACCAATCGGGTTTTAAATTGGGAAAAGAAAGGTTAATAGATGTCAGATTTGTTTATATACAAGGTGTCCCTAAACTTAGTGGCATAAATTAAGGAGCAGATTAAGCAAGTCAAAATAAGACGAAAATCTAAATAAATATTTTTCCTAATTAGGTATGTTTAAAAGATACAGGGTGATAAAGTGTTACTTATCATATCAGTTTTTTTAATATAACTTCCACTATGGTAGACTTGGAAAGGTGATATTTTGCGAACAGTCACTTACTACCAAAACACATATTCACACATAATTTCAATTGTTCGAGTGAACGCAGTGTCGTAGAAACAGGGGTTGCTTAAGCTTATTGTCCCATACAAACTTTGAGGTTAGGTTTTTATACCATTTGATGCATTTTTTCGATTACTCAGTTCGGCTACTATTAAACTCTCAAACTTCGATAAAATCAACCGTTTCCGAGATATCCGAGATTACAATAATTGTTATATCGCATTAAAGGACTAAAAAGTATATGATAACAAATTTTTTAATTGAAAAAACTACAATTTTTTTAATGTGACGGTCAGGGCAAAAAGTCTCGAGGCTCATGGAATGCCGTTTTTTAGTTTTTTTTAATTAAAAAATAAAATTTGTTATCATATACCTTTTAATCCTTTTAAATAATGCGATGTAACAATTATTGTAATCTCGAATATCTCGGAAACGGTTTATTTTATCGAAGTTTGAGAGGTACACCTTTTTAATGGTAGACGAACTGTGTAATCGAAAAATTGTATCAAATGTTATAAAAACCTCAAAGTTTGTATGGGACAATAAGCTTAAAGCAACCCCCGTTTCTACGACACTGTGTTCACTCAAACAATTATAATTATGTGTGAATATGTGTTTTGGTAGTAAGTGACTGTTCGCAAAATATCACGTTTCCAAGACTACCATAGTAGAAGTTATATTAAAAAAACTGATATGATAGGTAACACTTTATCACCCTGTATCTTGGAAACATAAGTAATTAGGAAAAATATTTATTTAGGTTTTCGTCTTATTTTGACTTGCTCAATCTTTTCCTAAATTTATGCCAATAAGTTTAGGGACACCTTGTATACGAGGGGCGACTATAATGATCTTTAAAATCGGGAAAAAGTGAGGTTATAATAAGTTTTATTATCAATGAAAATTACTTAATTGGAGTAGAAAAAACATAGTATTTCACTCGAAATAATGCGCATTATTTACTCGGATGAATTACGTCTCTCGCCTAACGCCTTGAGACGCAAACCTTATCCTTGTGAATAAACGGTGTGCCTGAACGAAGTTTAAGTCACATAAAAATGCCTCCAAAAACTGATTGCAGTTTCTTGTTCGGGACCCTTTGGTGACTTAAAAATGATATTTACCAAAATCCTAGCTGCTCCTCTTTTCGAAATTCTTTGAAAATTTATGATTTTTTTTTAATTTTTGTGTATTTCAAAGTTTACCTTTGACAGAGTACACTTTTGTACACCGACTTTTATAAAAATAGAGTATATTATTGAGAAGACTAAAAGAATACTTTTTAATACTGTTCACATCATTTGATATATACAGGTTGAGCCAAAAATCGCTTATTTTTAATAAAGCAAAAGCGTAAATTCATAATTTTGCATAACACGCAAAAAAGATTTATCCCCATTTTTTTTAGATATTTTTACGTTTATCAGGTTAAAAAATGGCATTCTTATTAACCTTTTATAAAAAAATAGATTTTTAATAAAATTAAGTAAAATATCGCTTAGAGAATATTTAAAATGTTGTTTAATTTAGGCTTTTTACTAAGGCTGGGAATTTGTTAGTTTTTGGAATTCGAATCCTCGTTTAAAAATTATTTGAAATACTCGAATTATTCGAATATTCGAATTATTCGAGTATTCGAATTATTCGAATATTCGAGTATTCGAATTATTCGAATATTCGAATATTCGTGTTCTAGTAAATTCGAATAATTCGAATATGCATGTCTTTATAATCTGTGATTCATGTCCTCGTACATTCGAATAATTTGAATATAGAGTACATTTTTAAATATTCAAATAATCGAATTTTTAAATACTCGAATATTAAAATATTTCAATTAATCAAAACTATCTTTGCTTTGCTTATTGTTGATGACATGGGGGGTGGGGGTCTAGATGGTGATTACGTCAGCAGTAGTTATTTACTTTTTTACACATATGGCAACCCACACATTGTCTATGCTTGAAATTAGTAATTACTGATTACTTTTTGCTACTGTCCAAAACGAAGCGACTACATATATCGCTTTTTTCGAATTTGGTTATTTTTGGAATTTTCAAAATTCAAAAGCCATCTAATTTTTGATGAGAGCTGTTAATTTTTTTTAATAAAAATGACAAATTAACATATTCGAAAAAAGTTTTTTTTGCACCACCCTTATATATACTAATTCAGTGTTTTAATATTCGAGTATTCAAATATGCGAGTATTCGAATAATATTCGACGAATATTCGAGTATTCAAATATGCCAGTATTCGAATATTCGAGTATTCGAATATTCAAATATTCGAATATTTGAATATTCGAGTATTCGAATAATTTATAATCGATTTCCACCCCTATTCGAATACTCGAATATTCGAATATTCGAATTATTCGTAATCGATTCCCAGCCTTACTTTTTAGTAGTTTTCAATTTTGAACGAAAAAGTGGTTAAAGTTTTTTGATCGGCACTCTTTGGAGATTTAAAAACGATATTTACCAAAATTGTAACTGCTTTTTTTTTAATTTGTTAAAAAATCATTTTTTTTATTAATTATTTGTTTATCACAAAGTCTACCTTTGCCAGACTACACATTTGTACACCGATTTTTATTGATTGCAGTTTCTTTAAAATGATATTTACCAAAATCCTAGATGCTCCTATTTTCGAAATTTTATGATAATTCTTAATTTTTTTTTTAATTTTTGTTTATCTTACCTTTGACAGAGTACACATCTGTACACCGATTTTTATAATATTGGAGTATATTGTTAACGAGACTTGGAGAATACTGTTTTCATGTTAGCCAAAAATCACTTTTTTATAGTAAAAAGCATAATGCACAAAAAAGATTTATCTCCAAAAAAATGTTATTTTATTTAATTTTATTTAAAATCAATTTTTCTTAGTCTTAATAAGAATCCCATTTTGTAGCCTGATAAACATAAAAATATCTAAAAAAAAATTATGAATTTACGCTTTTGCTTTATTAAAAGAAGCGATTTTTGGCTAAACCTGTATACAAGGTGTCCCTAAACTTAGTGGCATAAATTTAGGAGCAGATTAAGCAAGTCAAAACAAGACGAAAATCTAAATAAATATTTTTCCTAATTAGGTATGTTTAAAAGATACAGGGTGATAAAGTGTTACTTATCATATCAGTTTTTTTAATATAACTTCTACTGTGGTAGATTTGGAAAGGTGATATTTTGCGAACAGTCACTTACTACCAAAACACATATTCACACATAATTACAATTGTTCGAGTGAACACAGTGACGTAGAAACAGGGCTTGCTTAAGCACATTGTCCCATACAAACTTTGAGGTTATATAAAATAAACCGTTTCCGAGATATTCGAGATTACAATAATTGTTATATCGCATTAATGGACTAGAAGGTATATGATAACTAGGGATGGGATTTTAGTTATTTTACCTTTTTTCAACCGATCTAACTATTTGAAAACCAATAATGCCAAAATGTGTTTTAAATGATTTTCTTTTATATGAACCTAACTTGTTTTCACCTTTTTTACCTTTTTTGGAGGTTTTTGCTTTAAACTACCTTTTTTATACTTTTGGTACCAATTTTTAACTTATTTTAACCTTTTTTACCTTTTTTGGAGGTTTTTGCTTTAAACTACCTTTTTATACTTTTGTTGCATATTTTTTAATTTGTCAGTTTATTTTCACATATTTTTACCTATTATTACGTATTTTTACTTATTTTATTATTTTGTGTTCTTTTTAAATTTTGCGCCAATATTTTATCCAGGGCGTGCAACTCAACGGTATAGAGTTTTTTCTTATGGTCACAGACTGTAACAGTAACTTTCTTTATAGTTACCTTCTTTGTAGTGAGCTTATGTTCTGTCATAGAACTTCTGTGTAGTGAGTGTCACTCAGTGAAACACAGTTTATTGCATAGAAATAGTTTATTGTGGGTATGTTCTGTGTTTGGGTATGCGGCTAAACAAAATTATAAACGAAACGTGAACTTTTAATGTTTTTTTACCTAAAATGCTGTTTTTTAACCTAAAATGGTTTTTTTTTAGTACCTTTTTAGTTACCTATTTTTCACTTTTTAGTACCTAAATATCCCATCCCTAATGATAACACATTTTTTAATCGAAAAAACTACATTTTTTTAATGTGACGGTCAGGCCAAAAAGTCCCGAGGCTCATGGAATGGTCTTTTTAGTTTTTTCAATTAAAAAATAAAATTTGTTATCATATACCTTTTAATCCTTTTAAATAATGCGATACAACAATTATTGAAAGTTTGACAGGTACACCTTTTTAATGGTAGCCGAACTATGTAATCCAAAAATTGCATCAAATGTTATAAAAACCTAACCTCAAAGTTTGTATGGGACAATAAGCTTATAGCAACCCCCGTTTCTACGACACTGTGTTCACTTAAACAATTATAATTATGTGTAAATATGTGTTTTCGTAGTAAGTGACTGTTCGCAAAATATCACCTTTCCAAGACTACCATAGTAAAAGTTATATTAAAAAAACTGATATGATAAGTAACACTTTATCACCCTGTATCTTGGAAACATAAGTAGTTAGGAAAAATATTTATTTGAGTTTTCGTCTTATTTTGACTTGCTCAATCTTTTCCTAAATTTATGCCAATAAGTTTAAGGACACCTTTTATATTAAATGATGTGCACAGTATAAAAAAGTATTCTCCAAATCTCCTTAACAATATACTCCAATATTATAAAAATCGGTGTACAAATGTGTACTCTGTCAAAGGTAGACTTTAAGATTTTGGTAAATATCATTTTAAGTCACCAAAGGGTCCCGAACAAGAAACTGCAATCAGTTTTTGGCCGCATTTTAACCATGTCAGATTTTAACTGTTTATTTTTGAACATCATTTAATTATCAAAAAAGTATAACAACGATTCATTTTCAGATTACTAGTTCACCAAATGGCAAAAAAAATTGAGATACCTTGTATATAAACCACTTACTCTTGGATTAGGAGACGGTACAAAAACCGGCTCACTAGGATAACAGTTAGGCTCACACCACGTTTTTGCTGATTTGTTATAAATGTCGACTTTAATGATCTAAAATTATACGAGTATAAAGATTTAATATTTAAAATGCATATTTATATTTTACTTACAGTCCCAGGATTTTCAGCATCTACATCTGAACTAATGGCATAGAAATACCTATAAGGCTTTCCTAAAAAATATTATAAAATAAAAATACACAAACATTGGGACGCATTTCTTTTACCTAAATGGACTTCATAAAATATTCTAGGCGTCTCACAGCCCAGGTCACAAAGTTTTTCAGGCTTCAAAAATATTTCGCCGTTAGGCAAATAATACGCCTTGGCTTTAGAATGTTCTAAATTTACCAAATTAGAATTGATATGTCTATCCATTGGTTCTGGTTTTAAGGGTAGAACAAATCTTGCAGGTCTACCTCGAAACATTTTGGCATAGTCTGGATTTTGCTGCATAGCCTACAAAGTTTTATTTCAAAGCACTGCATTTGACTTTTGTTGTTTTACAGTTTTTAAGAGAAGGTAAGATTACAAAAATATCTGTATAATACACTCACGTGCAAAATAATCGATCCACACAAATTTTCGATGAATTTCAATCGCAAATAACTTTTTTATTTGATGTCGGATTTAAACGAATATTAAACACTATTGTAGATAAATTAATGGACAATCGCTCACATTTAAAAAAAATACTAAAAAATAGACGTACGTTTATAATATACAGGTTTAAACAAAAAGATGTTTTTTACCATAAGTTTAAGACACTGTGTAGAGTGGCAAAACCGTATATTGTTCTAAATTAAGTTTTATTTATCAAGTCACATCTATTCTTAACAGTTTTGTTTTTGGCTCACCTCGATATATTTATTTTTGTGGAAAATATGGATTAAAAAAAAAACATTGCAATTTTCAATATTTTTCTGTATGAAGAACTAAGGTTGCTATGGTCCATTCATAGGCTATGGAGAATGACAGTGACAGTTTTGTTGAATCATCCCATACTTGGACATGTCATACACGGCTTTCAAAAGCTATCAAATTGTTTTTTGCAAATTAATGTTTAAATTTTGAGGTGTCTTCTTACTTTATAAAATGGATATGTCTCCGACTGATATTGCTAGAGCTATTAATTTAATCCAGGATGGACGGTCACAGTATTACGTGGCAAGTGTTTTAAACGTCATAAGAAGTAAAGTACGAAGGGCAACATCAGTCGGAGACATGTTTAAAGTAAGAAGACACCTCAAAATTAACACATTAATTTACAAAAAACAATTTAATAGCTTTTGAAAGCTGTATATGACATGTCCAAGTATGGGACGATTCAACAAAACTGTCACTGTCATTCTCCATAGGCTATGGATGGACCATAGCAACCTTAGTTCTTCATACAGGAAAAATATTGGAAATTGCAATGTTTTTTAAAAAAATCCATATTTTCCACAAAAATAAATATATCGAGGTGAACCAAAAACAAAACCGTTAAGAATAGATGTGACTTGATAAATAAAACTTAATTTATAACAATATACGGTTTTGCCACTCTACAGAGTGTCTTAAACTTATGGTAAAAAACATCTTTTTGTTTAAACCTGTATATTATAAACGTACGTCTATTTTTTTAGTATTTTTTTAAAATGTGAGCGATTGTCCATTAATTTATCTACAATATTCTTTAATATTTGTTTAAATCCGACATCAAATAAAAAAGATATTTGCGATTGAAATTCATCGAAAATTTTGTGTGGATCGATTATTTTGCACGTGAGTGTATTTAACTTACTTTCATTGTTTCAATATACATACAGTCCAGCATAGCGGGATCCCTGTACATACAAATATCCAAAACAAGGTAATCATGTGTTTCATACTGGTTTATAATATGCAAGTAGAAAAATGGTTCTGCGAAAAATTTGTTTTTTAACCTTCCGGTCTCTCGACATATTACATTTATTTGTACCTACGAACATTTATTATGTACAAATTTTAAAATATCAATTAAACTATATTGTACGTATTCGTCTTGATACCATCGTAGACAGCCAGCTATTGGATCGTTTTTAAGTTTTGTTGCCACTAGAGCGGTCACTGATAGGTTTAAGGGTTGTTCCACTATTAGGAAGTATTTCTTTGTTATACCTATAATGTTTTAAACGTAGGTAGTTTAAATAGGTTTAGAGTGGATAATAATATTACCAAACGTGTGCATGTATGATGGGTGAAGAGGCCATCTTGCCGGTATTGATGCGACTATCTGAGCCTTTTCAAACATTGTTTTGTTATAACCTACAAGTAAAAATATATAAATATTAGTAAATTAAATTATTTTATAAATTATACTAGGTGGTTATGGTAATTGACCCCCACAAAAAAATCCAAATTATTTAAATCCGGCGATCTTGGCGGCAACGCCACAGGTCCTCCACGACCAATCCACTGGTTAGGAAATCCTTCATTCAAAAATTCTTGCCTTAAATAAGACATCGCGCCGTCGCGACGCGTCCTGCAATACCCACATGTTGCGTATATATTTCAGCAAAACAGGAAGAATATCTTCCAAAAATGATAATATTTGCCGCCTTATGGCTGTCAGATGCTGTCAAAAAATGCGGGACATGTTTTGTGAATTTACCTTTATTACAAAAATTATACATGATACAATGTTTATTGTAAATTTTCTGTTACTTATTTATTGTTAAATGTTTCATTTTTGTAATTAAGGTAAATCCACGCATTTTTTGACAGCATCTGTCCGCCCTAATCCACATGCAATAAATCCAAATTCTCCACGATGCTTCCGTTTTAAAAGTTTTTAAAAATGACTGATAATAAAAGTTGGAAATACTGAATTAATAATTCATTAAAAATAAAAAATAAAAACTTTATTGTTTTGTTAAATAAAATTACAAATGACAATAAAAATTTTAAAAAGAAATTAGGACGATATTTTAGGTATCAAATATGGAAAACAAACCTTTTTTGCATTTTTTGATTTTTTACTTTCAATTAGATTTTATTGACTACCAAGTTTGTTTTCATTACCTTTTTATTTTAAAAACATATTTTTTCCATTTTAACAATGAACGCTGGACCAACTCTACTAATTTTGGGTGAGCTGATTTTTTTAGGAATTAAGTACTTATACAGGGTACCTTTTGCATGTTTGCTCCACAAATGTAGCATTTTTTTAAGGTGGTGCGCGACTTTTGGGTATAATATAAAGTATAGGTATAAATATAATAAAAATAAATATAATAAAAACAATATTTTTTAAATTTATTTAAAATATTTATCTTATTTTGTGAGGCGGTGATATTTGATTGGTTAAGCTATAATTGGGTTTTCGCATTTTTTAGGTTTAGAACAAAACGATGGTTATTTGACAAAACATCGTAAGCGACAAAACCTAAATTTTACAGGTGAGATTTTTTTGTGTGGGAGCTTTATTTTAAAAAATATTTATCTGAAAACTGGTGAGGCAATATTTTATTAATGTAGAATTCAAATATTTAAGTAAGATCAATACAATCTAAAATTTTCATAAAATTTTGTGGCATACAATATTTTATAAGAACATCTTTGGGAAAATATAAAATTAGTCTTGTCGCTTAAGTTCCATTTACGTTACTTTGTGGGATAAAGATTTGATGATTACTTTTGTCAAAACATCGTTAGCGACATTTATTTTTTTACTTTTATTATTAAATAAAAAATACAAAAAAAATAATTTATAAAATATCAACGATATTTTGCCAAACAATGTTTGAAAATGAAATTCTACATTAGCTTTCTTTGAAAAAAACGAACGATTTTTATTCACAAACCAGTATCTAACCCATGGAGCCTACACAAGGAGCCCGAACTTAATAGGGGAAATTGACAAAACCTGCCCTCTACAAATTAAGTTTCTTTTTTTCACCACCAGCGGCGCTGATTGTCGATGCTAGCGTTTCGATACAAATTAAACAATTGTTTCAGAATAAACGGAACACGAGCGCCCTCTTATCTTAGGAAGATTCTTGTTTACATGATATTCGGACTCCTTGTGTAGGCTCCATGATCTAACCCATGGTACTATGATCTAACCGTTATAAATTTGAGTCAAATTATATGACGCTAGAACAACATACAATTACTACAAAAAACACTTCTAACGAACCACACTATAGTGTGGTTACGTATACGTAAAAACAATTATAATTAGGATAACTAATAATAATGCAATGAAAAATAGGAATTATAAGCTTTTGATCAAATAAAATATTGTTTTAAAACTTGATAGCAATCACCACGATGCAGGTATACCCACGAATAAACTGTTTAGAGCGGGAATAACGCCTTGATAGATCAAGGCGGGAGCACAATATTATCGTAAGCGACACAATGTTAAATCGCAAACGCCATGTCTCGGAGTTGCTTACGATTATTTGTCGGGAACATATAGGCGCTTACAATAAAAAAATATTCAAACTGACCAATATTAGATTCCAAAATTGGGATAACTATCATGTGCAGCTTATCGTAACTGACACTTTGATAAAATAAAAAGTAATTCAACAAAATTGTCGAATCATCGAAAAGTAAAAATATTAATTAATCCCGGTGCATTCGCCATTTTTGCAACATTTTTTTTTACTTTAATTCACAAATATCATTATAACGTTAGCTAATTTGCACAAAATATTTATAAAATATAGAACTAAACCATTTTAGACAGACTGTCTATTGATGAAAACCGAATAAAAATTCCCCTAATAGTTTCCGAGATTAACGCTTCCAAACAGACACACTGAGAGAAAAAATGTTGTAGAATCATTCAAAACGATAATAATTCAAAGGGATTCAAATATGTTTTGGCGTCATTGGTGTGTCCCATTAAATTAATAGGTGCATAACAATTGTATAATACATATCTTTTTGAAACAACTGAGAAAGGCAATGAAATAAATGGATTTCTTTTTGTATATATGTTTTAAAGAGGGTACACTTTAAAAGTGTTTCAAAACATTGTAAAACTGTTGGTAAATGAATATAAAACTACAAATTTTTCTATTAGAATCAAATTTACCCGATTATTTAAATTAATATAATTTCATATGCTTTTTATAACTTGATATTTCTCTGAGTGCAGTTTAAAAAAATATAAACCCGTTTTTTTAGAAAAAATAATTATAACAACATTTTATTAGTTTATTTCAGATTTTTATATTTATATAATAAAAGAATCTATCTTTATAGACTATTAGTTAACTATAAGTTACTTAAGGCATATTGAAAAATTTTATCATTTTCTTGGTACCATTGGCAGAGTAAATGGTAGGGTCCAACAAAATTTTTGAATTATATTGCAAGCCTCTGATAAATATAAAAAAATAAACATTAAAAAAACTGTTATACAGTATTTACAAAGATATAAAGAAAAATATGTTATATTTTGACAGCTTTAACAACCTTATTCCAAAAACGGTGACTTTTTATTGGGTTTTCAAATTCATTTTACCTTAGGAATGTACCCTATTATTTATGTGGTGTCATTTCGCAACACCCTGTAAAAATGTATCTAAAATTTACAGTGCCTGCCGTGTAACTAGTTTTTAACACGTGTTTGACAATGCAGTGTCGCGTATTCAATATTTTAAAAAATTGTTAAAAACATTTTTGGCTATTTGTTAAATTTTCTGTATAGAAAGAGTATCTAAATTTTATCGTATCGCAAAATTATGTATAGTTACCACTAGTTTAAAAAATATATTAAATTAAAAAACTAA
The DNA here is from genome assembly GCA_921294245.1 of Brassicogethes aeneus. Classification (NCBI taxonomy): domain Eukaryota; kingdom Metazoa; phylum Arthropoda; class Insecta; order Coleoptera; family Nitidulidae; genus Brassicogethes; species Brassicogethes aeneus. Next base: position 14,276,186 of record OV121133.1, read on the forward strand.
AGGTACCTATAGTTATAGTACCTTATAATTATATAAATATACATAAATACGTATATTTTACCTATATAACGTACAATTTTTAAGTGAAGGAACAAATAAGCATAATTTTAAAAGGTACCTTAATTGTATAAATATACCTAAATACGTATATAACCGAAATTAAATATTACCAAAAATAATCTCCTTTGAAAACAATATTGTTAAGTAAAGAAGTAATGGCGGAAATAAAAAATACCCATAAAAGAGTTCTTGGAAAATAAATCTTGACCGAAAAATAGTGTTGGACGATCATGTAGAACTATTTTTAATTAATTTAAATTCAGATGGTAGAAGCGATGACGAAATTTTTTTAGAAGAATATTAATTAATTATTATTTAAGTAATCGTACGAATGAATGTTTTATTTATATCTGGATATTAAATAAAAATTATTTACATTATTAAACCAAAAAATATTTTTTTAATAATTTAAAATTATTTTGTTTATTTCACTGTTCAAAATTTATTCTTAAAGATTACCGCTGGTGGACAGTATACAAGTATCAAGGGCTACGCCTACATGCGTCGAGCCTTGCCAACTATAGATCAATCTATAGATTTTGAAAATAGACTTAAAAAAATGATACCCCTGTCTCGGCGTTTTTTCAGATCACGTAATTTTTTTTATAAAATGTTATCTACGGTATTCGGCACATAGATTCGATAACAGCTAGACAGTATATTTTTCGGAAAAATTTATTCACTGAATAAATGGACAACCATTAAGATTATTTATTTATTTTAAAATTATTTTAATTATATACAGAGTGTTGCACATTTACGAAATACGGGTGTTTCACGTTCGTGGTCCATTAAGAGTTTCTGAGGAACGGCAAAAGATATCGATTTGAAATTTTTAAAGCGTTTATAATCCAATTAAGCCTATATTTCTAAAATATATTAAACAAAATGCCACTTCCGGCTTGACTGTACTGTACCATGTCCTATACCTACAGTAAATAGATTTGGAGTTATTAATTTTTTCCGTTAAAATATGACAAATGCGCGTCAATCAAAAATAGCCTATAACTTTCTTGCTATTAGGTTTTCAGAAATGGGAGTGGAATTTTTGGAATCTTAAAACATTGTTTAAAAGATTCCGTGTCAAAAAATCAAAAATTGAAACCAGAAATATATTTTTTACTTAAAAAATTGTTATTTTCTTTAGGTATAATTTTTATATTATGTAAAAACATAAAACATTTGAAGAAAAAAAATTATTTATAACAAAATAGAGAATAAAAAATCTGTTTAGGTTAAAATAAAAAGAATGGCTATGTAAAAAAATTAAATGACGTGATTTCGTGAAACTGTGAGACACGGGTACGTTTTTTTTAACCTTTATTTTTAAAATTTGTTAAAATTTTTCATGGGAGGAAAATCGTGTTGTACTGTGTTATAATTAATTTCTACTTACAAGTATGCTTTGAGGGAAAACATATAATATTGTGATGTGGCCCGCTGGCAGTAACCGACATTCCCAAATTATAAACCGTCCCTGCAAAAAAGCAAACATAAATCATCAGCCCAAAAATCCTCTAATCTCATCTTTCGCGACAATTTGTTTACCGTCGTGCGTGACATGCGGATGAGATGTGTGATTAACTATGGATACGTAATCACTGACGTCTACTCGAGCCTCCGTCTCCAAGTTTTCCGTATTAATCTTGTGGATTATTGGTATCTCATTGAAGGCGTACAGCTCGTCTCCGAAAGGATATACGGATATCATTGAGTTATCGGAGGTGTCTGATTTTGGATGAAATATAGCTGCAACTCTAAGAAAAAACGCAAAAGTATTGTATTACTTAAATGTTTACTTTATTTATAAAAAATACTAAAGTTCATTTTTTTTTATCTGGACTGCGGAAACGTTGCAAATTTAGGGTTTTGGTTGATAAATACAGTTGTCAAGTTGCTCGCATTGATTAAAACAAACTAAGCTAGTTATAAATCTAATCCACTTTTGGTCAAAAATTAGATTTTTGGCGGAGACTGTACTTCAACTTATTATCTATAAGATGATAAAGTTTATGTGCTGCAAAAGGAGCTAAATCCTGCCTAAAATACTATTTTAAAAATGACATTTAGTGCAAAGTCGACAATCTCCACTGACAGATTTGCAGCAAAGTATACAATCTCCAATTCAACCATTAGAAATTAGTAATTTGTGTCACCTGATATCCTAACATTTGATGTTATAACGTATTTTAGAGATTTAATTTTGTGTTTTTTACTGGTACATACTGTTAAGTTCTATTGCAGTAAATTGCACTTAAAAATATTTTTAAAATATGTATATGTACATTTTATTGTTTTAAGAATTATAAAAAAAGTTATCTTGTTTATTTTGTGCTATTATACCATAATAAGACGTAAAGGTAAAGCAAGAAAAGGCTGATAATGTCAAAACATTGCAAGTAAAACATTATGGGGCAAAGTGGGAAGAAGATGATGAGTTGTTGTACTATAAAAACTTTTTTGCACGAGGTAACCTGGTCCCAGATTTAAAAGAAACTCCAGATTTATGAGGTCCAGTTCAGAATTTTCCCACATTGATTCTATAGTTAAATTTTATAACCATTAATGGAAAAAAAAATTATTTTTTTGTTTATTTTTCTAAATCTCCTTAAACGTTTACAACAAAATGAGCAATCTCCAGCAATTCATATCAAAGTCAGCAATCTCCAATTTATAATTATATATTTCACCTATACTATGCATCCTGGAGACCTTGTAGTTTGCTACTAGTCTAACAACAACATTTCAATATAATATATCAAAAAAATTTCAAATCTAGAATTTAAAATACTAAAATCAATTGGACGCCTTTCTGCAGAAAGGAACCAACCCACAAAACCAAAAAAATCGAGATATTTAGCCTATGAACTAATTAAGTATGTATAATTTATCTGCAAAATAGGTCATAGCCAAAATGCAAGTGTATACTATAGTGAAATCTATTAATCATTGAACCAACCAACATTCAATAATAGTGTGGATTACTAATCCAAAATTAGAATCTATACAGTATCTGCAAGTGGGTTGGATCTTTTTTGTAAAAAAGCAGGCTGGTAGACCCACTACCAAAGTCTTTAAAGATTTCCTGCTTCTGCAAAATATAAAGTCTTGATGCATTTTTTTGGTAGCTTACAAGATGAGGTGGGGTTGGAAGATGATGTGAACGAATTTCAAATAGAATCAAAATTAATTCATATTACCATTATAATAGTAATATCAGTTGTATTTTGTTTGGAAATAAATAATTGTCGCTTTTCTTTAAATACATACATACATCAGATAGTAGTTTTCATAAATTGCAGAAAGGAACCAACCAACAAAAGCCCATTTTTTTCGTCACCCTTACACATAACATCACAAAATCCACCTGATGAAATTATTAAATTATATCCCTTAAACCTCCGTAAGTCCAAAATCGGCATAAAATTAACAGGTAATTTTAAAATTATTAAAATCTTTGATAGCTTTTTTCTCAGTTTCATCATGGTGTGGGTTGGTCCCATTCTGCAGAAAGCCGTCCAATTGTGTTTATGTATAAATTATTGTAGGTTACATTGCGCAGTTGTCAAGTAGAGTTGTCGAAATTCGTAGTTAAAAATGCAATTAATTTGGCTTTGGTGGTGCTTGGATGAGTAAAATCATATAAAAAAGTAGTTAAATATAGGTTGCTTTAAGGCCCATAAGAAAAAGTATTCTTCGCTTTGTAAAGCATTTATATAAAAGAAATTAAAATTTTTTGTAAAAGTAAATGTTGTCCAATGGTGAATAATGTGAAAATAATGTGTGATGTAATATTTATAAAACTAAATTCTTTAATTTTTTACTCCAAAAATGTCCATAAGGCGATGTACTTTTTCTTCCATTGTGGCATTTGCCCTCAAAAGGGCTTTCACATTCGAATTCGTTGCTATTATTTTTGGCATAATTGTGTTTTTATTTATAATTGACAAGTAAATTATCACCTATACAATGAGTAAATATCTTCGATTATTAATCATACCACGAGTTATATTTAGTGAGAAAATACAATGAATTTTAGGATTTAAAAAATTGTCAGATTGACATTTAAAATTAAAATGTGATTTAAAATATAAAAAGACTTTAATAAACCTTATTTATTCAAACTTACCTTAATTTTATTATCGTTTACACCAACCCATCGATCTTTTAGAGTTTATAATTCATTATTTTATTGATATATATATATATATATATATATATATATATATCAATTTTAAATGTCAATCTGACAATTTTTTAAATTCTACACCATATCAAACACAGAATTTAAATGACAACAAATGTTAAAGTGTCAAAATCCTTAGTACCGTGTAAACAAGATGATAAAAAATATTGCCGCTGAGATAAAATGCGTAACTATGGAATGCTGGCATTTTATTGGTTCTAATATTAATGAATTGTATTGTCAATAATAAATATTATTGTCAATTTGACAGTGTCAAAGTATTTAATTAAATTCTTTAGCAGAAGTACCATTTTTAAATACTAAAACTGGCATAAGCCACCAACCTAACAAAAAAACACGAGTCCAGTTAAAAAAAATGAACTGTAGAATCATGAAAGAAAGTTACATAATGGCGAGGATTTAAAATTTTTACTTTAAACAAAGTGATTAAATATGGTAAACTCACTTTTGAAAAATAGAGTGGCAAGGATCAGGAACAGCTTTGGTCCCAAATTCTGTAATGACAATTCTATTGGCTTGCCAGTTTTTCTTGTATATTTCTGACTGTAGAAATCTGCATTGATATGTGACTTTTCCATTTTCTATACCAAATCTAAAACGTAAAAATGTATGCTGATACATTTTAAAGGAAACTAGGAACTCTTTTTCATATTCCTAAAATAAAACTAGATTTTTGTCTTCAGTTTTTAATATGTTTCACTTTTCCTGAAATTTCCAAAACACGATTTCAGTAAAATGGCCTCCTCGTCTGTTTTTAATAAAGCGCATTTTGAAAGTTTAATTTTGGACCAGTTTTTCGAAACATTTAGTGCCCCTCAACAGTAACGCGCTGTATAGTTTGTGGTTTATGAGCATACACCTAAGACCCTAAGACCACAAGAAGTAATCAAGTGGTGTCAAATCGTACGATCTCGGTGCTGAAGGCACTGGTCAATTTTGCAATCAATTATTACATATTTTCCTTAGAGTGTTACAGAATGAATTACAGAATGAATTAATTCTATCTATATGAAATAAATTTTATTTAGTTGACAATTCGTATCATACGTGGGGGTATTACTATGCCTATACAAAAGTATATGATATATTTTAAATCTCCCACGTAAATGATACACAAATCGACAAATGTGCCCTCAAAAAAGGAAATAAGGTCATCATATATACAAAATATAGCTATTTATTATGTAAGTATTGAAATATGTTGGAACAAACACTGGTGGCGACATCTCTGTGTTTATAGTCTAACAACTTTTAGACCGATCCAACCTCACTTTCTCCTAATTAAATTATTTGGTATTTTTTTAGAAACGCATAAAAAGTATGGTCTGAAACACGTTTGGAATTGCATATTCAAAAATTTTATCAAATATAAACAACACGGTTAAATAAAATTATTACAAGTTCTAAGAGTCTAGTTGGTTTAAATTAAGGAATCTTAATATCATCTTAATGAAAAAAGTGAACTTTTTCTTGTTTCAAAGCATTTTTTTATATTTTTTATATTAAGTTAAACTAAAATAAACAATTTTGAAATATACTAAACTGATAAACTTATTTTTGAAACACTCTGTATAAATTACAATTTATCATAACAAAATTATTACCTGTGTAATAAAGCAGAACTGTCAAAAAGATGTTCAAAAGTGTCCTTTCCCGCTTTCAAAGATCCTGGACCGTTTCTGATAAGACATCCTTTTAACCATTTCGGTATATGTCCTTAAATTATATTCATAACTTCCTTCCTATTAAAATTAATTTTATTTTGGCTTTAATAGGTACCTACCTGATACAACTCCTTCTATGGGTTCAATTATTTCTTCTTCGCAAGATCTTAACCAGACGTTTACGTCACAGTTTGGATAACATTTTTTCTGGGTTATTTTGTACTCGAACTAAAAAAATAAATAAGATGTTACAGATTCATTTAATTTTTTATTTATCTATCAAACAATGTTTCTCTTTATGCCTTTTTACATGCCTAACATTTTAATTTCGGCCATTCCTTAAAATTTAGTTGTTTTATACAGGACGTTCCAATTGGCTGCTCAGGGAAAGAAAAATTCCAAGACGAATTTTCCATTGCCATTTTTACGAATTCTCCAAATTGTAGGAGTTATTTAACTTTTAAAGCCGGCAATGAAGAGGCAGTACTTCTGCTATATCGGACGTGTTTGTTCCCTTTGGGCCGTCAATTTTGAGATACCCTGTATAGCACCTCTTATTATACTGTAAACGATTTCTACCTTGTAAAATGGTTGCCTAAATACAGGGGTGCGAACTTTTAAATTTTATTTAGTTAAATTGTTTCTGTAATAACAGATTTGATTTTTTTAATCTAATTTTCAAATTTATGCATTTGATGCCAGCTTCAATAAAGGGTGGTTCCCAAAGCTATAAATTGTATGTCATTTACAAGGTGTTACTTAAGTCTTTACAATAAATTTAACTGATTTTAAGACAAAAAGTTTATATAAACACGCCTTGTTTTAAAACTTTTTTTTTGAATTGTTTTTTCGTAAATATCTTAAGCATCCTTATCCCTACCCAATTCTGTTGTAATTTGTGTTATTTGTGGTGTTAAGAGGCTAAATTTTTTGGGATTAAGCTACTGAAAATACAACTTTTTGTCTACTAAACTTTATTTTTATTCTGATTAGTTTTCGAAAAAAAATCTACTTAATTGCATATCTTGTGGTCCAGGGATATGTTATTAAGTGGATTTTATTTTTTTTCCCGAAAACTAAGAAAGACACGAACAAAATTCAGGAGACAAAAAAGATGTATTTTTGGTAGCTTAATTCGAAAAAAAGACATAAAAATAAGAAAAAGTCAGTTAAACAAACGTTTACGTCACAGTTTGGATAACATTTTTTCTGGGTTATTTTGTACTCGAACTAAAAAAATAGGTATATAAAATGTTACAGATTCATTTAATTTTTTATTTATCTATCAAACAAAGTTTTTCTTTATGCCTTTTTACATGCCTAACATTTAAATTTCCGCGATTCCTTAAAATTTAGTTTTTTATACAGGGTGTCCCAAAATTGGCTGGCAAAGAAAAATTCCAGGACGAATTTTCCTTTGCCATTTTTTCGAATTCTCTAAATTGTAGGATTATTATTATTTAACTTTTAAAGCCGACAATGAAGGTAGGCAACCAAGATTACCTTTACCCTTTGGACGGTCAATTTTGAGACACCCTGTGTAGTATAAGTGCACCTCTATCCTGTAAACGATTTCTACCTTGTAAAATGGTTGCCTAAATACAGGGGTGCAAAACTTTTAAATTTTATTCAGTCGAATTGTTTTCAAAAATTCAAATTTTTTCTGTAATAACAGATTTAATTTTTTTAAAACTAATTTTCAAATTGATGCATTTGAAAAAAATATGCCAGCTTCAATAAAGCGTGGTTTCCAAAGCTATACAATTGTATCATTTACAGGGTGTTACTTAAGTGTTTACAATAAATGTAACAGACGATTCTTTAACTGATTTTAAGACAAAAAGTTCATATAAACACGCCTTGTTTTCAAACTTTTTTTGAATTGGTTTTTCGTAAATATCTTAAGCATCCTTATCCCTACCGAATTCTGTTGTAATTTGGCAGTGTTATTTGTAGTGTTAAGGGGCTAATTTAGTTCTAACTTTAAATAAGCTAATAAGTCCAGTGGCGTCCCGAGCGGCACCTTGGCGGATATTTTTGATAACATGGGATTAAGCAACTGAAAATACAACTTTTGTCTACTAAATTTTATTTTTATTCTGCTTAATTTTCGAGAAAAAATCTACATAGTTAATTGCATATCTTGTGGTCCAGGAATATGTTATTAAGTGGATTTTATTTTTTTCTGGGAAACTAAGCAAGACACGAACAAAATTCAGGAGACAAAAAAGATGTATTTTTGGTAGCTTAATTAAAAAAAAAGATACAAAAATAACAAAAAGTCTGTTACGTATAGTGGTATTAATATCTCATGGCGGGTGACCTTGAGAGACGCTGACAGACGCCATTCAATTTAATAAATAAATGGAAACTAAAAACATCCGCCACTTCCATAGACCTTTAAGTTAACTTAAATGTCTATGGATGCTTCCCAAATCTGTCATCTGTCAATTAATATAGTCAAGCGTTTTTTTCTTTATTTTATGAAATATATTGTAACATTAGATAATGACTGCAATTGAAGACCCTGCTGCAAAAAGGAGGTAACTCCATAAAAGTTATTTTTGAGTCATCTTTGCATTAAACAATGCAGAATAGTCTAGTTCACAGTTGTAAGGGTGTAAAAGTCACTTGTGTAAAAGTTGCCCCCTTTTTGCAGCAAGGTCTTCAATTGTTGAGCAATGATCTGTAAAATATATAATGGATTTCAGTAAAAAAAAAGAATAGAATCTGTGTATAATCCGAATTAATGACTTCTTTTTTGCCGTTATTCATTTCGTATAAGAAATATAATATTATAACAAAATTTAATATAATATAACAAATATAATAATAGAACAAATATAACAAATATATTAATAGAACAAATATAATAAATATAATATTATAACAAAATTTAATATAATATTATAACAAATATAATATTAGTTATAACAAATATGATATGACAAATATGATATAACAAATATACATAGAAAAACCTATGCAAATATAATAGAATTTCTAGCCTATAAATATGTTTAAATATGTCAATAAATATCAGCTGATGCTAGCATTGCCAACCCTGGGGTAGTATGTTTTTAGGACGGCGAGTAATAGCGCGATTTGACGGATTTGTGACTTTTGTGCGCCCAAGGTCACCCGCCATGAGATATTAATACCACTATACATTTTTTGTCAAAAATATTCGTTAAGGTGCCGATCGGGACACCACTGGACTTAATATATGTAATCAAGTTAGAGCTAAATTAGCTCCTTAACACTACAAATAACGCTCCCAAATAACAACAAAATTGGGTAAAGTATATTTAAGATATTTACATCTTGAAAACGAAGCATTTGCGTGATTAAAATCTAAAAATTTAAATCGATTATTGTAGAAGAAAGTTATGAATTTTGCCCCAAATAAATAATCATAATTATTGTTAATCCAGTACTGGATTAATCCCGGTGCATTCGCCATTTTTAAGACAAATAACATCGATTTGATATTATTTTTCTGCTTGCTAATTTAATGTTGTATGGTTTTTTATTTATGTTTTAACCAATTTTTTGTAAATATATATAGTAAATAAAATATAGTATATTATTATACGAGAGATAATGCAGGCTATTTTTCGCAAGGATGAGGTTTGCGTCTCGAGCCGTCAGGGGGAGAGAAGTAAATCATCCGAGTGAATAATGTGCATGATTTGGAGTGTAATACTATGCTTTTTCTACTCCAATTATTAAATTTATTATAACCTCACTTTTCCCGATTTTAAAGATCATTATAGTCGACCCTCGTATATAAACAAATCTATATAAACAAATCTGACATGTTAACCTTACTTTTTACCAATTTAAAAGACGATTGGTTCAAATAACAGTGAATATTGAAATTAGCCAATCACTGATGCCCAACAACGTGAATATTAGGTTAATTATTCCCGTTGTTAGGCCGGGCGGTTATATTGGTTACCATTATTTGCGGAAAAAAATAAATAATGTCAATAATATGCAATAGTAGAAAAAGTATTTATTATTATACAATGACCTAAAATAGATTATTCTTTAAATTAAACTTTGATATACAAAAAATATTAACAAACAAATAAGTTACAGTCTCTCAAAAACTACCTACCATTGGTAGGCTATAGGTATACCAAGTGATTTTTTTTGTTATTTTTTACTATGGGGAAGTGAAAATATAACAGAGTGTACTGTGGTGACTATATTGATTGTGGGTTTTAGGTAGAGGTAGCGATATTATCGATAGTCTATCGATAGTTTCGATATTTTAAAAACTATCGAATTATTGATTCTATCGATAGTTACAAACTATCGTCTAGCGATAGTAGAAAAAATTATTATAACTATCGTTGTTTTTTTATTCGGAATTTGACGTCATTAAAAATTTGGGGTTTTAGTTGGCAAAATCTAGGGACCCTAGATTTACCAAACGGTAAACTGTCTCAAATATGTGCTGTCAATTATTTTATTGTTGATGTTCTAAAACTCGATAGTTATTATTAGAGATGCGACTTGAAAAAAAACCGTCCGTTTTTTTTGTTTTTTTTTCAGGTTTTTTTTCATTGTTTTTTTTTCAAATGGTTTTTTTTCACATTTTAGGTTTTTTTTCAAGATTAGTCCCACTTGCCTAATTTTTTATGTTTCCATGGACTACAATTAGCCACTAAATAACAATTAGTAAATGTAAATACAGTCTCGCGCTATGCACGCGACACCACCACCAAATTGACCAATAAGGGTCGCGCTTGTTTTGATTTTTTTTTAACAATAGCAAATTTTTGTAAAAAATTTATTCATTGGTGGTTAAGTCAGAACATTCTGTGGACCAAAAAGCCAAATTTTTTTTTATTACGGTATTCGTTAGGACTGAGCGTTGCACGTTTTTCATCTAAAAATTTCAAAACTAGAAACTTCAAGCTTCAAATTGCTTTTTTTACGGCTCCAATACGACCATTTTTAACAAAGATACAGCTATCCTTTAATTTTTTGTATTAGTGTAGAAGTTTTACATTGCTATTGGTTTCTAATGTGAAAACTACCAAATAAGAAATCAGATTTTTTAGTCTCGGTCAAAATTTTCAATATTGAAAAGTGTAATACAATATTCTACATTTTGCTTTATTATTAATATACATTTTACTCAAAATTTCATTTTGAAAAAAAACAAAAAAAAACCGTTTTTTTCTAGGTTTTTTTTCATGTTTTTTTTCACATCTGAAAAAAACCGTTTTTTTACATCTCTAGTTATTATAGATTTTTATAAGGGTTTAATAACTAAGGTAGATATTTATATTGAAATACTATACCATGGAGTAGGGACGCCGATTTTTAATCGATTATCAAAAAAATCGATTAATTTTTTTTTAAACATCGATTTTTTGCATCGATTTTTGATGCTCGATTTTTTTGCACATCGATTTTTTTGTTTTAAAATAATCGAAGTTTGATGTTTATTTTTTTAAATTTCACTTTATATTTATATACACTATCAATCTATATTTTACTATACCACTTCTAAAAAATATCTACTACAAAAAAGTACCTATAAGTTTTAGGTACATGCAAAATACAAACACAACGTCATCACAATCGTAGGCTACCCTTAAATTAAGGGCCTTAATACATATTATGTATTAAAGTTGAGTTGTAAATAAAAATATAGTAATTTTTTTTTAATTAAACATCGATTATTTGGGCAGCGATTTATTTTGGAATCGATTTTTGGAGCTTCGATTGAAATCGATTCCAAAAATCGATCTTTTTGAAAAAAATCGGCATCCCTACCATGGAGCCTACACAAGGAGCCCGAACTTAATAGGGGAAATTGACAAAACCTGCCCTCTAAATTGCACAAATTAAGTCTTTTCACCACCAGCGGCGCTGATTGTCGATGCGTACTGACGTCTGCTCTTTTGGTAGCGTTTCGGTACAAATTAGTCAATTGTTTCAAAATAAACGGAACACCAGCGCCCTCTTATTTTAGGAAGATTCTTGTTTAGATAATGTTCGGACTCCTTGTGCTATACTATATTTTTGACTCTCCTGTATTTGGTAGGTTGAAAAAGTGCCTACTAGGTATAAAAATATACCCCTTATTTTTTTAATAAAATGTTAAACTATACGGTTTTGAAATTTTGAAACTATAGATAGTTAATCGATAGTATCGATAGTCGCTTTTCTCACCATCGATGCTATCGATAGTCTACTTTTTACCACTATCGCTACCTCTAGTTTTAGGTATACCGATATCTCAGTTAGTGGACATGGTACCCACACCAAACTTATATGAATTTATAATGACAATAAATAATAATTTTAATAATTTCAATTAAAATCGGAAAAATTGTAAAATGGTGAGATTTAAAAAAAAAAATTATTATTAGTTAATATTTTACGATGGCTGCAGAATAACTAAATAATAGGTATTGATTTTTTTTCTATTTCTTTTCATGATTTAAACCTTGTTTAGATACGTGTATTTCAAATTTATTCAAAACTGTTTTTTATATAGTTTTAAAGATAAGAAAACATGTTAACAAAAAAGAATTGGCTTTACTTACTTCTTTTTCAGTAAAATTTAGCTGCCTCCTCTGCGGCAACGGACTCCAAGAGAACACCGGAGTCGAAGCTCCGGACGGAGAATTGTCCTCCGGCACTTCCAGATGCTTGAGATGGTTGTGGTTCGCGAAAAGGCTCATCTTGACTGAATCTCTCGATCGCATTTCTGACTTTTTCTCTATCGGAAAATTGCATCATTCTTAATACGTAATGCGAACATAATTTGATTAGTTGGACGAGTCGAGGGAATACAAATTGAAGGTCGCACTTTACAGAATTGGGTATCTACGCAATAAGCTGTGACTGACCTGGACAACTAGCTGCAATCGATTGATTTGCTGGCTGACAGTCAAGCTGCGGATTTCGAGGGTAGAAGTCGCACGTTTATACAGGGTGTCCCGAAATTAGGGGGCCAATAGGAGCTTAAGAGCATCATTTTTTTTAAACTATTCCTAGAGGGTTGAACATGAAGACCTGAATTTTTGGGACTTTGGTAATTTTGACATTCTGAATCTGGATCTATAATCAAAACAGTTAAAATTTAATCATAGGCGTAACATTTGAGGGGGCAAATTTACAAAAACAGCCCCAACTTTTTGCAGAGTGAGTATTTTAATGTTTTGTTATAAAATTATGAAAATGTATAGTTTTTCATGAAAAATAGGTACTCTTGCTTTGAATCGCTCAGATGCACCATTTTCGAGAAAATTGCAATTTAAATTACTATGCTTAGCATAATTTCTAATATTTTCATTAAAAAGCTTTGGGACAAAAGTGACGTTTAGGTTATTTGCTGACTTTACATTTATTTTTATAGTTTAGTTAATATTTTTTGGCTCGATTTTTGTTATTTTTTATTATGGAGCGATTTTCCAAATTTTAACACAAAATTTTAACGAAAATATGAGATGTGTATGCTATGCAGAGTAATTTATAAATGCATTTTTCTCGAAAATGGTGCATCTGAGCAATTCAAATCAAGACTACTTATTTTTCGTAAAAAACTATAAGTTTTCATAATTTCATAAAAAAAAATTAAAATATTATTTCGGAAAAAAGTTGGGGCTATTTTTATAACTTTTCCCCCCCAAATGTTACGCCTATGATTAAATTTTAACAGTTTTGATCTTAGATCTTGATGCAGCATCTAAAAATTATCAAAGTGCCAACATTTCATTCCTTCATGTTTAACGCTCTAGGAATAGTTTAAAAAAACTATTCTCTTAGGCTCCTATTCAGGGGGCCGTAGCTCCGTTAGGGGGCATTTTTTGATACATGTTTATTTAACAAAAAAGTGAAGAATGCACTGTTTTAGTTTGGCCCCCTAATTTCGGGACACCCTGTATATTTGGTAGTACGAAAAACGTGAACAACAAAGTTTAAAATCGGGTTATTTAAAGGGTTAACACATTAAAGTGTAAAATAAATAGTATAAATAATTAAAAAATAAAATTAAAATAATATTTCAAATATGAAACTAAATAAATCCATAGGAACATATTATAAATCCATCAAAAACTAAGTAAGGCAAATTAAAATTACCACTATCGAAAATCAAAATTAATAAATCGGAAGAAATACATCGATATACCCAGGGCCGGATTTACGAGTTTGCCGCCCATGGGCCCAACGCATCATTACCCCGAATAACGAATGACTCAGCGAATAAGCTAGAGTCGCGCCCCACTCGCCTCGTGTACATCGACTGCCGCCCTCCCAGCAAACACATAAGTCTGGTAATGTAATGGCCCATTACACCGTTAAATGATGGCATTTTTAACCCAAGCTGTTCTTGTACTGGGCCTCTACAGGAATTTTTCGTTAATAAATGTCAATTTAGACCAAAGGCTGTCGTGGTAAGGTCTTGCAATGGCCCTTTTCAGGCAATGATATGTATAATTTAACATTAAAGGCCCACATATGGCAATTATAAGTATCAAGTTAATGGAACTGTAACACACCATTACAGTGCCAAATGTTTTCCTTTGCTTTACACCATATTTACTAATGAATTGCCTCATGTTAGTGGTATTATGCATATGCATATAGAAAAATAATATAGGTTTTGAGATATATTAATTAATTATCTAATAGGTGTATTTTATAATTAATTATTAATGAACTAAATAACTAGATAGTACCTTTTTCAAGTAAGTATTTTTACTGTACAATTTTTACATTAATGTCGTACTATTTAATAACCTAGGAAATAGCTATTTCATGTGACCTATTTTAAAATTTTAAATCTTCTTTTAGCGCACCATGTTTTGAATATTTAACCCTATTTAATTATCTCTATTCAAAACGAAGCTTTTTTCTAGAAAAACTTGCAAATTAGAATACCATTATAAGACCATTCCTACAGTGCACTGCAGACGTCAATGATTTAGCAATATAATAGAGATCTCTTATGCATGTGATTTAGCCATATATCCATTGTGCTAAAGACTGGACTAGAGACTGGATTTATCTACTTAATTTGTTTTGGTGTTCAATTTAATTCATTCGATTCCTTAGAAATGGAAACTGTTGAAATTTGATTTTATTTTATAATATTTGTTAAGTTTTTTTTATTTAAATATGATAACATAATTATGTTATAATTATGTTTAAATTACATGTATTTTATAACACATTAAACACTTTGTATTTTTTAATTTTTTGAAAGTTTTAGGGACATTAATAGAATTACATAATAACGAAATTTTTGTAATATCCCAGACAGCAATATGACGTCTTAATTAAGTCTGCATAAGCTCTACTTTATGATTTGGACGTCAAATACAACATCAGAAAGAAGTTTTTAAGAAGTTCTTAAGACTTCGAATGCGCCACCTATTGAACTAATCAAGACTTCTCAAAAAAGAACTCTTGAGGAACCCTTTTCTTTGACTTCGCAATTAAGCATTTTAAAGAGTCCTACCGTATAAACCTATAAAAAGACTTCTTTACAATTTTCCGTTTTGGATATAGAAGTACTACTAGGGTACTGATGAAGAAATTGCATACTGGATCGTTGCTTATTTTGACATGTCAAGTTTATTTTATTAATTTTATTAATTTGTTAAATTGATTTTATTAAAATCATTTTAATAATTTGCTCGTATTAGCTTATTTTAGGAATTGCGATTACTTCGTCTCACTTTTGTTTAAATTCAAGCGTGCTCTTCACCCAGCCTGTTTCGCTCTTTTGGAGCTCGTCAGTATCGGGTAGCCGTTTACCTAGGTCTAAGACCGTTTGGTATGGAGCACACTCTAAATTCTACTTCGCCGCTTCTTATATCAAACACAAGCAGTTACAGCGGTGAGAAGAAAGTAATCGCATTAAAATGTCATAAATGTGACGTCTCCATGTTGACTACTAAAGGAGTTAATAGTATGATTTCAATTGGAAGTAAGAAAAAAGAATACTCTGTAAGCTCAAAATAAATTGTTCAAAAAGAGGTAAAGAAAAGATCTTCATTTGTACGTAAAAAAATTGACTTCTTATTTATGAGTTCATTAACAGCTCAGAATTCTGAGCTCATAAAAAGGAGCTGTTTAAGACGTCATGTTAGAACTTCTACACGAAGTTGTTTAAAAGACTTCATACTGAAATCTTTCTGAATTGGATGCTGACTGGGATAGTAAAGTACCTATCTATTATGGTGGATTAAATTTGGTAGGTATATATTTATTAGGTCGGATATTACACGATAATCGGGAATTTTTATCCCTGCCGTCAAAAATCGGTCGGAATAAAATATTTCAATTATCATGGAATATCCGTACCTAGTAAATATATAGGTACCACATTTAATCCGACATAATAGGTACTTAAGTAAATTTACTTATCCATTAAATAATATTTAACTAACCACTATAGAATCTTTAACACCCCATATAAGAACCTTTAGCTTGCCACATTTGTACCTTTAACCTGCCATATCGGAACCTTTACCGGTTCTTGTAAGTGTCTTTATCGACTGCCGTCACATGCCCATAAAAGGTGAACGCGACATAATATGTAGAGGTCCATTAAAGTCAGCCTTTATAGGTCCTTTAGTTTATTAAAGGCACGCGTTTAAAGGGCCATTACAGAACCTTTACGGTTGTGTTTGCTGGGCTTCTACGCAGTGACGCACTACGCAGAATAATAGTGTAGTCTGAAATAAAATTATCTAATGTATTAAAAAACTTCTCTTCCAACTTTTTATAGTTTTAATTAGTGTATAAATCTGAGTGAAAACAAAAATTCTGCATAAAACGCTCTTGATTTTTTAGCAAAATTTTAACTGGCCTTCAAAATTTGCCGCCCCTAAAAATTTGCCGCCCTGGGCCCGGGCCCATGTGGCCCATGCCTAAATCCGGCCCTGGATATACCTACATATAATTTCATGCTGAGTTTATAAAATCTTTTTAGGCATTAAAAAATGTTGGAAAATTAAGGTACCAACAAAGAACATTTACCTAACCAACCAAAATCAATACTTTTTTTTTACGTATAAAGAAAATTGGAAAATTGATCAGTATACAGGGAAAAACAAAAAGTTTATTTTTTTTCAATGGACCACCCTATATATGTATTTATTTTTAGATTCCTTGTAAAATTCTAAGCATATTTTATATAACATACCATATACCTGAATTCAACCGTTTCTGAAATATTTAAATTATTTATTAAAAAACTTTTTTTTGTACCTACATAACCACACTTTTAAATTTTTGGGACACTTAAAATGAAAAAGTTAAAGGGGGGCGACATTATAGGGGATCACCCTGTACATAAAAAGCAAATGCAAAAAAATGAAACCTTAAAAAAAATTTCTTTGCCCAAAATAGACTTTGGGCGTGACACCCAGAAATTTTTTTGCCAGCAGCTTTTTCCGTATAAGTGCCCCTACCAGATTTATACGGGGCCCCCTCGAGGCTAGCTATGCCACTGGGTATAACACACTATTAAAACCATAGGAATTACACTGGGCGTCATTTTTAAAATATGGTTTTAAGCAAAGAATGTTTTTTGTAAGTTTTATGTAGCTTTGGCTAAAAATGCCATTATTAAGCCATGAAACTATGTAATGGGCCATTCCATACTTATGTGTTTGCTGGGACTATATTACTAAATCTTTGGTTTAAATTAAGGTTCTCAAAGACCTATTACCTATAATAAAACACGCTTTAATTCCAAAAAATACAAAAAATGCGGTAATTTTTTTTCAAAATATAGTTTTTTATACCGATATATTTAAAAATATATAGCTATATTTTTTGATATATTATTTTTATATCGATATATTATTAAATATTTTGATATATCCTTGCCATCCCTATCCAGGACTTAATCCTGTTTACCATTGGAAAGAGCGGAAAAATGTAGGTAGTTTTATTTAATAATAATAAAACAATTAAAAAAGCGAATATTCTTAAATTGCACATAAGGCCTTCAATACGAAAAGCATAAAAATATACGTAAATAATCCACATCTAATAGCGATTGTTATGGAAACAAATCTTATTATAGCGCACTAAAGGTATACCACGCTTTTTTAGAGGGGTTATAATTATATTTATTTGAGATATTTTTAATGTTTTGAGATTTAGAAAAAGAAAAATATACAGGAAACTTAATATAAATTTATTGTTTTATATATGAGATGTACAAAGAAGCGTTTTAAAAAAACTTTGTTAAAAAACAATAATTTGATTTTAGTTACAATTATTACCATTTTTAACAGAATTTTGTCATTTTTATTAAAAGTAATTCAAAGAATTCTCAATACTTTCATTACTCTTGAAATAATTTATTGTTTTTGGTTAGTTAAACATAATAGAAAGAGAGAGGCGTTTCTATAAAAGTACTTCACGTGAGGGTGAGTAAAATTAAAAAAACACGTGGGGGGTGGAGCCCGATAAAAACATATTCAAGGTTAGATTTACTGAGTAAATTTTACTCCCAAAACAACCTTTCTAATAATAGAATTAGATGACCCAATTTTATAAACACGGGTGGCTTTGCACCCCGCGGGTGACTAATTTTTATGAAAAATCTTTTTGCGCTTGATAAAATTAACATTTATAATTTGTTGGTCTAAATCTGTCAATTGGGCGATTCTTTTGAGTTTATATTACAGGAAAATCAGTCTTTTAAAAAAATATACCTATTTTACATTAAGAAGTACTTACTTTTAAACATTTTTTTCATCATTGATTTTCGTCACAATTTACTTCACTTATTTATAAGGTAACTACGCAATTTTATTTGCTGAATGATTATGGGTCATATTTTGTCAACTTTGCATAACATAAGTTCTAGGAATATTTGCTGTTGATAAAGAATTATGTAAAAACAGATTAGTCACTTTTGTTATTTTTTATAGGACATTAATTTAAGGTCTTGAAAAGTTAAAAAATTATGCACTTAAATTTGTAACCAAGATATTTATCGTTTAACTTTATATTTACAAGCAGTCATTTTTATTGAATTGACTTATAAAACGCAATTTCCTGTAAAGAGTGGCATTTAAAATTTAATTAAGTTAGTCTAATTTAGCTTTGTTTACTTACCTAACAACATAACATAATAAAGGAAAAATAAATCTCACAAAATTAAATAAGCATATATTATAATAATGTACAGACTTCTAATAAATTAATAATAATAAACTGTATAATAAACAACAAGAATCGTAATTATTAAAATACACTAACCTATTAATACATTAGTTTACAGAAAATGCATTTATTAGTATAGTTTAGTTTAGTTGTATCGCGCTATACAGGCGTTAGCTTTTAATAGAATACAATTTACAAAAATATTTTTCCTATCAGGGCTACCGCCTGTCTTCAAAGTTTTTATGAAACTTTGAACACAAAGTGAGTAAATGAAAAGTAAAAATAACAATTTAAAACTATAAAACCAGAAGTTAAGCAGCATACAAAATAATTCATCACTTAATTGACATAATATAATGTACACAAAAATACTAAAACAGATTTACCATCTTTCAAATTCATAATTGTTGATCTATTTTTAGTATTTTTAATGTATCAACACGAATTTATATTTTATTCCTCCAAATAAAATAGTTTCAAGCACTTGTTCATTCAGTGAAGTACATGGAAGCACATTTATTCACCAACAATAAATATCACAATATTAAAATCTTCATTCTCAGTACTCGGAAATGCTCAAAAGTGTTTTTATTGAAAAAATAAATTTAGTTTAGTTTTTAGTTAAAAAAATAAAAAGTATTAAGAAAAAATTAAAACGCAATTAAATTAATTAAAACAAAACTTAGTATAAAAAATAAGGCGTAATGAAAGTTTTTTGACTAAAATAAATCAAAAATGTTTATAAGTTTTTCTTTAAAAAATAACTTTTTTTAAATTTTTCATATTTTTTTAATAAAATGAGATTCTTTTGTAGTATTTTCTTAAAAACATGTAATAATAATAATAATAATAATAAATGTCTTAATTGTTTAAAAAACAACAATATTTTGTACTTTTATATGTATTTCATTAAACCTTATTAAATCATAAAAATAAAAACACATAAAACATACATAGAAAACATCCTTAAAACTTGTAATGATATGGTTTATTATTATTATTAGCATCCTAGTGACTCCATGCACAAAGCTTAGTTAATATTTGTTGACACAACATATTGTTGCCGGCAAATCTTAACTATCTTCTGTACATACAGCCATATCTCCTCTTAATACTTCTAATTTTTTCTTGTTACATCATAGCCACTTAACTTGCTGTTTTAACTCTAGCGCGTGTTAATTTGAACATTTTTTTATGAATTATTTTAGTTAAGGTTTTCGTTTTGTTTGTGGTCCTTGCTATAGTCGCGGCCAAATCTGTATGGGTGCACGTCATCAACGGCATATGACGTCAGCGTTAAGGTCTATTCATACGTGCCCAGACACAATCTAACGCTCGTGTATTGTTGACTGTTTATAGCGGTGGGGGCTGTTATTAAGATGGAATTATAACGTCCTTGTATAATCTTCTGCACTATCTAATTAGGAGTTTGTTACAGGCAAATTTTTATTAAATGTGTTTAAAGAGAAAACAAACGGAGTTTATTACATTTTTATTACAAATGCACATAACAAAAAAATACTAAATTATCAGAAACACAAAAATAATAAATTACCAGTCGTCCTTGTCATCAGAGCAAACCAGGTCAGAATTGAATTTTGATTATTTCCCCAAATTTATTATTAAGGGCGCAATGTCTTCGAAATCTAATAACGGCTAGTTGCCAACAGGCCTTATATCATTGTTTGCACAATCCAGGGATTGAATCTTATAAACATAATGTATAATATTATTTATAATAATTTGCAACAAACGATGCTTCCGGACGAAATGTCACAATTACAAAAATACGTCAAATATAAAATGACAGCGACCCATCAATAATATTGAACGGTGCGCGCCAGCCTTAAGCTATTACCAACTGGCACACACAAAAATTACTAAGTGAATGGTTTTATTTTGATAATTTCGTGAAAAAACGTTTTAAAACAAGGAAATTGTTACAGTTCTTGGTAAACAATACGCAAATGAATGATTTCTTTTTAATAACACATCAGAATTACGCCTTAAAAAAGCAAATTTAGCGGCAGTAACTTTACAATTCAAAGTTGGTAATGCTGACGTCATTATATCTCATTGATGACGTGCACCCATATAGATTTGGCCGTGACTATAGTCGTGTGTCGCCTATACGAAAAATGACTTAAAAGCTTACCAATATCACATTGTATACTTTCATCCAACAAGTTTCTCGTTTGTTTTTTAATTTGCTTAAGACAGTTTGCTGTAACTAGGTGGCGAGAATTTCTTTCTGAGAAACTTGAGGATGTATAGGGGCAAGCAGGATATAAGGGTGATCACTAGGACTTTCCAGAAGAAGTCTTTTGTTTTGATGAATTCAGCATCTAGAAGAAAGAAAGAACGATTTAATTACAATGGAATTTAAAATTTTGTTTTAACAAATTATTCTAACTGTGTAGACAATATTATTGTTTTAAGATTTTAAATGATTCATTCAGTCATAAAATCATTTAAAAAAATATTACACTTAAGCGTTTTTGTTATTTTAATTTTTTAGTTGTAAACGCGTTTAACTTTGGAACCAGAAGAGATTAATACCTAATTTTTTTCAACATACATAGGTAAATAAAATATAATTTTATTTCAGGAAAGTAAAATCGTGCAGATGATATTGTTATTTTTAGAAATAAAAAGTATTTAATGGCTTTGATGACAGACTTATTTTAAGTGACTTAATACCAAAATTTGCTAAACAGGGGCTGACTTAATACTGTTTGGCTTAATTTAAAAAAATCATTAGTTTTACTTGATACTTGACAACTGGACATAAAACTATATAACTCTATAGTAAATTATTATAGTATGTTATTAATCTATGGTATATGGTATCAAGATTTATAAATGTCACTTTAGTTACGAGTTTAATTAAGCACCAGCGAAGCTTGCGAGCGAGTGTTTAATAAAAACGAGTGTCTAGAGGAGTTTATAAACGAGTTGCATACTATAGTTTATCTACGACGAACACAAAACAATGTAAAGCCAATTTAATTTGTAAAAAATTTGACATCTGTCAACTGCCATCCGAATTTAACCTCACTTTGTCCCAATTTATAATAAAGCTATCTTGACTAAAACGCCTCACATCTTGTCAATGTGGGAGTAGGTAATAGTTATTTGTTTTACAAGTTTTGAAAACGTTTTTCATGCGAGTGTTTAAGTTGCTCATCAGGCCGTTAGGCTTTTCTCACAAGTGAAATACAATGTTTTTTTACGACCCTTTTTTTTTATTGTTTTTAAATGCAAAACAAAATAACCTAAAAACGTGTTTGACAGCTGTTAACATTACATTATTTTCACACAGAAATGTCACTTTACATTCGAGTTTTGCCTTGACAATGAAAATATTAATTTTCTAAGCAATGATAACATTATGAAATGTGACTTTTACATAGTTGAAGTAGAAAAAAGTATTTTCAGTGTCGTGTTATTTTTTATGGGTTTATGTTATGTTTATTTTTTCCCCAAATGTCACCTTCGTTGCTAAGAAAATGAATCTTTTAATTTGCAAGGCAAAATTCGAATGAAAACTGACGTTTCTGTGTAAAAAGTGACAGGTCTGTCTGATAAGAAAGTTAGATTAAAATCGCTTGACAGATGTCAGATGTGAAATAAAATTGGTCTTAAATTCTGAACAAACATTAATTTGTATTCTTTATCGGAGAGGCATTGTGTTACATTTGTTAGAAAATGCATTTTTCTAGCTTGTGCAACTTAAACTCTCGCATGAAAAGGTCACTTTTGAACACTTTGCTCCGCCAGAATAACAGGGTTCTATTTGCCTTTTTGTGGTATAAGGTTTGAAATTGAAATATTGTAATAAGAACTGCAATCTAAAATTTGAGCTAAGGTAAACTTTTCCTATAAAATTTATAAGAAAAGTTTACGTTATGTTGCAAGTTTTTATTCCAACATTTATTCCAAAAAATGTACAATTTGTCAGATAGAACACTTGGGTTCTAAGGTAGCCACTTGTAAAAGAAATAACGATTACAGAATTTACTACCTTTTAGCTTTAACATTTCATTTTGAACGAGTAGATATCCCTAATTAAAAAGTTCTATAGCTAAAAACGTGTCATAAAAATATCACTCTTCAAATTCTTTGTGACCAGAAAATTTAACATTGGCTGGCTTGTTTCACATTCTAAACGGATTTAAAATCTGTAACCTAATATGAGTTGCATTTGCCTTAATTGGTCGAATATTTAAGAAAATAAAATAAAATAAAATAAAAACTTCCGGAAAAATGTAGCCGGCGCAAAAAACGTTTTTTTTTTTTCGGAAAAATAGTGAAATTTTCAGAAAAATTGACTTTTGCATTTTATTCAATGGGTAATGCGAAAAAAATTCAAGTCAATTTTTTTGAAAATTTACAAATTTTTACGAATAATATCCGTACACTGATATCGAGAAAAAAGTGAATTTCCGACGGTGGTCATATATTATGAAAGAATAATTATTATATTATCCCTTTTATTTTAATTCAGAATATTCCACCGGACCGCAAAAAACACATATTCGGTGATGTATTAACATAACTTTTGTTTTATTTGACAATTCGATTTATAAAATAATAATTTTGCAAGGGGACACCCATTAATTACGTGAGGTATATTTATGATAATTTGGACCCCCCACCCCTTTGGTGAGATGTGGTAGACCCCCCTATCCCTCAAGAGATTCTAGCCATGAAACTTTCTTTGGGGACAACATAATAAACCCCAAAATTGAATTATATTACATATTCTTGAGATTTTACATATTCTTGACGTGAGATTTTCAACCCCTTAAAATGAGATTTGGTGAGATTATGCTAGACCCCCCCTTTTTTTATCTCGCGTAATTAATGTATGTCGCCTAATTTAACTTTATAAATTGTTTATTATTTTGTAATTGGATATTTTTAATGGACTCCTTTTTGCAAAAAAGACCCAACCGACAGTAAATTTAACGTTTTCTGTTATTTTCTTAAATCAATTGAATTCAATTTAGTTTTATTTATTCTGTAATAATGGATAATTTTTCTAAATTAAAATAATGTTAAGATTGGTACTTTTATCAAAAGAAAATACCCAAAACAACAAACCCAACAAAACAATTAAACAAGACCTAAAAAATAGAAAAGGTGGATTCCTGAAGATTCTGTCAAGACCAAAGCAATAATGCAAAAAACTAGAGATGGGAATCGGAAAGTTTCCATTTTAAGGAAACTTTCCGTTTTGGAAAGTTTCCCATTGGGAATTTATTTTCATTTTGAAAGTTTCTTTTAAGCTACCGGAAACATTCCTTGGAAACTTTCCTTGTTTTTTTAATTTAAATGTCAATTGTTTAACCGCTGATTTTCGTTAAGGCCATGATACAAGGCCAAGAAACTTTGAATAATAATTTAATGTGTTTTAATTGAAAGCAAAAGAGGAAGTATAAATAATGTAAGTTATGTTACATAACCTCAATGAATAAAAAAAGGTAAACAAAATAAAAACAATAAACAAAGTTAAAATCATTATTACATTTTTGTTGTTTATTTATAGGCATAGCCAAGGCATGCCAAGAAAAAAATCTAGTGTTTGGAATTATTTTTACTTTACTTTTTAATTTTCAATATTCCTATAAATTAGTTACTATGTCCCTTTTAATTTTTTTTACGTAATATCTAGGATTTACTAGCAGTGAATTTCTAATAGTAAACATTTTATTTTTATTTTGTAGGTTTCAGTATACAATAGGAATATTCCAAAGTAAAAGATACTAAAAATAGTATTGCAGTTACATACATACATTTTTTTTTATTTTTTTCTTAATAAAATTTGACAAAAAGTTAATGTGTTATATATTTTTGCAAATCCCTGGCATAAAAAAAATATTTTCGCAATACATTTTTTTTTTTTAAGTTTCGTAAAATTTCGGGAATTTTCGTCAAATGGGAATTTTCCCATCTCTACAAAAAACCTTTAGGCAAATCCTATATACAAAGATCTAATGCAAGAATATTGATTTTATACTTTAGGGACATGACTTGTTCCCTAAAGTAACTCAAAAACTAATTTTGACATTCTAGAAGTTGATTGGAACATGGAAATGTTTTACATTCTAAAATGGATTGTGTATGTTTTTATTTTCTTGGAGAAATATGTTGAAGCAATGTAAAATGTGTTTAAATGTTGCTTTAAAAGGAGATTTGGATCAAAATTACCGTGATAAAATTTTTAGTTCCTAGGTACAAAAGGACATGATAAAGACTGCAATGTTATTACTAAAAATAAATATTTACTCACCGAAATAGTCATGAAGTACAACAAGAGACAACGCATACAGAATTAGAGAGAAAAATTCGGCGAGCATCATCAGGTAGTGCCACGTTCTAATATTCAACGCCACCATAATTAATTCAGTTAATATTAAGGATGTAAAACTAATGGCGACAATGTGAATAAACTCGTCTTCGAAGAGTAAAAGGGCTCCGTACATAATTACACCACCTGTAAAGATAAAATAAAGAATTTTGTCAGAAACTTTTGTTTTTATTATGTTTAGGCTGTTGTTTACCTTGGTATATTGATATAAGTA
Organism: Brassicogethes aeneus; assembly: GCA_921294245.1. Taxonomy (NCBI): domain Eukaryota; kingdom Metazoa; phylum Arthropoda; class Insecta; order Coleoptera; family Nitidulidae; genus Brassicogethes; species Brassicogethes aeneus. The sequence goes on from OV121133.1 coordinate 14,301,868, forward strand.
CCCACATGAAGAAGGTTTTAAACGATAAGCTTCTTCCTTTGGAAAGTTCTTTGTATAATTCAGGATAGGTCAAGGCAATTTCGGCGCTAACGTCTTGATCTAAAACTAAACTGAAAACCTAAAACAAATCAAATAAATGTTAATTAAGTACTTCTCTGTAATTCGAAATTCTTAAATATGGGTTTGACAGTTTAAAAGAAATTCTAATAAGGTTATCCTTTGTAGTATATACAGTGCGAATTAACGCCCTACCACGCGATATGGGGTTATTTTAAGTATATAAAAGTACAACAAATTTCCCGACGAATAGTTAACTTAAAACTTAGTAGTTCTAAGGGTAAAATTTAATTTTTTTAATTTAATGTTTTGAAGCTGTTTATTTATAAAAAAATACAAAACAATTTTAGGGGGGATTATTTAAGAAAAAAATACAAAATAATTTTGCGACAAGGGTTTCAAAATTAAAATTAATTTTTCTTATTTTCTTATTATATTCTTTAAATTGAGATTATTTATTTATGTAAAAGTACAGAGAATTAACACTAATACACGTTTCAAAAATAAAAAGTTAACATTTTTTTAATAATAAATAACAAAGTTATGAAAATTTAAAGTTTTTAATTTTTATACATAAATGTCAGAAATATGTACTATGCTCCACACTTCAAAGTCCCACCACGTGACCAGGTACGGAACGCAGTCTTTTGAAAATTTGGCATTTAAGGCTTTTCAGGTTATGTATCTGTCAAAGTATAGTCAATGAAAGAAATAATATTTATACTGTTACCGTTTATGTTTAAGCGTTAAAAGTTTATAAATCTTTATAGTATCACAGTAACAATGGTTGGTTTAAGAGTTTAGGAGTATAAATACTGCATTTAATGAAATTCTAAAGTATATAGTGCCAAATAAGTAAAATTTTTGTGCATTTGGTCTACATAATATGTTAATATATTATATCTGGTTTTATCCATAAAATAGTTTTAACTAAACGGCATTTATTAAAAATATCTAGCTTCTCTATTATGGAATAAGAATATCTGTATCAAAGGTAGGTTAATATATTATAACAAAAAATATCATCTAATTTTAAAATTTTAAGGTTAGAAAAATCTATTTTGATCAAAATAAATAAGTATTTTGGATTATTTGGAAGATTGTGTTAATATGGTCATATAAATATAGATATACTAAATAATTGTTGAATATGGTTCAAATTAAATTAAAGCTTTTATACCCCTAACAACAAAACTTGTGCATACCTCTCGGGATCCCTATTTTAAGTTAGATTATAAGGAAACAAACAATTTTTAGAGATACATGCAATGTAAAAATATTTAATACTCCCATAACATGTGATTTTTGAAATTTTTAAAAGTTATAATGATTTATCGATGAAGATAAAATTCAGTTGAAGCTATACGTAATTGTATTGACAAAACTTTATGTAGGTATACTTTAAGCTGGATAAGAAAGACTACTACAAGTAAAAATATTAGATAGAGTATACTGTGGTTTTATTTAAATTTTAGAATTTATAAGGTTATTTATACCTAATGATTGTTCGATGTAGATAAAATTTTGTCGAAGCTTTTATAGGTACTTGTATTGACACTATGGGTATATTAGCTGACAGTGTAAGGAACTTTAAAAAGGTTAGCTATTGAATTTTTAAAAAGAATTTACAGTTTTTTAAAATTAAGTATCTAATGGTTTTATATTTGAAATGTTTAATATTGCTTATTTCCAAGAGCCAGTTGTTCAATTATGATGTCTATTTTGTTTTACTCTGGCATAAATATTTTCAACTGTAAAACTTAACTATTTTAAGATTTTTAAAATTAATTAAATATTAAAAGGGGTTAATTTAAAAGAAGGAATCTAAAAACAACACCTTAAAATTATTAAAATTCTATCTAATATTTTTACTTGTAGTAGTCTTTCTTATCCAGCTTAAAGTATACCTACATAAAGTTTTGTCAATACAATTACGTATAAAGCTTCAACTGAATTATATCTTCATCGAAAAATCATTATAACTTTTAAAAATTTCAAAAATCACATGTTATTTATTTATTTATTTAACATCCAGAGTATTAAATATATTTACATTGCATGTATCTCTAAAAATTGTTTGTTTGCTTATAATTAAGGCCCGGATTTTTAGGTCAAAAAGTGATAAAAGGTTCCTAAATTAGGTGATATTTTTAATAAAATAGGTATTTTAGGTACCTATATTTTATGTACTTATAAAATACATAAAATATAGGTACCTAAAATACCTATTTTATTAAAAATATCACCTAATTTAGGAACCTTTTATCACTTTAAGTTAGATTATAAGTCTAACTTAAAGTAGGTATGCACAAGTTTTGTTGTTAGGAGTAGGTATAAAAGCTTTAATTTAATTTGAACCATATTCAAAAATTATTTAGTATATCTATATTTATATGACCATATTAACACACTCTTCCAAATAATCCAAAATACTTATTTATTTTGATCAAAATAGATTTTTCTAACCTTAAAATTTCAAAATTGGATGATATTTTTTGGTATAATATATTAACCTACCTTTGATACAGATATTCTTATTCCATAATAGAGAAGCTAGATTTTTTTAATAAATGCCGTTTAGTTAAAACTATTTTATGGATAAAACCAGATATAATATATTAACATATTATGTAGACCAAATGCACAAAAATTTTACTTATTTGGCACTATACACTTTAGAATTTCATTAAATGCAGTATTTATACTCCTAAACTTTTAAACCAACCATTGTTACTGTGATACTATAAAGATTTATAAACTTTTAACGCTTAAACATAAACGGTAACAGTATAAATATTATTTCTTGCATTGACTATACTTTGACAGATACATAACATGAAAAGCCTTAAATGACAAAATATCAAAAGACTGCGTTCCGTACGTGGTCACGTGGTGGGACTTTGAAGTGTGGAGCATAGTACATCTGTTTATACCACAGACCTACCTTTGTAGGTCTGTGGTTTATACCTTGTTAATTTTAGTAAATTGGTTATTTTTTGTTTGTTTTCAACACCCATTTCATATTTTAATTTTAACCAGTGGGTAAAATTTTACTTTGCAAAATAGCATTTTGCCCTCGGGCTGAAGTTGGCTTTCAGTTTAAATTGGCAAAAAGTGAGGTTAAAACTAATTGACAGCTGGTCAAAAGAGAATCGCGTTTGGCCGCACGATTCGTGCGGCACGATCGTAGCGCTCAAGAAATCTCCTGTTTCTCCCACGAGTTGCACATTAAACTATAGATGTCTCAAAAATCGGCTTGGGAAACCAATTTTTTTTAACTTAAATGCCCAATAACTCAAAATACTTGTCTGAAAAAACTTGTTATTTTTTTCATTCCTAAAATATCCACTCTATAGCGTTGTATACGTAAGTGCGCCATTTTTAGGACACTATATAATAATTATAAACCCATTTTGTTTTAACATTACCTTTTAGTTAAAAATTTGTTTTTTAAAATCTAATTACTTACGCTTTTTAAATGTTTGTCATTCTAAAAGGTGTTTTTACACTTCAAAATGTTTTAACATTAAAATTAAGTTCTTAATTTCACATCCGGTTTTGATATTCTTGTTAGGGGACATTTCAAGCAATCACAAAACTGGTTTAATAAAAAAAGTGTAGGTAATTTACGGTAATTTATTATATTTATTATTATTTTGGCATCAAAAGAAATATTTCTCTTGTCCCATCCACAACTGTTCGTTATTGAAATTATCTTTACTTTTATAAAATATTTCTTGCGTTTCTATTATTTAATAAAAGAAAAATATTTTTAAATGAAGTTTTGAAAATCATTGTATTATCCTAATACAAAAATTCAAAAATATTAACTAGCTTCTCAACGCCATTATTTAAAAAGTTTGCACTGACAGCACGGTCTTATATAAGACTGTGGCGGGCAGTAAACTAGATTAAACGGATAAAGCATTAAACATTTCGGTTGGACACTCCACCGTGGAGCCCATAAAACATTATCTTTACTTTCACTGTAAAAAAACTGCTTAAATATATAGGATTTAAACGGTTGTTAGTCCATTTTCAAGGGATACATTTCGATTTAAACAGAAAAATTTGACATTTGCTGCCGGTAATTCAGATTCCTATTCTAAAGGTTACTTTATTTTTGTATACAGTGTGACCCATTTGTTTTCGCCCCCTGTAAAATATTTATTTATTGTGCGATTTTAACCGGATTTGTTTTAAAATGTAGATCTGGATAAACTGTATTTTTGATGCAAAAAACGCAATATTTTTACAAAATACAAGGATTCACCTCCCCTCAAAACGACCGTATACTAACTTTTATTAAAATTAAAAATCGTCACCTCTAAGTACCATTTATTTCAATAAACTTTTATATTTGCTCTGGAGCAATAGCTGCGTAGACTGGTATTACCCTAGTCCGTAGTTCGTGTGGAGTAGAGGTAAAGAAAATCTAATTATATAGAATTTTTTGAATTCTCTATTTTTTGTTTCATTGTTTTAAGTTTCTATTTCGTTTTTTATTTGTCAAAACTATGCATAGGAATATTTATACCGTGTTACTATTAGTTTAATTTTCCCACAGACCACCAAAACAAATGGACGGCGCATTGCCATTCAATAACAATGATTTGTTTGCGGTCAACAAACGGTCACAGTCTAAGCGTCAAATTGGAGATAGAATTTTATGTTTTCTTCCAGTGACGTCATCAAACGGTCACAGTCTAAGCGTTAAATTGGCGATATAATTTTATGTTTTCTTCCAGTGACGTATTGGAATTAAAAAAATAAGTAGGTAGGTACTTACAAACGATAATTCCATGTATTGTTATTTTTAGTAAAAAATCCATAATTAACTTAAACACGATAGAAATACGAAATCACAAAACAACAAGGTTAATTTGGCTAAAAAATCGTTCCTAAACATTTACTCTCAAAAACTGACATAGTAGGCCTTGTATTTTGTAAAAATATGGCGTTTTTCGCGTCAAAAATACAGTTTGTCAAGATCCGGTTAAAATCACACAAAAAAAGATTTTACAGGGGTAGATGTGTAGATAATAAGAATTTTTCGTAGAAAAAGTATGTAACTCGTTTACAAACTTTTCTAGACACTCATTTACTTTAAGTTCGTGACTAAAATGGCTTTTATTGAAATTGATGCATAATATACTATTTTAACATTTTAAAACGTATTGGTAACCTCCTAAATGGCCAATTTTCTTTCTTTTTAAGAATTTGTTAAATGGTGAATATCTTCACATAAAAAATCATTTTTGTGATTTTAAGAATATAATAGCTTTAAAAACGCTATTAGGACGATAGCACACATTTTTACAATAAATTTAAAATTAAAAAAGTGATGAAAAAATATTTAAAAAAACTTTTTTGTGAGAATATCGGCCATTTCAAGCGGATGGACGGGACAAATTACCAAACTGTTTTTATAAAAAAATTGTAGGTAATTTATTATATATTATTTTTGCATCAAAATTGTCAAATATATATATTTTTTATTAGGCTATACAGGGTGTATTAAAATACGGAATACCTTGTGACATAAGGAGTAAAGGAAAAATATTTAAAAAAATATTTTTCCAAAGATGAAGAAAAAATAGGCATTAGAAGTTTTTTATATTTTTTGTGATACACCACTGGTTACACACTTGGTTTATCTCTGCACACTTGTGTTCTGTGAGTACCAAGATACCAACCAACAAAGTAGCTGCGCGTTGCCAGATGTAAAAAATTGTCACTAAAAATTTTTCTTGCAAAAAATAAATAAAAACTCAATAAATACAAGTTTTATGTCCTTAAAGCTCTAATTAATCTTTACTCATCCAGCTATTAGCTTAAGCAATGATTAGAAAATTAATTTAGTACCTATTTAAAAAAATCCATAACCACAAAATTAATTTTTTCCTCGGTTTTTTTCTTTCTGTTTACTCAGATGAAATTGGGACCAGTTCACAGGTTAAACTTTAAACATTTAATTTGTGTAAATAAATCCAAAAGCACTTCCCTTAGTTAAAATATTTACAATTTGAGCACATAACCTAAAATTTGAAAGAAATGCACTAGATTCTGTCATAAAAGTTGCCGCGATTCGAAATGTTAAAGGCACGTTAGTTACGTCATAAACCCAAACCATCCCAAACTCAACAACACAATCCAACCGACCCCGCCCCATTGACCCCCCCCCGCCTCATTGAGCAAAAAACCCAACTAAAATGGGCAAATTTATGTTACGATAAAAATAAAACACTTTTTAACAAATAAACAACAAATTTATGAAATAAAAAAAGTTCGACAACTTCTAGTAGATTTTACGATAAAACTAAAACAAACCAACCAACCCAACCCAACCGAACACTGTTTAACAAAGAAACAACAAATTTATGAAATAAAAAAAGTTCGACTTCTTAGTATCGAACCCGGGACCTCTCGCATGCCAAGCGACCGCCCTAGCATATGAGCTATCTAGCTTGATGTCAAATATTAAACGCTCGGGGAACAAAAACGGATTATAATTATGACGTAACTAACGTGCCTTTAACATTTTCAATCGCGGTACGTTAGCGTGCCTCTAGTCACTGTGTTGAATTTACCTTCAACAATTAATAAAAACGCCAAATTGACAATTTGCATTGTTAATTTTATCATTTTTGTAATTAAGCTAAATTTAAACAATGTTTGTCATCTTTTTTGACAGAATTTGGAAACGCTGTTGTTACCAACCAGGGTTACAAACCATAACATAATAAATTAAATTACCCTAAAGTTCCTAGTCGATCAGTGGCGTACTTTTTGGTAGGATAAAGGTTATTATAAATTATTTTTAGTCTTTGGAATTTAGAAAAAAAAAGTTTCAGGTGCTTCTTTATGGACCCTAAGGAACAACTCATTTTAATATATAACATTAATTACATAACACCCTGTATATTAAATAAAAAAATCGTAAGAAATATTTGATAAAAGTAGATAATTTTAATAATTGACAGATGTGGACAGGACAAGATAAATCTTTTTTTTGTCCCGTCCACACCTTTCAATTATTACAATTATCTCTACTTAAATATTTTTTACGTTTTTTTTTTAATTTAATATAATATATAATATATTATAACCTAATAACAGAAGAATATTTTTGACAATTTGGATACCAAAATATTATATAATAAATAATCTACAATTTTTTTTTATAAAAACAGTTTTGTTTCGCGCGCTTGAAATGGCCGATATCAACCACCCAAAATTGGGTGAGTTTAATAATTTAAACAGGGAGTGTAGTTTTACACCATATTTAAGTATATCTGGGACGACTTTTATAACAGTTTAATATTCTGAAGCTCACTTACCGGAAACATGGTGTAAACGGTCGCGTACCCGACCATAAGGAATCCCTGATACAACGCCACCGAGCTCAGATAAAAAACGCTGCTGAACACCGCTTGCATCGTGGAAATGATCAAGCCGCGATGGATGACGAACTGGGCGAGCGAAGCCGACCGTTTGTAAGACCTGCGGCCGTGCACGAGCAGCAAGCGAGCGAGATGCGAGAACTGCGGGATGCTGAAATCGCCGGCCAGCGACGCCTGTTTACCCTCGCGGCCCTCTATGCCGATGCCGGCGTCCGCCTGCTGGATCATGGAGACGTCGTTGCCGCCGTCGCCCACTGCGGCCGTGCGTTTGCCGGTGTGTTTTTGAATCAGTTGTACCTGGGAAAATAGTAAAACCATGTACAAAATATAAACAGTGTGTCCCCGGATATGTGAAACGATTCATGTAAAATAAAAATAAAAATTAATTTAGTTTTCATTTTCGGGGGTTCAGCCCCGCATGGTAAAAGATTTTCAACATAATTTCAGTCTTTAAAAATCAGGGTTCCCAGCATTGTTTTGTACTTTTTTTATGATTTTATGATAAATTTTTCAAATTTCATGACACTTTTTGACAAGATTTAATTATTTCTAAAGTTATTTTATAAAAAATATGTAATTTTTTAACGGTTTCCTATTACTAAAATATATTTTCTCGCATCAAAATAAATATTTCTTTTATTATATTTTTAATATTTGTTACTTTAGTATCTTACTATAATAATAATAATAATAATAATAAACGACTTTATTTGACATATATACGAACATACATATACATTTCAAAATGGCGAAGTTTGATTTAAAATCACTCTTACAAAATAAACAATAATAACAATTATATTAATAAAATAATAATTAAACCAATTATAAATTAAACAAAGTTAAGGATATAATAATAAAGCAAAAATAAACTGATAAAATAAATTGAAACCACTATGGTCTTTAATTTAATTTTGAGAACTGTGCAAAATCTGCTTTAAACTCTTACGAAAAAGCATTAAACCAAGGTTATTTAAAATAACATTAGAATTATACAGTTTAGTAGCAATAAATGTAAAAGATTTCTGGAATATTGCGGTATTATGCCTGGCAACGGACAAGGTGTTAATATTGCGAATATTCAATAAGTGCAAATCACTTCTAAACATAAGTTTTTCTCTCAAATAAGAAGGTTCTGATAATTTTATAAGTTTGTAAATAAAAACCGAATATATAAATAATATTAATAGGTATTAATCTTAAATTAAATAAAACTGCATCTCAAAATAAATAAAACTACATCTACATTTGCTAAAAGTTAAAAATATCCCACTAAAAATTATTATATACAGGGTTCGCAGCATTATTTTGTACTCTTTTTATGACAAATTTTTATGACAAGAATTTATTATTCCTAAAGTTATTTTAATAAAAAATATGTAATTTTTTAACAGTTTACTATATAAAAATAAATATTTTTTCTCGCATCAAAATAAATATTTCTTCTATTATATTTTTAATATTTGTTACTTTAGTATCTTACTATAATAGGTATTATAATCTTAAAAGAAATAAAACTGCATCTCAAAATAAATAAAACTACATCTCAAAATAAATAAAACAACATAGGTACTATTTTTTTTTGCTTTTTCGAGACCCATGTTAATCATTATTTGAGCCTCCAATATTTCAGATTTAATAAGAGTAGTTTTATAGTTAAGGTAGGTACCTACTTCGATAATTTCTTATTTCCTTCAGAAATAAGATTTCTTGATATTTTTAACTCTGCATCCTTACTTGCCAAACTACTTTCAATTTCTTCAAGTCCTTCTTTGTATTTGCGCTTTCTGCCTTCCGTTTATAAAGTAACGAAAAACTTTACTATTCCTATTATTTATTTCAAATTTATTTCCTAACTTAATAAGTCTTCTTCGTCTTTCTTCATAGTATGAAGTTCATATGTCAACAACCAAGGCCGTATTCAAAACATTTTATTGCGTTTTATTCTACAGGACCGGCTTTAAATTTTATTTTACAAAATTTTCATTTTATAAAAAAGAGCAAAGGTGAGAAAATTGTTAAAAACTAATGAAATTTTATAATATCCATGACAAAATGTGAATTTTATGACATTTTAGGACAATTTAACCTAATTTATGATATTTAAAATTTTTATGATAAACGGGAACCCTGAAAAATCAAGTATGCCTTGGAAATATTAAAAAAACTATTTTTTGTGTAGGTTAAGTGCCATTCATATACGACAAAATATTATAAAAAAAGTTGTTTAGAATTAACATTTAGAAACCTATACTATTCCTATGGAGAAGGGCTGTAACTAGCAAACAATGCAAAATGCATTTTCTTATGCTATGGTAAAGCCAGTGGCGGCTCGTCAGGGTAGGCCTCTGAGGCCGCGCCTCACCCTTAAAATGAATGAACGAACGACTTTTTGTATTTAGATTTTTGCCTATTACAAGTGTATTTTTACAACAGTTCTAACCAATAAAAAGTAAAAAAACAATCAATAATACTAAGCGTAAATAAAAATCCAGGCGCAAAGCGCGTCAAGGTAACGTGCATCGTTGAAAGTCGCTAGACAGAGGCGAAATTTTCACAGCCTCGAAAGCTCCCATTTACCTCTAGAAAGCGAAAATGACTCACCAACTAAAGTTCGCGAATAAAGAACGTAAATTCAGTCGTACATGAGGCGACATAAAGTTAGCTTGGTTTGTTCTGATTTCTGGTTTTATCACATTATAATCGCGTGTCCGTCTATGGTGGGGAGGCCAGTGTCCTTTAAGCGTTCGTAGAGCACGTTTTGTTTCGTTTTGTTTTGATTTAAATTAAATTATTTAAAACTTTTGGCTGATCTTTTATAGTTTTTGTCTCGATTAGTAAAATTTCTTATTTAATTATTGTGGGGAACACACTAAGGTAGATTTAACAGTTTTTATTAAGCAACTTTTATATTTTGAAATAATAGATTGCATAATTCTTTAATTAGAGACGCGGTTTAAAAATTTAGAATTACTTTTAAATCTCACTGCAGACCCACAATTTTACGACCAAATAATAGATAAATTTGCAAACTTAGACGTATAGATTTAATTTACAAAAAGTAGCTAATAGTATTTTATATTTTTTAATACTTAGGTAGGGGTCGACATTTTAGTTTTATTTTTATTTTTTGATTAATTTATTTATTTTTAACTGTTTTAAGAATATATTTTTAAGTTTTAAGATTAAAAGTAGTCTTTGATGTGATATTTTGTTTGTTTTGTTTTTTAGACTTTATTTTTTATTTATAATGGTTTAGTAGGGCTATCGGCGATAACCTCCATTTTAAAAAAGGTCAACGCGTCGCAGAATAATACCTCCCGGGTGACGTGGAAATTTATTTGTATTTAGACAAAATTAACCTTATGTAGCCTCACCCTCCTGTACACCCACGAGCCGCCACTGGGTAAAGCTATGGACATTTTGTATCTTAATTCAGCACAGAAATGCAGTTAAATATCTTATAAAATTAAAAAATGAATTGAATACCTACTTCTGTTTTAGAAAAATGTAGTTTATGCTAATTAGCAGTTTACCAATTTTCAAAATTCTTGGCCAACTAGGATTTTTGTTACTATTTTTTGTGCAGGTAAAGTGACTTTCATATGGGATATACGACAAAATATTATAAAAAAAGTTGTTTAAAATCATATTTCCCATATACGGTACAGTACGGTATTTGGTCCATATACCAAATTTCAAATTTATTGGCCAAATTAGATTTTATTTTTTTCACTACCTAGATTTTTACAAAATTTTCAATTTAAAGTGGCAAAAAAATTTGAAATTAACGCATAACAAGTAAAAAAAACTTTAAGGGAAAAAATATGCTTTCAAAGTATACCCTGAAAATGTTCAAATGTACAAATCAAACGAACAGTAACGAAGATACAGCGCTTCAATGTCGGTAAAAATGACCCCTTTTTGATTATTTTGCTGAAAAGTGGTCATTTTTGACGACTTTGAGGCGCTGTATTTTCATTACTGTTCTTTGATTTGTACAACATTTTCAGGGTATACTAACAAAAATACGATCTTTCACAGCATATTTTTTATTTACTTTCCCTATAAAAGTTTTTTTTCGAGCGTTTTTTATTATTAAATAAAAGGTGCTTTAAGGATATTTTATCGAAAAACCCTTGAACACATAAACTAAGATATAAGTTAAAGTATTTTTATCCAAAATTTTATAAAGATTGGTAAAGGCGTTTAAGAGTTGGATTTTTTTTTACTTGTTATGCGTTAATTTTGACTTTAGCTAAAATTAACAATAACATATTTTTTTCTTACCACTTGGGCCTTTTGCGTGGGCGAACACCTGCAACATACGACAGCTGGCGCCGCAGTGGCGAGTTCCATAAACTCCGGCTGATAGTACGAAAGACAAACTTCCAAACTTTCGCCGCTGATAACCAAAGCGCAATCCTGTCTTCTTCTGTAAGCGTTCAGCTCTAAATGAGCATCAGTCCTGGTCACCACTTTCTTTAAAACATGCAAACCTACAAGAGACGTTTTGTTTAATTGGATTAAACTGTTAATGTTAATTAAGAGTTTTCTCGTTTTTGTACCTTGTGTTCTTGAAACTAATCTTGAACTTTTGGCGATACAGGTGGCGGTTTCCAACTTGTCGCCAGTTAACATCCAAATTTTGATGCCGGCGTTTCTTAACAATTCGAGGGTGGCCCTCACGTTGTCTTGCAATTTGTCTTCGACTCCTGTTATGCAAAGAAGTTCCATTTCGCGTTCGAGAGATTCTATGACTTGTGCGACTCGAGCCACGCGGTCTGTTGTCGACAGACGAGCAGCGTTGTAACGAGTCTAAAAAATGTAAACATTTTGAAAAAACCTTGTTACCAAACATATAAAATTAAATGAAGTGATTGTAGCAAAATATAATATGAAAACCATAAATACTAATAAAAAATGTTATAATCAAATAAAAGTAAAAACAAAAAAACTTGAAAAAATGGAGAAAAATCAAGTAAAACATTCCATGTTGGCTGCCCAGTAGATATTTTTGTGGGTAAAAGTCATTAAAAAAAATAAAACACATTTTTATGTATGTAAACAAAGCTCAAGTCTTTATATAAAAATTGTTAGCTAAAACTTAAAAACATCTGCATAAAGCGCTGGTCAGACTAAAACTGCTTTTAGAAATTCTAATTCTAATTTAGAATTAAAAAAAACGATTAAACAAGACTTAATTTTAAAGTTCAGGGATTTCCCTGCCAATCTGTATTCCACCTATGCAATTTATAGTTAAAGAACGATCCCGAAAATAAGTCGTAGAAAAGAAGGTAGTGAAATTTTCAGTACATTATTTTTTATACAGGTTTCAATGTGAAAATACTTGAATTTTTCTTATCAACATTATTTCTTTTGTAATGTTGTTTTTTCACTAAACTAAAAAAAACAAAAGTAAGACACACTTATTAAACCCAAAAAAGCCCAGTGGGGTGGGTATAACACTCAATAAGTCATTACCTAAAAATGCTTTTATATACAGGGAAATAATGTTGATATATTTGGGGGGTGATTCTACACGTAAAAATAAATGAAAAAGATGCTATAAACAACATTTTATTTAAACTGTTTTGCAAAATCAGGTTTTTATTAATTATTTCAGAAACGGTTAGTGCGAAAATAACGATGCTTTGTTTCTGGGGTATTTATTGGGCAAGAGATCATCTGGTGGTGTCAAATCGGATAAATGATTACCATAGGCGTGCGAAACAGGGGCTACTCAGGAAAAAAAAACATCAAAATTTTTGTTGTGGGGTTTTTAGAATTCTTGATCTTGGAATACAATTTTCCAGATAATTTTACGTACAAAAGGTGCTCTTGTAAAAAAGTCATAAAGCCAAGCGTTTTCGGGAAAAACGCTATTAAAAGTACAGTTTGGGGAATAATGCACAAACCACTGCTATATTCCTTATGATTTAAATCCTCAAGAACTTCCATGTAGACTAAAATTCTGTTGCTGGTTAAAAACAAAGTTGCATGAAGACCCCAACTTTATTGAAAAAAATATTTTAATTTTAATTTTCGCCGATGATAATCCGATGAATGCCCCAGCAAAGATTTTCCATCAACGTTTGGGCATAAATAATTGGCGTTTTCTTGATAGGTCCTCACGTCTAACCAAATCGACTGAAAGGTGCTTTTCCCAAAATAAGTTGTTAAAAAGAAGGTGGTGAAATTTTCAGTACATTCTTTATTATACAGGTTTTACTGTGAAAGTACTTGAATTTTTCTTATCAATAGTATTTCTTATTAAATGTTTTTTCACTAAAATCTGTATAGAACTAAAAAAAATAATAAAACCCCCTTATGTATAAAATCCAAAAAAGCCTGGTGGGTTGGGTTTTATATAACAGGGTTCCCACCAAGAAAATGAAACAAAATTCCCAGACTTTTCCAGGTTCTCCAGACCAATTTTCATTAATTTCCAGCAATAATTATAGGTACTATGCTCCACACCTCAAAGTCCCACCACGTGACCAAGTACGGAACCCAGTCTTTTGAAAATTTGTCATTTAAGGCTTTTCAGGTTATGTATCTGTCAAAGTATAGTCAATGAAAGAAATCATATTTATAGTGATACCGCTTATGTTTAAGCGTTAAAAGTTAATAAATCTTTATAGTATCACAATAACATGGTTAGTTTAAGAATTTACGAATATAAATACTGCATTTAATGAAATTCCAAAGTGTAAGGTGCAATATAAGTGATATTTTTGTGCATTGGGTCTACATTTCTCCATAAAATAGTTTTAACTAAACAGAATTTATTAAAAAAAAAATCTAACTTCTCTATTATGAAATAAGAATATCTGTATTTGATATATCAAAGGTAGGTTAATGTATTAGAACAAAAAATGTCATCTAATTTTGTATTTTAAGGTTAGAAAAATCTATTTTGACCAAAATAAATAAGTGGATTATTTGGAAGTGTGTTAATTTGTTCATAAATAAATATAGGTATACTAAATAATTGTTGAATATGGTTCAAAAGCTCTTATACTTCTAATGACAAAACTTGTGCATACCTCTCTGCATACCTACTTTAAGTTATGTAGATTATAAGAAAACAAACAATTTTTAGAGAAACTTGCAATGTGAAAATCTTTAATACTCCCATGACATGTGATTTATTAAAAATTTTAAAGTTATAATGATTTTTTGATGTAGATCAAATTCAGTCGAAGCTTTTTAACTATTTGTATTGACAAAACTTTATGTAGGTACATTTTAAGCTGGATAAGAAAAAACTACCACATTTTTAAATACCATATTATACAGTCTTTTAAATAATCCAAAATACTTATTTATTTTGGTCAAAATAAATTTTTCTAACCTTAAAATTACAAAATTAGATGATATTTTTGTTATAATATATTAACCTACCTTTAATACAGATATTCTTATTCCATAATAGAGAAGCTAGATTTTTTTAAATAAATGCTGTTTAGTTAAAATTATTTCATGGAGAAAACCAGATATTTGGACCAAATGCACAAAAATATTACTTATTTGGCACCACACACTTTGGAATTTCATTAAATGCAGTATTTATATTCTTAAATTCTTAAACCATCCATTGTTATTCTAATGTTATAAAGATTTATACATTTTTAACGCCTAAACATAATATTATTTCTTTCGTTGACTATACTTTGACAGATACATAACCTGAAAAGCCTTAAATGCCAAATTTTCAAAAGACTGCATTCCGTACGTGGTCACGTGGTGGGAATTTGAGGTGTGGAGCATAGTACATGTAAAGTAAAAATATATTTTATTTTTCTTTTTACAATTTTTTTTAACATTTCTTAAAATATAATAAAAAAATTAAACAGAACAGTATGAGTATGAGTATAAGAGACGTATAACCAGCCCCATTTCCTCTTGACTCTCGAACCCCGTACAGGCCTATGTTTACTTACGCCGATTTTTGTTCTTCCCCAACAACTTCGCGGCTTCACCCGTGTTTGCTGGGTGCGAATGTCCATTGCGTTCAGTACTGTCCCCTATTTGGAGCTCGAGAGCGAGAGGCGAATAGTTTTAATAGCCGTTCCCGGGTTCGCCGAGCCTATGCTATACGCTCAGTGGGGTATGGAGAAGGGACGGGAAGGTGTTGGTTTTTGGGGGACAATTACGCCGACTTAAAACTAAGTACGACGCGGAATCCCCCTAGACCAGTCGATTAATATTACTCCAAACATTTGGGATTACTATTTGGAGTTGGGGAGTTGTTATTCCGATGCAGGGTGTAGTTTCCTAGTCGAGGGGTTCGTCTTGTTCATTATTGTCATTATCCGTGTCGGATAATTCCTGAACTTGGTAAAGTGTGTCGGTTGTTTTTTTTTTTTTATTTTGTTTTTATTGTTGCTTATTTGCTCCCAGCTGGTCTTGTTAATTTGTGAGAAGTGCATGTTTTGTGCTAACGTGTCATGAAATGTGAAGCATGGTCTCCCGACTTTTTTGTCTTTAAGATCTAGTTTAAGGGTGGCTTGTAGTATGTTGTTGCGTTGTCTACGAGTGACGTGGACCCAGTATTTTAGTTGGGCTACTTTTACCCTTTTGGTAATGGTTTTTCCCATTACACTTAGAGAAATATCATGTCATGAAAAGCATATGACTTTATTAATTTAAATAGTCGGGTACATTTGATTCAAATAGAAAAAATTGTAGTTTTATATTTATTTACCAACAGTTTTACAATGTTGTTAAACACTTTTAAAGTGTACCCTCTTTAAAAATATATACAAAAAGAAATCTATTTATTTCATTGCCTTTATCAACGTTGTTTCAAAAAGGTATGTATTATACAATTGTTATACACTTATTAATTTAATGGGATACACCAATGACGCTAACATATATTTGAATCCCTTTGAATTATTATTGTTTTGAATTTTTACAAAAATTTTCTCTCAGTGTAGCAGGTATTTATTTTTACTTTTAGTGTAGTCTAATGTTTACAAATTCCGTGGAGTTTGATTAGAGTGCTTTGATTAGGTTGCTTTTTTTTACTTTGTTTATGTTTTCTTAGTTTGTTGTTTATGTCTTTATGTTTATTGTTTAAGTCTTATGTCAAATGTCAATAATAAAAAAATTAAACAGAACATTCATAAAAAATTTGAAAGGAAACAAACTTAATTTATAAGGTCATACATTTTATAAGTATTTGCCCAAATGATTTATTTTAGTTTCAATGCCCGGCTATATTATTTGTAAAAAATAATCTTCGGTCGGTAATAAAAATAGAAACAATTTTCGGAAAAATCAAGAAAAATTAGTTAAATTCCCTGACTTTTCGTAAAATTCAGCAAATTCCCTGACTTTTCCCTGACTTTTTTACTAATATTTAATTTCCCTGACATTTCCAGGTTTTCCCTGTTTTCCAGGTGGGTCCTGTATAAGAAAACCTGATTTTTTTCCAGCCCTGTAATATTCAGAAAAGCAATAAAAATGTAAAAATCAAGATTTTTTATTATAAATGTATAAAAAATCTTTTAAAATAATTTTAAATGTCTTTTTTATAATACCCTATGATATTATGTTCAGTTTAAATTTGTCCATACTATTAATTTTATTAAATTTAATTATCATTTTAAAATATATTAATTTCCTATATTTTTCATTAAACTTTCTATAGGAAATATTTGCTAAAAAACATACCTCAAAATCAAGATACTGCTCCTCAGTCAACATCTTCCTGGCGACGACCAAAGTCCTCAACCCATCTCTAGCCATGTTCCCGACCTCCTCGTCCAACCAATCGGTGTACTGCACAATAGCCGACATGACCACGTCGGCGCCTTTCAAGTAGAAATAAATCTTGCCGGTCTGCACGTCCCTCACGATGATGCCCATCCGCTTCGTCTCGCTGGTGAAGGGGAAAATCTGCAAGATGTCGTAGTCGACGAGACGGTTGTCGGGCGCTCGGAGCTGCATCGAGGTGAGATCGCGGTGGCTGAGAGTCAGGCCGACGGCCTGCGTCCATTGGACCAAGGCCACCTCGTCGGGGCTCGACGCCTGGTAGGTGACCGAGCGGTCGGACGCGTGCAAGCTTTGGTCGGCTTCCGTTTCGGAAGTTATTGAACCTAGAGATTAAGCAAAATGCTGTTTCAATAACGTTGTTATAAAAATATCTACAGAGTAAGGCCGTAAATTGTATGAATAAAATTACGCCATAATTTTATAATCAAGGCTCCCACGGCTAAATTACAAATTTTATTTAGGAATTTAGGAGGTTTTTTGTAAAAGTTTAGGATAAATAAAGTATGGAAATTAATTTCTTTAATTAAATAAAAACAACTCTTTACTACTTAAAAAATAAGAACAAAATTAATACTTCTTTTGTAAAAATAAGTTATTTTGACTAGTTTCTAAGAAAAATCGATCGACAAGTTTTTTTTTTTAAATAAAATTAAAAGTGAGGTAAAATTAAAACTTGTATATATCTGAGGTACATATATATACAAGTATAAATTTCACCACACTTTTAATTTTATTTAAAAAAATGCGTCGATAGATTTGGCTAAAAAACTAAACCAAAATCAAATGATGTTATATTTATATTTTAAGAACATATACGTTAACCGTTTAGTTAATAGCTAACAGTAATTGAATCGATAAGAGTCCAAAAGTAAAATTTTTGATAAAATATTTCAAAAAATCAGTTTATAGTTTTAAATGCATTTTTGTTAGAATATTTTAACTATTTTATGAAATATAATATTCATATTCTGTAAAATAATTTATGTCTTGCCCTGAAAATGTATTTTAAACTTTAAAATTGATTTTAGAAAATAAATGGTCAAAATTAAATTTTTGGACTTGTACAGGGTGATCCCCTATAATGTCGCCCCCCTTTACCTTTTTTATTTTAAGTGTCCCAAAAAATTTAAAAGTTTGGTTATGTAGGAACTAAAAAATACTTTTTTTCTACCTATAAAAAAAAATTGTAAAATTGATCAGGATACAGGGAAAAACAAAAAGTTTATTTTTTTTCAATGGATCACCCTATATATGAATTTATTTTTCGATTCTTTGTAAAATTCTGAGCATAATTCATATAACAAACTATATACCTAAATTCAACTGTTTCTGAAATATTCGCATTCGAAATGTTATCATTAAATGTTTTTTTAAACTGTTAGAAATCAAGAAGCCTCAGTATACCAAAATTTTTATTGAAAATAAATTACTATAGTGACATTATGTCAATATGTCTTGTTAAATAAGACAAACTATTTCAAATTATTATCTTAAAAATAATTTAAATATTTCAGAAACGGTTGAATTTAGGTATATGGTATGTTATATGAAATATGCTTAGAATTTTATAAGGAATCGAAAAATAAATACATATATAGAGTGATCCATTGAAAAAAAATAAACTTTTTGTTTTTCCCTGTATACTGATAAATTTTCCAATTTTCTTTATACGTAAAAAAAAGTATTTTTTAGTTCCTACATTACCACACTTTTAAATTTTTTGGGGCCCTTAAAATAAAAAAGTTAAAGGGGGGCGACATTATAGGGGATCACCCTGTACTGTTCTTATTCTCACAGATTCCATTGTAGCAGCAAAACATTCTTTAGATTGTCAACTATTTTAGCTGTCATTTAAAAAAAAATTAAAAATCCGAAATATGGCTAAAAATGACAATTTTGTAAGTTTTTTTGTTGTTTTTTAAGAAAAATTTTGGTTGTGATATTATATCATTTTAAAAAGAATTTAATAAAATAGAACCTAAAAATATATATTTTTAAATTACTTTTTAAAAAAGAATGTTTTTAGCACAACTACCTTAATTAAACGCAGTCAGGTTGGCTTATTTAAATTTAATTTTTAGGATTTTAGGAGTTTTAGGAGATTGAATGCAATTTTAGGAGTTTTCAAGATTTAAGCCAAATTTTAAGAATTTTATGAGTTTTAGGAGGTGTGGGAGCCCTGTATAATGCATATCGTAGGCCACAGACCACCAAAACAAATGGACGGCGCATTGCCATTCAATAACAATGCTTTGTTTGCGGTCAACTAACGGTCACAGTCTAAGCGTTATTGCGTACTCCAAAACAGCTGACATATAACAAATATGACAGCTGACTGCAACCAGTGCCTTGGTATTAAATAGGGATAATTTAAAAATAGTTTAATTAAATTATGATTACGTGGTTTTAAATAGGGATAATTTAATTTTAATTAAGTTTTAATTGAAATACTAATCATCAGCAAAGTTTAGGTTTAGTGAAACAAATTGGTTTATAAATCTTTTAAATAATTATGAACAAATATTGGGATTAAAAAAAAAATAAGTAGGTAGGTACTTATAAACGATATTCCCATGTATTGTTATTTTTAGTAAAAAATAATGTATTTAAACTCAATAATTAACTTAAACACGATAGAAATCCGCAAACGAAAACACAAAATAACAAGCTGTCAACCTTTTTCTATGCTGTCAACCACAATCCACTGAACGCAAAAATGACGAATTTACCAACGTTGTTAATATTTAATTTTAATAATTATTAAATGATTTACTTTCTTTAAATAGCAAAAATATCTAAAGAAAATGATGAACAAATCCTTTTTACAATTTTTTTTATTATTCAAACGAATTACTGGTAATTTCATGTTCATGTTCATTATGTTATGATGAACGTCCAAAAAGGCGTGTAATCTATACTTCTGACAACGTTGGAAGCAGTGTTTCTTTCGACGGTGTTTAGAATGTGAAACTATGCTTTACTCGCTTTTTAAACGTAAACAAATCCGTCCATTTGTTTTGGTGGTGTGTGTCGTAGGCCTTATCACGAAGTGACCTAACCTACTAAATTAAAAAAATGACATTTTTCGTGAATTAACTTACGACAACAGCAGACTAAAACTTTAAATATAACGTCGATATAAATAACGCTCATTTTTGTTTTTCTGCTCTCCTGTAAAAGTTACAAAATGCTAGTTAGGTCACTTCTTGATAAGGTCGACGATATAAATGCATATTTTGACGTTGGCTTATGAAAATGCTATAATCTTGATTTATTAATCCATATACAGTAGGGTGTTTCAAAAAAATCGACTTTTTCTTTTTCTTCAAATGGTCGGCAAATTCTTTCAGAGGATGTCAACACAAAGACCTCGTCAAAATTTGAGCTTTTAATTTGAAGATTTAGAGGTCTCGGATCGCAATGTTCTATTTCCCATTTAAATAACATGGGAATTTTTTTTTTAACTTTGAAATTTTATACGTCTGAATCGAATCAACTTATGTCAAGGATCATCTTAGATCTTCATAGTAAATTTAACGCTCTACAAAAAAGGTCTCCTATCATTTTTCTATAAATTGATTCCTTCCAGAGTTATTCGAGGCCAAAGTTTGATTTCCATCGAATTTTCGCGTTTTTTTAACATACATATGGTATATGGTACAATTATCATTATACGGGTGTCCCGAAATTAGGGGGCCAAACTTAAACAGTGCATTATTCGTATAAAAATAACACTTTTTTTGTTTAATAAACATGTATCAAAAAATGCTCCCTAAAGGAGCTACGGCCCCCTAAATAGGAGCCTAAGAGGATAATATTTTTAAAACTATTCCTAGAGGGTGGAACATGAACAAATGAATTTTCGGTACTTTGGTAATTTTGACATGCTGAATCTACAATCAAAATTGTTAAAATTTAATCATAGGCGTAACATTTGGAGGGGGCAAAGTTACAAAAATAGCCCCAACTTTTTTCTGGGTTAATAATTTAATTTTTTTTATGAAATTATGAGAATTTATAGTTTTTTACGAAATGCACCATTTTCGAGAAAAATGCATTTATATATAAATTACTCTGCATATTATACACATCTCATATTTTCATTAAAACTTTGTAGTAGGCTTTGGAAAAAAGTGACGTTTTTTTGTTCCTATGTTTCAGATATAAATATGTGATTTTTTTACTACATGATGCTAAAAGTTGAAAAAACGAGAAAATTCGATGGAAATCAAACTTTGGCCTCGAATAACTCTGGAAGAAATCAATTTATAGAAAAATTATAAGAGACATTTTTTATAGAGCGTTAAATTTACTATAAAAATATAAGATGTTCCTTGCCATAAGTTGATTCGATATAGACGTATAAAATTCCAAAGTTAAAAAAAAAATTTCCTATGTTATTTAAATGGGAAATAGAAAATTGCGATCCGCGACCTCTAAATCTTCAAATTAAAAGCTCAAATTTTAACGAGGTCTTTGTTTTGACATCCTCTAAAAGAATTTGCTGACCATTTGAAGAAAAACAAAAAGTCGATTTTTTTGAAACACCCTAATATACAGTGTATACCGTTGACATTAAAATCTAAATTTCTTTTATGGACAACTAACCTAGGTTACTCATAGATTATTATCTTTAATAATAATAATAATAAATACTTTATTGATCCCAAGAAACATAGATTGTTTATAGAGGGACAAACATCTAATAATTACAATATATTTATCACAGTGATAAAGCAACATTATCTTATAAGATAATTATAGTCTAACAAATATACAATATACAAACATACTTTATACATTAATTTACAATTTACATATTTACTGAACTTTTTTTTCAAATTCAATACTCAAGAAGAAGACACGCAGGTTAGCCTTTTATCAAGGATTGAAATACTCTTTTATATGTCTTGTTGATTTTGTTTTTATATCTTCTGGTAAGCTGTTATATATATTAACACCTCTATATAATAAAAATGCTTTACCATACTTTGAAAAGACGTTTGGAACTGCTAAATTATTATTATTTCTTGTGTTGTGTAGATGTATTAACCTTACTTTCGGTTATTACTATCCTTGTTATTTCGACAGATAGATCAAAAATGGTCATTCTTTGCTATTTACATAATCATACAGGGACAACCAAATTATGATTCGAAGTTCCGTGTCCACCACTGTATTTTAGGGACAAAGAACAGGGTGAACTTGTGTAACTTGAAACATTAAAATATCTCAGTAAATAGGCATTTCACGAAAACAAATTTAAAACAAAAATTAAATGATTCGAGGGGAAGATAAATTAGTACCAAAATTATTCCCCTTACTCATTCTTGCGGGCATGGGGTAACTTTAAAATTTCCAATGGATCACCCTATTTTTTTATTGCAGATTCGGATTATATGACTAAAAATAGGTAGATTTTGTTTAAAACA
Organism: Brassicogethes aeneus; assembly: GCA_921294245.1. NCBI lineage: Eukaryota > Metazoa > Arthropoda > Insecta > Coleoptera > Nitidulidae > Brassicogethes > Brassicogethes aeneus. Next base: position 14,324,546 of record OV121133.1, read on the forward strand.
TTTTTCCATATTTGTAATAAAATACTTAGTTGTTATAATAAAAATTTAGCTCAAAACAATTTTTATTTTTCGAATTTTTATTAAGTTGGTGCTCAAAATGGTGATTTTCATAGATAACTTGACAGAATAAATTTTTGTAAATAGTAATTTTTGTGCATTTTTAATTTAGCTACAAAATTGTTCCTACTTAAAAATGTTCAATAAAATTTAGTTTAGGGTCGTTTTGAGGGTTGGTGAATCCAGTGCCGTGCATAGATTTTTTTAAAACCGGTAATATGAATTTTTAAAAATTTTCTCTTAAAAACTGACATAGCAGGCCTTGTAATTTGTAAAACTATGGCGTTTTTCTCCAAAAAACAGTTTATCAAGATCTACACTTCAAAACAAATCCGGTTAAAATCACATAATAAATAAAGATTTTACGGGGATGGGTCACTGTATAATATATCGTATTATTTTCAGGAAATAGGACGAAATTAGCTTGATACTTGGCAGAAAATTAACCTTAATTATTTGTATTAGTCACATGGTGGGACTTTTGGATGTGGACCATAGTACATATCAAACCATGTTGAAATCAAAGTTTTAAAATTTTTGTGAACATTTTTAATTTTATAACATAATGGTGTATTGTGCGACTAGTGGGAGTGGTCTGCCGCACGAGCCTAGCGAGTGAGAAAAACGATATCACAATATCACATATATTTGCGTTTTTACAATTGGCTTTGGCATACAAAAAATCTTTTTTTAACTTTTTCGTAGAAAAATACCACAGCGTTATGATGTCATTTTTGAAAAATATTTTTTCTTACCTGTATCGCTGGAATTTTCACTGACTTCATACACTGGAGTGACATTGTGACAAAGTGCTAGAGCCTGAACAGCATCCTTAATTCTTGTATTTTCAGACGTCCTGAATTTCGTGGGCAAAGTCGATGTACCGCTTTCGTTAGTCGTGAAACAATTTTTCAAGACAACACTCAGCTAAAAAAAAAGCGAAATATAATCACATTTTTTCTAAAAAAATTCTTACATCATGAAAGCTGTCGGCGGCGTAGCTAACGGTCCCCAGATGCAATCGCTTTAAAACCATGGAATTTTGAGTTAAAGTTCCGGTTTTGTCGGTTAATAAATAGGAAATCCTGCCCAATTCTTCCGGGATCGTGGTGCATCTCACCGCTGTCCCTTTCATCGCAGGGTCTTTGCCAATTGACCAGGAATAGTAGGATTTTCCCATGTCCAGATTTACTCTCAAACTAAGGAGAACAATGCAAAAGTAAAAAATGACAATTATTGTAAAACTGTAAAAATACCTGATGGGGATGATGTAGGAGAACAACAAGACAAATCTGAACAAATATCTGTACCAAGGCCCGCTGAAACCTTTTAAGGCCATCATAAGCAGAGCCAAACCAATTACAGCACAAAACAAAAGTTTTGTAATTGTATTGACCTCAATATCCAATAAACCAACTTTAGAACGCGGCTGGGAATTGTTCATTACGGATCTTGTTTCAGGGCCTAAATAATTTTAAATGTAGGAAAATTTAAAAAAGAAGCTTTTAAGCAAATTACCTGTGTAAATCACTACACCAGTTGCTTGACCAGATGCTATAACACAATTTGTCCACAGGGTGTTTTCCAAATCCAAGCTTTCGTCATTATTGACTGAGTCGCTCTGAAAACAAAAAGAAGTCTGTTACTGTTACTGTAGAACTATCCCAAGTTTAAAATGGTTTGAATAAAAAACCTCAGGAAGGCCCCTGCCAAATCTCGCTAAGTAATAAATTTACGACGGAAGTCGCCATTTTAGGAGTTGACAGTTTGTGTTTGTTTATTTGTCTGTTCGAGCGTTTTTGGTTTGTTTAATAGCGTTTTTTTGTTGTTTAATAGCGCTTATGGTTTGTTCTATGCGTTTTTGTTATTTAATAATTAAACCTTGCAAAGAATTAAACGTTAAAACTGACCTACACTAAACACATAAACAAATTTAAATACAATAAAATTTTTATAAAATTATAAAAAACGTTTAAGAAATTGTACAAATTCTAAACAGTTTTAATACAATCTTGCAAAATTTAAAAAATTTAAAATGTTTACACCAAGTATCCTTCTACAACTAAAAGGTCGGTTAAATTAGAAAAATTAGAGTAATTACAAGTCTATTAAGATGGAATTTAAAAATTGGGTTCAAAAATGAAATACTGAAAACATTTCAAATCCAAAAATCGTTATAACTTCGTTATAATCGTCGTTTTCAATATTACGAGCAATTTCAAACATAAAAATCATAGAAAAATGTAAAAAAAATTAAATTACCCAAAACTGTCTAATTTTTATAAATCTAGAAATTTGAAGTTTTAAACATATTTTTTTTTAAATCTTGATTATTAGACGAAATCATACAAAAGGATTAAATAAATAAATCTTGTGTGTTAACAAAACAATTAATTAAACCCAATTAAATTTTTAAAAGCCCTTACAACTAAGAACAAGAATAAAAATTACGAAAAAGACAATAAAGGTATATTAAAATACAAATACTATACTTGGGAATCTATAATGACAAATAATAAAAAAAACATTTTTAGTTTTGAAAAATAATTTAAAAGAACTGATAGCAAAAAATTATCTAACGCAATACCACTAGAGGTTTAAATTTAACGGTAATTTCCGATTTGTTGTTGCATAGTGAAGAATGACAATTTGTATTTATTGTTAATTAATAAATACCTTCTGTGTAGGTTTTTTTGGCTTATGTTGGTTTGATTAATTTTTCTGTCACTTAATAAACATAGCAACGACATAGCAACGTAACAATTAAAATGAACGGAAAAAATTCCTTAACAACAATGCCCCGGATTTAAACATATGGGGGCCTGTGGGAAAAGTTATTGTGGGGGGAGGACCTCCCCCATATTTTTTTTGTTCAATAAAATTAACTTTTAACATTTATAAAAAAACACTTTGGTTTGTTTGTTTAATTATTGCAAATAAGCATTTTTACTACTACTTCTATCAGTACTTTGTTATCAGTTGTGTTCGTATTCCACGAATTCACCGTAATGTTTAACCACATTTTTTTTCCTTATTAGTGGGCAGATACTATCATAAATTAAATGAACTTTGAATTTTATGAAATTCACGTTCTTTTATTTTTATTCGAAATAAATTGCAGTAAATAAAAATGTTTTACTACTACTATTTTATTTTTATTATTAGTCATTATTGGTCCTCGGCTATAATTTTCCAAGTATGCGTATAGGTTAAGAATCACCCTGTATAAAGCCTCACTTTTGACCCCGACCCCTTTCGATTTGGCAGAAACTTTTTTGAATTTTATTGAATAAACAATGATATATCGTAATATTTTTTCTTTTTTCTGTGATATTATATTTAAATGATATGTTCCTATTTAGAATTAAAATGTATTAATGAAGTAAAATTAATTTAGATTTAAAAAATGTATTAAGAATTAAAAAATATTTATTAAATTGTATGATTAGAGGTGTCCCTCTATAAACTGTATGTTTCTTGGGATGAAAATAAAGTATTTTATTTATTTATTTATTTAATATTTTTTTACCCTATTAAAATATTTTTCAGAATTTTTTCAAAATTTTTTACCCAACCGATTTTTTTTAAATGGCTCTTTATTTTTAAATATCTATAACTTTTTTAAAAATTTACTTATCGGGACGTTTTTTATTTTAATTATTTTTATTTTAGAAAAATATAGAAAAAAATAAATTAAACCGATCTTCAACGTTTTTTCTTTTAATTTGCGGGAAAGAACAAAAATTTCTTTATGATTGTAATTTTAATTTTGTTAAGTAGACACTTTGACATTTTCTGCAAATTCTCTAAAATTTTCAGAGTGGCATTTTTTCGTTTTCTATTTTTTTCCAATTGAAAAAAATGTAACTGTAAGGATTTTTAAGGATGTAGAGAGAACTCAAAGTTAAGAAAAAATTGTTTTTCGAAAAAAATAAAAGATAGTTCTTAATAATTTTTCTATATATTTTTTTTAAACACAAATAAATACAATTAATAAAATTATTCAAAAAAACTGTAAGTAATATCATAAGGGCATCTAATTTTTTCGAAAAAAAATCGAAAAAACACGTTGCTAAGTAATATTTTAACAAGAAGCATAAGTGCACCTGCACAAATGCATTTTGTTAAAAAATATTACTTAGCACGGTGTTTTTTCGACTTTTTTCACAGGAAAAATTAGATGCCCGAATGGTATTTGACAAGACTATTTCAAGAGTAACAGTTATTCTGCATACACATAGCTTACATAACATACTACCTATAATACATGCATACATAATAAATATGTAGGTATTAATTTAAAACTGAAAAATACGTAATTTATCACAAAATACTACAAACTTAATTATTTATGGTACAATTAAAATATAAATTGCAAATTTTGGTGACAACAGTTGTCAAGTTTTTCCGCGGGTAAACATGAAAAACTTGCTGACAGGTGATGTCATACAGTTTTTCCACCTATAAACCATTTGTAATTCAAAATTGCGCGTTTGTGATAGGTGGAAATTAAGACGAGGGGGAAATAGTCACAAATAACCACTTACAAATTGTTTAAAGGCCCGTTGTTTATCCAAAAATAAATAGAATAATTTTTTTTTAATTTAATCTTTTAAATGTATAAAAAAATTATTGAAAACTTTTATTCTTTTTCTTACTTTTTCGAAAAACATTTTTTGATGATTACCAATTTCAATTTGATTCATTTATTTTTTGAGGTTCTCTCTACAACCTCAAAAATCCCCAGAGTGCGAAATAAGCGGATTAAAAAAATGTTTAATTGAAAAAAATAGAATACGAAAAAACGCCTTAGAGAATTTGCGGAAAAAGTTTGTTTCTAATAAAAAAAAATAAATAAAATTACAATCATGGAGAAATTTTAGTTGTTTTCTGAAAATTCAAAACAAAACGTTGACGATTGGATTAAATAATTTTTTTCTATATTTTTCTGAAAAGTGCATGAAACCCCAAGTCAATTTTTGAAAAAGATGTTTGAAAAATAAGGATCCATTCTTTTGTAAAATTCATAACTTTTTTATGGTTGGGTGAAAAATTTGAAAAAATTCTGAAAAATGTCTTTAATAAGGTAAAGAACGATAAAAAATCACAAGGTATTAGGGTCAAAAGTGGTCGATTTGTTATGGAATGCCCCATATAAAGAAAATCTTGAAAATGCATACAAACTTAAGAAAAAAAACTAATAAAATACGAAAAAGTAAAGGGCGATTGCACGCGCAATGTAATTTTTTCCATCAGTTTTAAGCAGGGCACAATGAAACAAAAATATACTTAAGTTAATCATTCATGGTGAAATTAGTTGAAAAAACTAAAAATGTTTATCTCAGGTACTTATTATTTAAAAAAATATGGTCAAAAATAACCAATTTTCCGATGTTAAAATTTATATGCAAAGTAGCATTTTATTCAAGGTGGCTTTGACCTATATAACAGTAAGTGACGCTTCCGAAAACGTCCGTTTTGATTAGACGCCACTATTAGTGAACATATTACTGAATATTTTTTTTGCAAGTAAGTAAACTGTTCTAGAAATTTAAATTTATAATATTATTGTATATTTGTCCCATCAGTAACGAAATTATATGATAAGTTTTAATATCGCAAGTATGCAACTTGCCCAGTTTTTAAATAATATTAAAAATGTTTGTCCCTATTTCACATTTGCTTACGCGATAAAAATATATTGGTTTGCTGTCCCAGATTTTTGTATTTCCTTTTTTTAAAGTTGGTCCCGTCAGGAACGAAATGTGATAATTTTTAGGATGGCAAAAAAAAACGTGCTTGACAAAGAAAATACGAAGCGGCGGGTTAAAAAATATCGCAAAAAAATTTATGAAAATCCTGTTTTAAAAAAGACTTACCTGTCTAAAAATGTTTCAAGCGCAAAAAAGTACAGAGAAAAATTAAAAAATTTGGCGGAAAATGATGGTGGGTTTAAAATGCAGCAAAAAATTAAAGAAAGAGAAAGGAAAAGAAAGTTTAGAGAAAATAAAAAGCAGCAAACAAAAAAAAACAAAAAAATTTGAATACCTGATATATTAAGTTCACACTATTTTAAGTTTGTTGATGGTACTCATATGTTGATTAAGAAGCACTATGAATCCGAAAAATCAAATTTGTTCAAATGCTTTTAAATTTTTGCAGTTGTTATTATCATGTTAAAATTATTGTTGAAGTTATTTAGTTAAATTAACCAATTACACATTTGTTTCAGTGTATAATAAATAATAATAATAAATGTCCCATCAGTAATGTCCCGTCAGTAACGAAAAATCAAAATGCATTGCCTACATAGATTACACTGAAAGATGAGTGATGTCAAAATAAGTTATACTAACTGCATCTGCAACTTGGTTCATCTATACTTTTCTTCAACATTATTCTGTTTCAGAGAATTATTCTCTTCTAGTAACCAGAAATTTTTTTGACCTTTTTCTTGTCCCATCAGTAACAACATTTTATTGATTTCTAGTTCGTATAATAAAAAACATTTTAATAGCTCTGATACTGAAAATTTTACACAAACTATAGCTTTAATAGTTACCCAAATATTACCGTCATTAGCCCATTACTGATAGCAACAAATATCAAAAAATAGATAAATTTTTTTCCGATTGTCCCATCAGTAACGCGTGCAATCGCCCTAAAGTTCATTGTTTTTATCTGGACTGCTGCAACGTTGCAAATTTAGGGTTTTGGTTGGTAAATACAGTTGTCAAGTTGGTCACATTGATTAAAACAAACTAAGCTAGTTATAAATCTAATTGTGGTTATGTATAAATTATTGTAGGTTACATTGTGCAGTTGTCAAGTTGAGTTGTCGAAATTCGTAGTTAAAAATGCAATTAATTTGGCTTTGGTGGTGCTTGGATGAGTAAAATCATATACAAAAAGTGGTTAAATAAAGGTTGCTTTGAAAAAAATGTATACAAAAGAAATTAAAATTTTTTGTGAACGTAAAATTTACTTTCACAAAAAATTTTAATTTAACATTTAATGTTGTCCAATGGTGAATAATGTGAAAATAATGTGTGATGTAGAGATGTAAAAAAACGGTTTTTTTTTCAGATGTGAAAAAAACATGAAAAAAAAACTAGAAAAAAACCGTTTTTTTTTTGTTTTTTTTTTCAAAATGAAATTTTGAGTAAAATGTATATTAATAATAAAGTAAAATGTAGAATATATTACATTTTTCATTATTGAAAATTTTGACCGAGACTAAAAATCTGATTTCTTATTATTTGGTAGTTTCCACATTAGAAACCAATAGCAATGTAAAACTTCTACACTAATACAAAAAATTAAAGAATAGCTGTATCTTTGATAAAAATGGTCGTATTGGAGCCGTAAAAAAGCAATTTGAAGCTTGAAGTTTCTTGTTTTGAGATTTTTAGATGAAAAACGTGCAACGCTCAGTCCTAACGAATACCGTAATAAAATTTTGGCTTTCTGGTCCACAGAATGTTCTGACTTAACCACCAATGAATAAATTTTCTACAAGAATTTGCTATTGTTTAAACAAAAAAAATTGAAAAATCATTAAAAAGTGCTTTTGGTAGCCTTTTGAAAAATCAAGTGCTGAATCAAAAATATTATATGTAAAGTCTATTCAAATCCAAGCTGGACTAAATTTAAACACAATCCTCCGAATCGACCAATAAGAGCTCACAATTAGAGTCACACCATCAGAATCGACCAATAGAAACGAGTTTTCACGCGTCTGGGCGTTTTTGTTTAGTCCAGCTTGGATTTGAATAGACTTTAGTTACTTTTTTTAGGACCAAATCAAAACAAGCGCGACCCTTAAGTATTGTTCAATTTGGTGGTGGTGGCGCGTGCCTAGCGCGAGACTGTATTTACATTTACTAATTGTCATTTAGTGACTAATTCTAGTCCATGAACTGGACTGGAAACATAAAAAATTAGTCAAATGGGACTAATCTTGAAAAAAAACCTAAAATGTGAAAAAAAAAACCATTTGAAAAATGTATATATAAGGCGATGTACTTTTTCTTCCATTGCGGCATTTGGCATAATTTCATCAAAATGAAGTTTTGCCCTCAAAAGGGCTTTTACATTCGAATTCGTTGCTATTATTTTTGGCATAATTATGTTTTTATTTATAATTGACAAGTAAATTATCAATAATAAATATTATTGTCAATTTGACAGTGTCAAAGTATTTAATTAAATTCTTTAGCAGAAGTACCAATTTTAAATACTAAAAATACTAAGTCAAACAGGCATAAGCCACCAACCTAACAAAAAACACGAGTCCAGATAAGAAAAAAATGAACTGTACCTATTTAAATTTGTACTTACTCTGCTGAATGTTCCAATAAACGAATGTATGTCTTTCTGGGGTTTCTCGGCGTAAACGTTGGCCGTGATTTCGAACAGCTGATGGTCGTTGGCGAGTTTCTGAGTTGCCGGAACTGCCAAGCGCAGTTTCCAGTCCGTCTCGCCGTCCAACTGATCGGTGCGCACAAAAACCGAGCCGCTATTTTCGGACGTGCGCAGCAGAACCAAATCGGCCGGTACGCGCTCGTCTTTGTCCACTATTATAAGATCGCCAACCTGAGAAATTAACATTTTGTTGGATATCGCATTTTTTAATTTAAAAAAACGGCTTTCAAGTGAGATTTATTTTGAAAAGGTACTAAACAATATAATTTCTTAAAGTTATGGTATAGGAATTAACAATCTATTTGGAGCCACTTATAAACTTTATCATAAGAATAGTTGTCAAAACTCAAAATGTCCCCTTCTGTCTCTTTCCCTATGAAGTTTTTCTGTAAACATCTTTCATTGTCATTAATAGAATTTTTTTTTTCAAAACTGTAATATTTCTAAATTCATTATTATTATTAAAGTAAAATCTTTACTTATTAAATTTAAAGCTTTTCCCAACATTTCATGTCCCTTCTGTACCATGAAAAAATTTCAGATGGCTCCCGTGATAAATTCAACTGTCAAATTGGTATTTAGTTGTATTATTTAAAAGGATTTAAAGAAAGAATCTGTTTTTTGAAAAATAGATTAAAAATCTCAAAATTAATAATTTGTCTTTTCTGTCCCTTTTCTATTGTAAAGTTTTTGAATATTAAATTTATACAGTTAAGAAATTTTTTTTAATATACTTACACTACCCGTAAAAATTAACGCATAATAAGTAAAACAATTCTAACCCTTTACCAATCTTTCTGAAATTTTGTATAAAAATACTTCAACTTATATCTCAGTTTACGTGTTCGAGGGTTTTTCAAAAAAATATTTTTAAAGCCCTTTAATTAAATAATAAAAAAAGTTCTAAAAATAACTTTTAGAGATTTTTTAACTAAATTAAAAATATGGTGTTAAAGACCGTATTTTTGTTAGTATACCCTAAAAATTTTGTACAAATCAAACGAACAGTAACAAAGATACAGCGCTTCAAAGTCGGTAAAAATTACCCCTTTTTGATTATTTTGCTGAAAAATTGTCATTTTTGACGACTTTGAAGCGCTGTATTTTCGTTACTGTTCGTTTGATTTGTACAACATTTTCAGGGTTTACTAACAAAAATTCGGTCTCTCACAGGATATTTTTTATTTACTTAAAAAAAATTCCCTATACAAATTTTTTTTTGAGCGTTTTTTATTATTAAATAAAAGGATTTAAGGATATTTTCTCGAAAACCCCTTGAAAACGTAAACTGAGATGTTAAAGTATTTTTATCAAAAATTTTATAAAGATTGGTAAAGGCGTTTTAGAGTTGGATTTTTTTTTTACTTGTTATGCGTTAATTTTGACGCAGTGTATCACTGAAAAAAAAAATACAATTTGTACCATAAATTTATAGGTTCATAATTTTTTTGACAAAAGTAAGAAAAGAAGGGGCAAATTTTTTAATAAATAATATGCGAAAAATCAAAAAATATTAGGCTCAAAATACTCTTTAAGAAGTTCTACAAGTCGCTGAGCCAACAAAAAAATTACGCACTAAAGGTAAAATAAAAATATGTATATTTTCTTGAAAAGTCTTTTTATGCATTAAATAAAGTCGTCTTTTTGTCCCAAAAAATTCCCTTTATTTTCTACCTCAAAAAAAAAAATATTTACTTAAAAAAAATTCCCTATACAAATTTTTTTTTGAGCGTTTTTTATTATTAAATAAAAGGATTTAAGGATATTTTCTCGAAAATCCCTTGAAAACGTAAACTGAGATGTTAAAGTATTTTTATCAAAAATTTTATAAAGATTGGTAAAGGCGTTTTAGAGTTGGATTTTTTTTTACTTGTTATGCGTTAATTTTGACGCAGTGTATCACTGAAAAAAAAATACAATTTGTACCATAAATTTATAGGTTCATAATTTTTTTGACAAAAGTAAGAAAAGAAGGGGCAAATTTTTTAATATAAAATATGCGAAAAATCAAAAAATATTAGGCTCAAAATACTCTTTAAGAAGTTCTGCAAGTCGCTGAGCCAACAAAAAAATTACGCACTAAAGGTAAAATAAAAATATGTATATTTTCTTGAAAAGTCTTTTTATGCATTAAATAAAGTCGTCTTTTTGTCCCAAAAAATTCCCTTTATTTTCTACCTCAAAAAAAAAAAAAATTGAAAAAAAAGTTCATAAAAAATATTTACATACAGTGTGAATCTAGATCTTGATAAACTGTATTTTTGAAGCAAAAATGCCATATATTTACAAAATACAAGGCCTACTATGTCAGTTTTTAAAAGCAAATTTTTAAAAATTCATATTAGCGATTTTTTTAAACAAAATCTAAGCACGGCACTGGATTCACCACCCTTCAAAACGACCCTATACTAAATTTTATTGAAAAATTTTAAGTAGAAAAATGCACAATAATAACTACAAAAATTTATTTTGTCAAGTTATCTATGAAAAAAACATTGAAATAAAATTAAACTAATAGTAAGATGGTACTATTACTATAATTTTAATTTTATTTCAATGTTTTTTTCATGGATAACTTGACAGAATACATTTTTGTAGTTATTATTGTGCATTTTTCTACTTAAAATTTTTTAATAAAATTTAGTAAAGGGTAATTTTAAGGGTTGGTGAATCCAGTGCCGTGCTTGGATTTTGTTTAAAAAAATCGCTAATATGAATTCTTAAAAATTTACTTTTAAAAACTGACATAGTAGGCCTTTTATTTTTTTACTAAAAAAGCGTCTTTTCCTCTAAAAATACAGTTTATCAAGATCTATACTTTAAAACAAATCCGGTTAAAATCGCACAATAAATAAAGATTTTACAGGGGTGAGTCGCAAACAAATGGGTCACACTGTTTATAAATATATATTTATTTTTAATTAGATTTTTACATTCCATCCCAAATTTAGAAAAAAAAAACATTTTTATCAACAGCATTTACGTTTCTAGTGTAACCATGCTAAATAAAAATATTAACTTGCTTATCTGAATTAAATTTTTATTGGAATCAATAAAACAATCTCTATTTTGTCAACCCAAATTCATAAGTAGATTCTTATAGAAGCATGTAAAATGTTTATCAAGATCTTGATAAATCTATACTTTACGACAAATCCGGTTAAAATCACACAATAAATAAAGATTTTACAGGGGTGAGTCGCAAACAAATGAATCACACTGTATATATATTAGGGTGTTTCAAAAACAACAAATGAATTGAGACAAACCTTAATATTAATATTAAGGGCTCAAATATGCGCCAAATTTTTTGTTTTTTAATGTATTATTAATTTTTCAACACCATTAGAAAAAAAAATAATTTAAGTTTTTTTGAAACACCCTAATATATCAAATACCAAATTATTATATATATATTTATTTTTAATTAGATTTTTACATTTCATTCCAAATTTAGAAAAATAAACATTTTTATCAACACCATTTACGTTTCTAGTGTAACCATGCTAAATAAAAATATTAACTTGCTTATCTGAATTAAATTTTTATTGGAATCAATAAAACAGTAGTTATTTTGTCAAAAACACATTAAAACCCAAATTCATAAGTAGATACTTATAGAAACATGTAAAATGTAAATAAACCACTTACTCTCAATTTATGTGCAGCCACAATCTCATATGGTTTATTCCTATCATTCAACAATCTTTTGCATTTCTGATTATTAACCTCTTGATCTCTTTTATGTCTTCTTAAATCGTCTATCGCTTCACGGCATATTGTCACCAATAATACGAAGCACTAGAAGAAAATAGTTAACAAAACCAATTTTTTTTTATTAAATTGTAGATTATATTTTTATTTTTCTATACTACTATAAAAACATATTAAAACACGAAAAAATTGCAATAACTCTTCACTAAAACTGAACTAGCTTGAATTAGACTAAATTGGAACTCTTACCTAAAATGTCATAAAAACTCGTAAAACTGTCCAACTTTTATCAAAACTTAAAAAAGGAGCAAAACTCTCCAAAAACTTAATTTAAATGTTTTAATCAGTATGAAAATTGTATGAGAACCCAAACAGAACCGTTAAATCTCTAATATTAACTATGATAAATAAAATATAAACATTATTTTTCGCTATAAACTACTTACCAGGGGTCCCCAATAAGTGTACAAGTACCCAATCCTTATATCAGGAACAAACTGACTTGTGGCCATGATGAGAAAATACAGATTGAGGAAAAACTTAAACTGCTGGTAGAGGACCAGCGGAAGAAACGTGATGATGTTGTACTTTTGGTTTCTTATAGCATTTGCGGGAAACACCCCGGGCGATGGTTTGCCAAGGGTGATCGTCCTCGGGCGGATTTCTCTGGGACCGCAGCATCTTTTGAAGATTCCGCACCAACAACTGCAAGAAATTAATAAAGTTTTCCTCAAAATTTATGTAGTTGTGCATAAAATGCCTCTACTACATGTAGATAATATATTTTTGAACACCCTATAGCTCCAAAATAAAGCAGTTGTGGAATTTAAAAGCAAAAGTTGCTCAAAATGCTACATGCGGTTCATTTTTAATGTGCGTAAATATTATCATACACTCACAGGCAAAATAATCGATCTACACAAATTTTCGATGAATTTCAATCGCCAATAATTTTTTATTTGATTTCGGATTTAAACAAATATTAAAGAATATTGCAGATACATTAATAAAGAATCGCTCACATTTTAAAAATTTCTAAAAAATACACGTACGTTTATAATATACAGGTTTAAACAAAAAGATGTTTTTACCATAAGTTTAAGACACTCTGTAGAGTGGCAAAACCGTAGATTGTTCTAAATTAAGTTTTAATTATCAAGTCATCTATTTTTAACAGTTTTGTTTTTGGTTCACCTTGAAATATTTATTTTTGTGGAAAATATGGATTTTTTTTTTAAAACATTGTAATTTACAATATTTTTCCTGTATGAAGAACTAAGGTTGCTATGGTCCCATCCATAGACTATGGAGGATGACAGTGACAGTTTTGTTGAATCATCCCATACTTGGACATGTCATACACAGCTTTCAAAAGCTATTAAATTGTTTTTTGCAAATTAATGTTTAAATTTTGAGGTGTCATCTTACTTTAAAAAAAGGATATAATAATGTGGGCAATTGTCCATTAACTTATCTACAATATTCTTTAATATTCGTTTAAATCCGACATCAAACAAAAAAGTTATTTGCGATTGAAATTCATCGAAAAGTTGTGTGGATCGATTATTTTGCCTGTGAGTGTATATATCCCACTTATAATGATCAAAAAATATTTTATATAAGGGAATGATAAAAGTAACTTTTTGCAAGCTTTTTAAGGAATATTTATGTCAATAAAAGGCCTACCCTTTTATAATACACTCACGTGCAAAATAATCGGCCCACACAAATTTTCGATGAATTTCAATCGCAAATAACTTTTTTATTTGATGTCGGATTTAAACGAATATTAAAGAATATTGTAGATAAATTAATGGACAATCGCTCACATTTTAAAAAAATACTAAAAAATAGACGTACGTTTATAATATACAGGTTTAAACAAAAATATGTTTTTTTACCATGAGTTTAAGACACTCTGTAGAGTGGCAAAACCGTATATTGTTTTAAATTAAGTTTTATTTATCAAGTCACATCTATTCTTAACAGTTTTGTTTTTGGTTCACCTCGATATATTTATTTTTGTGGAAAATATGGATTTTTTTAAAAAACATTGCAATTTCCAATATTTTTCCTGTATGAAGAACTAAGGTTGCTATGGTCCATCCATAGCCTATGGAGAATGACAGTGACAGTTTTGTTGAATCATCCCATACTTGGACATGTCATATACAGCTTTCAAAAGCTATCAAATTGTTTTTTGTAAATTAATGTTTTAATTTTGAGGTGTCTTCTTACTTTTAAAAATGACTCCGACTGATATTGCCCTTTGTACTTTACTTCTTATGACGTTTAAAACACTTGCCACGTAATACTGTGACCGTCCATCCTGGATTAAATTAATAGCTCTGGCAACATCAGTCGGAGACATATCCATTTTATAAAGTAAGAAGACACCTCAAAATTTAAACATTAATTTGCAAAAAACAATTTGATAGCTTTTAAAAGCCGTGTATGACATGTCCAAGTATGGGATGATTCAATAAAACTGTCACTGTCATTCTCCATAGCCTATGGATGGACCATAGCAACCTTAGTTCTTCATACAGAAAAATATTGGAAGTTGCAATGTTTTTTAAAAAAATCCATATTTTCCACAAAAATAAATATATCGAGGTGAACCATAAACAAAACTGTTAAGAATAGATGTGACTTGATAAATAAAACTTAATTTAAAACAATATACGGTTTTGCCATTCTACAGAGTGCCTTAAACTTATGGTAAAAAACATCTTTTTGTTTACACCTGTATATTATAAACGTACGTCTTTTTTTTAGTATTTTTTTAAAATGTGAGCGATTGTCCATTAATTTAACTACAATATTCTTTAATATTCGTTTAAATCCGACATCAAATAAAAAAGTTATTTGCGATTGAAATTCATCGAAAATTTGTGTGGGCCGATTATTTTGCACGCGAGTGTATTTACTGGTCAGAAAAGTTGTTCCTAACAGAGAATTAATATACAATAAAGTTATAATTCCAGCACATAAAACTGCTCTTTACCAAAAATAATTTACTTACTTGGCAATAAAAAATCTGAATCAGGATGTTGTTTTGAAAAGTTTCACAAAATACTAAATTGAAACTTTTATTAAATATAAGGAAACTCCGAGGGAAACTCTTATAAACAAAAGACATGTTGGATATGTGATATCTGCATTTGTGTGTATTTATATATTTTTATATTTGTATAATACATATTATGTATGTAATATTATTTGGGTGGTGTACAAATACCTCCTTTTGTGTATCAATTGTTATATTGTATATTCTCTTTGCACAATAAATGTGTATTATTATTATTATTAATATTAAGTTGATGAGTTTTTTTCTGTAAAATCAGGATTTTAATTGAGCCGTAGCCGACCGTTCCTTTGGAATTAAAAAAAACACAAAAAAATTATAAGGATTTTTCCCCCCAAGTAGCTCCTGTTTTAGTCATCATTTATCCAATTTTACACCACCAGATGATTTCTTTAATTTTTACAAGTAGAATCCACCCCCAAAATATATTAACGTTATTTCCAGACACCCTGTAGAGTTGGGTGCAACCATCCATGCAGCTTGGAGCTTTGTTGAGATTTAGAAGTGTGTTTGCAGAGTTCTGTATTATTTTGAAAACTTTAATATACCTAGTATCTTTTCACATTGGTTATTGCTTAAAAATATATTTAAAAGGTGGTTCTACATGCCCCCATTACATTTATAAATTTATGATAAATGTATTTTAAGAGTTGGTTCTCTGTAGCTGCTACAGTGTAGCATAACACCATTCAGTTGTGGTCACCACAGATTATAAAGGTGGTCACATACTGTGGAAGTATGTGGTTGTGGTAAAGATAATAAAAATAATAAAAATGTTGAGATATCCTATCATAAAAAATCTACACAGAAAATTATCAAAAAAATTCCAATATAGGTACAATTGGTACAGTTATCTCAATTTATTAGCCAATAATCTGTATTTACTTCAGCCATTTTAACAACCAAATCACAACATAAACCGATACAATCCCTTTAGACCCATACAATTGCGTTAAATGACAAAACAAAACCCAAAAAATAACGAAAAATATACCTCCAGGAAGATTCCCTTTGTGACTTTGTTATTAAAGGAATGTCCTCCTTCGACGTTTTGCTTATGTTGCTTTGAGATTCCACGTTATCCAAATTCATAGTGTGCACACTCAATGCCCAATTAAGCCGAAAAACTATTTACATAGTTTGATTTATAGGTTTTCTAGCGAAAAACACGACAAATCACAATATTTTATCACTGACGTATCGTCACAAATCTTATATTTTATATCGTCTGACATTGACAAACCAATGTTGCCAACATAAATGACCTAACTGTCAAAGTATTTATTGATATTTTGAAATATTGCTAAATAAATACGATACAAATGAGAATTGTAGATAAAAATAATTGTTTATTGTAGTTGTTGAAATAATTAAAATGCCGTTGGTTTTAAAAATACTATAAATAAACAATGACATCAAATAATAATCGCATATCTAAATAAACCACATATATGTGGTTTTTACCTGCATAAAATCTGTCCTATGCTTCTACGTCGTTTGGGATTTCTGTTAAATCTTGCTGTGTGAACATCCATATCACTCCCATGGTTTAATGCAGTTCCCAGTAGAAAATCGGTTTCTCTTTCAGCATCAAATTCTTGCAAAGGATATTCCATTCCCTTCCCTTTTCATAACCTCACCATTTTCCCTCACCGGAAAATGTTAGGCCATTGTCTATTACACTCGTTTAGTATATTGCACGAAATTATTTGGTTTGCTAATCACGCATTAGGTTTATTTTATGTACTTTAATAATAACAATATTGCACTAAATAAATAGAGCTTGACATTTAAGGGGTTTTCTATTGGCAACACTGCGCGTTTGACATCAATTAGAACATCATAGACGTTAGAATATAGAGAAAATACCAGTGAGGTTAAACGAAATAGATGATATTTTGAGAAAAATCTTTATTATTTTACATGCTGAAATTTAAATGCATATACATATTTTTAGGTCTACAATGAGAACTGTGCTTGAAAGTGTTTATATTTTACTTTACGTTTAATTTAGAAGACGGCAATATAAAAAACTTAACTAACCATATAATAATTTACACGTATTATTAATAATTACAAATTGAGCATAATAGTATAACAAAAAAAGAACATACTAAATAGCACCCCTTCTCTTAATGTGTACACTTAGTAAATGGGTTCTTAAAATTAAAGAATATCTAGGTACAATTATAAAAAATACATTGTAAATTAATTCTTAGGTATACTAATATATAATATCAAGTATGAGCATATAATACCAGTATTATCCTATGGTACAATTATGAAATATTGTATTTACATCAGTGTTGATTGAAAATAATGCTACAATTTAAATTGTATTTGTGCAAGAATATTTATTAATTTAACTCACTCATTTTTTTATATTATTCACATACAAACATTCCCATATCTAAAGGTAACACCTATTTAAATACTAAGAACTAGACACCCTGTATTTTTTTAAAATTTGTGCTGGGATATACATTTTTATTTATTTTTTTTAATTATCCGGATTTGGCCAAATTTTAACAATTAATTGTGTATCTATTTTATGCTAAAACTATGGACTTTTAAACTGAAGGTATTTTAAAAATATTAATTTTTAAAAAGGCATTTACAAAAAGTCACAAAAATGGCGCACTAACGAGAATCTTGTATCTCCTATGCTCCTAAAATATAGAAGCAAAATCTTCTATATTTCAGCATTTTAGAATAAAAAAGTATAGTTCCAATGTTCCAAAAAGTTTATATTAATATAATATATTATATTAATATAATTATTGTGCTTATTAAGTTGGGTTTAAAATATAATGTTTATTCAATACTATTTTAGTCTTTTTTATTTTAGTTCAGAATGTATTTATTTTTAATAAATTACCAATTATACCCAATGCAATAAATGATTTGTTTGAATCTTATATATTTTTTATATTTCTATTATAACTTTTTATTTTTAAAAATCTTCCTTTAATTGAATTGGTGAGATTAAAAACAGTTCGGTGAGATTAAAAACATTATTTTCTAAAATCAGTTTAAAAGTTTAAAATGCATTTTTGGGGGATATACCTATAAATCATTTTAAAAATATAATTACCTATTATATTTTATAAAATAGTTGAAATATTCCCACAAAAATCCATTTTGAACTTTGAAATTTTAACTTTTAGACTTGTAATGTTTTTATTCTCACTGATTCAATTGCTTTCTATAGAAATATACAGGGTGCACCAAGTATTCTTCTATGTGTATAATATACACTGTATATGTAATATATTGCACAGGTGTTTGAATATAATGTAATATATTGTATGGTCTATAAAATGTATAGTAGTTTATTCTTAGTATAAATTATGTATAATACTTATGATATATATTTCTATGGGTATTTTTTTTATTTAAGTTGCGTAATTACAAGCTTTTTAACATGAAATTTGTAAATTAAAAAAAGCCAGCAGTTCTCAAAATATTTAATCTACATTTTTATCCAATTTCTTCACTACTATTTTTTGGGTTTTTGATACATGTTTGGATTCCTTGATTTTTTTTTTCTATAAAACCATGTAAAATTCCAATATGGCGGCATAGGAAAAACAAAATATGGTGGTGGTATCTCAAGGCGAAAAAAATCACAAATTAGATGAAAATGAAGATAAATGTGTATTTTTACATTTAAAACTTTTTTTTTCAAAATTCTCAGGAATAACGATTTTTGGTTTTGACAGGTTTTTAGTTTTTCAAATTATTTGAGAACCGCTGATTTTCATTCCAATTTTTATATGCTATTTTATTATTTAATAGCACAGCAATAGCTTTTCCAATATAACCGACCTTGTAGCTCTTAAAATAAAAAATATACCCATACTATACTTGGGGCACCGTTTATGTAATTTTAATATAAAAAAATATTGAAACATTGAAAATAAAATAAAATTTTAGAATCATAACTAGAAAATTTGTTATTTTTCCTATAAAAAAAACAGGCTATGTGGTAATTCCGCAGTATAAGAAATATATTTTTTAGAATCTCCTAGCACAAAAACATAAAAAATATACAGGGTCTCTACTAAGAGCTATGTATTTACATCCTTTAAGCAACAATATTTTGTTTTAGGATATAAAAATGATAAAGTAGGTACTGCTAAAAAATATAATTAATATATGGTAATTAAGAACATTCCATTTTATAATAAAAATCAGTTCTTTAGAAGCAAAAATTAAAAGGAAATAAATAAAAAAAAATAATAAATAAAAGAAAATATATTTTAAACAAATTTTTATACACTTGTACATAAAAACATATTGTAATAGAGTTAAAAACAAAAATTTGGTTTTGCTTGAAATTAGCAAAGCTTGGTTACCCAAAAAATAGAAAGGAAAAAACACTAAACAAATAAAATTACTTATAGAATTTTAATGATCGTTTGTACTTACTAAGTAAAATGGGTGTTTATTAACTAAAAAAATGATAAAAACTGTATTAAAAATCGGATACTGGACGCCAGTCATCATAAGGAACATTATTTATACTTTGTTCAAAAAACAAGACCACTTATTACACCTTTAAAATATGTGTCTTGCTTTTATGGAAAAAGTATACGTAGATATTTAGTATTTGCACCATTATATTTAGGATGTCAATAAAATCAGTTTAGTTTTGTATTTTGGTACAAATTTAAAGTACAGATTTGATTGACACCCTGTATACACAGTAAAATCATTCTCATGATTCACATTTTTCAAAATTATGTAGTTTAAACATATTGAGTACAATTAAATAAAAATATATTTTGTCAATAAATTATACAGTGTTACATTTAACCCACACAATTTCATCCTTTATTTATCCAGCAATAACTGTAAAATGCTTAAAATTAATTAATTGAACTATTAAAAAGTAAAGTTGTGCATCTCTATGAGACAATTCAGTAGGTGTACTTACTTAAAACAAACCTGTAGAAACTAATATTATTTATTCTATTCTTTGATAATAATAATTAAAAATTAAATTAATTTTGATTTAACTATTTTATTTAAATGGAATACAACAATTCCAGATTAAAATTACCTTTTTTCTTTTTGCTTCTGGAAAACATCTGCAGATTTACAAGACAGACCAGTCAAAAAATTTCGTGGAGTCATAATTTTATTACAATGAATTACATTGTATTTATTTTCACGCCCGGAAACACTACATCGAATTTTTTATACTTATACCATATATTTGTAACAAAGCCTAATTGACACGTTATATTCTGACAAAAGTGCAACAGGTTTAAGGGAAACTTAATGGCAAATTTAATTTACAAATGTTATACAGGAAAAAGATCATTTATATTAACATTGTTTTATATTATGTTTAAAATCCAATCAAAATCATTAATTCCAAGTTATTTGACAAACCTTATAAAAGTATTGTGTGTTTATTTTTTTTTCTAAATAGATAAAATATTGATGAATCTTGATGATTAGTTTTAATAATAAAAAGAGCAAAAGTGAATATAAAATGTAATATTTTAGTCCAAATTTAAAAACAAGATTTCTAAAAAAACATTTATGGGCATGTTAGTAATGATTTTACTTACTTTAACCAAAACTTAACAAAACAAAGTTTACATTGACAAATCTGCTTTAAGTTAAAACAGATTTGTTTATTTAAACTTTAAACCCTAAAACAATTAAATAAACCATTATTATTCCCATAGTCTTTTTCGTTGCAAGCCGTAAAAATACCGATAAAACCAAACCCGACGAATCTGTGCAGTACTGCAGTCCAAACTAAAAACCATTAAGTTAAAAATCACCTTTTTTGCACCGAGGGCAAAGTCTTTATTTAACATTTAATAAAACATTGGGGGCGGGGGCAATAGGTCTCCTTTAACACTCCTCGCAACACAGATCATGTCTTCCAGTTGTGACGCTGGCTGCCGCCGCTAGGTGGCGGTATCATGTCGAGCAGATACTGGCGCTGCATGTCGACTGCGCGCTGTATGTCGACCTGAGAGTTGCCTTTGCCGCTGGCGGCGGCCTGCGCCTGCGCCGCCATCGCCAGCTGATACGGGTAGAACAGGGGCGAGAATTGGAGCATGTGGGCGGCTGGCGGGCCACCTGCTGTAATGCCTAAGAGAAAAATTATAGTTTTATAACCTACTATAAAATAATAAATAAAATGAGTTGGCACTATGGCACGCCGTTTTAGAATTTATTAAATAATATTTTAATTTAAAATTTTATTGTTTACATTTATAAATTTAAAATATTTTCAACTATCCTGTATCGAAAGACGAAATTTAATGACAGTTTACTTCTGTATAAAAAAACATTATTTCCAATTATTTTTTGCAAAAATGTCCAACTACACTCACAGGCAAAATAATCGATCCACACAAATTTTCGATGAATTTCAATCGCAAATAACTTTTTAATTTGATGTCAGATTTAAACGAATTATAAAGAATATTGTAGATAAATTAATGGACAATCGCTCAATTTTAAAAAATTACTAAAAAATAGACGTAGGTTTATAATATACAGGTTTAAACAAAAAGATGTTTTTTACCATAAGTTTAAGACACTCTGTAGAGTGGCAAAACCGTATGTTGTTGTAAATTAAGTTTTATTTATCAAGTCACATCTATTCTTAACAGTTTTGTTTTTGGTTTACCTCGATATATTTATTTTTGTGGAAAATATGGATTTTTTAAAAAAACATTGCAATTTCCAATATTTTTCTGTATGAAGAACTAAGGTTGCTATGGTCCATCCATATGCTATGGACATGTCATACACGGCTTTCAAAAGCTATCAAATTGTTTTTTGAAAATCAATAAATTTTGAGGTGTCTTCTTACTTTAAAAAATGGATATGGGCCATTCCACGCGTAACGGATGGGACAGTTGCAAGTTTTTATTTACAAAATAATATTGTTCTATTATAAATATTACTAATGTCAAATTTTTATAAATAGTTCTAAACAAAAGCTGTTTAACAAGGTTTTTATTTGGCAAAAGTAGGTATCGTAATTGTATGTTTAATTCCTTAAAAATTAATTTTTTTTATTCAAAAACAGTACTGTAGTGTTTTTGTATAAAAAATTAATTTTTAAGGAATTAAACGGTCAACCACTTTACCTAATTTTGCCAAATAAAAACCTTGTTAAACAGCTTTTGTTTAGAACTATTTATAAAAATTTGACATTAGTAATATAATAAATTAGTCCAATTAGGTACGCTCGATGTTTGATAGGCGGCTGTCAGTACAGACACAGCTGTCAAATATAATAAAATATTTAACCAATATAACTGTAATATCCTCGATAATTTTGGCATTAAAATACCAAATAATGATAAAAATATTTATACAAAAAAATATGAATACACAAATTTTGGTACTTACTGCGCAGTAGCTGTTGATGTATGGCCTGCATGGCGGCGGCCGACGAGAACTTGTCGGCGGCCGACGACGAGTGCGAACTCCTCGACGGCGGCGGCGTCTGCTGCGCGGGCGGCGCAGGGGGCGTCGCGTTGTGACGCGCTACCGGCGTCGGCGTCACCGATTTTGGTACGGAAACCTCCGGTGTCACCGGCGAAGGAGCCGGCGAGCTCGAAGTAAAGACTCCGTTCTAAAGGAAAAAAAGTTTGTTAAAAAATGACAGAAAA
Organism: Brassicogethes aeneus; assembly: GCA_921294245.1. Lineage (NCBI taxonomy): Eukaryota > Metazoa > Arthropoda > Insecta > Coleoptera > Nitidulidae > Brassicogethes > Brassicogethes aeneus. The sequence continues at coordinate 14,347,484 of OV121133.1, forward strand.
CATATGGGCGAGAATTGTGAAATAAGCACGAAAAAAATGTTTTTCTAGAGATGGGAATCGGAAAGTTTCCATTTTGAAAAGTTTCCAGTCTGGAATTTATTTTCATTTTGGAAGTTACCGGAAACATTCCCTGAAACTTTCACTGTTTTTTTATGTAAATGTCAATTGTTTAACAGCTGATTTACGAAGTTAAGGCCAAGAAACTGAATAAGTTAATTTGTGTTAATTTAAAGATGAAGTTTGTTGAAGATCTCATCATCACAATTCATAAATTGTTTGCAAAAAACCCTTTGCATAAAGCCTTTTAAAAAACAAAAGAAAAACAATAAACAAAGTTAAAAAATATTACAACATCAGGGTTTTCGACTAAACTAAAGGGTAAATTGCTAAAGCAAATAAACTTAATTCTTCCAAATTATTCTGTAAGAGACATATTATAAACAAATTCTTTTTCTTACTACCTCGACTCAAAATACGTTGTTTCGTCCCCGATTTCACGGCAGAAAGTTTACGTTTCTTGCATTGGTCAAGCTATACGCGCACACTCTAATAGCGGGAGTAAAAATTTTTTAGTCGCGTGCTTAACATTTAAATTTCGTACTGCCAACATGAGAAACACAAAAATATGACAGTTTTAAACCATAATTTTGCAATTATAACAACAAATAAACAATTTATGTTTTTACTTTTTTACTTTTTATGTTGTTTTAAGTGTTTAATGGTACTTTTATTTGTTATAAAGTAGTAATTTGTTAATTAAAATACAACCTTTTATTTTTACTGTATTGGCACCGCTGAATTACCATGACAACGCTACAGTTTGATTGATTTTGAATGTAAACGTCAGAATTAAATTAAACGTCAGATTTTAATTTTGACACAAGTTTTTTTATATACATTTAATTTTTTCCCGTATTTTCTGCAGGGTAGTAAGAAAAATAGTATACACTACACGGGCAGAAAGTGTGAGATTCCTGAACTGCGCGCCATGATGCCCTCGGCTTCGCCTCGGGCATCATGGCGCGCAGTGCAGGAATCTCACACTTTCTGCCCTTGTAGTGTAATATACTATTATGTTTTCAGTAATGGCACCTGGTGCACTCTCTGTTTGACTTTAAGTAGACTTAAAATTTTGAATAAATAGTCTTATAATATAAGATATTATCTTGTGGGGCACAGAGACTCTTTTTTTTTTCAGAACTTGTTTGAGCATGGTCTTTTTTTTGCAATATTTTTTAATAATTCCAAATATAAGATTTTTTTTCTTTTGGCATTGTATTATAAATGTACCTATAAATAAACAACAAATGTTTTAAATGATTTTATATCATCGATCATATATATAACTTTGGTTCCAATTGAGCGATTCCGACGATCATTTTTCTTGTCTTGAAACAAGCTATTTGAAATAAATATTTTTGATGCTGTGGCATAACGGCACACTGATTTTTTTCTTTGAAAACTAAAAATCCATTTTCTTCACTGTTTGTATTTTTTTTTATTTTTATTTTTTTTGTTTTTAATCTTTAAGCCAATACAAGTTTTTTTATCTATATTAGATCGTGGCTATCGAAAAATTAATAATTTTGACGGAATTTTTAATTGTAATAATTTAGTAGTAAGTAATTTCCACTTTCGGACATTTTGTAATATCAAAAATGATTTTTTTTATTTAATCTTGTTATATTTAGACCTTTTAACTATTAAAATTGTTTTAAAAAAATATTATTATTAATAATTATTTAGATTGAACATCAATGAATTCATAGGTACTACTCTTTATTTTTTTAAACAATTTTAATAGTAAAAAGGCATAAATAAAAATATCATTTTTGATATTACAAATTGTCCGAAAGTGGAAAAAATTCAAATTAATAAAATTTTAAATTCCGAAAAAAATATTAGTTTTTCGATAGCCACTAATATAGATAAATAGTATATTACACCACAAGGGCAGAAAGTGTGAGATTCCTGCACTGCGCGCCATGATGCCCGAGGCGAAGCCGAGGGCATCATGGCGCGCAGTTCAGGGCTCTTCAGGGTTCTGCCCGTGTAGTGTATACTATTTTTCTTGCTACCCGGCCGAAAATACGGGAAAAAATTAAATGTGTATATCGAAACATATTGATGCCTGCCCTGACATTTGCGGCACGAGCGATATTATAGAGGGCGGTGGAGGTGGAATCGGGGACGAAACAACGTATTTTCAGCCGAGGTAGTAAGAACATTACATTTTCTTACTACCTCGGCCGAAAATACGTATAGACCAATGCATCAAACGTAAACTTTCTGCCATGGAATCGGGGATGAAACAACGTATTTTCAGTCGAGGTAGTAAGAAAAAAATTTTATTCGCTTAAAGAATAAAAACAAAATTTTAAAAAAATACAGTAGGTACCTGATAGCTTGAAACTTGGAAGTAGTTGCTTATAGTTATTTACGATATAAGTGGGATAAGAGCTTTATTAACGTACGCATGCGAAATTTGCAAAAGTACGTTAATAAAGCGATATCACACGTATATTGTACAAATTTTTATCTACGCCTCTAAATGAAAAAATAAACGGTAATTATTTTTCTCTAAGACTTAATTTAGGGTTATTTTGACATTTTGACTTTTTCATTTGATTGGTTAAAAGCAGAGAAAAACGCGTGCGTTAATGAACTTCTTATCTCACTCAAAATGAGTGGGATAAGAAGTTCTTATCTCACTGGCGTAGATAAAATAAGTAATCATGAAAATTTAAAAAATCATACCTCCAAAAACAATTGACAAACCGTTCTAAAATTAAAATTAAATTTTTATTTTGAGTCAGGGAAACCATGGAAAAATTGTCATGGAATCTCGAAATGGCAAGGGTTTTTTTCGTGTCGAATTCACGTGGAATTCCCCATATATTTTTTATATGTAATAAAAATTTAATAAACTTCGTTTTATCTCTTAATCTATTTAATCAAAATTTGCTCAAATAAACTCCTAATTAGCTAGTGTAAAAGATTATAACAATGATGTTATAATTCAATCTTAATAAACAGTCCCAACCGCAATAAACAGTTAACAATACCCGAGCGTTAGATTGTGCCTGGGCACGTATGAATAGACGCTGACGTCATATGCCGTTGATGACGTGCACCCATGCAGATTTGGCAGCGACTAAATTTGACCATAAAAGGAGTTTTCCACTTCTTTACCTTAGATATGCAGTTTTATTAAAATCGATTTATCGGTTCAAGAATAACTACATTTTGTTTCAAAAAATTTCTTTTGACAATAAATTTTGGTCGATTAATTTTTAATTAAACAATTGTATGGTCAAATAGAACAGTTTTTTCTAGATTTCGGCGAAAAACAATGCCATCATTCGTGAAATCAGCACGATAAAAATGGCCATTCAATTTATTGTGCTGATTTTACGAATTCAAAAATAACAGAGAACAGTTTACAAATGTTTAAAACGACAGATGACAATGTTAAAAATGACAGATGACAGAGCCCATTTTGTTTCGTTTCATATTTTCCGTGACAAATTTTCGGATTCGGACTTAAGTAGAAGTTTCGCTTTAAAAATTATATACATATTATTATTACGTATTATATTATTATAATTAAATATTTGGAGAATTCCTAGAAAGCGTTAGAAGTGGTTAGAAGTAATAGATAAAAACGTCTATTAATTAATTTAGAAACCATTAGATAGTGCAAAATTATCCACAAAAAAATAACAAACAGGAAATATTGAACAAATTATAAAATTTTAAAATAGTACTACAGAAAATATACTAGTACTGGTAGCTACTTTTTATAAACAAAAATAATAAAATAAAATCTTACCTGTGCAAGCCTCTGTTCAATTTCCTGCTCCTGTTGCAAAGCCTTAACGAACGCAGTCTTCAGCCTATTCGTATGCTCGGCCTTCAAAGCCTTCTTCACGTTATTAGTAACGCACTGCTCGCAAATAACCTTATTTCCTACAACAAACAAAACAGAAGATTTTTCCGCTGCGCACTTCGTTAAATCGCACCGCGCATCGTACCTTTTGATTTGCCTTTGCCCTCCCACTTCCAAACGGGCGTGAAATCAAGCGAGCACTGGCTGCAAGAGAACGGAGCAGGCGGCGGCGGGATCTTCGAGTCCTTGGTCAGGAAATCGACCACGTGCTCCAGGCCGACCAGATAGATGAACTCCGTGTTGCTGGGGTTCGGGATGAAATGCATCTCTGGCGGTGGGGGCTTGGGGGGAGGAATCTGAAGAATGAGATTAGTTAGGTTAAGGGGTCGTCCATAAGGGGGAAGGGGGTCAATACTTCGTGTACCATGGGTATTAGGCCGGGCCGAAATAAGCCGTTTTTTATTTATTTTTAATAATATTGGTGCGCTAGTTATAGAAAGCTGTGGATGGCTATTATATTGAGCCTGTTAAAAATTGGACGACCTAGGTCAAATTTTGACCGACCCCATTTGGACATAAAGTTCACTAAAGAAGCTCAAATTAATTTATGCTAGTGAAAAAATTATTCTTTAAGTATTTCTAATTACTTCTTTAAAATATAAAGTTAATTGAAAAACGTTTAGCCGACCCCATGGGATTTAGAATATTAATGATTTAAACGAAAAATTGACTTTTTATTACTTGTGCAAATAAAGATGTGGGGTCGGCTAAACTTAATCTTAGGTTTTTGAATTTTTTTTAAGTAATAAAAAGTTCAGCTGGCGCAAATAAAAAAATATAAAAAAACTTTGGCCACTGTTAACGGCTCGTGGTTTTAATTTAGCCGGATGTTTTTTTTTGGTTCTTAGGCACCTTTAGAAAGTGCTCACCAAATTTGAGCTCTTAATATTAATTGGAAGATCCTCCTCATCACAGTTTTCCATTTTTTCTTTAGTACCATATAAAAAGAACATATTTAATTATTAATCAATCGTTTAATCAAATTTTTATACATATTTGTAGGAAATTTAATGCAATACAAAAAAGTACTGATGTGTTTAAGCGATTACTCTAACCATACAAAAGAAATTCAAGAAAAATTAAAAAAAAAATTGTTTTTAAAAAATTCATAAAACTTTGAACTTAAATATTTTTTGAATGGTTAGAGTAATCGGTTAAACACATCAGTCATTTTTTGTAGAGCATTTAATTTCCTACAAAAATATGCATAAAGATTTGATTAAACACTTGATTAATATTGAAATATGGTCTTTTTTATAAGGAACTAAAGAAAATATGAAAAACTGATTGGGAGGATCTTCCTATTAATATTAAGAGCTCAAATTTGGTGAGCACTTTCTAGAGGTGCCTAAGAACAAATTTTTCAGTGTCGGAAGTAAAAAAAAGAATAAATATTCGATTTTTTTAAAGTTTATACAAGGTGTCCCTAAACTTAGAGGCATAAATTTAGGGGCAAATTAAGCAAGTCAAAATAAGACGAAAATCTAAATAAATATTTTTTCTAATTACGTATGTTTAAAAGATACAGGGTGATAAAGTGTTACTTAAGTATCAGTTTTTTTAATATAACTTCTACAACGGTAGACTTGGACAGGTGATATTTTGCGAACTTACTAGCAAAACACATATTCACAAATAATTACAATTGTTCGAGTGAACACAGTGTCGTAGAAACAGGGGTTGCTTAAGCTTATTGTCCCATACAAACTTTGAGGTTAGGTTTTATACCATTTGATGCAATTTTTCGATTACTCAGTTCGGCTACTATTAAAAAGGTGTACCTCTCAAACTGCGATAAAATTAACCGTTTCCGAGATATTCGAGATTACAATAATTGTTATATCGCATTAAAGGACTAAAAGGTATATGTTAACAAATTTTTTAATTGAAAAAACTACATTTTTTTTAATGTGACGGTCAGGGCAAAAAGTCCCGAGGCTCATGGAATGTCCTTTTTAGTTTATTCAATTAAAAAATAAAACTAGTTATCATATACCTTTTAATCGTTTTAAATAATGCGATGTAACAATTATTGTAATCTCGAATATCTCGGAAACGTTTTATTTTATCGAAGTTTGAGAGGTACACCTTTTTAATGGTAGCCGAACTGTTTAATCGAAAAATTGCATCAAATGTTACAAAAACCTAACCTCAAAGTTTGTATGGGACAATAAGCTTAAAGCAACCCCCGTTTCTACGACACTGTGTTCACTCAAACAATTGTAATTATGTGTGAATATGTGTTTTGGTAGTAAGTGACTGTTCGCAAAATATCACCTTTCCAAGTCTACCACAGTAGAAGTTATATTAAAAAACTGATATGATAAGTAACACTTTATCACCCTGTATCTTTTAAACATACGTAATTAGGAAAAATATTTAAATAAATTAGATTTTCGTCTTATTTTGACTTGCTTAATCTGCTCCTAAATTTATGCCACTAAGTATAGGGACACCTTGTATAATGGTTTTTATAAATTGTTTATAATTTATTATCCAAAATTAACTACATTACATTTAACTTATTATTATTATAAAAAACTTATTTTAAATTATAACAAATCAGTCATGAATACTATTCATTAATGCATTTTTTGTATTGAAAAATATGTGTTTGTCAATGTCTTGTGATCTTGTTCAAAATTTATTTTAGATATTATTGCAGTAAAATAATAATATTGATTTCAAATCTAGTTTAAAATTATTCATTTTACTAAAATTTTTCTTCTAATTGGAAAAAAATATTACACTAAAACAAAATATGGATTTTTTAATGAAAAATATATTCTTACCTGTAACAGAGTCTTTTCCAGCTGCTTTCTAAGAGCCAATTTGGCTGCAGCTTGTCTTTGTGCAGGAGTTTGGTTGTCATCTCGAGAACGATCCTATGTTAAAAGTAAAAAAAAATTAAATTGTAAGTATATCTTATAAAAAAATTTCTTTTCATTAAAATAAAACATCAAAAAACTGTAGTTCTAGTTTAGGTTTAAAATTTGTATAATTTCACCATTTACGAGTATGTAAAAAACTTTAAACAGGAAAAAACTAAACGCCAGATTTTAAATTAAAAAATAATAGTTTTCTTATAAGTACCTGTTACCTGGCTTCGAAAAAACGCAAAATAGAAATTTTGTTTAAAACAAAAAAATAGTTATTTTCCTAACAAGTACGCAATTATATTTTTCCTCGCGCTACTGCAATTGTACTAACTGAAAAATTAATTTACGCATGATTTAGGGACAATATTTTTTCTACACGTAAAGGAATCTTACAATTTCCTTTATCAGTTTCCATTTTTAACTTTAACATTTTTTCTACAAGAGTGCGGAAAGTTGCAAATTATATTTTTATGTTGAATTATTTTGGCAATATTTTTTGTTTTCAATTAAAAATATTGTTAAAGGCTTTATGATTTGATTATATTTTTCCTGTATTAACGCAAAGTTAGCGTACGGAAAAGTACAACTTTGCGAACGCAAATGCGTGCGGATAAGTATAACTTTGCGCACGCGAGTAGAATAGTATATTCTTTAACAAGTTTGGAATACAGCATATTCCGCTCGAGTGAAGAGTTTGTCACACGAGCCGAAGGCGAGTTTGACGGTTTCACGAGAGCGGAATATGCAATTCCAAACGTGTTTCAGACTATACTTTTTCTACGTTTCCAAAAAATACCATAGAAAAATAATTTAATTGGAAGAAAGTGAGGTTGGATCGGTATAAAATTTGTTAGATATTAAAAACAGAGATGTCGCCACGAGTGTTTATTCTGTCATCAGATGATAGAATATTTCATTCTGTAACCCTTTACGGAATATATGTCATTCCATAGATAAAAGTGATATTAGAAGGGTCAATTTCCGTAATATGAGTAGAAAAACAATATTTTTCAGTGGAGTATCGTATTTTTCTTTACTTATGTTTTAGTGTTTGAAAGTTTAAACAAGAACTATTTTTATTAAATTGTTTAACTCCCTGTAACTTGAAATCAAAAACCTGTCGAGAAAAATAAAATAACTATTATTTTTAACTAAAGCTTTCTAGAATCCACCATTTTATTCGTACCTAACCTTTATGTAATAATGCCAACTTTTATAAAAAAAGATAATTGGTTTGAAATTAAAAATGCACAGTACTGTAACAAGGCAAATTTTTAATCTATATTTACACAAAAAATTTATGTTTATACCTACTAATTATTATTATATTTATTTGTAAAATTGTTGGTTCTTAATAAGTCAAAGTCTAAATAAAAGAAAATTATTAAACAAAATTGATAAAAGTTTATCATATAATTTGCATTTTCCAAATTATATTCTAATAAACATACATATATGCATTTTTATACAAAAAATTAGGTGATAAAAATTTTGTTTCAATTACCTACATAGTAAATTTTTACCATAATTTTTTTAAAAATTGATTTTTAAAAAGTGTGTCCTCACATAGGGTTGGGAAGAGGAGAAACTTTCGTAATAAAAGTTTTTGCCTAACCCAAAACCACTGAATCTGTTTTCACCGTTTAAAAAATTCCAGAGAATTTCAGAGAAACTAAAACAATAGGTCAATTTAGGGACCCGAAGAAGTTTTGAATGGAACAAGTTGAATTGTCGTAAAGAAAACTTAATAAAAAAAATACTTACTTATTTATTTTTTAATGTTTCTCTGGGACAGACAGGAAATTTGAAACAGTAATAAATGATTCAGCCGTTTTGGGTCAAGCAAGAACTTTTATGAAGAATTAATTATTCTTGTAAAAAGAAAATGTCTGGTTACAAAGCTTTTTTTTTAAGCTACCTATGTAAAAAGTTTTTTATTTTTATTTTTTAATATATTTAATGTTTTTTTAGATTTTTAAAATATTTTTTTCTTTAACAAGAGTTGTTTTATGCTTACCTTAACAGATTGCGGCGGTGCAGGTGTTATAGTGACCGATGGCGATAGATCCTTGATTCCCGACGGGAATCCTGAAGACGTCCTGCCCAAGGACGACCTCTGGGGCGGTTGGGGTACGGACAAATTAGCACCGCGTCCGCTTAGCGAAGAACTTCCCAGTTGCGACTGGTGCAAGCCTGAACGAGATTGGGGTTGCTAAAAGTAAACGTACAAAAAAATAAACTCGTGAAGATTGACATTAGGATTTTGTTACTTAATATTTTACCGAATTATATTGTGTAAACCTCTTAGGTCCTCTTTAAAAATACATTGAAACTTTCCTTAATTGAATTGTTTTCATAAACACTGATGTTTAATTCCATTTTACATGTATTTTTTCTCTACAACTCGAAAATTTCAATAACCAAATTTATTTATTTAACTCTGTTTTTTGCTGCTCCCTTCATATTTAACTTAAGGGAGTTTCACTGTAGTTTATTTATTCACATTGTATAAAATAATGGTTAACAATAAAGACAATTAAAATAAACATAAAACATTATAAAAAAATGTGGTTCTAATTCAGGGTCAATAGGTACGAATATGATAACATTTAAGTCCAATACTTATTGTTAACATAAATTATAAGTAATATTTTTAAAATTACTAAGAAATTATTAAAACATTTAGGTAATACAATATTTAGGTATTACAATATAGTAGGTATGTAATTTTATATAAAAAAAACTACTATTTTAAAGACCGACAAAATTTGTAGGGTTTGTTAATGTTGCGTAGTTAATTTTTAATATGCTTAAATCGGCAAAAGAGGCTATGTAAATACAAGGGATGCTTCCATAAATACCACATAACATACTTTATATCTAATACTTCTATCATGGAGCCTACACAAATCATCAACGCTAGTGGTAAAAAATAAGTCAGTTTAAAGAACTACGGGCTAGGGTAATACAAGCCTGCGCAGCCATTACTCCAGAACAAATATGAAAGTGTATTGAAATAAATGGTGGATTAGTAGAGGTGACAAAAATTGTACAGAATTTCTGGAATTCTCTATTTTTTGTTTTATTGCTGTTTTAAGTTATATTGCGTTTTTTATTTGTTAAAACTAAGCATAAGAATATTTTTATGTAACATGTTACTATTAGTTTAATTTTATTTCAATGTTTTTTTCATGGACAACTTGATAACTTGATAACTTGACAAAATAAATTTTTGTAAATAGTAATTATAGTGTATTTTTAATTAAGCTACAAAATCGTTCCTACTTAAAAAATTTCAATTAAATTTAGTATAGAGATGTTTTGAGGGGTGGTGAATCCAGTGCCGTGCATAGATTTTATTTAAATCGCCAATATGAATTCTTGCTCCTAAAATACAGTTTATCAAGATCTACACTTTAAACTTTAAATATACACAAAAAAAAAATCATTATTAAACAATTGATGATAAAATAAAAACGTATTTCTTCTGCAGAAAAATTATTGATAATATTTAATTGTATAAAAATAAGGAGGATACAGTATTATATTATGAAGTAAACATTTAAAATGCTGCCGAATTGCATTATAAATACAATTTTATAATATGACGATATATGTATCATAAAATAAATAGTTAACATATCGTCGATATACAGGGTGGTCCAAAAGGAACCTTTAATAATTTAAGAGTCAATAAAAAACGTTAAATATTATTAATTTTTAAAAAAACGTGTATCCAAAACTCAAAAGTTTTAGCATACTTTTTTGAAAAAAAATTATTTCCCCTAAATTAAAAAAAATGATTAAAATTTGGCGAGTATGGTTTCTTTATTAGGTACCATAGTTGTGCATTAATAGTATATTACACTACAAGGGCAGAAAGTGTGAGATTCCTGCACTGCGCGCCATGATGCCCGAGGCGAAGCCGAGGGCATCATGGCGCGCAGTTCAGGACTCTCACTTTCTGCCCGTGTAGTGTATACTATTTTTCTTGCTACCCCGCAGAAAATACGGGAAAAAATTAAATGTATATAAAAAAACTTGTGTCAAAATTAAAATCTGACGTTTAATTTAATTCTGACGTTTACATTCAAAATCAATCAAACTGTAGCGTTGTCATGGTAATTCAGCGGTGCCAATACAGTAAAAATAAAAGGTTGTATTTTAATTAACAAATTACTACTTTATAACAAATAAAAGTACCATTAAACACTTAAAACAACATAAAAAGTAAAAAAGTAAAAACATAAATTGTTTATTTGTTGTTATAATTGCAAAATTATGGTTTAAAACTGTCATATTTTTGTGTTTCTCATGTTGGCAGTACGAAATTTGAATGTTAAGCGCACGACTAAAAAAATTTTACTCCCGTTATTAGAGTGTGCGCGTATAGCTTGACCAATGCAAGAAACGTAAACTTTCTGCCGTGAAATCGGGGACGAAACAACGTATTTTGAGTCGAGGTAGTAAGAAAATTCGTTTTCATACTACAGCTCTTCTTTTGTTAGAGAAAAAAAGTACGCATTTGATATATAAAAAAAATTCCACATTTTTAAAATAAGCAGTCAGTTTACGAAAAAAAGTCCTTTTAAAGTTTTTTTGTAAAATGAATCGTTTCACAGTAAAATTGCAATTCTCATTGCCGTCTAATTTTTTTAACGCAGTTGGTGGTAAACCCTTCAAGCAAGGAGCCGTCTATAAATCGTGTGACGTTAAGAATGGCCAAAATTGACCCCCTCCGCCATAGTGACGCCACTGCTTTTAATTGATTTAATAATTTTTGTAATATAATGACATTTTGTATAAAAATATTATGAATTAGTAATTTAAATTACTCTCCTTATTGCAAATTTTGTTCTTTGAACTATTACCTACCCAGACCGCAAAATCACATTCCCTGCACATGTCAGGAATATTCCCAGGAATATTCCAAGCGTCCAAGAATATTCCCAGGAATATTCCCGGCATAATCAAATGTCCGCTTTTTGGTTAACCCAGGCATCATAAAAAGAATATTCCATATATCTGCCTGCAGAAGACTCAAGGATTGTTAGGGGAATATTCCTTGATATAATTTGGGGATTATTCCCAGCCTTATTGCCTCTTATACCCAGGAACTTAACTTAAGTATAGCCATTATTGAGTTACTGAGTAGATCAGTCCCACTCTAATCATTGTTTAGCTGTGCCATTACAGACGCACATCTCCAACTGATATTATTAACCTATCGGTATATATAGTTATCAAGCGTGCGTAAGCAACGGTGAGAGGTATTGCAGCTAAACTAATGAATATTCACTGGGAATGTTCTAAGATGATGCTTGGAAGTTTTAGAGGATCATTCTAGGAATATTCCCAATGAATATTCCTAGAATGAAGCGGATTATTCCTAGGCGATAGGGAATATTCCTGGAATATTTTCGAACCTTCATTGCAGTCTGGGTATTAATTACGCGACAAATATAAATATTTCAAAATGTTTTAAAACAAATTTATTCCTTTAAAATTAATTAGACTTAATTAAATTATTTAATATTCATAACAATTCGTGAGAAAAATTATTGAGCAAAATCGTTGACTGAACAGTAAATTTAAAAGCGAAGTAATATGTATATTTCACAACAAAATTGTTGGAATTAAAGTTTTACTTATAATTTCATTGTTAACAGTTAATCTGCCGACGAAGGCATATTTTAATTTATGTGGAAAAAATTAAACAAAAACAATTTACTTTTACCGTTAACCATTTGTCATAAAAAAACGTGCATTTCCTAGTATTATTAACTAATATAATAATTTCGCGTCTATAATTAGTGAAACAACGTGCACCGAGGAAATTGGAGAAAGTAAAATTGTAAATTGTTGTTGCATAAGCGCAGGTCATTACTGTATTAATAAATGCATTTTAGTTCTTAAAAAATGCATGGTCTAAATACCGTGTTTGCGATTTATCGCCCAACGACTTTAAACCTGCCTGCCCATCAGAGTGCTTTCATTTCTGCGATATTTGCCAAATAGACCATACAAGAGTCTGTTGTACTACCGAAAATATATTATTAAATGAACTAAGCAACAAAGACATTTTTCCGGTTTTTACATTATTTTTGTTTTTCAACGGATTTTACAAATTAATTGTTTTTAGTAATGTTTAGACTTTTCTTTCTATGTCAACTAAAAACTATTAAAAAGAAAAAAATATGTCCTGTTTATTATGCACAAAGCTCGAAATTTTTTTCAATTCCTAGAAACAGAGTTGACATGATTTAATTTAAAGATTTAATTCGTGAATTAAATCAAATGACTTTTGTCAAAAAAGTCACAAATCAATTCAAACTTTTACTTCTAATTTAATTGGATCGGAAAACGGGTACAAAATTATGCTTCGTCCCTTTAGTATATAAAACTTTTAATACCATCCAATCTTTTGTTACAATTTAATTAGTTTTCGGAAAAATTGAGAAAAATAAACTCAACATGAACAATGAAAATGGCACGATCTGATTGGCTTAAAAGGGCTTTCAGAATGTCAATTGCCGCAGTGTCACAGAAGTTAGGGACCAAAAAACTTCCGCAGCTCTAAAATCTCACTGGCATATAAAAAGTCCTTAAAAAGTACCTAATATTATTGATAAATTAATAAAACGGTATGCGGTAATAGGAACTTTTTTCTTTGAGTTAGGCAAGGAATCACATTCTTTATTTTTCGACACGTTTTGAAACAACCTGTACAAGATTCAGAAAAAAATATCTCACAGGTCTGGGATTATTTTTGAAGTAAAACCCTAACTTTACTGGGCTAAATAGCAGGAGTAAGAAAACTACACCGTCTTATACATCAAATAAGTACCTAACAACATTTGTGCCAAATTTTAATTTTTTTCATCAATTTACAAAGTTATAAAACTTAAAAGTTAGATTTTAAAAAATACTTGCGTATTGTGGGGCCCCCGTGATACTCAAAGTTTTTTAACACATGTATTTTTTAAAATTAATATTAATATTAAAAGCTGAAACTTGGCAGATTTATTATTTTGAACCGATTTGGGACTATTGTGAATAAAATCTAAAATATCCCAAATAAGGTCAAATGTGTTGTAGGCTTAAAATAATGAAACTTAAACCGATTAAACCACCGACTTAAACCAACTTTTGAGATGAAGGAGAAACTAAAAAGGAAATTTTTTGGGTTAAAACAATGTTACACAATACAAGTTCATCCCAGCTTGTTAGAGGTCAAGTCAAGATTGTTTTTTATAAACCACTAGATCGTAATATTTTTTCAAGTTTTGCGCTTTAAAAATAAACCTCCCAATTTATTTTCTTCTAAATTGTTTTTAATTACCCCTACAATGGTATACATATAACATTAAATACTAAATACTGTTTTTATTCAACCTAGAAAGGTTAATATCGAGGTAAATATAAAATCATCCCTAGTATTTCTGTTAATATTTAAGAACACAAGCCTTATAACACAGAGAGCCTTAAAATTCGACTTTATCTTCATAAGAATAAAACGAGGTCCACTTTTAAAGCAATTGGTTGATGTTTTTTAAGAATAAACATCTAAACAAATCCTTAATTACAACATCTATTTATAAACAGAAATATAGTTTCTGCCAATAAATATTTATGTTGTGGTATTTTTTTGTATCCATTTGGGTTTGCCGCAAGTTCCTTCTAGCATATTTTGATGATTCTGTTTTTTTTTTGTTGCGGTATAGAAAGGATACAAATATTTAATATGCTGATAAGATTTAAAAGTTATTATTTGTCACAAAGATAAAATTTTAAATTCCATTGACTCATTAAAATTCGTGAGAAAATGGCATTGTTATTTTGCAATTCATTTAAATAATGGCGATGTTTTAAAACAGATTGAATAGTAAAAAATTTGCTGGGTTTCTTTTAAAAATCATATATTTTTGTATCTTCAGTTAGTCTATAGCCTAGGCAATTAAACTGATTTAGTCCAATCGGGTTAGGTAATTTATGGCCTAGGCCGAAAAAATCATTATTTACCACTAGGGTTGCAACTTTTCATCAAAAGTTGAAATTTTTGAAAAGTTGGGTTTTATTTTTCGGAAAAGTTGGAAAAGATGTAAAAGTTGAGTTTTTTGTAATGTAAACGTATAAAAAAAATTGTAGATGTTTTAAAGAGTATAAAAATATATATTGGAATACTTAATCGAAATAGAACCCTATACTCTGGATGAATATTTTAATTATGTGCCTTAATATCTATTTCTACCAATTTGTTAATCTGTATATCCTGACTATATTTCTGTAAATATGTGTATATTCTTATGTATATATTTATAAGAAATAAAGTTATTATTATTATTATTATTATTATTATTATTATAAACAATAAATAATGCTTGTCAATGTATTAAATTTTTTTATGTATTTATACCTACATACGTAACAAGTTGTTTTATAACAAAATAAAAAAAATAAAAAACAAAATAAAATGAATAGACAACATAATCACAACAAAAATAAACTAGGTTTGAGTTAAAAAAAATCCTATTTTTTAAGTAAAAAAGGATAGAAATTTATACACACCTTAAAAAAATAGATACGAAATAAAAAATAATTAAAAAAAAATATGAAGCAAAAATTATTAAATTTATTGTTGTTAAAAATTATGGAAATTTACAAGTAAAAATTTAAAAAGAAAAAGAAAAGAAAACTTTCTTCTTTTCCACTTTTATATTTTCACTTGCAAATTTCCATAATTAAAAAAAATTATATTTTTTTCATACTGTGTATAAATTTAAAATACGTTATAATAAAACAATCTTTATATAATAGAAAATGCTGTTAGCAGACACCATTTTTTGATAAAGTTTGACAGAATGTTATTCCAAAAAACAATGATTTTAGCACGTTTTACTAAAAACACTCCAAATCTAGCGATTTATATCGAATGTTGACCAAATTATCTACCGAAAAAAATGTATGGTAGTGGAAACACTGGTTAGAAGTCAACTCATTGTTCATTGGCTCCCACCTAATAACTTTTCCAACTTTTCATAGGGGGTGCCGAACTTTTCCAACAACTTTTCCAACTTTTCGACCGAACTTTTCCTTGTTTGCAACACTATTTACCACTTTGGACCAATACAAAAATTCAGATCTATCTAATCTTACTTTGGATTGTTCGCTTTATGTAGGTATTGTTTAATAATTTCCAACAAATGAGAGCAACATTTCCGTGAAAAAAAATTTAATTTTTGTAAATTATTTAAGTAGTTAATGATACCAAAGTGAATTTTGATTCCCATTTTTCTATTAGTTTAATAGTAGGTATTTTCAAAAATCATTTTTATATGTTATTTTGATGGGAAATATTTAAACTCATTAGGGAACCTCTTAAAATTGGAAGTAAAAGTTAGGATGCTTACTGAATTTTTATCTCTAGATAATTAAGGAATGTTCATGTCAAAAAAAACCCATTTTGAGCATTTACTAAAATAAGAATTGTTAAAAACTGTAAATAAATTTCGTTATTGTTGTAGTTCATTTACTATGTTTAACTAGAATTCATGAATTTTTGTGGCAAGAAATTTTTAATACCGTTTTGCTCGAAAACCATGACTTTGTAACAAGAGCAGTAAAAAAGCGTAAAATTATCTGGATAAATATTAACACTAACCGTTTTTGAAATAATTATGAAAAACCTGATTTTGTGATACGGTTTAAAATGCCTATAGGGCCCGCTTATAAAATGAAATAACTAAAAACTTAACCCCACAGGGTTTGTTTAAATTGTTAATAAGAGACCATTTACCGCTAAAATCACTGACATTAACCTTACTTTACGAAACAGAGAGGCTTGTAATAAGACACTTGCATATTGAAGAATTAAAATGCTAAAATAATTTTCCGTAATTTGCAGTTATTATAACGGTTTTTGTGGCTCAAAAAATATTTTTTTAAAGATGTTCTATTTTAATCCTCGTGTAACGTTGACATGCAATCGAATTCTTATTTAAATAAAAAATAACATCAAAATTAGCCAATTGGAAGAATTCCAAGGCAAATGAAAAAAGAGTGCGAACTATTTTTAATTCCATTGTGGCAGATCGAGAAGAAAGATAAATTTATTTATTTGCGACGTTGATATGAAATTTGTTATTGAAAATTTTATTTGTAAATAGATTTATTTTACATCAGGGTTATGTGATTTAATAAGATTGTAGATTTAGGTCATTTTTATGTAAATAAGCGTAAAATAAAATATTATCATTGCTTGAACTTAACATTTTTTAAAAAATTAAGTATTTATGTGGCAATTTATGACCAAAATATTGGAGAAAGAAAGGTTTGACTTTATTCAAAAGTCAGTTTTTAATGTTTTTTTAAAACTTTTTTAAACAGTTGTTCATGGAAAAAAATTTGTTAACTAAAAATATATTTGTCAACTTTGTTCTAACAATAATTAGTATCAAATCCTCTCCTCAAGAAACAATTTACTTTGGGACATCTGATTGGCTGGACTATTCAGGACTTTCTTTAAGACATTAAAATTATAATTATTTATACAGGGTGAGTCTTTTAACTTGAAACTTTAAAATATCTCGGTAAATAGGCATTTTACGAGAAAAATTTTTGAAATAAAAGTTAAATGATTCGAGGGGGGAAATTAATTAGTACCAAAATTATTCCCCATCTCTCATCCTTAAAAGGAGGGCATGGGGTAACTTTCAATGGAACACCCTATTTTTTATTGCATATTCGGATCATTCGACTAAAAATAGGTAGATTTTGTCTTAAACATTTTTTTATATTTGTAATAAATGGCGCTGTAATAAAAAAATCAATTTTTCTACTGTATACGATTCTGCAATAATTTTTCTATACGCTGAGCGTAGATATTAACAGCATCATCAAGATTTCTGCCTGCTTCTCCATAAATCAAAGCCATTTCTATTTTTTCTTCCACTCAGTGGAACTGTTAAAAAATCCATTATGAATACCTAACTGCTCAACGAAAACAGGCCTTTTTGTTTGCAAATTAATCTTTGAACTATGTAAAATTTATTTTAGTTGTTTTTAATTAAAATGTTATTTAGTTTTTTTGCACCCTAGGAAAAAAGTAGCCAATTGCGCCTTGGAGCCGTACTCTTTTTAGTCTCAACATAAGGATAACAAAAAATAACATACAAGAATAAAAAAATATATATAGTTTTAAATGTAAAACTGATTAACCTTGATTAAATGAAATAATGTATAAAACTTTAACTTTAGAAAACTTATATATTAGTAAAAAAATCGTACTTTATGGAAAAAAATCAGATTTAATTTAATAAGATTATTGTTTTCAATGGAAAAGTGACAAATTATTGCAGAATGGTATACAGAGGAAAAATCGAACAAAACTGATTGTTTTATTAAAGCGCCTTTTTTACAAATGTAAAAAAATGTTTTTAGACAAAATCAACTATTTTAAGTCGAATGATCCGAATCTGCAATAAAAAATATGGTGTTCCATTGAAAATTTTAAAGATACCCCATGCCCTTCCTATAAGGATGAGAGTATGGGGAATAATTTTGGTATTAATTAATTCCCCCCCTTTTTTTTTTGTAAAATGCCTATTTACTGAGATATTTCAAAGTTTCAAGTTAAAAGACTGGTTGAATTCGTCCAAGTGGACATAATTGGACGATTTTGTCCAATTATCTTCGTCCGGACAAAATCAATTGTTCTGGACAAAATCAATTAAACATAAATGAAATTTAAAAAACCTTATTATAATTATATAAGGGTGTTAAAAACAACTTAAACATTTTGTTGCTGAACTAAGTCAACAATCTATCTATCTGTATATATAAAAATTAATCGCCGTGCGTTAGTCCTACAAAACTTGGAAATGGCTCAAGCGATTTAAATATTTTTTTTGTTTAGTTCGCCTCAATTCAGTGGTGATTTAAATTAAAAATACATTATGAAAAACCGAAGGGAAAAACTTTGGATTAATTTAAATAGATGGCGTTCGTAGCTGCGCTTCAAATTAAATGAAAAAACATAACCACAAATTCATTTATTCATCCTCAATATAGGGGTGATTTAAATAAATACATAAGGAAAAAACCGAAAGGAACAGCCGAAAAATCAAAATTCGTACAACTTTGGATTAATTTGAAAATATGGCGTTCGGAGCTGCGCTTCAGATTAAATAAAAAAACAACCACAAATTCATTAATTCAATTGTTTTAGCGAGAAATTAGTTTAAATAGTAAAGTTCTCAAGGAAAGTTTGACAGATTTGAGCGACTGTGAAAACAGTTCCGTGTTGTTTTACAGTGTTTAAAGAATTGGAGTTAAAAGGTTCATATGGATTGTTAATCGCTTATAAAGTATTTTAGTATAAAATAAAATACATTTAACTTTT
This sequence comes from Brassicogethes aeneus, assembly GCA_921294245.1. NCBI lineage: Eukaryota > Metazoa > Arthropoda > Insecta > Coleoptera > Nitidulidae > Brassicogethes > Brassicogethes aeneus. The sequence continues at coordinate 14,366,712 of OV121133.1, forward strand.
ATTTAAAACCCTACCTAGTTTAGAGTTTTTGTGATAATTTACCTACATTTAATAAGTAGTAGGTTACCTACTGTATACCAACTATACTATAATAGTAGTAGGTAATAACAAATAAAATGCAAAGCCTATAAATTTCATTTTTGAAAATTAAACAATTTTTTTTCAATTAAATAAAAAAAATAGGAAAAAAACGGCCCACTGTGGGATTGGCGGGAATAATTGTAACATTAATTGAAGTTTTTTTTGAGAAATAAATATAAAAAATAAAAAATGGCGAACTTCGCAAAAATAACGATTTTATTAAAAAAAGAGATAATGTCATAGAGTTGATCATGTCAAATTTTTTTTGTCTATTTTTTCAAAAAATTCATTTAAAAACAAAAATTTCAAAAAAAAAAGATACCAAAAGGTCAATTTTTGAAAAAGTTATGGCCATTTGAAAATAAAAAACCTATTTTTTTTTAAATTAAAACTTTTTGGGTTGGATAAAAAAATTTGAAAAAATTTTCAAAAATGTTTTTCAGATCGAAAGGGGTCGGGTTCAAAAGTGGTGGATTTGGCATGAAATACCCCATATGTAAATTGCATTAGTAATAAAAATAATTATTTTCAGTAAGTTATTTAATAAAATATAAAATAGAATAAAATTTGATAATCTGATTTGTCCAATATTGATTTTGTAAGAAAATTGACATGCTACTGGGATAATTGTAATGTATCTTGAATGAATTGCGTAAATATAAATAATTTTCATAGCTTTTGAACAAAAACACTTTGCACTTGGTTGAAAGAGATTTTGTATTTGTTTTCTGGAGAACTATACTTCTTCCACTAAGAACTTTTTTCTTCAAGCAATAAATATTTTTTTATGCTAAAATATTGTTTCTTGCCGCTAATAATTTTTTATCAAGTGAGTTTAGTTTAAGGTAGAGATGTAAAAAAACGGTTTTTTTCAGATGTGAAAAAAAACATGAAAAAAACCTAAAAAAAAAACGGTTTTTTTTGTTTTTTTTTTTCAAAATGAAATTTTGAGTAAAATGTAGAACTTATTACATTTTTTATTATTGAAAATTTTGACCAAGACTAAAAAATCTGATTTCTGATTTCCTATTTGGTAGTTTCCACATTAAAAACCAATAGCAATGTAAAACTTCTACACTAATACAAAAAATTAAAGGATAAATTTTTTTTTGCGATTTTTCGGAATGCTGTATATTTGTTGAAAATGGTCGTATTTTTTTGTTTTTTTCAAAATGAAATTTTGAGTTAAATGTAGAATATATTACATTTTTTATTATTGAAAATTTTGACCAAGACTAAAAAATCTGATTTCTGATTTCCTATTTGGTAGTTTCCACATTAAAAACCAATAGCAATGTAAAACTTCTACACTAATACAAAAAATTAAAGGATAATTTTTTTTTGCGATTTTTCGGAATGCTGTATATTTGTTGAAAATGGTCGTATTGGAGCCGTAAAAAAAGCAATTTGAAGCTTGAAGTTTATAGTTTTGAGATTTTTAGATGAAAAACGTAACGAATACCGTAATAAAAAAATCGATTTTTTTTTATTTCTTTTTTGGTCCACGGAATGTTCTGACCACCAATGAAGAAATGTTCTACAAGAATTTGCTATTGTTTTTTGAAAAAAAAATGTCCATACTCTACATAAATTTGAAAAATCATGAAAAAAAGTACTTTTGGTAGCTTTTTGAAAAATCAAGCGCTTAATCAAAAATATTAGTTACTTTTTTTAGGACCAAATCAAAACAAGCGCGGCCCTTATTTGTCAAATCGGTGGTTGTGGCGAGTGCATAACGCGAGACTGTATTTAAATTTAATAATTGTCATGTAGTGGCTAATTTTAGTCCATGGAAACATAAAAAATTAGGCAAATGGGACTAATCTTGAAAAAAAAACCAAACATGTGAAAAAAAAAAACCATTTGAAAAAAAAACAATGAAAAAAACCTAAAAAAAAACAAAAAAAACGGAGCGTTTTTTTTCAAGTCGCATCTCTAGTTTAAGGGCACCTTTTTTTTCAGTGTAATAATATTATACCTACAACAAACCAGCAAAACTTGCTATATTATTAAAATAATAATATTAGCTTATTATAATAATATTAGCTTTTGTTGTCAATCTGTCAAAAATATAATATAGAAATAATATTATTTTTTCAGAAGGTTTGATTCATTGCACGATTTTGTCCGGTTTTGTTCAATTTTGACCACGTCATGGACGAAATCAACCAAAGTGGACAAAAACTCAACCGTGCCCTGTATACCTATATGATAAGCGGATTGAAAACAATAAAATAAAAAGATACAAACTCACCCCTCTTAAAAGGGTTGATACACTACCCTGTCCGGGCTTGTGCGCCGCTTGCGGCTGCGCAGACGACGAGTGCCGCGAGTGCGCAGCTTGCGGTTGCTTGGCTCCGGGGGGCGGCACCTTCACCGTCGTCGGCGTGATGCTCAGGCCGCTGGGGAGCCCCGTAGGCGGCAACGCCGACTGCGGTATGCTGGGCGGCAACACCGCGACGTTTTCCTTGAGCTGCTGCGATTGCTTCAGCTTTTTCAGGAGGACGAGTTTCATTTCTTCGGCGCGCAGCTCTTCGCGCAACCGTCTCAAGCCGCGGTCCCTAAGAAGAAAAATAATATTTACCAGAACAAATCTGGGGCGGTAATAATGGGGTAGTTAAATTTTTTCTGACCTATACTTTTTATAGTTTTATTCAAGGCGTTTTTTAATATTAAACATTTCTGTGAAATCAGAATTTCAATTAAGTTTACCGTTTTCGAGATATTTACAAAAAATATAAATTTTTATGACGTCACAAAGGCGTTTTGTAATATTAAACATTTCTGTGAAATCAGAATTTCAATTGAGTTTACCGTTTTCGAGATATTTACAAAAAATATAAATTTGTATGACGTCACAAACCTCGCCATGTGACCAACATTCTAAGATTTCTATTGGTTGAAAATTACCCTGTTGTCAAGTTGTCTTGTTAATGATTTCATTCGGTTATGTCAGAAAATACCCGAAGAGGTTATGTACAAATACTGTCACTGTCAGTTGAGTGAAAGAAGAAGAAGAGGAGGTTAAAAAGTTCGATTTTGTCCTCGGTGAGAAGCACATCGCTCCTGCATTGCTCCATGAAAAAGTGTGAAAAATAGTTGACTTTGACTCAGGGAAGACAGAATCGGATTCCAGTGCTAGATAATATTCCTCGTTTTGTCCTTTTTAAAAGGAATAGAGGAATTTATATAAAGCTATTATAAATTTTAAGGTTACATAACCTAATTGTGTCGTCCACGTGTTTAATAGACAACCGTTGTCCAATGGTTTTTGGGTCTTCTGGAACCATTGGACGTTAAAACTTGTACCTGGTTAATAAGGACTTTTGTCCAGGACCATAAGGGCGGTGGTTGAGCCGTAAGTCCGCCCAAAGTTGAAGAAGAAGAAGAAGAGGAGGTTAAAGAAAATTCTGAAATTAAAAGTTTTATTGATAGGTTTACACATTGAAACACCGTGTGAAACCTAATAAAATGTAATAAATAGGTACCTAATAACTGTCTAAAGCAGAGTTTAATATATTTCATAGAAAAAAGTGGCAAAATAAAGCTGAAAATGAATGAAATAAATTTACAAAAAATAACAGTAAATGTAAGTTAACAATGGTATTTATGATATTTGTGTATAGTTTTTATAAAACTTCCATCCCTGATGATGAGCATAAAAACCTTTTGTAAGATTAAAAAAATGTATGACAAACTTTTGGACTGTTCGAAGATACTACACTCTAGAGTACATTTTAAGATATATCTAAAAGAATATAAAGAACTAGGCATTATACTAATGAAATGCATTTATGACAAAATATGATTATAATTATAGGTACTTTCTTTATTTGTTTAAAAGCTCCAATGTTCAATGTAACCAACCATTCCACAAGATTCCTCTGCTTTGGTCCGTTATTAACACGTTCATGGACAGGACTGCAAATGCCGTCGGGCCCAATATGACACTACGGCTGTAGCAGTCGCAATTTTCTAGCAAACAGGTGTACGAATTATTTAAGTGACGCAGCAAGGCCCGCCAAAAATTTGTCTGTGTCCATCAACGTGTTAATAAATCACTTATCTAATATCAATTACAAATAACATAACAATAAGATTGATTTTCAATAATCTAAATTTAAAAAAACATAACCCGAAAAAAAGAAACGTCAAAAAATCAATTCTTCTTCTTCTTCTCAACTAAAATTATAGATCAAGTGGTTTTAAAACTAAAATATTATAACGTGGCGCCATCTATCGTAAGAATCTTAAACTAAACACACTGGCAACCATAGAAAAAGCTGGCAACGTTGTCAATAGCCTAGTGACGTAATTAGGAGATTTTTTTTTTGTAAATATCTCGAAAACGGTAAACTCAATTGAAATTCCGATTTCACGGAAATGTTTAAAATTACAAAACGCCTTGAATAAAACCATAAAAAGTATAGGTCAGAAAAAATTTAACTACCCCATTGTTGTGCAAATATCTGCAATTTCTAATTTTATTTTGTAAGTTAATTTTAAAATAAAAAAAAATATTTTTAGTGAATTTATTTTTAGTAGTAGGTTAAGCATAAGTACAAGTACACCTATTTTATTTATTATTATAATTAGAACGATATTTAACTTTATCGCTTCGATAATTACGAGGCAAATATTTATGTTTTAAAACAAATTTATAAAAAATTTCAAGACACAAACATTTTTATTTGATAATTATTCAAATATTATCATTATTATCAAGTGTTGTAAATAAATAATTAATAGTTTTTTAACAAAAGACAAGTTTACAAAATGATTGCACCACAAGCTTGTTGCACAATTACACTTAATTGTCAGTAGTGAATTGATTATAAAATTGTATAGGGATATATATGTAATTAGAAATAGTTATTATTTAAAAAGGGCACAACAACATTAATATTATTATATTTTCTATTGTTTCTATTATTGCAATATATTTTAATTAATTTAATTTATCTTCTACCATTACATAAAGATGCATTCCACTTTCGTAAAATATTCAGATTCTATTTTTGCTCTTGATCTAATTACATTTATAAATAAAATATAAAAATGAAGATGTATTTACAGAATCGTTTTCCAAGTGTAAATTAGCACAAATATAAACTCATGTAGATCTTAATAAAACTTGATTTATAACTTTTTATGTTTTTTTTTTAATTTGCTACAATTTTAGCTTATTATTATTATTGACTTCTGCTTTTTTTCATTGTATTCAAAGGGCAAAAAATGTAAGTCAATTTTTATGAAAATTTAGAAAGTTATACGGATACTATCTGTACACTGATATCGAGAATATAATCATAATATTATAATTATAATAATTATTCCTTTTATTTTATTAGTAAGAATATTCTACCGGGTCGCAAAAAACATATTCGGTGCTTATTAACATCACTTTCGTTTTATTTGACACTTCGATTTATAAAATTATAATTTTGTAATTTAACTTTATAAATTAAAATTTAAATTATAAATTTTCAACCAGGGTTCGAAAAAATCATGATTTAAAAAAAAATCAAAAATCAATGATTTTTATTTAAAAAATTAACAAATAGTTATTTTTTTGATTTTTTTAAATTTTTATTACGATTTTTCAAAATTATAAGCTTTTTTAATAAAGTGTAAAAAATATTAAAAATATCTTATATAAGTAATATAATAATATTATAAACAAATAAACCACGGTCCGCAAATGTCATATATTTTTTTGTATATTCCTTTATTATTTTATTTAACAAAATAAGCAGTATTTCTATGCATATGAATTTATTTAAATAGTGTCAAGATATTATTGTGCTTTAGTTTTAGATCTTTTAAGTGTTTTTTAGATTTCAGAATTTTTTTTTAAAACTGATTTAAACACTGTGGATTTAAATCATTGATTAAAATTTTAAAAATCCCTTGATTTAAATCGTGATTAAGGCGAACCCTGTTTTCAATGGACTCCTTTTTACAAAAAATACCCAACCGACAGTATATTTTACCTTTATTTTCTTAAATCAATTTAATTTAATTCAATGTTTACTTTTTTTTCCAATAAGGATATTTTTTTAAATTAAATTAAAAGTTGTTGATTGGTACTTTATTTCAAATGTGTAGGTAGGTATAATTCCAAAAAGAAATCATTTTTTCCCAAAAAAAGTTAATTTTTCCAAGGCCTGGAAAAAAACGGAAAACAGTTTTTTTTTAATTTTTCCGTTTTTTTTTCGACACTCAAAAAATGTTACCCTTTTTATAACCCATTTGTGGATTATTTACGCTTTTGGAGATGTAGATGCAAAATCAATTTTTTTAAGTTAACTCTACACTCACAGGCAAAATAATTATTTATAATTATAATTATAATCGATCCACGCAAATTTTCGATGAATTTCAATCGCAAATAACTTTTTTATTTTATTTCGAATTTAAACAAATATTAAGGAATATTGTAGATACATTAATAGAGAATCGCTCACATTTTAAAAATTACTTAAAAATGCACGTACGTTTATAATCTACAGGTTTAAACAAAAATATGTTTTTTACCATAAGTTTAAGACACTCTGTAGAGTGGCAAAACCGTATATTGTTCTAAATTAAGTTTTAATTATCAAGTCACACCTATTTTTAACAGTTTTGTTTTTGGTTCACCTTCATATATTTATTTTTGTGGAAAATATGATTTTTTTTTAAACATTGCAATTTCCGAAATTTTTCCTATATGAAGAACTAAGGTTGCTATGGTCCATCCATAGCCTATGGGGATGACAGTGACAGTTTTGTTGAATCATCCCATACTTGGACATGTCATATACAGCTTTCAAAAGGTATCAAATTGTTTTTTGTAAATGAATGTGTTAATTTTGAGGTGTCTTCTTATTTTTAAAAATGTCTCCGACTGATGTTGCCCTTTGTACTTTACTTCTTGTGACGTTAAAAACACTTGCCACGTAATACTGTGACCGTCCATCCTGGATTAAATTAATGGCTCTGGCAACATCAGTCGGAGACATAACCATTTTTTAAAGTAAGAAGACACCTCAAAATTTAAACATTCGTTTGCAAAAAACAATTTGATAGCTTTTGAAAGCCGTGTATGACATGTCCAAGTATGGGATGACAACAAAACTGTCACTGTCATTCTCCATAGCCTATGGATGGACCATAGCAACCTTAGTTCTTCATACAGAAAAATATTGGAAATTGCAATGTTTTTCTAAAAAATTCATATTTTCCACAAAAACAAATATATTGAGGTGAACCAAAAACAAAACTGTTAAGAATAGATGTGACTTGATAAATAAGACTTAATTTAGAACAATATACGGTTTTGCCACTCTACAGAGTGCCTTAAACTTATGGTAAAAAACATCTTTTTGTTTAAACCTGTATATTATAAACGTACGTCTATTTTTTAGTATTTTTTTAAAATGTGAGCGATTGTCCGTTAATTTATCTACAATATTCTTTAATATTCGTTTAAATCCGACATCAAATAAAAAAGTTATTTGCGATTGAAATTCAACGAAAATTTGTGTGGATCGATTATTTTGCCTGTGAGTGTATGCTTGTTTTGTGAGCGTCATCCAAATTTTCAATAGGGTTGTAATATTTTGCTTTCTTAAGTTATTTATTAGAAGGAATTCAGTCACGCTACCAGATTTTGATTTTATTGATGACAAAAAAAAACCTATACATCGAGTAAGTGTAATCCAACAGATTGGGATTAATGTGGGTACTTGCTGATTTAACCAAACATTTTTTAAGAAAACACTGGAGTTTTATTCCCTAAATAATTATTATTTCCAAAACTAAACTCGTTCCAGCCTGGATGTTAACACATATTTCGGCACTGAAATGTTTTTTTCTAACATCTTATCATTTTTTATTACACTTCGATAATTGCTAAAAAACAAGCCTTTGATTGGTTTCATGTTTTGATATTAAACACTATTAAAACAATATTTCTCTGGTTTGCCAACTTCTCATTAATGTTAATCAACTTACCTTTGCTTGAGCTCAGAGGGCGACAGCTCCTTGATCGGCGCTAGCGGCGGCATCTCTCCCTCGCTCGAGTCGCTGCTGTAATCGAAATTCCCGTTGGTCCTCGGTTTGTCGAAGGTGCCGTTGATGAGCACGTCGGGACTCTCGACGTAGCTGCGCGGTTCGATGCGCGGTCTCAGCACCCTGCGCGAGTTTACCATAGGCTGCTGCGCGGCCGACGGTACGTTCCCTAGCGCGTTGGCTACGGCCGCTGCGTTGTTGTTGTTGTTTACGGGCGGCGGTTGCGGCGGGTTGGGGGTCGAGTTGTTGATCGAGGGGGCGGCCGGTGAGGCCGAGTTGGCGCTGGCTACGCTGGAAGGTGACGACGGTCTGTTGGAGCTAGAATTAAAGAAAAAGAAGGGGTAAATAGTGTCAATTTTTAATGAAGGTAAGTAAAGATCGTTTTTGCTTTTTATTTTTCTGCTTTTACAAGATAAAATTATTTTGACCTAAACTCTAATATATTTTCCTTTCTTTTCGAAGTTAAAGTTATAGGTTTTCACGAGGGTGTTCCTTTACCTATTATCTTTTAAAATATAATTGATAAATTATTTATTTATTTAATTTACTGGACGGTTACTATTTTTTCCTGATCATGTAGAATTTTTTTAGTATGCCGCTGGTTAAATTTAATAATAAAAGAAGAATGGGTAGATACTGGGTCTCTTCACAACATTTTTGTCTATCGTAATGTTGCGTGTCTTCGTTTTAAAGATTTTAAGGAAATATGTCAAACTTCACACTAAAATCATTTTATAAAATGGTTGACATTTATAGTACCTATATTGTGCAACGAGTGGAGAAAGTGGTCAATTATGTATAAACATAATAGGGATATATAGGGATTGCAATCCACCATGGTTTTTAATCCAGCTGGATTTTTAAAGAAAATTTAAAAAATATTTTTTTTTAATACTTTTAGAACTAAAACTATTATTATTAGTTTTATTTTCATAAAAAAAACTAAAATATGTACTAATTTATAGAAAAAGAAATAAATAATTATTTATTATTTAAATCAATATTTTTTTTTAATACTTTTAGAACTAAAACTATTATTATTAGTTTTATTTTCATAAAAAAAACTTAAATATGTACTAATTTATAGAAAAAGAAATAAATAATTATTTATTATTTAAATCAAATAAAATTTTAATTCGACATCAATTAAATTAATTTATTAATTTATTAATAGTTACCATCTAAGCCCATGTACCAAATTTGAAAATCCTTGGTCAACTATGATTTTTAATTTAATTTATTTTGTAAGGAAAGTAGCTTTTTAATAACAGAAATGTCAAAAAGTTATTTCGAAAAGTTGTTTGAAATTAAAATCCAGGTCCTTATCCCAAATTTCAAAATCCTCCTTTGTTGCAGCCTAGGGTTTTAAAATTTCCGGAAAAATTGAGCCGGCGGAAAAAACCGTTTTTTTCCGAAAAAAAAAGGAAAAAATGAGAATTTTTCAGAAAAATTGACTTTTTATTTGTTTAAATTTTATTCAAAGGGTAAGTAATTACCCGTATTCGTATTAATACCAAAATATCCAAATCAATTTTTTTTGAAAATTTCCAAATTTTTACGGATAGTAAAACCCTCGGTAAAACCGTACACTGATATCGAGAAAAAAGTGAATTTCCGACGCTGATTATAATCATATAATATTATGATTATAGTGAGTATTCCTTTTATTTTAATTCGGTAAGAATATTCTACCGGGCCGCAAAAAAACATATTCGTTGCTATATTAACATAACTTTTATTTAACACTTTGATTTATAAAATTATAATTTTGTAATTTAACTTTATAAATCATTCATTATTTTGTAGTTAGATATTTTTAATGGACTCCTTTTTGCAACAAAAAAACAACAGACAGTATATTTCACGTTTACGTTTATTTTTTAAAATTTAATTTAATGTTTAGTTTTATTTTTTTTTGTAATTAAGGATTTTTTTTTTAAATAAGATTGCGACTTTTTTTAAATGTGTATATTTTCCACAAAAAAATTCAAGTTTTTCCTAAAAAGCCAAGTCTGGAAAAAAACAGGTTTTTCCCCAATTTTTCGTTTTTTTTTCGACACTTTAAAACCCTATTGCAGCCTTAAGATAGCAAACACCCTGATATTTTTAATAATTTTTTTGGGCGATACATGTTTGTCTTTGCTAACAAATTAGCGGTAACTGGGCTCGAGTTTTTTACCACATTTTAATTTTTTTGTTATGCGGTGCCAACTTGACTTAAAAAAGTAATAGTCAAGTACCTATGCATTGCCTAAATGTCAAGAGTTGACATTATAAATAGAAATAAGTACATAAGTTTCTGTTGGTAATCAATCTAAAATTATTGAAATACACGTTTAGCGTATTAACGAACTTGCTAGTTATTTATGGTTTTTATTAAAAAAAACTAACACAAAGAAATAAATAAAAAACCCTCGAAAAAACCTATGAACCTACCCTTGACTAATTTATATATTTATATTTTTTTTATTGTTACAAATGTTAAAATAATACCTACCTATTCAAAATTAAGTGAAACTGAAAATTTATTTATTTATTAGACAAAACAAAATTAGACTAGCCCCACTAATAAGGTGCACGCGCTCAACAAAATAAGTACATAAGGGTATTCGGGTAGGTAGACAAACCCAGTAGAAAGAAAAAAGCGTCGCACAACCAAAACAACAACAAACAATATCGGACTAGTCGGTCGAACACCGGGTCCATTGAGAGAGGCATTAGCCAGCGGGGGAGCTAAGCGCACTCTTCTGTGTCAGCTGCCACCGAACGACCAGCCCTTTATCAGCACCGGTATTATGATCTTATGCGACGTTGCCAAAGTTATGGTATTAGTAATCACCTTATAAGGTTCCTGTATAATTTTTACCGCCAAATACCTTTCAGAAATATGAAGCCTTAATATTATTACAATTATTTTTTTTTAAATTTCTTGGACAGAATACAACCAAAATGTTGTTTAAAAATCAAGCGGTCTATAGGTAATTTAAACTTAATTATTGTCAACAATTACAGCTAAAGCCTAGGCTTAAGTGAATCTGAAAATGCCCTTACAGATAATGAGATTGTGTCGAAAATCGAAAGTCAAAACAACTTACAAAACATACCTGACAAGAAAATTAATATTGTACGAAAAACTAAAATTGTAAATGGCAAGTTCACTATGGTACTGGAAGTTGATGCCACTACGTATGGAATCTTTATTGAAAAGGAGAGAATGAATATTGGATGGAATCGGTGTAGGGTTTTTAATGATTATGGTATAAGAAGATGTTTTAGATGTTGTCGTTATGGTCACATTGTTAAAGATTGCAAAGAAAATAAGGTATGTGCTAAATGTAGTGGCGATCATGATTTTAAAGAGTGTAATTTGAATATTGTTAAATGTGCAAATTGTGTAGAGTCTAATCAAAAGTATGGTCTCAATCTAGATGTTGTCCATGTTACTTGGGATGTTAGTAAATGTGAATCCTATAAGAGAATTGAGGAGTTTTAAAGGAGTAAGTACCTAAAATAGCAATTAGACACAAATATTATTTTAAACTCCAGCATTATTTACTTTAACTGTCAGGGTTATCTAAACAACAAAGATAATATTGCTTTATTAATTAATAATTGGAGGCCTAAGATCGTGTTCTTGAGTGAGACTCACGTATCACCGGAAATTGAGTCATACGAACTAAATATTGATGGTTACAAGTTAGAACAATGTACTAGTAACAACAATAGAACTGGAGGAGTTATAGCTTTAATTAGGTGTGATGTTGGATATAAAATTAAAACTGTACAGTGTGTTGATAATTATGTGTGGTTATTGTCTATTGAATTATCTTCGTTTGGTCCAAAGTACTTGTGCTCTGTATTGTACCATCCACCTCAAAAATACGATGCCAAATTTATAGATTTCTTTGATGAATATCTGGATCAAGTCAGTGATTTTAATGGTATCAATGTTATCATGGGAGATTTTAACTTTGACCTACTGAAGCAGACTTATTATGGCAATAAAATAATCAATACTATATATAAAAATGGATTTACCCAAATTGTTAAAACACCAACTAGGGTAGTATCCAGAAGTCAGACATTAATTGATTATATAGTAACCAATGACAAACATCTTCCACATAAAGTTCATCTTACACCTAAAATTAGTGACCATTCCATCCTGTCAATTACTCTTAATCAACATAAAGAACAAACTCTCGATATTATAAGCTATAAAAGATCATTTAAAAACTATAATTGTGACAGGTTACAGCAAGAGTTAATTAACATTGACTGGAACAACAGTATCTCTGATGTAAATTTTCTAGCGAATTCTTTTATCACAGATGTCAAAAACATTATAGACAGCATGTGTCCTAGGGTAAAAATTGTCCAAAAACAAAAATATTTGAACAAAAAATGGATTACATTGGAGATTAGGGAAATGATGCAGGAAAGGGATTTATTATATACAAGGGCCATTATGGATAAAAATGAGAACACCTGGAATGAATATAAGTCCAAAAGAAATACCATTGTAAATAAAATCCGAGTGGAGAAGGAAAAATATTATGTTGAAACCATAGACCACAATAAGAATAACCCTAAAGAACTTTGGAAAAACCTAAAAACTCTATTACCTGGAAAAAAACAAACCATACCAGACGAAATCAGTTTTGATTCGGAAATAGTCAAAGAAGAGTCAAACATAGCCCATAAATTTAATAAATATTTCGTGGAAAGTATTGATGCTATTATTCAAGGTATACCACAAACAGCAAACGTTATACCCCATATAAACAGGATCCCTGAACATAGTAAATTATTTTGTAATTTTGAAAAAATATCTATGTTAAAAATGAAGCAAATAATTAAAAATCTGAAAAATGTAGGAGGCGATGAAAGTGGCATATCTAAGCAAGTCCTTTGTGATGTTTTTTATGCTGTTGGTGATCGTTTTTTGGACATCATTAATACATCACTTAGTTCTGGTGTTTTTCCTGAGTCATGGAAATTGTCAACAGTGATTCCAGTTCCCAAGGTGCAAAATACAAAAAGTCACAATGAGTTTCGACCAATTAACACAGTTCCCATTTATGAAAAAGTAATTGAATTATGTGTAAAAGAACAGCTACTTAACTATTGCGTCAATAATAAAATAATAGTTTCTAACCAATCAGGTTTCCGTGAAAACCACTCCTGTGAGTCTGTTGTTGTTAGTATCAGTGATGATTTTCTCAAAGCCATTGACTGTGATAATTTTGTTTTAGCTGTATTTTTAGATTTTAAAAGAGCCTTTGAAACAGTAGATAGGGAAATATTGATTGCTAAATTAGAGCAAATGGGCATTAAGCATAACGTTTTAAATTGGTTTAAGTCTTACTTGTGTAATAGAGTCCAACGTGTAATGTTCTATGTCTGAATCTATATGTGTAAAATACGGTGTACCTCAAGGGACGGTTTTGGGCCCATTACTGTTTTTATTGTATATTAATGATATGGTAAAGGTGACACAAAAATGTAAAATTATTTTATTTGCAGATGATACAATGCTCTATATAATAGGTAAAAACTTGAATCAAATGCAAGCAAATGTCAACAATGATCTGAACAATTTATTTAACTGGCTCTGTGAAAATAAATTAAGTTTAAATGCTGGTAAATCTAAATTTTGTCTATTCGCCAAAAAATCAAGAATAAGTTCTGTAAACATTAATGCTGTGCAGATTACTGTAAATGGGGAAAATATTACTTATGATAAAGAAATTAAATATTTGGGCACAATTTTAGATTCCAACTTAAAATTTAATTCCCATGCAGACTATATTATGAGAAAATTCTCAAAAAAGGTTGGTTTTATAACCAGAATAGGTAAGAATCTGTCAATGCATATAAAAATGTTGCTTTACAACGCCATTGCACTTCCCCATTTGCAGTTCTGTTCAACATTGTTGTTTCATTTGCCACAATATAAAATAAGCCAGTTAGAAAAAATCCAAAATAGAGCTATGAGACTGATATTAAAATGTAACCGTTATACACCTATTATATCCATGTTGAGTGTTCTAAATATGTTGTCTGTCAAACAAAGAATTATGTTTAATGTAAATTTATTTATATTTAAACTAAAACAAAATCTGTTACCTGTGATAAGTTAAAAGTTTTTAGAGATGTACATAATTATAATACTAGAAATTGTACAGATTTTATTTTAGTAGATAGGTGTAATACAACACAAATGTTAAACTCCGTTTTATACAAAGGTTTACTTGAGTTTAATAAACTACCTGTGAATATTAAAAACTGTGATAATATAAATCAGTTCAAAAAACTTTTGAGAAGATTTGTTTTAAACTAAATGTTGCGTTTTTGTCATCTTTATATTATATTTATTATGATATATCTAATTCTGTATACACATGTTTTGTTAAAAATCTAATTGTAAACTTTTTAAACTTTTCTATTTTTTTTTTTTCGTTGTATTTTTTATGTAAATATGTAAATTGTTATTTTTTATGTAGCACTGATGCTAAATAAATTCATTATTATTATTATTATTAAAGCCTAGGCTCTTAAAAAACCGTTTGGATCAATCAAAAAATTCGATAACTGTCGGATCTACCTAAGGATACACCAAACCTCACTCTCTACTTTTAATAATAATTATAGTACGTTTTATGTAGGTACCTACCTATCGTTTAACAAATACAATTTTGCCTTAAAAATAAAATGTTCTATGTCATTCGGCTTAGAAGACAGGGGTCTAATATCAAACACAGCAAAGTCCAATATTATTTTTTAACAAATTACATCACATTTATCGGTTGAAATGATTAAGTAAAAATATTATACCTTAACTCGACCTTATATTATTGCCTATATTACTAGGTAATAATAATAAATTATTCATACTTTATTCCTGTTACAGGGTGTATTTGTCAAATTACAATAGTTGTTTAACAACGGTATATTAAAAATAAAAATGAGACATACAAACATTTTACATATTTCACAATCTACATTGAAATACTCACTTAGATTATAAAAAACATTTTTATATCAAAACTTGCACTCCATTTTAAAAGTTTTTAAGAATTGAATACCTAATTAGGAATTTTATTGCATATTTTTGCCACCAAAAAGAATAGGCACAGAATTTCCAAGGTAGGTACATCTCTTTTTTCAATGGAATAATCGAGAATACTTTAATAGGGTATTTTTTCTGAAAATGTTAAAACTTTGAGCTCAGTACAAAAATATTCACGTTTTACCGTTATGACATGAATAACTAAATAGTAATATTACTTATCTAACCTAAATGATTTAAAACCTATATCCAATAGCTGGCCATACACAGGCGTTATTTTGCGCGGTTTATCGTGGCGTGTTGGGATGTAGCGGTTAGTATGCACGAAAGAACGGCATGGCAAAAAAAGCGTCATGTTCCATAAACTTGATAAAGTATTCAAATGATTTAGCAAGTGATTGCGCGTAGTATATCAGTTTCAAAGGAAAAATCGTATGTGAGTGGCCAAAAAGTGTCACGTGACGCGGAATGTGGCGTGTGGCGTGTGGACACTGCTGAAATAGCTGGCCATACACAGGCGTTATTTCGCGCGGTTTATCGTGGCGTGTTGGGATGTAGCGGTTAGTATGCACGAAAGAACGGCATGGCAAAAAAAGCGTCATGTTCCATACACTTGATAAAGTATTCAAATGATTTAGCAAGTGATTGCCCGTGGTATATCAGTTTCAAAGGAAAAATCGTATCGTATCGTATGTGAGTGGGCAAAAAGTGTCATTTATCGAGTCGTTTGAAACTGCATGTGATCATGTACAAATTTCAACGTGAAATTTTGCCAAGCAAAGGTAAACCGTGACGCGGAATGTGGCGTGTGGACACGCCACACTCCAGAGAAAAGCACGTCTGAAATCCCTTCCCGTTCTATCATTTCGCGCGGCGATACTCACTCACGTACATGATTTTCCATATGTTTTTGCAGATAACACGATAAACCGCGCGCAATAACGTCTGTGTATGGCCAGCTAATGATGTACGCCACAATCCAGAGGAAAGCACGTCTGAAATACCTTCCCGTTCTATCATTGCGCGCGGCGATACTCACTCACGTACATGATTTTCCATATGTTTTTGCAGATAACACGATAAACCGCGCGCAATAACGTCTGTGTATGGCCAGCTAATGAACATAAAATCTACAGTGTGACCCATTTGTTTGCGACTCACCCCTGTAAAATCTTTATTTATTGTGCGATTTTAACCGGATTTGTTTTAAAGTGTAGATCTTGATAAATTGTATTTTTAGAGCATATTAGTACAAAATACAAGGGGTACTATGTCAATTTTTAAGAGTAAACTTTTAAGAATTCATATTAGCGATTTTTTTAAACAAATTATAAGCACGGCACTGGGAACAACCACCTTTCAAAACGACCCTATACTAAATTTAAAAAAAAATGCACAATAATAACAAAAATTTATTTTGTCAAGTTACCCATGAAAAAAACATTTAAAAAAATTTAACTTTTAGTAATAGTAATAGTACCATAGTACCAAATTACCAAATTTTACGAAAAAAATGCACAATAATAACCACAAAAATTTATTTATTATTTTTATGAAAAAAACATTGAACTTAGTTATATAGTAACATACCGATGTTACTATTAGTTTAATTTTATTTCAATGTTTTTTTCATGGATAACTTGACAAAATAAATTTTTGTGGTTATTATTGTGCATTTTTTTTCTTAAAATTTTTCAATAAAATTTAGTATAGGGTCGTTTTGAGGGGTGGTGAATCCAGTGCCGTACTTAAAATTTAAAAAAAATCGCTAATATGAATTCTTAAATATTTACTCTTAAAAACTGACATAGTAGGCCTTGTATTTTGTAAAAATATGGCGTTTTTTGCTTTAAAAATACAGCTTATCAAGATCTACACTTTAAAACGAATCCGGTTAAAATCGCTCAATAAATAAAGATTTTACGGGGGTGAGTCGCAAACAAATGGATCACACTGTATATAAAAATTCATTAAGATAACAAAATAGCAAAAGATAGTAAAAGTCATAATAAAACCATGTTAAAAGATAAAAATGATGTATGTAAGTTGGTTTTAATAAAAGAATTATTTTAAACAGTAAAATTTTATACATAAAACATAAATCAAACATTAGGTACATACAGGGCCGAGAGGGGGGCAAAAGGGGGCACTTTAAAAAAAATTAATAACATATTAAATGAAGGTGCCTTGCTAACTTCATATGAAGTTAGAAAAGCACCCATAAAAACAAAGAAATATTCGAACGACAAAATTAATTTATTCACAACTAATTAGCGACAAATTAACGGCAAATTATGCACCTAATCGCTTCTTGATTGGGAATGGATGCTTTGCTAACTTCATATGCATCCTGGACGTTTCTCCTAAATGTGTATTTACATTTAAAAATTACTTTTTTTTTTAATTCTCAGGAATAAAAAAGTTTTAACGATTCTTGGTTTTGACGCTAAGCGTCGGCCTTCAAATTTTGAGCTCAGCACAAAAAGACACTTTTCAGCCGAAAAGCTGGTGGATTTTGGGCACACCCATATATCAGTTATTAAACATGGGACCCACATCAAATTTATATGAGTTTATAATGACATTATATAAGTTCTGCGCAAGCAGAATTTAAATTGAGTTTTGCGAAAAAAAGTTAGTTTTTTAGTGTGCCCCCCAGCTTCCTGCCCCCAATTTAAGATAATTCAAATTAAAGTAGTGCAATTTATAATTCTCTAGTTTATCTACAAATTTCAAAATTTATTTAAATAGTCCAAGTATTATAGATTTTATACCATTTCATAGTTTTTAGTGTGCCCCCCAGCTTCCTGCCACCCAAATTTAAGATAATTCAAATTAAAAGTGGTGAAATTTATAATTCTCTACAGATACTACAGTTTATCTACAAATTTCAAAATTTATTTAGGTAAATAGTCCAAGTAGGTAGGTATTACCTACAGATTTTATACCATTTCTATTTTTTTAAATTTAGTAAAAGAAATAATAAAAATTTAAAACCTGTAATACTTGAATTTTTTTAATAAAATTTGAATATTGTCGATAAACTTCAGTGAATTAAATATTGTACCACGTGGCCACTTTAATTTGAATTATCTTGATTTGGGGGGCCAGGAGGCTGGGGGGCGCAATTTAAATTCTGCTTGCGCAGAACTTGTCTATATAATGTCAAAAACACATATAAATTTGATGTGGGTCCCATGTCTAATATCTGAGATATGGGTGTGCCCAAAATCAACCAGCCGCCACTGTATTACTTGTATTACAATGTTTTATCTTCAAGGCACAATTTTATTCGTTAACCCGATACATAAAACGTAGGTACCTACAAAGGTTTATAATAATAATAATTATAAAAAGTTTAGTCAGGTTAGGTAGATCTGACAATTATCAAATTTTTTGGTTGGTCCGAGGGTTGGTCCAAACGGGTCCAACCACAGATTATACAAATCTTTCCGATTGGTCTAAATAATTTTAACAGCCTAGGCGATAATCAATCGCTTTAGTAGTAGTTTCGACAATAATAAAGTTTAAATAAAAGACCACTTTAGGATAAACTTTTTTACTTAATTAGGCAATAAAGATTTTAAAAAAATGTCCTTGAAAAAAACAACAATAATAAAACTGACCTGTCTTAAGACCGGTTAGGCCTATTTGAGACCGCGTCTTGTTTCTTATTTAAATTTATTTCATGTAGGTAGGTAGGTATATCGATAGACATCCCATCCCATCCAAATTTGATTATCTTTATCCCTACATAGGTACTCGACTACCTATTAAAATAATATTTAAAATATATATAAAATACAGAGGGCTTTTAAAAATATAGTTTTTAAAGCCGTCGGTATTTTTAATAATTTACGAATTTTTTTAATTATTATTATTGTTCTCGTTCTTATCAATAAGAATGAGAATAAGAATAATAATAAAAAATTCTCCTTACACAGCATTTTTATATAACTATGGTAGGTATGGTAGGTACCATAAACACGGGTGGCTTTAGCTCACTTTCAAACTTAAGCTTAAAATTTTTGTGGTTTTAACAATCATAAACATTAAAAATCAAAAACTGGGTGCAAAGTTACCCCCTGCACTGAGAAAAAAGTTCATGATTCCCAAATAAAAAGAATAATTAAAGTGTAATAACTACCATTTATTTCTTTAAAACAGTGATTTTCCTGTAAAATAAACTCAATAGAATCACTCAATTGACAGGTTTAGCGCGAAAAGATTTTTCATAAAAAGGTTAATCACCCGTGTTTACGGTATACTTTAAATTCCCTTTCAACGGATTTTACGGAAATTTGTCAACACCGCTTTTATCCCGACGACACGAGACGGTGAGAGTGGCGCTTCCCCGTGAAATCACGACCTCTCTCCTTTCCTGTCTGTTTGTCGCGCGCCCCTTTTTTCTGGACGCCCTCGCACATACTCACACACGCAAAACATTTCTACACAGTCAAAAATTAAAATTTATCACCGGTTATCCCCGTTTATCACCTAATAATAATTATAAACAAAATGTGATCTCAGAGTTGCTTCATCACTTTAGGTGAGAAAAAAATCCAAGTAAAAGTGGGAAAACGCAGTTTAATAAGTTATTTTAAGATTAAAAAATAATGTTATTTTTGTTATTTTAATGTTTGAAAACTGTATAAAACATAATAATCTCGATAATAATATTCTAAACACGTTTCATACATAAAAAAGTTACAAATTTGTTAATTATTATTAATAACAACTTTATGATAATATAAACTTTTTTGACATAAACTGTCAGAAAATACATCAGTTAACCATGTTAAGTCGTTTAGGTGCGTTTAGATGTTTCATAAATCGGCTTAGGAAATACCTACATAGTTACCGAGTTTTAAAAAGCTTAATATCTTTTTGGAAATTTGTCTTCTATATTTTAAAAGTCTCTCAGGTAGGTATATTTAACAAAGTTTTTTTATCTTCTATTTTCCTAAAATACCTATAGAAGATCTTCTATATTTCAGCGTTTCGGAACTTAAAAAACATTATGTTTAATTCTGGCAACCCTAAGTGG
Organism: Brassicogethes aeneus; assembly: GCA_921294245.1. Classification (NCBI taxonomy): domain Eukaryota; kingdom Metazoa; phylum Arthropoda; class Insecta; order Coleoptera; family Nitidulidae; genus Brassicogethes; species Brassicogethes aeneus. The sequence goes on from OV121133.1 coordinate 14,386,967, forward strand.
GACACTATTTTTTTTTTAATTTTCAAAAATGTTGGGCGACAAAAATTTAGTTCTGACGATAGATTTAATACGAACTAGGTACTTAAGTGCAGTTTGTTTTTTTTATTCGCAATTTGAAAACGTCAAAAATTCGATGGTTTAGTTGGCTAATTCTGACTCTCAATTTATAATTGGCTAAATTGAGTAAAACAAAATAATTTAGTGGATTTATGCAGCACAATAATAAATTATTTATTATTATTATTAGGTATTATTATTTATTTATATCCAAATAGGTACTGTTTGGTTTTTAAAAATTTCTTTTCCTTTAGAATTTTCTGTTATCTTTGGCATTGTTTATTATAATTCTAACAAGTCAATGATAAATATCAAAGTAAAATAAGGCATTAAACAGGAGTACCAATTTTAAACATACCAAAGTAGGTACAACATCAAGAACACTAATAAGTCAAAGATTTATATACAGTACCAACATAATAAGAGGAGATAAATTGAAAATAAAAAAACTTTATAAACATTTATAAATACATGTACATTTTTTAGAAGTGAATATAGTACCTATACATAATTTAAATTTTAAATCACGTGATCATTATTTATCAAGAGGTTATGACGTTGAATAAGATAACGATATTTTTTCAAGTAATTTAAAGGAGGTATCGATTTACACTGTTGTTTTTGTTTATTGCTTGAACATACCTAATTTAACAAATTTTAAAAATAGGAATTAAGTAAAATTGAATTTTGACACTTAGCCTAAAAATTTTAAAATGACATTTGTACATCAGTTGATGAATACAGTATTTTTTATCGCAATTAACAAAGTCGATCTTTTTATTAGTTGTCACCAGATCTGACGACATTTTTAATCAATGTCATTGAGAAGGTATTTTATAAATAAATTGGAATAAAAAGGGAAACTCACCTAACACTTAAATCCACAACAGCCTCATCAACTTCCATTTTCTCCATGAGAGCCCAGTGTTTCGATCAGCTGCATGAAATAAGGCCGAATTGGAATATTGGATTCATTAGCAACACAACAAAACTAACACTGATGGCATATAGAAGAACAAACAGGGTGAACAAAAATGATCGGCAATGAATTAAGTGTTAAAAAGTAGTCCGTGAAAACAATGGAATTATGTAAATAGACAACGCGTTTGTCTCCCGCACACTCCACCACCGGTAACAATTATCAAAACTTGTTAATCTAGCTGGAGCAAACGGTTAGATGCGTTTTTCTCGATAATTAATTACTAGGTTATTTATTTTGTGGAATGGTTATTATCAACGTACTGTCTGTGAAAAGACGATTAAAACGACACCAAACATGGCACAGTTATGAATTAATGAGCGAACGCACCTTGGGTCAATTAGTGCACCGAAAATTGTAATCTAAACCTCGCGTTGACAAATCGATTATCTTTCTGCATGTACACTTTTCTGAGTAAAAACTCACACTACCCTGGCACACACAAGTTTTCACATATTCCGATTAGCATTTTTCACTTTGGTAATCCGTGTGCAACAATTTGTTTATTATCATTTGTTTTAAAACAAAACACGGAAAATTGAACCGGGGATACCACTTCACTCCGGGCCAAAATTAACAGACGACTGATTCAATTCAATATGGCGTGGCCTTGTGTTGTGTCTACGCTGACATGTATCAAGCACAGACGTCAACACGTCACTTTCACTCTCCCGGTCATGTCGGATTCTGCAGCGACATGCGTCGTAGACCTCTTCACCCGCATTTTATTCATACGCTACACGACGTTATCCCTCGCATATCCAACTCTATCCGTTTCACTCTAACAAATATAAAAGTATATCTTTGGCACCGCAAGTTGTGTTACACAAACTTGTTCGCATAATACTTCCTAGCCAATCACATGGTGTTTGTTTTATTAGCGCCATCCTTGTCTTACACGATCATTCGTCTATTTAAATCGCCGGCACGTTTGTCTTGTTGCTATTAATCGTTTATATACCTATCGCAAGTAAATGGTTTTGTTTCGTGCGGTTGCTCTTCTTTTCGGACAAAATGGTGATGCAATGCATGCCATTGCCGGTACGATTAATTAAGTAAATAAGAAAATTCACTTTTTTTAATAGTATTTTCAAAATTCTCGCACCTACTTACTTGGTCAAAATTTAAACATACCTTCAAAAGGTGCACTGCCTATTTATTTAAGTATCTTTTTTATATTTAATACGTAATTAATTATTGCTTAGGTAATTCAGACACGGACTTACTTATTTGCAGAGCCGGCTTGGTTTAAAAAAACTGTCACGTTAGACGGATTAGAATTTTAATTCTAAACAATTTTTTTGTTTATTTTATTCAATGCTTAAGTGCCCAATTGGGCTTGAAGCTTTAAAATTCCAAAAATATATATTTTATTCAAACTACCTATAAAGTTTAAATTTAAAAAATTGTGCTACGGGGCATGCTCATATGAGCATTATATAATACAAAACAGGGCCGAAGAAGGGTTCGAAAAAACGACAAAACATTTTGCTACCAAGGTTTTTAAAAATGAATTTGATTTTTTTTAAATAAAATTCAGTTTTAAAAACCTTGTCAGCAAAATGTTTTGACTAATTTTTTTTTTTTTTTAATATTAATAATTATTTTTAGGTATATAAATATAATTATAATTATAAAATTAAAAACAAAATTTTGAATTCATTTAAATATCCATAGAGAACTGTTAAATTAAATTATTTTTTTTTAAATAATAACGTTAGTACAGTTGTATTCATTAAAAAAGCGTACAAGAATTAGAATGAGAGAAAACTGTCAACATTATTGCGTAAAACCGGCTTTCCACTGACTTAAGTCACTATAACTGACAGTAGAAAATAAAAATGCCTCATCAGTTAAAAAGGCTCAAATAGTATCAAGAATCGAAGAAGAATGGTCAATTCGTACTGTAGTATAATAGAAATAAAAAATCTATATTAAAAATTAAGCAACGCTGGGAACAGGAAGATTTACTAAACCAAAAAGTTGGTTCAGGTCGTCCCAAAATGTCCACCCCTGAACAGGATGCTGCTTTTTTGAGATATCTGAGGATTTATGGGAAACTATACAACTATACTAAACCTACTACACTGCTGGGAAAATATTAATCCAAATATTGTATTAAATTTAATTCAGTTCATCCCAAATAGATTGGCTCAAGTAATAGAAAAACAGGGATGCATGACAAAAATATTACATTTTATTATTATTTATCATGTTTGTTTTTTCATTATTAAAAGGTAATAATTTTTGTAATAATATTTAATTAACCTACGACGTCAATGCTCTTTATAACCTATAATAATTATTTTAATGACTTATGTCAGTGATAAGCCGGTTTTAAGCAATAATATTATTTTGACAGTTTTCTCTCATTCTAATTCTTGTACGCTTTTTTATTGAATACAACTGTACTTGTCTACCGTTAACCGTTATAGTATATTATATTACACGAGATGTAAGTAGAGTTTGAACGCTGTAATTACAAACTTAATTTTGATACCGCAACGTCATCGCTTGACAAACGGTGGGCAATGCATGGCTGATGACGTTGCGGTTTTAAACAAAGCGTTCGCACTTTGGTATACCCGCGAGTCGCGTAATATCATTACATCTCACGTAATGTACTATAGTATGTATATATACAGGAGTCCCAGAATATGTGGGCAATCTTCCGGATTTAGAACACATAAAAATAATATGACAAGTTCCTATAAATTTTTTTCCTACGCCCCTCCCTACGGAGATACAGGCCCATAACGGACGCCCCTGGAAAGAAAAAAAGGATCGAAAATTTCAAAACACTCCATTTTCAACTGACACTCACATTATTTAAATCGGCCGGTAAATTAAAAAATAAATAAAAATAAATGTAAAAAATCCTATTGTACAAAAACATTTTTTTTTCGTAAACAGTACCTTTAGGTATAAAATTTTATCGATGTCGATCAAGATTACCTTTTTTTTTAGTTTAAGATTCAAGCTGACTAAAAATATCTGTTCGAGCTAGTCCGTCCCTGGCAAACTAAATAAGCCAAATGTGATTAAAAGTGCCCATTTTAAGGAAACTTTCCTAGTAAACAATATAATATATTATATTATATTTAAAAATTATTCAATTTCAACTAGTAGTTCAAAAGTAATTTAAAAAAACGATTTTAATTATTAAGCTTGATTTATAAATTGCCTTCCTTCCTCCCGTAAAAGATAAACAATACGAAAACCGTGGTGCCGTTTATAGATTCCTGTACGGAAGGAAGGCAATCTATAAATCAGCCTTTACACGAATTGGGCTTGCGGAGCGAGTTTTTAATAAATTAATGATCTTGAGATGTTTATAAAAATAATTACACACAATACTTTATCTACGACCAACGCTAAGTAATTAGTAGTAAATTCAGAATTTAAAGTCAATTTCATTTGACTTTTTTATCTGACAAGCGATTTTAACCTCACTTTTTTCCAATTTGACATTTGTTAAACGGTTTAGAACTGTCGAAAATACCTCTGTCAACCATGTCACAGAATACATGTAATAATGTATAATAATGAATAATGTATTCTGTGACCATGTTTTTAGTTCAGCTAGCTTTTGTGCGGTTTTTTTGTTTCCATAATAATTTAATGGGTGATTTTTTGGATTAGAAAATTAACAGCGTTGCCGAGTTTTTTTTAAACATAAATGCGTATAAACACAAAATATACTCTGAAAGAAATAAAAAAACAATGTTGTAATTGGCTCATAATTTTTTTTAATTAAACCTTAATGTTTATAGAAATTTATTTTATGTTTCTGTACTGTATTTTTTTATAATTATACTTTATCTTTGCTCTTATAAGCATATTCTTATTTATTTATTACTTTTTTAAATGTGCGCCAGATCTTAATGCGCAAGTCAGCTACACACATCTGAAGGTTTAGGAAGGGGAATTATGGAAGCAGTATTTTTCTAGACTTTCAAAATAAAACAAAATATCAGATGCCAAAAATGTATTTAACTAAACATACGTTTACACTGAATAAAAAGAAAAGTTCACTCCACCTCTAGAGAGCGAAATTTAGGTATATAGATAACATCATAATTGTGTAACATTGAAGAAAGAGATACATTTGATTAATACCTATAATAAAATTATACTACATTTATATATCTTACTCTCTACCATAGACTACACAAGAAACAAAAATATTTTTTGTCGGTTTTTTAATATTTTTTTTATAATTCAATTTTTGGTGCTACTGCTTGGTCATAGAGTGTTTCTATAATTTTTGCCTGTATTAATTTTAACATACATTTATTTAATTTTTAATATTTCTGCTTTAAGAGGCAAAATTTTAGTCACACTCCATCGTAAATAATTTGTGCATTATCTACAAACCTAACAGATATGGAACATTCAAAAGTAAACATTGTTTTTTTAAGTTTACATTATTACACATAAAACAATAACACCAATACATTTTACATATTGATTATTACATAACTAATGTGCATATGGAATTACAGTTTTTCGCAAACTTTGTTTTTATAGTAACAAATGCAAGAAATATGAATTTCAGTTTGTCTACAACTGTAATAATGCATAATGAATTAAAGAGACAGCCAACAGTTAAAATAAAACAAAACACAATTTTTTTAAGACAATTTTTGTTTAAATATTATTTATGGAACAAAAACACTAGGTATATTGTGAAAAAAATTGTTATAGTTTGCAAATTTTATTCTAAAAATTACCTTTTAGGATTTTCAAAATGAAATTATTAGATAGAAATTTCTAATACAGTAATTACAAATATTAGCTTATTTTAACAAAGATTTTTTTGGGTAAAAATTTAAACAAAAACTGTTCAACTGTTGAACATCCCTTTAAGGTGAATATAAAAAAAATTAAAATAAAAAACAGAATAATAAACTTAAAAACTAATATATGAAATTACCAGTCAATAATTGTTTAAACTGCCCATAATCTCACTTCAAATACTATTTATTAAATTAAAAAGGACAGTTTGATTTTTAAGTGTCGCCTTTTATTGTCTTTTTATTTTTTTTTCATTTCATCAATAGTGCTCTCTCTATTTTCGACAGAAAGTGATTGGCAACACTTGTTTTACTCAATTGCAGCCTCTAATTTTTTTCGCCCAGCCAACTTTCTTTTTGAGGTATTTTTGTTGGACAGTCACCGAAAGCGAAGCATTTTTAACTGTAGATGGCGCCTCCAGGCACTATGACTAACAGGCGCATGTGCAAAACTAAATTTGAATCTCTTTTTAAGTATTGCGCATGCTCCTGCCAGTAAAAGTGATTGTAGGAAACACCTTGCAACATTAAATTATAAAATTCTTGTCTATTCAAGTAAAATCACGTTAAAAACGCTTCCACTTTCAGCAGATTTTACTATTAAGAAAGTTGCTGCTGAGCTGAAGTATAGAAATTGTGCTACAATTTCTAGATAGACGTTCATTGTAACATTTGAGCGTTATTTAACATATGTACGCTGTTACTAATGTGTCCGTTACATCACAGATAGATTCATGATAAGATGGCAACATAACCTCAAACAATCTACGCAAAGGGGTTGCATACCTCGCATAAACGCCCGCTCTCGAAAATTAAACTCTTTGGAAGCTCTATATTTTGAAATACTGTTTGTTAATGCAAAAATTAAGTTAATAGGAGGGCGTTCATGAAGAAATGCAGTCACTTTTTACAACGCTCACTCACACATCTATAATACATAATAAGATTTTAGTTATTTTTTTATTCAACGCTTTCGACTAGTTTTATTTAGTTACAATAGCTGCTAAGTTTTGCTATGATCACTTCAGACTCAGGTACTAGATCTTATATCATCTCTTATTTACATTTATGCTTAACTTATCCTTTGTTTCAGATTCGTTTTCAATTTTTGCTCTAAAAAAAGTGACGCGCTTTTTCTGAGATCCCTCGTTTATACAGTTCGATTTTTTTTTTCGTTACGTAATGCAGCTAACTATTCAATTGTTACTTTAAGGTGTCTGTTCTCATACTGTTTTGTTAAAAAATATCGACAATTTGTTCTTATAGCAGTTATTTAATGTTATTAAGGGATATTTGTAGACAAAACAGTGGTCGAATGGACCCTTAAACCCCCTATAAAATTAATTATTTTTATCACAGTTCTCAGGTGGTGTACTGAACATTAACTTTTTACGTATATAAATATAATGTTTTATGGATTGGATCTTTAGAGTTTTACAAAATAATGAGATATTTTTTAGGTCTATGATGTTTTATAAATAAAATATGGATAAAAATCTCTTAAAAAGTGATTAAAATGTAAATTTTTAAACAAGACTTTTATTAATATATTAAAAATTTATAATTAACGTAGGACTTATACAGGGTGTCCCGAAAATGACGCTCTATCGGAATGGGGCTTATTTCAAGTATAAAAAAAAGCTTTTTTTCCACGTGTAGTTTTTAAGTTATTAGAGTTTAAAAATTGTATTTTATTTTTTTTATTTATTTAAATTTTCCGAATTTTCAGAAAAGTTCATTTTTGCATCTGTTTTCTTGTTTGAGTCTTTAAAACTTCACAAGCATTTTAATAATTTGCAAGAACATTGATGTTTTAAAGGTTCGCTTTTTTATTTGCAAGGTGCGGAAAAATAAAATATTTAAATATAAATAACAAAAATTAAAATTAAAATGTGCGTATTTTTAAATTTACAAAAAAATCAATTTTTCCTAAAAAAGACAATTTTTCCAATGCCCGGAGAAAAAACGAAAAAACAGTTCTTTCCAATTTTTCTTTTTATTTTTTTTTCGACGCTTCAGAGAGAGATTTTTCCTCGCTTGATCTCAGAGAGCCCCCCAAAAATGCTGGCCTACCCAGTTTCAACAAGCACCATCCGCCACTGATTGAATAAGATTTTCTAATGACGCTTCAAAAATAAAAAAATAAAATATGCAAACAATAGCAAAGTTGTGATGATTTAAATGTTAAGTTTAACTAGATGCCTTGTTTTTGGTTTGCATAGCAACCCATGTTAGATATGCAGTATAAGAACACAGCGTTGCGAGATTTTTAAACTTAAAAACTACTTGTCGAAAAAAAAAATGTTTTTTACTTAAAATAACTTCCCCTCACAAATTACAAAAAAAACAACTTATTATACACTCAAAATAATAAGTCTTGTTTTAAAAATGTAGCTTTTAGTAAAAATTTTTAAAGTCATGATGTTTTTTATTCTTTTAATTTTTTTTATTAGACATTAACTTGTATGGATAAATTAAAAATATTATTCTGTAAGTTGTTGCCGTTTAAAAAAAATATTTTTTGTCAAAACGTTTTAAACAAGATTCTAAAGCAATGTTTCATTAATTTGTATAACCCTGTATAATTATAAAAGCGCGCCACATACGAATACATTAAATATTATTATTGGAATGGCTATTTTGTAGATCTAAAATCCACATTTGTATTTGGTCGTGTGGTTATATTTAATATTTATTTATTATAGGAACAGCACCTTTTGTAACGCGGGCAACTCCCCACTCGGCAATAATCGGGTGAAATTCGGGGAGTTCCTACCGCTTTTTCATTCGCGGGGAAGGACAACGTGGTTGGTGTCGTTTTAATTTTTTAAATAATTTTTCGTGACACAACTGCCAAAAAATTATAATTACTCGTAATTACTATAAACTCTGCTATATACGCTGTGTTTGTCGACAGTTTGTTTTTTATAACGACATGAAATAAATACAATATATACGCTGGGACAAACACCAACAACAATATAATAATTATTAATAAATCACGTAAAACTTTAATACTTTTTTTTTCTTTCAGTAAGTTTAAACAGCATTAACTTTTCTTGTAAGTGGGGCGCATATTTGGGTTTCATTGCACATTGCCATTTAGGTACTGAAATCGTATTGCGCATACGCATGGGTGGTGCGAAATATGAATATTTTTAAAGTTGAAAATGCCTGTATATAGAATACTTGTGTGGTAAAAATTTTTTTTTTTATTCCTTCCACCGCCCCCAGTGCCATCTTAAATATAAAAATTATAATATTCAGACGGAGGTGGTTTTTTTTAGCCAAGATGTTTTTTTTAGCATAATTAACTTTTACAAAATTAGACAAGTAATTTGAATAAAAAAAAAACAATGGGGCCCCCGCTCAATTTTAAAACTATAAATATTTTCATATTTCAGACTAAGCGGGGATCCGCCAATGTGATTTGTGTGCCTACTTTGAAAATGAAAGTGTCCAATTTTGTAAAAGTTACTGATGTACAAAATAAACTTTTTGGTAAAAATATTATTTAAAAAAAAATCCTTTCACTGCCCCAGAGTCAAAAACAAGCAAAATGAGCAAACCTGCGATCAATGTCAAATATGAAAATATTTATATTTTTAAAATTGTCCAGGAGCCCCCATTTAACTTGTTTTTTTTTAATTAATGTGCCAAATTATATTTAGGCTCTAAAACAATCTTGGCTAAAAAAAATTGTTTTTAACGGTTTTCTACCATTGACTGAATATTATTATTTTTATATTTAAGATGCCTCTGGGGCGATGGAAGGAAATCAAAAAATATTTTTTTTTTCACCAAAATATTTTTTTTATCATACATAAGTTTTGTATACACAGGCGTTTTCAATTTTAAAAATATTCATATTTCGCATTACCCTAAAGTCTATTCAAATCCAAGCTGGACTAAATGTAAACACAATCCTCCGAATCGACCAATAAGAACTCACAATCCGAGTCACACCATCAGAATCGACCAATACGAACGAGTTATCATGCGTCTGGGCGTTTTTGTTTAGTCCAGCTTGGATTTGAATACACTTTAGGTACCTGTCTTCCATTATAGACACTAGATCCAAAATATTCGCCCCTTCTTGCAAAAACCCAACAAAAACTTACTAAATGCACTGTTTGATCATTTGATTTCAAACCCTCTCACTCTTTATACCTTTAGATTGTTAACTTGTTCTTATTTTAGTTGGCCAACTATATTTTTAATAGTTAGCCTTCAACAGTTCTTGTGGCCTGTTCATTTATCGAAAAAAAAATAAAATAAAATTTGAAGACGGCCTTATCTTTGGTTATTATTTACAAATTATAGATTGGAAACCGTATTTTTTCGTTACTTTGACAATCTTTTAAAGACAACCAAAAATTAAGATAAGTTGTTAGATTTTTATTAAACAGGTACTTGGTAGTAGTTGGCATTTAATAATCTACTCCTTTCGTTTTTTAATTTGTTAGTTAGGTTTGTTAAACGTTAACAATCGTTGCTTAATTTGCTTGGATATACTTATAAGAGTTTTTATATCACAGATGTTTTACTTTTCTTATAGCTAGTTTATTAAAAAATAAAATTACGTGGAAAAATTTTCATAGCACACACTCACAATATATGAAAGAATTAACTTGATAAATTGGTTAATAAAAAGAAATAACCTAATATCGAAAAACACAACTTAGTGTGCGTTATGAACTAATTTTTCATTAAGAAGATCTTACTTCGCACGTCATGTATATTAAAATTTGCTTGGATGGCAAAGTAAAGGCGCCCGTCAGTTTAAAGTCTCCATGGTCGTTTTTGGTGTTTAAATCTCGTCTTATAGGTAATCCATGAAAAAATCAAAAGTAGCGGGCGCCATCTATCGACTTAAATACTTAAGTAATCGTTTGAGATATAAGAGGAAGTGCAGATGCCTTCTCCGCATATTAAAATAATAAAATTATAGACAATAGAATACAAGGTTTTCTTTTGTGGAAACTATTAGTAATAATAGAATTGGTGTTCCATAAGATTTGGGCCCTACATTGTTACATCTTTACGTCGCACGGTAAAATAAAATCATTTGAATGATGTAACTAAAGCAATCAGAATGGATGATTTAAGGGGGTATATAAGTTTAAGGGGGGTTACAACATATGAGGTTTTTCTAAGGGGGGTTGGTACTTAAATTATTATTGAATATCTGCTAAAACTATTGGCAACAAATACTCATCAGAATCTCCAGCCACTGGGTTGCAGATGACTGGATGAAGCTCGCTGCTCTTCACTGGCTTCCATGGTTTACCCATGTTTTTCGGAATATCCTAAAATAAAAATGAAAAGTATGTGTTTAGGAAAATAATAAAAAAAAATAGAAAAAATCGAGGGGTAAACCACTGATTTTTAAAATTAAAAATCGCATACAAATTAAGGAAAAAAATCACATGGCGGCCATTTCAAGCGAGCGAAACGCACGAATTACAAAACTGTTTTTATAAAAAAAATTGTAGATTATTTATTATATAATATTTTGGCATCAAAATTGGCAAAAATATTCTTCTTTTATTAGGTTATACATTAAATAAAAAAAAACTCAAGAAATATTTTATGAAAGTAGATATAATTTTAATAATTGAAAGGTGTGGACGGGACAAAAAAAAGATTTATCTTGTCCCGTCCATCCCTGTCAATTATTGAAATTATCTCTACTTTTATAAAATATTTCTTACGATTTTTTTTATTTAATGTATACCCTTATAATAGAAGAATTTTTTTGACAATTTTGATGCAAAAATAATATATAATAAATTAGCTACAATTTTTTTTATAAAAACAGTTTTGTGATTTGTCCCGTCCATCCGCTTGAAATGGCCGATGGGTAGTCATATGCAACGCGTCGCTAAGACAAATTTCTTGATAAGAATTTTTCCTTATTGATAATGATTCTTAAGGGTAAAATAAGAAAAAATCAAAGCACATATAATGCTAAACGGTGGTCTTACAGTTACCCCTTGGAAAAAATATTACATGATAAACCAGAATGTATAACAGGATAAAATATTAAAAATTGTTTATAAAAACGTCCCTTCCGTATCAAATCGCCCAAGCGTACCCTAAAATCACGGCTTTGTATAAAATAATTATTTATTTTTTTATATTCTTATATTAAAAGGCACAATTAAATTAAAAAAAAACCGAAGGCTTAAATTGACAAAAAATATAAAAAAAAATCAAATCGATTTTGCCAAAAAAATTTGTTTTCGTAAAATTTGTAAAAGACCAACCCAACCACTTGAACTTTATGTACAAACAATTTGGTGAGGGTGTTATCCCCCTTTTTTTAATCGCATTTAACTTTTGTTCTTTAAATATTTTATGTGAGATTTAAATGCTTGTACATTTAAAAGTAGCTGGTATATAATATATTATATTATATTTTTAATTTTTAAGGTATACTAACTATTGATGCTCTATTTACCAAAAAAAAAAATGTTAGGGGTGATTTTTCATATAAATTTATGTTTCAATTTTAATAAATTATAATAAAGTCAATTAAAATGCAATTTAAAATAAAGAAACACCCTTGCCAATTTCTTTATTTATTATTAATACAATTGTTTCCTTTACACATTATAGTTATTAAACAAAGTGTAAGGACAGTGTAAGCTGAACTTCCGCCTTTTGTATGTATGTTGATATACAATACACTTTTTTTTTTATTATTATTATTATTAAAATAATTACAATATATGTAATTGTATGAAACTTTGTCTTTTAAAAAATATGGTAAGTCACCCATAACATTTTACTAAGACATATTTGAGTTCATTCACATATTTTGATTTCTAGTTGCTGTATTGTCCATTAGTTATGGGACATCCTGTATATATATATATATATATATATATATATATATACAGGGTGTATCTGAGAATAGGCGCACCCCTGTAACTTTTTTATTTATAAAGATAGACACATTAAATTTAGCATGGTTAATAAGGATATAAAATGCCACTTATAAGAGTACAAAATGAATTTTTTGAACTTCCGGTTTCCCCGGAAATGATACCAACTTTCGATTTTTAAATGGAATGCCCTATATATTTTTACATATTTGGAATCCTGAGAAAATTCTGAGTCAGACAGCATCCTCAAATTTACCTTTTGACGTTTTGTCATCAGAAAATGCATCATCATAAAGATCAATCTAGAGTGCTTTGAACTATCTTATTTTCTTTTAATGGATTCACACAATGCCTGAAAAATGGAACTTGCCTAAGAAAGTTGTTATTCAGCTGTTCCCAGCAGTCTAAACTTGTCAAAATTCGTTTTTCTCCAATAGTTGAAAGTACTCTAGATTGATCTTTATGATGATGCATTTTCTGATGACGAAACGTCAAAAGGTCAATTTGAGGATGCTGTTTGACTCAGATTTTTCTCAGAATTCTTAATATGTAAAAATATATAGGGCGTTCCATTTAAAAATCGAAAGTTGAAATCATTTCCGGCGAAACCGGAAGTTTAAAAAATTCATTTTGTACTCCTATAAGTGGCATTTTATATCCTTATTAACCATGCTAAATTTAATGTGTCTATCTTTATAAATAAAAAAGTTACAGGGGTGCGCCTATTCTTAGATACGCCCCATATACACGAAACACGAATTTTATGTAAATTTTGCTAATGATAAAAAACATTAAATTGAATTAAATTGATTTGAAAAAATAATCGTAAAATTTAAATATAGTCAGTAGGGTCCTTTTTGCAAAAGAAGTCATTTGAAAATGTCCAATTACAAAATAATGAATGATTTATAAAGTTAAATTACAAAATTATAATTTTATAAATCAATTTGTCAAATAGTTAAAATCCACAAATAAATATAAAACCGAAACCCAATCTAAAAAATTGTAAAACCTCTTAAAAAATATAGATAAACTCTAAAAATTGTAAAAAATAAAATAAAAAAAATTAACAACAATCGTGAAGTTTCAAGAAAAACTATTGTAAAGCATACATATCGCCCTTGATACCTGAAAATGTATGTCACTTTTATATGTAACTTTTCAAAAGGGACATAACAAACTTTGCAGTATCAACGACGATATTTTTTAGAGCTGGGAATAACGAGTAATTTTTAGGAACGCGTTACTCGTTATCGTTCCAACGTAATAACGTTCCAAAATAATGTTATTAGTAACGTTACCGTCACATTTTAATGAACAAGTTTAGTTGGGATTATAATATAAATATATATATATATGATTGATGGTATAGTTTTTTGCATTATTCGTTATCTTTCTCGTTCCTGCTGCTACAACGAATTAAGAATTTCTTATTAAGTTTCTTATTAGGTAGTTACTATTTAATTTTTATGTTATTAGTTATTATTTATATTATTAGATTATAGTATACCAACATTATACAACATTGTTATTAATAACAACATGGTTATTAATAACGATGTTATACAACGAAACGATGGAACGGTATAGGTTATGCCGTTCCATCGTTATTAATAACGATGTTGTACAACGGAACGATGGAACGGTATAAGTTATAGGAACTCTTAACTGCTACATACAAAATAACTGGTAACGCGTTATTTTAGTTCCAGTAACGTTCCGTTCCGTTCTTGATGAATAACGTTCCAAAATAACGTTATCGAAATAACGACCCACCTCTAATATTTTTAGCCCAAGACCTTAAAAATATGCACCTACCCAAAATTTCATCAAAATTAAAAGTTAATAATAACAAATGCGAAAAACTGTACTTACAATTAAAAAGCTGGTGTTGACGTTATCGCTGAACAGGATGTCGTCTTCGGCGATCTCGAGGTTCTTGAGTTCGGAGCCGCGCAAACGCCCGATCGCCATGAGGTTCAGCTCGCAGTACTTGTAGCCGTAGAGCACGACCTCCTCGAGGCGCTTGCACAGCCACGCCATCAGAACGAACGGGTCGGGACTTTGGTCGTACTGCGGCTCCGCGAACTTCCAGCTGCCCTTGTTGTCGCTCAGCGAGTCGATCCACATCACGCTGCGCAGCGTTTCCGGGTAGTAGGACGAGAGGGACTCCAGAACGTGTAGGTTCACCTACGAATTACGTATTTTATATTGATACGAGGTGTGTTCAGAAAATAACGGGAATTGTTAAATTTCGCGGGTTCGGAGGGTCCAGTTGTCATAAAATTGGTATACATGCCCCCGAAGTATGATAAAAACTTTAGCTGTTTTCATTGTTTACTTTGTCTGTGGCAGCCGCTAAGGTTAGACGTGTTTTATGAGCTCGGCGATTTTTCGTTCGTTAAAAGAAATGGATCAAAGAATTTGTATCCAATTTTGCTTAAAAAATGAAATAAATTCTGTGAAATGTTAACAAAGGCCTACAGTGAGTCTGCTATAAGTAAAACAAGAGTTTAATAGTGCAGGGCTCCCACGGTTAAATTACAAATTTTATTTAGGAATTTAGGAGTTTTTTTGGAGAATTTTAGGAGAAAAAAGTATGCAAATGAATTTATTCAATTAAATAAAAACAACTCTACATTCTACTTAAAAAAAGAAGAAAAGAATAAGTAACTCTTTTTAACAAAAATATAAATAAATTCCACTTCTTTTGTACAAATAGGTTATATTGACTAGTTTTTTAGCTAAATCGCTCGACGAGTTTTTTTTTTAATAAAATGAAAAGTGAGGTAAAATTACTACTTTTGTATAACTACAGGTAGAAATTTCACCACACTTTTAATTTTATTTAAAAAAAGCGTCGATAGATATGGCTAAAAAAGTAGGCCAAAGTTTAATGATGTTAGTTTAAATTTTAACAGTTTAGTTAATAACTAACAATAATTGTAATGTTATTGTTACAACATTCTTTAGATTGTTTACTATCTTAGCTATCATTTAAAAGAAAATTAAAAATCCTTTTGTTTGATATATAATATAACACGGTATATTTTTGTCGAAAATTAACGAAATATGGCTAAAAATTTGTCATTTTGTAGAAGTCTAGAAGCTACTACATGGATTTTGTTTTATGGTATATTTTGTTGTTTTTTAAGAAAAATGTAGGTTGTGATACCTATATCATTTTAAAAAGAATTTAATAAACTAGAACCCAAAAATGTATATTTTTTAAATTACTTTTTAAAAAAGAATTTTTTTAGCAAAACTATTTGTGGGAGCCCTGCTAGTGGTATAAGAGTTTCCAAGATGGTCGTGAAGACGTTGAAGATGACGAACGCCCCGAACGCACAAGCACATTAACAACATGGAAAAAGTGGAATAAATGGTTATAAACCATCAGAGAAGTCGTTGATGATGTTGGTATATCGATTGGCTCATCCCATGAAATTTTTTCGAATGTTTTGGGTACGAAACGCGTGGCAGCAAAATTTGTTCTAAAATTGTTAAATTCTGAACAAAATTTTTGGCCAAAAACAATACTGTAATGATGCCCCAGCCTCCATATTCGCCAGACATGCCTCTGTCTGACTTTTTCCTATTCCCAAAAATAAAGAGAACCTTAAAGGGCCGTCGTTTTGCAAGCATAGATGACATTAAAAGCGCATCGCTGAAAGAACTAAAGGCTATCTCAATTCAAAAAATGAAAATTCCCGATATTTTTTTAACACACTATAACTTTATAACTTTTTAACCTCGTTTTTTTAATTATTAGTATCTACTTACGCTCTCGCAGAAGAACACCTTGATATGAGAGAGCGGCATGCTCCTGCGCAGCACCAGGTTGTGCAGGTTGTCGATGTCGTCGAAGGCGTGGATGATAGTGAGACGCATCTCGCAGCCGGGGTGAAGTTCGCTGAAGCGCTGCCAGGCGGCGTTGGTGGTGCCGGGGTGTGCAGGACGCACGCTGTGCAGATGGACTACGAGACGTTGCAGCTTGCGGCACTTGTCCAGCGTGCCCAAAAACGCGTCCGAAACGTGGTCGTAGTCCACGCTGAGAACCTGAAAATAATAAAAATGGGTTATTAATTGTTTTGACTTTTACACTGTTTAAAATATCTGTGGTGTAAAGAGTAATCTTAAAATGGTGTCAAAATCCAACACCAAGTGGTGTTAATATAACACCATGAATTATGGTTAAAAATGTTATATACAGCAAACACCAAAACGGTGTTTATCTAAAAATATTTGAGAAGTGCACCTACACAGAAAAAAAGGAATAGTTCATTTAACTATATTAATTTAGTTGACCCATAAGTATTTATTTTTGTATTTTTTTATTTTTATCAACTGTGGGAAGGTTAATATAAACAAAGATTAGTCTGACGGTACTAAACCAGATAGTTATTTTTTTTTAAATTGGTTAAATTAACCTAGAAAACTTTAGTGAAACCAACCCGCTGTATGGTTCACTTTACTAAATATGTTGTTTGTAAAATAAGAGTTACTTCAACCTAAAGCACTCTGTTAAAACGATTAAAACAATTTGCCGTGTATCCCCGGTTGCATAGTGTGTACCGATCGCAGCATGAAATTTTGAACAGTGTACTTGATGAAACTCCATATTAACTACATAAATTTAATAACAACTGTTTTGAAAGTTTCACGTAATTTATATTCCCATCACCATTAAACCCAACTAATACTTTCAATACTTGTAAATATTTAGGTTACAATATGAGATATGTCTCCATGTTTTTTTAGCAATATCTCATTTAAAACAAACTAAAATCTAAGTATTTATAAAAAACAACAAAGATAAGTCTAATAGGCATACGAAATCAGGCGTATACCAATTAACTTGTACAGTTGTCCAAAAACTAATATATGAAAAACTGACCGTAATTTTAATACCAGAACATCGTAGATCATTTATAAACTAAAAACTTGATTCAGCTTACGCGACACATCTAATTACAGAAAATCATACATTTACATTTTACAACAACTTTTAAATATTACATTTGTAAAATAAAGGCACAAAATTAAATCTATTGGAGTGTTTAAAAATTAACAAACTTAAAAATACTGATAATATTCTCAATGATCAAAATGAAACAAATTATTCACCATTGTTAAACCTATTTTAATTAAGATACACTTCTAAGATATGCTAAATAAAGAAAATGTATAAATTTTTTTTTCTACTCCCACCTTTAAAATGCCCTTTATCGTACATGTTTCCATGACACTAAGTGAACTTTTAAATACACATAGACAAGTTGTGGCCTTACGGCGCTTTAGTCACGGGCTGAAGTTAGCAACAGGTTTTTAGTCACGGGCTGAAGTTAGTTTTAAGTTAGTTGACTGTTGTCAAATGTCATACAATCGTTAAAATAAAGTGCCTTTCTTGTAAAATAATACTAAATGTGAAAATTATTTTATTATCGCAATACAAAAATACAAAAGCATTAAATAGTTTCTCAACGCCAATATTTGAAAAGTTTATATGAACATTGTACTGACCTTTTAATTTCGCCAAAAGTAAACTGGATACTTTAAATTCGAGCTCGGACTCCACCGTGAAGAGCTCATAAAACATTTTCTTTACTTTCACTGAGAAAAACTCTTGTTAATCGATTTTCAACGAAAATATTTCAATTTATAACCTTTATAACACAGAAAAATTTGACATTTGACGGTACCTAATTAGTGTTAACACAGATTCCCCTATTGTTGTATAATCTGTGGTTTCATAGATGGCGCTCTATACAAATTTTTGATTTAAATCATTTTAAGATAATAATAAGTATTTGTCGTAGAAAAAGTATAGTTTGCACCTCGTTTATAAACTTTTCTATACACTCATTAATTTAAGAATTCGCTCGCAAGCTCGCTCGTGCCTAAATTAAATTCGTGTATAAAATGGCGTTTATCAAACTTGATACATAATATACTATTATCTACTACATTGACAAGCTGAGACTTGATGGCGTTTTGGTCACGGGCTGAAGTTAGTTGGGCATTTTAGTCATTGGCATTAAATTCTTCTTTGTTTTCGTCGTAGATAAACTATAGTGTGCAACTCGTTTTATTAACTCGTTTTTATTAAACACTTGCTCGTAAGCTTCGATATACAATTATCACCAAATAAGTTGTCATCCTTTAAGGGGATGGTAGTACACGCCAAAATAAGAAAGTTTTTCCTCTATCATTTTTGCATTAGTGCCATTTTTTTAATAATAAAATCATAAAAAAATTTATAAGTAGAAATTTTGGGCCGCCACTGGTTGTTCCTGACCTACGACAGACGCAAAATGTTCCTGCCAGGTGGGCAATAATATACATTCATTAAAAATTTACATTTGTGCTATCATTGATTACTTTCTTGATAATTGTTTTGCATACTCAGCTATGTTTAAGTAGTTTGAGTAAAACAATACTTTTTATTGTGAGGTATCTCGAGGTTTCCGTGGTTTTCCCATCGATTTTAAATTTAACTTTTAACGTCGATTGATGCTCATGTAGCTATTTTTTAAGTGTTCCACAAAATCATAATAACTGAACTGTCAGTAATCAATGATACTAACTGATTTTGAATAAGTTTAAAAGTTTGCTTGATATTACATAAATCTAAGTTTTTAATGAATGTTGCCCTGTTTTTTTTTGCTTAGATGAATAATATTATTGTTTTTAGAGGTAAAAACAATGATGGTATATAGGATAGGTCAGTAAGATCCAGTGGCTCCCTGGTTTTGTCAAAAAAATTTATTATTTTATTTATTAAAAAAAAAATACCTCCAATGCAAAAATGGTAAGGAAAACCTTTCATGTTTTGACTATCATCCCCCAAAGGATGACAATTTATTAGGTGACACCCTGTTATTATACGTCAATAAAATAAAAAAATATAAATTTTAAAAATTTTACAATTTTTGTTGTAAATGCGAAAATAAACAATTGTTCAAATCTAAATATATCAAAATGTAGGTTATAAAATTTTTCGTTAGGTTTGGGCCATTTCAGGCATGCGAACGGGACAAATCACAAAACTACTAGGTTTTAATATTTTGGTAATTTGTTATATAATATTTTGGTAATTTATTATATAATATTTTGGCATCAAAATTGTCACATTTTCTTCTTTTATTACGCTCTACATTAAATAAAAAAAAAGAAATATTTTATAAAAGTAAAGATAATTTTAATAATTGACAGGTGTCTTTTTTTTTGTCCCGCCCACACCTTTCAATTATTACAATTATCTCTACTTTTATAAAATATTTCTTGCGTTTTTTTATTTAATATATAGCCTAATAAAAGAACAATATTATTGACAATTTTGATGCCAAAATATTGTATAATAAATTATCTACAATTTTTTTTATAAAAACAGTTGTTTCTTGATTTTTTTACTATATTTTAAATGAATGATCAAAACAACCTTGGAGATAGCTTCAAATTTGCGCAATATTCTATACTTCATGAAAAAGTAAGAATTGTTTTTATCACGTGTATTTTTGTTGATAATTCCGTTTGAATAATAACAAAACCAAGCGATTTTATCAAAAAACAAAAAATTGGCTATAAGCTATTAGCAAAAAGATTCTTCGGCTGAAATTTCGAATTTTTCGTTTCGTTTTTGGTTGCCCTGAACACGATAAAAAATGTCCTAGCTCTGTTGCATTTTTTTTTAAATATTGCAAGATAGTGGTATTATTTATATTTATAACAAGTTAATTATCAACCCCACCATGAGAAAATCCTGCGCACGGCCCTGGCTTATCTACCTAAGGTTAGTTACAGTATCTTTTTAAAATTAAATTTTGTATAATTTATTTTATTTTATTTATTTATTTTAATTTTCCAAATGATGTATGTATTGAGTAATTTCACCATGGTTTGAAATATAAAAAATAATTATTAGAAGAACTATTTATCTTCTAACATAATCAAATTTAAGCTTTTTGCAACGTTTTATTCATTATTTATAATTAAATGCCAATTTATTAATTGATTATAGATTATCAAGCATATAATTTAACACAAAAATGAAAATGAATTATATTTTATTACCTTTCAGAACACCACAAAATCATGGTTTTAGTCTCTTACCTTTAATTTCTCAAACGGTATCAACAGTTTTGGATCCAAATAAATCTGTTGATATTTTATTGGGTCATCTTTAACACTAGCCAAACACAAATGGGTCACTTTCGCAGGATCCAGTTTTTTCAAAATATCGCTCAAAATATACGAGAGATCCTCTAAACAGCCGATGCTGAACTTACTTAACTTCGGCAAACAAGCCAGAAGGGCGTTTACGACGTCCAATAAATCGTTTTCGTTACTAAAAAGAGATATTTTAACTTACAACTAAAAAGTGGGAAGACGCAGCACACTCTTGCTATCTTCCCAGCCTTTAATTTAATTTGTAAAAGGAAAACCATACCTTTCTTCGATTCTCTTGATGGGAACCTCTAGTCTGCAGTGGGAAGGTTCGATGGCGATACTTTTCAGGTTGTTGTTTTCGCTTAGGGTTTGTAATAAAACGACGAACTCCCTTACGCACGCGGGCGACAAAGAGCTGATTCGGATCGTTGCATCGGACACGATGTGTCCGAATGTGTTTGTGTAGAATTGCGCTTTTAGCATTTCGTTTTGTTCGATTTTGAACGTTATTTCCGGCCACCATCTGAAAAATAACAGCAATAATATACTAAAAGTTTGGTAATAATAAGAAGATTATATTCAGGAGCTTCACTATTAATTCGAGTGGGGGGTCCATAAGAACGTCGCAGGTGTACGATGACCGAGAACGCAAAATTGAGTTCTGCGCATCTTCCCTCCTATCCTTGGCAGAGATAATAAAGGTATTTTTTTAACCTCTATTATTTTGTGCATCTGTCAAGTGTCAAAAGTGTTAAACCAATGTTTACCTTTACCAAAGTCGTAAATAATAAGATTATAATATATTTATATTTTAATATTTTATATTGTAATAAAATCTTCTTAGTAGTAAAGAGAACAGTTTGTTAAAACGGTGAGTAAATTTATGAACTAATCAGTATTACTGTCGTTGGAGCAGAAAACATAAGGGTGATTCTACAAAAGTTGGACAACTTGTCATCAGTCAACAGAGTAGGTATTTTAATATTTTTTGTAAATATTTTAGTATATTATATATTAATGTATTTTTTCAAAAACACGTTTGTAGAAAAACATAATAAATATTCAAAACATCAGTACCTTGGCGTGTCACTCCTCACTCCTGAATCAAATATTTGAGTGATTTTATTTTAAAATATATTCAATTTATCTTAAATTTTTCAATATCACTACAAACTATAAAACATTAAATAATGTATTTTTCATATTTTATCATAGATTCGAATAATAGCAACTGATAATCTTTGTACTCACTTTTACCCGTCAGTTCTGTGTCCAATGTTAAAATTCAAAATTCCTGCGAAATATTGAAGTTTAAACGTCCTCGTTTTAACTCAAGTGTTGGTAAAAAATTACCTACAGAGCCCTTTGCACGACAGTCATTTTGAAAACAATGCAAGCGGCGAAGTTGTGGTGAATGCACGTATAATTCTAGTCAAAATTTCAGTACTGTGGTGAGTAGTTATTTTCTTACGTATATATGAGTACATTAGATGCACAACTCTGTATTTGCAGGATAAGTGATTTTAAGAAAAACACGAAAAACCGCTCATAAGGTCATATTTGAAAAAAAAATACAAAAATCGTATAGACGTGCTTTTGCATCATTTCTTATTCAAAAAAGTAAAAAAAGTCCTTTAAAATTAAGTAGTTTAGTAAATAATTGAAATCAAAAGATTTAAAAACATAGTTTTGCATCTTTCTCGTTCAAAGACCAAGTTTTGCAAGTGAAAAGTGCAAATACCAAAAAAATAACAATTAATCAGGTGATTGTTATGCCGTCAGTTAATGCGTATACTAGCGACGTGATTGGTGACCGAGTTTTGCATCCGACAGGAAGAAACAAATACCCAGTTTTGCAGCTGAGGTAAGTATGTAAATGTATTTTATTCTACAAATATTAACTTATGCATCTGGTTTACTTAGGTATGCTGTGGGCAGTGCAGTTATGAACATAAATAAGATAAAATATATATTTTTTAAAAATGTGCAAAAACCGAGTTTTGCATCTATAGATTATAATGTACTCATATATTTTATTGTAATTTATATAAGGCTATATGTGATTTGTTGATAAGTAGCATCCACTAATAAAAAATATCAGTAAAATACTTAATTCCGAATTATAATCTCAAATTTGTATCCCATTCATCAGTACCGTGTCGTCAGTTCCATGTTCGATGTTTCGGTTATCTTTTTTTCGCAAACTTCAATTTAAATTCTGCTTGCGCAGAACTTGTTTATTTAATGTCATTATAAACTCATATAAATTTGGTGTGGGTCCCATATCTAATAATTAATATATCGGTATACTCAAAATCCACCAGCCGCCACTGATGTGTGGTATTATTTAATTTTAAGATATTTAATGTATAATATGCTCAAAGTTGCAATAAATCTTATATTTTCCAATAAATTATGTATTTAATTAGTACCCTGGTATACTCGTCACTTCCCTTGCATTCAATTTTAGAACAGATATTTCAGAAACTGTTTGAAAAAGTGACTGGCCGGGTCTGGAACAGTATATTTATTATATTATCTATGTTCTCATAACAAAATACTGTTTAATTTTATCCGAAAACTATATAAACAAAATGAGGTCAAAAGTTGCCCAACTTTTGTAGAACCACCCATAAATATAAATGATTCACGTATAAAATGACTGCATTTAAACTTACTGATGGTATTTCAAATAACTGATGTGCAGATTTTTCATTCCTTGACAACATAGCACAAACATCCCAGGGATTTTCTCAAATAATAATTTGAAATTTAAATGAAACCAAAAGTGTTTGTCAATCAACCTTCTTTATCTCATAGATTATGTCTTTATTTTTGTTGTCAATCTTCCAACCAATGCATGCACGTGCACTCATGAGTCGACGGTCTATGCGCGGTTGATTAATAATCATTTGTGCGCATTGTACACTTCCCCTCCTTTATCTAAGCTAATTTAGTTAACCGGTTAAATTAGCTAAGCTGATCAGTTAGCTAGCTAAATAACTTAGCTAACTCTTTTAGCCAGCTTAACCGGCTAAATTGTACAGCCCTAATAAAAACACAATGGCGGGGAAAACAAAAAATCTTATGCAGAATGGCAATTAAAAAATCCATAACTAAACTGAACTGTATACATTATGTATAGTAATTTTTGTGAATTTTAAATTTTTGGTAGATATAACTATGTATAGGTAATTAGTTTATACACTAATTAGGTATACCGACTATTAGTTATATAGTTAGTCGGCGACTAACTATATAACCTTCAGGCAGAATGACAAACTTTAACCTTTTGTGTAAAATACATTTTTTTTACTCAATAAATATTATTACTATAATATTATTTTAAACACATTAAAATACTTGTTAAAAATTGGATTTTATTTTATAAAAATTTGTAATTTACAAAACAAAAATACATAGCAGTTATGGATGCAGTACAAAACAATACCAATATTACAAATAAAAGATAAATTTTCCAATAGAAACAAGACTGGCAGCTTAGCAGTATATCAACTGTATATTCCATTAGACTGGGAAATTAAAAATAAATTAATTTGCTTTAAAAACCAAATAATACTTAAAACTAGATGTCTCTTTATTAATACCAAAGAGTTTAAGAACAAGACTTACATTTTCCCTAAACAAATTGTCTTTCAATAAATTGGTAATTGTTTAATATGTACAGCTAAACAGCAATGGTATAAATTTAAATAAATTATTTCTAGTAGGTACATTTGAAACGCGACTTAATAAATGAAAGTATTTTACTAGTTCAGCAAATGGTTGAGTAATATGCATACTTTCTTTTGTTAGTAATTTTGTTGTTTGTGTCTGTAACATTCCACTAATTTTGGTCAATTTTGTAGGCTTTTTAAATGTTTTATTTATGAAAATTAACTTTTACGTATTATTATATTTATTGTGAGCAATAGACGACCTTCACATATTTAAACTATTGCATTAAATTGAATTAAAATTTTTCATAAAAATTAGATTTATTACGAGATATTGGCAGGTAACCATAAAAATACTACTTTAGAACAAAAAACGTTGTTTTGATCTATTTTTATTTAAGTACCTACGTTATAATAAACTAAAATTAGATATTATATGTGTAAACAATGCTCTAAATTAAAAATATCTTTATTTAGTTAGCAATGCAAAAATAAATAAACAAAGAATTATTGATATTTACTTATATGATTGTGCAAAATTTACACAATAATAACAATATTTTTCCACTTATTGTTTTGAAACGTTTTAAATCTAATAGGTAGTCCAATAAATTATAATTAGGTACATACAAAAGTCATCTTTTAGTTCCACTCTTACTCCCTTAAAGTCCTAGAAGCCACTTTAATGGCATGTGCAGGTTAGGGATAAAAACAGTCCCCTCTGAATTCCATCAAAAACCATTTTATTTAGCAATTAAAACAAAATAATTTTATTTAACAATTAAAATATAATTATTTTGTAGCTCTGACTAGAGACCCATCATAAACATGTTTAAAAGGTATTTAGCTCTGACCCCTACATTACCAAAGGCGATTAGGTCTACAATTATAATTAAATAGGTCTACAAAAATTACAACTTTCTATTGTTGAAATCAGACTATGTACTAACAAAGGTTTTTGATTATCAAAAACCTTCATAAAGGTAGGTACTATGCTCCACAATTTAAAGTCCCACCACATGACTTTAACATAACTTTAAAAATAATTAATTTTGTTCTATTTTCTACTTTACATGATGTAACTTGCATCACAAAACGCAGACTATCCCTAAACATGGTTAAAAATAAAATATCCCAAAATTACCAAAAGCAGTTATAATTTCAAGGTAACAACTGTACCATTATTGATCATTTAAAAATAGAAATCAGCTGATTGTCATAAAGTGTAAATAAAAATACGGGACTTACTTTGGATGAAATATATTGTGTCGCCAATTTTTGCACACTGTGGACGCGTTTTTTCTGTCTTCCTTGCTTAATAAATCAAAAATATCGTGCATTACCACAGCTGGTAAATGGTCCCAGCAAGGAATGTATATGTCTTTGCCATTTTCTGATGGTTTCGCCTTTTTTGCCTTTGAACAGCCACCGAAGTTCACGGTATTATCGGTACCCATGTCTGCAATTAAAAAAAATATTTTTAACACTACCTATATTTTTATATTTATATTTCTATTTATAGGTTTATAGTACATGTACAACTGGGGTATATTGTAATTAATAATTTGGTTTTGTCAATAATTAAGCTTAAGTTAACGTTTTTTAAATAATTATATCCAACTTAATTTGCAGGTGTCAACTTTAACTAGAAATATCTTTCTTAATTAAAGCTAAAATTTAGCCTAAATAGCTCTACTTAACTGTCTAAAGCTAAACATGTTAATTTAAGCTGTAACAAACTGTTTTAAAAGTGTCAAGTTATCTAGGATAAAAATTTACAAAAAGTAGGGTTTTACTGCAGATATATTGATATGTTAACTAAAAAAGTATATACAAAAGTGCTCTTTTAGTTTCACCCTTACTTCCTATGAAGTCCCAGAAGCAAACTGAATGGCTTGAGCAGGTTAAGGGTAGGGTAGTTTATCTCTGGTAGAAACGGACCTACCTTTAAATTTAAATGCATATTGTCTTTATAGGTATAATGATAAAGACTGTAAATTTACGCTAGATAAGCTAAGCTATATTCTAATTCTAATAAGAATTAAAGTTATGTATTACTATGCAGGTACTACTACTTTTTTTAGACTCCGAAATGACAGTAACTTTTTTGATCTGTGATGACAGTTTTGTCAACATTGGTCTATATCTTAACGAAAAAAAATTACTAATTTTGGCAAAAATAATATTAATATTTTATTATACCATTACAGCTACTACTGCGTTTCATTTTATTGATGTGATAAAATCCAATCACTGCGAATTTTTTCTTTCTCTTTAACAAAACTTATAATGAATATCCTATTGATGCAAAAATAATAATGCCAAAAAACTGTAACCTGTTATTTTTTTTTCGAATAATGACAAATGAAAGTTTTTCATGAAGGACATTTTCTTTCTTTGTAAATGGCATTTTAACACTACACAACATTTAAACTAATAAAAACGTTTATTCTTACCTGATTCACATTTGCGATTTTCGTATAACATTAGAATTGTCGTCGTAATGCAAAGAAGAAATAACTACATATGTTTCCTTGACAGTTCAAACGCAAGTGCGAAAAATCACAAAAACACAACTGACAGGTAGATGCACAAACTTGGCAACAAAGCAAAAATCATTGCCATATTCTTACAAACACACCCACTTTTGCACCATACCCACCACAAATCCTTAAACAAACTTACAGAAAAACATAATAATACAATTTTTTAAACTAGTTGACCAGCACAAACACAAAAATTAAACGTTTTTTGATAATTTAATACTTTCTTTGTTCCCTTGTGAATCTGGCAACAATGCTTAAATTTGCGCATGCTCTTGTGGCAGAATGAGTTGAAGTTTTGTATCTGTCATAAAAGCGCTAACCTAAAATCTTCGTTACAAAGCATTTCTTGTTTTTCGCGAAAATAACGCAAAATGGAGTGTTTAATTGGGATTCAATTTAAAGATTATGTTCTTATTGCTGCCGATAAAACCAACGCTCATAGCATTATTGTTATGAAGACAGGTAAATTGGTGTATCAAATGTAAATGATTTCGGTCTTTATAAATGCTCTTTTTAGATGAAAACAAATTGTATAAACTGTCAAACAAGTTGGTTATGGCTGTATCTGGCGAATCTGGTGATACCACTCAGTTTGCCGAGTATATTTCCAAAAATATTCAGCTTTATAAAATGAGAAATACTTATGAGTTGAGTCCACTTGAAGCTGCTAACTTTACAAGGAGAAATCTTGCAGATGCTTTACGTAGTAGAGTAAGAAGTAAAGATTGGTATTGTTTATTTTTTATTAAATTGGTGATTTTTAGTCCCCATATCATGTAAATCTACTTTTGGCTGGTTACGATGAAATCCGGGGCCCCCAGCTATACTACATGGATTATTTGGCATCCATGGCTAAAGTAAAGTATGCTGCTCATGGTTATGGTGGTTATTTCTCACTTTCCATCATGGACCGTAATTATTTAGAAAATCTGTCTTTGGAACAGGGTTACGATGTTATGAAGAAATGTGTACAAGAAGTACACAAAAGGCTTGCAATTAACTTGCCAAACTTTAAGGTGCAAGTTATTGATAAGAATGGTATAAGGGATTTGGAAGATATTACAATGGAGAGTTTGAAAGCTTGATTTTTTTATGTAATGTAAGGTTTTACTAAGTTAAATACAAATATTTCTTAATACTCATTTTGTATTTTTTACCACATTTCAGTATTGACACATTTATATAAACAAAATACTGGATAATTTTTTATTAGAAACATAACTTAAACTAAAAACAACCAATTGCACAAGGTACACAAAAAGTTTTTACCAATATAAAGTGGCAAAAAATGGGAATATAAAATTTAATACATATAAAGTTTTACAAATGCAAGTCAGATTTGTGCTCTTTTTTTTAATAAATGGAAGATTTTTTAAAAAAATAACAACTATAAAATATAAATAATATATCTTAATTTTTATAAAAATGCCTATTTGACTTTTTTGGTTTCTTTTGCTTGTTTTTCATCTTTCTTTTTTTCATCAGCCTTTTCATCTGGACTATCTTCATATCTAAAAAGACAAAATAATTATTAATTAAAAAAATAATAAGAAATAAATTGGCAAAACATTTAAAAATTATCTCAGAAAAACAAAAAGTATAAGTTTCAGTGCTACAGAGTGTCCCAAAAATGGTGCACCAACAGGATATAATAAATAATATTATTTTATAAATATAAGAAAAATTTAAATTCTATTATTTTATATTATATTTTATGTATGTATATATTTAATATTGGACATGGATTAAAAATATAATAAAATATTATTTTGTTATTGGACCATTTTATTTTTTATTCAGGAATTATTCTTATTTTATAACTCTAAAGTGATAGTTTAAATTAGATAAAAAATATCATATAAGAATTTTTATTCTGCAAATTAAAACTACCAATGTAGTAAATATTTAAAAATTTAATTTAATTTTTATGTCAACTGATATTTTTAATTTAGTGAATTTAAAATATTTGTTTCTTATATTTGTATTTTTTAGTTTTTTGTATTTTGAATTTTTTAGTTAAACACATATTTTTAATTTGCTAAATTAAAAATATCATAGAATTTTAAATTTAAATTAAAAATACATATCTGTTGGCATAATTATTTAAGTTTGGCATAAAAATTAGATCTAATTTTAAAAATATATGTATAAATAAAAAATATCACATGAATATTTTTATTTTAATGAATTTAAAATATTTGTTTCTTATATTTTTATTTTTTATTAAACACATATTTTTAATTTGATAAACTAAACATATCATAGTAGATATTTTTAATTCGATTTAATTTTTATTTTATTAAATAAGCAGATATTCCATCCAAGGACAGTGCACGTTATTTTGTTGTTGGAGGGGTCGGTTTTTGTGGCGTTTGGAATAACAGGGGTATCCAAACTCTCAATCGGTCGGAATTAAAATTATCACATTCAATTAAAAATATCTGCTTATTTAATAAAATAAAAATGAAATCGAAATAAATTTATCTCCTATGATATTTTAATACATTAAAAAAAAAATTAATTTAGCGAATTAAATAAGGAAATATTTTAAATTAATGAATTAAATAAAAAATATCAGTTTGGCATAACATTTAAATCTAATTTTTAATTAAGTGAATTAAAAATATGGGATTAACAAAAAAATACAAATATAAGAAAGATATTTTAAATTCACTAAATTAAATTATTAGTTTAGTATAAAAATTAAATCTAATTTTAAAATACATACTATGTACAGGGTGTCCCAATTGGTTGTCCGTATAGGCTATCTCAGTAAATATAAATGCTAGAAAAAATTCGACCACGCATCCCCGTCGTCTTTTTTAAAGATACATCGGATGATGTCTTTGAATTTTCTCGATTCGCATTTGTTTAGGAGATACACCTATTTTTTCAATTTTTGCCAATTTTGACAAATGCTTGTAGCTTCGTTAATATTTGAGTTAAGAATACAGGTTTAAAATATTATGTAGGCACTTTTTATTACAGAATTCATTAGTGTAGACAGATTTTTTTTAGCTCTTTTAGGTTAAGAGATATGATCCTATACGGACAACCAATTTGGGACACCCTGTACATAAGTGTAAGTGTAAAAAAATACCTACTAAGTAGTAACTATGATATAGTTAATTCGCAGAATAAAAAAAAATTGTTTACGTTTTTAATTAATATCTTTTGAAAGTCTATATAAACCTTTCTATTTTTACAGGGTGTTATGTAATTAATGCAATATATTAAAATACTGAATACCTTTTGACATAAGAAAAAATATTTTCCCAAAGATAAAGGAAAAATATGCATTAGATTTTTATATTTGTTAGCGATTCGCCACTGGTTACACACTTGTGTTCTGTGAGTACATAGACAACATGTCTCTGACATAGATACCAACCAACAAAGTATCTGCGCGTTGCCAGCTGTAAAAAATTATTGCTAAAAATTTGTCTTGCAGAAAATAAATAAAAACTCAATAAATAGAAAAGTTTTATGCCCTTAAAGCTCTAATACCTTTTTGTATATATTTACTTATCCAGCTATTAGCTTAAGCAATGATTACAAAATTTAGTACCTATTTTAAAAACTTCATAACCACTAAAGGCGCATTCATGCTCACTAAAATAAGAAATAAGATAAAAAGTTAAAACTGTGTAAAGTAATGGTTGCGTTCATGCTCATGAAAATAAGGAATAAGAATAAAGATTAACAAATTTTAACTTTGGTTCTTATTCTTGCGTATAAAACTGCGCAAAGGACCAAAATAGGTCTGTGAATTCTTTGATGGGTTTTATGTGCTGGCCATGGAGCCATGGTGTTGGAAATCGTGTTGAGTGTCGCTGTCGATTGTTTACGTTTATAGCCAATATAATCCACTATAATAAAATATAATTGTGTGACAACATTTTTTATTTCTCATGTTATCAGCATGAACGATCAATCGCGATCTTATTTCTTATTCCTTATTTCTTAATTTTTTCATCGGTTTTTTTCTTTCTGTTTCTCAGATGAAATTAGGACAGGTTAAACTTTAAACATTCAATTTGTGTAAATAAATCTAAAAGCACTTCCCTTAGTTAAGATATTTACAATTTGAGCACATAACCTAAAATTTGAAAGAAATGCACTAGATTCTGTAATAAAAATTGCCAGATTTGGTTTGAATTTACCTTCATTACAAAAATGACATAATAAACAATTAATAAAAACGCCAAATTAACAATTTGCATTGTTGATTTTGTCATTTTTGTAATTAAGCTAAATTTAAACAAAATTTTTTTGACAGAATCTAGACACGCTGGTTGTTACCAAGTTGGTAATACCAACCATAACATAATAAATTAAATTAGGCAACCAGATTAGCCCAGAGTTTCTAGGCGATCAGTAGCGTACTTTTTGGTAGGATAAAGGTTATTATAAATTATTTTTACTCTTTAGAATTTAGAAAAAAAAGTTTCAGGTGCTTCTTTATGGACCCTAAGAAACTACCCATTTTAATGTATTACATTTATTACATGACACCCTGTATTAATATATTGTGAATATAACTTAAAAACAATTTAAATTACATTTATACTTACTTAAATAGAGCAGTCAGATCTCCCTTGACCATTGCCAAAAGCAACGGCGTGCCAATACATGCCGGTACCAAATACAGCAGGGCAGGTTGGGCATGTTTGAACACGTGCATGACGAAAATGGTCGCCATCAAGCCGAAGAAGTAGGCGATGCAAGCGGCGTGGAAGTAAGTCTTAGTTTTACGCTTAAGACTGTGATCGAATCTGAGCAGAAGAGCGATGAAAATACCAGGTATCACGATGTCGCCTAGACCCAACATGGCAAAGTTGTTGGCTGCTAGCCCGTTTTGGAGGAGGTCTTGGGGAAAAACAACTAAAAAAAAAGATTTTTAAAGCTATACTTCTTTGGCGCGTTAAGAGCAGTGCTACTAATCAAACAAGAAAATCCTACTAAATCGGCCAAACAGAACCACAACTAGGATTTTTTACACAAAAATAAATCAGACAATAAATAGACCTAATACTTTAAATAAAAAAATAATTATAAAAATTGTATTAAAAAGCTTTATTTCTCAAAATTAGCGTAGGTACTCAGAACGTCACTTTGTTCTCAGATGTTGTTGATATTACTATGCTCCACACAAGTCCCACCACAAGACTTTGATAGAAATAATTAAGGTTAATTTTCTGTCAGTGTCAAGCTAATTTCGTCTTATTTTCTAAAAATAATACAATATATGTATTTTTGGGTTCCAACCCTATTAAAAATGCCCTATAGAACCCATATTGATCCAGATAAGGAAACTAATATGGATTTATATGGTTCTATATGTCCTATATGGAACGACCTGGTTTACACTTTGTAATCTATATGGTTTAATATGGAATTCCATTTTAAAATGTACAACTTAGGGATTTTTATATGGATTTATCTGGTTTCTGTTTTATGTGTCTTTCCATATAGGTTTCCCTATATGGTTGAATATGGAATTCCATTTTAAAATGTATATATATTTAAACGAAAATTGCATATTAAAACATATAGATTCCCCTATATGGTTAAATATGGATCTATATGGTAATAATTTTTTTCACACCCAAACCATATTGGGCCAGATAGAGCAATATGAACCTATATGGCAATCCATATAGAAATCACTTTTCTATATGGTTTTCCAGGTATGGAATTCTATCTGGTTCAATAGTGCAATGCCTGTTTCAAATTCCTATATTGAACCAGATAGAACCATATAGATTTTTATTTTGTGTTTCTATATGGCATTTTTAATAGGGAAATTAAGACATGAATCAAGGACAATTGAATTGGTGAGATCAAGAACAGTACAAGTCCAAATTTATATTGTTTACAAGTTATTTTATAAAATATTTTTTTTTAGTTTCCCTAGTAGCAATGGAATTGGACAAGATTCTTTGTCAAGATACTTGGAGAAGCACTTTGTAAAGAATTGGACAATTCTTGACCAAGACTCTTGATCAAAATTCTTTATCCAGACTGGTGGCAGACTTGGACAAGTCTGTGACCAGAATTTGACCAGATTCTTGGCCAAGAATTTTTACACGATTACACGTTAAATAGGAACTTTCAATTCAAGATTTTTGGTCAATAAAAAATTTTGTTGAACTTCAAAAGTTAAGAATGTTACTAAAACATTAATTTTCCACGATTTCTTTCCAGTAAATTCGGTTTTTATCCATAAATCTGGTAAACAATAGAATTAAAAACGAAACAAATTTTGAAAGATATAAAGTTTTTAATTTTCTATGTTAAAAAAAAACCAGGTGCCCGTAAAAATAAACAAGTATTTTATAATCTTTCATGTTCATAAAGAAAAAACTCTAGTTATGCGTCAGAGCTGACGCATACATTATTGTGAATGATACTACTGTAGAATGAGAACCTCTACTCTATAGGATAGTCCCAAAGTTTAGCAATAGATGGCCTTAGATTTCTGGTCAAATTCTTGTCAAATTCCGGCCACAGTCTGGCTCATATCTTGCCCAATAATCTTGGCCAAGAATCTGGAACAATTCTTGTACAATTATTGAGCAAAAATCTGTCCAAAGTATTTTGACCCATCCTGGGACAAGACTTTTCCGGAATTGCTACTAGGGTTAATATGCATTTTTTTGAGAATATTTTACTATTTTATAAAATATAAGAACCATATTTTGTACAATAATTCTTACAAAAATGCATTTTAAACTATAAAAATAATTTTATAAAATAATTTGTCAAAATTTTGATCTTGTACTGTTTTTGAATTCACCGATTTAATTGTTTATCCTAGGTTGTAATAAGATATATTTTTGGTAACATTTTATCAGATAAGGATGCTCATTTATGACATAAATGATAATAAATGCCCGAAAAGCCCTAGACCGCTTTTAAAAATGCTCGAGCAATTTAAAAATTGCTCGATATTTGACAAATTGGAATTTTCAGAAAAATTGACTTTTACATTAATTCTCGTATTATCCGATCTACGGATTTACGGATAATAAGCAAAAATCAATTTTGCTGCAAATTTACAAATTGTTCCATTCAAATTACTAGCAGTTTTTTAAAGACTTGAAAAAAACTTTTATATTAAAAAAAGTTATAATCGCCCTTACAAAAAAAATAAAGCATTCAAAATAACATACAAAATGGTTCTTTTATTAAAATGTGTTTTAAAATTTTCCAAAGAAATTCAAATTCTTCCAAAGACAATTTTTCCAAGGCCTGGCAAAAACGGAATTTTTTCCCAATTTTCTCAGATTTTATTTTCGATAATTTAAAACGCTAATTATAACATAACCTGGTAATTTAAAAATGCTAATAAATCGTTGAAAAGTGCTTAAAAGTCCTTAAAAGGGCTTGAGCGATTTTAAAAAGTACTCAATATTTGCATTTCCTGCCATAACCAGCAGGATTATAACATAACCAACAAATGAGTTCTTTGAATTTGAAAAATCACATTATTTTTACCTTGGAAACAAATAAGCAAATTTTTTTGCCTTTCACATTAATAGGTACTTACGTTTGATTGGTGCTTCAAAGCTTTTGGCCACAGTGACCATAACATCAGTGCCAAACACCCAGAAAACATCGTAGAAGAACAGACCACACAGCAAAATACACCCAGTAACCACATTATTTAGGTGCAATAATTCTACAGCGTTTATGGCAAAAGCCAAACCAAACAGGTTGTTGGCTACCCAGTGCTTGCCAAGCAAGTACCAAGCACCGACCAATGAGCAACAAGCCAAAGTTACTACATCGTAGGTAGAGAATCTATAATCTATAAGGAATTGAGCGGCATCACCTTCGCCTTGCTTAAAAGTGATGTGGTATGGAATGTTTGGAATAGAAGTTGGCACCAATTTACTCACTATGGGACTAAAAATAATAAAATCATTGTTAATTAAATACCAAATCTTTGGAATTGAATTAGTGATTTTAGTTATAATTATGCCCAAAAAAGGGTTTTATCAAGTTTTATCTTCAATCAGTCTATAATTGAAACTTTAATAGTCACATAAAAATGATTTAGATCAATCAGATTAAAATTTTTATGGCCTAGGTTGTAGAAATTATTTACTACTTTGGAGCAACAAAAAAAATTCAACTTCTGTAATAGCAGTTCTTTTAATTAAACTTTAAACTCAGCACAAAGGGACTCATTTCTTGGCCTAATGACAAAAATAACCAATAAATAAAACTTGTTGCTAAAAATGTTCACAGCTTTGCAAATAATATAATTTCAACAATAAATTAATTATAAACACCAAAAACTTGTGACAGCTGCCAAAAATACACGTTGGCAACATTGTAAATTGTGACAGTTGTCAAAAATATAGGTTAGAAAACTGTAAATTGTGACGTTTAAAATGTACAGTTATCTTATCATTAATGTTTGTGGTAATAATTATTATTGACGTTACTCACCTCAATACATGAGTTAAAGCTAAAACTCCCAAAAAAAAGAAATATCCAGTCAATAGGAGATTAATGTATTCCTTCGAAAACACTTTAAAGACAATATACAGTCCAAAAAGGGCGCAAGATGCGATAATAGGAAAAATAGCGGCATCTTTTTTTGTCATTTTTTCAGGTTTCTAAAATTAAAACAGCGCATTGTAAACATTCATTTAAAACTATTTGTGGTGATAAAAACTGTTTAATTCAAACAAAAAAGCAAACTTACGTTTTCCTTATGGTAGACAACAGATCTGTAGGAACCAAAAAATATGGGCAACAAAGCCATTATAATTAAACTTCCATAGGCTACTGCCATCCCTTCGGGGGTGCTGGGGGTTTTTTTCGTTGAATTTGTCGCATTTTCTGTTAAATTTTCCGTAGCTTGTGCTAAAAAGCTGTTGACCACTTCTGCCATGTTTACGAAGGACTGAAGTGAAGTTAGCGGCTGTCACGTTGCCAGTTTTCGAAAGCCACGTATTCCAAACTTACCCACGTTATTTGAATTTCAACTTGAAATTCAAATTTTCAAGAATCAAGTTCACAAATAATACTAAAATAGAAACGGTATACTATAGAAACTGCAATAAGGTGGGTCATTAGCGTGGCAGGTAGCGAACAAAATTTGTGCAGGCGTTCCCACCTTTAATCGATTTTAATTTACTTGGTACAAATGATTTTAAATTTCGTGCGCTTAAAAATAGTATGCTTTGTCTATAGCCAGCCAATAATTAAATACCATATTATAATAAAATGGTCTACTACGATACCTATATAAGTTATTATAAGGTATTATGTTCTGTGAGTAAAATAAAAGTAACAATAATGTTTTAAAAATGCTGAATGAATTATAGATTACGCTTCTTATCATGTTTAGTTTACCTTATTTTAAAATAGTTACCATTTTAAAGAAACTAAAATATATTTTTTAGTAATTTATAAGTAGGTAGGTATACCTATAGGTAGGTATATTGAAATTGTTTATTATAGGTATATCATAAGTACCTAAATCTTTTTCATACAAAAATTAAAGTATAAAATCCAATATTCTGATAATGACGCGCGTGTTTTGATATTATTTATTGGCAATCCTATAAATTAACATGGAAATCTAATTAAAAAAAAACTAATCAACAAGTTCATTAACAATATTAAATTGTTCCCGAAATCAAATAGATTAGGTGCGTGATATGATGAACAATGGAGTTGAAATAAAATAATGGGATATATTGAGTTTTTTACAAAGTACGTTTTTGGAGATTTTACGGTTCCAGATAGGGGTGATGGTAATGTTTGGAAGGATGAACCAACTCTTAAAGGTAGGTACCTAATTCTTAAAGGTGGGTACCTAATTCATACAAATGTTCTTTAAAATTAATGCTCTCTTTATAAAGAGAGCAACTAATTAGTTATTAACATTTTTAAACAGTTATTGTTTTTTTATTTAGAAATTAATTAAAAATCATGAAAATCAAAAGCAATTAAAAGTAGGTACCTATAGGTACCTATACCGAGGTAGGTACCTATAGGTACCTACTCCCAGTAAGCACACAAACGTCCCTGGGACATCCAAATTTTGTCAAAATAGACCGACGCGACCTGGCCGTTCCAGGGACAGTCAAGTAGGACCACCTTATGCTGGTCATTTACAGGACGCCTAAGGATATCCTACGGATGTCCAATAAAGTTTTATTAAAATCAAATCAAAGAGCATGACTCCCCAAAAACAATAGTATCATCCTTTTAGTTACTTTTTTATAACAACTTTATACCTTAATTTATACATAAGTATAAAAAGGTAAAAGATAAATTTAAATAATTTCAGGTAATTGTACGGTGTAGGGACCAGACTCATTAGGTTAGTTCCAACCGGCAGTAATTTTCAGTAATATTACTGACACACATGCGCATTTGTATTTCCATTATTTAAACACGCTTTAAAAAAAGTAAAAATAAAGGAAAAACATATTTAAAAATAAATTATTTTGTATTTTTTTCTCTATTTCGTTCAAATTAATTTAAAATACTTTTATAAGTCTAAAATAATATTGTGTCAGTAATATTACTGCGGTTGGAATGTACCTATTACCGTACGTAATTCCCAACATTCAAATTTTAAACAAAAAATTCAAAAATTTTCAAAATAAATTAACAAAACTTAAGTTAAAAATGTACAAAATTTATGTTAAAAATTTTTAAGTTTCATGGCGCTCACTGACCTCTGGTGGAGTCTTACTAAAGTGACCTACAATACCGACTTTTTTTAATGTAGGTATTTTATTCTTTTATGTTTTTTATGTATATTGTTGTTTCTTAAATATTTATTTATTTTATGTATATTGTTATGTTTCTTAAATATTTTTAATAAATTTAGATTTATTTATATTCATAATTTTTACAAAATATTACTACCCTTTTTATTCCAAAAAATTCGCACCCCCATTTAGTAAGTACGATCCTGCGAGCTATAGTACGGTAATTTGAATTACGCGGTACCGACTATCGAATTCAAGTTGGCAACCCTGGCGCTGCATTAATGTACCATGAGTCTCGTGGCACGTGTTAAAATCAGTTTTGTATTGTTTTGTGGTTTGGAAGTTTAGTTAACAATAGATACAACTTTAGTTTACGTGTGCCTTTTATATTTAATGAAGGTAGGTATGTATTAAATAATATATATTTCTGAGCAAATTATTGTTTTTTTCTAGTAAATTTATAATTAACAATAATGCATCTCTTCGAGGTGCCGCCCGATTAACGACAAAAAAAGCTTTCCTCTTTTTTTATTGATGCCGTTATAAATTAATATAATTTCTTTAAATTGCATAACTATAGTATAACTATTATATTTCTTATTGTAGTTTCGTGTTGTATGGTCTTCACCTGTTGCTTGTTTTAAATAACCTCACTTTATTTATTCATTTAGTTAAATAAATACCTATATAGGTGGTTATATTTATTTAAAACAATAATTTGGCATTTTAAGTTCAGAAACAATTAAATTTATTAAAAAAAAGATACACCTTGTTTCGTTTACTATATATACTATACTATATATAGGTATAATTGATATTATGTTAACCTATTCTATCAATTCCCAAATTATGTAAGGTACAATTCGGATTACCCTGAATATTTTTATTTTTTTTTATCAGAATTATAGTTTTTGTTACAAAAGATGTTAAAAATAAATAGATAATAAAAATAAATAGATTGTATTTTTTTTCTCCATGCGGATCGAATTATAACGTCCATAGAGAGGCCTAAGGTGGTCGCAGTAGGACCTAAAATGGAGGGTCTTAGGAAGTCTTTTTTACTATCCTTTGGTTGTCATCAGACATCCCAGGGACGTCCTACAGACGCTGTCGGATTTCCTGAGTCCGTCAGGTATAACCCAGGAAGACGTCCTGCGAACGTCCCTGGGAGGTTCCAGTGCTTACTGGGCTTTTAATTACCTAGGTAGCTATTAGCTAATACAAAAATCAAAAACACAAAATGTAAAATATAAAAACTTGGAAAAACTCACAAAAAAATTAATAATAATTTAAAACCCTATCATTTTGTGATAAAAAATATATTTCTATATAAAACCTGAAAAAAGTAAAATACCAAACGAAGTGCCAAAATTATCAGAGACTTAAGTCTTAATTAAGTCTAAATTATCAGAGACTTAAGTCTTAATTAAGTCTCAAATTTGTATTTCACACTAGGTATATAAAATAATTAAAATTATTCAAGACTTAAAATAAAAAACAGAAAATTAAAAAAAGGATTATTTTTTGAAATTGTGATACCTACATAATATGTATATGTATATTTTTTATTTTGGTACCTTTTTATAATTTTTGATTTTCATAATTTTCATATACATATGTAGGTACATAATATTATTATGTACCTACATATGTATACATATACCTATATAAAAATTATGAAAATCAAAAATTATAAAAAGGTACCAAAATAAAAAATAAACAAGAAAATATATAGGTACATATGTATTATATATTAATATAAAATTATGAAAAATTATACCTACCTACAAATTTATCAAAATTACAAATAAAAATATTTTTTCATTAGATATTTTTGATTTTTGATTTTTTATAAAAAATCTAAAATAATGAAAAAAGCGACAAAATTGGAAAAAAATTCTAAAAATTAAAACAAAGAATAAAAACATTAAAAATTATAAAAATCTACATGGAATTAAAAATATTTCATAATAAAATGATGAAAATTAAAATCAACATAAAAAATATAAAAAAAAATTAAATTTTTTGAAATCATATTATCTGAAAAGCATGAGAACCGAAAGTTACAAATAGTAGGTATCTACCAAAATAAGAAATAAATATTTTTTTTATAAATATTGAAAAATCCTTAAAATTAAAAAAAAAATTAAAACAAAAGATTAAAATGTTCATCCAAAAATTCATGATTGTAAATATAAATAAAATTAATTATAAAAATGGAAAATCATAATAGGTAATCCAAAATTAACAAGAAAACTATAAATAATATAAATTAAAAATTATAAATATTTCATAAAATACGCATTAAAATTATTTAAAATTTAAAATCAAGAGCAAAAAATTAAATAACATCTCAAAAATCATGCAAGTCTAGGTACAGGATATTATAAAATTATTAAGTACTAAAATTTTGGAAACTATTGGTAAATTTTAAAAATTCTTATTTTTTTTTCAAATTTTTATAATTGCATATAGATTTTCTTGATTTTTCAGATGTTTCCATTTTTATAGTTTATCCAATTTCTAATCTTTTTTTTCTTATAATTATAATATAATTATAAGAAAAAAAAGATTAGAAATTGGATAAACTATAAATAATATTATTATTAATAATCACATTATAATTATATTATTAATAATCACATTTTCAAGAATCCTTTTGTTTAACGTTCTGTTCTTGATTTTAAATTTATATAAATGTAATGATTTCGTTATAAAATATTCATAGTTTCTTTGGGACTTTTACATTTTCGTTTTTAATCTTGGTACGTATATATACGTATCATATACGAAAAAAGCTTAGAAATTGGAAAAGCTATAAAAATGGAAACATCAACATATGCAATTATAAAAATTTAAAAAAAATAAGAGTTTTCAAAATTTACCAACCAAAATTAAAAACTAAAATTATAAAAAGGTACTTAAATTATAAATACTACTTACAAAAAAATATTTTGTAAAGACTGCCACAATGACTCTTAAAACAGTTCGTGTTTAGAATATTAAACACCAAATTCTTTGATTTTATCAATATGTAAATTGTAATTGTATTTAGTTTAAGGCTACCCCTGCCCTTATTACAGACTCAATACATAGGTAAATATTATTTTTATTTGCAGGAACGATTATTTATTCCGTCATTGTTCCGATTCTTTGTGTTTTTGGAGTATTTGCGAATGCTTTGTGCCTCATGGTTTTGAGAAAAGCAAAGCTGAGCGCATCTGTTTATACTTATTTATCAGGTAGGTATCTTAAATATGCTACACTGTTCAAAATTTCATGACCATTTTAACACCAAATTAACACCATACATGGTCTATATCGATACAAACCAAAATGGTGTTAAATAAGGTTCGTTGGTCCGGTGTAAATTCAAATACTAAAATGGTGTTAATTTAACTTTCACACAGTATTAAAATAAATTTTACTTGGTGTAAATTGAACTCCTTTTCAGTGTTAAATATTATGTGTTTGTGGACAAATTAAATCATACTACACAGAAAAAAGGAAAAAAAGGAAACAGGAAGTTCCTTGACGCATTACTAGTATATTACCAGTGATATTATTCCAGAAAATGGAACCTTCAACTCGCTAGAGATAATGTTTTTAGTGCGTTGCACTAACTTAAAATACTTCAAGTATTGACAGTTGTTTCCACCTATTTAAGGTCTCTTTGGTTTCGAACAACTTGTAATGTCACACCAAACCAAAGGATTACCTGAGTTTATATATTCTTCATGTAAGTCAACAGAGGCGAGATTTAAGAACATCACGTGATCCACACCGCCTTTGCCGCGATCGGTACACATTTACAACCATAATTCATGGTGTTATATTAACACCACTTGGTGTTGGATTTTGACACCATTTTAAGATTACTTTTTACACCATGGTGTGCACAGATATTTTTAACAGTGTAGTAGTTATTTTATGGCATTAAAAAAAACAATTTTCAGCCCTTTGTACACTTAAATTTTTATTTATAATTTATATAATAATTTATATAAATTATAAATTATTAAGTAATAGTAATAGTAATAGTACTATAAATTATTATTATTTATTGTCAAATTAACTAATCATTAAAATCAACTCCAGAACGAGAGAAAACACGAGCCGGACAATAGGAGATACATAGAATCGAAAAAGTAAATTGATATATAAACCGCATACTTACATACATATATGTTAGGTATACCTAACAAACATAATCAACCGAAAGGGAAAGGGCAAACGGACACAGAAGAACAAGACGCAATGCACGTTAGGCCCCCACAGCGAAATAACTATACCCAGCCTCAAACATGACGCTCAAATGCTTTTGGCATTACCAAACGACCCGGTCTAGGGGGATTCAGCGTCGTACCTACTCTCTTAAAATGAAATAGTCAAAATTCTACTTTTTAAATTGGTACCAGCATTGTTAACTAAAAAATAGTCGTTTTTACTTTTAAGCAGTTATTTTTTATTACTTAAATAGTTAAAGTTTGACTGTTTATAAAAGTAAAAAGTAACTAATTTTTAACAATATTCTTAAAGTTATATGCATGTATATTAGAGTGTATAAAAAAAACAATTATTTTTTTCTTCTAATGGTGTTGAAAAATTAAACAAAAATGTTGGCGCCTATTTGAGTCCTTATTATTAATATTAAGGTTTGCCTCAATTCATTTGTGGTTTTTCCATTTTAATAACACGGGAATTTTTTTTTTAATTTTGAATTCTTATAACTTTGGAATGGTTTGTTTTCGCAACACCCAAGCGATAGGATTTATAGGAAATTTCACGCTCTACAAAAAACATTTGAGGGTCAATTGAAACGGTTGATCTGAAGAAC
The DNA here is from genome assembly GCA_921294245.1 of Brassicogethes aeneus. NCBI lineage: Eukaryota > Metazoa > Arthropoda > Insecta > Coleoptera > Nitidulidae > Brassicogethes > Brassicogethes aeneus. The sequence goes on from OV121133.1 coordinate 14,429,663, forward strand.
TTTAAAGTTCTTCAGATCAACCGTTTCAAAGATATCAGCGATCAAAAATAACACTAATCAAAAAATATTTTCCAATAAATGTGCAAAAATATATCATATGCCATATTTGCACAGGGTGTTATGTAATTAATGTTATATATTAAAATGGGTTGTTCCTTAGGGTCCATAAAGAAGCACCTGAAACTTTGTTTTCTAAATTCCAAAGTCTAAAAATAATTTATAATAACCTTTATCCTACCAAAAAGTACGCCACTGATCGACTAGGAACTTTAGGTTAATCTGGTGGATTTATTATGTTATTGTTGGTAACAACAGTGTTTCCAAAATCTCTTAAAAAAGTTGACAAACATTGTTTAAATTTAGCTTAATTACAAAAATGACAAAATTAACAATGCAAATTGTCAATTTGGCGTTTTTATTAATTGTTGGTTATTTCATTTTTGTACTGAAGGTAAATTCAAACAAAATCTGCCAACTTTTATGACAGAATCTAGTGCATTTCTTTTAAATTTTAGGTTATGTTTTCAAATTGTAAATATCTTAACTAAGGGAACTGCTTTTGGATTTATTTACGCAAATTAAATGTTTAAAGTTTAACCTGTGAACTGGTCCCAATTTCATCTGAGTAAACAGAGAAAAAAACTGATGAAAAAATTAATTTTGTGGTCATGGATTTCAAATTTCAAAGGTACTAAATTTTCTAATCATTGCTTAAGCTAATAGCTGGATCAGTAAATAAATACAGAAGGGTATTAGAGCTTTAAGGGCATAAAACTTTTGTATTTATTGAGTTTTTATTTATTTTTTGCAAGAAAAATTTTTAGTAACAATTTTTTACATCTGGCAACGCATAGCTACTTTGTTGGTTGGTATCTATGTACTCAAAAAATACAGGTGTGCAGAGATAAACAAGTGTGTAACCAGTGGCGTATCACAAAAAATATAAAAAACTTCGAATGCATATTTTTTCTTTATCTTTGTAAAAATGTTTTTTTAAATATTTTTCCTTTATTCCTTATGTCAAAAGGTATCTAGTATTTTAATATATAACATTAATTACATAACACCCTGTATTATTAAATATGTAAAATCTGTTGTAATTCTGTTAACCTGAGACTGTAAACTTTTTTTGCTAATTAATTCAATACGTAACTCACAAAAAGCACAAATACATAAATATAAAGATTAAAAATATAATACTTGTATAAATGATTTTTGGGTCTCTTTTATTACAAATTTATTTTGTATTTTATAAAATTTATAAATTTTTGTAAAAAGAAAATGTAAAGTTCCTTATTACACTAACTAAGCAAACACTCTTCATTGTATTTTATTCAAAATAATAGAAAAATTATGTAAATATGTTAAATCAATTAAATCAACTATAACATTTAATCAATTTTTTTTTATTTGAAAAATATCGACAGAGCTTTATTTAGCAGATTGTTTGTTTTGCTAATTTTATGTACGATAAAACTAAAACAAACAAACCAACCAACCCAACCCAACACTTTTTAACAAAGGAACAACAAATTTATAAAATAAAAAAAGTTCATGGAGAAAAACAACAAATGAATTGAGGCAAACCTCAATATTAATATTAAGGGCTCAAATAGGCGCCAAAGTTTTTGTGTTTTAATCTACTATTAATTTCACACCATTGGAAAAAAATATAATTGTTTTTTTTTTAAACACCCTAATGTATATGCCCATAGGCTACATGGTTAAATGGACCATAAAAACAAACAAAGATGCAAAAAGTTTAGCTCAAAACAGCAACACAAAAAAGTTGTTTAACTTTAAAATATTATTAAAAATATTTTTAGACCGATATAACTTATTTTAAAAAAAGTATCAGTGGAGCCTCTGTTAGACATCCGCTTGACAAGCAACGGACCTGAACCCCGGCTGAATCAAAACTTTTTTTAAATTTGAAATTACTAATTTCACTATTATAATATACCGAATATTATTCGTAAGTAATATCATAAGGGCATCTAATTTTTCCGAAAAAATTAAAAAAACACGTTGCTAAGTAATATTTTAACAAGAAGCATGAGTGCTGGTGGCAACAAAAATCCGAATCGAAGAAGAGGATTTTTGCACCGGCACGAATGCATTTTGTTAAAAAATATTACTTAACATTGTGTTTTTTCTATTTTTTTCACGGGAAAATTAGATGCCCGAGTGGTATTTGACAAGGCTATTTCATGAGTAACAGTTAAAAATTAAAATATAAATTGCAATTTTTGGTGACAACAGCTGTCAAGTTTTACCGCGGGTAAACTCGAAAAACTGCTGACAGGTGCTGTCACACAGTTTTTCCACCTAGAAACCATTTGTAATTCAAAATTGCGCGTTTGTGATTAGTGGAAATTAAGACGATGGAAATTGTCGGAAGAATTTAACCAATTCGTAGTGACTGCTTTTTCGATATGAAAATTAGTCAAATATGACTTATAATTAGTCATTTTTGACTAATTCATTTTAAGAGAGTAGGTTTGGATCGGCGTTATTGTCTCCTGAAAACTATAGTTTTATAAAAGGTCTATCCCACGAGTTCCCAGCTTCTCTCTAACATTTTTTAAATTTTCTTTAAAAAATATATGAAAATCCTTCTGGATTAAAGACCCTACTGGATTGCAATCCCTAATAAAATCTAAAATATCATCATTGTGTGTTTTTTATTGTTAAATGCTCTTTTTCCAAAAACTTATATACAATTTATTAAAAAGTATAAAAATGGTATTTTTTTAACCGCCTTAACGCAATCACCCGTGTGGTTCTCACTCCCCTACTTTAACCACACGAAATGGGAACAGGTGGTGACATCTCTATGTTTATTTTCTAACAACTTTAAAACCTCGGTACGTCTAAAATCGGTTATTTTTAATCTAATAATCTCAGGAGGGACACTTTAAAAATCCAGGAAACAGTATTTTATCTATTAAACTTATTATATTATAAATTAAGCTTTATTATTGTCATCCCTCACTACCAAAGTACTTGATTATCGCCTAGGCTGTAAAAATAATTAAGATCAACCAAGTGTTTTTGAGCTTAGCACATAAAGACTTACTTTTTAGAACTATAACATAAATAACTATTATGGGTCTCCAAAACTTATCATGTCGACTAAAATACCCAACCCACACTTTGAAATAAAAATAACAATAAAAATAATCCCGACGCATTCGCCATTTTTGCAAAAGTAAATTCACCACCATTTTTCATTTCATTTCATTCAAAATTTCCCTAAAAATTCTTTCTGTAATAATACTTTTAAGAGTGTAACATTTCTTATAGGACATATAGAGGTTATATAATATCGTAAACCCTTTTAATAAATAAATAAAAAAATCGAAACGACATTCGGCCCCATTAAGCATCGTCGGGCGAAGCCTTAGCAAACATTGTAAAATTTTATTACTGTTTGCGGGAAAAGTTCAAACGGAAAATAATTAAGTTCGACGCGAGAGCGCGCTTTCCGTTTTCTGTCTTCCTAGGATATGAAAACGGCGTTTTTATTATTTTATTGGCGCAAAAAGTTCGCTTTTGCCATTTGTACGTTCGCCGGTCGAAATTCGACAGATCTGTTTAGTAAGTAAGTGGATTAACTTGTTACTGTAAATGAAAAATTCAATTTCTTTATTTATTGTTTTTACAACGTAAGTAATTTCCTTTTTATCACCTACTTTCTTAATTTAATTTGAAAGAAGGTCCTAATTATTATTTAAAAGAATATTTATTTGCCTGCATTAATGTTATCCTTTGAAAAATAACACTTGTTGACAACATTTTTTGTTTTTACAGGTTGGCAAATAACTTTTCTAGGTGCGCTATTTAAAAAATAACTGATAAAATTAAGAAAAAAACAAAAGTATACGGCTCCGAATTTATTTTATTTTAACATACAAAGCCTTAAATCTTGCTGGACTGTTTTCGATGGGCTACCCTGTATATTTTGTTAATCAAATACTTTAACCAAATATTATTGTCAATATAGCTATGGGTCCTAATTAAACTAAAAAATATATATGGGTGATTCTATAAAAGTTGGACAACTTGATGTCATCAGTCAATAGGTATTTTAGTATTTTTTGTAAATATTTTAGTATATTACAAAAGATCCAGGTTTTTTTAATTTGTCCACCCAATTTTAATGTATTTTTTCAAAAGCACGTTTTAGAAACACATAATAAATATTCAAAATATCAGTACCTTGGCGTGTCACAACTCCTGAATCAAATATTTGAGTGATTTTATTTTAAAATATATTCAATTTATCTTAAATTTTTCAATTTCACTACAAACTATAAAACAATAAATAATGTATTTTTCATATTTTATCATAGATTCGAATAATAGCAATTTTTTAAAAATTGATAATCTTTGTACTCACTTTTACCCGTCAGTTCTGTAACCAATGTTAAAATTCAAAATTCCTGCGAAATATTGAAGTTTAAACGTCGTCCTCGTTTTAACTCAAGTGTTAGCAAAAAAGTTACCTACAGAGCCCGCCCTTTGCACGACAGTCATCTTGAAAACAATGCAAGCGGCTAAGTTGTGGTGAATGCACGTATAGTTCCAGTCAAAATTTCAGTACTGTGGTGAGTAGTTATTTTCTTACGTATATATATTTCATTGTAATTTATATAAGGCTATATGTTATTTGTTGATAAGTAGCATCCACTAATAAAAAATATCAGTAAAATACTTAATTCCGAATTATAATCTCAAATTTATATCCCATTCATCAGTACCGTGTCGTCAGTTCCATGTTCGATGTTTCGGTTATCTTCTTTTCGCAAACTCTAATTTAAATTCTGCTTGCGCAGAACTTGTTTATTTAATGTCATTATAAACTCATATAAATTTGGTGTGGGTCCCATATTTAATAATTGAGATATCGGTATACCCAAAATCCATCAGCCGCCACTGATGTGTGGTATTATTTGATTTTAAGATATTTAATGTATAATATGCTCAAAGTTCCAATAAATCCTATATTTTCCAATAAATTATGTATTTAATTAGTACCCTGGTATACTCGTCACTTCCCTTGCATTCAAATTTAGAAAACACAGATATTTCAGAAACTGTTTGAAAAAGTGACTGGCCCGGTCTGGAACAGTATATTTATTATATTATCTATGTTCTCATAACAAAATACTGTTTAATTTTCTCCGAAAACTAAGTATATAAACAAAATGAGGTCAAAAGTTGCCCATCTTTTGTAGAATCACCCATATATATTCACATTCATAAAGTAAAGTAAAGTAAAGTTTTTAACAAAATAAAATAAAATTGTTTTTAGCCAAAATATGGCAAAGTTTATATTTACAATCATTTTAAATGAGAAAACTTTTTAGACATAATGTAAACTAGGTTTTTGCAAAAATGGCGCATATAATTATATAAACAAAATGAGGTCAAAAGTTGCCCATCTTTTGTAGAATCGCCCATATATATTCACATTCATAAAGTAAAGTAAAGTAAAGTTTTTAACAAAATAAAATAAAATTGTTTTTAGCCAAAATATGGCAAAGTTTATATTTACAATCATTTTAAATGAGAAAACTTTTTAGACAGAATGTAAACTAGGTTTTTGCAAAAATGGCGCATGCGCCGGGATGAAAACAGTTCTTAGGGATTTTATTTTTAGTTCTAGCTTTGGTGGATCTCATGGGTTCAATACTTCTGCTTTTGGCAGGCCTGTCTAATGGTGCCCTATGGTACGAAGGTTGGGGATACTGGGACGCCCTTGTAGGTGTTCCGCTACAAGGAACTGTCAATTGTTTGGGGGTTTGTGCTGTTATATTTGTTATGATAGGTTCATATTTTTTGAAAGTTATAATTGAATTATAAAATTTACGTGTGTTTCTGTTTTAGATCGTGTTACTTATCTTTGGGACAGTCACAGCTGTGCTAAGCCCCCATTTTGTGACCCTCTGGTAGCACGAAAAGTAATGGGAATCTGTTTTTTCGTTTCTGTATTGGTTAATGTGCCGTATTGCTTTATTTTTCGGGCGGATAGAGAGGGTCATCTTGTTAATACACCATTTTTTGATTCCAGGTAGGTACAAAATAAAAAAATAAATATGGGAAAGTAAATAATAAATTTGAAAATTTTTGTCACATTTTTTGTATATCTCCGGTGCAATGTGAAGTGGACGCAAGAAAAAATAATTCTTTCTTGTTTAAAAGAAAATATAACCTCTTTTCATTTAAAAAGTATTGCTATAGCATTATACATCCCAATAAACAATTTGTACTACTTATGGTAACGATAAATTATATAAAGGTTATATAAAAGTTGTAAAATCGCCATTTAGTTTACTAGTTTTATAATGATATAAGGTTACTGTAAACTCTAGGTATATAATTAGGTTATATAATTGTTTCTACAAACTTTTTATATAAACTTTAGTAACCGTTACCAGTAGGCTTATAAAGAAGTTTTATAAAGTTTGCGGTTACCTGTTTTATAAAACTATTGTGTTATTAAATATTTATTTGCCTAATAAACCAAAAATATTTAGTAATTCAAACATAAATTAAGGATAGTATTAGATTTCGACGCAATGCTTTTTCATAATTTTAATTAAAAATTGGTTGAAAAGAAAATATTTAGCATAGAATATGTAAGTAATATAATATTATTAACATAAATATTTTAAAAGTGGAATAAATCGAATGTTTAGTGAAATAATTTGATTCCATTGCGTTAACACCATTATTACTGCAAGCAAAAATGGCGAACCTGACAACACTAACCTGAGCGGTTAGATGGATGCCTATCAAAAGTTTTATAACATCACTTGTAGTAACGACAGTTACTACAATGTATATAAGAGTTTCAAAATTATATAATAACACTTTAAGTAACTTAGATACTCCTATAAAACTGATAGAACCTTAGGTTATATAAAATTACCATGAGCAATATAAGAGGGCTCAAGTTGATACATTATTTTCGCCATGATTGCGTGTCGTCTTCTTGAGTATTGAATTTGAAAAAAAAGTTCAGTAAATATGTAAATTAATGTATAAAGTATATTTGCATTGTATGTTGTATATTTGTAAGACTATAATTATCTTATAACTTATAAGATAATTATAGTCTTATAAGTTATAAGATAATGTTGCTTTATCACTGTGATAGATATATTGTAATTATTAGATGTTTAGAGTTTGTGCCTCTATAAACAATCTATGTTTCTTGGGATCAATAAAATATTTGTTTTATTATTATTATTATTATTGTTTTTTACATAAATGAAATGTTATTCGACTTTACAAAACAACTTTATTGATCAAATCAAGCAAAAGAAAGATATTGATGTATTAAAAAAATATTTTCATATATTTTTAATAGTATAAAATTTTTTTATGTTTTGGTATTTTGATATCCCCTGCTGTTTTTTGAAGTATTGTGTACATATTTACAATAAAAATTACTTTGCACTTTAAGTCGTATTAAGTAAAAAATCTTAGATTTAAATTAATATTTTCGCCATACTTGGCTTCTCAAAATATTCACGTGGTTTAAACAAGTTAATGAATAAGATGACAATAAGAAAGATAGCGTACAAGTATACGTCTATGAAGGAATATATATTTTAAATGTGCCTGAGGGAGAGAGAAATATTAAAAGAAGGAAAAAAGCCGGTAGAAGTTCTTTAGGAAGTGGTTTCCATAATATTCCTGTTATTAAAACATGGGTTTTATAGTGTTACTAAAATAGGTACCGATAACCTTCATAAACTCCCCAAATAAGCTCTTTAAGAGTGATATAAATATTTCTGTAACCAAATTAAGAAATTTAGGTTTTATAATTTGGATGATATAACATTTATGGAAATGGTTACTAAAAATCCAGTAAATTGGGGACGGCTTAAATATTTTAGGAGTGAGCGCTTTTGTGTAGGAATGATTTCCAAACTTAAATATTTATCATACGTGGAAAGTAGTAATTATAAAACTAAATTCCCTAAAAAAGGGTGACGTCCTTTATGGACGACCCCTTAAACTAAGAGGGATTTTACATATAAAATATAAATATTTCGCAGGATAACAAAAAATGTATAAAATTTTTGATATGGTTTTTTTGATTATCACAAGCCTCCGTGGCGCAATTGGCTAGCGCGTTCGGCTGTTAACCGAAAGGTTGGTGGTTCGAGCCCACCCGGGGGCGCAATTTTTTAATTTTCTGAATTTCCCGAAAATGAGGCACCAATGCCATATTATGCCATATTTCTATATAAAATTACTTAAATTATTTTTTTTCTGTTCAGTTATTAAGCATTTACACCGACAAACTGATGGTTGCTATGGAAATAAGGCAGCTTAAGCACATAATTATACAGGGTGCACCTGAAGCTTCTATGTGTACAGGGTGATCCCCTATAATGTCGCCGCCCTTTAACTTTTTTATTTTAATTGTCCCAGAAAATTTAAAAGTGTGGTTATGTAAGTACTAAAAAATACTTTTTTCTATGTATAAAAAAAAATTGAAAATTGATCAATATACAGGGAAAACAAAAGGTTTATTTTTTTCAATGGATCACCTTATATATGAATTAATTTTCGATTACTTGTAAAATTCTGAGCATAATTCATATAACAAACCATATACCTATATTCAACCGTTTCTGAAACATTCGCATTCGAAATGTTATCATTAAATGTTTTTTAAAACTGTTAAAAATCAGGAAGCCTCAGTATAGCAACATTTTTATTGAAAATAAATTACTATAGTGACATTATGTCAATATGTCTTGTTAAATAAGTAAAAATGGCGTACTCAGACAGAGAAAGCCAAACTTTTTCAACTTAAATATTTCAGAAACGGTTGAATTTAGGTATATGGTATGTTATATGAAATATGCTTAGAATTTTACAAGGAATCGAAAAATAAATATACAGGGTGATTCACCTAACTGATCCATTAGGGGTTTATAAAGAACTAAAAGAGACATCAATCTGAAATTTTGGTGCGATGGGATCTATTTTTCTAAAATATTTTTAATGCGCTGTCACTTCCGGTTTAAACGAAAGTGACATTAACTTTGTTTTTTCAAATGGAACCGTATAAATATTATTGCATTTTAGAATTCTACGTAAAATTCTGGAGCAGTTGCATTTTGAATCGTTTTCCTATCTTCATTTGTTTTTGAGATATTTTTTTTTTTTTTAAATTTGACACTTGGAGTGACTGACTAAAATGTCTGTATTACCAACAATTGTAATGTTAAAAAGTTCATTTTTAGTATACACGTTAACAAAGACGTATCCTATCAGGAGCCATTACTAGTATTCCAAAATGTTATACAGGGTGTTTAGTATTTACTTTTACTTTTTTGCAATTTTAAATGCCAATAACTTTCTTATTTCAAAATTAAATTTTTTGCGACGCCCCCTTAAATGCTTTGTTTTGATTTAAAAACACTGTGAATTTTTTTTTAATTGAAAACAACACGTGCCTCAAGACGATCTAAGTTAATTTTTTGGTATAAACATATCTTTTCTGAAAATATGGAATAATAATTTTTTTGAGATTTAAAAATTATTAACAATGAAATAACTTGATAATTATATTGAAATTACGTTTGTACTTATTTAGTTTTAAAATTAAAATCAATTTGAATATCTTTCATTTTTTTGTTTAAAAGACCAAATCAACTGGGAAAAATTTTAAATTTTTGTCTATTGTTATTTTTATTAACCATTGTTTTTTTTATTGATTTGGGTTCTATAATTGTTTATATTTCGAATAAAATTTTATTTCTCATAAAAAATTACCAAAAAAACATGATTATACCAAAAAATTAACTTAGATCGTCTTGAGGCACGTGTTGATTTTAATTAAAAAATAAAAAAAAATCCCAGTGTTTTTTCATCAAAAAGAAGCTTTTTATGGGGCGTCGCAAAAAAATTAATTTTTAACGACCACCCTAATACAGGGTGTCCTGAAATTAGTGCACCATACTTTAACAGCAGATTCTACGTGCAAAAATAAGAAAAAAGTCCCTATAAACATAGGTCAAGAAATGCCTCTTAAGGGAGCTACAGCCCCCAAAAGGAAAGCCCCTGAAGATGGTTTTTATTTAATATCTCCAAAACCGTTAAAGATAGAAAAGTGAAATTTAGGGAATTAATTAAACTTTTTATGACCAATAAGACAATATCAATTTAAAAAATTTCATGAGGTTTGGGTCAGATTGATAGGAAGTGGGGTTAAAACCACCTTAACTTTTTTGTACGTATCTTGTACTAGAATTTGATGTCAGATTATGAAATTTTGGAGTTTTGCACATAAAAAAGGTCATCTTGTTGAACTTCGTTAACATACACCGTTTTCGCTTAAAATCGATTTGAAAATTATTTTACATGGCATAAAAATTCACAATTAAATCACAACCATAGAAATGGACTCGCGTGGTCCTTGGAATACGACTGCCATGTTTAGGAAAAAATAGAATAATTCAAGACAGGTGACAGTTTCATGTAGTAAGTGACAGGGTGTTTCTACTTTTTTATAAATATTAGATAAAAACCATATTCAGGGGCTCCCTTTTCGGGGGCTGTAGCTCCCTTAGGAGGCATTTCTCGATCTATATTTATAGGGACTTTTTTTCTTATTTTTGCACGTGGAATCTGCTTTTAAAGTATGGTGCACTAATTTCGGAACACCCTGTATATAGGGTGATCCATTGAAAAAAATAAACTTTTTGTATACTGATCAATTTTCCAATTTTCTTTTTACGTAGAAAAAAAGTATGTTTTAGTACCTACATAACCACACTTTTAAATTTTTTGGGACACATAAAATAAAAAAGTTAAAGGAGGGCGACATTATAGGGAATCACCCTGTACATATTTTTTTATTTTATTTGAAAATCTAAAAAGTCCTTTTCCAGAAAATAGTGTGCAATACTCTACATGTATGCGCTATTTAGGGCCAAAAATAGAAAGAAAACTTATATAAATTTCATAGATAAAGGTAAACTTATTTTAACTGTATTTTTAGACTTTTGATTTTTTGATACTGTTCATGGCGCCTCTCAGGGAACTGTTTTAGGTCCTCTGTTATTTGTGTTATATTTGATTTAGTTAAATATATGGTAAATTGTAAAATATGTTTGCTGATGACTGATAAATGTGATAGGGAATAATATTCAGGAAATGACTAATATTATGAACTCTTAACTCATTATAGTATTTAAATGGTTGTGTGAATATATGTGTCTGAATGATAATAAAACTAAGTATATGTTAATTGGTCCTAGAAATAAAACAAAATATTTACACTTTGATTGTATTAATAATAATAAACTAGAAAAAGTAAATAGCATAAAATACTTGGGTGTAATGATAAATGATGGATTAGATTTTAAAAATAATGTTCAATATTTGTCTGATAAAATTTAAAAAAAGATTCATTTTTATAAAACTTTTATTATACACGGTGTGCCTGAACGAAGTTTAAGCCACATAAAAATGCTGCCAAAAACTGATTGCAGTTTCTTCTTCAGGACCCTTTGGTGACTTAAAAATGATATTTACCAAAATCCTAGCTGCTCCTCCTTCGAAAATTTTTGAAAAGTCATGATTTTTTTTTAAATTTTTGTTTTTCTTAAAGTCTACCTTTGACAGAGTACACATTTGTACAAAGATTTTTATAATATTGGAGTATATTGTTAAGGAGATTTGGAAAATACTTTTTTATACTGTGCACATCATTTAATATATACAGGGTTAGCCAAAAATCGCCTCTTTTAATAAAGCAAAAGCGTAAATTCATGATTTTGGCATAACACGAAAAAAAAGATATATACCCAGTGGGTATTACCCACCCATGTTTTTTAAATCAAATTTTCTTAAGTCTTAATAAGAATCCCATTTTGTAGCCTGATAAACGTAAAAATATCTAAAAAAAATGGTGATAAGTCTTTTTTGCGTGTTATGCCAAAATCATGAATTTACGCTTTTGCTTTATTAAGCGATTTTTGGCTCACCCTGTATATATCAAATGATGTGAACAGTATTAAAAAGTATTCTTATCTCCTCAATAATATACTCTAATTTTATAAAAATCGGTGTACAAATGTGAACTCTGTCAAAGGTAGACTTTGAAATAAACAAAAAATAAAAAAAAATCATGAATTTTCAAAAAATGTCGAAAAGAGGAGCAGCTAGGATTTTAGTAAATATCATTTTTAAGTCACCAAAGGGTCTCGAACAAGAAACTGCAATTAGTTTTTGGAGGCATTTTTATGTGACTTAAACTTCGTTCAGGTGCACCGAATTTAAATTTTGTTCCACAATCTTTATTACTTTTTTATTTCTGTGAATTTGAAAATTGAAGTTTTACATGTTATATATTTCAATACATTTTTTTTTTGTTTTTGTTATGGCCCTAATAACTTCAATATGGCGACCATAGGAAAAACAAAAGATGGTGGTGGTATCTCAAAATCTAGTGGGCGGAAAAAAATAGAAATTGCAAATGTAGATAAATGTGTGACTTACTCAGGAATAACAAAGTTAAAAAGGTTTTTGGTTTTGACAGGTTTTCAGTGTTTTTAAATTATTTGAGAACCATTGATTTTTTTAAATGTTATTTTATTAGACTTGTAATTACGCAACCTTTCTCTAATTTAACCGGCCTTGTAGCTCTTTAAATAAAAAAATAAACCCATACATACTGTATAACATTATCGTAATTTATATGACTTTATTTTTCTATTTAAGTAATTTATATTTACTATTTTTTAGAGAATATGGTATCTACAACTGGTGTTATTTTATTATATTCTGCATTATATCATCAATAATCCTAATTATGGGCAACGGTTTTCTAATATTTACATTAAAAAAAGCGGAAATAAAAAACGCAAAATTAAATTGTAAAAAAAGAATGGTAGGTAACACTCTAAAATAATTTTTCAAAAAAAAGTAATAATTTTTTAGGACCACCGACACTTAACAACAGTGTTAATAATGATAATTCTGGTTTTTCTTTTGGCCATAATCCCGACAAACTTAACCTCCAGGACTAGCGCCATTAACATCCTTTTCCATGGCGATCACTATAAGGCGCACACCAAAGAGGTCGAAATAGTTCGACAAGTGTGCGCTTTGATTGGCGCGATTAACTTCAACGCCAACTTTGTGCTTTACTACGTTTTTTGTCCATGTTTTTACAAGGCGATGATGCTGATGTTCAGGAGAAAGAAAAGGGTGTCTAAGGTGGAAGTGAATGTGTATATTTTGGAGGGTGGGGTTAAGGGGGAGAAGGAAATTATTGGGGTTTCTGAAAGAGGTTTTGATACAGAGGATTTGGAAGATAAGGAAAGAACGTTAAATACATTATATTTGAAATAAATTAAAAGTGTTTTATTAAAAAATCTGCCAAATTACATAAATTCTAATAGGATTTAGATAAAAACTTACAAAAAACTTTCTATATATACAGTTTTCGAGGACATAGTTTTTTAGTAATATTTAAAAAAAAATTGTAATGTTTAAATGCATTAAAATTGAAACAATCTAAATTGTTATTTGCTTAATTAATTACTATTAAACCAAAATAGGGAAACATTTTGCCTGAATGTTAAAGAATTTATTGCGTTAAATGTATACATAGTATACATACTATAGTAACGTTATTAAATAAATCAAATTAGTATTTAATGCAATAACATTCTAACACAATGAAAATAAATATCAATATAAATATCAATAGATTTAGGATCGATAACTTTTGTTGTTAATTTAAAAACAGTAAACAATTATAACCCAGTGCTATCTACTTATTGTTATTTTAGGAACTGTTATTCAGGATTACGGATTACAAGATCCCATTGGTTTAATGGCTCACCCATTCGTGCTATGCTATCGTTTTTTCTGTGCATTTATTGGTATTGGTAATAATTTAGAGAACATTTTTCTAACGATTACTCAATGATAACTAGAGACCGGGTTGTATGCGACCGCCACTGTGGGGGCCCCACAGGGGTCAATTATGGGCACAGTTAGCCTAGAGGGCCTTTTAACAAAAAAAAATATACATGGTTTGAAACTCGGATTTTTGGAATACATAGAAGATCTACTACCATTATCAAAAAAAATTAAAATCTTTTATCGAGCCCTTTTTGAGAACTGTCAAAAAATGCTTTTTGTTCTATATCTTAACCTATTTATTGTAGGTATCTTAAAAACTATTTGACATTTTTATCTATTTTGTTAGATTTGGCTTAAAAAATGAGTTAAATTTGCAATAAAAACCAAATTCGCAATTTTTTGTTGCAGTCAATAATTATTAGATTCCTACAAATATGCTTAAAATAGTTAGCTTTACTAGAAGACGTTAGTTCTAAATTCAGTATTTGGTATCTACAATAAGGAACACGCAGTTAGCCATGATTTTTGTCCCTAGTGAAACAATTGATATTCTTTTGACATTAAACGTCAAATTTTGTTAAAAGTTTTGTTTATGTAGCGATTAATTGCGTTTTATGTAATCGCGAGTAATTATATGAATGCAAAAGTTAATACAATCTCGACAAAGTGTTAAAATTAAAATGGGTCGAATCGCCATATCACATCAACAAGCCCAACTAATGGTATGTTATGCATGTTTTTCTAAAGTCGGTAAAACCAAATATAATATAACTGGGAAAGTTTTAGAATTAGTTAAAAAAATACATCCTAACTATATTGAAAATAATAACTGCAGCCCTTCAGTACTTTGTGGCACCTGCTACTTTAAATTAAAAAGAAATACGTTGAATCACATTATTAATTACAATAATTTTAAAGTTAGAATAAGGAGGTACGAAGAGAAATGTTGTTGTCAAATTTGTGAGACAGCCCGGTTTAATATTGTTAAAACCAAGGTACGAAAGCAACCACCCATTGAAAAAGTCTCAGTCGGTAGGCCAAGAATTCGCCAAATTGATATCCCACAGTCCATAAAAATATGCTCTTTATGTAAAAGTGAAATTCACAAAGGCTTGTCCCACTCCTGTACACTTGCACAAAAAGTCTCAAACGTTGTTAATTTAGCAGATACGTGCCGACAACAGGTTGTCTGTAAAATTTTAAAAACCGAAGAATCTGCCCAAAACTGTTCCAATTTTACTTTAAATAAAGGATTTGGTTCTAGTTTATTAGTACAAGTTCAATCGGGTAGTAGCCAAAAGAAGACATCGCCAGTGATTGATACAGACACACTTAGTAAAATTTCCATCGATTGTAGACTGCCCATAAACACTATAAAGAAGCTGAGCTATCATCTAAGACAGATTGACAAACATTTGGTGGAGCCAAATGCAGTAAAGAATTTAAAAGAGCTTAGTCACAGTTTGGATGAGTATTTTGAATGCGTTACGTTGTCTCATATGGAATCTACTAAAAATACAAAGTCGTCGACACCCTTTGTTTTTTGTCATAATCTACCACAACTAGTTGCTTTTTTGCTGAAAAAACGAGACGTACATGAAAATAGTTTTCACTTAAAGTTTGGCGTTGATGGTGGCGGGGGCTCTTTGAAAGTCTGTCTCAATCTATTATCTGTCGATAGTGTGTCTGATAACCGCGGTGAAGGCAAAAACTTAAACTCGGGAATCAATAAACTCATAATAATTGGACTTGCACCAGAAACAATAGAATCTTACAACAATCTGAAAACTCTGCTTCACACTATGGACTTGCAATCCGTCTGTGGCCTTTGTCCATATACACTTGCGATTGACATGAAACTTATCATGATCTTACTTGGCCTTCAATCTAATTCATCTTCATATCCTTGCCCTTATTGTGAGGTATGTAGCAAAAATCTGAAAGATATAGCAGATCCAAGGACCATTCAAAGCATATCGCGGCAAAATGATTTATGGCTAAATGAGACTGGTGGAAATCTTTCAAAAGCAAAACTATACAGTAAGTAGTATTCAGTCTTTTAGGTCAGATAAAAATTTTGTACATAAATTGGTATTCTTGCATGTTAATATTTATTATTTTTAGAAAGCTGCGTAAATAAGCCTCTTATAGTCGGAGAAGAAAATACAAAAGTTTTAAAATATGTCCCACCACCAGAGTTACATTTGCTTTTGGGCATAACGCAGAGAATTTTTGATGACCTAAAACGAAATACGCCTGACATTGCAGAAGCGTGGATTAGGAAATCAAATCTTAAATTGGATCACTACCAGCGTTTCAATGGAAACAATGCAAGAAGATTCCTCAAAACTGTGGAAGACCTAGCAAAAATATGTCCAGGTTAATATCTATATTAACTGATTTCCTCATCTTTTTTTGTTTTTTTTCTTAAAAAAAAAAAATCGAACTTCTCTTGCAACACAAGCTTGTGTTGCGATATGATTTTATTTTTTTAAATGAATACTTCGACATTATCTACTTTTTTAGGAAACAAGTATATTCCAGCTTTTAGAGCTTTTAACAAAGTAGTTGCAAGCTGCTTTGGGGGATCACTGGATATTAATTATGAAATTTTCATTGAAAGATTTGCGTGCGAGTTAGAAAAGCTAGAAATTCCATATACACCAAAAATGCATGTTTTAGTTCATCATGTCCCAGAATTTATTAAGATGACGAATACTCAACTGGGCTATTATTCTGAACAGGCATCAGAACAATGCCATCATGCCTACAAACAACACAGTTTACATTATAATTTAAACCATAATTCTAAGAATTATCTTTACAATTTGCTTAGAAGCGTTTGTTCTTTTAATAGTAAACATATTTAAGTCTGATTTTGATTTGTAGAACTTTGTATTTGGTAAGCATTTAGGTACAGTAATTCGTTAAATATCTTCTTTATTCTTAATCATAAATTAAAATTAGGTACTAGTATTTACAGTTTGGTGTTAATGTGTTGATAATACGAAAGTTTTTTTTATATAATTCTGAGTTTGAGGACTGTATTTACAATATGGCCAACTTCGCAAGCGAAGCGGTGCGGTGTGACAGTTAGTATTACAATAATCAAAATATTGACGATATTGTTTATTTTACATATTTATAGGTTAGAAACTAACCAAATGTTGTAGTTCACAACATCATCTCAAGAGAAATAAAATAAAATATAGTATTTTAATAGGTCATTTTTACATGTCTAGCAAAAAAAAAACATTTTCCACAATTTCTCGAAAAGGGCTCGATAGAAGATTTTAATTTTTTTTGATAATAGTAGTAGATCTTATATGAATTCCAAAAATCCGAGTTTTAAATCATGTATATTTTTTTTCTTGAAAAGGCCCTCTAGGCTAACTGTGTGGGGCCTTTGTTTTTTGTTATGTTTATTAATGACATATCTGTCTTATTTAATGAACATGCTAAATTTGTATTGTATGCTGATGATACAAATGTTTTTCTTATGGATAAAGAAGTAAAAAATCTTTCCACAAACTCTTGCTTGGTGTCAAATCAGTTTAGTAAATGGTGTCAACAAAATGGATTACTTTTAAATGTTAATAAAACAACTTTATGCAATTTTTTCCAAAAAATGCAAGGCTTGATTCTAGCCTATACATAAACATTAATAGTTCATCAATAAAAACCTATATTTGCCTTATTCCAGATTGTCAGTCTCTCAAGCCTTTGCTTATCAGGGAATAAAATGTCATAATCATTTGTCAAATGTTATTTTATCTTGTAAAAATAATAATATTTTAAAGAAAAAATTACACACTATTTTTTTAAATAAAATGTACTATTCTGTTGAAGAGTTTTTTAAGGATTCTTTTTAATTTTATCATTAAATTTTATTCTTGTATATGTTATAGTGTCATTATTTTTACTTATTTTTGTGTGACTAGTCATACAGGGTGTCCCAAAAGTCAACGATATCCTTTGGAGGACTGATAGACCAACTCATGACTAACCAGAAAATCAAAACATGACCTTAGTAAGAAATCGTTAGTTTTTTAGATATAGTCATTTTTATAAATTTTGTAAAACTTGACACCTTAGATCAATTTTTCGAGTGTAACATCTACAAAATCTACTATTAGTTTAATTTTGAATTTTAATTAATAGCAGGCCTTTTCAGGGTTACGCAACATAAAATATAATCTAAGAATATAGAATTTTGTAGCTGTGGCACTCGAAAAACTGATCTTAGGTATCAAGTTTCACAAAATTCAAAAAATTGACTTTTGGGACACCCTGTTTAGGCAAAATTTACTTTGTAATTTTGTTTTACTGATGAATAAATTATTATTAATATTATTATTATGCAATATGGTATATTTTAATGTTTGTAAAAAAACATGTATTACAGACGAGGAGATAATCCGATAAGTCTCCCGAAATTAATTCACTCTGAATTGTCAACAATACAAGCATTCGAACTGCACATTATTTTTAAATAAATAATTAGTTTTCAGAGGAAGGCATAAGTCCTACTCAACAAATTCTGTTCGCAAAGTTTCAATTGCACATCCAAATCGCGCACGTTATTAGTGTTTCGCGTTGCAAGTAAAAACTGCAAAATTTTGGTTTAGTACTCGATTTCGATTAATTATAATTATTATATATTATATATTATTAATTATAATTATTCCATATATCATTGATTAAGAAACTCAACGCTAATATGCTATATAGTGTATATTACCTAAGTGATCATGGTAACTTATTGTGTTTTTAATTGTAAAGATATAAATTGTTCCATTTTCAAGTTTTGCCAAAGGATCCAATTCGGTACGTGTATTTTTTGGTGAACCATTAACTAATGATAACTTTACCTAATATAATTTATATTTAAAATTGGTAATTTTTAAAAAAATCTAACAAAAAATAACAGTTTTATAAACATAAACTTGCATTTTATTATTATTATTTAAAATATTTCTACAAATTCTAGGCAACATAATATTATATATAAAACATAATATAATACCCGTTTTTGTTTTTTTACCGTTGAGTGAAGACTTTATCAACCAACGCTTTTAATAATGGATAACGCTGTTTGAATTAAGACGACTTATTTGTTTTATGATTTTTACTGAATTGAAATGTTTACAATTTTCACGTAAATCATTACTAAAATATGTATTAATAGTATCTAATAGGTACAATTTACACCGAAAAAAAAGAGTAGTACCGTTAACTAAATATTTATCTATAGTAATAAAAAAATATATTTCTATTTGGGACCGTTTTTCGATTTATTAATGTTTATTAAAAGGATTTTTCCAAAAAGGTTAAGCTGCATGCAGTTATTAAAGATAAAGGTGTACATCTATTGTTACTAAACAAAGTTTAGCTGTCATAATTAAAGTTGTTTGTTGGAGTATTAAACTTACATAATTAACATATTTAAACAGTTTAACTACAGTCGCAAAATCTATACCCACCCTAAATACACTGTATAATTAAAATAATAAAAAGAAATAATTATTTTTTATTATACAATTTACTTACCATTATTAAAATACAGATGCTTTATTTAACTATACCAATATTACTGTTTTATTTGATTTTAGGAGCCTGGCTGGATAATAGGATTGAAGTGTATTAGTTCAAAAAACTGCTTATTATAATCATTTATTAAAAAAATATATATACAGAAACTCTTTGGCATCGTAACTACAAATACATATTATAATATAATACCTACAGTAACATATAATATTAAAAAATCAAAAGAATATTTAATACTCAAATCATATATACCAGAGTAGAAAATTTGCAGAAGTGTTCCCACACTAATATAAAAGTAAGGTACAAATTTTAAGCAAATTAACCTACATATATATATCTGTATACAGAGGATATACATACAACAACACGGAAAAAAATAATCGGTAGAGGCTACCGATTGGCAATCGGTAGCAGCTACCGATTGCCAATCGGTAGACTCTACCGAAAAAATCGGTAGACTCTACCAAAAAAATCGGTAGTCTCTACCGAAAAAAAATCGGTTCCCTCAACCGATTTTTATCGGTAGTAGCTACCGATTATTTTTCGGTAGAGTCTACCGATTTTTTCGGTAGAGTCTACCGATTTTTTCGGTAGAGTCTACCGATTTTTTCGCATCGATGCGCTGTTAGAAAAAAAAAATATATTAATACTTAAAAATATTAACATTTAAAAATAATATTAAACAAGTTAATAAAAATTACTCTTTTCAGTCAAACATTTTGAGATGGTATTCATTGTAATTATTAAAAAATGCTATTCAAAGAAATGGGTTTTTTTTATCATCTATTTAAAAGAAAGTTTATTTATCCAATTATAAATACATAGAGTTTTGTCAATTATTTTATATGTAAATATAATTTTAATTTACATATATTTCTAGGTATGTACATATTGGTGATTTTAGTACTGAAAAAAAAGAAAACTTTCTCGAAATTCAAAATTTCCCGCGCTTGCACTTCTGTTGGTATCATGCTTATTGCGTTGAAATTGATTATAAATCAAGTATGACAAAGAATAAGAGCAAATTACCAAATTTAGAACCTTGTTTATTAATAAAAAAAAAATCTCTACTTACTCTACAAATTTGTAGCCACCAGACATTTAATTTAATATTTATTTAGAATTGTAAAAAATTTAATAAAAATTACTTCTCATTTTTAATATTTTTGTATTTCAAATTTATTTATACCTCAAAAAAAAATACTATTTTCTATTTAATAAAAAGCGAGTATTTAACTTCTCGCTAAAAAAATACAAAAATTTTCAAAAATTGGTAATCGATTTTTTCGGTAGCCTGCACCGAAAAAATCGGTAGACTCTACCGAAAATAATCGGTAGCTGCTACCGATAAAAATCGGTTGAGGGAACCGATTTTTTTTCGGTAGAGACTATCGATTTTATCGGTAGAGTCTACCGATTTTTTCGGTAGAGTCTACCGATTATTTTTTTCCGTGAATAGTAGAAAATAACAAAAAATCTGGAATGCTTTAAACATTTTTAAAATAATCTTTCATTCATACATTCATTACACAAAACTAAATACTAAAGTTTTGTGATGCATTACGAATGTAGCTTAGGACAACATGGTGACAATTGATATTTCTATTGCACTTCCATGCATCATGCCATCGACCATAAGAAATAAACGATAAATTGTAATCAAAAAATAATAACATTTTAAATAAACAACTTACCAGAAAAAGCTTCTTAAAATTCTTCTAAATTAATACTTTTTAAAAAGGATTTATACTCCATTTCCATTTCCATAATTCACTCACCAGCACAACACAAAGGCTAGAAACGAAATGCCGGCAGAGACAACAATTATTTTAATTTTAAGTATGGTCTTGAAAAAGTTTATTTACTACAGTTTTTTAATAAACTTTTCAATTAAATTATTTAACTATATTCGTTAAACTAAAATAAGAATATAATTTAATTATAACAGCTAATCATACAACAGATATAGTTAATGGATCTTATTACCGCAATAAATATATTTTAGATAAATGTATTTATCTATAATAATGCCAAACATATTCCTGTTATTATTAAACTTTTATTAATTGTTAATAAACAAATATTAATTAAACTGTTTAACTAGGTCATTTTATATATATATTTACAGGGACTGTATGCAATTTATTTCTTCGTTCGGATTTCCACTGTTTATTGGGAAACCGGTAAAAACCCAACCCAGGATTTCCTCTCGAAAACACCCAATAACACAACAAATCGTTCCACGTTTTTTTCTCTCGGTATTTTTAACATTTTCCGGCCTTATTCTCAAAAACACTCGTTTGTAACATACGCGTTTGAGAGCTGATTATTAAAAGTTGTAGTTTGGTTACGATGATAAGGGGCCGTTCATTAATTACGTGAGGTGTTTAAGGGGGGGAGAGGGTCGAGCCAAACCTCACCAAATCTCACGTGGGGGGGAGGGGGGTTCTCGGCAAATATCACGTAATTTTTTTTTCCGAAAGAAAAAATTTAAAATTGCTAGAAAATTGGGTTAAATTAAGTAAACAATTGAGGCGTTACTCGGAAAAACATCATTAGTCCAATATCGTCGAAATTTAGATATTAGGACCAACTGTTTCCTAACCTCCATATATACGTATACAAATAAGTGTTTCTCGTAAAAATGTCATAGGTTCCATAATAATTAAATATGAAATTTAGCTTGTTCTTCTAAAAACATCACAAGTCCACTCCGTTTCGTCTAAGAAAGTCACATGTACACAACATGTGACGTTTTTGGACACTCTAGAAAAGCTTCTACCTCTTTTACATTACCACAGCAATAGAAAATTTTATGATAACTTGATAAAAGAGCAGAAGACCATAGCACCTAAAAGTCCTGATAACACGGTCGACAACGATGATAACAGCTGTGGATGCGAAGACTGAGTGTGGCAGTAATACAGTTTTTAGTTTTTTCATTCATTTTATTACTCAGAGTTAGTATTTAGTTTGTAGTGTTTGTAGTAAGGAGAATTGTTTGTTTTTTTCTTCTAAAAACCTCACATGTTCATGTATTTTTTGTGTTTTTTTCATATTCGTTTGAAAATACAAACATGAGGAATTCTGGACAAAGTATCTTACATTTTTTTACATGTAGTAAATAGGTCAATAGAGTACTTTGGTCAAAAATGGGAATGTCGGAGAGTTTTTTTCATTTTCCCAAATATGTTAATTTTGGACTAATGATGTTTTTCCGAAAAACGCGTCAATTATAAGCAAATTGTTTTTTTAATAAATCTAATGGAATTAAGCACAGATTAACTTATTTACATTAAAACCATGCATTTTAAAAAATCTCACGTGAGATTAAGGGAGGGGGGAGGGGGTCGAGCAAAATCTCACGACATCTCACCAAGGGGAGGGGGGGTCGAAAAATCGCCAAAATTGTCTCTCGTAATTAATGAACGGCCCCTAACAGCCACATGGTGGCGCTACTAGCGATTCTTCTTTGGCGTATACCATTTTTTTTTCAAGCATTTAATTAGAATATTTCTTTAATATTTTGTGTTAGGTTTAACTAACAATACATTTTATTTTTATTATTCTGCCTGGTTATAACCTACTATTTATTGTTTGGTTTAATAAATAAGTATTATCCATGATTAATCTTTTTACTTTCTTACGTTTTTTAAACTATTTTTTTTCAGGTATACAGAGAAAGCTTTATAAAGACAGCTCCTAAAACCGGACTATTTTTTTATATTGTATTTATTTAACTTTCTTATTTGCGGACAACTCCCATAAGCATACAGAATCGTTCATATATGAACGATTCTGTATAATTTAAATTACAATTCAAAACTATATTTTGAGACTTCCACTTAGGTTAAACCTCGACACCCTGATATGATGTCATTCACTTTTATATAATATACATTTAATATAAATTTTAGTTCACTACATATTTTATTTACGTTAAGTCTCCGGATAATTGTTACGTATATTTATTAGATCAGTTACCTATCCCTGTTCTCTAAGCGGTAATTTGGGTAGGCTGGGAGTTTATAGCCTTCTGAATTTTTTATCATTCAATTTCTTACGTGACCTTAAAATTGCAATTAATAATGCAAATGGTAATGCCTGTAGGTAGGTAGGTAAATATAAACATAAATGATTAAAAGGGATTAAGGATGATATGCTGAGGATAACTAATTGAATAGGGTAACAATTAAAAATGTAAAAAAAGTTTTCGTAAATAAAAATAAAAAATACAATATTTTACTATTTTAATAAAAATAATTTTTAATTTAAACAAAATATATCATAAAAACAAATATAATGATCATTTAGGGTTTAAAATAGGCTATAAATATTTTGTAATGAAATTAATAAAATATAGATTGATAAAAATACCAATATACACTCACAGGCAAAATAATCGATCCACACATATTTTCGATAAATTTCAATCGCATATAACTTTTTTATTTGATGTCGGATTTAAACGAATATTAAAAAATATTGTAGATAAATTAATGGACAATCGCTCACATTTTAAAAAATTACTAAAAATTAGACGTACGTTTATAATATACAGGTTTAAACAAAAAGATGTTTTTTACCATAAGTTTAAGACACTCTGTAGAGAGGCATAACCGTATATTGTTCTAAATTAAGTTTTATTTAACAATTCACATCTATTCTTAACAGTTTTGTTGTTGGTTCACCTCGATATATTTATTTTTGTGAAAAATATGGATTTTTTAAAAAAACATTGCAATTTCCAATATTTTTCTGTATGAAGAACTAAGGTTGCTATGGTCCATCCATAGGCTATGGAGAATGACAGTGAGAGTTTTGTTGAATCATCTCATACTTGGGCATGTCATACACGGCTTTCAAAAGCTATCAAATTGTTTTTTGCAAATTAATGTTTAAATTTTGAGGTGTCTTCTTACTTTAAAAAATGGATATGTCTCCGACTGATGTTGCCAAAGCCATTAATGCCCAGGATGGACGGTCACAGTATTACCTGGCAAGTGTTTTAAACGTCACAAGAAGTAAAGTACAAAGGGCAACATCAGTCGGAGACATTTTTAAAAGTAAGAAGACACCTCAAAATTAACACATTAATTTACAAAAAACAATTTGATAGCTTTTGAAAGCTGTATATGACATGTCCAAGTATGGGATGATTCAACAAAACTGTCACTGTCATCCTCCATAGGCTATGGATAAATGATAGCAACCTTAGTTCTTCGTACAGGAAAAATATTGGAAATTGCAATGTTTTTTTAAAAAAATCCATATTTTCCACAAATTAAATATATCAAGGTGAACCAAAAACAAAACTGTTAAAAATAGATGTGACTTAATAATTAAAACTTAATTTAGAACAATTTACGGTTTTTTAAACTTATGGTAAAAAATTTATTTTTTAGTAATTTTTAAAGTGTGAGCGATTCTCCATTAATGTATCTACAATATTCTTTAATATTTGTTTAAATCCGAAAACAAATAAAAAAGTTATTTGCGATTGAAATTCATCGAAAATTTGTGTGGATCGATAATTTTGCCTGTGAGTGTAGTAATAAACGTTTCCTTAATTATTTATTTAATTTTAAGTAGGTGTCCAACTAAAATGAATGTAGGCGAATGCACAAAGGAAACCTAATGCAAAGTGCCTGATATGCATGACACTGCGAAGCCATACACCTTAATACTTATTAAGGACCAGTTGATGTTTTTTTTTTGGCGCAAAGGTGCGATGTCAAGAATATATGCAAATTGACGTCCCTGTTCTCTGTGTGTCGCACTCTCCGGCTTGTTGTTCGAGAGTCCGAAATCGATTTACTTCAAACAAACTCCCTAAATGTTCTGCATACTAATCGTAGTCGGTCTCGAGGTTCTTTATCCTGAGAGACCAAAGCATTGTTCCGTTCTATATGCACTTTGGGATGGAGTTGCTGTATATTTTTAAATGATTTTATTTAGCTTCAACGCTGCCTGCCAATCAGGTCTAATACCCAAATCAAGTGCTGACCTTTAAACAACAGCAAGGAAGATTAAAAAGAGACAGCGGAAAGAAAAACAAAAAAGATGAAAAATAACCACCTACGTCTTCTTCAGAAAACTTTAAAATATTAGTGTAAACTTGATTATGTGTTTAACTAATTTTATTTTTCGTTATATTATACACACGCGCACTTTTTTTCATTAAAATTGGACTATAAATGTTAAAGATATACAGGGTGTCCAAAAAATTAAAATTACAAGAATTTTTTTTTAACTTTTAATAACTCAGTTATTCTGTATGTTTTTTAAATGAAATTTTCAGGGTATACCTACTAAAAAATGCTTTTTTCGTATTTATAAACTATTTTAACCCAACTTAACATTTTTGAAGATAGAGTCCAAAATGTGGAAGTTTAAAGTTATGTATGAGTTTTTAGGCTATACCAACCAATATACGACTCTAAAGCCGCGTCCATTAAAAAATAAAATTTGTTATCATATAAGTACCTTTTAATCCTTTTAAATAATGTGATATAACAATTATTGTAATCTCGAATATCTCGGAAACGGTTTATTTTATCGAAGTTTAAGAGGTACACCTTTTTAATAGTAGCCGAAATGAGTAATCGAAAAATTGCATCAAATGGTATAAAAACCTAACCTAAAAGTTTGTATGGGACAATAAGCTTAAGCAACCCCTGTTTCTACGACACTGTGTTCACTCGAACAATTGTAATTATGTGTGAAAATGTGTTTTGGTAGTAAGTGACTGTTCGCAAAATATCACCTTTCCAAGTCTACGACAGTAGAAGTTATATTAAAAAAAACTGATATGATAAGTAACACTTTATCACCCTGTATCTTGGAAACATAAGTAATTAGGAAAAAAATTTATTTGGGTTTTCGTCTTATTTTGACTTGCTTAATCTTTTCCTAAATTTATGACAATAAGTTTAGGGACACCTTGTATAATATACATATATAATATATATATACATATGTATATATGAATATATATATATATATAAATATATATATATAAATATATATATATATATATATATATGAACAATTTTTTTCATTAAAATCGTACCATAATTTTGGAAGTTATACAGGGTGTCCAAAATAATAAAACTACAAAAAAATGTATTCAACTTTTAATAAGCGAGTTATTCTTCATAAATTTTACTGAAATTTTGAAGGTATACCCACAAAAATACGCTTATTTCGTATTTATAAACTATTTCAACACAACTTTAACAGTATTGAAGATATAGTTCAAAATCTGAAAGTTTGAAGAAGTCATTTTTGTCTTATAATCTGGATAAATTTAGGGTATACCACCACTTTAACGTACGACATTTTAAATAACACATTTTTTTATAAAACCACAATTTTTTTAATTAAGAGTAAAATTGCAAAATTTATGCAGACAAAATGTTAAAAAACAAAAAGATTACAAATGTTACCCATAAATAACTTTCTTAATTTTCACGATATTTCAAAGAAAGTTTGAAATTATCTTTGTTTATTCGTACCGGGGTCAATTATCCAGATAAAAAGCCGTTTAAGATTTTATTCAAAGAATTGTTTTTTTAAATTCGCTATTTAAGAGAGAACTGAAAAGTTTTTTTTTCATTCAAAGTGCGAATAAAGATGGGTTTCAAGATCAATAATTTGTTGGTGCTATGCATTGTTGTTGCATTGGTAAGTTTTTTATTTTTATTTAATTTTTTTGTTTGCTCTCTTTATATTTCAATTAACTACTAGTATACTAAACTAACTTTTATTTTATTTTAAAAAACGTTTTAATTACATAACAGGTCGCGATTGCTTCAAATGCTTTTAAAATTAGAGAAAGGACGACAGCCCCAGGTACGACTAACAAAAATTCAGAACAAACTCTCGAAGAATTAGTCACACAAATGGACACTAAAAACAAGAAGATTCTAAAACATGTAATTTTAACCAGAATTTTAATAATCTCCAGAAACGATTTCTTGACACCCAATATCGAATACTTACCTTTAATAACCACAAAGTTATACCGGGTATAACTTTTTTGTTTTTGTTTTTTTTTAATTCGCTATTTAAGAGAGAACTGAAAAGTTTTGTTTTCATTCAAAGTGCGAATAAAGATGGGTTTCAAGATCAATAATTTGTTGGTGCTATGCATTGTTGTTGCATTGGTAAGTTTTTTATTTTTATTTAATTTTTTTGTTTGCTCTCTTTATATTTCAATTAACTACTAAACTAACTTTTATTTTATTTTAAAAAACGTTTTAATTACATAACAGGTCGCGATTGCTTCAAATGCTTTTAAAATTAGAGAAAGGAGGACAGCCCCAGGTACGACTAACAAAAATTCAGAACAAACTCTCGAAGAATTAGTCACACAAATGGACACTAAAAACAAGAAGATTCTAAAACATGTAATTTTAACCAGAATTTTAATAATCTCCAGAAACGATTTCTTGACACCCAATATCGAATACTTACCTTTAATAACCAAAAAGTTATACCGGGTATAACTTTTTTGTTATTGAAGTATGCGATTAGAAAACGGATTTTTTCTGGAGATTAATAATATATAAGTCAAATTCTAAATTACCCATTGCTAATATGTTTTTTGTAGTTTGACGATCTTCTGCAAAACATTACTGTCTACAGCCAAGAAATCGACGACATATTCAACAAAATGTTAAAAGATATAGAATAAAAGTATTGATTTTTGTAAAATAAATAATAAAATATATATTAAAATTTTGCTTAATATCCATAGAAAATAAATAAATATCCGGTTGCCACTTGAGAATAATACTGGTACCTAAAGTTCATTTTTTTATCTGGACTGCGGCAACTTTGCAAATTTAGGGTTTTGGTTTGTAAATACAGTCGTCAAGTTAGTCGCATAGATTAAAACAAACTAAGCTAGTTATAAATCTAATTGTGGTTATGTATAAATTATTGTAGGTTACATTGTGCAGTTGTCAAGTTGAGTTGTCGAAATTCGTAGTTAAAAATGCAAATAATTTGGCTTTGGTGGTGCTTGGATGAGTAAAATCATATAAAAAAGTAGTTAAATATAGGTTGCTTTACGGCCCAGAAGAGAAAGTATCCCTAGCGGATAATAATCTTCGCTTTGAAAAGAATTTATATACAAGAAATTAAAATTTTGTCCCATGGTGAATGATGTGGAAATAATGTGTGATGTAATATATATAAAACCAAATTCGTTACTTTTTTACTCCAATGTCCATAAGACGATGTACCTTTTCTTCCATTGTGGCATTTGGAATAATTTCATCAAAATGTTTTGCCCTCAAAAGGGCTTTTACATTCGAATTCGTTGCTATTATTTTTGGCATAATCTTTTTATTTATAATTGACAAGTAAATTATCGTAAGTAATATCATAAGGGCATTTAATTTTTTCGATTTCTTGACACCCAATATCGAATACTTACCTTTAATAACCAAAAAGTTATACCGGGTATAACTTTTTTGTTATTGAAGTATGCGATTAGAAAACGGATTTTTTCTGGAGATTAATAATATATAAGTCAAATTCTAAATTACCCATTGCTAATATGTTTTTTGTAGTTTGACGATCTTCTGCAAAACATTACTGTCTACAGCCAAGAAATCGACGACATATTCAACAAAATGTTAAAAGATATAGAATAAAAGTATTGATTTTTGTAAAATAAATAATAAAATATATATTAAAATTTTGCTTAATATCCATAGAAAATAAATAAATATCCGGTTGCCACTTGAGAATAATACTGGTACCTAAAGTTCATTTTTTTATCTGGACTGCGGCAACTTTGCAAATTTAGGGTTTTGGTTTGTAAATACAGTCGTCAAGTTAGTCGCATAGATTAAAACAAACTAAGCTAGTTATAAATCTAATTGTGGTTATGTATAAATTATTGTAGGTTACATTGTGCAGTTGTCAAGTTGAGTTGTCGAAATTCGTAGTTAAAAATGCAAATAATTTGGCTTTGGTGGTGCTTGGATGAGTAAAATCATATAAAAAAGTAGTTAAATATAGGTTGCTTTACGGCCCAGAAGAGAAAGTATCCCTAGCGGATAATAATCTTCGCTTTGAAAAGAATTTATATACAAGAAATTAAAATTTTGTCCCATGGTGAATGATGTGGAAATAATGTGTGATGTAATATATATAAAACCAAATTCGTTACTTTTTTACTCCAAAAATGTCCATAAGACGATGTACCTTTTCTTCCATTGTGGCATTTGGAATAATTTCATCAAAATGTTTTGCCCTCAAAAGGGCTTTTACATTCGAATTCGTTGCTATTATTTTTGGCATAATCTTTTTATTTATAATTGACAAGTAAATTATCGTAAGTAATATCATAAGGGCATTTAATTTTTTCGAAAAGAATCGAAAAAACACGTTGCTAAGTAATATTTTAACAAAAGGCATGAGTGCTGGTGGCAACAAAAATCCGAGTCGAAGAGGAGGATTTTTGCACCTGCACGAATGCATTTTGTTAAAAAATATTACTTAGAATTGTGTTTTTTCGATTTTTTTCACAGGAAAAATTAGATGCCCGAATGGTATTTGACAAGACTATTTTATGAGTAACAGTTAACAATTAAAATATAAATTGCAATTTTTGGTGACAACAGCTGTCAAGTTTTGCCGCGGGTAAACTCGAATAAACTGCTGACAGGTGCTGTCACACAGTTTTTTCACCTAGAAACCATTTGTAATTCAAAATTGCGCGTTTGTGATTGGTGGAAATTAAGACGAGGGAAATAGTCGTAAGTAATATCATATATAAGGGCATTTAATTTTTCCGAAAAGAATCGAAAAAACACGTTGCCAAGTAATATTTTAACAAAAGGCATGAGTGCTGGTGGCAACAAAAATCCGAGTCGAAGAGGAGGATTTTTGCACCTGCAAAAATGCATTTTGTTAAAAAATATTACTTAGAATTGTGTTTTTTCGATTTTTTTCACAGGAAAAATTAGATGCCCGAATGGTATTTGACAAGACTATTTTATGAGTAACAGTTAACAATTAAAATATAAATTGCAATTTTTGGTGACAACAGCTGTCAAGTTTTGCCGCGGGTAAACTCGAATAAACTGCTGACAGGTGCTGTCACACAGTTTTTTCACCTAGAAACCATTTGTAATTCAAAATTGCGCGTTTGTGATTGGTGGAAATTAAGACGAGGGAAATAGTCGTAAGTAATATCATATATAAGGGCATTTAATTTTTCCGAAAAGAATCGAAAAAACACGTTGCTAAGTAATATTTTAACAAAAAGCATGAGTGCTGGTGGCAACAAAAATCCGAGTGGAAGAGGAGGATTTTTGCACCTGCACGAATGCATTTTGTCAAAAAATATTACTTAGCAATGTGTTTTTTCGATTTTTTTCACAGGAAAAATTAGATGCCCGAATGGTATTTGACAAGACTATTTCATGAGTAACAGTAAACAATTAAAATATAAATTGCAATTTTTGTTGACAACAGCTGTCAAGTTTTGCCGCGGGTAAACTCGAATAAACTGCTGACAGGTGCTGTCACACAGTTTTTTCACCTAGAATCCATTTGTAATTCAAAATTGCGCGTTTGTGTTTGGTGGAAATTAAGACGAGGGAAATAGTCAATAATAAATAATATTGTCAATTTAACAGTGTCAAAGTATTTAATTAAATTCTTTAGCAAAAGTACCATTTTTAAATACTAAAAATACTAAGTCAAACTGGCATAAGCCACCAACCTAACAAAAAAACACGAGTCCTGATAAAAAAATAAACTATTAGTTTATGTAGGTACTCCATAGACCTATTAAAAAGAAAAAAATATATCATTATTCTTTTAAAGTTCTTTACCTGTAACAGTGGGTATACAACAGCCATGTTGATGGTTTTCAGGTCAGGTCTGCATTTTGGCTGCACATTCCCAATATTAAACTGGACCAAATTTTCACAACCTTTTGTATGGTTGTTAGTTAAAAACCATATCCTTTTAGAATTAAAAAAGAGTTGTTTAAGCACTCTGGGCTGGGGTCTGTAGCGGACAAACGGTAAAAGTTAGACCAAAAATAATAAATTTAGGTGAGTCTTGCTATGTTATAATACTATCATAATAATAATAATAATAATAATAATAAATAATAAATTTAGGTGAGTCTTGCTATATTATAATACTATCATAGTATTACTATGTATAGACAATCACCTCAGAAAACCCAGGGCAAATTAGACTATTTTTTATTTTAAATGTAACATCCAGTATGTTTTTACCTAATCAAATAGTAAATTAAAAAACCTTTCGATTGATGTTACTATTCCCTATACCTAAAGTTAATAATTTTAGAGATATTTAACAATTTCTAAAATTTTAAATATTATTTTGTATCAAGAAACCTGTGACGGGTGTTGACGGTATCTATGGTTACCACTTAATCTGTCATTGTTTAAAATATAAAGTGAGCTCTGTTGCCGCTGATCGTTGTTTATATAAACAGTGTGTATAAACAATGTTTTTACATTATAATTCTTGGAGGTAGAAGTTATCATTGTTAAAAAATATAAGAAAGGCGACTTGGCAATCAGGGCCGTATTCCAAACATTTTAGTACGTTACTGTATTTATGAAAAATTATGAAAACTGTATATTTAAAAATAATAAAAGCACTTTAAAATCGACCAAATTATTTTTTTTCAACAGTTTCTTTTCAATATGTATCTGTATATACATTTATTCCATCGATTGCTATCAATTTATAATAAGTAAATGGTTTTAAAATGAGAAAAATAATGTTTTTTTGTAATGCTTGGATCTACAATTTAAATCTAAAATATCTCGAAAACAAGAGCAAACCTAAAAAAGCGACTAGTACCATTGGATTTAGCGTATTCGAATTAGGTAATCCCCCTGGGTGCCCTGCTTGTGCCAGTGTTATTGACATATCTATAGTGTTCGATACTTTGATGGCAAACTTGGCAACAGCTATGGGGTCAGTGGGGGCCCCCATTTTACAACTTTCGACCTGATAGTTTTCACGACTTAAGCCAGACATAAACTTATTGGTAAATAAGGGTTATAAAAAGTCAACAAAAATAAATTATAATTAGATTTGTTTATCACAGTTGTAAAAGTGGGTGGTTCAGGAAATGTCTTAAAAAAAGTAAAATATTTTTTCGAGCAAAAAAATATTACCAATTTTCATTATTTTTATATTAACACATTCACTGCCCACCCCAAAAAAGAGTATTGCTTCAGGTGCCACCTAAATTTTTCTTCATATTTTTTTATTTAAATAAGTGCATCTTGTTTCAAATAAATTCTAGTATAGGTTTTCAATTTTATTTTTTGCAAAAAACAAAAAACGCACCAGTTGTGGGCACTGGTTGAGTAATAAACCATGTTCAGTGCCTATAAACATAAACATAAATCATAATAACGCGTTCTTGTTAATAAAATGGGAAAATCTTGTAAAATAATGTTATTTATTATTAAGAACGCGCCTAGCGCGGTGTGGGCATATGGCCGCAGTACTTGTAAACGCGCCACGCGCGTTTTGGGCAGTGAATGTGTTAAATAAAAGACAAAACCATAAACTCTTGTAAATTTAACACATAACACCTTATCAATGGATAAATAAATGGTGATGGTAATCTGTTAAAAAATATGGTGGAATGTTAAAGAAGTTAATTTTGTTGTGTAAACTGAAGAGTCCCATAAAACATTTTCTTTACTTTCAGTGTGAAAAATTGTTGTCCATTTTCAAGGATTACATTTTGATTTACACATACAAATTTGACATTTTTACTACAGCACAGATTCCCAATTTGGTTAATCTAATGTTTTATAGATGTTGCTCAATACAAATATTTAATTTAAATAATTTTTAGATAATAATAAGTATTTGTCGTATAAAAAGTATAGTATGCAACTCGTTTATAAACTTTTCTAGACACTCATTTAATTAAACCTGCCTAATTAAAATTTGTGACTAAAATGGCGTTTATCAAACTAGATACATAATATACCATTAGATAGTAGTAAAATACAACATGTTTTTCATCGGACTAATGTAAAAAATCAAAATAGCAATAAGGAGGATTTTACTCTTAATACGAGGTATGTTCAGAAAATAACGGGAATTGTTAAATTTCGCGGGTTCAGAGGGTCCGCTTGTCATAAAATTTTCTTTATTATGTTGGTATACATGCCCCCGAAGTATGATAAAAACTTTAACTGTTTTCATTGTTTACTTTGTCTGTGGCAGCCGCTAAGGTTAGACGTGTTTTATGAGCTCGGCGATTTTTCGTTCGTTAAAAGAAATGGATCAAAGAATTTGTATCCAATTTTGCTTAAAAAGTGGTATAAGAGTTTCCAAGATGGCCGTGAAGACGTTGAAGATGACGAACGCCCCGAACGCACAAGCACATTAACAACCGATAAAAACATGGAAAAAGTGGAAAAAATGGTTATAAACCATCAGAGAAGTGGCTGATGATGTTGGTATATCGATTGGCTCATCCCATGAAATTTTTTCGAATGTTTTGGGTATGAAACGCGTGGCAGCAAAATTTGTTCTAAAATTGTTAAATTTTGAACAAAATTTTTGGCCAAAAACAATACTGTAATGATGCCCCAGCCTCCATATTCGCCAGACATGCCTCTGTCTGACTTTTTCCTATTTCCAAAAATAAAGAGAACCTTAAAGGGCAGTCGTTTTGCAAGCATAGATGACATTAAAAGCGCATCGCTGAGAGAACTAAAGGCTATCCAAAAGATCGAGTTTACGAAGTATTTCGAGTATTGAAAGAACATGTGCATAATACCCAATGGGGACTATTTTGAAGGCGACAACATTAATGTAGACAAATAAATAAATATTTGTTTCTAAAAACGAAAATTCCCGATATTTTCTGAACACACCTCGTAGTAAAAGCTCAACAATTTTTTTAAAGTTAAACAATTGAACTAAAAAAACTGGACCAGGATGGGTTGAGAGATCCATATTCTTTTGAGCCCACTGTGCTATGCAAATTCTTACAGTGTCGTGTGTGCACAATTTCTTTGAGACCCGGTTTATTGCCGAGTTCGGTTGCTTCAATTAATAGCACCGAATCAGTTTAAAATCCACGCAGTCACTGAATTGTAGAATATATCAAATCCAATGCCTTCCTTGCACCTTTATAGCCCTTATACCCGTTTTAGCCAAAATTATACACCTGATTCCACTTTTAAGAAAGTGCCTACAAGATGTAGCAATAAACATAAATTTTACGAATAGTCGGCTGGGTTAATCCCCTTATAAAATAAAGCACTGACATACTTTTCTTAAAACATTTACTTTGATAGAAATTAGGCGTTTTATTAAAGGTATTGAAGATGAATCATTGACAGAGCTGGAAAAGATACTTTCTAAATGTATTTAAATACCAGATACTAAATACTTTCAAATTATTTTAAAAAGATAAATAATAAGATATTTTTGAAAAATCCAAAATAAAAGATACTTTTAAGTATTTAAGATATATTTTAAGAAAACAGATACTTTTAAAGTAAAAGTAAATAAAAGTACCCAATTACGTACAGTTCATTTTTTTATCTGGACTCGTGTTTTTTTGTTAGGTTGGTGGCTTATGCCAGTATGACTTAGTATTTTTAGTATTTATAAATGGTACTTCTGCTAAAGAATTTAATTAAACACTGTCAAATTGATAAAAATATTTATTATTGATAATTTACTTGTCAATTATAAATAAAAAGATAATTATGCCAAAAATAATAGCAACGAATTCGAATGTAAAAGCCCTTTTGAGGGCAAAACTTCATTTTGATGAAATTATGCCAAATGCCACAATGGAAGAAAAAGTACATCGCCTTATGGACATTTTTGTAGTAAAAAAGTAACGAATTTGGTTTTATAAATATTACATAACACATTATTTTCACATTATTCATCATTGGACAACATTTACGTTCACAAAAAATTTTAATATATTTTATATAAATTCTTTTCAAAGCGAAGATTATTATTCGCTACGAATACTTTCTCTTCTGGGCTGTAAAGCAACCTATATTTAACTACTTTTTTTATATGATTTTACTCATCCAAGCACCACCAAAGCCAAATTAATTGCATTTTTAACTACGAATTTCAACTAATCAACTTGATAAATGCACAATGTAACCTACAATAATTTATACATAACCACAATTAGATTTATAACTAGCTTAGTTTGTTTTAGTCAATGCGACCAACTTGACAACTGTATTTACCAACCAAAACCCTAAATTTGCAACGTTGCCGCAACCCAGATAAAAAAAAATGAACTTTATGTCTGAAGTGAGGTCTGATACTTTAATAGTATATTATGTATCATTTTTTATAAATGCCATTTTGGTTAGAGTTTTATTAGGCACGAGCAAAGCTTGCGAGCGAGTGTTTAATAAAAACGAGTGTCTAGAGAAGTTTATAAAAGAGTTTCATACTATAATTTATCTAAGACGAACACAAAGCAGATATAAAGCCAATTTTATTTGTTAAACATTTGACATCTGTCAACTTTTAACGGATTCAACCTCACTTTTCCCTAATTTATAATAAAGCTAACTTCATCCCGTGACTAAAATACCCAAAAGCCACTGTTGCTAACTTTAGCCCGTGACTCAAACGCCATAAAGTCACAGCTCGTCAATGTAGGAGTAAAGTATTATTATTATTATAATTATAATATTATTCATTCATTTATTTTTGTTTAGCATACATGAAGACACGATTGACAATTTTGTAATAAAAAAGAATACAATAAACTTAAAATACGTAAAGTAAATATGTATTTCCAGAACTAAAAGCAATTAATACAAATTTAAAACATTGTAAACAAAATAACATTAGTAGTCTTTTTTAAGAATTTTTAATTTTTTTGCAGGAAATTCGTATTTTTGGACCTGGCAACACTGCCATACTCTAGGTATTAACTAAGGGCCGGCCCTATACGTTTTATTAATAGTAGGGTAGTGTTTAAGTAAATGAAACTTGTCTACAAAAAAACTACACTGTTTTTTTAGATTTCCACGAGTAGACAGTGTGGTTATTACTTATGGAATAAAATTCGTTATTCAATTAGATTTTTTTTATGAAAAACGTTCAAGCACCAAGGTAAATTTTAGTTTTTTATTTAAAATCTTATAATTATAATTTTAAATTTTGTGCCCCCACCATTTTCCACCCGCCACATTATGCACATTTATTCTTAAATAACAACCCCCACTGTTTTTCAAAATTAATTGTGTACATTTTTCCGAGTACGAAGATACCCTATTTTAAATTAACAATTGTTTTGCTATCACAGTACTCGTTTAAAATGAATTAGTCAAAAATGACTAATTGTCATAGCGAAAGTATTTACGATATTTAATATATAATATATGTAACTTTTACGTTGATAATTCCCATTAATATATTTGTCTTATGGATACATTTATTATTAATAAAAAAAATATTTTCGATTATTTTTGGCGAACTTTTGAATTTTGTGAAACAATGTATTTTAAGGGAAAGATATGGAAAAGCTTATGTATAATAATATTACGATAATGCAGAGTAATAGTTATTTTATACCGTTTAGTGCAGGACTTTTCTGAAAATAAGATAGGCCTTTTTCAGACAACAACCGTGCGTTTCACGTGCGGATCAACAAGTAGGCGAGGTTTAGCAAACTTATTTCAGACTCCGAAACGCTAAAACAAAATTTAGTATTCGCACTGCTTCGCAACGGAACGCTACCGAGAATTTGAGCTCGAAAACAAAACGAGTTTAAAGAGTTTTCGTTTTAATAATTTGTGGGTTTAAGATTATAAAAAGTATGTAATTTGTTGTTAGATGCTTTCTTAGTTACTAGGGCTATAAATAATAAAATTATTGATAGATTTATTTAGTTTGAAGATAATGTATAAGAAGTGCATTGAAGCGCGTTATCGAAGTTCTTTTTGCTTGGATACAAATATTCTTTGGAACGTTACCTATATGAGAGTCGATATGCTCCAGTTAGTTGGAGTTTGTTCCAGTAAAACCAAATCTAATATTGTTCGAGTGGAAGGCAATACATTTTAATAGAAATCGACATAATTTAGACATTTATAAATAACCAGTTTAACGCGGATAAGTAGACGAAAAAAGTAACTCAATTCAATTAATTTGTTTTGAATTTTGTTAAATTTTAAAAAATTAGAAAATGTATTTAAAAAATTGTACACCAAAAAGTATTTTTTAGATTTTTAAATACATTGTC
Organism: Brassicogethes aeneus; assembly: GCA_921294245.1. NCBI lineage: Eukaryota > Metazoa > Arthropoda > Insecta > Coleoptera > Nitidulidae > Brassicogethes > Brassicogethes aeneus. The sequence continues at coordinate 14,467,404 of OV121133.1, forward strand.
AAAAATGGCGAATGCACCGGGGTATTTTTTCCATTTTTAAGCAATATAAAAATAGTACAAGATTTTTTGTAAAATTAACATTTTGAATATACCAAAAATTGTCAAAACTAAAAAGCATAATAATATTTTAGAATGTCAAACACAAGTTTTGGAATGTTAAATGCTCATTTTAAAATGTAGAAATAAAGTGTGAACCATTTATTTGCCCCTAACCCCTGTTAAATCTTTATTTATTGTGCAATTTTAACCGGATTGGTTTTAAAGTGTAGATCTTGATAAACTGTATTTTTTGTAGCAAAACACTACATTTTTACAAAATACAATGCCTACTATGTCAGTTTTTGAGAATTCATATAAGCGATTAAAAAAAGACTATGCACAGCACTGGATTCACCACCCCTCAAAACCACCCTGTATAAAATTTTATTAAAACATTTTAAGTAGAAACGATTTTTTAGCCAAATTAAAAATTAACAATTTACAAAAATTTATTCTGTCAAGTTATCTATGAAAAAACCTTGTTGCTTTAAGTTTCTATTGCGTTTTTTATTGGTCAAAACTAAGCAATGTTTTTTTCATGGAATACTCGACCGAATAAATTTTTGTTTATAGTACCTAATTATTGTGCATTTTTAATTTAGCTAAAAAATCGTTCTTATTCAAAATTATTCAATAAAATTTAGTATAGGGTTGTTTTGAGGGGTGGTGAATCTAGTGCCCTGCAGTTTCAATCTTAAAAATTTACTCTCGAAAACTGACATAGATGTGAAATATGGTATTTTTTACTGCAGAAATACATTTTGTCAAGAACTACACTTAAACAAATCCGGTTAAAATCGCACAATAAATAAAGATTTTACAGGGGTGAGTCGCAAACAATTGGGTCACACTTTAAGTATTTAAATGTATTTTTAAATCAGAAAATACGAAAGTAAAGTTTTACATTACGTAATTTGTTTTATACTTTAAAAACGCCCATTATCTTACATGTTTCTATGACACTAAGTGTTTTTTTTTTAAATTGACAAGCTATGACCATTGAGTAAAATGCTATGACCTTATGGCCTTTTAGCAACATGTGGAAATTATTTTATTATATAAATACAAAAATAAATAGTTACTTAACGCCACTGACCTGATGAATTCTACGGCAGTAAACTAGTATTTGGCGAAATTTTGGGTAAAGTACCCATAAAACATCCTTTTCATTTTCGTAAGTAATATCATAAGGGCATTTAATTTTTTCGAAAAGAATCGAAAAAACACGTTGCTAAGTGATATTTTAACAAAAAGCATGAGTGCTGGTGGCAACAAAAATCCGAGTCGAAGAGGAGGATTTTTGCACCTGCACGAATGCTTTTGGTTAAAAAATATTACTTAGCATTGTGTTTTTTCGATTTTTTTCACAGGAAAAATAAGATGCCCGAATGGTATTTGACAAGACTATTTCATGAGTAACAGTTAACAATTAAAATATAAATTGCAATTTTTGGTGACAACAGCTGTCAAGTTTTGCCGCGGGTAAACTCGAAAAAACTGCTGACAGGTGCTGTCACACAGTTTTTTCACCTAGAAACCATTTGTAATTTAAAATTGCGCGTTTGTGATTGGTGGAAATAGGACGAGGGAAATAGTCACTGTAAAAAACTGCTTCTACAAGGTGTCCCTAAACTTATTGGCATAAATTTAGGAAAAGATTGAGCAAGTCAAAATAAGACGAAAACGTAAATAAATATTTTTCCTAATTACTTATGTTTCCAAGATACAGGGTGATAAAGTGTTATCATATCAGTTTTTTTAATATAACTTCTACTATGGTAGTCTTGGAAAGGTGATATCTTGCGAACAGTCACTTACTACCAAAACACATATTCACTTTATCACCCTGTATCTTTTAAACATACGTAATTAGGAAAAATATTTATTTAGATTTTCGTCTTATTTTGACTTGCTTAATCTGCTTCTAAATTTATGCCACCAAGTTTAGGGACACCTTGTATATCGAATTAAAACGGTTGTTAGTGCATTTTCAAGGGATAAATTTTAAATTTTACCGACAAATTTGACAAACTAACAAGGCCATTTTGAAAGCTGGTAAAACAGATTTTTAACACCAATTTGGTTACTTTAACTTTGTATATATATCGCTCCAGAAAAATAAGCTACTTTATTTTGAACCAAAATGTATTTTTAAACAATGCGTTAATATTTTAAATATCACTTAAGGGTTATTTAAAGTTATGGTATTTTTTTAAATTTCAAAATAAGTTTTCAAAAAATATAGTACATTAAATAATCGTTAAGAAGTTTTGCATTCGCTGAGCCAACAAAAAAAATTCTGTCCAAAAGTACCTGCTGAAATCTAAAAATTAAAAATGAAGTATTTTCTTTAAATATTACCTCAACATTTTGTAAAATCCAAAATGTAATATTTAATATTATCCAATTAATGCTAATATTAATGCATGCATTGATGCTATATTTAAGTTTTTTTTAATTGGTAATTTAATTTAAAAACATTGTTTCCCCATAAATAAATTTTCCATCAAACAAAGAAGCAAACTGATTTTTATTTTTGTAAAAAACTCCAACTGAGTTTTATCCATTATTTAACGCGCAAACAAAAAATGAAATGTACTTACCCAAATTTAGTTTACGGATAAGGTAATTTAAAAAACTGAAGAATTCCTTAAGTAAATAATTTTATTTAATAAATTCATCATAGAAACATTATTAACGCTGCAAAATGTTTCATTTTATTTATTAATTTATTTAAATTGTACTAAGTGTTTGGTCCTAAACTATTTAAAAATCTGGAAAATACATGAAACTAAAAATATACTAGCACCTATGTTATAAATTATGTAAAACTATCTATTACTAAATCCTACACAAATATTAGGAACCTTACGAGACTAAAATGTAGTTTCCAGAAGTTTAAAAATTAAATGTGAAGCAAAGAACTTTTGTTAGGTATATTTTTACTTGTTGAAGTGAAAAAATGTCAAACAAAAGTCCAAAATTATACACACAAGTTATAGTACACCGTACTCAAATCACAATTGTCTTAAACTATTTTTTATATAATATTTACAATTGGCACCTATTTACTTTTTATTTATTTTATACAATTTTTTGAATAAACATATTGTATTAATTGAAGAAACATGTACTACAAACAGTTAAAAATATTAGTAGAAATTTCACAAACGCCAGTTTATATTAGAGTTTTTATTTTTAATATTTTATGGACAATAATAAACCTTATGTAACTCATGTAAATTAATGCTTAAATAGGTAAACATAAAATTGCTGAAAAGACATACCTACTATTTTTATAAGAGTACATAAAAATACTGATCATATAACTTTTTTAATAAATGGTCAAAATCGAAAAAAAAATATTTGATTAAAGTCAGAGATCACTTATTCTAACCGTCTTTCTACATAACCTAGTATCACTGTGCCGGATAAAAACAAAAAATCACTATTTAGTCTATTTACAACAAATTTCGGTCGTCAAAGGCACATACCGGGATTCTGTTTGCACCATCCGGGCCAAAGGGCTTCAGCCGCTATCCCCTTACTCACCAGTCGGTCTCGTTGCGTGTTAAGCCGCGTATACACGTCCTCGAGGATCGTGTACGTGCTCATGTCGAGCTGAGGGTCGGTCCAAACGCGTTCGGCGAACGCGGCCGCTCGCGGCCACAGCCGAGGATCTAGAGAGCCTTCTTCCAGTTGTTCGCTCCATAGGCAGACTTCGCCGCCCATGACTTGTTTTTTGTTGAGATGGAGTTGCTGCCACGGCCTGTGATTGTAGACCTGCAATAAAAGACGAAACAAATTTTTAGTTTTTTATCTACTCCTACATTGACGAGCTGTGACTTAATGGCATTTTTGTCACGGGCTAAAGTTGGCTTTATTATAAATTTTGAAAAAGTGAGGTTAGATTCGTCGGATGTCAAATATTTAATACTTAAAATTGGCTTTAAATTTTTTTATGTTCTTATACAGGGTGTTTCTTTTAACTTGAGACAGCTCAATATCTCGAGAAATACGCATTTCACGGAAAAATGTCTTAAATAAAAGGTTAATGTGACTAAAGGGGACATTATTTGGTGCTACCGCTAGCCACCCCCTACCTCTCCTTAAGGGTGAAACGGGGGGTAACTTTGGAAAGTCAAATGGAATGACCCGATTTTTTTCACAGAGTTTGGTAGCACATAAAAAATAAATAACTTTTATTTAAAACTTTTTTCAATTTATCAACAGATGGCGCTGTAATTCAAAATTTAAGAAAAATGAGTTTCCTTGTAAAATGTATTATTTGAAACGTTTGAAAAACAAAAATTAACATTAACAACAATAGTCGGTTATGAAAACAATTTATAACAAATGTTCAAAATGTCGTCATTCCATTTCAACACATTTTTGAATGCGGGTAATGAATTCTGGCACACAACGCGCCAACATATCGGGCGGTATCGCCGCACAGGCGTTCCTGATCCGCTCCACCATGTCCTCCCAAGTTGTAGGAATTGCAGCGTAAACTTTTTCTTTCAAGTAACCCCACTGGAAGAAGTCTGGTGGCGCAAGATCAGGTGATCGAGCAGGCCAAATTACTGGACCACGTCTACCGATCCACCGCGGTGCACCGGCCATTGAACTCCCGATCCAACACCTCTCGAGCAATTGTCGAATAATGTGCAGGACAACCATCTTGCTGGTACCACATATTTTGGAGCCGTGCTAGTGGTACATCCTCCAAAAGGTCCGTCAGATCGTTTTCTAGAAAATTCCGGTACTTTTCGCCATTTAATGCACCGTCAATAAAGAAGGGTCCGATTAATCGTTCGCTTAAGATACCGCACCAAACGTTTACCGACCAGGGACGCTGGTGCTCCACTTGGTGTCGAAATGGAAGGACGACATTTCGAACATTTGTTATAAATTGTTTTCAGAGCCGACTATTGCTGATTTAATGTTAATTTTTGTTTTTCAAACGTTTCAAATAATACATTTTACAAGGAAACCCCTTTTTCTTAAATTTTGAATTACAGCGCCATCTGTTGATAAAGTAAAAAAAACTTTCAAATAAAAGTTATTCATTTTTTTATGTACTACCAAACTCTGTGAAAAAAATCGGGTCATTCCATTTGACTTTCCAAAGTTACCCCCCGTTTCACCCTTAAGGAGGGGTAGGGGGTGGCTAGCGGTAGCACCAAATAATGTCCCCTTTGGTCACATTAACCTTTTATTTAAGACATTTTTTCGTGAAATGCGTATTTCTCGAGATATTGAGCTGTCTCAAGTTAAAAGAAACACCCTGTATAATAGTATATTAAAGTACTAATGTAATAAGACGGCATTTTGTAGCACAATTTAAAATTTTGTAATGGACGTGTGCGACAAAAGGTCTTATGACATGAGTTCTTTATGCTATTTTATCTATTTTGCAAAAATTCTATAAAAGAAATTAATTTTATACCTTAAATTTAATTTGATCGAATTTTACTTTAGATAGTTGGTATCACAGTCATTGGTTTGACAGTTAATGTTAAAATCTATTCGCCATGCCGCACAGTGGTCTGAGAGGTAAATTTACGCGGAAAAAAATGATTCTTTAAATATTTTTCCCAAGACGTGTGTTTTTTTATTTTTTTAAGGATGCTAAATTTACTTCTGATATAAATTTTTTTTCAAAAATATTTGGTATTAAGGGGGCTAAGTCTAGCCAAATGATATAAAATGAAATTTTTTAATAGTTGTGTATTCTTGTTTTTTTTATGTTTTATATTTAATAATTTATTTATTAAATAAATAAATGTTTATAGTTACCAGGGGGCGATCGCCAATGTTGGCTATTGAAACATGTCGCAAGCATAATTTTTTATCATGAAAAACCGAAAAACCATTACCTTCAAAGTATTAAAAATATATTATTATATCAACATTTTACATTTCACCATATTTCTTTTTAACAACCCTTTAGCCAACATCGTGATGGTTGACAATAGGAAAACTTATTATTTTTATTATAAAATAAAAAAAAACAGCAAAGTTCTTCAAGAGGGCAGTACAATTGTTCTATAGGAATCTCATTTTTAAAATAAGCAAGAGTATAAAGCGTTAAATACTCTTGCTTATTTTAAAAATGAGATTCCTATAGAACAATTGTTTTTTTATTTTCTGAGCACCCTGGACATTTAATTAAAAAAATTGTCAGGAATCTCATTTTTGAAAACAACCAAAAGTTTTTATGAAGAATGATTTTTTGCAATTCCGTTACGAATATCTTACCACATTTCTCTCTTATTTTGATATATAATTTTTTTAAATTTCTGAGCACCCTGTTTATGTAAGTCTTAATTTTAAACATCAAATATTTTCAAAAAGAATTCAATTTTTCATAAAACGCACTTCTAGTTTTTTGTGTTTTTTTAGTTTCTGAGCACCCTTTACATTTAATTCAAAATGTTTGTGTAGGAATCTTATTTTTGAAACAAGCAAGAGTTTTTAAAAAACATTTTTTTTTCGTATCATACCTAATAAAAAAGATTTTTTATATTGTCAATATGATCCGTGGGCACACTGTATAATATACAAAGTATATTAAAAAAATAGTATTATGTAACAGGAGTAAACAAAATAGTATTACCATTCTTAAATGCAATAATTATTGTCAAATTTAAAAAATATATTACTTTTATGACCAGGTTAGCGGTAATTTGTCGGTCATTTTTCATTTTTGCATAACTCTCTTATAGGCGCCTAATGGCAGATGAATTTTTATAAAGTCGGAGCTGGAGGTTCATATTTTCGAATGCACTATGTGGTTCTGGGCAGGTAATTATAAAATTTTACTTACATTCCATTTAATATTTGTAATTACAAAACTAGGTTAAAAAACGCTATATTTTTGACAAAAAATCCAAAAAAGACATTTTTAAGTTGTATTTGTACTCAACTTTATCCCTACTATAAATTTTTGACACCAATTTTCACTATTATATTTACGCAACACCTTTTTTACACGAAAAAGACAAGATTCCGAAAGTACCTATGAGTGTTTTTGACAATTCTTTCATGTATTTGTTATAACGCAATGCATACGCAGCGAATTCTACTTCGCAGTTTAAATCGCAGGTAATAATCTGTCACGAACAATAAAGAGGCATCAAAATGAGTTTTTAAAGGTTTTAAAAATTGAATTTTTGCCGCGTAAATTTGCCTCTCAGACCACTGTGTGCCGTCTTTAAATTACTTATTTACAATAAGCGGATAATAATGTTAAAAAAGAAAAAAAAAAACAATTTTCTTTGGTGTTAAACAAAATTTATTGCCAGAAAAGTCTCGTAAGTAGGAAAAATTATAAAAATATTATTATCAATATGCAAAATATTATGCTGCTTAAAGTATAGCCAACCTATAAAATCAAAATTTTGGATGGGATAAAGTATCTCATTACAGCATCGAAAGCGGTGTTATAATGAAGTCATTATGAACGCAAAATAGATAAAGTATAGTATGCAATTCGTTTTGAAACCTTCTTTAGGCACCCGTTTTTATTAAACACTCGCTCGCAAGATTCGCTTGTTCTTAATAAAACTCGTAACTAAAAAGGCGTTTATAAAACTTGATACATAATATAATATTAAATTGTTAAATGGTTTTGCATTTTTAAATTTAAGTGTAGCTGTTATTTTACTTACAAATCCGTTGCCAATATGTCTAAAAATAACTAATAGAATCTTCTTTATGTTTTGTTTATGCATTTTACTAATATATTCAAAAATATATCTTTGCAGGATAAATAAATAGGCACTTAAAAATGTTTACTAATTTGAACGGTTTACATTGAAAATTCTCATATTTATTCATGGAAATGTATTAAATAAAGATAAATTTATTACTAAAATATCATTTCTAAAGAAAATAATAAATTCTTAGAAATTCATTAATAAATAATTAAAAGTATAAATATTTTAAAATATGCATAAATAATTTATTTTATCTCCCCTAAAAGCACACTTTATTCTAAGAATGTTTTATAAACCTTCCAGTGGGAATATTCTTAGGATCATGCTTTATTTTTTCTAGGCATGTTCTAAGAATGTTTTTTAAACTTTCCAGTAGGAATTTCTTAGGATCATGCTATATTTATTTTAAAGAACATGCCTAAAAGAAATATAGCATGATCCTAAGAATATTCTTACTGGCGTTTAGGCAGGTTCTTAGAAGGTGCAAAGTTTTAGTGGTAAAAATAAGACTACTTTAAAACATATGCTTAAGCGTTAACCCAGATAGCACAATATTTCCTGAGGACATCCGGTTTAAATCCTTTACAGACGGTCGCGACCAGAAAACCGATGGACGTCCTGAGGCCTAGGCCTATGGACGTCCTAAGGCCTAGGCCGATGGACATCCTGAGTACGTCCATCGGTTTTTTGCCTGCGACAATAGTTGAAGATACAAGTTGATATATCACCCTTTATAAAGGCCTTTATAAAAGGTGATATATCAATTTGTATCTTCAACTATTGTCGCAGGCAAAAAACCGATGGACGTACTCAGGATGTCCATCGGCCTAGGCCTTAGGACGTCCATAGGCCTAGGCCTCAGGACGTCCATCGGTTTTCTGGTCGCGACCCGGGTCTAAGTGAAAAAAAATTACACCATGTTTTTTATTAAAAATACTCCTTAATCAAGCACGATAAAAGATTTTAAAAAAAAGTTGTCAATTTTTTTTCACTTATATGTCTATAGATAGACCCTTTATCCACTTAAGTGGAATTGTGTCTTTAGTTGTCAAGTATTTTTAGCAATTGCAATTTTCCATATCTCTAACTTATTTAAAAATATCTAGTAAAATTAATTATTTCATTGCATTAAAAATATCATTACAAATTTTAAAAAATTATTTTTAATTATATTATATATATTAGGTATATTATATTTTTAATTTGTTGAATAAAAAATATCACATTGGCCAAATTAATAATTTGAATTAATAATATTATATGAGAAATGTATAATACGAATTAAAAATCCCATTGGAGAAATTTCTCCACTTTAACATTTAAATTATTTAATTTGTCCTATAATATTTTTAATGCAATAAATTGTAAGAGTTTATTTCAAATTTACCGCCAAATAAACAGTTGGTATTGGAAGTAACCAGTTTAGTGACTTTAAGTTGGCAGTCTGAAATCCGCCATGTTGGCATTGTTCATAAAACAGCGTGTGCTGTTTTTACAGGGGGGTATAAGGGGAATTTGACAACAGGCAACAGTAAAATAAATCTAGCGTGCGTTGAAACCCAAGTTGTTTTTGACAGACCCCAGTTATTAACCACGTGATTCTTACTTTGTTGTGATTGGTCTTTTCCAACTTGTTCGTTGATGGTCGGTTTGAGAAATTACAAATGGCCGACAGTCTTGTTGAAGTGTTGTGTACGAAGTTTTATAATCCAAATTTTCTTTGTTTTAGGTAAGTAAACTTGTTAATTTCGGCTTTAACATTTTATTAGGTGTTTTTAGTCAAGTTTGAGTTAGTTGTAGCATCATTACCGCGTTTAAAATAAGAAAATACGTGTGATAAACCGTATCGGTTTTTTTCTCTATGTTTACCGAAAACACATGTGAAATGTAGTTACGATAAAACAAATAAAATTCTTTTTATGTAATGAAACCTATGGCAAAGAGTAAAGACTCTTACTCTTTGCTTATGGGTTGTTTAACTAATGCAAGTTTTGATAGAATTTAAATAGTTTTAAAGCGTTTTGATTCAAAACTTTCAATCAAAACAGTTTTTAACGTTTTTTTTCTCGACACTAGTTGCTGTTATACAAAATGTTAAATATAGGTACCTATAATCTTTGTCAAAATGTATGTTTTTGTTAAAATTATTTGATGTAGCTACGCGAAAACTGGACCTGGGTCCAGGGCCCCACTACATTGGCATTTGGTGGAGCGGAGGTTATTGAACGAACAGCCCCCTCATCGGTGGATCGGATGTAAAGGGTCCAACAATTTGGCACTTCATGTATGGTCAACATGTTCAACCGATCTCACAGTGTGCGACTTCTTTCTCTGGGGCTTTATAAAAGATAACGTGTATGAGCCCAAGATTTGTAAAAGCTGAATACACGAATTGGAACTGCCGAGTATCTACAAGATGTTTGCAGCTGGAAGAGGTCATATTAAACACTTGTAAGCATACAGTTCAAATCTTGATTATATTACAAATGTTTTGTGCTTTTCATGTTTTTTTTACATTAATATAGCATTTTGAACTACAGGGTGATAATCTTTTACAGTATTTTTATAGTTATTTTATTTGAAGGGGTCAATGCAAAAAGTGTCTTAAGTCACATTTTCAATTAAATTGTTATTCTGGCTTCATCTAAGAGTTTTCACATAAGTTGAAAACCAGGCAAACTCCCATTGAAGTAAATGCAAACTAAGGCGCTTGGGCACATATTTCTGCCACTTTGAAAATACCACCTGAAACCTTACGTGAAACACTCTTAGATGAAGCCACAATGTAAATTTAATTGAAAATGTGACTTAGGCACTTAAGTGCAAGAATTCTTGCATTGACCCCTTCATTTGTTCTATCATTTTTAATGTACATAAATAACTAGACAATTCATAAGCAAAGCTTTTAAAGAATTATTTTTAAAGTTTTTAATTCAATTATTTTTTGCTACAATATAAATTGATTTTAATTTAATATAATTAATTTTAGCTTCTGCGATAATGGAACAATTAGACAAGATTTATCCTGCATGAAGAAAAAGAATGAAAGCTTTACTTGTCAATGCCAAACAGAAATATTTGACCAAATTTTTTTAATAATAGGTAGATATATATTTTTTTTATTTAGAATACATTTTTAGTTACAATTGGTGGTGTGTGAATATTTTTACCAAATAAATTATGTAGTAATATTTAATTCAAACTTAAAATTAAATATTTAAACTACATAAATAGTTTAAATTATTTGAATAGTTAAATAATTAATCATAATCTATTCAAATAAGTTAATTAAGGGTTAATGACAAGTAAATAACATTCTTTTTATTTAAAAATAAATTTTAAATTACAATTCCAATGTTCCATTTCTTCAATTACTATTGAAAAATTTTAATTTTCTAATTGAACCATTTAAAAATTTGAAACATTCAAACTATTCAAATAATTCTTGAATTCAATATTCACACATCCATAGTTACAATCCAAATATAAAAAAAGTAAAAGCCTGACCATTAAAGAAAGTACACTTTTAGTATTTACTCCAAATATAATTAAATTGTTTATTGTTAAAACAAGCAATCTGACATTTTTATATTACATACACTTTTGCTTTAAATTATTATTTTGGGGCAGACATATTTTATTTAGCAAGATACACATTATGATATTAAAAAAGGATATTTTCATGTTAAAACAGCACAAGTTCACCGTTATTAGTTTTTATAAGATTTTTAAAATAAAAAAATAAACAAAATCATATTTAGTTAGTTACTTAGCTTGTTTTTACAATAAACCATTCAATTATTTTTATGCTGGTAAAACAATTACCTTTAGCATAAATAAGTAGCATAAATATTGATGCATTATTTTTATTTAATTTTAAACATTATTAGGTAATATCAATTGTTTTACAATTTAAATTGATTTTAAAATTGATATTGATTTCAGGTTTGGGTTTGTGTTAATGGAAGAAGCAGACAGGACTTGAATTTATCAAACTTCTTTGCAAAAGAACATAGAAAATATTAATTGCAGTTGAATATTCTTCATTGAATCAAGAAAAAGACGCAGGTTCAATCCATGAATTATGAACAAGAAAAAAGACAATTAATACTTAATATTGACCAGAAAGTTAAATCATACATAAAGATTTTAATTTTGCCTAATACATAATAACAATATTTTTAACATTGAGATTTAAGTGGTTCTATTGATTATTAATTTAAATTAAACCAATTTTACTAAAAATTAAATATTCCAAAGAATGTAATTTAATTTTTGGATAAGTAGGAATTCCTTTTTGCCAAAAATTCTATATTTTACAAAACTACAGTATTGTGCTTATTTAAAAAACAAATTATAATCATAATTCCTAAAAATTATAAGAGCATGGTTTGTAATAAGTCTAATTATTGCATTAAACATTTTAGGCATTAGCCTTTTGGTTTTTCCAATAAAAAAATTTAATACCACATTAAGAAATCTGAAAATAACTATAGGGTATACAATAAGTCAGTATGTATTAGAAAATTATTTATTTTTATGAATTACATATTCAAATTTAAACTAATTTTAATTATACTTGAACTGTTTTTTAAAAGGTTGTTTTCTAATAAGGACCAATAAGTATTTAACTATTGCTTATCAAGAATTTATCAAATATTTTGATGGTTTGTAATATGTTTTAGAGTTAATTTGTTTAATAAACCTTTGCATTTTTATTAGGAAATCTTAAAAAACCTACAAAAATTGTTATTATGTGACACAAAATTAAAATTTCTGAAAATTATCGCTGTAATCAAGCGATAATTGTCTTGTAGGCATATATAAGAGAGTAATTATCAATTTAATGTCATACTTTTTGATAAATTATACCTAGATAATTATAAATTATTATACATGTTTGATAAACCTTTTTTTAAATTTCACTAATTTATAGAATAATTAACTTTGAATTTCTCCTCATTTAAATATTATTTGTTAGTTATACTTTAATTTAAAATTGAATTAAGTGTATATTTTGTTAAATATATTTATTAAAAAAAAACAAAAATGTGTGTTTTTCCACTTAATTAGTGGAAAATAACCGAAAATTGTCGAAATTTTATATTTTTTGATTTTTAATGGACAATATTACGTATATAATCCTTTTAAAATCAAAAAAATATAAAATTTAAACAATTTTCGGTTATATTTCCTTGTTTTAAATAAAAATTCAAATAGCCAAACATTCAAATTTCCCGCAAAAAAACAACTCGGTTTTCCAAGCCTGCTAGATTTAAAAATCAACCAATGCTTGTTGCCACTTTTGACTATAGCGCTTTTAATTCTCTTATGTTCTGTGTGTTTTTAGTTAGCTCCCTGTTTAGTTAAATTTCTATGTATTTAAATATATGATATAAGTGAAAAACAACTTTTATTATATGGAAAAACCCCTACAAAATTTAAGTTTTCACTTGATATTTTTAAATAATTTAGAGATATGAAGGTATGTGAAATTCAATGGAGAAATAAATAAAAATAGTATTATGAAAGGTTTATTGTTTTAACTTAAGGAATATATGGTTAACGGATTGACCTCCTTTTCCCGGACACCCTGTATATATATATATATATATATATATATATATATAACAAAACACTTGTTAACACTGTATTACATTTCCCTATTATAATAAAACTATGTCCTAATTCGGTCCTCATATGTCCCGAATTGGACAGCTTGGGGTCAAATACGGACGTCCTGAGGACATCTGAAACAGTCTATTTCGGAAGTCTGTGGACGTACTACGAACGTACTTTTGCAGACCCCGGACATCCTGAGGACGTTCGGGTTGTCCTGGGTGGAAGTCCTACGAACGTCCTACGAACGTACTTGTGCTATCTGGGAAGAAAGTCATTGCTATAGAAAGTTTATGTAGGGATATTCCTGTTAAGCATATTTAGTTCAGTTACCTATATAATAGTAAAAATACCATAAATTACGTATAAAGGTGTATACCTATACTTAAGTAGGTACATAATTAGTAATTAGTATTTTTGTATAGTTATTTGTCAAATTAAAACAATATTCGATAACAAAAATACTTTTTCTATAGGTATTTTATTTTCTGTTAAAAATAAATATTTATTAATTTGTATACCGATTTTTTATTTCTGAATTAACATTTTTATGTATAATAATTCTAACTATCTTCAACTTCAATCTAATCTGACTTATCCCACAAAATTTTCCAATTTTACTTTTTATGAAATAATGTCATACAACTTATGTTTTAGAGGTCAAATTGTTTATTTAATATTTTTAAATAAATATATATTAATATGTTAAGGGGACGACAAATACATTTCACTGTCATATTATGACTAAATATTCTCAAAAGCTTTCTAGAAGCTCCATAAGAAACCTTCTAAGAAGATTCCAAAAACGTATTCTTAAAATGTTCTTAGGATGATTTTTAGGAAGGTTTTAAGAAGCTTTTAAGAATCTAATTGCATCATTAAAAGGGTATCTATTGAATGTTTTAAAAGCCCCTAAGAACATTCTTAGCAATAAGATAAGGTTCTAAGAATATTCCATTATTCCGGGTCATATCTTCTTACAGGATTCTTAAAATCAAATTTTGCTATCAGGGTCAAAGGTAAATGATAATTTGAAGTCTTTTATTATATTTAATTCTGATTCGTTTAAAAGTACACTAGTATACAGTTAGTTATTTAAAGTAGAAGGTAAAGTAAGATAGATCTTAAGGTAGTTGTCGTGCTATAAGCATACCATCAGAAAATTTTGAATTTTTGTATACTTATTAAGGACATGACAATACATATATCCTTAAAATTTGAAGTCGATTGACCGTCTATAACCCGAGATAAATTCAATTAAAAATTGGATAATTAACATGGATTGTATAGGCTTTCTGTAGTTCTGTACCAGTTTCTTAGTTATACAGAAAAAACTAACTGTCAGAAGTTTTCAAAAAACTAACAGTGTTTTAATGTATTTTTGCTGAGTTTAAAAAAAAATAATTAAAAATTTTTGACCGTCCAATTGTTTATAAATAACCGTTTAAAGTTCAACAATTTGTAAAAAGTATACATCACTAGTGTCAGATAAAAACAACTTGGCAAGGCTGTACGCGAGTATAGATATTATTTCCGCAGTAAATTCAAACGGACTGAGTCAGTCTCCAATATATCTATTGGTTAAGCATAAGCGACGTTGCCGGATTAAAACTTATGAAAATATTTGAAAGTATTACGTAAAGTGGACGTCTCCATGGAGGGTACAGTCTTGCGAACAAATTATGAATCACTTAGCTACAAGCTCGTATACTTTTACGGTGCGTATAATCTAAAAATTTTTGACAATATTGTACCACGACAACTACCTTAAGCTACATTCGTAATGAATTCGCTGGCCGAGTGACACTTTGGCACGCAAGTCGGCACGAAATTTACCATTCACAATAACTTTAGAGTCGAATTTAACGCATGGGCGTTGGTAACTGTCATGTGCGTTGTAAGGTTAGAATTTGCATTATTTTGTTTTTGCTTGGTGTTATTTTTTAAATGCAAAAATGGACAACAATCAATCAAATAGTTTACTTATGTTGTGTAATAGTTTATTTAGTGATACATTCTTATTAAAATGTGTTACAAAACACTAATGTTCTCTTTATAATAATAAATAATAATAATAATAATAATAAAAAACTAGTATACATTAAGTTACATACATACATACATACATTTACATTAACAATGGGTAGTTTATTTAAATAAAGCAAGAAAAATGTATTTAATCACATTAAAAACACTACACACACAAAACTCAACGCCATTGAAAATGTCAAACCTTCATAACAAAGGCAATGCGCATGTCGCATAGCCGGCACGAAAGTCGAAGTTGAAGTCGAAGTTTGCAGCTTGCAAGAAATTTTGCCCACTTCAACTTCCACTTTAACGTCGAATTTCATTGTGAACGATCACACTGTTTTACACATTTGCTTAGCTTGTGAGTCAAATTGCCACTCGGCCAGCGAATTCATTACGAATGTAGCTTTACAGAAGTCTAATTTTTTTATTAGTACAGACGCTATTTAATGTCTTTTTTTTATTAGTCGGTTTCTTTTATAATCTATGGGTTTCTGTGCTTAGTGGTAGTTGTGTACTTATAGTGGTGTGTACTTATACCTTAAAAAATGTTTATATGTGTAAGGTTTAGGGACGATGACGTGAGAATGGTGGTACAAAATAAAAAAAAATTGACCTTAATAATATTGATTTTGACCATGCCTACAAACATCCTTTGCAAGAAAGACAAAAGAATGATTATAACCGAGTAATTTTATTTAGTTTTTATTACTTTTTTGGTGTTAGTAAGTTATATGTATCAATACATAATATTATCTCACTAACACAGAAAAATAATAAAGAAATAAAGTTATAATTTTTTTGTCTCTTCTGCGAAAAATGAATTCTGGTTTTTCCCCGGTTATTCTTTTGGGATCTTAATTATTTTTAAATGAAAAATCAACTGGTATTTTTATTCCAAATTAAAAAAAAATAAATTGGTTCAAATTGGTTTGAATAGGTTTGGCGCTATGAATTACCAATATAGGCCCGGTTTTACAATCAAATGTTAAATGTTAATCAAAAATTAATTTGAAGTTAATTTAATTAACCGTATTACAATCTTATATTAGCAGCCAAACTTCATGTTAAAGTCAAATTAAGTTAATCGGTACCTGAAGTAGTGATTAACACGAAAATCTACGTTAACTTCATAACCAAATATTTATATGTCATAAATGTTTATAAACAAATATACATAGTTAAAAATAAAATATCTATTTCATTAAATCTAGTGTTTTCAAAGTCACCACCCCCCGTTTTTATCGGGTGACATTCACAATATCGAAATTCATTATATCGAATTCAAAATATCGAACACTTTTTATCGAAAATCAAAATATCGAAAATACAAAATGTCGAAAATCATAATATCGAAAATTAAAATGTCGATTTAAAAATGTCGAAATTTTATTTAATCGAATTTTCAATTTATCGAAAATAAAATCTCGACCGCTGTCATACAGGTTATGACGAATAGCTGTCATCTTGGTTATGCAGGTACACTGCATTGTGCCATACCAAACCAACCTAAACTTAACAACCCAACCCAACCGACCCCGCCCCATTGGGCCCCTCCCGCCCCATTGAGCAATAGAGGTATAATATATCTAAGGGCAGGCTGGATTGTGACAATGGGGCGGGAGGGGCCCAATGGGGCGGGGTCGGTTGGGTTGGGTTGTTAAGTTTGGGTTAGTTTGGTATGGCACAATGCAGTGTACCTGCATAACCAAAATGACAGCTATTCGTCATAACCTTGAGGTTACACATTTCTACGTCCGTCCGACGGTCAAGCACACACTTTTCTACGTCCGTCCGACGGTCGGGGAGACACTACCTTTAATTATTCGACATTTTCAAATCGACATTTTAATTTTCGATATTATCATTTTCGACATTTTGAATTTTCGATATTTTGATCTTCGACATTTTGTATTTTCGATATTTTGATTTTCGATAAAAAGTGTTCGATATTTTGAATTCGATATAATGAATTTCGATATTGTGAATGTCACCCGTTTTTATCATATTTGCTCTCTGCGTGGCATATTTTTTTTAGTTATTCTTTTTAAATTTGAATATTTTTCCTTTAATGCTTTAGCATTTCTTGAAGGGCTAGTGTTTTGAGAGTTAAATTCCTTAGTTATATTTTCCCATGCATTATTTTTGTCCTTCCAAGTAATACTGCCACTCTTTTTGCATTCAACAATGTTTTTAAATTTTTCCAACAGTAATACCAAAAGAAGTTCTTCAAAAGAAGAAAAATTTGCATTTATTTTTGGGTTATCCATTCTACAAAATTAATTATTGTATTTATTATTAATATTGATATTATTTTAAATTTACTTGCGTCTTTTCTTACACCGGTTTAAAATGAAATAACGAACATATGGAATTGTCATCTGTCAAAATGAAGCTCAGTGATAAATAACCAATATTACACAATCAAGTATGGCTCTATCTTCTTTTAACAACACTTTTACAAGAGAGAAAGCATTATCCGGGAACGAAAATTAAACTTAACTGTGTTCCGTAATTTACTGTAATAGTAATACCAACCTAAATAGTTTTAAAGAAAATTCATGTTAACAAATCATAAGACAAAAATAGATTTTAATTTTTAATTCATAATTAATTCGTGGTTGATACTTAATTTTAAATTAGTTAATCAGCACATTTAACATTCGATTGTAAAACCGGGCCTTACTATGAATTACCAATATAGAGATAATTTTAATAATTGACAGGTATAGACGGGACAACATAAATCTTTTTTTAAATTGTCTTAATTCGCCCCTGCCCACAAATTACAGAACTCAAGTAACTTACCGTTTGCCAGGGCCTATAAGGATCGCAGGCAGCATCGCCTGTCTCCCTCCACCTGCCAAAACCGCAATCCAAATACCACGCGTCCACATGTGAAACAATAATTTTATACCCATCCGAAACCAAATCTGGGGTATCCGGCCACTGACTAGCGCCCCAACTCTGCACCACCACGTTCTCCTTATCCAGATACTTGGTGATGTAGGGACGTTTGCTTAAATTACTGGACCACACTATAACGTGCGGCACTTTTTTGCCGCCGTTGGCGGCGGTTAGTCGGTTCAAAGCTTTGAGAGTAAAGTCGCCCCAGAGGTCGTGCAAGTCTGTGTAGTTGTAATAGTTGCTGTTTTTTTGTAGGTGCTGGGCCCAACATTCCAAGTTTACCTCATCACCACCCATATGGAATATTTCGTTTTCATCCGTTAAAGATATTAGGTCTTTGTATAGTTTTTCTAGAACGTCGTATACGTTGGGGTTATCAGGGTTGAGCTGGCCACAAGGCGGTTCGCCGCAGTATAAACTCCACGGTCTTTCATTTACACACACTGCTAGTTCACCCAAACCTTCATCTTGACCGAAAGTCCACCCGTTACCTGCATGCGCAGGTGTATCAACTTCAATAATAACCCTGACACCTCTAACTTTGGCAAACTCCACCATTTCTTTTACTTCTTCAGGCTTATAAACTAAATCTGGAGCATAAGCGCCGTGTTTGGCCAACTGCGGCAAATTAGGTAGCACCAAAGGGAAACTTTGCGAATCGGAAACATGCCAATGAAACACGTTCAATTTAACACTTGCCATGCCGACTATGGTTCTCTTCAAACTCTCCATTGACATGAAATTTCGAGCTGTATCCACCATTAACCCTCTATAGGCGAACATGGGGTTATCTTGCACTGTGGCACCCTTAAGTATCTTCAACGTACCACCTTCGTGGTACTCATCCCACCAAATAAGCTGCGACAGGGTCTCCAAACCGTGTCTAGCACCGAAAAACGTCTTTGCGGTTATATTTCCCACTAACTCTGTCCCGTGGGGTTTTAAGGTTATCGTGTAGCTCTCGTCGGTGTTTAATTTTAATTTAACCGTGGTTGCATCTAAAATCGACACGATAATTTTAAATTTGGTTATGTCAGTCTTTTGGTGGATGTAGTCGGAGTTCTGCACCAGTCCTGATATCGAGTCGTTGACTATCGAGAAAGCCGCCAGGAGGAGTTCGTTGGCAGGCCCTGTTGTTTTTGAGTAGAAGTCAAGAAGGCGATGGTTGAAGGTCACCTGAAAAAGTATAACGTTCAATATTCGTATCCAATAAAACTTAATTTAACCTAAACTTTAAACTATAGAAAGCAATTAAAACTATTAGGAAACTATTTGAAGTTCAATTCTGCTGCTAATGATGGGCCATCGCCATTCATAAAAATACATTGAACCCGCAGGCAATCGGCCAATCGCTTACCGCATTACTGTCGAGCGTGAAAACCTATTATTGGTTTGGTAAAATTGCAAAAATACCACAAGTTTCATGCTAATTTTAAACATATGATTAAGAAATCCAATTTTGACATAAAAAAATAAACTGGACAGTTTTAAGACATTTTTTAAACATAAAATTAAATCATAATTTAAAAAAAATATTAAAAAGGTGTTATTGCAGCCATAAATTATTTGTTATGCCAACACAGGTACAGGGTGGGGCAAAGGAATCACAGGAACTGGTTTTTAAATAGTCATAAACACTAATTTTATCCCCGAAACAATTTAATTGCTAAAATAATATTCGTTGAAACGCAGCATTTAACATCCATTATGTGTGAAGAATTAAATCTGACATATGTTTGCTCTAAAAAAAAGTAACTGGTAAAATAATATTTGTTGGGATATAGAATTTAAGATACATTTTGTGTAAAATATTGATTCCCATTAACATCAACACATTAACAAAACCGTTCTAGGAAATTGGTGTCGATTTTCACCACTTGGTCTCTGTTGGTGCAATATGGCAAAGGAAGAATTATCACAGGAACAAATAGGGGATTAAATTAAACTAATGCGATATAAATGAGCAGGTTGTATTTAGTCTTGCTATTATAGAGAATAGAAATTTGTTTGAAGAAAAGTGATTAATATAAATTTTCTCCTATAGGGTAAGGTAGGATGTATTAGACAATAAGGGTTTTTTAAGGTTTTTATTTAAATTTCTCATTGCTATTTACACGTTTTTTAAATTTTTTCTATAAAATTTTTTGTGCAGTCAGAGTAAGGAAAAATTTTTTCTATTTCTCCTGGGTTAGATTGTATGCTTGGCTAAAGTATCCACGATTTCATTGCCTTTAATATTGCTGTGAACCATACCCCAAATATTTGTTATATTTATTTCAGCATTTTTAAGAATATTATGGGTTTTAATAAGCATTATTGGGTTTTTTAACAGAAAAGTTTTTATTTAATCGATAACATCACTGATTGAGAGTCTGACAAAATGACGGCTGAATTAATATTTTTATTGCGAATGTTTTCATTAATCCAATTAAGTGCTTGGAGGATGGGAAATGCTTCTTTCTGCTGTATATATGGAGAATGATTCATTTAGTTTAAATTGTGCCTCTATTTTAAATTCCTCTACCCAAAAGGCACATTCTGTTTCTGTATAATTATTGGATCCATCCTAATATAAAAGTATAGCATTTCCACATTTTAAGAAGATGTTTTTTATAATAATTTCATTGATTAAAGCAGTGTTTACATATTTTGGAATGGTGTCAGAGAAATTGAGTTGAAATATTGGTAAGGGTGTATGATTTTCTATGTATGGTATAAACAGGGTGTACCAAATTGGTTGTCCGTATAGGCTTCCTCAGTAAATACAAATTCTAGAAAATAATCAAACACACATCCCCGTTGTCTTTCTTAAAGATACATTGGAAGATGTCTTCGAATTTTTTCGATTCGTGTTTGTTTTTCAATGTTTGCCAATTTTGACAAATGCTTGTAGCTCCGTTAATATTTAAGTTACGAATATAGGTTTAAGACATTATATAGGCACTTTTTATCACAGAATTTATTAGTGTAAACATATTTTTTTAGCTTTTTTAGATTAAGAGACATGATCCAAAGTTATGTTTTTTTCAATGAAAACCATAGTTGGCTCTGACTTCATTAAAAATATATTTTTTTTCTGATTTTAATGATATATAATACTACACGCTACAAATTCGAAGACATCATTCAATGTATCTTTTAAAAAAGAGCATTCTAGCATCCAACACCCTGTAGTTGGAATTTTTTTTTTGACCAGTAGTTTAAAGTTAGTTTGTTATTTATTATTTCACAGTTCAACACGATTTTTCTCCCATGAATAATTTTAACAGATATTAAAAATAAAGGTTAAAAAAAAGTACCAGTGTCTCACCGTTTCACGAAATCACGTCATTTGAATTTTTTATACAGCCATCCTTATTTTCACCTATACAGATTTTTAATTCTCTATTTTGTTACAAATCATTTTTTTTTCTTTAAATGTATGTTTTAACATATTACAAAAATTATACACTGCGCGTCAAAATTAACGCATAATAAGTAAAAAAACTCGAACTCTAAAATGCCGTTTAGACCAGGGTCGATAATTTTTGAAACCAAAAAAAGTAACAGTAGGATGAAAACCATTGGAAAAGGAGAAGAATATAATAAAAATGAAAGGAAAAATAAATTACGGGCGATCTGACTTCGGGAAGTGGGAGGGGGGGGGTTTAAGGGTAAAAAATGGTTTATCTCGATTTCCGGCAAAACTACAAGTCCTATGGAAAAAAGTTAAATGGCAAAGTTGTAGGTAATAAAAGGATCTACAACTTTTGTAATTACAATTTTTTTACATAACCTGAAAAAAAAAAATTTCCACGAAATTTGGTGAAAACTTACCTTTTTATGTCCCAAATACACTGTAATTTATTTGATTTGAAATATTTATTATTTCGCCTTATTTTGACTTAATATCAAAAAAGCACCCTAATTTTCAATCGAAAATTCTCGCGTCAAAATATCAGCTTTTTTCAAAAAGTCGGTGTGCTTTTTGTTTGTTGAAATCTCTACTTTCTGATGGTGTAAAAAAATATACATTACTATGGTAAATGTTCTCAGAAAATGCAAAAAATATTATAAAGATAAAAATAAAAAACCAAAAACTTGGTTTTTTGTATTTTTCACATAAATTTTGAGGTTATGTAAAAAAATTGTAAATATAAAAGTTGTAGATCTTTTTATTACCTACAACTTTGATATTTAACTTTTTTTCATAGGACTTGTAGTTTTGCCGGAAATCGAGATAAACCATTTTTTACCCTTAAAACCCCCCCTCCCACTTCCCGAACTCAGATCGCCCGTAATTTATTTTTCCTTTAATTTTTTTATATTCCCCTCCTTTTCCAATGGGTTTCATCCTACTGTTATTTTTTTTCTCTTTTTACCATTTTTAAAGGCTTCTGCACTGGTCTAGTTACCAATCTTTATGAAATTTTGTATAAAAATACTTCAACTTATATCTCAGTTTACGGATTTGAGGGTTTTCTGAGAAAATATTTGTGAAGCCCTTTTATTTGATAAATTCTAAAAATAACTTTTAGGGATTTTTTAAGTAAATAAAAAATATGCTGTTAAAAATATACAGTCTAGCTGTTATCAAAGCTTATATATTATGTGCCGAATACCGTGGATACAGGGCCGCACAAAGTGTTTTTGCCGCCGGGTGCAATTAAAAGATTGCCGCCCCTTAAAGGAAAAAAAATCTTAAAAACACTATTTTAACTTAATAAAATTATTATGTATGTATTAGTGGTTTTTCGGGATCTGCTCTGTGTTGTCGGTTTTTGGTTCTTAAAAGAACCGTATGTCTGACGATGTTTCGGTACAATCTCATGTATCATTTTCAGGTCTTATCTGCTGGGCTGCTGTTGCTGCTCTGCTGCGATTTAGACGTGTAACGCGTAACATTACAAAATAATTTACTAGAACTACCCCTAAAAGCTAGGTTTTGCTTGGCTAAAAATTTAACAACCGATATAATTCTTTCTAAAACAGAACTCCATCTTTTCTGTTCACTGTTAATTAGTTTTTCCTGTAAATAATCTATTGTTGAGCCACACTTTAATGAAGTTTGTAATTGAATCATTTTGCTGCAACATTTAATATGATCATTAGAGCTTTTATGCCGGCTTAAGGTTCGCCAAGTCCGTTGAACGGATTCACCATTTGGTAAAGTTTTTAAAAAATATTTATTTCAGTAACTTCTAGTGATAGCGTCTTTGGGATAAGTTGTTTTCTTATTTAGTAGGTTACCCTTTTCTACTAGCATTAACCTTATTTTGTCAGATAAAGGTGTAGGCCATGCACTTGGATCAGAATCAATTACAATATTAAAAAGTTTACCGTCACTTTCTGTACAAATATTTTCTAAAATGCCGCCCCTCGATAGTTGCCGCCCGGGCGCACCCTGGGTTGGCTCGGCCCAGCGTGGATAGCATTCTAAAGAAAAAATGACGTGATCTGAAAAAACGCTAAGTCTATTTTCAAAATTTATAGGATTTTTTCATAGAAGGGGAAAAAATCAAATTTTGTCGTACTGTGTAATGTGCTGGTTTAAAATAATCATGATTATTTGAAACCATCCGGTTGCTGGCCTTCACCCTGTATCACGCTTTTAGCCGTTAATGACGTGCCCATTTAGATCAACTAAACAAATCGCACCCGAAGGGCACGGTGCAATCACTCACCGCTTTGCTGCCGAGGGTGACCGGGCCGGTCGGTTGGGGCCACAGTTGCGTCGAGCCGCAAAGCATGCTGCACGTCGCGAGCGACGCGACGTCACCTACGTCGCTCTTTATACGCTGCCGCTCGCACCGTTGATTTATGCACTGCCACGTCCATTGAGGAGCCTGTTCTGCCGGAGCCGATCTGCAACAAAACACATAGATGTTATAATGCGGTGCTCATTTGGATCCCTCTAAAGCTGCGGATTTATCTGCGTAAGCGTTTTATTGGAGAGAAGAGTTAGTTATGTAAGGCGATTTTTTTATTTAAGCTCTAAAATGAAACTTTGAAACGTCCAGAGTTAAGATTTTTTAGTTCAATAAAAAAACTAAATAAATCTGGCACGTTGGTACATTTGGCGTTTTCAACTTAAAAAATATATAATCTTCCAAACATTTTTTTTTTAAATAGTGATATTATTAGCTTTACTTTGTAAGAAAAATTAAAATCGCGTATGTAGCCGTTGTGGAGATATACACTTAAATGTATTTTTTTTATAAATTAATGCGCAACAATAAGCTTAACATGTGTTCTAGAATTCTAGTGAAAATGACCACAGCAATTCGCTATATATATATATATAGGTACCTATGTATATATATATATATATATATATATATATAAATATATATATATACCTATATATATATATTGATGGTTTTCCGGGATCTGCTCCGAGTTGTCAGTTTTTGGTTCTTAAAAGAACCGCATGTCTGACGACGTTTCGGTACAATTTCATGTACCATCTTCAGGTCTTATCTGCTGGACTGCTGTTGCTGCTCTGCTGCAAGTTCATACATATAACGCCAATGGAAATCTAAAGCAGCAGAGCAACAAAAGCAGCCCAGCAGATAAGAGGGTACATGCATGTATCTCATGAGATTGTACCGAAACTTCGTCAGACATACGGTTCTTTTAAGAACCATAAACCGACAACACAGCAGATGGCGGAAAACCCTCAATACATACAACGCCCGTGAAAACCTAAAGCAGAACATTGATATCGTTAATTTGCGTGGCGTTTTGGTGGTTGTAAGAGCTGGTTTTTATGCATTTGGTAGTCTCTGTGTATCGTCTCTTGTGCTGAGGTTTCTTGGTCCTGTGTTCGATGCTATCCAAGACCCTTGTTTTTTCAAAGTCAATTTCATGGGAAGTTTTTCGGACGTGTTCAGCTAAGAAAGATGTTTTAAGACTGCGTTTCGAAGTTCTTCACGTCTAACATTGATAGGTCCATTGGTCTGCCCAACGTAGCTTCCGTCACAACTATTACAAGGAGTTTCGTACACCCCTTGTGCCTCTATCTTTATTTTGGTGTGGCGTTTGAAAGTATTTTACCGATCTTTCTTGTGGCGGTAAATGTTATGTTTTTTGAGAAATTTGCCTATTCTCTCGGTTGTCCCTTTCACGTAGGGAAGGAAGGCCTTCGAAGTTGGTTTGTTGTTCTCGTCCTCTGTGGTATTTAACCGTCGTGGTCTAAGAGCCTTTTTGATGATGGTTTTAGAGAATCCGTTTTGCTGTAGCGTCGTTTGGAATTTCAGGTCTTCTTGTTTCTTGTGATCATCATCCGCCAGCCTTTCGCGTGACAAGTGTCTTAATGATTGACTGCAGTTGTGACGGGTGGTGGTGTGACTGGGCGTGTGCCATTATTTATCTTGATTATGAAGACATCCAGAAAAGGTAATTGGTGTTCTTTCTCCATTGTGAACTTAATCTTTTTGGGAATTCTGGTCCAGGAATTTCTTCAGTTTCTCTTCTCCGTGGGTCCAGATGACAAATGTGTCTTTTACGTACCGTAGCCATAACTTTGATTTTAGTGTTGCCGTTTCGATTGCTCGTACTTCTATGTCTTCTATTGGGAAATTGACTTTGAAAAAACAAGGGTCTTGGCTAGCATCGAATACAGAATCAAACGTACAATTCGTGAAGCCATTGAAATAGGAAAATGTCCAAAAACCTCAATAAAAGAGGCGATACACAGAGACTAAGCTTAATGTTGCAAATTTATTTAAAAAAAAAATACATTTAAGTGTATATCTTCACAACGGCTACATACGCAATTTTAATTTTTCTTGCAAAGTAAAGCTAATATCACTATTTAAAAAAAAATGTTTGGAAGATTATATATTTTTTAAGTTGAAAACGCCAAATGTACCAACGTGCTGGGGTTTAAAACCGTTTTAGAAACAATTCTTATGGTTGGTGGACTGTAATAATAATAAGTAATAATAATAATTATAAAAAATAATTAATCGGTTAAACTAGGCTCAGTAGTTTCTTGTTTGGTTTTTCTTGGAAAATGTTGAATGCAAAATAATTTAATAAAAATTAATTAATAAATAATTAATTATTTTGCATGAAACTATGTTCCAAAAAGAAAAATCAAATAAAAAACTTACTGAGCATAGTTTGACAGATTAAATTTATAGGTTGAGTGATATACGTCTAGATTATTTCTCTAATTAAAGGAAACTATTTGACAATTCATAAAATCTGACGTATGTGTCAAAATTTATAAATAGTTTTTTAAAGAAAATTCCATTAATTTAAGATATGTAATAAGTAATAATTGATATTTCGTAAACTAGATAAGTTATTTTTTATTGCTTTTTTAAAAATGTTTGTTAAAACTTGTAAATAACACCATAAAATCGTAAACAAAAATCCAATGTGGAGGCTAAAATTTAATCATATATTATATCACGAGAACTATGAATTTAATCGGTTAAACTAGGCTCTGTAGTTTTTTGTTTGGTTTTTGTTGGAAAATGTTAAATGCAAAATAATTTAATAAAATCACGAGACCGCGTAGCGGTCGAGGGGTTTTATTTTTAATTATTTTACATGAACTATTTTCCAAAAAGAAAAATCAAATAAAAAACTTACTGAGCATAGTTTGACAGATTAAATTTATAGGTTAAATGATATACGTCTAGATTATTTCTCGAATTAAAGGAAACTATTTGACAATTCATAAGATCTGACGTATGTGTCAAAATTTATAAATATTTTTTTAAGAAAATTCCATTAATTTAAGGTATGTAATAAGTAATAATTGATATTTCGTAAACTAGATAACTTTTATTATTGTTTTTTAAAAAATGTTTGTTAAAACTTGTCAATAACACCAAAAAATCGTAAACAAAAATCCAATATGGAGGCTAAAATTTAATCGCTGTTAAATAGTTCTAGTAATTTAAACGAAATTTATTCGAAAATTCAAGGCTTTTGATTGGTTCATATTATAATGAGGGAAATAATCGTAAGTAATATCATAAAGGCATTTAATTTTTCCGAAAAGAATCGAAAAAACACATTTGGGTCATTCCACGTTACTCGGGGATTTTTGTCCCGCCCGTCACAATTAAAAATTGTGAGTAAAAACTACACGTTATAAAATTTATTTCAAAATATTGTTTTATTATGCTTTTAATAAGTTATAAGCACAATAAAAATAATATTATAAAATATTAATTTTATAACTTGTGGTTTTTACTCACAATTTTTAATTGCGACGGGCGGGACAAAAATTACCGAGTAACGTGGAATGCCCCATTGCTAAGTAATATTTTAACAAAATGCATGATTGCTGGTGGCAGCAAAAATCCGAGTCGAAGAGGAGGATTTTTGCACCTGCACGAATGCATTTTGTTAAAAAATATTACTTAGCATTGTGTTTTTTCGATTTTTTTCACAGGAAAAATTAGATGCACGAATGGTATTTGACAAGACTATTTCATGAGTAACAGTTAACAATTAAAATATAAATTGCAATTTTTGGTGAAAACAGCTGTCAAGTTTTGCCGCGGGTAAACTCGAAAAAACTGCTGACAGGTGCTCACACAGTTTTTTCACCTAGAAACCATTTGTACTTCAAAATTGCGCGTTTGTGATTGGTGGAAATTAAGACGAGGGAAATAGTCGCTGTTAAATAGTTCTAGTGATTTAATCGCTTATTTAAACGAGATTTATTCGAAATTTTAAGGATTTTGATTGGTTCATAATGAGGGAAATAATCACATTAATTTTGTTCAAGCTTTTAAAGTAGAAATCAGTTTAATCTTATATTCAAATATTTAATTGTCCAATATATATAATTCATATTATGTGGTTTAAAAGAGGATAAATGTACTAAAAATACTTAAATATACCAAATAGTACAATATTTTTTTTCATACAAGTTTTTTAGTCCTATAAAAATAATATATATATATTTTTATTTATTTTGGTTTAAATTACTAATAGTAATTTACTATAGCTAGCTAATCAGTTTAAACCAATTTATCAAAAAAATCTATATTATACAGAAAGTTTTAAAAATTAACAAAACATGAAAATTGGTAAAATTAATGTTTTATATTAAAAAAATATGAATAAACTGTTTATCAATATCAATAAATTTAATCAATTAATTTAATTGCTATCGAATTAAAATTGTATTTCATTTATTTTATATTTTCTATAAATTGATACCTATTTTATTTTTTTATAAAAATAAAAATTAGAATAAGTACAAGTTTTTTAAGTATTAATTTTTTTTTAATTTTCTTTAAAAAATGTATGAATTGCTGGATCCGCGTTGTATCCAGCTGGATTGATGTTGATCCAGGACTCTGCTTAATTGCAATTCCTACTTTTTAAAAATGAATTAATCAAAAATGATTAGTTGTCATAGCGAAAAAGCAGCCACTAATAATTTTCGTCAATAGCAATTTGTATCCCGGACATTTAGCAGTCAATTCCTATGTAAAATAAATCAAAAAATGCCATCAAAAATTTTAAAAGTAAAACAGTTTTTGAGATAAAGTCAACTTTTCATATAATATTTTATATATAATCAATTTCCTTTTACCACTTGGAGGTGTAGGGTGAATTTTTCATATAATATGGAATTGACTATATCTCAAACATTACCTTTATAATTTTTAATTGTCTTTTCGAATTCAGGGGACAATTTTAAATATAAATTGGCTGTTAAATGTCCGGGTTACAAATTACTGTGGACTACAGTAAAAAAAAACTTTGAGTTACTACCAGTAGTACAAAATTGCTTTTTTCGAGTTTGTATTTAAAGTTTTATATGTAAACTTTATATGGCTTGCATAAACAGCGGCAGCGAACATACTCAAAATTGAAAGTACTTTTTGGAAAAATGGTAAAAATGGTGTCTAAATATTAAATATTTTTTATTAGATATAGATATTTAATTAATTTGATTCCAAGTCCAGCTTTTTCACCTTAAAGAAGAAATGAGGTGGCAGAAGAAAACAGATAACTAATATTGTAAAAAAAAATATTCTGTGATTATGTCAAAAAAAATCCGATTTAATTCGCTATTGGTTACCATCCCAGGCGAAAAAAAATCCACAAAAATACATGTGTTACCATGCTGACCTGTCAAAAAAACACATTTTGATTGGTTAAAAAGTACTGGTGTGGAATTTTCTGCGTATCTTTACGCATAAGAATTCGAACGCCAACCCCAATGTGTCTTGAGCAATGTAATTCGAACGCCAACCCCAATGTGTCTTGAGCAATGTAATACTTGCCCCTGAATCTGCTATATTCTTTTACATTTGGTAAGCAATTTTTAAAAACAAAAAAAAATCGGAAAAATGGGCCAAAACTATCTTTTTTTACAAAATTTCTACACACACCAAATATAAAATTCTTCTCTTAAACTGTATTTTTGGAGCAAAAACGCTATATTTTTACAAACTACAAGGCCTACTATGTCAGTTTTGGAGAGTACTTTTTTAAGAATTCATAAAAGCGATTAAACAACTATGCACTGGATTCACCACCCCTTATAATAAATTTTATTTTAAAATTTTAAGTGGGAACGATTTTGCAGCCAATAATAACAATCTACAAAAATTTATTCTGCCACGTTACCCATGAAAAAAAACATTAAAATGAAATTAAACTGAAAGTAACATGGTATACATTTTCTTATGCTTTATATTGACAAATAAAAATGTAATAGAAACTTAAAACAACAACGAAACAAAAAATAGAGAATTTAAAAAATTCTCTACAATTAGATTTTCGGCACCTCTACTTCACAAGAACTACTAATAAAAAAAATATATTTATTAAAAAAAAATATTTTTTTCTAAACAAAAAATAAACTAGTAAATATAATTAGTTTCACCATCATTTTTTTAAATTTTACACACTTTTTTTTATTATACTATTGTAAATATAGTGTTAACGTGATAAATAGTTTTTTAAATTATCTACAATATATAATTTTTAACAACCAGGACAAACTTTCCCGAAGGCATATCTGACTAAAATTTATTGTAATGTTCACTTGTAAGTTTTTAAATAGAATGGGTATGATTTTAGGCCATTAAAACCGAAAAAAGAAAATAAACAGTAATTGTAATAGTAAATTCATTTAAAAGCTTACATTGTTCTTAAATGAGATTGTAGATCAAATTGCAAGCATTATATTGCTAATTACATATTTTCCTTGTAAGTACCTGTATTCCTTTATGACTTTACCTTAATTATAGTTTCCATACTATGTTAAGCCTAATGGTTTTACCTTTGTTGCCAAGATTTGTAATGGATTAAACAATAAGTTATTTACTCCTATTGCATAATATTGTTTTTCTTCTGTGAATATTAATAATAATAGTTATTTATGTCATTAGGTTAAGAAGTAAGGCTTTTTGTGCTAAGCTCAAGGTTTGAAGGCCGACGCGTAGCGAAGGCCTACAATTGAGCGAAGCACAAAAAGGTACTTCTTGGCCGAATGGCATACAACATTTTATCTTCAAAGCACTTTATATAGGACAATTTAACATCAAAGCGGCCTAACCTCACTTTTTTAGAATTTATTTATGTTTAAGCTGTGTTTAACGTTTAATTTCACTGAAAAAGCAAATTAAAACTTAAAGATAATTTAAATCGTAGAAAAAGAATCGTGCGTTTTCTTGGTTGCCTAACCTCACTTTTTGTTTTATTATTCATATTTAATTTTACAATAATTTAATGAAAAAATATTAAACATTAACAGTAAAACAAACAAATTAGTGCTTATTATAAATAAATTAAACCATTATTCACGTTGTTAGGCATCAGTGATTGGCCGATTTTATTATTCACTATGATTTGAACCAATCGGGTTTTAAATTGGGAGTCTAACCGTTTGAGAGGTGTCAGATTTTATTTATTTATTTTTGAAAATCATTTAATTATCTACTTATTGAAGTATATAAAGTATAGTATTACACTCGAGAATATCTCTCGTATAATAATATACTATTATACTAAATACAGTACATTCTTTTTTTGATCTTTAGTTTTTTTAAACATAAAAGTGTATAGAAAATTATGACTTCAAATAACGACAAACAAAATTAACATTGTACTTCTCCCTTGATCCTAAAAAGACCTTATGAAAGAAACTTCACTTTAACTAATTATAAAATAATGCAAAGGCGCGAATTCTTAAGCCAAATGTTATTTTCAAGTAATTAAATGGACTACTTTGGTAATTATCAACTCATGTAAATTAGTTCTCGTCTAAAGGTTAAGGCGACTTTTTTTTTAACTTCAAGTGACAAATGAGATAAACGACCTTTCTACGGTTTTTACAAATTCTGAAGTCTGTTATTATGTTTTGTGCAAAAAGTGTTTAAAGTTTGAACAAAGCAGTAAATCATTAAAAATATCCCGGCCCATTCGCCATTTTTAAAACTAAATACACAGGCCGACAAAATAAAATTTTCTGTTTGCTACATTATCAGCAAAATGACTGCTGACCAGTCTTTTATTTTTTAAAACATGTTTTAATAAAACTTGATGGTAAGTATACAGAGAAACGTCTTTTGAAGCTGTTGTATAACAAGTTTAGAACAGATATAAGATTATAAAGCAATTTTATTTGTATTATATCCCAAAAAGAAAAATGGTATGTCAAAGGATATAATAAAACTTATGATTGAACATCAAACTACAATAATAATGCAGCAACTTTAATGTTTGAGTATTGGATAAGAATAAAACAAATCAATACTTTACAAATATTTTGAGCTTTTTTTATCCCTTGAGGACTGAATACAAAAAAAGTTGTGGGTTCTTTTAATAAAAGATTTTGGTTGATAAATCAATACATACTACTACTTCTACTAAGTGATATCTAAAAATGGCTAATAAAGTTTATTATTATTATTATTATTATTATTATTATTATATCTTAAATACACATTGTGACATTTTAGTGTTTAAAGTTTGAACAAAGCAGTAAATCATTAAAAATATCCCGGCCCATTCGCCATTTTTAAAACTAAATGCACAGGCCGACAAAAAAAAATTTTCTGTTTGCTACATTATCAGCAAAATGACTGCTGACCAGTCTTTTATTTTTTAAAACATGTTTTAATAAAACTTGATGGTAAGTATACAGAGAAACGTCTTTTGAAGCTGTTGTATAACAAGTTTAGAACAGATATAAGATTATAAAGCAATTTTATTTGTATTATATCCCAAAAAGAAAAATGGTATGTCAAAGGCTATAATAAAACTTATGATTGAACATCAAACTACAATAATAATGCAGCAACTTTAATGTTTGAGTATTGGATAAGAATAAAACAAATCAATACTTTACAAATATTTTGAGCTTTTTTTATCCCTTGAGGACTGAATACAAAAAAAGTTGTGGGTTCTTTTAATAAAAGATTTTGGTTGATAAATCAATACATACTACTACTTCCACTAAGTGATATCTAAAAATGGCTAATAAAGTTTATTATTATTATTATTATTATTATTATTATTATTATATCTTAAATACACATTGTGACATTTTAGTCACGGGCAGTTGTCAAATGTAATACAATCATTAAATTAAAGTGCCGTTCTAATAATGTGGAAATTATTTAATTATCTTAATATAAAAATAAAAAGTATGAACTAGTTTCTCAACGCCAAAACCTCTTTGAAAAGTTTATATGCAAGTTTGTACTGACGTTTTAAGTTTGCCGGCAGGAAACTAGATTTAAACTAAAGCATTAAAAATTTAGGGTGAAGTGCCCATTAAACATTCTCTTCACTTTCACTGTAAAAAACTGCTTCTATTTCATCATTTAAAGAGTAATACAGATTCCCAAGTTAAAAATTGTTACGCGAGTTACTCTATTTTTTATAGATGTCGCTCTATACAAATATTTAATTTAAATCATTTTTAGATAATAAGTATTTGCCGTATGCAACTCGTTTATACACTTTTGTAGACAATCATTTAATTAAAAATTAAATTAAATTCTTGACTAAAATGGCCTTAATCAAACTTGATACATAATATACTAATAAAACAATTTCTAATGTCGTTCATCATTCGTTAGCAAATAGACATACAGTAATAATCAAGGCATATTTTTGTAGAAAGTTCTGCTATACAAAGTGTCCCTAAACTTATTGGCATAAATTTAGGAAAAGATTGAGCAAGTCAAAATAAGACTTTTCCTAATTATTTATGTTTTCAAGATACAGGATGATAAAGTGTTACTTATCATATCAGTTTTTTTAATATAACTTCTACTATGGTAGTCTTGGAAAGGTGATATTTTGCGAACAGTTACTTACTACCAAAACACATATTCACACATAATTACAATTGTTCGAGTGAACACAGTGTCGCAGGGATTGCTTAAGCTTATTGTCCCATACAAACTTTGAGGTTAGGTTATTATAACATTTGATGCAATTTTTCGATTACACAGTTCGGCTACCATTAAAAAGGTTTACCTCTCAAACTTCGATAAAATAAACCGTTTCCGAGATATTCGAGATTACAATAATTGTTATATCGCATTATTTAAAAGGATTAAAAGGTATATCATACCAAATTTTATTTTTTAATTGAAAAAACTAAAAAGGGCATTCCATGAGCCTCGGGACTTTTTGTCCTGACCGACACACTAAAAAAATGTAGTTTTTTCAATTAAAAAATTTGTTATCATATACCTTTTAATCCTTTATTGTAATCTCGAATATCTCGGAAACGGTTTATTTTATCGAAGTGTGAGAGCTACACCTTTTTAATAGTAGCCGAACTGTGTAATCGAAAAATTGCAGCAAATGGTATAAAAACCTAACCTCAAAGTTTGTATGGGACAATAAGCTTAAGCAACCCCTGTTTCTACGACACTGTGTTCACTCTAACAATTATAATTATGTGTGAATATGTGTTTTGGTAGTAAGTGACTGTTCGCAAAATATCACCTTTCCAAGTCTATCATAGTAGAAGTTATTTAAAAAAACTGATACGATAAGTAAAACTTTATCACCCTGTATCTTTTAAACATACGTAATTAGGAAAAATATTTAATTAGATTTTCGTCTTATTTTGACTTGCTTAATCTGCCCTTAAATTTATGCCACTAAGTTTAGGGACACCTTGTATAAAGAGGTCCTAAAATATCGGAGCTCTAAGTTTGAAATAAATAAGAAAATTCATTAACATAAAGACGCTCTGACTAAAATAATGAACGTTGATGACAAAGTTTCCCTTCAAAAGCAAAGGGAAATTTTTTTAAGTAGCAATGAGTAGAACATGAGCAGGAAAAAAAGAATTTGAAATTTTTTACGACAGAATGCCTAAAAAATATTAAAGAAATGATGGTAAAAAACTTAAAGAAACCAAAATTGCCTGATTGCCCACGTGGCATTGATTAAACTAAGGAAAATTCTTATTATTGAAGGAAATTGCAAAAGTGAAGTATTCCTGAAAGTACCACCTCAGAATTGTAAATCATATTTTGTTTTTTTAAATTTCGTGATAAGTGTTGTAAGATTAGAGTTGATGATGCTGCCGAACTCAAATCAGTCTTCAAAAATACAACCAATTACTTATCAAATATTTAAAACTAATGTTTTTTAAATTATCTACAGGTATGTACTACATACATACAAATGTGCACAATCTTATAAAAGACAAATCTTATTTAAACCCTGAAATAGAAAATTACATTTTATTTGCAGAAAATCAATCAGTAATGCGATATAAAAGTAAAAGACAGATCCATGTAAATATTTGCTCCAGTGATTTTTTCCTGACAGCCTGAAAGCTTGAAACCAAGTTAAAAACAGACGGTTTGAGTCGCTATAAAATAAACAAGATTTTTAGGAAACATGTTTATGTATTTATTTTGTTTCTGTGTTCTTGGAGTGGATTTGTTTATTTAATATAATATTTATTAGGTGAGGTCTTAGTTCGAAATGGGTTTAGTTTGGAACACATTATTTTAAGTATAAAATAGAAAGAAAATTTTGTTGTAAATAAAAAGTGCTATTTGATTTTAAGATATGCAAGGTGTATTCAAAAAGTAACAGGGGTTTTCGCTTGTATGAGTCTGATTTTTTGTTGTACTATTGGTAAATATGAAATGTATATGCCATTTTGTTACGGCCTTAATGATGTTTAGCCTGTTGCCAGCTGACGAATAGGTTACATTTGTTTTATTACCTTCGGCGATTTTTTATGTGATAAAAAATTGATTGTAATTAATTTTGCTACAAAAATGAAATAAAGTGCAGTAATGTTTTATATATAATAATTAATGATTTTAGTGATTCTACTATAAGAATTTTTGAGTGTTATAAGCATTTCCAAAATGGCAGTTCAACGTAAAAATTGTAATGTAATTGTAGTGATTGCAATTGCTGGATCCCTCATCCAGCAATCCAGCTGGATCCAATCAATACATTTTTTATCCAGTGGGGATTCGCAAATAATTAACTTTCCAAATAATGGCGCAAAAGTCTACGTCTAGGTGCGCTAACGCCCAAACATCATTGGCGGGAGCGACTTTATCGATCTGTCACGCCTGCGGCACGTGCTACACCCCTTTCTACA
This sequence comes from Brassicogethes aeneus, assembly GCA_921294245.1. Classification (NCBI taxonomy): domain Eukaryota; kingdom Metazoa; phylum Arthropoda; class Insecta; order Coleoptera; family Nitidulidae; genus Brassicogethes; species Brassicogethes aeneus. The sequence goes on from OV121133.1 coordinate 14,503,290, forward strand.
CCGCACTTTTCGCTCTCGATAAAGTTTTATGCTAAATACAAGTGTTTTGTTGTTTGTTGTAAGAATTGTGGGTAATTTGACTGAATTTTAATTTATTTATAAACATAACATTACATTACAGTAGTTACATTGAGAGTTAAAAAACTTGTAATAATAATTATTATAAAAAAAATAAAACTAATTATGTTATAATCTTTAAATTCTCTCTAAAAATGAATAAGTCAAAAATAAACAGTTACTATAGTTATTAGTGGCTGCTTTTTCCCTTACACCATGGTTAACCATGGGATACCATTGTATCCCCAACATTTAATAGCCAATTCTTGTGTAAATTTGTTTTCTGAATCTGAAACTACCATAAAAAATTATAAAAGCAGAGCAGTTTTTGAGATATAGTCAATTCCATATTTTATGGAAAAGGACTTATTTCAAAAATTGTTCTACTTTTACAACTTTTGACGACATTTTCGGATTCAGGGGACAATCTTACATGGAAATTGACTGCTGAAAGTTCAGGATATAAATTGTTATTGAAAATTACACTGTAGGTAGGTGAAAATATCACAGCTAAACGCTCGGACACGTAAACTTAATTTTTGGTCGTAGATTACAAATCCGTGCATGGTTTAGCTGTATCAGGTCAAAATTCAAAGAAACACCCTGTATAAATTTAAACACCCTGTATATTTTTTTAAATTAAATTTGGCGGGACCCACACATCAGTTCCAAATTTAAAAAATAACAAATTCTTGCAAAATTTGAAGTTAATTGATCAAAAGATACACGTGTCCCTAAGGGTTTTACTTAGATAATTTAGGATTTAGGATAATTTTTTGCTTTTTTTTATTGAGTATAATTGAGAATATTATATTAAATGAAATAAAAAGCATAAAACTGTTGGCACAAGAGGTGAATTATATTATTTTACAAATTATAATATACCAGTATACAGTGTGTCCCCGAATCGGATTTCCAATAGGAAAAACTTTTTTAGACCTGATACAGCTAAACCGAGCACGGATTTGGAATCTACGACCAAAAATTATGTTTACGTGTCCGAGCGTTTAGCTGTGATATTTCAAAAGTTAAAAATTTACCTACAGTATTATTAGTGACTGCTTTTAGACTAATTCATTTTAGAGAGTTAATTTTGTACAAGTTTTAATGTAAAAATCAGTTTAATGTTCTACATATATTTACTGAAAAAGTTATCAATATCAATAATTGCTGTCGAATGAAAATTTTATTTAATTTATTTTTTATTTTATGTTAGTTTTTTTATGAAAATAAAAATAATAAAAATTTTCCAACTATTCAGCTGGATTAAATAGAAAAACCTTTGAAGTCGTTTTACAACCATAAATTGTATTAAAAAGGCAACGCTAAAAGACCTAAAAACTTTTAGTAAAAAGCTATTCCAAATATTAAGTACTAGAAGTATTTTGGGAATTAAAAGAAGCGCTGGCATCACTGTATCTATCTAATGAAGATTATTTTAAGAGGATAACATTATTGTGATCCAATAAAAAACGAAAATGCCTTCCAAAAGTTTAGTACAAAAATATTTAGTGTTATAACAAAATACCTATTAAAATTAAAAATTATAGTTAGAATTTGTAAAATTTGCAATACCCAATAAAGTTCTTTTCTATCTTTTTACACTAAAAATGTCTCGGTAAGACCTATTCATATATAATAGGCTTTAAGGTTATATTCTAAGAGTATATAAAACACGAATGTTCAATGCATACCGCTTTTTTAATTTAATAAAATACCAAACATATTTTAAATTATTGTACCCAAATGCTTTCTTTGAGATAAAATAAAAATTATATTTTATAAAGCAAATGTTAGTAACAAATACCTAACTGATCATGTTTTCTTCTCTAAGTTTGTACGCATACTTAATGAAAGGCTTAAAAATTTAATTTAAAAGAAAAAATAAATAAAAATAAAGTGCATAAACTTTAACATTACCAAATATAACTAAGTTAAAGTTATAATCAAATATTAATTTAAGTAATTTTGCAATAACATGTTGACGTTATTAGGTTTTTAGTAGCTCTTATACAAAATATGTAAATAGTTTGCATGGTTTAGTTAAGAAGTTTTAAAAGCTAAAAAAAAAGGTATTATTTTAAAAGTTTAAAAGTACAAACAAACAAAACCTTTTGTTTTACGTAATTGTTTTGCAAATACAAAATTACATTAAATTTCGTGATCCCGGCACATTCGCCAATTTTGTTTTCTTCTTCTAATTATCCAAACTTGAATAATGGAGTTGAGACAGGCAACTTTTTTGCATATTTGGTATCTACGCAATTTTAAAAAATGCCACAGAATTTTGCAAAACGCAATATTCAAAACGCCTCGATGACCTTGAAGAGAGCGCGTGACGTCACGACGTTATAACAAATGTGTCAAGAATTACGAATAAATTCAACATCTGTTTCTGGTTGAATATCTAAATCATTTCAAACTTAAACTCTGTAAAACTTGACACGCCTATTATACCTATCAATAAACCATATATATATATATATATATATATATATATATATATATATATATATATATATATATATATATATTATAACATCGCAGCTTAAAAGACCAAATTTCAACCGGTTTGGAAAACCCTAAAATTTTAGAAATTATTTATATTTTAATCTCATTCAAAATTTTCTTTTGACAATAACACAGTACAAAAGTACAAAAATTACCTGGACGCGGTCTGGAATATACAATTTTTGTTAATAAAAGTTATTTTTATATCGTTTAAATATTTAAAAAAATTTATTTAATAGAAACAAAATGTTAAAAAATTGTTTTCTTTACAAAAGTTATTTTACAATGTTTATTTGCCATAAAAATTGTCAAAAGATTATTATTATTTTCAAAAAATATTAAAATACAATGATGGTTTATTCTGCATTTGGATATAAAAGTTATATTGACAGAAAAGAGACTGGAAAAGCATTACCAATAAATTCTCAAAATTCAATTTTTAAGGTATAACATTTATTTATTTATTTTAATCAGTATCTGTTAAACCAGTTCATAAATAAACAAATAGGTATGCGGTAATTAATTTACAATAATATCATTTATAATTAAATTATTCATGAAACTGTTCACAGCTTAGTTCACATTTTCCAACATTTCTAACGATCAGATTACGCGTCCACTGTCTTTCATTGTCTAAGGTCATAGCTGTTTGAAGTTTGAGTGACTCAATCGCTTAGTCTGTATTGACTTACTGCACTATTTTCAAAAAGCTCATAATTAATTTGAGGTATTTTTAAAGGAAAATTGTAATTGTAAATTGTGGAAAGATCTACTATTCTTTTATAATCTTTGAAGGAACTTTAGATTATTAATGGTTTCGACCTTTACTTGATGAAACTCTATATTAACTATGTGAACAACTTTGTTATATTAGATATATATAAATTAGGGTGTTTCAAAAAAATCTTTTTTTTGTTTTTTTTCTCGGAATCACGCTTAAAAGTTTCGTATAGATATAAAAATGAGCCTGTGAAAAAATTATGAATTAAGATGTTCCGCATCGCACTTTTCGATTTTCCATAAGAATAACATAGAAAAAATTATTTTTGTTTCTTTTTATTTTTGTAACTAAAGAAATTAAAGGTCAAAGTTCAAATTATACAAAATTTTTGGGTTTTTTTAACTTATTTGGCGAGTCTGCCCGACTCATTTAAAAAAATTTGAAATATTTTTGTAGAGAATTGAACGATGTTTTTCCGAACTTCCAGAGCTCAAAAACAATATTTCGATTCGTTATTAGCACTTTGAACTAAAAAATCCAGAAAAAATCCGAGAAAACGACTAAATTGACGGTTAATTTCCCTTTAACCTTGAATAACTTTTAACCAAGTTTACTTACCGAAAAATGACTCTAGACCTTTTTTGTAGAGCGTTCAATTCTCTACAAAAATATTTTAAATTTTTTTAAATAAGTCGGGTAGTTAAAAAACACAAAAATTTAGTATAATTTGAACTTTGACCTTAAATTTGTTTAGAAGGATCAAATTTATCAAAAAATCATAAAAAACCTTTTTTGTAGAGCGTTCAATTCTCTACAAAAATATGTCAAGAACTTTATAGTACGACTTATTGTTAGTTAGTTACAAAATTAAAAAGAAACAAAAATAATTTTTACTATGTTCTTATGAAAAATCGAAAAGTGCGATGCCGAGCATCTTAATTTTGAAATTAAGAGCTCATTTTTTTACAGGCTCATTTTTATATCTATACGAAACTTTTGAGCGTGGTTCCGAGAGAAAAAAAAAAGGTTTTTTTGAAACACCCAAATATAAATCATCCTGCTCCGGCCTAAACATTATAAATGCTTTACAAACTAGAGATAACACACTTAATGATATTTGCAACAAACTATTTCAGAAGTCAGACCAAGGAATTATTAGAATCCAGACTTGAGGAGTCCGAGAAATAAATACAGCCCGTTCAGAATAAAACCGAATATATCTATATATATATGGGGCGTGGCCTCGCCTCCCCCCAATGCGCGACACAGTAGCTAAGCAAATAGCCTGCATCGCTAATGAGATTTTTTGCATTATTATCATTTAATTTTTCGTCGTCTTACCTGCTCGACCTTTCGTCGTGTCGTTTATCACACAAGCTACTGTGACGCGCCTTGGAGGAAGGCGTGGCCACGCCCCATATATATATATATATATATATATAGATATATTCGGTTTTGTTCTGAACGGGCTTTATATGAATTATATGATATTTACAAAAACGAAATAAAAAAAATTACTTAAAACAGCAATTTATCTTTAAAAAATATTTAACAATTTATGTTCTTTGATGTAAAGTTGTTATGTTTATATAAAAATTGTATGTCCAATAACTATGGTCCTATGGTAACTATATAAAATGTCCAATTACTATACTTTTTTGGATGTTTTCATAAAACTATTATTAAAAATTTGAATATTCCTATTTTTAAGTAAACATAAATAAAGTTTAAACAAACTATCCTTTTTATATATTTATAAGAAAAAAACTACGGCATAAATAAATTTAAAATAAATAATATTCCTTAAGTGTCCAATAACTATGTGGTTTACCCTACTTCCTTAAATGGTAATCATAATATAACATTTTTGGCAAATATTGAAGTAGATTAAAACAGACTAAGTCACTTAACTTAAAAAAACTAATCTTAAAATATTTTTTTACAATAGGTATCCCGCAAAGTATATGGAAACAGTAGTATGGCAAAACAATTTCGGATTAATGTCAACAATCATAACTTGAATATCTGTAAATGTAAGCAAAACCCTTGACGCAAGAAGCTCAATACTACATCGGTATACATGCATATTACGAATAAACTAATAAACTTGTAGATTAATCAATTCCGTGGACAGGAAGTCCGGGACAGGATCATGAATAGTAACCGACCGACTGGCCGCATGTTAACTTGCAACCAAATCTAAGATTAATTAATTCAGACCGATATATATGAGGCTGTCAGAAATGGCCCATCTGATCTATATAATATTTGCTGAGCATTGTAGTCCAGAATTGTTGTTTGTATTCTGTTAAGCGTTTTGCATTTAACCATTCACACGTAATAACTTGAAGATCCATACAGGGCACGTAAGGCAAAATGAAGTATTTACGGCGACAGAAGTAAAAAAAACAGAATACAATAATATTCGTTTATTTACATAGCAAAATGTTCTCAAATATTTAAAACCTTAGAAACAGCAAAAAAATTGTAAAACGAATAAAGACAGGGTTGAAAAAATGTAATATTGTTCGCGTGTTGTCAGGTAGTCGTGCGCGCAACCTGTATTTTTCCAAATTTAGTGCTAATACATTGTGTAAATTTGCAGTCACCGCGAAGTAAATCTAAAACTTTTAAAATGGAGGTGTTACCATGTTGTAAGTACTTTAAATCTACGTATATATTAACGATGTAAATCTAATTTCTCTAGGTGAATTATCCAATTATCTAAACAGAGTAAAATTTGCATTGTTTAGTTTATTATTAAACTTGATAAAAGGTTATAAAAAAAGTTCCGCAAAGTTTCGCTTTGAGCGCCAGCTTAATTAATGGCACTGAATATTGGTTTTACGAGGAAATTATTTTTTTTCCACATACTTCCACATTTAAGTGTTTTCGTCTTTATTTCAAGTTGAGGAGCTAAAAAGTGTATCACAAGAGAAGAACTATATTTAGTCCTAAAAAAAGAACGTTTTTATGAGTATTTGCTAATAAAGTGTTATAAACGATTATATGAATACATTTTGAGCAGTTTACAGACTTACACTTTCTATTTAATGTTTAAACCCATAAACAATTCGTAATAATAATACCTTTATTTTTTCAGGAGTCCAATCATAAAATGTATATCATTATTTCATTAATGTATTAAAAATATAACTTTTTTTTTAAATAAGATACATTTACAGAAATACATACTCATGGAATTAAATGGCCTCCGTACCCTGTTGTCAAATTTCGGTTAAACAGAAAATGTTCGGAGTTATATCAACTGGTATAATTTGGTAAAAATCTGTATAAAACAGTAGCGCCCTCATCGTAAGAACGGTGAACCGGATTGTGTATCTGTATGTGTTTCCATGTCGAATTTACCTCCTAGCTGCTTTCCAATTGGCCTCCCATTTTTCGAATTCGGCTCCGATTTCGGAGGCCTTGTATTTTGTACTAATATGGCATCTTTTGCTCCAAAAATACAGTTTATCAAGATATACACTTTAAAACAAGTATAGCAACTTATTTTTATTTTGTTTTATGCACGGTAATTTCGATATTATGATTATTCAAAATATTGTTTACTTTACTTTAAATAAAAAAATCGCTTACTTTTAACACCAAACCGACTTAACTAGATATATGTATTTAAGTTGGTTTGGGGTGTTTTCCAGTGTTTTCCTTAGGTACTTTTATTGTTTTTATATAAAAACAATAATAGTAGCTAAGGAAAACACTGTTTGGACATTTGCCTATCATAAATATTTTTGACGCCGTAAATACATCATTTTGCCTTACGTGCAGGGGTTAGAAGATCCATAGGAGTCTCCTATTAGAATATGATTCTACTAAAAACTATATATGCATTTTTTTATTATTAGATATAATAGTGTTTTATAGTTAAAGTTATCTGCTCACCATTGCTACCATTTCTCCGTTATTATTGGAGCTATGGTGGTTAAATGGTGGTGGTGAATATAGAAAAACAATTGAACGTCGGGTTTCCGAAATATTTACAAACATAATATTTTTTTAAATGAGAAACGTTGTATATTTTTACATGTATTTAAAGACAATTTCATTTGGAACAAAAAATGTACCCTAAACTTTAAAATAAACAATCCAGGAAATCAGGAAATCAGAGCTGTGTGAAATGTGTTTTGATGGGCCAAAAATCATTATAATTGAGGCCTGTCATAGCAAAACCGACAATCTCCACTTTTGGTCAAAAATTAGATTTTTGGCGGAGACTATACTTCAACTAATTATCTATAAGATGATAAAGTTTATGTGCTGCAAAAGGAGCTAAATCCTGCCTAAAATCCTATTTTAAAAATGACATTTAGCCCAAAGTCGACAATCTCCACTGATAGATTTGCAGCAAAGTATACAATCTCCAATTCCACCATTAGAAATTAGTAATTTGTGTCACCTGATATCCTAACATTTGATGTTTTAACGTATTTTAGAGATTTAATTTTGTGTTTTTTACTGGTACCTACATACTGTTAAGTTTTATTGCAGTAAATTGAACTTAAAAATAATATTTAAAATAGGTAAATCTACGTTTTATTGCAAGACAAAAAGGTAAAGCAAGAAAAGACGTTTATAAAACAATAGAGTAACCATTATTGACAAATTTTTATGTGTAAATCACAATGTATTCCTTAAAAATGGACTAACAACAGTTTTTCACAGTGAAAGTGAAGAAAATGTTTTATGGGCATTCCATGGTAGAGTCTCCATTCAAAATTAAGTTAAATAAGTTTACTGCCGACGAAATTAAAATTTCAGTACAATATTCATATAAACTTTTTAAATATTGGCGTTGAGTACTTTTCTATTTTTGTATCGAGATAATAAAATAATTTTTACATTTAGTATTATTTTACAAGAACAATTTATTTTAACGATTGTATGACATTTGACAACTGTCAACTTACTTAAAAATAACTTCAGCCCGTGACTAAAAACCTGTTAAATTCAAATTAAAGTTTACTACATATACAGTAATTATCCAAATTAATCCCAAAACAATATTAATAGGTACTTTAAATTTATGGATGTTGGATTATTAAGTTATAACCTAATGTTTTTTGCATTATTTATAGCTTCAACAAATAATAAACGTTTGTAAAGACCCCTTTTTGTATCTATTTTTATATGTTCGAAAAAAAGTAATTAACTAATTGACGTGACATTTTATATACCGATAGACTGAATCAACTGTCTATGACATTTGAGATTTTCATTTAATAGTTTTGTTGTGGTGGGCGATGAGTTTAGGTACAATCCCGAACAAAATTTCTATATTTAACACAAATGTATATATAAAGTATATTGATGGTTTTACTGCGTATTATTAACAAAACTTTTGCATCTTATTATCGAGATGTTTCGTACTGCTAAACAAAATTTTTTAAGAGCATTTAAAACAATTTAGTTGGGGTGGTTAATGAAGTTTATTTTTGAGATCATTTATACTGATGAAAAGTTTTTATTATTTAGATTGGGTACAGACTTGCTCATTTTTAAACATCACCCTTTATAGTTAAAAAAATTATTTTCGTAAAAAATGTAATTGTTTTTTAACATGTGTTTTATCGCATTCTTCCCCAAATAATAATATTAGTTATAATAATTAATCCAAATCAAAATTCTACACATACATACAAAAATTAATATTGAACAATCTTAAAAGTTCCAATAATAAAATTGGTCCTTCGAACTGGATTGTGAATTTTTTAAAAACATAGGTGTTTATGTAATTATTTTCAGTTCAAGGTCCTAATTATTAAACCAGTTTTAAAGTTTTTCACTTAATTAAAGTGTTGTTTTTAAGTTTTGTCATTTATGTTACATAATATGTCATTTATGTTACATATTATGGTTATAGCAACAAAATGAACCATTCTCCTAGAATTAGTTTAAAGTACAATATAATAATTTTTTTATTGAACACTACATCGCTAATATCTGACTTCTAAAATTAGATTTTGTTGATAAAATTATTTCCTCGATAAATTATAATTATCGTTTTTAATTAAAAATTAAAAAAAAACTGTGGATCCAGATGGCTCAATTATATTACACAATTTCAATATTTTAATTAAAACGTTGGTGACATTTAACATTTCAGACTAATTTAAACTTAAAATGATATTTGACTTTAAAATAGTTGCTGCAAAATCAATCCGTGTTATATAAATTACACATTGGTTAAAATATAAGTTTTAAAAATGGCGAATGCGCCAGGATCACAAATGTAAAAAACAATTACTGAGGTTATTTCTTTAAAAACTTTTAATATTTAATATAATTAAGGATAAAGTATAATCATGAAAAGTGTATCTACTTACATATTTTATGTGGTAAAACTACTGAAACCATTAAGAAATGAGTGATACAAGTACAGAGCTGGGCACGAGTACTAAAAAAAGTATTCGTAAAATTTTAAGTACGAGTACTTAAAATATTTGCACGAGTAGTAATCGTGAAAACACGAGTAAAGAATACGAGTACTTTTGAAAAAAAAATGTTAGTTAATATAATTGATTGTAATAATTATTCTTTATACATTAAACATACTTTAGTCCTGAGCTATAAAAATGCAAATTTACAAAATTATTTATTTTAAACATTAGGTACATAAAATAATAAATAAAAATAACAATTCTTAAATAGTTTATAATTTTACCTATATACTTCCAAACAAAATGTTTTTATGCTTACGATATTTTGGTAAAAAGTCATCGATATAATAAACAAAAATTTGGAATTCACGAGTAATATATACATTAATCGTGAATTTTAAGAGTTTTTTTTACGAGTACATTGAATTTGGTTTGTAAGTACGAGTAATAAGTATTTCAAATGAAAAATACTTATGAGTAAAAAAGTACTCGTACTTTTTTACTCGTAATTGAAATACGAGTAAAAGTACTACAAAAGTATATTTTGTGTATTACTTTATTATAAGATTATTTTATTTTAATTAAAAAAAATAAAATACCAATTTTTTATTTTATTTGTCCCTATTTGGATAAAAGGTTATAAGAATTACAATGTCGGTTAATTTAAAGAAAAGTGTATTAAAATGGCATTTAAAAATTCGAAACAAAATCTGCGGTTCTTAAAGAAATTGAGAAAAACTGAAAACCTGTCAAAACCAATAATTCTTGTATTTTTGTTATTCCTGGGAATTAAAAATAAGTAAGTTATACATGTAAACATATACATTTATATACATTGGTATCAATTTGTGATTTATATCGCCCACTAGATTTTGAATTAATACCGTGTTTTGTGTTTTCCATTGCCGTCGTATTGGAATTTTACATGTTTAGATAGAAAAAAATTAAGTAATTCAACAATGTATCAAACCACAATTATCGCGGTCCAGATAAAAAATATGGTGTTGGTTACTTAAAATATATTAGCGAAGAAATTGTAGCTCTTTAAATAAAAAAATACCTATAGAACATATAGGTACGAAATACATCAAAAAAGGACTTGTGACAATAATTGTCAAAATTGTAATAGTTATTTGTTTTACAAGTGTTGAAAAGCGACTTTTTCATGCGAGTGTTTAAGTTGCTCACGAGGCCCTCAGGCCGAGTGTGCATTAACACGAGGTTGAAGAAAGCTTTTCTCACAAGTGAAACACAATATTTTTTCTACGGCCCTTTTATTTTTTATTATATTCAAATACAAAACAAAATAACCTAAAAACGTGTTTGACAGCTGTTAAAATTACTTTCATCTTTTAATTTTTAGGGTATAAGTTACTTAAAATCAATAAACATACCTTCTCAATTTAAATAAAGGCACTTAAAATTGGAATTTATTATACAAACACAATTAATTGTGTTCTAAATGATATTTAAACATACATATACAAATACAATACAAATTTTGAAACGAATGTCAAACGATGCTATCAATTTCTTTTTACACAGTAAATCTTATATACCAAATTCCAATAGGAAAATACATTTTACAAGTTTTTATGAGTGAGGGGGTGGTTTAGCAATAGAATAAAATTACTGGCCACAGTATATAGTTATAGTTATATTTAAGCTGTATAAACCTAAAGCCAGAATTGCATATATGGGGAATTCCACGTGAATTCGACACGAAAAAAACCCTTGCCATTTCGAAATCCCATGGAAATTTTTCCATAGGTTCCCTGATTCAAGATAAAAATTTAATTTTAATTTTGGCTCGGTTTTTCAATTGTTTTTGGAAATATCATTTTTTTAATTTTCATGATTATAAAGAATTTGCCAATATATCATCGATCATATTTTTGGTTCCAATTGATCGATTCCGACGAACGAAAAATAATTGTTCTTGTCTTGAAACAAACTATTTGAAATAAATATTTTTGATGCTGTGGCATATCGGCTCACTAGGATTTTTTTCTTCGAAAACTAAAAATCTATTTTCTACACTTTTGTATTTTTTTTAATTTTAATTTTTTTTTGTTTTTAATCTTTAAGAGAATACAAGTTTTTCTATCTATATTAGATCGTAGCTATCGAAAAATTAATAATTTTTTCGGAATTTTTAATTTTAATAATTTTAATTTTTTCCACTTTCGGAAATTTTGTAATATCAAACATGATTTTTTTATTTAATATTTCTATATTTAGCCCTTAAAATTGATTAAAAAAAATTATTATTAATAATAATTGTTTTAAGATTAAAAATCAATGAATTCATAGGCACTTTATTTTTTTAAACAATTTTAATAGTTAAAAGGGCTAAATAAAAAAAATCATTTTTTATATTACAAAATGTCCGAGACTGGTAAAAATCGAAATTATTAAAATTTAAAATTCCGAAAAAATATTAATTTTTCTATAGCCACGATCTAATATAAATAAAAAAACTTGTATTCGCTTAAACATTAAAAACAAAAAAAAAACAGTGTAGAAAATTGATTTTTAGTTTTCCAAGAAAAAAATCATAGTGTGCCACAGCATGAAAATGATTGGTCGTCGAAATCGCTCAATTGAAACCAAAGTTATGATCGATGACTTATTGGCAAAATCGTTATAATCATGAAAATTGACAAACCGTGCTAAAATTAAAATTGAATTTTTATTTTGAGTCAGGGAACCCATGGAAAAATTGCCAAATTTTCGAAATTGCAAGGTTTTTTTTTGTGTCGAATTCACGTGGAATTCCCCATATATTTATTATATCTTATCTTTAAGGGTGAGTCATTTTACTTGAAACTTTAAAATATCTCAGTAAATAGGAGGCATTTTACAAAAAATGTTTTGAATACAAACTAAATGATTCGAGGGGGAAATACATTAGTACCAAAATTATTTCCCACACTCTCATCCTTATAGGGAGGTCATGGGGTAACTTTAAAATTTCTAATGAAACATCCTGATTTGATCATTTTACTAAAAATAGGTAGATTTTGTCTAAAACATTTTTTCATATTTGTAAAAGATGGCGATGTAATAAAAAAAACAATTTTGTTCAAATTTTCTTCTGCATGTATACCTACGATTCTGCAATAATTTTTCTATAAAATACTTGTTGGTTGTTATTATTAATAACACACAATTTAGCTAAAAACAATTTTTATTTTTTAAATTTTTATTAAAGTAGGTGCTCAAAATGGTGGCCCTTCGACTTCAATGCATTTATTTCCGAGTCTGCACAAGTAAGTAGGGTGTCTGTTGGAATTTCCCCATGCCCTCCCTATAAGGATAAGAGTATGGGGAATAATTTTGATACTAATTTATCTATCCCCTGGAATAATTTAACTTTTATTTTAAACATTTTTTCGTAAAATGCCTGGTTACTGAGATATTTCAAAGTTTTAAGTTAAAAGATACCTTATTCTCAGTGCCGGTTTAACAGGGGTTTTTTGGGGACTATAGCACCGGGCAGTAAATATCGTTTCGATACAACGGATACAAATGAGAAAAATGTTGTTAGAGTTGAAGCAGCTTCTCTATCAGAAAAACTTGATTTATTGGAATGGAATAATTTTAACTTTTTGAATAGAGGTTTTGCAAAGGTTTAATGAAACCAATAAAGCAGTTCAAAAACAAAATATGCACAACTGCTCATCTTTTGTCATTTTTAGTTGAAAACTTTGATTTTTTACGTGATCGTTTTTTTTTTCATTACGAGGAAATTAACAGGAAACGAAAATTATGCTCAGAAGCGGATATTCATGATATGCATAAGAAAATTAGAATTTGAAGAAAATATTTCAGAGGCAAAAAAGAAACAATGCGAACAAAATGTATACGAGCCCTAACCACATAATGTTCGGACACTTCATAATTTATACAGAAATTTTTTTCGTGAATACTATCTCAAAATTATTAGAAGTTATGAAAAATTCAGCTTATTTTGGCATATACCCCTCGAAGCGATTTTTATTTTTAAAAAGTTTACCTTTTATTTTTAGCTTTTAAAAAAAGGCTAACTTTTTAACTTTTTTTTGTATGAGTAAAAAAAGTTATAAATGGACCCATTAAAAAGAGCATAAAATATTATACAAACCCTGAAAATTTGGTAAAAAATAAATAAGTTATAAAAAAGTATAAGTAATTTAAAAATGCTATTTTTAAAGAGTTTTTGCAATTTTCTTAGGAAACGGGAGATTTTGCAGATATATATATCGCTATAACTTTCTTATTATTTATACAATTTTTACCAAATTTTCAGGGTTTGTATAATATTTTATGTTCTTTTTAATGGGCCCATTTATAACTTTTTTTACTCATGCAAAAAAAAGTTAAAAAGTTAGCCTTTTTTTAAAAGCTAAAAATAAAAGGTAAACTTTTTAAAAATAAAAATCGCTTCGAGGGGTATATGCCAAAATAAGCTGAATTTTTCATAACTTGTAATAATTTTGAGATAGTATTCACGAAAAAAATTTCTGTATAAATTATGAAGTGTCCGAACATTATGTGGTTAGGGCTCGTAGTAGTAATTGACAATCTATAATCCGAAATCATTTGTCGATCTGATACCTACAAATCTGGCACAAAAAAAATTGAATTTTTGTTTAATCTTAAAGCATAAATCTTCGTGGAGGATTTGGATGAGTTTTTTTTTTCAAAAATGTGTCCATCTCAAGACACTGGTAACTTCCTTTTCGGAAATAAAAATAGAAACTCCATTGGAATTAATAAAAGTTTTATATGAAAATAAATTAATATCTTCATTTCCAAATATATAATATTTTTTTTCATAATGGTTTTAAATCAAGTGGTGAAGAACTACCTCAGAAATACAATTTCCAAAGAAATATTAAACTCCTTAGCAATTCTGTCCATTAAACAAGACCTGCTAGATGAATTAAATGTAAATAGTATTATAAAACAATTTGCAACTATAAAGACTTGAAAACAACCTTTTAATTATTAGTATTAGAATTTCTCAATATTTATTTAAACCAAAGAATAATGTTTTATTTATTTATAACTTTTGATTAGTTCTTATTAGTTAAATGACACAAAATATTAAACTTTTATTTTTTAATTAGTTTTTATTAGTACCATTGTTTATATAAACCAAAGAATGTTTTATTTTTTAGTTGGTGCTTTTGATTAGTTTTTTCAAATATTGTTTATTTAAATCAAAGAATAATATTTTTTATAATTTGTTTATAAAGGCTCATTTTATATTTTATAGGTACCGTAAATACGGGTGACTTTGCACCCCGCGGGTGACTTTAACCCATTTGAGGAGCGTTTATTCAAAAAGGGACATGTCCATTTTAGCGATTAGCAGAAACAAGTCAAAAATAACAGAATTATTTTGCTTTTGACTTATTTCTGAAAATCGCTAAAATGGACATGTCCCTTTTTGAATAAACGCTCCTCATTTATGAAAAATCTTTTCGCGCTCGATAAAATTAACATTTATAATTTGTTGGTCTAAACCTGTCAATTGAGCGATTCTATTGAGTTTATATTACAGGAAAATCAGTGTTTTAAAGAAAGAAATGGGATTTATTACACTTTAAAATTGTATATATCGTATCAGTGCAAAACTTTAGAAATACACGCATTACAATTTCTATATTATGAGCAATCCATTGGAATGATGATCCTTGGTTAACTACAGGTCGATTTTTTATTTTTTTTATTGGTAATCCCTTGCAATAGATATATGTCGCTGCTAACACGTGTCTAATAAAAATAAAATATAATATTACATTCATTTTATACTGAAAAAACACTGTGAGACAAAGTAACCCGCAACCAGGGGGTAACTTTGCACACCCAGTTTTTAATGTTTATTTTTAAAACTCAGCCCTATGTAATATTATAACATAGTTATTATGAAAGAACAACTCAAGACTCAAATTTTGGTATACAAAATTTAATGTTTATGATTGTTAAAACTACAAAAATTTTAAGCTGAAGTTTGAAAGTGAGCCAAAGCCACCCGTGTTTACGGTATACTAAGTTTACTGTTTAGGTTGGTATATTCCAATTGAAGTGAGGAAGTAAGACTTAAAAATTTAAAAATGTTTTTAAAAAAGTAATTTTTTAAAGCATTGGGCGTTGTGGTTGTGCCAGAACCGGGCGGCGAACTACCTTAAACCGGCACTGCTTATTCTAATAAATTTTAGTAAGTCAAAATATTTATGATGTTTTTTTTTATAATTAGGAAAAAATATTGTTTTACAAATTTTACCTGAATGGGACGTAGAGATGCTTATAGGTGTAGAGCAGGTGGGGCGTCTCGTCGGCCGTCTGTTGCCAGTAGAGATAGACGAACAGGAACACGCAGAGGAGGGTAGCAACCAGCAGGGCCCTTCTCAATTCTCCCTGTTTCATCCTTTCTCGCCTCTGTAACATAGTGGAGAGAGAACAAGGTGAATTCCCTGAATTATTTAGGCGCCTCAAAAGTTACGAATGCGTCGGATATTTTTGTCTAATAAATTTCTAATATTACTAAATATAGCTCTTTATAGCATATTTTAGAAAGGACCCCTCTTTTGTAAGTTTGTGTAAATAAACTAAACGACGATAGATACAATCACAATATTGTGCACACAACAAGGTCTGTTCGATCTCATAGTAGAAATACTAAAAATCACTGCACATCATACGATGGTGCCCATTTTTGTTGTTTACAATTCTTGTGCTTTGGGTTTGTACAGATTAATAATCGTTTTAAACGTTGTGTTTCTTACAGAGAGACTTGCAAGCCTTAAAAGAAACCTCAAAGTGGTAAGAACAATCATTTTACTCCTCTTTTGTAAAAAATAAACCTTATTCTATCAAATGTCAATTTGAAGCTTAATTTGTGGGTTATAAAATAACCTTAAATTGACCTTTAAATTGACATTTGACAGCCCTGGTGAGGTATAAAAAAATAAATTATATTAAAATAAGGAAACAAAAAATAGATTAATTAATTAATTAATTATTGGTTTAAAAATATTAATAAAATTAAACAAATATGCGGTAAAAAATACTAAACAATTAATAAAGTTTAGTTTGTTTAGAAAATCGAAATTTTAATTGTATTATATTCACTCAAAAAAATCACATCACCCTGATTTACAAATTAATACAAAAGAAATATACATTCGGTACAACTTTTTTTCTAATATTTTTTGGCAATGTTGTTAAGATATATTTTTTTTTCATTTGTTTTTTAAGGTAGTTTTATAATTTGGATCACACTGGTTTACATCCAAAACGTGTATTCGATGCTAAGATTCGATGTCAATATAGTCCGGTCAAATTAGACTAAAAAATAACAGTGAAGTTACATAAATTTACAACAAGCTGAAAATCAGTAAAATTGTTCAGAATATAATTATAAATAAAATTTTAAAGTTCCCCATCATTCCCCTGTATGGAAATTTTTTTATTCAAGGTCAAAGGTCAAAAAAATTAGTTTTTCGCGATTTTTATCAAAACGGTAAGTTTTATCATAAAAATACCCCAAACAAAATTGTAGATCATAAAATTATCTATAAAAAATGTATTAATACTTTTTTTCTACGAGCCACCGTTTCTGAGATATAACGATTCGAAAAGTTGTAAAAGTTGTAATCGTCATAATATGCACGCCACGTATCTCTAGAGTTGTAATATATGTTAAAATATTTTTCTATAGGTCATTTTAACTTACACTTAAAATCTGTCACCTGTCATCTGT
Organism: Brassicogethes aeneus; assembly: GCA_921294245.1. Taxonomy (NCBI): domain Eukaryota; kingdom Metazoa; phylum Arthropoda; class Insecta; order Coleoptera; family Nitidulidae; genus Brassicogethes; species Brassicogethes aeneus. The sequence continues at coordinate 14,520,733 of OV121133.1, forward strand.
CACCTGTCATCTGTCACCTGTCATCTGTCATCTGTCACCTGTCATCTGTCACCTGTCATTTGTCCCTGTCATATGCCACCTTATCAATTTGATTTCGAGGATTTTAATTGCAATTAATTATGGTTAACTTTTTTAAATACCCAACAAAAATTAAACGGGCTTCTGGCCGATTAGTTTTTATTCGATGAAGCTCATCTTTTTGGTTTTTTCCGTCGATTCGTATATTTCGTTTGGCCAATTTCGAAAATTTCTCTTGACCTAAAAATCGTTTGAAAATTTTTTGAAAAAAATAAAAAAGAACGCTGTTCGAAAAGTTGCCGGCGTATCCGGCCCGTTTGCAATATTTATTTTTTCCGTTGTCTGTATATCCTTTTTTCTAATCGCCGTAGCTCAGAGGCCGTTTTGAAGGTTGAAATTTGCATCCTTTTTTTCTGCCCACGAGACCTATCCGCGGACCAAATTTTTCCGGTGTCGAAAAGGTCCAAGTTCACTTTTTTTCGATTTTTCCGTCAAATTTGGCACGTTCCGTTGTCTTCGCTTAACTTCCGAACGAGCCGAGATTTTTCGTCCAAACTCGAGGAAAAGGGTCTTCGGGACAAGAAGTTATCGGCATTCGATTTCTTCTTTCTAAAACTACCTGCTTTGATAAGTATCGATATGCATGTTTCGTTAAAAATTCTAAAAGTAAAAAACAAGTTCAATTAGCTTGTCTTCTTCCAACCTCAGTTGCTGCTCATCAACATCTTTTTCGGGTATATTACCATGTTCAAGTTTGGCTTGGTTATCAGCTAGACCCTACAGACTAGGGTTGGAAGTTGGTCAACAACACATTAGAACCAGTTCAAACATTACTCCCACCTGCGCCGGAAAAACTGCTGAACACAATTTTTTGCAACTGCAAAAAGGGATGCAGTGCTAAATGTGGTTGCAAAAAAGTCGGACTGTTTTATTCTCTGGCATGTACGAATTGTCAAGGCCGGTCGTGCTCTAATGTTGAATCACCAACAGTGGAGGATTCATTTAATTCCAATTTACTTGAACCCAGGATGAAGATGAAGAAGAAGAACAACAAGGAGAAGAACAAGAAGAAGAAGAAGAAGATCAAGAAGAACAAGAAAAAGAATTTAAATGTTACGAATCAGACGAATAAACTTCAGTACTTTTTTTAAATTTACATCGCTATTATCTTTTCCAATCATTGCTAATTTCCGTTATTTTGCAATAGTTTCAAATTAAACAGGATCACAAGTGACCCGTGAAATAGGCCTACTGGGGAAACCACGTTTAAAAACGCGCTTAGTAAACTACCTCATAAGTGGCGTGGAAACGTGTGCATATTATGGCGATTATAACTTTTACAACTTTTCGAATCGTTATATCTCAGAAACGGTGGCTCGTAGAAAAAAAGTATTAATACATTTTTTATAGATTATTTTATGATCTACAATTTTTGTCTGGTGTATTTTTATGATAAAACTTACCGTTTTGCTGAAAATCGCGAAAAATAATTTTTTTGACCTTTGACCTTGAATAAAAAAATTTCCATACAGGGGAATGATGGGGAACTTTAAAATTTTATTAATAATTATATTCTGAATAATTTTACTGATTTTCAGCTTGTTGTAAATTTATGTACCTTCGAATGTCTAGATTGACCGGACTAATATTATTTTCCAATATATTTTGGCCTGCTAAACTCAAAAATAAAAATACAATTTTTAAAATTCTCCACTTGGAAACGACAAATCTGGTTGCAAAAGATGTTAAATTAAACATAATCGAATCGCCTACCATATCACTCTGTTAATGCCCAATCAGTTGAGTGGTTTAAATGCAATGGGCTCGAATATTAAAAAAAAATACTGTTTTTGGGAAAAAATAAGAATGCAAAATGTAATTAGCGAATGGTAAAAACCAAAAATACTTTTAGGTTAAAGATTTAATAAAGGGAGCGCTAGTCTCTAAGCACAAGTGTATTGAAAAAAAATCGGGTATGTTAAGGGCTATCAACACAACAATCTATTTTCTAAGAAACACAAACAAATGCCAAAATTTTGGTCGTTGTGTTTGTTTTACATTTGAATAATACGCTAGAGAAGAATCGCCATTTGGTGGCGCTTGATAACATTATAGAACTACAAAGTTTGTCAACAATACATTTAAAGCATACAAACTATGCAGTTCTTTTTACAATAAATAAGTAGTTTTTTTTTAAAAGAGAGGAAGGCAGAAGTCTTACTCGACAAATTTTGTTCCAAGGTTTCAATTGCACAGTTAAATCGCGCATTTGTGTTTCGCGTTGCCAGTAACAACTAAAAAACTTAGTAGGTTAGGTTAGGTTAGGTTAGGTTTAGTACTCGATTTCGATTTATTATTCATTATATCATTGATTAAGAAACGCAACGCTTATATGCTTAAATAGTTGCGTTAGTGTGTATATTTTATCTAAGTGATCATGGTGATTAATGTTTTTTTTTAATTGTAAATGTAATGTTTTGCCATAGGATCCAATTTGGTACATATATTTGTTGGTGCAAAATTAAGAAATGAGAACTTTAACTAAAATAATATTTATTTTAATTTTGACATTTTTAAGAAATGTAACAAGAAAAAATAGTTGTACAAACATAACCTTAAAATATTTTTTTTTTATTTTTAAGTCCTCTAAAAAAAACACCGACAACTGCATTTTAAAATGGTAAACATTTACTTGTAAAAATATTTATTCCCAATTTTTCGAGGAAAAGTAATTTTCATTTGCTTGTTATATAAATATAGTCCAGTCATCTTAGCATTTCACCTCGGAATCTAACGGAATAAGCTGAATTTTTGTACAAACCTTTATTTTAGCATTGCAAATGTTGTCTCAAAAGTCACATATGAAAACGTGTGAGCGGCCTTAGATATTCAAGGTCAAAGGTCGCAAAAATCAATTTTTTGAGAATATCTCCTTACCTCTGCCTCCTATCGTATTTGCATTTATTATACAAGTTGTAGAGAATAAAATTCTCTAGAAATTTTGTTTAAATAATTTTTTTATACGTCTAATCGTTTTTGAGATAGAGGGCGCAGAGTGTGGAGCGCTCAGCCATACGTACCTTTAGCGCAAGGTAAATCATGAATCCCAATCTATTATACCGTTTTTTAAATTAATTATTTATTAAATATTACTTAAATAACAATTTAAAACCTTATATTTATTTTTATATATTTTTTTAAAACAGATAGTCATTAAATATTACTTTTGACATACAAATAATTAAATAATGAAGTGAATCATTCTAAATATATTCTAATGTTATTCTAATTAATGATAAATGCATTTTAAGAAGAAAAGACATTAAATAAATTTGCCTTGAATATGTCTCTGGTCATCTCTTGGATCCAGATATTGCTTTTAAAATAACAGACCTGGAAATACTATAGCGGGCTTGCTATAAATAAAAATGTTAGGTATACCTATATTTAAAGCAAGTTGTGACCCTAGGTATAGGTCTAGGGTTGTGACAGATAATATTCGTAATATTTTAAAGGTTAACATGGCTGATTTGGGTTTTATTTGTAATAAGTTAGGTACTTTCTGAAGGTGATTCTGTGACTTTTGTGCGCGGTATAAAGACTTTAAAAGAAGCAATTATTGAGAGAAATAAACATAAACTACCTAAATACTTTGACTTCTGTGAACGTTGATATTGAGTGTCGAAAATTGTACGCTATAGCGTACTATAGTAAAATTGCAGTAGCATAACGTCGCCTTGAAGAGACTGAACCTTCAACGTCATCAACTGTACCTCGTAAAAAAGGGAATGATGTGTTTGATTTTAAAATATTTTGCTTATTTTGTGGTGAAGTCGCAGATAAGGCAACAAAGGCAAAAAAATCTGCAAAGTACAAACGCGTTATAAGTAAGTTTTTGAAGATATGACAATTAATGTCAATGATAACGAGGAGAGTGATGATGAGAATGAGTCTGAAATTGCTGGCCAACCTGGAGAAGATGAGGATGAAGAAGATAAAGATTAATAATAATAATAATAATAATTATAATATTGATATAAATAAAAACATTTTTTCCTACTACGATCCAATTATCATTCATTAAAATTAAATTAAAATATAAGATATATATGAAGATAAAATATATTTGATTTAAAATAAAAATAAATATAAGTATAAGGTATTAAATTTTTATTTTAGTAATATTTATTATATTATTAATAAAAAAAAACGGCATAATAGATTGGGATTCACGATTTACCTTGCGCTAAAGGTACGTATGGCTAAGCGCTCCACACTCTGCGCCCTCTATCTCAAAAACGGTTCGACGTATAAAAAAATTTTATAAACAAAATTTGTAGAGAATTTTATTCTATACAACTTTTATAATAAATGCAAATACGATAGGAGGCAGAGAAAACGAGATATTCTTAAAAAACTGATTTTTGCGACCTTTGACCTTGAATATCTAAGGCCGCTCACAAGTTGGCATATGTGACTTTTGAGACAACATTTGTAATGCTAAAATAAAGGTTTTCACAAAAATTCAGCTTATTCCGTTAGATTCCGAGGTTGATCCCTTTTTTTGACTAAGATGACTGTACTAATACGATTTGCGTTGAGAAACATCAATTTTTTTGTACAGGGTGAGCAAAAAAATATATTTTCAAAATAAATTTTTTTAAATATTTTTAATTTTGAAAATATGTTTTTTTAATATTCATACAAAGAGCTGGTAAGGATAAATCAAAAAGTCAAATGAGTTTGATACTAAGATATTTTATATTAAAGTTGTTGAAAGCAACAACCTTGATTTATAATCACAAAATGAAATAACAGTCAATTTCTACAAAATAATAGGACCACTCAAGTTAAAACCTGAATTGATTTTTTTCTTAATAAGAAATATCTTAATAACAACAACTCACATGAAAAAACTTTTTTTTTAATTTTGCAAAATATAAAATTGTATTTTTTTGCGCACCCTGTATAACAAAATATAAGTTTCTCATCGTGAATGGTATTAATATAACAAGCAGAAGAAATTATAAAGAGTGACTTTTCTTCGAAAATAAATATTTTTACAAGTAGGTATATGTAGTTAATTCCATCCGTGGAGACACTGTATATAATACAAAATATAATACCCGTTTTTGTTTTTTTTACCGTTGAGTAAAGACTTTCTCAATCAACAATTTTAATAATGCATAATGCTGTTTGAATTAAGACGACTTATTTGTTACCTAAATGTGTATTTATTGTATCTAATAGGTAAAATTTATATTTGTAGGGTTCGGATTAACACTGTTTATTGAGAAATCGGTAAAAACTCAACCCAGGATTTCCTCTCAAAAAACACCCAAAAACAAAAACACAACAAAACATTCCACGTTTTTTTTTCTCGATATTTTTAACATTTCAGGTCTTATTCTAAACATAGCTAAACTAAAGAAAATACAAAGCTATTCTATGAATAAAATCAATAAACCATTCGTCCTATATCTATCGTGTAAAATTAGGCATAAAGTGTACAGAAGTGCAGAATAGACATACAAATAACACAAAAGAAACGACTTATTATAAATTTACTTGACTTACAAGGTGCACTTAGAGCGTTCCCGAGAGAAGTTAGTTTCATGTCGACTACAAGTAATTCACTTAATATTGACTACGTCCGTACATCTCGATACATAATAAATTATTTTACAGTTCTAACGACTGGCGGACACGAATGTTTAGGGGCGGAACCGATTGATTTTTAAATTGATCAATTGCAATTTGTCGAAGGAAAATTTAATTTTTTATTTTAAGTTATTTATTTATTATCTTCGCCAAAAATTGTACCCTTGCATTTCTACTAATAAAAGTGTTATTTCAAAGTAAGTAAATTAAATATTAAATCTATAGTATACTATTGTGTAGTGTAGTAGTTTTTTACAATTGCCAATATGTTTAAGAGCCGGATTTTTGGACAAAAAGACATAAAGCCTCCTAAAAAGGCCCTAAATATAGGCAAAATATGCAGAAAGAGACAAAAACAATAACAATTCTGCCTCAGGCCAAGAAGTTAAATTTGAAAAGGTTAAACTTAATTTTTAACTATAAAAAAATATTAAGGTAAATTTAAGCTAAAATTTCCACCGCCAAGTTTTACAAGTTATTTAATAAAAATATTAAAGTGTTTTTTAAAAAAGAAAAACATAATATTTTTTGTAAGATTTAAGTAGTATCTTTATTTGAAGAAAAGAGAATCATGTTGATAGCTTAAAAATTAATTATTACAGTTTATTTTTCATTCAAATCTTAATAATAGTATATTGTGCAAGAAGTGAAGAAAATAATCGATTTTAAACGAGCATTCGTTTGCACATATTATTTTATCCCACAATCAAATAAAAAATGAAATAAAAGTTAATACTTTTGTAAAAATAATTTGTTTTTGGGTTTATTTGCTTTAAAATTTAATTCCAAAGAGACATTGTGCACCCAAATTACTAAAACCATAATTTAATAGTAAAAAATGCAATTAGGTATCTATTTATTAAAGGTTAGGTTTTCTTACATTGTTTTATTTTTAATACATTGGCACCGCTGAATTGCTGTCACGGCCTGCCGTAAGGGGTGTGTCATCTGTCAACTTGATACCTGTCAAAGGGTTGGTATTACCATTGCAGGCGTCCCAGGTTTTTCGTTTGATTCTTAAAATTATTTTATACTTTTTAGTTCGTTAAAACATCTTTTTTTTACTCCCACCTTTAACCCTTATGCAGGCGCACCTCTTTATGCAACGTAGTAGGTCGCGCGGGGTGTCAGAGACACCCCTGATGGCAAAGCGTCCCTGAGTGTTATTTACATTTTTTTTGTTTTTTTTCAAAGTTATCAAGTTAAGATGAGCTTAGAGACAATGAGAACATATTTTGTTGCGTTCAAATTTGATAAAAAAAAAACAATAAAAAGAAAATGTCAAAAGACGACAATTTTAATAAAATAAAGCATTTATTTAAAAAACACAAATTTTAAAAGTCATAATAATAATAAAAACCAAAAAAAACACTAAGCACGTAAGATAAGGTTTACTTTTACAAGTATGTATGATTTGGTAAAGAAAAGTCAATAGGGAGGCGAAACCCAGCCTGCTCAAAGTAACTCAATTTCGATACTAGAATTTCCTATGGAATCAAAGCTTTCTTTACAAACATTTTTCCTGTGCTTCATGCACATGTTTTTGGCACACCTTCTACTTTTTGCAAAAAGGCATGCCTTGGACAAATTACACATCTGCCCTTCTTTACCGGCAACTGATAATTTGAAAATTATTGGGCGGAGAAATTTTGGCAAATTTTTATTTGTTGTTTACGTAAAATATTAGAATGAACGGAAACAAGCAAAACATAACGCAATGCTTTCAAGATAAAAATAAATATTTTGTCGTGCGTTCCAATTACTTTTTTACAGGGTATAACCTTATTTAATGTGAAGAAATAACAAAAGTTGAAAAAATCAGATTAACAAATTAATGCAAAATAATTGTACGTGGAAAGGCGCACGGGGTGTCCCCAGCACCCAGAGCCTGTTTGAAACAAAATATCAGACAACCTATTACATTAACTTCGAAATCGGCAATATAATATAACTGACAATACTTTGACAGGAAGGTACTGAAAGTAAGCGCCATTTATTCGAAACGAAGTGAGACCGGTAGCTATATTTTGTACACCCCGCGTGCCTGCTTAAGGGTTAAAACGCCCTTTATCGTACATGTTTCCATGACACTAAGTGACCTTTTAAATACACATTGACAAGTTGTGGCTTTATGGCGCTTTAGTAACGGGCTAAAGTTTGCAACAGGTTTTTAGTCACGGGCTGAAGTTAGTTTTAAGTTAGTTGACAGTTGTCAAATGTCATACAATCGTTAAAATAAAGTGCCTTTCTTGTAAAATAATACTAAATGTGGAAATTATTTTATTATCTCAATACAAAAATACAAAAGTATTAAATAGTTTCTCAACGCCAATATTTAAAAAGTTTATTTGAAAATTGTACTGACCTTTTAATTTCGCCGGCAGTAAACTATAACTTAAATTCGGACCCGGACTCCACTGTAAAGTGTAAAACATTTTCTTTACTTTCACTGTGAAAAACTGTCAATTTTCAAGAAATACATTTCGATTTATAACCTTTATAATCTGTGTTTATAAAATAATTTTTTTTTACATTTATTGCATTATTTTAATGTGCTTCCAACAGGCACCAGGCCCAATTACAGGAGTACACACTGACACACACAATTAAACAGCGAACCCACATTTGACGGTGATACACAGATTCCCCTATTGTTTCATAGATGGCGCTCTATACAAATTTTTGATTTAAATCATTTTAATATAATAATAAGTATTTGTCGTAGAAAAAGTATCTCGTTTATAAACTTCTATACACTCATTAATTTAAATTAAATTCGTGTATAAAAGGTGGTTTATCAAACTTTATACATAATATACTATTATGGTTTTTTAAAACCTTTATTTATTTTTTGTATTTTAGTCTTGTTGATATAAAATTTTAAACGAAAAACGTGGGCTGGATGCATATGACACCTGTCAAAGTGTTGATTGATATTTTGTTGGGTCTCCCTGTATACAATAATTTTAAGGTGCTAAATGTTTTTAATTTTGTCAAGAAATAACATAAATTACCTATAAATTACAATATGGAGTATACTAGATTGTATTTTGCCCTACAACAATAAAAATGATGTTTTGTTCATTCTAGGACAGTATTGTCTTATAGTTCTGAGCTATGATTAAAGTTTCAAGTCACTAGCTCATTGAAAAATGGGTTTAAAATTTGAAAAAACTCGCAAAAATATTGGAATTTTAAATGATAGTACATTTACTATTTAGAATTAATGTTACTCAATATTTTTGCCTATTTTTTTAAGTATATGTTACTTTTTTTAAATCTGCCGACCTTTTTAATCAAATAATAATTTTGATTTAATGATAACAATTATAATTAATATATCATAATTATTATTATAATATACTACCTACACATATTCCGAAATTTTAGACAAGAAAAGCAAATTACGATTACGATTTTCTAAATAAAAAAATTGAACATGTTTCAAAAATCGCTAAAAAACATTATTTTTGTTTTTTGGCAACCTTAGGCTAAATATATTTAGATATTTTACGCCATCCTCAGGCCCTTTTTAGTGTGGTATAATGGAAAACAGGATTTTAGGTTAATAAAAAATGTTTTAAAACATTTTATACAGAATTTTTAGAGGCCTAATAAAATTGCATTTTGCGTAGAATTATTAATTTTTATAATATATTAATAAAATTAATAAATTTGTTCTACTCCCACCTTTAAAACGCCCATTATCGTACGTTTTAAATACACATGGACAAGTTGTGGCTCTATGGTGTTTTAGTAGTGGGCTAAAGTTAGCAACAGGTTTTTAGTTACGGGCTGAAGTTAGTTTTAAGTTGGTTGACAGTTCTCAAATGTCATACAATCGTTAAAATAAAGTGTCTTTCTTGTAAAATAATACTAAATGTGAAAATTATTTTATTATCTCAACAAAAATACAAAATTAATAAATAGTATCTTAACGCCAATATTTAAAACGTTTATATGAACATTGTACTCACCTTTTAATTTCAGCGGTAGTAAACTAGTGCCCATAAAAAATTTTACTGCAAAAAACTGCTTCTATATCGAATTTAAACCATTTTCAAGGGATACATTTCGATTTACACATAAAAATTTGACATTCCCAAGAATTCTTATTCTATTGTTTTATCTATACGTATATTTAATTTAAATCATTTTTAGATTATAATAAGTATTTGTAGTAGAAAAAGTATAGTATGCAACTCTTTTATAAACTTTTCTACATACTAACTCGCAAGCTCGCTCGTGCCTAAATAAAATTTGTGACTAAAATGGCGTTTATTAAACTTGATACATAATATACTATCTTATATTATTAAATTATTTTGGTAACAAATTGTTACTAACAATATAAAAAAACTGCTCAGTAGAAAGTATTATATTTTTTTTATTAATATTTTATTATAAAATAGGAATAAAGCCTTATTAGTACGGTTTAAATTGCTTAAAACTTTGCCTGAAAAGCATAAATATTAATTTAAATTGCAGAACTTTCCTTATTATTTATAATTAAACCGTGGTATTTTAGTTTCATTTTATTAAAAAAACGTTTATTGTTTTAAAAATATGTAAAGAATTAATTTAATTTTACATTATTATTATTTCACATTAGGTTTAAATAAAAAATCTTCTGCAATTTACAATATAGTTTTTAACAAAATGAACCACGAAATTTAATAATTACCCCATACAAAAAATACTAAAAAACATACAAAACAATTCTTCTACACAAAACACAATGAACCATTGTCCTAATTAATATTTTCGTTATAAATTCGTTTGAAAGTGGCCCATAATTTATTTTTATTATGGTTCATTAGTAAAATATTACCTCAATTTGCGATGATTTTAATTATATTATCACAAAGCCTTAAGTTTTAATAGAATTTATGCTTAAATGTTTAAGATGTACTATAAAATTAATATTAATAATTACTAATACTTGTGGGGTGTGCGAATAGTGTTCGAATCGAATCAAATCGAATAGTGATATTCGATTCGGATTTTGAATCGAACATTATTATTATTAAGCGTATAGCAATTTTCATATTATAACACTCGTTAGCCTATATATACACCGCCGTACAATAATGAAAATACATTAAAATTACATAGGAAGAGTGGTTCCATCTATCGCGTTTGGCTCAAAATCAGCAATGAAAATGTAAACTTACAGGTCACTATAGAATAAATTTATGAACATAACCTATAATATAACATATATCAAACGTCAAATCTGACAAAAATCGATAATTTTAATGTAAGTAAGTACAGAATTATTAAACGCTTATAAAAATAGTATATACAACACGGCAGAGAAAGCATATTAACTGCCTCGCTCATATCTGCAGCCTCGGCATTGAACACTGAGCTATTATTATCTCAATACAAACATACAAAATCCTATTTAATAATCTGTAACCTGTGGTCTACCCCCTATCATCTGTCATCTGTCACCTGTCATTCGAAATCTGTCATCTGTCAACTTCACAACGTCGCATTATTACTTGATATTTTATTGGGTCCCGCTTTGGTTTGCCTGTCTTCTGTCATCTGTCATATTTAGTTAAGTCCCCACGTCATCTGTCACTTTGGCACCTGTCAAATTATTACTTGATATTTTTTTGGGTCCTTTGGTTATGGTTAGCATGTTATCTGTCATCTTTTTAGGTTGACAATAATTTTCTAAAATATCTCCCTTAAAACTCAAAACTCAAACCATCGATAAGAAGTATTATGAAGTATTGGCCTTCAAAGTTTGAGCGAAAATAACTTCTTAGTCTAATGACATATATAAAAACGTATGAAAATCAAAAACAACAAACAAATAATTAAAGCCAAACTAACAAAGTTAAATTTTCAGAAGAAAATAAAATATGTGAATTTCCAGTGAATTAATTAATTCATAAATTTATCATGCATTTTAGCTAATTTCAAACTATAGAGAAAACAAACATTGTCTCAATTTTATTAATAAGAATTTATAGGTTAAGTTTCATTTATGATTATAACTAGATCCAAGTATATTGATTTAGGGAATATTTAACGAGATTTGCAACTATAGGTATTTATCTTTACTTAAACAATAATAAAATACCACAAAAACGTTTTTCGTGTTTTCCCTTAAAGTACACGTTCTTCTGTGAAAGGTCCTGAGTGAAAATTATTTAGAAAAACCCAAAAGTCTTGGACCTTTTAAGCCTCCGATAAGGCCGGAATTTTGTTGGTACAAAACTAACAATAAATATTTATTTGTCGCATTGACCTTCTTATAAAACTTCTAAGGAAAACTTATTTTCGCGAAATCTATGGTAGCTTTTTATTTCTACTCGAAGTTGGAAAATAAAGAAATACTTAGAACTTACATAAAGTCAGTTTATAATAAATTTAGGATTGTTCAATAAACAATGTTCATATAGTATTTTATGTTAATATTTATTGCTGGGTTAAAAAATCTCAATTTTTTTTGTTAAACAACATTTTTAAAATATATTGCTTAAAATAATAAAAAATAATATAAATAGAATATATATTTTTTTATATTAATATTATATAAATATTACCTAAAAAGAAACTCAAGAAGACTTAATATGTTACGTCAAATAGCGTGTGCAGGGAATAGTATATTACACTACAAGGGCAGAAAGTGTGAGATTCCTGCACTGCGAGCCATGATGCCCGAGGCGAAGCCGAGGGCATCATGGCGCGCAGTTCAGGACTCTCACACTTTCTGCCCGTGTAGTGTATACTATTTTTCTTACTACCCTGCAGAAAATACGGGAAAAAATTAAATGTATATAAAAAAAATTGTGTCAAAATTAAAATCTGACGTTTAATTTAATTCTGACGTTTACATTCAAAATCAATCAAACTGTAGCGTTGTCATGGTAATTCAGCGGTGCCAATACAGTAAAAATAAAAGGTTGTATTTTAATTAACAAATTACTACTTTATAACAAATAAAAGTACCATTAAACACTTAAAACAACATAAAAAGTAAAAAAGTAAAAACATAAATTGTTTATTTGTTGTTATAATTGCAAAATTATGGTTTAAAACTGTCATATTTTTGTGTTTCTCATGTTGGCAGTACGAAATTTAAATGTTAAGCCCGCGACTAAAAAATTTTTACTCCTGCTATTAGAGTGTGCGCGTATAGCTTGACCAATGCAAGAAACATAAACTTTCTGCCGTGAAATCGGGGACGAAACAACGTATTTTGAGTCGAGGTAGTAAGAAAAACTTTTTTGACGTGCCCTACCTAGCAAATTATCCTCCTGTATCTAGTCTTCTTGATTAAATTTAACAAACTTTACTTGAAACTGTTAACTGTTTATTCACTAAACTCGAGTTTACAATGTGGTCAGATTTAAAATACATTTTAATTATAAAATAACAAATTGTCTTTAAAACTAAACGTATATTTTTAAATTTAATTTATTTGTTCTTTCTTAAGAAGTTGTTAGTCTTAAGAAAACAAACTTTTAACTTTGACACCCTGTATTAGTACTTTTGTATAAAAGTAAATTTATTAATTAATAAATCGCAATATTTCGGTGTCAGGAATATGTGGTATCATTTTTGACAGGCATTTCAGACACACCTTGTATAATGGGTTGCAAATTTTCCTAAATAGCGTAAATATTTTACATTTTGCAACATTGCTCTAAATAAAATATGAAAGTTCTTTTAAAAAAATGGGCGAAATCAAATATTTCCAAATTTGAATAAATTTTAATTTATTATTACGTTTATTTTATAATAAATAATACACTTTTATAGTAATTATTTTATTTTCAAGTTTATGTTTTTAATGAATTTTTTGTTTATACATATAATCCTCCAATTCTGCTTGTTAAATTATTCTCATAGAACGAGCAGAGACTTTTAACGTAATACAAGGGTCGATTAAGTTTTATATGATTTTATAAAAAAATAAAGAAACGATTTGAACCTTAAATTTATTTTTTAAAATAAAGAATTGCCACCGAGTTCATAAAAACATTTTAAATAAAATTTGGGTGAATAAATAGGTTCTTGCAAAAATGGCGAATGCACAGGGATATTTTTTGTAATTTTTTAGTATAAAATGCAATGCAATTAAAAATAATATTAATATTGAAAATATTATTTATGTACAAATAGTAGTGTCCATTTGAATGCTCAATTGTAAATGTCATCATCTGCCTCTTAGGGATTTTTATTTAAAAATATGTATATATTTAGAATTTACCACCTTATTATTATTAATTATTTTGGGTGTATTATATATTTAATCGTATTTTTATTAAATCGTTCACTTTTTGATATGTTTTTTTATAGTTTTATAAAATTTATACATTTATTTTATAAAAGAAGTTTTTAGGCTAAAAATAATATCATCAAGTTGTAGTTTTTTAAAACTTACTTTACATTTTTTAGAACTAGCAATGATCGAATGCACTATTCTACATTAACATATTATTACTTGTTGCACGTTTATATATACATATATATATATATATATGTATATATATATATATATATATATATATATATGTTAAATGTAAGCTCTTAATATTAAATTTACAGGTCCCTCATCGGGAATTTCTATTTCCCATTAAAATAACATATTTTTTAAATAATAACATTAATATATAACGATTTCTTTTTAAATAAAAATGCCGCTTTTTTTAGCATTGTTTTAGCAGAATATTTTCTTAAAAAAAGGGTCCTACTAAATTTTACGATAAATTTAGTTTTGATAAAAAATAGGAAAAAATTATAATAAAAGCATGGTATTCCCAAAGGGTTTGGACCCAATTTGGTCAAATATTATATTATTACTTAAAAATAGTCTATGCCATGCAAAACGACTTTAAAAATATTCTCCAACTCCATATTATTTTTGTAAGTATTTTTTTACTAATTTCATTGGTTACTCACAATTTTTTTTGGCACTTGGACTCTTTGGGAATACCAAGCTTCAATTATTATAAATTTATGCCGTTTTCATATTTTATTGGATTTTTATACATTGAAATAAGTTGGTATTGGGCAGTTATTTCATAAAACAAATAATGAAAACTAAAATGTTGATAAACCTATTAAAACTGCATTTCTTTTTATAAGCACAAAATTCATTTTAGTTTAGAATTTTAATGGCTTTAATTTACATAAAAAGAATAAATATTTTAATTCCCCAGGTAACAAACAATTACATAAAAAGGGTTATTAACAATAAATATAAATTATTGTAAAATCAATTTTATTCCTTAAATATTTAAATGGTTTAGATTATTGTATAAAAGCTTAAAAGTCAAATGAAATGTGGGTAGAAATAATGATAAATAGCAGGTATGTAGAATTATTGAGTTTAAAAATAAAAATGTTAATTTTTTTTACCAAAACCCGAATGCCTCCGAACAATTACAATGAAGCATTCAAATGGATATTACCATTTTCCGTAGCTGTACATATATGATTTCATACAATTTCAATTTGTTTTCTGTAAATTTTTGACATTTTCATTTTTTTATCTATTTTTTTTCCAAATAATTTCATAAATTTTTTATTTATAAATTAATAACTTATTAAGCAAAATGGATAATTTAAAAAATACGCCATAAAATAAATATTGGACTTATTTGCAACATTTATAAAGTATTTACATCGTTATAAAAACAAATAAGCCGTTTAAATAAACACCAGACAGACACATAAATAGAAACATATTTTTTAGTCTGAAAAATTTTAAATTCATGTATTTTCCATGCATTAGAATTTTAAATGCAATTATTAAATGTGCTTTAAACGTTCATAGACATGTCTAGCTGTGCGTAACAAACACTACGTAGCTATTTTGAAATGCGTAAATACATAAGTAAGAGATAGAGTGACGTCATAATTTATCGATTTCAGTCTGAAATGTCATACCCTCTTCACGCCAACTTGTGCAATATTAATGATTTTATGTTATATCGTCATAAGCTGCGTGATAGGGCTTTTAAGTGTGGTGGATAATTTCGATCACCCAAATTTTTTACTTCAACATTGATTGATCTATTTTGGGGGTTGGTAAAAAGTGCGTCAAGAAAGTTTGAATCATAACAAAATTAATGGTCCCATAAGTCCCTCTAAATTTTTTAGACATGTGAGAGTCATTTAAGCCTTTTGTCTTCAAATTTATTTCATTGTTTTTACGTTAAATTAAGTACAAATTATAAACATTGCCCACTAAGTAAACTGTATATTATTTTACGAGTGATAATGCATAATCTCGAGTGTTATACTCCAATAATAACACCTCTGGACAATTAATTAAGTTATTTAATAATTTATATAGAAAAATAAGACTAGACTCTGTCCTTCTATTACTCAACAAATCTAAATGTGTTGCTTTTCTAACTAAATCCAAACTATATTTACATTCAATGTTTAATTTGAATCCACAATATCGCAAAAATTTGTTTTGAACTTTATCAATTTTAGCACTTGAATTAACATAAAAAGGGGAACAAATTACACAACAATACTCTGGGATACTACGTACAAAAGACATATAAACACTTTTAACACATTGAATATTATAATAATTATTAAAATCTTTCATACTTCTTTTTACAAATCCTAACATTTTAAAAGCTTTATTTACGTACAATAAAATCAACATGTTAGCCAAATGTCATATTACTTTCAAAGTAAACACCTAAATCCTTGATAACATTAACATTTTCCAAAATTATATTATTTATTACGGATATCCTATATAACTTTTAGTTCTATAAAAACTGATACATTTACATTTATTAATATTTAATTCCATAGAGTTTGTATCGCACCACAGTTGAATTTGAGTTAAATCTGATTGAAGACGATGACAATAATTAAAAAAATTTAAAAAAAATAAAATTAAATAAAAATTAAATTAAAGATACTTACAGAATTTAACTCCACAAATAATTTAAATAAGAGAGGAGAGATATGTTCTCCTTGTGGTACACCTGAAGTAACCCTAATTTTTTCAGACTTAATTGATTTTGTAAAACTACTCTTTGTGTTCTTAGACTTAAGTAGTTTTCCAAAAAAAATAAAAGTTTCCAGTAACCCCCAAAGGCCTCATTTTGGATAGTAGGACCCGATGGTTGACTGTGTCAAATGCCTTGGAGAATTCAGTATAGGGATAGGTAAGTAGATAATTAAATGATTTTCAAAAATAAATAAATTAAATCTGACATATGGGGCATTTCACGTTACTCGGGTATATTTGTCCCGCCCGTCACAATTTAAAATTGTGAGTAAAAACTACACGTTATAAAATTTATTTAAAAATATTGTTTTATTATGCTTTTAATAAGTTATAAGCACAATAAAAATAATATTATAAAATATTAATTTTATAACTTGTGATATTTACTCACAATTTTTAATTGTGACGGGCGGGACAAAAATTACCGAGTAACGTGGAATGTCCCATATGTCAAATGGTTAACCTCACTTTTTACCAATATATATTATATAGTCGCCTTCTCTTAATTTAAAACCAGATTGGTTCAAATCACAGTGAATATTAAAATTGGCCAATCACTGATGCCTAACAACGTGAATAATAAATTCATTATTCCCGTTGTTAGGCCAGGAATTTATAATGTTTATCATTATTCACGAAAAAAAAACAAATATAATGCAATAGAAATAGAAAAACACTTTTACTAAATAGTAATAATCTTACTTTTTCAAGGGGATGTTTTTAAAAATTTGCGACTTTGCTTAGATTAACCAAACCTTGTGTGGGCTGGAGATTAACATGATCTAATCACTTGAAACCACATTCTGTATAAAGTAAGAAGATTTAGTAGAAAGTTTTAAGAAACACAGTAAGTAGCTCGCAGATTGGCAGATTAGCAAATTTTCCACTAAATTGATCGACTAATAACTAACTACATATATTTGTTTAACTGGTAAGAAACCCGGTAGGGTAAAAGAGGGTATTACAAATTTTAAAAATAATTTTTAACTTGTTATTTATATTATCTTGTATTTCTAGCACTAAACATAGTTAAAATCCATAATGTTCACTTTTTAATTACAATTCCATAAATTCATTTTTTTGTACTAATGGGAAAAAGTCTAGAAATATTAATTTTAAATGGTTTTAATTTGTATTGTTTAAAATTGCTTTTTTAATTATTTTTTAACTACGTATGTTTTTCTTTTTGGAATGGTTTTATTTGCTTTTTTTATTTAAAATGTAGACAAGTACAACGAAATAAAAGATTTATTTCGTTAAATTTACTTCTTCAAAGCTTAATTTATCCAAAAAATTATTAGAGGCGGTATAATTAGGGGAATTCATAATTGCATAAAAGGTAAAAAAAAGTTTAAATTCAAATAAAAAAATAGTATATTATGTATCAAGTTTGATAAACGCAAAGCTTGCGAGCGGGTGTTTAATAAAATTAGTGTCTACTATACTTTTTCTAAAACAAATATTAATAGGTTATTATGGGTTATTATACTAACATACTGCCGCCAATACTAAGAAGACAGTACAAACGTACATATAAACCTTTCAAAGATTGGCGTTTTCGTATTGAGATAATAAAATAATTTACACATTTACTATTATTTTATAAGAAGAGCAGTTTATTTTGATGGCTGTATAACATTTGATAAAACGCCATAAAGTAACTGCTCATCAATGTATATATAAAAGATCACTTAGTGTTATGGAAACATGTACGATAATGGGCGTTTTAAAGGTGGAAGCTTTTTCTTAAGAAAAAAAAATTATCATTTTATTTGATTTTTTATATTTTTCCTCTAAAAAAATTAAAATGCAGCACAGTGTTACGCCTAACATTCCAATAATATTAATATAGTAATAGGAAATAAAATTTTTAAAAACTCATTAAATCAAAATGAATTAAACACTTTTATCCACGGACCAAAAAAAATTAAGCACAAAAACAAATGAATATCATTTGTCGGAGGTTGTTAGCGGGCGTCAACTTTTAATTATACTTGTAATTGCAACGATTTGTTGTATCTTTTGAAAATCTGTCTGACAAAACTTTTTAAGAAATATGGGTTCAAAAACTTGCCTGGAATTTTAATTTGAAAGGATCTTTCTATTTCCCTCTGGAAAAGATGGATTGCTGTTATTCACAGTATCCAAATGCAAAATTTTGCGTTTAAAAAAATGTTTTACTTTACATCTAAAATTTTAAAATTTTTATACATTTTCAATTTTTGGGATATTATTATTATTGATTAAGCATGTTTATAAATTTTTAGGTCTATAATGAAAAGAAATGGGTTTCTTAAATAATTTTTTATCGTTGATGATGTTTTATGGATACAACTGCGTGCAACCGTCAACTAAATTAAAGATAACTTCAGCACGTGTATAAAATGCCATAAAGTCACAGCTAGTCAATGCGTATTTAAAAGTTAACTTTTAACATGGGCGTTTCAAAGGTGGAAGTAGAAAATTGTAATTATTGTAAGTATCTTTTTAATAAAGCCAAAATTAAAATAAAATAAAAAAGGTTATTAAAATATTAAGTGAAATTAAAATATTATAAACTAATAATAAAAATACTATCAAAAAGCCAGTAGTTAATGATGCACATAGTTTACTGCTATCATTAGTAAAATAATAACTATTTTAATTACAATTTATAATCAGTTTTGCTAGATAACACGATATACGTTTTTACACACGATTACACGAATTGACGTTGTTTACGATGATTTTATTAAATTGCACGGGTAAAATAAGTAACAATAAAATTTTTTTCTACTCCCACCTTTAAAACGCCCTTTATCGTACATGTTTTCATGATACTAAGTGACCTTTTAAATACAAATTGACAAGTTGTGGCTTTATGGCTTTTTAGTCACGGGCTGAAGTTAGCAACAGGATTTTAGTCACGGGCTGAAGTTAGTTTTAAGTTAGTTGACAGTTGCCAAATGTCATACAATCGTTAAAATAAAGTGCCTTTCTTGTAAAATAATACTAAATGTGAAAATTATTTTATTATCTCAATACAAAAATAAAAAAGTATTAAATAGTTTCTCAACGCCAACATTTGAAAAGTTTATATGAACATTGTACTGACCTTTTAATTTCGCCGGCAGTAAACTATAACTTAAATTCGGGCACGGACTCCACTGTAAAGTGCTCATAAAACATTTTCTTTACTTTCACTGTGAAAAACTGTTAATTATAATCTGTGTTTAAAAAATATAAAAATTTGACATTTGACGGTGACACACAGATTCCCCTATTGTTTCATAGATGGCGCTCTATAAAAATTTTTGATTTAAATCATTTTAAGATAATAATAAGTATTTGTCGTAGAAAAAGTATAGTATGCACCTCGTTTATAAACTTTTCTATACACTCATTAATTTAAGGACTCGCTCCGAAGCTCGCTCGTGCCTAAATTAAATTCGTGTATAAAATGGAGTTTATCAAACTTAATACATAATATACTATTATAGCTTTCTAAAGTTTATTAACGAGATACACCCTAATATCAAATTCAAAATAGAAGAACAAAATATTTAAATTAACTTGGATTTCACCATCCAAAAGAAGAATAGTACTCACACATTTAAAATTTACCATAAACCTAGTTACACAGACATAAGAATAAATAATAGTTCCTCACGTCCCTTTTATTAAAAATCAGCAGCATTTAATTCCGTGATACAGAGACTTTTAAACGTACCTATGACAGAATTAGATTTTTATGATGAATTAAATTTTATCCAACAAATTGCGGTTAACGAGGGTAGCGCACAATTAACTAATAATATACCAAGTCACAAAAAACTGAAAATGGCTATAAATCAAGTCTTTTCAATACAAAAGAACCCCACATTTACATATATTATTGTCACATACTTGGGCACTAAGATAAGACATGTGTCGAATTTGTTTAAAAAGAATAATAATATTCATATTGCATTTAAAATCAACAACAATTTAAGTACATTTATAAAAAACAACAAAGATAAATCTAAGAAAGATACGATATCCGGAGTCTACCAACTAAAATGTGCAGACTGTCCAAAATAGTATATTATGTATCAAGTTTGATAAACGCCATTTTATACACTAATTTAATTTAGACACGAGCGAGCTTGCGAGCGAGTGCTTAAATTAATGAGTGTATAGAAAAGTTTATAAACGAGGTGCATACTATACTTTTTCTACGACAAATACTTATTATTATCTTAAAATGATTTAAATCAAAAATTTCTATAGAGCGACATCTATGAAACAATAGGGAAATCTGTGTATCACCGCCAAATGTCACATTTTATTACAGATTATAAAGGTTATAAATCGAAATGTATTTCTTGAAAATTGACAGTTTTTCACAGTGAAAGTAAAGAAAATGTTTTATGAGCAATTTACAGTGGAGTCCGTGTCTGAATTTAAGTTATAGTTTACTGCCGGCGAAATTAAAAGGTCAGTACAATGTTCATATAAACTTTTCAAATATTGGCATTGAGAAACTATTTAATACTTTTATATTTTTGTATTGAGATAATAAAATAATTTTCACATTTAGTATTATTTTACAAGAAAGACACTTTATTTTAACGATTGTATGACATTTGACAACTGTCAACTAACTTAAAACTAACTTCAGCCTGTGACTAAAAACCAGTTGCTAACTTCAGCCCGCGACTAAAGCGCCATAAAGCCACAACTTGTCAAAGAGTATTTAAAAGGTCACTTAGTGTCATGGAAACATGTACGATAAAGGGCGTTTTAAAGGTGGGAGTAGAAAAACTTATATAGGCCAAATAGGCCGGAATTTTAAAACCAGAATTAATAAATATAGACAATTTTTTATTAATCAAAAAACAGATTAAACTTATGCCAAAAACCACTAATTTAGCAATAAATTCAAAATTGTACATATTGCAGATAAATATACGAAGATAAATTCAGTAGAATTATTAGAAATTAAAAAAATCTGATATTATCCTCAATGATCAAATAGAAACAAATAATTCCCCTAAATAAATTTATTCTAATAATAAATTAAATAGAAAATCCCCCAAAATTATTTTATTACAACTTTTGTTACATTATACTTCGACAGGTAAAATTGTCATACAGTATGACTCATACTGTACCAATATTTAAAAAAAATTACCTGCAATAATTGTGTTATATAATTTTGTTATTAGATAAAGTTTAAAATAATAATAAATTTCTGAAAAAGCTACTGTTAGCGAAACAATTGTTAAATTAAAGTAAATTCGCGAAACTAAATATTTTTTATGTAGCTATACATTAGTGACAATAATAGTTATTTATGTCATAAGGTTAAGAAGTAAGGCTTTTTGTGCTAAGCGTAGCGGAGGCCTACAATTGAGCGAAGCACAAAAAGGCACTTCTTGGCCGAATGGCATAAAACATTTTATCCTCAAAGCACTTTATATAGGTCAATTTAATTCAACATCAAAGCGGCCTAACCTCACTTTTTTAGAATCTCATTTATTTATTAGATAAAGATTACATTACACTGTAAAAAATAATTAACACAAGTCTACACCAAACTGTGTTATTCCAAGTCCACACGAAATCGTGTAAAATTTTAACACATTTTTACACATTTTAGTGTTGATTCCCAATTTAGGAACATTCGTGTAAAAGTATTTACACGATTTTTACACAAAATTTACACAAAAATTTTAACACAAAAAAAAGAGAATTTACACACTGATATTTTTTGCAGTGTAAATGTACAATAATTATTATTGCTTTTAGAAGCAGTAATATTTTGACAATACCTAGCAACATAATTTAAGTAGAAATGGATTTTTGCTATTACATTGAATTCAATTAATTCTTTAATAAATAGATATGTAGGTATCTAATTTCAATTTGTTTGAATTTTTATTTAAAAAATAGGTAGTTTGGAATGTTTAAGCTGTGTTTTAAATCGAACTAATTACTTGCCTCATAAATTTTTTTATCGGCCTAGGCCATAACAAGGTATTTCTTTATCGAATGTTGACAACAATAAAGTTTAAATTATAGACCCCGTGAAGATAAATTAATTTTCAATTTAACTATTTAACTGCATTATATTATTTTAAATGCAAGACTTAATATATTAAGTCTTGCATTTAAAATAATATAATGCAGTTTGCCCTGGTCTCTGAACAGTGTTGTCAGATTGGCACTGGTTGATTGTTTGAAATGTTTAAAAAACACAGAAATGAAGCGCCTTGAAATAATTATATGAAAACTTTTGTTCTTAAAATAGGCCCTTGGGCTGTTCTGGAAGTAAATATAATTTTCCATAATAAAAACTAAATAAACAAAAGGTGAGCGCCCGCAACGCGCCGTGCAAAATACGATTTTTAAACTGTCTCTGAATAATAAATTTATTTAAAAGTTGTTGGTCTCTTCAGGTCACTTGAAAACTTTAACGTTTCTTCGTACATTTTCAGATGGGACTCCTCGATTTCTTATTCAAGGGGACCGGATAAAAGTTGTGTAAATAAAATTCCGAGACATGTTGTAAAACGGTAAATAACGCTGGGAAAAGTGCTCTTCTACTTTATAAGAAATGTAAAACACTATAGGGTAGAACAAAATCTATTCAACAATGTTAAAAAAGGCTTTATTTACATACATTTTTAGGTTTTAAAAATATATATTAAATATTTATAGGGCTTGTTTTAAAAATTGTTAAATGACTTGGAAATATTGGAAAAATTATTTTTTAAACATAAGTATTAAAGCTGTAGGAAATTTGTACGAAACTACAAATTTGTTTGATTCATTATTATTATTAATAACTATTGATACTTATCAAGTTTTAGAACAAAAAAAATCTAAAAAGTATTTTACTGGGCAAAATATTTTTGATAAAAAACTGAGGGATTATAATTTTTTTGTGAAGAAATTAATTTAATAGTTTTAAAATGTGCGATTAAATATTTTTGCACCGTTTAATTAAAAAATCATTATTTCTTTAACTACTCATAAAAATGATGAATATTTTAGAGAGTGTTAAGAAATAAATTCAATAACCTTCTTAACATTTGTTCGTCATTGTTGGTAATTTATATATTTTTTTTAAGTCTTTAGTTTGGGAATTTTTTTGTGTTCGCGCTTTTGCTCTCTAAAAATGAATTAGTCAAAAATGACTAATTTAATAGTTATATAGTGGCTACTTTTTCACTTGTACCATGGTTAACCACGGAATACCATGGTCTCCCAAAATTTAACCGCAAATTCTTATGTGAAATTGTCCCCTGATCCCGAAAATACCGTCAAAATTATGAAAGTAGAGCAGTTTTTGAGATATAGTCAATTCCATATTAAATGGAAAATTGGCTATATCTCAAAAACTGTTCTACTTTTTTGACGACATTTTCGGATTCAGGGGACAATTTTAGATAAGAATTGGTTGTTAAATTTTAGGATACCATGGTATACCATGGTTAACCATTGTACAAGTGAAAAAGCAGCCACTAATAACTATTAAATTAGTCATTTTTGACTAATACATTATTATAGAGTGGTTAATGATAATAGTATATTGGAATCATAGGAATTACTCGATTACCGATTATGAAAGTTTCACAGCGAGCCGATAGGCGAGTGAAGGAATTCATTGAGGGAGTAAATGCCATTCCGAAACAAAAAATAAACTTTTTTGTCGAGTAAAGTCGCTTAAAAATAAACAATTTGGGTACCTACCAGCAAAAAAACTACAAAATTAAAATATAAAGTTTAATTTAAATCTGACGTTTACATTTAAAGTCAATCACACTGTAGCGTCGTCATGGTAGCGGTACCTGTTAATCGGAAGGGAATGAAATCCACAGCGGCAAAAATGAATGTCAATTAAAGTGGCCATAATTCATTAAAAAGATAATAATAAAGATATTATTATGAAACTTTAACACCTTTTTTGTGGTATTAATGTTATTACTGTACACATTTTATTTTAGCTCAGTGTCAGCGATTTTTAAATGATTAAAATATTTTTAGAGTAGGTTGGTTTTTTTTTTACTTAAAAAAATAGTATTAAAGTTTTGGTAAATAACTTTGAAAGTGCATAATGTTTTAGTCAAAAGAAGCACAACCTATATTGTTTTATAATAATTTAAATTTACATAACAAAAATTAATAAATCAGTTTTTAAAAGCCACTACTAAATATACTCATTTCCTAAAATACCTTTTATAATAAAGTTTCTACTTATCCAATTCATTTATTTTTTATACTTTAATCAAAATTAGCTTTTATAGCATATTTATACCAATCTCTACAAGACAAATAATTTTTCAATAAAATAAGGCTACACTGGCCCACTGTGCGGCGTTATAAAAAATAATTTAATTTTTAACTTTAACTAAAATTAATTCATTAAAACGTTTTAATATTAATAAAAAAAAATATGGTTTTAAAATTTAACATATGTATGTATGTATGTATTTAAAAATTTATTAGTTGTTTTTTTTTTAAACAAAATTTGGGTTTTTATGCCATTAAGTCATTAACCCCAAGGGCAAGCACAAAAAAATTGATTTCCAAATCTTCAATCTTCCAAACTTTTAAGACTTCCCAGTACAAAAAAATTAAATTTAGTCTGGAGAACGGCAGTTGTTTATTAAAAAAATTATATAAATTAGCAACAATCAAGATAATGAGTTTTTTTGTTGCTTACTGCATTAATTTATTAATATTCTCTAAGATTTTCTTCAATATTTTATAAATAGTTAACCAGATAATAATTTTCAATCAAACGGTGTTGGTAGACAAATAAATTTTTCCCAAAAAGTTTTATAAAGTGAATTAATATTAATGGGTGGATTATTTTCCAATATTTTGTTTCTTCGTGGGGGAAATTTCTACTCAGGTACATAAACTTTTACTATACAATGCAATTTACTTACTTTACTTTATACTTTATTTATTTACCTTGACAATCTCTGCTCTAATAAATTGTGGTACAGTAAAGTTTTACAAGTATTTTAATGGCATCCTAAATGGGTTTCCAAATTAGCGCCTAAAGATTAAAATAGCTTTATGTCCTATTTTAAGGATCCAATTACACGTTATATTGGATGGATTAATATTACTTTTATTTAATTAATTGGCGCAAATGAAAGCCAAGAAATAAAAAATTTAAATTTGACTTACGTTTAACCCAGGTTTACCCAAATGGTTCTGTATGTGAAATTCGAAGTAATCACTTACCTAAAACAACATAAAAAAAATATTAATACAATTTGCTAAAGTTGGCAGAAAATGGTACCAAAATAAAAAGGTTATGTTTTTGACACTGGAATCATTAGATTATTTAAAATAAAGTTTTTTACCAGGGTCTCTGTATATTTCATTAGTCTGTTCCACCATTCTAAACTTTTTTCTATTACGAACGATTTCCAATCAAAAAAGTAATGCACAAAAGCTTGCCACCATTCTAAAAAATGTTCTATTACTAGAGTTCTCTCATGTAAAAAATATTGTTCTCTTTGAAGGAATCGTATAAAATGTTGTATATTTATCATTTAAAACTCGGTAGAATAAATGTAAAATTTATAAAGAATCTAAAATATCATTGTTTTGACATTGACTAATGTTTACTTTAGCTAGACATTTAGACAAAAAGACAATATTTTAATAATTAAATTTAATTTAGATATTAACTAGCAAAATAAGTAAATATTACTTAATGCAGGTAAATTAGGGTTAGGTTAGTGGGATAACTAATAAATTATTAATAATTATTATAATTTAACACTATTTAAAATACACAGGGTGTACCGAAAATAGTGTCCCAAAAAGTGCTAACGGTTTAGAGCCAAAAAGAGAAAGAAAACTTTATATGAACATAGGTCGGCAAATGGCCCCTAAGGGACCTACAGCCTCTTAAAGAGGCACCCCTTTATTATTATTATTTTTTCTGAAACGGTTTGGGTAAAATAACGTATTTTCAGGAAACATATGTAATTTTTATAAATATTTTTTATAAAATATAGGTATTAAATTGAATTAAATTTTTAAAAATCATTTAAATATCCAATAGTTTGAGTAGATAAAGTATAGCATTAAACTCGAGATTATGTGCATTATTCACGATATCTGCATTATCTTTCGTTTAATATACAAGGTGTCCCTAAACTTATTGGCATAAATTTAGGAAAAGATTGAGCATGTCAAAATAAGACGAAAACCTAAATAAATATTTTTCCTAATTACTTATGTTTCCAAGATACAGGGTGATAAAGTGTTACCTATCATATTAGTTTTTTTAATATAACTTCTACTATGGTAGTCTTGGAAAAGTGATATTTTGCGAACAGTCACTTACTACCAAAACACATATTCGCACATAATTACTATTGTTCGAGTGAACACAGTGTCGTAGAAACGGGGGTTGCTTTAAGCTTATTGTCCCATACAAACTTTGAGGTTAGGTTTTTATAACATTTGATACAATTTTTCGATTTCACAGTTCGTCTACCATTAAAAAGGTGTACCTCTCAAACTTCGATAAAATAAACCGTTTCCGAGATATTCCAGATTACAATAATTGTTAAATCGCAGTATTTAAAAGGATTAAAAGGTATATGATAACAAATTTTATTTTTTAATTGAAAAAACTAAAAACGGCATTCTATGAGCCTCGAGACTTTTTGCCCTGACCGTCACATTAAAAAAAATTGTAGTTTTTTCAATTAAAAAATTTGTTTAGTCCTTTAATGCGATATAACAATTATTGTAATCTCGGATATCTCGGAAACGGTTTATTTTATCGAATTTTAAGAGGTACACCTTTTTAATAGTAGCCGAACTGAATAATTGAAAAATTGCATCAAAGTTTTTATGGGACAATAAGCTTAAGCAACCCCTGTTTCTACAACACTGCGTTCACTCGAACAATTGTAATTATGTGTGAATATGTGTTTTGGTAGTAAGTGACTGTTCGCAAAATATCACCTTTCCAAGTCTGCTATAGTGGAAGTTTTATTAAAAAAATTGATATGAAAAGTAACATTTTATCACCCTGTATCTTTTAAATACACCTAATTAGGAAAAATATTTATTTAGATTTTCGTCTTATTTTGACTTGCTTAATCTGCTCCTAAATTTATGCCACTAAGTTTAGGGACACCTTGTATAATATACTATTTTTATAGTAAGTAAACATTTTTTCTAAATAAATTATATAACCTACCTAAATTAAATTTATTTTCTATGCTAATTTTTGTTAGTAATAAATTATTCATTTATGAACGATGTCTAGTATTGTGAGTGCGACATTACAATATATTACAAAAGAAACTAAAATAGTAAAGTGTAATTCACCTCCTTTTACTGTATAATAATTAATAATAATAATAATAATAATAATAATAATAATAATAATAATAACGCCAAAAAATATCATTAAAATAAATAGCCAGTTTGTAAAATAAAATACCTAAATTGACCTCTTTGAAAGAGGTCAATTTTGGCTCTTCCTGTCCCTTTTCCGTTCCAAAATTCGTTCAACTGTTGAAAACTAGGGGTGTGCGAATAATTCAAACTTACGAATTATTCGTTCCGAATCGAATATTAATATTCGATTCGGAACTCGAATCGAATAATTCCAAAATTCGAATTATTCGAAAGTTCCCAAATAATTCGAAAAATTTCAAATAACTCGAAAATTTTGGAATAATTCGAAACTATTATATTATTAGCGAATTTTTGAGTATTTTGAATTCAGGGTTTCTTATGTTCAATATTCAAATATGAATTTAACAGTCAATATACATTTTATTCAAACCATGAAATATAGTTCCACAAATAGAATAATTAGTATAGTTTTTTTTTGAAAGAGAATAAAATAACAGAAATTATATCGTAGCAAATATAGTATTACGAAAAATACAACATTTGAAAATTTGCTACAAATTTTTGTTCAAAAATAATAAATACGATACTGAAACATTACATGAGTAACCTTTTTCTTATAGATTTTTTTAAACAAAATTTAATAATTAATTAGACCAAAACAAATAGAAAATATCTCTTGCCAATATTACCATTCAGATTTTTTATGTTACCGACAGAGATGAACATATATTGAAAATGAGCAAATGTTTTCTCTGGGTAATTAATTTTTAAACGAAAAGTATATTATTCGTGTGTAGAATATTTCGATACACGATTTAAAGGAATTTAAATGGAAGCAATTGAAAATCCAGAGATATTTCATTAATTCGCGAACTATTTGAAAATCTTCGAATTATTCGAAATTTTTCGAATCGAATTTCGAAACCTTTAAAAATGGCGGATGTGTCGGAATTAAAACTGAAATTTACCCTCAATTTCAAAAAATCCTTTCTTAGCGGTTATCCATGTCATTATTATAATTATCCATGTTATTATTACTGTTGGTTTGGTTTGGGCGTTGATGAATCAGGACATGTAATTATATATAGGTATAATAATATAGACATTACAGTCATGGAGCTAATAAAAAGAATTTACATATATATAATAATACTTTTAAAGATCTGAAGGGCAAAAAGTAGTTTAATAAAGAAAAATATCACTATAAAACCTTTAACCAATTTCAGTACCTATCCATAAAATTATCAATAGTTATAATACTTTTTTTGCAAAAAAAAAAATAATTAATTTTTTGTTATGAAACTATCATGAATTATAAATGTCCATAAAAGTACAAACTGGTTACTAAGTCAACCCCTGGCAAATATCGATTATTTCGTGAAACGTTTCAGTCGCTTTCAGGCTTTCAGGCCGAAGACATGGCCTGAATATACTTCTAAAAAAATATGCCTCACTCAAATCAAATGCATTTTGTACTAAAATTTTAGCATAATAAAATTTGCATTGTGTTTAATATATTTGCAGGAACGGAGTGTCTAGTGTGGATACTGAGTACCTAGTCTGGATGGCACTTGGATATTGCGACCTATGACATATCGCGGTACGGTGAGCAGGAACAAAATGCTGAGATAACAGCAGGACGGCGCTCTATAACAGGTAAAAACTTATGAAAGACGTTTATGTGAATTGCACTTGTCTCGAAAAAGAGGCTAAAAATTATTGATGTTCGTTGTTTAGTAAGTAGGTCTATTGTCTGGATAGCTTTGTCGGGTCAAAAGACAGGTCAAAAAGCTTACTTGATTTTTCAGTTTAAGTAGTTTATTGATTTTTATTCGTTTGGTAGGTTTTTAAAGTATGGTTCATATTTTTTAATTAAATTTCGACCAAAATAAAAAGATGGTAATACTTTTAATGGATATATTAAAAAATTTTTGATGTAGTTTTCAAAAAAAAATTCTTTGCTTGTGTGTAATTTTTTATCAATTTTATATCAAGAATGAGAGTATTTTTAAAAACTTTTTTCATATCCGACAGATTTAACTTTTGTTGTATAATGTAAGGTATATAAATACCATTTATATAAATACCATTCACGATGAGAAACTTCTATTTTGTTATACAGGGTGGGCAAAAAAAATATAATTGTAGATTTTGCAGAATTAAAAATTGTTAAATTTTTTTTTGGAGGTCTAATATGAAGAGCTTTTAAGTATAAACCAAAAAGTCAAATAAAGTTTTTTCATGTGAGTTGTTGTTACTAAGATATTTGTTATTAAAAATAAAATCAGTTCAGGTCCTAACTTGAGTGGCCCTTTTATTTCGTAGAAATTAACTGCTATCTCATTTTGTGATTATGAATCAATAATGTTGCTTTCAAATGACAAGTCTACAATGTCTACAATTAGTATCAAAAAGTCATATGAAAAAAATTCCTTTGAATTTTTGATTTCTCCTTACCAGCTCTATATATTAGAGCTATTTAAAAAAATTATTTTGAAAATGTGTATTTTTGCTCACACTCTACAATAAAATTGATGTTTCTCAACGCGAATCGTATTTATATAACAAGTAAAAGAAATGATGAAAAATGACTTTTTCTCAAAAAATTTAAAATAAATATTTTTACAAGGATAGTTAAGTCGATCCGTGCACACACTGTATATTTTTCTGTCGTTTAAATTTTTAAATAAATTATTGTAATTCTTCTTTTACAGAAGTTAAAAAACGCTTCACTGTGAGTGATTGATTTTTATTTGGAATCACACAATATAATTTTCGAGTTCCCATTACCAGTTTTGCTCGAGTTTATCGAGGTTGTAGAATATTTTTGATTCGTTCATATTCATTTTGTTGAATATTTTATTTCTATATTCGGAAAATTACTAGGCCATACATACTAATTATCAATTAAAACAACTGAATTTCTAAACTATAACACTTCGCCAGTCAAAGTTTTAGAAAATTTAAATATCGTTACAACAAAAAAAGTTGTCTTCCAATGGGACCAAGCTTAAAAACTTTAAAATAATCCCTACAAACGCGACTTAAATAGAAAATTAAACAAAAGTCAATAATTAAAAAAAAAGAAAAATTTGAAAAAAATTTCCAAAACAATCAATTTTGTAAAAAGCTATGGAAGATTAAATATTAAAAATCTTAAAAACTATCGTCTAAAAAAAAGTATTTTTGAATACATACAAAAACATATCCCACCTTTAGCATAATCGGAAATGCAAACTCATTTGGTAGGTAATGGAATTCCCCTTTTTGCATAAAAATTAAGTCAAAATAAGACGAAAATCTAAATAAATATTTTTCCTAATTACGTATGTTTAAAAGATACAGGGTGATAAAGTGTTACATATCATATCAGTTTTTTTTAATATAACTTCTACTATGGTAGACTTGGAAAGGTGATATTTTGCGAACAGTCACTTACTAGCAAAACACATATTCACACATAATTACAATTGTTTGAGTGAACACAGTGTCGTAGAAACGGGGGTTGCTTTAAGCTTATTGTCCCATACAAACTTTGAGGTTAGGTTTTTATAACATTTGATACAATTTTTCGATTACACATAATCGGCAGTAAAGTTCTACTTTACTACCGATAAAAGGATTTTTGAATACGTACAAAAACATATCCCAATTTTAGCATAATCGCAAATGCAAACTCATTTGATGTTTAATGGAATTCCCCTTATATAAAAAATAAATAAATTATTAAATTTAAAATGTTAATTATTGTATTATTTTATATCAATTATTATTATTTATATATTACATATTTTGTTGTGAAAAAAACAACTGTATTTCTAAAATATAACTAGGCGAAGTCGCCATTTAAAATTTTAGAAAATTAAAATATCGAAAAAAAATAGAAAAAGTTTGAAAACGCGATTATACAAAACATCAAGTAAACAAAAACAAATAAAAAAAATTTTTTTTACAACTTTTGAGAAAATGTCCAAATCGATCAATTTTGTAAAAAGTTATGGACGATTGGATATTAAAAATTCAACATCTTAAAAACTATCGTCCAAAAAAACCAGTATCATTGAATTCGTACAAAAACATATCCCAATTTCAGCAAAATCGTAAATTTAAACTAAGTATATTTTGTTGTTTTATTTCTTGTCAATTTTATAATTTCATTATTGAAAATTTTTAAATAATAATTAAATCTTGACAATGTCATCCAGGTTTATTTGGTGAAATTTGGCAGTGTTAATATAATAAAACGTGCAAAATGTCCAAACGGTATAGGTTTACAACAGCCAACCCAAATTTTAATTAATACTCGTACAAAACTGGGCGACAACGTCGCGACGTTGCAATGCGTTGTTCCATGACATCCACAACCAAAGTGAAGTAGGTAAACTACACTACGAATTTAATATCCTGAATGCTTTACATAATCTTACGGGCATAATAATCCATTACACGCTAGATTAAGGTAACAATTTCTAATACATGCACTTGAATCAACCCCAAACGTGAATTGAGAAATCTAAAATGTCAAACTATTCATTTTCTATTAGAGGAAAACTTGCCAAATTTGAATTGCTCATAAATTACGTAAATGTTTTTAAATTCAGTGGTAAAAACAGTTTTAAGATGGTAATATTTCAGTTTGAAATGCCAGTCAAGACTGCTGTACTGTGACTGCACTGGTTACACTGGTCAACAGGCATTTAGCCTGTGGGAGACCAGCACATTTTTTAGGGTAATTTAAGGGCGCTAATTTAAAAAATGACCATTACATTGCTAAATTACCTCTTGATTTCGAGATATTCTAGGTATACCTAGAAACAATATATATATTGTTTTTTCAATATGAAAACATTCAAATTTGTTTATATATTTTTTTAATTAAAGATTTTAACCAAGGATCATTGTTAATTAAATCCTATTGCCCAAACGCAAAAAAAATGTTTTATTTTGTCGATCACTACACAGTAAAAAACATTAACCAGATTTTATGTTAATCCAGGTCCACATAACTTTATGTTAAGTTTACAACCAACTGTAATCTGATAACTAATTGAATAAGTAGTTTGTAATTATAACAAACATTTCGTAGATTTAATAAAAAAATGCTATAATAATATAAAAATAACAAAATCCAATAATAATTATGAATTATAATTATGAATATTAATTATGAATTATAATTCAATCTACAAGAATTATTTATAAAAATATCCTTATTTATACAAACCTTTATCTACTCCTATTGCATAATTTTGGTGTTTTTCCGTGAATATTGTAAAGCATTATAAATTTCCTGCCTAACAACGTGAATAATAAACTCAGTATTCACGTTGTTAGGCATCACTAATTGGCCGATTTCAGTATTCACTGTGATTTGAACCAGACGTAAAACCCGTCTGGTATTAATAATTGGAAGAAGGCGACTATAATAACATTTAAAATTTGTAAAAAGTAAGGTTAACCATTTGACAGATGTCAGATTTTATTTATTTAATTTTAAAAATCGTCTGACGACTCGAGACGTAAACCTCATCTTCGTGAATATTAGCCTGCATTATCGTATAATAATATAATATACTATTTTGTAGACCCAGTAATAAAAGTATTATTTTGAAATTGGAAACTTAAATGTTGCTTAATTAATCAATTTCCTAAAAAAAAGCTATTTACTCAATATCTTCAAAAAGTTGCTTTGAAACGATCTTCCTTCAAATTTACTAAGTAGAAAGTATTTGAAGCTTAATAACTTTTTACCCGTTAGGATTACGAAAAAACTACTTCAGAAATTTTTGTAGAAAATTAAATTTTCTTACTACCTCGACTCAAAATACGTTGTTTCGTCCCCGATTCCACGGCAGAAAGTTTACGTTTTATGCATTGGTCAAGCTATACGCGCACACTCTAATAGCGGGAGTAAAAATTTTTTAGTCGTGTGCTTAACATTCAAATTTCGTACTGCCAACATGAGAAACACAAAAATATGACAGTTTTAAACCATAATTTTGCAATTATAACAACAAATAAACAATTTATGTTTTTATTTTTTTACTTTTTATGTTGTTTTAAGTGTTTAATGGTACTTTTATTTGTTATAAAGTAGTAATTTGTTAATTAAAATACAACCTTTTATTTTTACTGTATTGGCACCGCTGAATTTACGGCCTACTGTTATTTATTTATCAAGCTCTTCAAATGGAGATAGGTACATAAATACACATTTAATTTTTTCCCGTATTTTCGGCCGGGTTGTATTGTAATATAGGGCAATTCCATGCGTAATAGCGTAATTTTCTTCAAATTTATATCAATAGAAATGTTCCAAATGTTATTAAACTAGGAGCATACTCCTACTTGTGCCTAGAAAATTATTACTTTATTTATTTAAACCAATATTCCATAAAATTTTAAATAATTAAAAAGTCTTAACTGCTTTTGAATTCTGCACTAAAAATATGTTATGTCCCATGAGTTATCATATTAACCAATTTTTTTAAAACCTCACACAATCAAAGCAGTTAAGTTAAATGTTTTTTTAATACACTATAGGCAAAGTATATTTTTAAAATAAGATTATGTTTCATACAGTTTAGGATTCAGAGAAAAAGGTTGCTTCATTTAACCAATTTTTTAAAGAAAGTTTTTCGTGTCCCATGAGTTATCACACGTTTTGTCTGCATTTTGTCTAGAGATCTATTGGTGAACTTATTCAAAAATGTTAAAAATGTACATTGGCCTATCCTTTAAAGTTTAAACATTTTATACATTTCTAATAAATATAGGTGTTCTGGTATACCAAGTTAAATTTTATTTCTGTCATCTGAATGTCCCGTGAGTTATCATGGAATTGCCCTATACTATTTCTACAAGAATCATTGATGAGAAATTAAAAAAAAAAATTTCCTCGTTTTACCGGATAAAAACGAAAAAAAAATTGCGTGTTATTTAAATGGGAAAATAAAAATTCATTGAGCTTAGTGGAGAATTGAGATATTAAGCTGCGCTTTGGAGGGAATTTTTTTATACCTAAAAGAAGCTTTTGAGATGATAAGCAAAAAAAATTTTTTTTTGGACCACTCTAGTATGTATACATACTATAGTAACATTATTAAATAAATCAAATTAGTATTTAATGCAATAACATTCTAACATAAAATGAAAATAAATATCAATATAAATATCAATAGATTTATGAGCGATAACTTTTGTTGTTAATTTAAAAACAGTAAACGATTATAAACCAAGTGCTAACTACCTATTGATATTATAGGAACTGTTATTCAGGAATACGGATTACAAGATACCATTGGTTTAATTGCTCACCCATTCATGCTATTCTAGCGTTTTTTCTGTGCAATAATAACAGATTTCTGGTAATTTGTTATAAACACTCTGGACAGTTGATACGAACAAGTCACGAATTAAAAAAGTAAGCACAATCATCCGTTGGAGACGCTGAAATCAGTTGGTGCGCATTGTCAGTGGGAAATTTTTTGATTGACTGCCTGAAATCACGTGTACTTTTTCAACGAAATAATTTGTTAAAAATTAACAAAATAATCTGTTACCTTTGAAATTAAAAAAATGCTTACAAAGCTTTCGATAAAATATTTTCTTTTATTTAAATAATTACACACCCCGGTTTTCTACATAAAATTATGTTAAAATTTTACAAAATAAAATGAACAAACTACAAACTCATATTAACAACTCTGATTTTTCGCCCCTTCTCAGTTTTTGTCCAAAAAAATTTAACTTCTAATTTAAATGAAGAAGAAAAATAAAATGACAACAATTTTATAAATTGCATTTGCATTTTTTCCCTTTAAACAAACATTTGAAAACCCTTTATAAATATACTTATTTTCATGAAAACCTTCCAACTTTGGATTCTTTATCCTGTCCTAGTAGGTACAAAAGACTTAACTATGAATAGATAAATTTGTTAAATAAAATATAAAAATAGCGCAATTTTATCTGTATGCAGTTCATGTTTTACGTAAATGTTCTATCTTGCGAACAGCTTTTTCCTTCAACTGATTGAGTTTTATCATCTTATTTTAAAAATCGGATTTGTTACTGCCTTCTACGCTATAAAGCTGATTTTAATACCATGTATAGGAAATACGACATGGAATAGGTTTACAATTACTCGTTTATAGTTTTATTTTATTTACGACACCTACATAAAGGAAAAGGTCAAAATAGCGTTTTATGACGTGTTAAAATAGGTAAAATGTCGAATAGGCTTAAAAATAACGGACTAGTCGTAAATAAATATGGCATGTTTTTACTTAAAAAACATAAAAATATACACACCTATAATAATAATAATACCAATAATTGGGGTGCTAGGTTTTAAATATTTTTTGCACAAGTTGTTTTTTATTCTTTGATACTTATTCAAATAAAGAGTACAATAATTTTTTTTTTGGATCAGATAATATTTAATGGTCTCCCATAATTAAATGTATATACATATATAAAATACATAAACTAAAACCCTAAAATAAAAAACTGCGAAATAAGAATAAAAAGCATTTGTTCTTCGTCCCTGTAAGTTACTGGTTGTAAATAAGACTGATTCTTCGTTCGGCAGAATCATTAACAACTCAATTCCAAAAATTCAGATGGCTAATTCTTAGGAGGTACTTTCAGTAATTCTTCACTTTTGTAATTTTCTTCAATAATAAGGAGATCAAAGAAAAATCTGGTTCTTTCAGTTACAAAATTTTCTAGTAGTTTAATTATTGTTTGCAATAAACTATCTGACTTGACAAAAGTCCCTAATTTTTAAAAACACTTTAAATAAATTCTTGAAAATATTCTAGGTTGTAGTAGAGCCTACTTAAAAGACATTTAAAAAGTTTTAGAAAGATTGACCCTCTGGTTTCAGAGTAAAAAAAAATATTAAAGTTGCTAAGACTGTGTTAACAAAAATTTATATGCCAATTCTACAGGTATAAGTGCATACGAGGGAAAAAACATCGATTTCTTATTGTGCATATGCATATTGTGCATTGTAATTCATAATTTAATGCATATAATATTATCTTCTAACGCGACATTGATAAATTAATGCATTTTTTCTTTCATATGCACTTATGCGTGAAGAAGTGCCATATAAATTTTGCAATAATAATATTATTTGTATAAGTAAAGGCACTGTTCTGCTTATTATTAAAAGTGCCTTTTACTTATACAAACAACACAACATACTACTGCTTTAATGGATTTAACAATATAACTACAAAATTATCAATCTGTCATTCTCGTCTAGAAGATCATACAACGCTGGATTACAAACACGTGATTATCTAGGGATATTTGGTTTGATTTATTTGGCCACTATCATTATTTGGTTTTTAACAAAATTATTAAAAATAACACAATTGTATTATTTGTTATTTATTATAAGTTTATTATTTTATGGTTTTCTTCTTCTTTTTGTTTTCCCGCTTTTCTCTTGAGAATTTCGCTCATTCAACATACTGCCCGTTTTATGTTAATTCATTTTTGATTCCCTTTTTTTTAAATTTGTTTTTTTGTAGTTGATTTCATTCGTTTCACAAAACATAATAATTCGTTTTCACAACTTATTTTAAGACTTTAAATACCTAACCTGCATATAGAAATGTCACCGCCACTGTCAAAGCAAAACACGTTACCATAGAAACCAACTATCAACAACTCGCAATGTTGTCCCGTTTAAATTTAATATGAATATGGTGCCTTTTGTATTAAAATAAAAAATAATTATAAAGTCAGTTAAAAAATTGGCTTTTTTTAATCAAATGTAAATCAATGATATAGTAAATTTTGTTTTGCAAGTTGGTAGCAATGTACTGACGGAACCTCCTTAATGTAATCTTAAATGGCTGCAAACCTATTAAAACAATTGGGGAGCTTTTTACAAAAACAGCCATAGTCCAAATTGTTATTTACGTACACTTATATTTTAAATTAATATTTTGAGGCAGTGATCCTTACTTTAGAAAATTATTGTGTAGGGCATTGAAAATAGATATTTTTATAACAAATCCTTAGGTTTAAACAACACAAGTCTATCTTTATAAGTTTTTAAGATATGATTGTTTTAAATAAAAAATAATTAAAAAGACATTTTTGGACTATGGCTGTGTTTGCAAGAAGCGTCAATTAAAATTTAAAAAATATATACAGATTGTATAATTGCAAGTAGATGGCGCTGGTTACGAGCGAACCTCAATAAGAAAAGTTTAGTTAGGTCTACTGTTACTTTCTTTGTGACGAACTTATCAACGTAATTTATTGGATATTAATTTAGAATTTTCGACAAATAAAACTACTTCTATTTTTCATATATTTTAAGTTATAAATGTATTGTTAATTTTTCATACGGTTACCGTATAAGACAAATTTTTTCATTTTGCGTTAATTCACTAAGCTTGCAATCGCAAAAGCCATAAAACGCTGTTATGAAATTACAGTTTATGTTTTATTTTAGTTTATTATAATTGTTTTGTAACCATATTCAACCAACTTTTTTTGTTATTATTATTTTAGCGATGAATGACGGATTGACAAAAAGAGGTTTTTGATGTTTTTGGTACATTTCGCCAAACATCAAAAACCTCTCACATAATGATGAACAGTACATTTTTTATCGATAAGAACCTATTATTGTT
The DNA here is from genome assembly GCA_921294245.1 of Brassicogethes aeneus. Taxonomy (NCBI): domain Eukaryota; kingdom Metazoa; phylum Arthropoda; class Insecta; order Coleoptera; family Nitidulidae; genus Brassicogethes; species Brassicogethes aeneus. The sequence continues at coordinate 14,559,451 of OV121133.1, forward strand.
AAAAATATATTTTTTATTCATATCAATAATTTTTGTTCTAAAAAATATTTTTAAACTTTTTTTTATATATAACAATAATTTTTAACCTTTACTATTCGTAAAAATCTGGACAAAAAAAACCATTTTTTGATAATTATACGAATGAAAACCCAATTTTGTCAAGTCAAATATTTTATCGGAACCACTGTGCGACGTGGACAATCCGGTAATTTTGAACGGGGTTTTTAGTAATATTAATTTAGTTTTTGTGGACACTCTTTTAATTAATTAATTTAAACATTTTATGATGCCCTGGTAAGCCAAACCCCCGTATATACAATAGGACAAAAGATCATTTTCATTGTTAAAAACAATTAAAATTATCTTTTTTCCTTTACTACTTAATATTGCAGATAGGGGGTTCAGCTTAGAACGGCAGTATTATGGAATGTCCCATATACATTTTTGAAATGTGGGTCATATTATTGACTCCAACATTATTTTTTAAGTTGAAGCTTTGCAATGAATGAGGGAATGTTTCTGACAAGCCTGATTCTGAAACATGGAGTGTATAAACCACATTTCGTAACACATTAACCATTATTGTGTGTTATATGTGTCATAATATAATATGTAGAAACATTGCAATGTAGTGTTAATACAATTATAACGTAATAAATTTAAATATTTTTTATTGTTAAAGATTAAAAAAATTAATATAGAGGTTTTTAGAAATCCCCTTTCTAATCTAAAAAAAATTGAAAATAATAGTATTAATACTTATTTATCCGTTAGATAATATCAAATAGGACATAATATTGAATTTATCAGATAAAAAAATACCAAATAATATATCTCCAGTTAAAACTCAAATAAAACAAAGCGAATAGAAATATTATTTTTAATTATCATTACTTGTTACTAAAAACCCGGATTAACCTAAGATTATAAGGCTACATAATAATTAAATACTATATTTAACTTATCTCGTAATATATTAATAATTATTTACCTACTTAAGTAAAACTCTGGGGCGACAAAAACGCATTTTTCTCAATAAAACTTGGGAATATAGGTTAGAGGCTTTTTCGATTTTTTATCTTAAAAATATAAACAAAACTGTTAACGATTTCTTTTATTTTTTTTTATTTTAGGTGTGTTATGTCAATGAAAAAATTGGCAATCCTATCGTCACAGAATGAAGGAAAACTAAACGGGACAGATATGCACCCCACACCTGGGTCACCTCCCGCTCCGGTGCAAGGGGTCAACGTGATGTTGGGAGGGTAAGTATTTTTTCATAATGTTATTGAAAAAAATAAAAATCCATTTTCTTATTATTGGGAAAAAAGTTAATATTTTTAAAACTACCTACTGGGTGATTCCATTTATTAGCCACCAATGAGTGCACCTCATATACTCTAATTTTATTTCTTTTTTAACTGTAAATAGACATGGACCCAAGAAGTGAAAAAAACTCCCCTTTTCTTTTCTCCCCCTATCACCTATTTATACAGGGCTACGCAAAAGTTACTATGCAGACCTAACTTAAAAAAATTTTACTTTTTTTGCTAATAAAGCTATTGACATTAAACAAACTGTTAATTGTTAAGAAAATATTTCTCTTTTAAACCATATAGGACACATTTAGTTATTGATGCCCTAAATGGTCTTTGGGAATTTTTTAAAAAATGCAATTTTTTGGCAAAATTGTCTAATTTTATAAATTCATATAGGTATTCTTAGAACAACTTGCCAGCAAAATTTTTTTAATGTAGTTTGTTACCATAGATCTTACTCTATATAAAAGCAATGAAAACATTTTCAAATAATATTGGCTAAGAGTTCAAAAAAATATAATAAAAATCTATGTTTTCGAAAAATCACTATTTTCAGCCATTTCATGGTTTAAAAAGGCTATGTTTGAGTGAGTCGATTTAAACCAATTTATGCTTATCATCACATGCACTTATTGGCCTCCAATAACCATTAATAAAATTATTGTGTATTTTGCTTTTAACTGGGCTGTGGCTGTATGTACAGCCCAGCTATAAGCAAAATACACAATATGGCCACCTGACTTTCAGCCATTTCATGGTTTAAAAAGGCTATGTTTGAGTGAGTCGATTTAAACCAATTTATGCTTATCGTCACAGGCACTTATTGGTCTCCAATAATCATGAATAACATTATTATGTATTTTTCTTTTAGCTGAGCTGTGGATGTATATGTCCACCTGTGACTATATCCATATTATTAACCATATATTTCGAAAAAGCGTATTACATCTTTAAAATAACTTGACAGCCTTGAATTGACTTCTAATTCATTCTAAATAAAAATATAAAATATAAAAACCACATACAGTGGCGTTGAAAATTAACTACCCATTTATTTATTTTTTAAATTAAGAAAACATAATCAAATGTACAAAAAATTAATTAAATGACTAAAAGACATACTTTTCATAAACTTTATATTTAAACAAAATTAAAACAGGTATTAAATCCTAAATTTGAATTAAACCTAACTGCATATAATTAAACTAAAGAAATCATATTCTTAACTTTTACAATTACCTAAAAAACCTATTTACTATTTTTTACCTCTAAAAAGTTATATGAATCGGAAAATTTTCTTATGTGTATAATGTCTATCAAGAGGAATAAGTTAACGACTTATGGCCTTTAAATGGATCGCAGCAGACTTCACCAAAAATGTTGATAAAATTATATAGATACTTTAATAATTATTTGTGATACCTACGTACAAATATCGGTTACAGTTGCATCCACTCGCCATTCCATTCTTTTTAATAAAAATAAAGTTCTACTTTACTGCTGATTTCTTATACTTTACTGCCGATTGTTGACTACTTTCGGCAGATTTCGGATAAAAATATTTTTTGCGATTTTCCAAGATTGAATCTTGTACTAAGGAGGAAAACAAATAATAGAATGGCGAGTGGATGCAACTGTAACCGATATTTTTTATTAGATCAATTTTCTTAAGTTTATAATAAAGTTCCTACATATAATACATACTATGCTCCACACCCAGAAAAGCCTACTTTGACATTTGACTAAGAAACGCGGATTTATGATTAAGGTTATGTATCTATGTTTAACGCTAATTTTGTGAAAATAAATGAAATGTTAAAGTAAACATATATATTTATTTATAATGTATCTTGTTGACTTATTCTCATAATAAGACCGCATTCCGCATTTGAATTTTAAAGTACCTACTTATTTGAAAAAGTTAAAAAAGTTGTAATTTCTAAACTTACTTACTAACTTATATAACTTTACGCGTGAATTATGAAGCATTACAAAGCATTTTATTTATAAAATTATAGAATTATCATTTTACACAAATTGTATCTGGTTTGCAGATTAAAGCGTAACTGAAACTCATTGAAACTTGTTTTACAACAAAAAAGTGTTAACAAATATTGTTGCCCATTTTTAACATTAAGCATATTTTTAAGTATAATACTTACATAAATGTACAATTAGTTAAAATCGATTTTTTTAAATGTACCATACTAATATTAATAGTCCATTTGCATTACACCCAAGACATTATACGTTCGAAAATAATGAACAAAGTAAGCTATTACACTAGTTGAATAATAAAAATAATTACAATTTTTTTAATAAAACATCTTAAATTAATTAAGTGCACCTGATCTCTTCTCTCTTAAAATGAATTAGTCAAACATAACTAATTACGAGTCATAATTGTCATAGCGAAAAAGCAGTCTCTAATAATAAGTCAAATTCTACTAAATAGTCAAATTAGGTTATTTAAATTTAAAAAAGTTTTGACCCAGCCGGGGTTTTAACTCGGGCCTTGTCAAGCGGATGTCAAACCAAGCCTCTACTGTCACTATTATAAAAAATAGTTTTATTTGTCTACAAACATTGTTAATAATATTTTAAAGCTAAAAATCTTTTTTGAGTTGCTGTTTTAAGCTAAACTTTTTGCATCTTTATTTAACTATGGACTATTTGAATTAGTACCAGCATTTTTTACTAGTAAAATAGTCGTTTCCACTTGTAAATAGTTATTTTTTACTGGGTAAACAGTTAAACTTTGACTACTTTAAGATTAGTCCTATCTTTGACTATTTCTGAGAGTTAAAAGTAACTAATTTCTTTAAACTTTTTCGGCCAACAACAAAGTATTATTTGAATTAAATGCATATAGGCTCCATGGTTAAATGTCCTATAAAAACAAACAAAGATACAAAACAGCAACACAAATAATATATTCAACTTCAAAATATTATGAACAATATTTATTGACAAATAAAATTGACAAGTAACAAACCTGAGTTCAATCCCCGACTGGGTCAAAACTTTTTTAAATTTAAATCTACTAATTTGATTAATTATTAGTGATTATGATAACTTTACGCGTGAATTAAAAAAAGGTAGCATTTTATTTATAAAATTATAGAAAAATTACCATTTTACTCCACCACATGTATGTATACACTACATGCATGGCCGGTTTTATCTATTTTGTATATTAATATTTATATTTTTAAATTAAATTTGGAAAAAAAGTAAGAATGCAAAGACATAAATTAAACGAAAACGGTATAAACACTAATTTAGCAATAAAATAAATAAAGAATATACAAGGTTGGTAGCCGGAGTAAGCAAAAAAACTAACATACCCACCCCCATTCAGGAATACCAAATGAATGGGGTTATTACTAAAGCCCTGGTTTAGGAGGATTCCGGATTGTACTTAGTTTTGGGTCAGTTCAATGTCCTCCAAAAACCCTTCCTAAACTGGACGTATGGCCCGACCCGGCTGACAAAAATCCCGGGAGCGGCCTTAACCTTTGACACTGTCATCCACGAACTCCTAGGGTGGATCTACCAGCCGGCGTAAAAACTTCGGATCCAACAAACACAGGTAATGCTGTGATTTGGCGGGATACGCAGGAGAACGGAAAGGGGGTAATATAACCCCGGGAGATCAGTGGATGACAATATATCTGGGGCCTGCCATACGTTCCCTTACTCATACTCATATACTCATATATGCTCGAAAACAATGAACAAAGTAAGCTATTGTTACACCAGTTGAATAATAATATTTATAATAATAATAATATTTATTCAGCAAAAATAATTAAAATTTTTTTTACTAAAATATCTTAAATTAATTAAGTGCACCTGATCTCTTCTCTTTTAAGGGGTTACATACATATAACCTCGTAAAAATTAACGGTTTTTGGTGATTTATTTTTGGAATATAATATTAATTATATTGAAACGAACTATAAAGCATCGAATAGTATATGTTTCGAAGTATTTGTAAAAAAATATGCGAAAATATGAAATTTTTTTTAAAATAAAGCCCTTGTACCGAAACGTTTTTTTTTAAGAGTTTGCGGTGAGCATAAAATATCGAAAACCGCCAAACAGATGAAATCTGTTCCAATTAGAACATGGTATCACCCTCTTCGTGAACGAAGAGTTTTGCAAAAAAAATGTTCACCGCAAATGGCGGTGATTTTCCCAAAATAATCGATTTTCGAGGGTGCAAAAATTGAGTTTTCCGGCCGAAAAAAAATAGAAATTTTCGTCCGAATGAAAATACCGTTCCCGGCTATTGTAATTAGGAACAACACTTCCAAATTTCAGATCGATCGGTCAATTGGTTTTCGAGAAATCATGCTCACGGAAAAGGCAGTTTTCAAAAAATACGATTCCGAGATAAACGCGTTTGAAGTTTTAAGTTCATTCAATTTGCCTCTAAATGTTTGTGAGGTAGCGCGTTATAAATTGCTATAACATAAGTTAAAAGTATATATTGTAAGAATATTCAATACAAAAAATCGATTTTTGACCCAGCACAAATGTATGGAACCCCTTAAAATTAATTAGTCAAAAATAACTAATTACGAGTCATATTTGATTAATTGTCATATCGAAAAATCAGTCACTAATAATTAGTAAAATTCTACTGAATTAAATAGTCAAATTAGGGGGTTTAACTCGGGTCTTGTCAAGCGGATGTCAAACCAGTGCTCTACTATCACTTTTATAAAAAATAGTTTTATTTGTCTATAAACATTGTTAATAATATTTTAAAGCTAAAAATCTTTTTTGAGTTTCTGTTTTAAGCTCTAAAAATGAAATAGTCAAAATTCTACTATTTGAATTAGTAAAAGCATTTTTTACTAATAAAATAGTCGTTTTCACTTTTAAATAGTTATTTTTTACTATGTAAATAGTTAAAGTTTGACTAATTTAAGATTAGTCACCATATTTGACTATTTCTGACAGTTAAAAGTAACTAATTTCTTTAGTCGTTTACGGCCAACAACAAAGTATTATTTGAATTAAATGCATATACCTCTCCATGTTTAAATGACCCATAAAACAAATAAAGATGCAAAAAGTTTAGCTCAAAATAGCAAGACAAATAATATATTAAACTTTAAAATATTATGAACCTTATTTATTGACAAATAAAATTAATTTTTATAAGAGCGGCTGACAGCCGAATGTGTTAAGACGTTAGCTTGACAAACTTGTCAAGTAACAGACCTGAGTTCAATCCCAGGCTGGGTAAAAACTTTTTTTAAATTTAAATTTACTAATTTGACTATTTCATTCAGTGGAATTTGACTAATTATTAGTGACTGCTTTTTCACTATGACAATTAGTCAAATATGACTTATAATTAGTTATTTTTGACTAATTCATTTTAAGAGAGTAAACTTTTTGCATCTTTGTTTTTATTGGCCATTTAACTATGGAGCCTATATGCATTTAACTTTAACAATAATTTGTTGTTGGCCGCAAAAATTAAAAACGATTAAAGAAATTACCTAGTTAGGTACGTTTTACTCTTAGAAACAGTCAAATATGGTGACTTAACTTAAATAAGTCAAACTTTAACTTGTTATGTAGTAAAGAATAACTATTTAAAAGTGAAAACGACTATTTTATTAGTAAAAAATGCTGGTACTAATTCAAATAGTAGAATTTTGCATATTTACACAAATTTTTTAACATAATGCAATTATTTAAATGAATTTAATTCATTCTAAATTTTTTTGAGTATAAATAAATGTTATATATAAAAATTATTTAAAGCTATGGCATTTTTATTCTGTTGAATGAAAATGTTTAACCTTTTGGAAAACAAAGAAAATGATTTTATACTCTTAAGCCCGTTTGGTAAAATACTAAATGATTTAGGTTCCAGTACAAAAATGGTGTTTTTAAACAATAATGAAAATATTGTTTAACTAGTAGAGCAATGCAAAAAAAGAAAAATATAAAGGAGAACCGTACTGCCATTGTCACCTTTACAAGTTTGTTTTGTGTGGTATTGCTTGGAAATAAAGTAAATACTTCGGTTTCAATATTAAAATACAATGGTGGTTTGTTCTAAATTTTTCTATATAAGTTATATAAGTTAAAGTGACAAGAAAGAGCCTGGAATAGCTTTTGACAGGTAAAAAACTATATTCTTAATGGAAACCCAAAATTCGCTTTTTAAAGTAGTAAACTTATTAATTTAAATCAGTATACAGGGTGTTATGTAATTAATGTTATATATTAAAATACTGAATACCTTTTGACATAGGGAATAAAGGAAAAATATTTAAAAAAACATTTTTCCAAAGATAAAGAAAAAATATGCATTAGAAGTTTTTTATATTTTTTGTGATACGCCACTGGTTACACACTTGTTTATCTCTGCACACCTGTATTTTGTGAGTACATAGATACCAACCAACAAAGTAGCTATGCGTTGCCAGATGTAAAAAATTGTTAGTAAAAATACTGCAAAAAATAAATAAAAACTCAATAAATACAAAAGTTTTATGCCCTTAAAGCTCTAATACCCTTCTGTATTTATTTACTGATCCAGCTATTAGCTTAAGCAATGATTAGAAAATTTAGTACCTTTGAAATTTGAAATCCATAACCACAAAATTAATTTTTTCATCAGTTTTTTTCTCTGTTTACTCAGATAAAATTGGGACCATTTCACAGGTTAAACTTTAACATTTAATTTGTGTAAATAAATCCAAAAGCACTAAGATATTTACAATTTGAAAACATAACCTAAAATTTAAAAGAAATGCACTAGATTCTGTCATAAAAGTTGGCAGATTTTGTTTGAATTTACCTTCAGTACAAAAATGAAATAACCAACAATTAATAAAAACGCCAAATTGACAATTTTCATTGTTAATTTTGTCATTTTTGTAATTAAGCTAAATTTAAACAATGTTTGTCAACTTTTTTAAGAGATTTTGGAAACACTGGTTACCAACCATAACATAATAAATCCACCAGATTAACCTAAAGTTCCTAGTCGATCAGTGGCGTACTTTTTGGTAGGATAAAGGTTATTATAAATTATTTTTAGACTTTGGAATTTAGAAAAAAAAAGTTTCAGGTGCTTCTTTATGGACCCTAAGGAACAACCCATTTTAATATATAACATTAATTACATAACACTCTGTATGTATGTTAAACCAGTTTCTAATTAAACAATTATACGGTCTTTTATTTAGAATGATATAATTTATAATTAAATTAAGCATGAACATTTTTAAATATTGGTTAAAACTTTATAACATTTTTAACGATCTGATTACTTGTTCAATTTTTTTCATTATCTTAGGTCTGTATGATTTAGATAATACGTACTTACTCTCTTAAAATTAATCAGTCAAAAACAACTAGTTTTCAAAGAGAAAAAGCAGCCACTAATAACCATAGTCCACAGCAATTGGTATCTCGGATAGTTAGTTTTTATGAAAAATTGTTCCCTGAATCCGAAAATACCGTAAAAAATTAGAGCAGTTTTTGAGATATAGTCAATTCCATATTATTAAAAATTGACTATATCTTAAAAACTGTTCAACTTTTATAATTTTTGACCTAATCAGTTTTAGAGAGTACATAATATGATTTTAAACATTCACTTATTATATTTACAATTAAATTTTAATCCCAATAAACAATAAAAAACAATGTTAGAAAGCATAACCTCAAAACCAAAATACAATAGTCTACAATACAGTTAAGTTATTATTAAATAAATTATTCATTTGTATCAAATTTTTAATTTGATTGTGGGACAATATAAAATGTAGACTGAAACTCGTGAAGAATGGTCGATTATGATGATTCATAATCAACCATTTTCTTTACTTATTGGACAATAAACTATAACCCCATGTAAAGAATTTTTATTAATTAATAGATTGAAATACATGCACTTTGTTACTAACTTATTAATCATATATTTTTATAATATAACTTTTTATTTCTTTGGACAGTATAGCTTATGAATGTGGTAAAGTGTATAAAGTATATACAGGGTGTTTCATAATATATGCGCAGGACTTCAGGATGTTATAGCTCATCCAAATAGATGAAAAAAATCGAGATACAGGGTGTTGAAATTTTAGAAAAAAAATCGTTTTTTTCGAATATCTCCGAAACCGTTTATCGTATAAAAAAAAGCTTTTGTAAGCATTTTTTACTCATAATAAGCTATGTTTTGTGCCAGAAAATTTTTTTTTCATCTTTTTGGATGAGCTATCACATCCTGAAGTCCTGCGCATATATTTTGAAACACCCTGTATAAGATTGATTTATTAAATTTAAATCTTACGACTCTAATTATGAGATAAAAATTATATTATAGAATATCCAGGATTTACTTTTTTTCTTTTTAAACCCATATAAAACTTCTAAAGTTATAATTCATATTTTTCAACATTCAAAATAAAACCGCTTATAAGCATCCTTTATAAATTACATATTTTACGGAAACCAGCCTACTTAAAAATACTCTTATTCTTTTCTAAACTAAGCTAAAGTTCATAAATTTATATTAAAAGTGGAAGTTTAATAATTTTAACGGGCGTTAAGCCCAAAGAAAACTGCGAGAGAAACTATAATTCTAGAATATGAAGTTATTTTGTTCAGAAAAATGAGGTTAATTAATAAGGTACTTACCGAAATGAATCTGAAATTGTACCTACTTAACTTGTGTGTATTGATTGAAGTTATATTTTATCTTATGGAATTATTTAAAGATAATAATTTTATCTTTTTGACGAAATGGTAAGGGAGATAAATTTTGTCAAATAACAAAAATGATGGATGGTGTATTATATTTTATCTATTTTGCGTTGAAAATGACTTCATTATAACACCGCTTTTGGTGCTGTAATGAGATACTTTATTCCACCCAAAATTTTGATTTTATAGGTTGGCTACTGGTAAAATACAATTTTGAATACCTATAGGTTATAATATTTTTATGATTTGTTTTCTAGTACTTACGAGACTTTTCGTGCAATAAATTTTGTTTAACACCAAAGAAAATCCTTTTTTCTTCTTTAAAAGCCGCTTATTGTAAATACTTATTGTAAATTAACGACGCCATAGCGAAAGAATGTCATAATGTTTGAAAGGTTAATGACCTTTCAAACTTCAAACTGAGATACCAACTATGTAAAGTAAAATTCGACCAAATTAAATATAAGGTATAAAATTAATTTGTTTTATGAAATGTTTGCAAAATAGATAAAATAGCATAAAGAACTTATGTCAAAAGACCTTTTTTCGCACTCATCCATTACAAAACTCGCTCCTTCGTCGCTTGTTTTATAAATTGTCCGGGTGCGACAAAATGACGTCTTTTGACATTAGCTCTTTAATGTACTATTATCAACCCAGTTTAATAAACCAGAGTTGTATAAATTGCTTATAAAGAAAATTTAAAAAATTAAAACTCCAATGAACAAATGTGCATTAATTGCAGGTTTATAGCCTATTAACATATTTATAGGATTTTGTTTCAAAAAGCGTTTTTACCACAGAACGAACTTGGAACGGAATCGTTTCCAAAAAAAGTCTTTAATTGGGTTTTAATTGCCCTTTCCATAACAGGTAATGTAAACATGGTGGAGTGTATAAATATAAAACAAAATTTAGTTAATAAACTAAAAATAGGAAGAAACACTTTATATACAAGTAATAACACATTCAATTTTAATAAAACCTCACGGGTTACTTGTATAACAGCAATGGTGAGCAATATTCTGCACATTAGAGGTTATTTCCAATAATTTATTCAGTAGAGTACTGTTCTGCGCATCAATGTGACCAGTAATTTCACCAGAATTTCCCCCCTATAATTTTTTGAAAAATAAAGGTGGTTTTTCAAATAAACTATAGTCAAATTTCAAATAAAGTATATATACGAATATATTCGAACTTTTTGACCTCAATTTTTTTTAGAAAAGGTCACATTTTTTTGAAAGGAAAGTGGGGTCATGTAACACCTCAATAGAGAGCTCTTGAAATCTGTACTATTTCAGATTCTATACAGGGTATATTAGAAATTACGTGAAACCAAAAAATTTCATCTTATAAAATATATATGTGTACAATTTTATTTTATTTAAGAAATTTGACAAAGTGCACCAAGTATCCTTCTATGGATGGGTTTCTTTTTTATTTGAAAAGCTACAAGGTCGACCTGTCAAAACCAAATTTTATAATAATTTCAGTTTTACATGTAAACATGCTCATTTATCCACATTTTAATTCAATTTCTTTGCTACTATGTTATAAGTTACCAACACCATACCTATTTTGTTTTTATAATGGTATAGCATAATAAAATATTATAATTTTTTATGATTTTGTTAATTCTATTTCCTAAAAAAATCTAGCAAGTAGCAGTATAAAAAAACTAAATTTGACCTAATTTAATTATTAAGTTTAACCAGCAGCGTGCGAAAAAAGTTCTGGTTCTCATAGGTCAACATAATAATAAAAAATTATAATATTTTATTTATAAAATTTGAATTATTTATATTTAAATTCATACCAAATTTGGATAAAATACTTTAAAAGATAGCTGGTGAAATTCTGATGATATAAACCGTACCACCCTGTATAACTACAAAAACTTTAACTAAAAAACTTAAAATACCATGTAAAATTACAAAAATCCATATACCCTGTATGATTGCATTTACATTAATATTTTATAAGGCAATCAGCAATGAAAAAAGCTTTTTATTTGACTCCAAAAATGTTTTCTCTGACTTTAAAAGTCTAAAAAGATAACATGACTTGAGTTTTTGTTCTATACGTATTATACGTACATATAGAGTAAGTATAACTCTAAAATTTATAACGTTTTTTTTTTCATTTATCTGCGTAACTTTTCGCCCAAAACTAGGATTGGGTGATAAAAAATTAAATATAAATTTTGATTTTTATGGTAAAGTAGTAGGAAATCTTAAAATATCACCATTTTATTAAACAATACAATAAAAAATCCTAAAAATTAAAATTTTAATAAATTTGTAAAATTTGTAAATTTAAAAATAATAAAATTTAAGATATTATATTTTGTCTAGTAAAAATGCATTAAAATAAATATTCTAAAATTAAATAAAATTTAATTTAACTTAAAATTATAATTTTTCTTTAAAAAAACTAAAAACCACATAACAAATACTTTTATACTTATATATTTTTTGAGAATGAATTTAAAATATGTATTATAAATTGTAAATAATAAACGTTCGCCTTTTTTCATGCTACCTAAATTACAAACAAAACATAATATTTATAAATGGAACTATGTATCAAACATTTTTAAAAGATTACATATTACAACAAAATATTTGTGGTTTTGTGTTTTTATTACATTTTATATTAATGTTTTTCATTTGCTTTATTACAGGGCCATGTTAAGCGGTATAATCTTAGTCGTTTTTATTATGTGCTATTGTTGTCATAAGACAAACAGAAAATCCCAGTCCCATCTTCCCACCTACTGGAGGGACCCCGGATTATCCTTGGAGATTTACACTGTAGAATCAGGACAAAATGTAAGCAAATATTTTTGTCTTATTGTAGAAAATAAGATTCTCAATGTTAGCATTTTAAATTTAATACATAATAATCCGATGTATTGGAAATGCCCAAAGGTTGTTATTTTCGTTAAATATAAATATGCAATGATAATAAACTATTTAACCTATCTATAGATGGTAACATCTAACAATATTTTAATACATTTAATTATGTTCTGTAAAATCCACCCAATAAAATATTTTTAAGTATATTTTAGTAAGAGCGCTAAATTTTAAAAATTTTAGGAAAACAAGTTAAAAAAGTAATGAATGTTTAATAAATAATAAACAAAACAATTTTTGTTCTTCAAATTATTTTAATACGCAATAGTATATTATGTATCTAGTTTGATAATCGCCATTTTAGTCACGACTTAAATTAGGCACGAGCTAGCTTGCGAGTGTCCAGAAAAGTTTATAAACCAGTTGCATACTATCATTTTTTACGACAAATACTTATTATTATCTAAAAATGATTTAAATCGACACCTATAAAACAATAGAATAATCAACTTGGGAATCTGTGTTGTGTTGAAAATGTCAAATTTTTATATGTAAATCTAAAAGTATTCCTTAATAATGGACTAACAACAGTTTTTCACAGTGAAAGTAAAGACAATGTTTTATGGGCACTTTACGGTTGAGTCTCCACCCGAAATTAAGTTAATCCTAGTTTAAACACAGATTGTAAAGGTTATAAATCGAAATGTATTTCTTGAAAATTGACAGTTTTTCACAGTAAAAGTAAAGAAAATGTTTTATGAGCACTTTTTAGTGGAGTCCGTGCCCGAATTTAAGTTATAGTTTACTGCCGGCGAAATTAAAAGGTCAGTACAATGTTCATATAAACTTTTCAAATATTGGCGTTGAGAAACTATTTAATACTTTGGTATTTTTGTACCGAGATAATAAAATAAATTTTACATTTGGTATTATTTTACAAGAAATGCACTTTATTTTAACAATTGTATGACATTTGACAACTGCCAACTAACGTAAAACTAACTTTAGACGGTGACTAAAAACCTGTTGCTAACTTCAGCCCGTAACTAAAACCCCATAAAGCCACAACTTGTCAATGTGTATTTAAAAGGTCACTTAGTGTTATGAAAATATGTACGATAATGGGCGTTTTAAAGGTGGAAGTAGAAAAAGTTTTATAAAGTACGACTACAAAATGTCTTAAAGACCCTTACAATCGGCTTTAAATAGTCTTAAACGTTTTAAGCTACGATTGGTGAAAGGGGCCCGTGGGGCAATCGCTCAAATGCCAGTGTGTTGAAATCCACCATTGAACCTTATATGTACACAGTGGCGTAACTACAGGGTGGCAGAGAGGGCAAAATGCCATGGGCCCCCGGCCGAAGAACGCCCCCAGCCCGAGAGTACAACCTGTAAGATTTAAATATAATCATATATTATATCACGAGAACTATGAATTTAATCGGTTAAACTAGGCTCAGTAGTTTTTTGTTTGGTTTTGCAAAATAATTTAATAAAATCACGAGACCGCGTAGCGGTCGAGGGGTTTTATTTTTAATTATTTTGCATAAAACTATTTTCCAAAAAGAAAAATCAAATAAAAAACTTACTGAGCATAGTTTGACAGATTAAATTTATAGGTTGAGTGATATACGTCTAGATTATTCCTCGAATTAAAGGAAACTATTTGACAATTCATAAAATCTGACGTATGTGTCAAAATTTATTAATATTTTTTTAAAGAAAATTTCATTAATTTAAGGTATGTAATAAGTAATAATTAATATTTCGTAAAAGATAACTTAATTTTTATTGTTTTTTAAAAAATGTTTGTTAAAACTTGTAAATAACACCATAAAATCGTAAACAAAAATCCAATATGGAGGCTAAAATTTAATCGCTGTTAAATAGTTCTAGTGATTTAATCGCTTATTTAAACGAAATTTATTAGAAAATTCAAGGCTTTTGATTGGATCATATTATAATGAGGGAAATATTCTTTAGCAAAATGACATGAAATTACTTTTTGATATACAAGGTGTCCCTAAACTTAGTGGCATAAATTTAGGAGCAGATTAAGCAAGTCAAAATAAGACGAAAATCTAAATAAATATTTTTCCTAATTACGCATGTTTAAAAGATACAGGGTGATAAAGTTTTACTTATCATATCAGTTTTTTTAAATAACTTTTACTATGATAGACTTGGAAAGGTGATATTTTGCGAACAGTCACTTACTACCAAAACACATATTCAAACATAATTACAATTGTTCGAGTGAACACAGTGTCGTAGAAACGGGGGTTGCTTAAGCTTATAGTCCCATACAAACTTTGAGGTTGCGTTTTTATACCATTTGATGCAATTTTTTGATTACCTAGTTCGGCTAATATTAAAAAGGTATAACTCTCAAACTTCGATAAAATAAACCGTTTCCGAGATATTTGAGATAACAATAATTGTTATATCGCATTAAAGGGGGTGACGTTCATAATATCGAAATTCACTTTATCGAATTCAAAATATCCAACACTTTTTATCGAAAATCAAAATATCGAAAATACAAAATGTCGAAAATCAAAATATCGAAAATTAAAATGTCGAAAATGATAATATCGAAATTTTATTTAATCGAATTTTAATGTGAAACTAAACCATATTTTCTTATTTTGAATTTGATATTTTGTTTAAATATTTCAATTAATCGACATATTATTTTAATCCGAAGTGTATATGTATAGAGGCGCCTCTGATATAGAAATGTACTCAAACTCAACAACACAACCCAACCGACCCCGCCCCATTGGCCCCCCCCCGCCCCATTGAGCAAAAAACCCAACTAAAATGGGCTAATTTATGTAATTAAAAAGTGTTTTATTTTTATCGTAACATGAATTTGCCCATTTTAGTTGGGTTTTTTGCTCAATGGGGCGGGGGGGGGGCAATGGGGCGGGGTCGGTTGGGTTGTGTTGTTGAGTTTGAGTACATTTCTATAAAACGCGCATCTCTAGGAGCCAGGGAGCCAAGATAATTCGGTGCATAACCGTAACTTTATCTACAGAGGCGCCTCTGTACATATACACTTCGATTTTAATCATACATTTTAATTTTCGATATTTTTAAATCGATATTTTAATTTTCGAAATTTTAATTATTCGACATTTTCAAATCGACATTTTAATTTTCGATATTATCATTTTCGACATTTTCAAATCGACATTTTAATTTTAGATATTATCATTTTCGACATTTTAATTTTCGAAATTTTAATTATTCGACATTTTCAAATCGACATTTTAATTTTCGATATTATAATTTTCGACATTTTAATTTTCGATATTTTGATTTTCGACATTTTGTATTTTCGATATTTTGATTTTCGATAAAAAGTGTTCGATCTTTTGAATTCGATATAATGAATTTCGATATTGTGAACGTCACCCCATTAAAGGATTAAAAGGTATATGATAACAAATTTTTTTATTGAAAAAACTACAATTTTTGTGACGGTCAGGGCAAAAGGTCCCGAGGCTCATGGAATGCCCTTGTTGGTTTTTTCATTTAAAAATAAAATTTGTTATCATTTACATTTTAATCCTTTTAAATAATGCGATCTAACAATTATTGTAATCTCTAATATCTCGGAAACGGTTTATTTTATCGAAGTTTGAGAGGTACACCTTTTTAAACTGTGTAATCGAAAAATTGCATTAAATGTTATAAAAACCTAACCTCAAAGTTTGTATGTGACAATAAGCTTATAGCAACCCCTGTTTCTACGACACTGTATTCACCCAAACAATTGTAATTATGTGTGAATATGTGTTTTGGTAGTAAAGGACTGTTCGCAAAATATCACCTTTCCAAGACTACCATAGTAGAAGTTATATTAAAAGAACTGATATGATAAGTAACACTTTATGACCCTGTATCTTGGAAACATAAGTAAAAATAAAATATTTATTTAGGTTTTCATCTTATTTTGACTTGCTCAATCTTTTCATAAATTTATGCCAATAAGTTTAGGGACACCTTGTATAAGTATTTACTGTACTTCCAAAAGAACGAAATTCTTCTGTAAAACTTTGACAAAAGCGTTTTTAATGACAGATTTTTGAAAAATATCAGTATTGTACGATTTATGGGATTAAGACTATATTCGTAAATTTTGAATAAACAAAATTATTATGTATATAACATTAACTGAAATAATAAAACTAAATTGGGAATATACAAAATCCATTATAATTCAATAATAATTAAAATATTATTTCGTAAATGAAATGCAAAACGGACATATGGCAACATGCTGTTGATTTAAAGTTGACATTACTTCACATTGTTTTACGATTTATTGGTAAAAAAATATAATTTAAATTTAACTAAATTACTTATCTGAATTCATAAAACAACAAAAATAAATAATAAAAAAATGATTAAAGTATATTTTATTCAAAAATAAAAAGGACATAATTATGTGTAACAACATCGATTGCAGTCCGTATATTTTTGAATGCTTTTTTATTTTAATTTATTTATGCACAAAATAATTTATAAGCAACATTGAACTTCTTTAAATTAATTGGATGAACTTGCCACGAGCCCCATTGGTGATAGTTACGCCACTGTATGTACATATTAGTATTTTCAATATTTTTTTTAAGAAGTCTTTTATATTTAAATTTGAGTGCATCGGCCACTCTGAACGATATAAGATAAATTTAACTGGGGCGTTTTATCGTCCTTTACGCGAGCAACGATTACGATATAAACGTATAAAACGTATAAAACGTGTATAAAGTCTCTCGCCTATTTCTTATATAATAAACAGCAATAATTTACTGTTTATGGTGCTATTTATTATTTTATATTTAGCGGTGCAAAATATACATATTGTGCAAATTAAGTAAATAAAAATTCTCAAAGATAAGGCGCAACCAACGTTAATGGAGGGTAAGATAAAAGTTTCTTGGCAAGTTGGAATATTGAATTTTTATTGCGCTGAAATTAGAAACGGTGCATCGATTAACCTTCAAATTTAAACTCCTTAAACGTTCAATTATTTATTATTTTTTTCAAACGACAAAAGAACACGTACTCTGTAAATAACTTTAACTAAATAAGGTGTTCTGTTTAAAAATTATTTAATTCTGGTATTGTTCAATTTTTATAAGTTGACCTCTACATCATCAATGTAAGGATATAACTTCGTATTGTATTTTTAAGCCGCAGGAGCGATGGTATGCTTGAATTTAGCGGTACGTATGTCGAAAAATCCTTTTTTGACATTTTACATCAATGACGTAAGGAGCAAGTTAAAAAATAGTATATTAAAGAACTAATGTCATAAGACGTCATTTTGTCGTACGCGAACAATTTATAAAACGAGCGACGAAGGAGCGAGTTTTGTAATGGACGAGTGCCACAAAAGGTCTTATGACATGAGCTCTTTACGTTATTTTATCTATTTTGAAAAAATTCTATAAAAAAATTAATTTTAAACCTTAAATTTAATTTGATCGAATTTAACTTTAGATAGTTGGTATCACAGTCATTGGTTTGACAGTTAATGTCAAAATCGATTCGCCATGCAGTCCTTAATTTACTTATTTACAATAAGCGGCTGTTAATGTTAAAGAAGAAAAGAAAAATTTCTTTGGTGTTAAACAAAATTTATTGCCAGAAAAGTCTCGTAAGTACTGGAAAAATCATAAAAATATTTTAACCAATATGCAAAATAGTATGCTGTTTAAAGGATAACCAACCTATAAAATCAAAATTTTGGGAGGGATAAAGTATCTCATTACAGCCCCGAAAGCGGTGTTATAATGAAGTCATTATGACGCAAAATAGATAAAAACAAATTATATAATTAATAAAAAGTATCCACGTCTTCTTCTGAAAAGTGTGAGGTTGGTTTATGTAAGATATTGAAATGAAGCTTTACTTAAAATTAGAGCTATCTACAACGATACTCAGTCCTTAGGTATTATGAAAAGGTAAAAAACAAGGAAATCGGCGAAGAAACGTAAACTGCCTTTAAGGTTTATTTAAAAGCACTTAGTAGAATTTTTTAAGACAGAGTATCTATAAAAACTAAAGAAATGATAGTAAAAAACTTAGTGCCCAAAATTTTCCACGTCGTATTTATTAAACTAGGACAAATTATTTTACTATAAAAATGTTGTTACTAAAAGAAATTGATATACTAATTATTGAAGAAAAATTCCACCAGGATCTAATCCGGATTCTTGGAATTTCATAAAAAGTGTTGTAAGATGATAGGTTGGTAATAATACTGCCAAACAGGAGAAATCAGTCTTATTAAAAATACATAAAAATACGTATAATTTTCGCCTAGTCAAAAATCACCAAAAAGCCATTCAAAGCTCTCTTAGTGTTTCATATTAATAATTTTTCTATAGTGTGACTCATTCGTTTGCGACTCACCCCTGTAATATTAAGAATTCATATTAGCGATCTCTAAAATAATCTATACACGGCATCCGTTAAAACGACACTAAACTAAATTGTATTGAAAATTTTTAAGTAGGAGCGAAATAAAATTAAAAATGCACAATAATTACTATTTATTTTTTGTCAAATTATTCATAAAAACATTGAAATAAAATTAAAGTAATAGAAACTTAAATTGAAAAAACAATGAAACAAAAAGTAGAGAATTCCAAAAATTCAATACACTTTTATATTTGTTCTGGAGTAATGGCTGCGCAGGCTTGTATTACCCTAGCCCCTAGTTCTTGTGCAGTCTAGGTGACAAAAAACTAATTGTAGAGATTTTTTGAATTCTCTTTTTTTTGCTTCATTTTTGTTTTAAGTTTCTATTGCTTTTTGTATTTGTCAAAACTAAGCATAAGAATATTTATACCATGTGACTTTTGGTTTAATTTTATTTCAATGTTTTTTTCATGGAGCCTACACAAGGAGCCCGAACTTAAAAAGGGGAAATTGCCTGCCCTCTAAATGGCACAAATTAGGTCTTTTTTTTCATCACCAGCGGCGCTGATTGTCGATGCGTACTGACGTCTGCTTTTTTGGTAGCGTTCGGTACAAATTAGTCAATTGTTTCAGAATAAACGGAACACCAGCGCCCTCTTATCTTAGGAAGATTCTTGTTTACATGAAGTTCGGACTCATTGTATAATAAATAATATATAAATTTTTTTAAATAGTTATTATTGTTAATTTTTAATTTGTAAGGACAAACATAATTCCTAAATCTATTTCGCGGGAGACACTTCTCCGTCAAAAGTTTTAACTTGTAAATTTGTTTGTTTATACATCGAATTTGATCTAAATATATACCGCCGACGGTGGACTAGTGGTTAGTGCTGCTGACTACAAGCCGAAAGGTCGTGGGTTCGAATCCCACCAGGGGTATGGCTGTTTATTTGTGTTTCTTCTATTGTATATTACTCCTTCGGAGGGGTCTTTAAGCCCGCGGTCCGTTCCTACCCCTAACCCGCTCAAGCCATTCAGTTGGCTTCTGGGACTTCTTAGGGAGTAAGGGTGGAACTAAAAGAGCACTTTTGTATATACAACCCGAGTTAAAATTTAGATCGTAATTTAAACCTACTTTGACCTACGAAAACTGATTTAAAACCTGTTCAGCCTGTTAACTCCAATTTAGCACTAGAACAACCGAATTAGTCTTCATTTGAACCGATTTAAACCTCTAATAAAATTTTTGGTCGGATCCCGAGTCAAAATTTAAATCTTAATTTAAACCTACTTTGACCTACCAAAACTGATTTAAAACCTGTTCAGTCTGTTTACTCCAAATTAGCACTAGAACAACCGAATTAATCTTCATTTGAACCGATTTAAACCGATTTAAACCTCTAATAAAATTTTTGGTTTAAATTTAAACGTAATTAGAACCGAAAAATCGGGAAAATGGACTTATCTGCCATGTTTTAGGTCATAGGTATCTTTAGGCGAATATAAAACCGTTTAAGACGGAAATTGTCAGACTTAAGGTTTAAATTACGATCTTAATTTTGACTCGGGATTATAAACCACCCGAGTCAAAATTAAGATCGTAATTTAAACCTTAAGTCTGACAATTTCCGTCTTAAACGGTTTTATATTCGCCTAAAGATAACCAACTTATGACCTAAAACATGGCAGATAAGTCCATTTTCCCGATTTTTCGGTTCTAATTACGTTTAAATTTAAACCAAAAATTTTATTAGAGGTTTAAATCGGTTCAAATTAAGATTAATTCGGTTGTTCTAGTGATAAATTGGAGTAAACAGACTGAACAGGTTTTAAATCAGTTTAAAGTAGGTTTAAATTACGATTTAAATTTTGACTCGGGCAAGTAATTCATTTTATTTCAAAAACAAAATTTTACCATTGATAAATTCCATTTTCTAATTTTACTGCAAATAATGAATGTAAAGAATTAGTCCATAATAAATCGTAAATTTTACTCATTTTGGTTTTTCTTAACCGTAGTTATAAAGGATTTTAGGTACCTAAAATTATTTATATATTCTGGCTGCGCCTGCAAGAACCTCGAGATCTTTTCACATTTTTAACAAATTTTACAGGAGAAGAAAAGACATTTTACTACCATATAAAACTTTTATGAAAGTATGCATTCCTTAATATTATTTCAATACTTAATTATATTGAAAAATATTGGGAAATACTTTCATCAAAGATTTATCTGGTGGTGAAATGTCTTTTCTTCTCCTGTAAAAATTGTTAAAATGCACATAGATGTTTTTTTAGTCGCAGCAACGATATAAATTAATTCATAATTTGGTTCGAATTTAAACGTAATTAGAACTGAAAAATGGACATGGATCTTCCATGTTTTTAACCTAAAGTATACAAAAGTATTATTATTATTATTGATTTCGCCGGCAGCAAACTAGATTTAACTGAATTCGGGTGGAGATTCCACCGTGAAGTGCCTATAAACATTATCTTTACTTTTACAGTAAAAACCTGATTCTATATTGTAAAACTTTTGACCGGTGCGCCATTAATACATATTTCCACACAGAACACAAGTTAAAATGGTTACTCTATTGATTTATAGATGTCGCTCTAAACAAATATTTTATTTAAATCATTTTTATATAATAATAAGTAGGTATTTGTCGTAGAAAAAGTATAGTATGTAACTCGTTTATAAACTTTTCTGGACTAAAATGGCGTTTATTAAACGTGATACATACTATAATATTATTTCTTCATTTATTTATGCTATCTGAATTTAGAAAATCAAAAGTGAATTAAAGTTCGTAACTTGGAATTTGACAGCTTATACTATGAACTAGTTAGTAACTTACCTATTTCATACCGTTTAGACTTTAAACAGCAATGTATCGTATTTATAAAATTTATTAAAGTAGCCAAGACTACAAAAATAAATAATCTAAAAGTAGAATTTTACAAAGTTGTGAACTGCGAGTTAGTTATTTCCTAACTTAACTTTTACTTGTTGGAAGAAGTTTTGCCCTAATGCATTTTAATATTCCACCGGATACACTTTCAACTTATCTCTCGGGTACATTTCGTAAATGTTAAATAATTTTTAAATACCATTTCATTAAATTAAATTAGTTATATCAAAGTGCTGTAACAAACAATTTTTTTCCGATTTTAATTTTAATTTGTCTATATTTATTCGTTAACTATAGTTAACGAATAAATATAGACAAATTAATGAATGCCCATTGTTGTGTATGGTAAGTAAAGCATGTCATGTGTGAGCCATACTGTCAATGTCAACTTAACAAGTTTGTTTTGTATGTTTTTGCTTAAATACGAGTATAAATTAAAAACTTTGGTTTTAATATTAAAATACTTTTTATGGATAAAAATCTATATTATTAATAAAACTAAAAACTCGCTTTTTAAGGCAATAAATTGTTAAACCAGTTCCTAAATAAACAAATATAAGGCATTTTATTTACATTAATATTATTTACAACATCTGATTAGGCATCCACGCCCTTTTATTGTCTAAGGAGTAAAAAATACGTTATGAGGTATATATACAAATGTAAGTGTCTGCATATAGAAAAAAAACAATTTTTTACAATATCACGAAAACCAAAACTGATTGAGGAAAATAATGGTAATTGTTGGATTCTTTAGATTCGTTTAGGATAAGTAATTGAAGCAATTTTCATTTTAATGTCAAATCTAATGTTTATTAAAACTAAAATTATGGAATAACTATGGTGAATTTAAAGAAAAAAAAATTATACAATTTTGAAATTTTTTTTAAAGTTTGTTAATGTGCTCTTATTTTTGTTTTTTTTTGAGAAATTGTTAAAGAAAAAAGAAATTACTATTGACATTTAATCAATCCATCTTTTGTGGCCAGTACAGGGTGATTTCAAGAAAAAAACATTTTTATTTTAAATTAATTTTTTTTCTTTATTTATTTTGTATTGCATATTTTATATTATTTTAAAATGGAGTTTTTTTACAGTGATTGCACCGTAGCAAAAATTAATATTAGTTTTTAGTGGATTAAAATGCCGTTCCATTGTTATTTTTAAATTGCGAAAAGTAATAAATGTTATGGTATTTACGAAATGGAAAACTGCATACAATTTCAAATTTGATTACTTTTCAAGCTGTTTTTTAATCAATTTGCCTAAAATATTTATTATTATTTACACACTGTGTGCCTGAACGAAATTTAAGTCACATAAAAATGCCGCCAAAAACTGATTGCAGTTTCTTGCATATTTACCAAAATCCTAGCTGCTTTTTTCGAAATTTTTGTTTATCTTAAAGTCTACCTTTGACAGAGTACACATTTGTGCATCGATTTTTATAATATTGGAGTATATTGTTAAGGAGATTTTGAGAATACTTTTTTATACCGTGCACATCATTTAATATATATTGGGTTAGCCAAAAATCGGTTCTTTTAATAAAGCAAAAGCGTAACTTCATGATTTTGGCATAACACGCAAAACAGATATATACCCACCCATGTTTTTTTAGATATTTTTATAAAAAAGTGATTTTTGGCTAACCCTGTATAAATCTAATTATTAGTATGAAAAATATAAATCTAATTATTAGTATGAAAACAGTATTTTCCAAGTCTCGTTAACAATATACTGCAATATTATAAAAATCGGTGTACAAATGTGTACTCTGTCAAAGGTAAGATAAACAAAAATTAAAAAAAAAAATTCAAAAAATTTCTAGGATTTTGGTAAATATCATTTTAAAGTTACCAAAGGGTCCCGAACAAGAAACTGCAATCAATAAAAATCGGTGTACAAATGTGTACTCTGGCAAAGGTAGACTTTGCGATAAACAAAAATTAAAAAAAAAATGATTTTTTAACAAATTTAAAAAAAGCAGTTAGAATTTTGGTAAATATCGTTTTTAAATCTCCAAAGAACGCGAAATCAAAAAACTTTATTCAAAATTGAAAACTACTAAAAAGCCTAAATTAAACAACATTTTAAATATTCTCTAAGAGTTATTTTATGTATTTTTATTAAAAATCCATTTTTTTATAAAAGGTTAATAAGAATACCATTTTGTAACCTGATAAACGTAGAAATATCTAAAAAAAAGGGGATAAATCTTTTTTGCGTGGTATGCCAAAATCATGATTTTACGCTTTTGCTTTATTAAAAATATCAAATGATGTGAACAGTATTAAAAAGTATTCTCTTAGTCTCCCCAATAATATACTCTAATTTTATAAAATTCTGTGTACAAATGTGTACTCTGTCAAATGTAGACTTTTAAATAAACGAAAATTTAAAAAAAAACATGAATTTTCAAAAATTTTTGAAAATAGGAGCAGCTAGGATTTTGGTAAATATCATTTTTAAGTCACCAAAGAGTCCCAACAAGAAACTGCAATCAGTTTTTGGCGGAATTTTTATTTGACTTAAACTTCGTTCAGGCACACCGTGTACATACAAATACACATTAGTCACTAATGATGTTATTAGTCACCTGGGGTATTTAGCACAGTTAAGATTTGATATAAATATATTTATATCAAATCTTAATATACCCTATAGGGTATTCAAAAAGAGGAAGTTATTATAGTTTTCAATATACAAAAATAGATACAGTCCAAATAAAGCTGATGCTGACATTGTTGACATATGTTGCTTCTTTCTGACAATTTGTTTTATTAACAAATTTTAACTATAAAAACTAATAAACTAATAAAAATTAAATGAATATTTTATCAATTGTTTTAATTTCTTAATCAATCTAAAGTAGGTACAGAAAAAACATAAATATAAAATGTGCTAAAATTACAAATATCCACATCTTTAAACTTTTTTTAAAAGAAAAAAAATCCAAACAATAAAGGAAGTTTTGATTACGACAAGAAATCTTTTATTATTTTTTAAATTGCTCCGTTCGCTTAGAATTGAACCTTGCACTAATAATTTCATACAAAGGAATCAACATCATACCGATATCGTCAATTCTTATACCAACATTTTAGATTTACACGCTTTAATACGATATTTAATTAAACTCTTCATAATTATTAAGAATATACAAAGCCATAAGTTTATATTTTTATAAGGTTAACAGGTTAAAATTCCTGCCTCAACGGATTTATTCTTTAGTGGTTTAAGTATGCCGCTCCATATTCTAAATACGAGGTGTGTTCAGAAAATATCGGGAATTTTCGTTTTTTGAAACAAATATTTATTTATTCGTCTACATTAATGTTGTCGCCTTCAAAATAGTCCCCATTGGATGTTATGCAAATGTGCCAGCTCTTCTTCCAATACTCGAAACACTTCTAAAACTCGATCTTTGGGATAGCCTTTTGTTCTTTCAGCGATGCGCTTTTAATGTCATCTATGCTTGCAAAACGACGGCCCTTTAAGGTTCTCTTTATTTTTGGGAATAGGAAAAAGTCAGACAGAGGCATGTCTGGCGAATATGGAGGCTTGGGCATCATTACAGTATTGTTTTTGGCCAAAAATTTTATTCAAAATCTAAAAATTTTGGAACAAATTTTGCTGCCACGCGTTTCATACCCAAAACATTCGAAAAAATTTCATGGGATGAGCCAATCGATATACCAACATCATCAGCGACTTCTCTGATGGTTTACAACCATTTCTTCCACTTTTTATCGGTTGTTAATGTGATTGTGCGTTCGGGGCGTTCGTCATCTTCAATGTCTTCACGACCATCTTGGAAACTCTTATACCACTTGTAAACTCTTGTTTTACTTATAGCAGACTCACTATAGGCCTTTGTTAACATTTCACAGAATTTATTTCATTTTTTAAGCAAAATTGGATACAAATTCTTTGATACATTTCTTTAACGAACGAAAAATCGCCGAGCTCATAAAACACGTCTAACCTTAGCGACTGCCACAGATAAAGTTAACAATGAAAACATAATAAAGAAAATTTTATGACAACCGGACCCTACGAACCCGCGAAATTTAACAATTCCCGTTATTTTCTGAACACAACTCGTAAATGTTTTTTGTCAAATTGGTTAAACAACCTAACTTACTGAATGTCTACTTGGAAAACGACTGATTTATCGAACATGAGACACTCAGTAAAAATATGAGAGGAAAAAGCATAAATAATAATTTTAAGTCCAATAAAATGTAAATGAAAAAAAAATGTTTATTTTCTTTACCATGTTTTGGTAAAAGGGTGACATGTGGCCTTTTCAATATCATTTAATATTCACCAAATGGTAAACACTTTAAAATGGGAAATGCAATACAAAATAACATTTTAGGTTAAACGATAAAAACATTTATCTCCACGCGGTCTATAATTTAAACTTGTTGTCAACATTCGATAAAGAAATACATTGTTATGGCCTAGGCCGATAAAAAAATTTATGAGGCAAGTAATTAGTTCGATTTTTTTCTCGCTAGGGGTATTGTTTTGACAAATTAATCCTTTTCTAAGAAATTAACGTACTAAACTGGTTTAATTTATTTATAATAAGCACTAATTTGTTTGTTTTACTGTTTATGTTTAATATTTTTCGTTAAATTATTGTAATATTAAATATGAATAATAAAACAAAAAGTGAGGTTAGGCAACCAAGAAAACGCACGATTCCTTTTCTACGATTTAAATTATCTTTAAGTTTTAATTTGCTTTAAGTTTTCAGTGAAATTAAATGTTAAACACAGCTTAAACATTCCAAACTAACTATTTTTTAAATAAAAATCCAAACAAATTGAAATTAGATACCTACCTATTTATTAAACAATTAATTGAATTCAATGTAATAGCAAAAATCCATTTCTACTTAAATCATGTTGCTAGGTATTGTCAAACTATTACTGCTTCTAAAAGCAATAATAATTATTGTACATGTAATCTTTAGCTAATAAATAAATGAGATTCTAAAAAAGTGAGGTTAGGCCGCTTTGATGTTGAATTAAATTGAGCTATATAAAGTGCTTTGAAGATAAAATGTTGTATGCCATTCGGCCAAGAAGTGCCTTTTTGTGCTTCGCTCAATTTTCTTCAAACCTTGAGCTTAGCCCAAAAAGCCTTACTTCTTAACCTAATGACATAAATAACTATTATATAAATAATGGGGTAGCTTATACTTTGTATAGTCTCATTATCTTTTCATTTGATGATTTTGACTTATAAAATAAATATTTTGTCACAACTAAAACTTCTTTGTTCAAATTCCCTAGACTGTTAAAAATTAAGAAAATCTTTTTGTAGTGGTTGGTCGCCGAGGACTTCGCTCTGACAGAGATGCACCGACCACCGACCCCTGGGCCACCTCCAGCCTATGACGTAGTAGTGCCGATTACAAAAGAAGATCTCGACTTGGAGAAAACGGACGAATCTGGACTTCCTACGTACGAAAGTGCGGTCCAATTGAGTAACGGATACGTGTAAAAATAATAACTATGAAATCACAAAGTGAATAAATCTATACCTAGTGGAGAAGTATCAGAACATTAAACAACAATGTTTTGTTTAACATTTTTAAAAATAAAACAGCAGCAGATATTTTTTTGTAAATAATAAATAGATTTTTCTATTTTAAATAGCACAATTAGGTAATAATTATATTAGATTTATGTAAGCTTACAAAAAAGCATTATGTTTGGTAACGTCGAAATAATAAAAAATTGCCTTTAAAATAAATGAGGTAATTAATTAATCTCTTAATGGAGATTAATGAAACTTTAACCATTCTTATGAGAAGAAAATAAATGAACACCATATTTCAAATAATAAAAATTAATATTATTAAAAAATAAAAAATGTGGGTTAAGATTTATTTATTTTAAAGAAAGCAACATTGTATTATTATTTGAATCTTAAAAAGTCCAAGTAAATAAAAAATTAGTTTTACATACGCCATTTTAGTTACGAGTTTAATTAAGCAAGAGCGAAGCTTGCGAGTAAAAGCGAGTGTCCAGAGAAGTTTATAAACGAGTTACGACGAACAAAAAACAGAATTTAAAAACAATTTTATTTGTTAAAAATCTGTCAACTGTCACCCGAGTTTAACCTCACTTTTCCAAATTTATAATAAAGCTAACTTCAGCCCTTGACTAAAACGCCATAAAGTCAGAGCTAGTCAATGTAGGAGTTATTTGATTTGCGAGTGTTGAAAAGCGACTTTTTCATGCGAGTGTTTAAGTTGCTCACGAGGTCGTTCATTAACACGAGCTTGAAGAAAGCTTTTCTCACATGTGAAATAAAATATTTTTTCTACGACCCATTTATTTTTTATTATATTCAAATACAAAACAAAATAATTAATTTCTTTTCACACAGACCTGTCACTTTTCATACAAAAATGTCACTTTACATTCGAGTTTTGCCTTGCCAATGAAAATATTCATTTTCTAGGCACTAATGCCATTATTACGAAATGGGACTTTTAGTGGTCGTAGAAAAAATATTTAAAATATTGACAAAAATGGCGAATGCGCCAGTGTTAACCCAGGGTCTTATGTACACTATACATAATTATATTATAAAAAAAACATTCTTACTATTTTATATTACTTACACTTTTTGTATTATACAGGATGTCTCATAAATTGAGAAGTTCATACCACGCGATATTTATTCTACATTTAAGGCAGCTGAGGTTAAAATGGTCGACAGATGTATTTCCTAATATACACTGTTTAAAATATCTGTGGTGTAAAGAGTAATCTTAAAATATTGTCAAAATCCAACACCAAGTGGTGTTAATATAAACACCATGAATTATGGTTGAAAATGTTATATACAGCAAACACCAAAACGGTGTTTATCTAAAAATATTTGAGAAGTGCACCTACACAGAAAAAAAGGAATAGTTCATTTAACTATATTAATTTAGTTGACCCATAAGTATTTATTTAAATCAACTGTGGGAAGGTTAATATAAACAAAGATTAGTTTGACAGTACTAAACCAGATAGTTATTTTTTTTTAAATTGGTTAAATTAACCCAGAAAACTTTATTGAAACCAACCCGCTGTATGGTTCAGTTTACTAAATATGTTGTTTGTAAAATAAGAGTTACTCCAACCTAAAGCACTCTGTTAAAACGATTAAAACAATTTGCCGTGCATTCCTGGTTGCATAGTGTGTACCGATCGCGGCAAAGGTGGTGTGGATCACGTGATGTTCTTAAATCTGTTGACTTACATGAAGAGTATATAAGCTCAGGTAGTCCTTTGCTTTGGTGTGACACTACAAGTTGTTCAAAGGTTCAATTTTCTGGAATAATACAATATACTAGTAATGCGTCAAGGAACTTCCTGTTTCCTTTTTTTCTGTGTAGTATGATTTAATTTGACCAAAAACACATAATGTTTAACCCTGAAAAGGAGTTCAATTTACACCAGGTAAAATTTATTTTAATACTGTGTGAAAGTTAAATTTACACTATTTTAGTATTTGAATTTACACTGGACCAACGAACCATATTTAACACTATTTTGGTTTGTATCGATATAGACCATGTATGGTGTTAATTTGGTGTTAAAATGGTCATGAAATTTTGAACAGTGTATTTCTTGTTCTTGATAAAAACTAAAAATTGTATTCGCCGCGATGTATATTTCGTACACGTAATAAATTTTAATTAATTAGTTAAATTAATTAATAATAAATAAATATTAAAAATATAATGAAAAAATCATATCTTTAAGCGTTCTATAATTTAAAATTTATTATTGCCAACACTTACTTCTAAAGTGATTGATTATCGCCTAGGCTGTAAAAATAATTTAGACCAATCTTGACTTTACTTTTACATCATATTCTGTTAAAAAACCCATTTGGACCAATACAAAAATTTGAATACTGTCAGATCTACATAACCTCACTTTATACTTTCAATAATTGTTATTATAATTATACGTTTCATGTATTGTTTAACAAATAAAATTATGCATTGAAGATAAAATATTGTATGGCATGCGGCTGAGAAGTGTCTCAGCCTAATGTCATAAATTAGTATAATTTTAAAATTATTATTGTATTTTTTATACTCAAAATATTCTTTCTTATGTAAGGTAAGGTACCTTCATGATACATGTATTATATTATTGTATATGTATGTATTAGTATTTATGTACTACTGTGGCCAAAAATTAATGAACTTTTATAAAGTAACATGTTTTTTTTTAAATTTGCTGTTGTAAATGGAAATTTTTACAAACGTTAACTCAATTAAATTATTATGACTAGAAATCATTGGCGTACCTCATGAGTCATGAGTCAGCGGACCACTACAACATTAAAATAAATTTAAAAAAACCTTATAGGAAACAATTTTATTCAAGCCAAAAACAAAATTAACTTCTTAGTGTTTATCGGGCCTCCGAAATAAGTAAATATAAAGCTATTTATTTTATTTTATATAAACGCCAATATTTTTAAACTTTAATTTCGCCGGCAGTAAACTAGATTTAACTTAATTTCGGAAGGTAACTCCACCGTTGTGCCAATAAAACATTTTATTTACTTTCACTGGGAACAACTGCTTCTATATCGGATTAAACGGTCCATTTTCAAGGGATACATATTAATTTCCACATACAAAATTTACATTTTCACCGGCGCGCCCGTTATACAGATTCCAAAGTTGCTTACTCTATTGTTTTATAGATGTCGCTCTACATAAATATTTAATTTAAATCATTTAAAGTTAATTTTAAGTTAATAAGTATAAGTATTTGTCGTAGAAACACTATAGTATACTATATATATGCAACTTGTTTATAAAGATTTCTAGACACTCATTTAATTAAGCTCGCTCGTGCCTAAATTAAATTCGTGTATAAAATGGCGTTTACAAAACAGAATATACTATTAATGCGAAAGGCCCACTCGCTTTAAGGCTTTTTGGCACTCGGACAGTTAACCATATCTTGCCTTTCTAACAGATGCTGGGAAGTTGTTTATCTTGGATGCCCAGAACTCTTTACCCTAGTCAGATCACCAGTTTCTACCCACTTTTTGTTTTATTTTTAAATTGAGCTTTTGTTGCAATTCATTAGATCTTCTAAGTGTTTAAATTTTACACTGTTCACTTAAGATATGGAAAGGTATAATTAAGTAAGTAATACATTTACTTATAAGAGAGAACCATATTTACAATGGGAACAACAGTGGATTACTTTTTTCGGCCGAAGTAGCACATATAGTTTTAGCTATTTAAAAAAACTATACTATAATTTTGAACTTAAATAACAAAAATGACTTAATATTTAATAATAAAAAGCTGATTTCCAGTAATCAATATATATTATAATACTATTAGAATTTACCAAATCTTTTTTAAAACCTCATTTAATCAGGGTATAAGGAAATAAAAATCCTATCGAGGTTTTTAATTGGGGATTAAATTTAAAATTAAAATAGACTTAAATAATTTTAAATAAAACATATATGCATTAATTGAATAAAAAAAACTAAATCAACCAAAAACTAATTAAATTGCGTACGAAAAACAACACCTTATTTCAAATGCCATTGAATTTAATTTGTAGGTAAAACATTTAAGAATAATTGAGGCGTTTACTGAAAAAGCGGCCCAACTGAAAAAAAAACATTTTGTGTTATTATCTTAAAATATTCC
Organism: Brassicogethes aeneus; assembly: GCA_921294245.1. Taxonomy (NCBI): domain Eukaryota; kingdom Metazoa; phylum Arthropoda; class Insecta; order Coleoptera; family Nitidulidae; genus Brassicogethes; species Brassicogethes aeneus. Next base: position 14,591,453 of record OV121133.1, read on the forward strand.
TATTATGCGCTTATCGAGTGAACTAGCTTAATAAAGTGTGTTTTAATATAAATAGTAGTTACAACTCTTTATAATATAATAGGAATATTTTAAGATAAAATCACAAAATATTTTTTTTCAGTTAGGGCGCTTTTGCAGTAAACGCCTCAATTATAATCCACTTTTATTCATTCGTCATTAAATTATAGCGGTCGTATATACTTTTGTATATGAGTACCAAATTATAGCTTAAAGCTAAATAATAGTATATTATTATTCGAATGATAATGCAGACTATTATACACGAGGATGAGGTTTGTGTCTCGAGTCGCCAGACGAAAGACCTAATTCATCCGAGTGAATATTTGCGCATAATGATTTTTAAAAATAAATAAATAAAATCTGACATCTGTCAAAAGGTTAACCTTACTTTTTACCAATTTTAAATGTTACTATGATCGCCTTCTCCTAATTTAAAACCCGATAGGTTTAAATCACAGTGAATATTATAATGGGTCAATCTCTGATGCCTAGCAACGTGAATAATGAGTTCATTATTCCCGTTGCTAGGCAGGAAATGTATAATGTTTATCATTATTCACGGGAAAAAACAATAATTTGCAATAGAAGTAAATAAAATCGTTTAAAGAGTATTATAATTCACCACTTTACGTACTCGTACATTATATTTATACTTTCTGATTGTGATAGTTATATTTAAAAAGTGTAAAGCTAAATATATCAACAGAAATCCACGGGTTTCTGCTTAAAAATAAAGAAATAAAAAAACTAGCGTATTAAACTTAATTAAAAACTTGCTTAATAAATCTAAAAATACTAAAATTTCGTCTAAAAATATTACAGTAGTGTTATTTATTATTTTATAGATTAAGAAGCAACGCACGAAACTTGTACATACCAAATAATTTTTAGATTTTAAATTTGTTTTGTATTTTATAAAAATTTCTTAAATGAAATGCTGCTCTATAGGAATTGCCATTGTATAAAAATGTGTTTAGTTGTTAAGTATAAAAAATTGTAATTTGTATTAAATTAAAAGACCAATGGTAATATATCATTGCTAAGAAGTGATGATATATTCAAAAGTGTACATATTCAATTAGTTGTATCTAGAATAAATTATTTTAAGGAAATTATTGTTTAAATTATTTGTTTTACCCACAGACCCAATACAATTTTCAGCAATTTTATTCCTTTGACTTTTGCTAAAAATAATTGAAAAATATTGTTTTGTTTAAGCGTATAATAATTTTTATAATATAGCACTCATATTAAAATACTTCATATTTCTATTCAGTTCAAAGGTAAAATTATTAGACCTCCGAACAAGAATGAAAATGCACTGAAATTCACATACTTCCACACATATACAAATCATTTATAACTGAGACTGTTTTCATTTCATAGGGGTAAAGTAGGGGAAATGTTTTCACAGGGTAGCGGGCATTGAGGCGCATGCGTCAGCTGCATTGCCGGTTTAAAAAAAATAACATATTTTTGTCCCTATTTAAGAAGTATAATAAATACTTTTTAATAAATTGGATATAAATTGTATGAAAAAAGCATTTAACAATAATAAACTCACAAAATGATGATATTTTAGATTTTATAATGGCATTTTTATAAAAGCAAAAATTTGGCAACATCGTATTTTGATCACGATTATCGTATCATAGCCAAAAGATTTTTATGGTAGACATATAAATATGTAGATGGTTATTATAATTATCAATTTTGTTTGTTTTCTGTTGTATACCAATTGTTTTAGCATTGTTTTTTTCCATTGTTTTAACGAGATTTTAGTGGATTTTACATAATATGCATATTATGCCACTTTTTGCTTTTTATAAAGCCAAATCACAAAAATGTTTGTAAGCTTAACCCAGGCTATGAAATCAAATAATTTAGAAAAATTTTATATAACCTAAATTTTGTTTAGTTGACAATTCGTATCATAAATGTACGTACTAATTTCTCTATCTAATGTTATGTGATGTCTATGGTATCATATATTTTAAATCCCCCACTTATGAACTGACTATGCGCATAAAGGAAAATGGCACACTACGAGAACAAATTTCCCCTTAGAAACGGGAACAAGGTCATCTATACAAAATATAGGCAATAAGCGGTATATGTGTGCACAGAAAAAACTCTAGCATAGCATGAATGGGTGAGCCATTAAACCAATGGGATCTAGAATGTTATTGCATTAAATATTAATTTGATTTATTTAATAACGTTACTATTGTATGTATACTATGTATATATTTAACTTAATAAAATCCTTGACATTTAGGCAAAATATTTCCCTATTTTGGGTTAATAGTAATCAGCCTGTGACTAAAGCGCCATAAAGCCACAACTTGTCAATGTGTATTTAAAAGGTCACTTAGTGTCATGGAAACATGTACGATAAAGGGCGTTTTAAAGGTGGGAGTAGAAAAAATAATAAATCAATGCACTGTTTTCTTAATTTCTGAGCACCCTGTACAGTGTACACGAGGACACAAAGTTTAACCTCAACAATATCGACCTTTGACAAAATTCGCAAACTCAAGAATTTTAACTGCCTCACTTAGATTTGCAACCTCGGCTAACGTCCCAGCAGCGAATAATGAGCTCGGCTATAATATAAGCGCTTTCTTTGCCTGTTGGATAAACGGCTTTAAAATATTCCTTGCACATCTTGCCAGATGTTTCAATAGTTTGTTACCTCAACAAATCTTAACTATGTTTTGTGTATACGGTCATAATACGTGCACATAAGAGAAACATAATACAAACAGAAGATAAACGGCTTATCATTGTTTCTTTCTTAACAATCAATTTTACAACTTCCTTGGTGCCTTTGTTGTTCGGTATTGCGAGGTTAAATAAACATTGTTGCAACGAGATTTGTAATTTATATGGTGTGTCCGTGAAATCGGTATAAAAAGGGAAAATAGAGGTTTTTAACTCGATTGAAATTCACTTCAAGATCGAATTAAATGCAACGGAACTGGTTTATAATTATTTTGTAGTTAGTTACCGTATAAATATAAAAGATTGTGTATTTAAAGTTATAAATAAAAATATGTTAATATTTATTACACGGTTTATAAAAAAACTATTTTTTCTACTCCCACCTTTAAAACGCCCATTATCGTACATGTTTCAATGACACTAAGTGTAAATACAGAAGTTTTAAGTTAGTTGGCAGTTGTCAAATGTCATACAATCGTTAAAATAAAGTGCCTTTCTTGTAAAATAATATTAAATGTAAAAATTATTTTATTATTTCAATACAAAAAATACAAAAATATTTAAAAACTTTTTTATTTCGCCGGCAGTAAACTAGATTTAACTTAATTTTGCGTGAAGTGCCCATAAAACATTTTCTTTACTTTCACTGTGAAAAATTGTAGTTAGTCCATTTTCATAAAAATTTAATATAAAATAGATTTTCAAGAATAGTTCCTCTATTGTTTTATAGATGTCGCTCTATACAAATATTTAGTATTTAATATTAGTATTTGTCGTAGAAAAAGTTCAACTCGTTTATAAACTTTTCTAGACACTCATTTAATTAATAACTAAAAATGGTGTTTATCAAACTTGATACATATTATACTATTAATAGGAATAATGCGAAATTTAAGTTATTCATAGTATAAAAAAATTGAAGATTTTAAATTTTTTAAATTAAATTATACAATAATTTGTGTGTAAAATTTCTAAAAATATCCATAAAATAATAAAAATCTTACCTAATATCATAAATGTCTAAGCTAATTTGCATTAAAGAATAAAAATTTAAGAAACAAAAAATTGTGTTAATAGACCAAGAAATTTAATTTAATTATCAAATTTAACCAGCCATGTTGGAAAAAAGTTTGCGTTGTCTATTATAATAATATTTTATTATATTAACTATTAAATTAATATTATTAAAAAAAGTACCTAATGAATAATATTATATTATTGAATTATTTTCATTAGGAGAAAAAACAATAAAGAAGAAATAGTGGGGTTATAACCTTTTGACACATGTTAGGTTTTAGTTGAGGAGTTATTGACTATTCCTATACAAACTTATATTTGTCAAAATTGGAAAATATAGTATTATTATTATTATTATTATTATTATTTAAAAACTTTTTTCCACATGTTTTTGCGAAGCCAAAATAAAATATGAAAAAAATATTCTAACTTAATTAAAAATATTTTTTTTACATTTTCCAAAAAAGACTTAAAACTGAGTATTTAAAATGTATACACATATATTTTTCAAATAAAAAACAATTTTTTTGTTATAGAATTTATATGATTTGGAAATGTTTTTTTCTACTTTTAATTTTTTTTTAATATATTTATTTTTACGTTAAAAAAATTGAAGGTCAGTTCAAATATTAAATAAAACGTTTTGATAGCTTAACAAAAATGAAAACAAAGCAGTTTGTTGTCTCATATACATAATAATAAGAAAGTGGTTAAAGCTTTAAAATAATGTAAAAAAAACCAACGAAGATTATATTAAAAATTCTTAATTAAATTTATAAAATAATAATAAATAAATAATACTTACTTTATTTTATGTTATCTGATCCTTTATTGCAAACTCTAAATTAAAAACAAATTTGCATGACAACTGATGCTCACATAATGTAATTTAGCTAAAACCAACAAAAAAGAACGTAAAATATAAAATTACATTAAATATTGAATTTGTGCGGAAGGAAATAATTGCCGAAATTTTTCCCGTCACGTAACGTAATAGGCTGGCTTAATTTAAACCGCTCTTTGGGTTAATTTCTAAATATAATTTTGTTCGCGTTTTGTGGTTTTATTCGAGATTAAAGTCAATACCCTGATACTTATTTTTATATTAAGTTTCATTTGTTATTGGATTATATAGTATATTATATTATATATTTTATTATAATCAATAATTGTTTTCTATACACCTTTTTCGCTATATATAGGTAAAAATATATTTTTGGTATCAAGGGCGTACCTCTGTTTTTTTGTCCAAAAAATTGTCAAGGAAATCAAACTTTAATTATTTAACTAAATCAATTTGGTGGTGGGGATGTGTCATTGTTTTTTCTTAAAACAGTATACTATTAATATATTTTTAAAACAACGAGTTTGTCATAAGACGTCATTTTCTCACATGAGTATACTAGTATACTTGTAGTACCTATAGGTACTACAAGTTTACAAAACCAGCGACGTAGGAGAATTTTTTGCAGTTGATCGTACCTTATGCACTAGCAACGAAGAAAATTTGCTCAAACAATATGCTAACTGACGTTTCAATAATAACATATCGTCTTGTCAAATAATATTTCTACAAAATAGGGCTAAATTAATATCAGTTTTACTGCCTTTTAGTCCTTTTTATTGTCGATTATACTAGTAAATAAGTTATTTTATGTATTCTTGTAAATCTGTTAATATTGACAATAAATAAACAATTTATTATTATTATTATTATTATTAAATATTAAAAGGCCATGGTCGCGAAAGTTGATAATATTTTATGAATTAAAATTTGTTCATCATATACGAGGTGTGTTCAGAAAATAACGGGAATTGTTAAATTTCGCGGCTTCGGAGGGTCCGGTTGTCCGGTTATTTATTATGTTGGTATACATGCCCCCGAAGTATGATAAAAACTTTAGCTGTTTTCATTGTTTACTTTGTCTGTGGCAGCCGCTGTGTTTTATGAGCTCGGCGATTTTCGTTCGTTAAAAGAAATGGATCAAAGAGAATTTGTATCCAATTTTGCTTAAAAAATAAAATAAATTCTGTGAAATGTTAACAAATGCCTATAGTGAGTCTGCTATAAGTAAAACAAGATTTACAAGTGGTATAAGAGTTTCCAAGATGGCCGTGAAGACGTTGAAGATGACGAACGCCCCGAACGCACAAGCACATTAACAACCGATAAAAACATGGAAAAAGTGAAAGAAATGGCTATAAACCATCAGAGAAGTCGCTGATGATGTTGGTATATCGATTGGCTCATCCCATGAAATTTTTTCAAATATTTTGGGTATGAAACGCGTGGCAGCAAAATTTGTTCCAAAATTGTTAAATTTTGAACAAAATTTTTGGCCAAAAACAATACTGTAATGATGCCCCAGCCTCCATATTCGCCAGATATGCCTCTGTCTGACTTTTTCCTATTACCAAAAATAAAGAGAACCTTAAAGGGCCGTCGTTTTGCAAGCATAGATGACATTAAAAGCGCATCGCTGAAATAACTAAAGGCTATCTCAAAGACCGAGTTTTAGAAGTGTTTCGAGTATTGGAAGCAGCGCCGGATTTAGGGGGGGGTCTTTGGGGGTCTATAGACCCGGGGCGCAAGCTTACAGGGGGCGCAAAATTTTTGACTGGTAATTTTTGTTTTTTACTACAACCTAAAGGGTTTTCCCCTTTTTTATTTTTCGTGTATTAATCAGTTTTAATAAAAAAATTATTTAAATTATAACCGTGATTGTTGCCATAGTATTATTATCTATGCATAGTATACGAAATATGTCATGTCACGTATTACGTAGGGCGCCCGACAAGTTGTTGGGCGTCAAGAGCTTTAGTTTGCAGAAATTGATTATTTCCACCGATGCGATGCGTATGGGCGTAAAGGTTTTTTAATATAAGAATATTTTATTACACTACGAACAACTATTAATTTAAATTAGTTTAAAACTATAGTTATATACAGTACCAGTCATATATATATGTATGTATATATTAGGGTGATGCAAAAAAAAAAATTTTTTTGAATTCTATGCGAGACCACTCGGGTTTTCAAAGAGTATCAAGAAAATAAAAATCTGTAAAAATTTCAGAGAAATCAATTAAAATTTAGAGGTCGCTCAACGCAATTGTTTAATTTAGAAAAATCACGCATCTCAAATGCATTGCTATAAACAAGTAGGCATATTTCATACAAATTTGAATGAAAATGGTTGAATTTTTTTTTGGTGGACTCTTAATGATTATTCTAATAAATAATGTTGTCCCGGTTTAAAAAAATTTTTCATAATATTTAAAAAATATATATTAATTAGCAAATATAGCTTAGTTAACAAATAATTCATTCAATTTTTTTTTTGTTTCAAAATCTGTAAAAACATTGTTAATAGGTCTACAAGCAATTATTTATTCACAAAAACACTCGCCCCCATCGTTAAATATGAGAAAAAAAATAATATTTTAATTAACTACACTTCGCGTCAAATTTAACGCACCACTAAAAGTTTGTCACATTTTCAAAGTTGATTTTCTCGCGAACCGTCAAACCGAATTTAGTGATTTTTATAATAAATTGTAGGTTTATTCTTCGGTAATAATGCGTTTATTAAAATATTTTTTTAAATTAACATTTTGAGTATATACAGGGTGCAAGAGTGATATAAAGTTTTTTCCCGGAAATTTAAAACGCCCTGTGGATTGTACCAGCTATAACAGCATATGTATCTTATAATCAAACTATAGCCACATCTTCTCTTAACATTTTGTTTTTTGATTTACCGCGTTATCTTTTTTTTTAAATGAAATATACAGTTAAAGATTAAAGAACTCCAGTTTAATACAAAAATGTAAAAAGAACGATTGTAACAATAACAACAAAAATATTAACAAAATCAATAAAACCAACATTAAAGAATATCAATATCGCATATTTCTGCCTCTACTTCTAATTACGGCTTCACATCGACGGCTTACACTCGAAACCAGATGTCTAATCTCGTCTTGATCAATGACATTTCATATTTCTCGTAGCATATTTGCTACGTTATCAAGGGAGGCAGGCAAGGAATCATGATTTCTTAGTCGTCTACCCATATTATCCCACAAATGCTCGATGGAGTTGAGATCCGGACTATTTGCAGGCCAGTCTAAAGTTTTAACACCCACCTCATGTAAGTACTCTTGCACTATACAGGGTGTTTCATAATATATGCGCAGGACTTCAGGATGTGATAGCTCATCCAAAAAGATGAAAAAAGTCGCTATTAACTTACGCTCTAAAATGCACAATTTTCGAGATACAGGGTGTTGAAATTTTAGAAAAAAAATCGTTTTTTTCGAATATCTCCGGAACCGTTTATCGTACAAAAAACAGCTTTTGTAAGCATTTTCTACTCAAAATAAGCTATGTTTTGTGCCAGAAAAATTTTTTTTTCCTCATAATTGGTGGAGATTTTGAAGGGTTAGCGGGTGTTTTTCTCCTTAACTTCTACGCCCCTGAAAAAAGTACGGTTTTAAGAGGCCCATTCGAACCGCCAATGTTTTCTACACAAAAAAGGTACTCTTGGTCATAAGCTCTAAACTTGACCGTTTTCGAGAAAAATCAACTTTTATGTTTAAAAACATGGTCAGTTTAAAAAAAATTTTTTTTTTTACTAATTAAACAAAATTTATTTTAACATTAGAACAAGTAACAAACCAAACCATACACTATTCATGGTACCTTAATCTTTAAATGTATATTTCATTTAAAAATAAAGATAACCCGGTGAATAAAAATACAAAATGTTAATAGAACATGGGGCTATAGTTTGATTGTAAGAGACATATGCTGTTATAGCTGGTACAATCAACAGGGCGTTTCAAATTTCTGGAAAAAAACTAATTATTACACTTGCACCCTATATATACTCAAAATGTTAATTTAAACAAATATTTTAATGAACGCATTATTACCGAAGAATAAACCTACAATTTATTATAAAAATCACTAAATTCGGTTTGACGGTTATATATGTATATACTCAAAACTTAAATTTAAAAGAATTTTTTAATAAAGGCATCATAACCAAAGAATAAACCTCAATTTTAAAACAAAAATTACCAAATTCGGTTTGACGGTTCGCGAGAAAATCAACTTTGAAAATGTGACAAACTTTTGGTGGTGCGTTAAATTTGACGCGAAGTGTAGTTAATTAAAATATTATTTTTTTTCTCATATTTAACGATGGCGGCGAGTGTTTTTGTGAATGAATAATTGCTTGTAGACCTATTAACAATGTTTTTACAGATTTTGAAACAAAAAAAAAAATTAATGAATTATTTGTTAACTAAGCTATATTTGCTAATTAATATATATATTTTAAATATTATGAACAATTTTTTGAAATCAGGACATTATTATTTATTAGAATAATCATTAAAAAAAATTCAACCATTTTCATTCAAATTTGTATGAAATATGCCTACTTGTTTATAGCAATGCATTTGAGATGCGTGATTTTTCTAAATTAAACAATTGCGTTGAGCGACCTCTAAATTTTAATTGATTTCTCTGAAATTTTTACAGATTTTTATTTTCTTGATCCTCTTTGAAAACCCGAGTGGTCTCGCATAGAATTTAAAAAAATTTTTTTTTTGCATCACCCTAGTATATATACAGTATAGGTATTAGCCTATTGAAAGATGACGTCAATATTGCGATAAACAAATTTGCTTCTCTAAAAGCACGCAAAGTTGAGTTGGCAAAATGTTAATTTTCTTATTTAGGTATTTGTTTTTTATATAGTTTTTGTTTATTTTTTTAGGGTGGCAATATTTTTTCGACATTTTTTTTTATTTCGGAGCTCACATGAAACAATTTAAGTTTGAAGTATTCAAGTTTCAACTCAAAAAAAAATAAACGTCGCTCAAAAAAATCAACTAAATTGGAAAAATAGTAATGGTTACAAGATCAAAATTATTAAAAAAATCAAGAAATGTATTTCAAAAATATTGAGCGACCAATAATATTTTGACTTAAAAATGTATTATGTTCCTATACGACCTACAAAAAAAAATAGTGAGAAGCCAAAGATTTTGAGAAAAAAGGTTGGTTTAAAAAAGTTTTGAGCGACGTCTAAAATTTTTTTATCTGTTGAAACTCAAATACTTATTTTTTTTATTTGATCTCCAAAATCAAAAAAATTTGGTTAAATAAAATCCTTTTGTTAAGAAGTGACATTTCTTTGAATTTATTATATAGGTAGGGGCGGAAAATTTTTATTAGACCCGGGGCGCAAATTTTTATTATCCGGCGCTGATTGGAAGAAGAGCTGGCACATGTGCATAATATCAAATGGGGACTATTTTGAAGGCAACAACATTAATGTAGACGAATAAATAAATATTTGTTTTAAAAAACGAAAATTCCCGATATTTTCTGAACACACCTCGTAACTAGAACTTTTAGTGATACGTAAATTTAGTAAAGGACCATTTTTATGCAGACTTACATTACAAACACTTTTAGTCCTAATTTTTGTATTGCATTTTTATGCAAAAAAACTGTATGATGATTGGCAAAACTTTCGTAAAATTAGTAGTTTTCAAGATAATTAAAAAAAAACGTTTTTTTTACTTTGGTCTTTGATATTTGGCAACCTAGCACAATTTTACTTGGGACTTTTGTGGTAAACAAAATTCCAAAGGAAAATCTTTTCTAGGATTATTTCTGGGCTTTACTCTCTAAAAATAAATTAGTCAAAACTAACAAATTACTACAGTTATTAGTGGCTGCTTTTTCAATTGTACCATGGTATCCCAAAATTTAACAGCCAATTATTATGTAAAATTGTCCCCTGAATCCAAAAATACCGTCAAAAAAAATTATGAAAATAGAGCAGTTTTTGAGGTATAAGTCAATTCCTTATTAAATGGAAAATTGACTATATCTCAAAAACTGTAATTTTTGACTAATTAATTTTTAAAGAGTTTTTAAATAAAAAAAATTATTTATTTTATTTTATTTCTTTGTGTAAGTAATTGATTTAAGAATCGATCATAAATGTTGTTATATATTTAACGAACTGTAAAATTTAAGATGAATTTGACACGTATTTGCAATAAAACATTTTATATTGTATTTAATATGCGTATACTAAAACGAATTTGCTAATAGTATATTATGTATCAAGTTTGATAGACGCCATTTTATCCACGAATTTAATTTAAATTTAAATTAATGAGTGTATAGAAAAGTTTATAAACGAGTTGCATACTTTTTCTACGACAAATACTTGTTATTATCTTAAAATGATTTAAATCAAAAATTTGTATAGAGCGCCATCTATAAACAAAAGAGTAATCTGTGTGTCACCGTCAAATGTCAAATTTTTTTATTTTATAAACATAGAGTATAAACGTTATAAATCGAAATGTATTTCTTGAAAATTGACAGTTTTTCACACTGAAAGTAAAGAAAATGTTTTATGAGCACTTTACAGTGGAGTCCGCGCCGGAATTTAAGTTATAGTTTACTGCCGGCGAAATTAAAAGGTCAGTACAATGTTCATATAAACTTTTCAAATATTGGCATTGAGAAACTATTTAATACTATTGTATTTTTATATTGAGATAATAAAATAATTTTCATATTAAGTATTATATAACAAGAAAGGCACTTTATTTTAACGATTGTATGACATTTGACAACTGTCAACTAACTTAAAACTAACTTAAGTCCGTGACTAAAAACCTGTTGCTAACTTCAGCCCGTGACTACAGCGCCATAAAACCAAAACTTGTCAATGTGTATTTAAAAGGTCACTTAGTGTCATGGAAACATGTACATGTAGGATATTGTAGGTACATATTCGTATGTGGGTAGTTCCTTAAATAAAAAAAACTAATTTAGTGAATAAATATTCAATAATATTTTGTTATTGCTTCATTAAGTTATAGTGTCGTTTAATAAAAGCCGCCAGTTTATAATCATTTTATACTGAAGAATTTAAAAGTAAAGGAGTTCGAGTACGTGGTTAAACCAGTATATTTTTTCCACTACTGATTTAATTTTTCACAGAATTAAAGGTTATTAACCCGGACGTCCGGACGTGTCCCTCCAGGACTTAGAAATTTTATTTTGACTCTATGGGATTCGTACACATTGTGTTATATTGCACTACCGAAAATATAAAAAGTTTATATAAACACAAATCTGCCAATCTCACAAAAAATAACACTTCAAAAATAGTTTTTTAAGTCATCGTTTATCTGTTTACAAAAAAGGTTTCTATTTTCTAAAAAACAAAAAAAATACCAATCACAATTTGGCTTTTTTCGTTCGTTATCCTTGAAATCATGATGCGCCAAGACATTCAAGACGTAATCAGAAACTCATTTGCTGTCAAATTTACGACATCAGACGAACAAATTTCCGGCTTTAAACCGGAAGTTCAACCTTAATCCAGTTTTACTAGGTGGTTGGCAGGCCTGCCTGCAAAATGCTAATTAATTGCAAATAACCTATTTTATTTTTTTGTTAGAGTTAATCAGCAAATTTATTACCTAAAAGAATATTAAAAACTATTTAACTTTTATGCGTTATTATAGTTTTGTTCAAATTTCAGAGATTTTTAATGATTTTTTTAAATCTTTAATTTTTTTTATACATTTTGTTGTCCCAGGTGGGGATTTATAATTTTTCATATTTTATTATTAGAGGAAGTGAGGGTATTTTGGAATAGTAGTTTAAAAAAAAATAGCAAAAAATTTAAATTTAAATTATTTCGATTAAAATAAATAACATGTCCAAGATCTACATTTGTACTATGCCATACGAAAATTTTAAATTATTTAAAATACTTTAAAAGGATTTTTTCACTAATGAAAAAAAAAGTGTAAAAAATCTCTGTTTACGTAACATGAAGTTAATTTGGAATACCACCAATTTGGAATATTTCAAAGTAGCAGCAAATGTTTTATATTAAAAAGGTTAATAAAACATTTTAAAAAGGTAACCAAATATTAATTAAAAGAGAAAATTGGATTGATTATCAAATATTACAAAAAATGAATATAATTTGGAATATTTAAAATTTGCATTATTTATAGTATTCCAAATTAGCAATATAAAGACCTACGCCATAATATGTAAAAAAAAAGTAAATGCTTTAACAACTAAAAATATAACCCTTTACTTACCTGAGGATACAATTTAAGTTAATTTAAAGATAAAAATCGAAGCTATGATTGCCGATTTAATTACCACTAAAAAAGTTTTAGTTACCCCACAAATAATTTTTCACATGTGTTGGCCCTCTAACATAAATCAAAATATCTACAAAATCACATGTCCACAAAATACAGGCTATTCTAGTAGTTTATTTCATATTTAACGAGATGGCGCTAAGCATAGCCTCAATATTTAAGTATTCCAAATTACCAACAGTATTCCGAATTACCCCCACTTCCTCTATTATTATTATTATTATATTATTTTCTTGTTTTAAAGAAATATGTATTGCACAATATTTAACGAAAAAAAACTTGCGAAACCTGATTTTTATACTAGGCCTATTAATTTTATATACAGGGTGTCCCAGAAGTCGCGCACCACTGGTAGTTTAATTCTTAATAATCATGACAATAAACAACAATATTAAAAAGTATCAAATTTGTTACATTTACTTTAAGGTTTTTTTTATTTCAAAACTGCTCATAACATTAAATTAAAACATTGATATAGTAAATTTAAAAGGAAACGACGTACACGTCATCAATCAGCTGATGGCGTTTACATGAATCATACCATAGGGTCCCTAGATTTGGGACCTTAGAATACCAAAATGTTAAAAGTTTTATAACCTATATGATGCACCGCCAAAAGTATGTTTTTAGCAATTTTTAAAGACATTTTTAGCTATAAAACCCAGAAATTTTGCGATCTTAAGTCAGTCTCTGGTATATATTATTATTTTATTTACTTAAAACTTAAACGATATAAAATAACAAAAACAACAAACAAAATAAACGAAATTATACACGAATTAAACGAAATATTCAAAAACACAACTGGCAGCTTCAAAATTCAATTTCTTTTTCTATGCGTCATATTATTAAGCAAAATTTTAATCCAAACATGACAACATTGCAATTGCTGGCAACTAAAGTTGTTTAAAATGCATTAAAATATTCAATTACAGGCTTCGTTTTATACATTTAGTATTGGTACCAGTGCGCAAAATTATGACGTCATCGATGACGTGTACGTTGTTTTCTTTTAAATTTACTGTAAACGACTTGTATTTTTTAAGCATTCTCCAAATATAAGATACATAATACAATACTCAGTAAGTACTAATTACTTAATAAATACATAGGTATAGGTATTTTTAAATGCTGACTTAATCTAATTTTGAATTTTATCTCAATCATTGTCTATGGCATAGAGAGTAATTGCCAGTTAAAGTTTTAACACCATAGACTCCATGGTGTGATGTCAATAGATAAAGATCAATGTATCAATTATTTGTTGTAATAATCAATTATTGTGCCAAACGCATGCGGGAATCTCACGAAATGTCCCCCGATGGTGTTACCCCCGGGGTAACACCATCGGGGGACAATACCCCGTGATATTTAATAAAACTAACTGAGTTTGACCTACACTTTTATTTTTATCTTTCATAAATAAGTAGATATTACAGTTCAGGTTCCAGATTTTTAACCGCAATTAATTATGTTTTACAATGTTTTAAAAGTCCTAAACCTATCCTCCGTGACTGACTCTTTCTAGGTTAACCTATATGGTTTCAAATATCTGAGGTAGTAAAAGCATACTAAAAATATCAGTTCACTAAGTAAATTAAACACATCCACGGTGTGCCTACCACTGACTCAACCCATGAACTTCTGCACATCTGAGATTGTTTTAGATTCTGTTTCGGCATGACCTAAAATTATTTTAACAAAAAAAATAAAATCTTCGGCGGAGCCGTTTTTCAGAAATATCCATTTCAATAGAGAAGGTAAGAAAAACAGATATCTGATTGGTGCAATGGCTCTAAAATTTGAAAAAATATTACCAAACATTCTTTAATTAGGTGTATACACTATAGTTTCAGAATATTATTATAGTGACGTATTATTTAAGTTCAAATTTTAGAAAACAGGCGTAGTCATTTTTGTAGTTTTCTAAAATTTGAACTTAAATAATACGTCACTATAATAATATTCTGAAACTATAGTGTATACACCTAATTAAATTTAATTAGGTGTATACACTATAGTTTCTTAAGAATGTTTGGTAATATTTTTTCAAATTTTAGAGCCATTGCACCAATCAGATATCTTTTTTCTTACCTTCTCTATTGAAATGGATATTTCTGAAAAACGGCTCCGCCGAAGATTTTAATTTTTTTTTGTTAAAATAATTTTAGGTCATGCCGAAACAGAATCTAAAAAAATCTCAGATGTGCAGAAGTTCATGGGTTGAATCAGTGGTAGGCACACCGTGCATCCAAAGCAATCGAATCAAATATAAAATTTTATTAAAAATTTAAAGGAATAATTTTTATAACCATTTATATAGGTGTTACAAAAATTGATTCTATCCTCCGCTTTAAATTATATTCAACGGATAGCGCTTTAATCATTTTAAATAAGCAAAAACCTCTGTTTACGACATTATAGATGCATGTGATTCCTGAAGGTCAGTTAGAATTTATATGCAGATGAGAGTGTTGCTGTTTTATAATTCAAAAGTTTAAGTTCATTAATTTGCTATTTAAAAACCTATCCACAGTGAAGTGTAATATCTCAGTAAGTTGTTTTTTATAAATATTTTATGTATGTACAATTGTATTTTTAAAAAATATTAAATCCTAACCTCCGTGAAGCTATCTTCCGTGAAGCTCTAATATTCAAAATGTATGATTTCTTAAAATTCTTACATTAGTGCAGTACCACAGTGGTACTACCACTTATGTTATGTTATTACTAGACCTGGTGGCTTCCCAAAAAACCCATTCTAACTAACGGTGAAACAACCAAAAATAAAAAATAATCATTTTCACTTGGGGGACAACTCAATATGTTAATGTAAAAATCCTAAAATGCATTTTTTCATAAGATAATACCTACATGAATTCCGTTTTTTGAACATTCTTTACATATAGACCAGGGTCGATAATTTTTGAAACCAAAAAAATAACAGTAGGATGAAACCCATTGGAAAAGGAGAAGAATATAATAAAAATGAAAGGAAAAATAAATTACGGGCGATCTGACTTCGGGAAGTGGGAGGGGGGGGTTTAAGGGTAAAAAATTGTTTATCTCGATTTCCGGCAAAATTACAAGTCCTATAGAAAAAAGTTAAATGGCAAAGTTGTAGGTAATAAAAGGATCTACAACTTTTAAAATTACAATTTTTTTACATAACCTCAAAATTTATGTGAAAAATTCAAAAAACCAATTTTTTGTTTTTTTATTTTTATCTTTTTCAAAAAAAAATTTTTTTCCACGAAATTTGGTGAAAACTTACCTTTTTATGTCCCAAATACACTGTAATTTATTTGATTTGAAATATTTATTATTTAGCCTTATTTTGACTTAATATCAAAAAAGCACCCTAATTTTCAATCGAAAATTCTCGCGTCAAAATATCAGCTTTTTTCAAAAAGTCGGTGTTGTTTTTGTTCGTTAAAATCTCTACTTTCTGATGGTGTAAAAAAATATACATTACTATGGTAAATGTTCTCAGAAAATGCAAAAAATTTTATAATGAATAACGAAAAAAACTCGAATTCTAAAATTTATTTTAATCATTATGTACAATTTCATAAAAAAAATGTGATTGTTGCAATTTTTTTTAGTTAAAAAGTTTATTTATTAAACTCTAATAACATTTATGTCAGAAAATTTCATAAAATATAAAAATACATGTAAATCATACTATTGAATTTAGATACTTCATTCTGATTACGTTATTCATTATAATATTTTTTGTATTTTCTGAGAACACTTACCATATTAATGTATATTTTTTTTAACACCATCAGAAAGTAGAGAGTTCATCGAACAAAAAGCACACCGACTTTTTGAAAAAAGCTGATATTTTGACGCGAGAATTTTCGATTGAAAATTAGGGTGCTTTTTTGATATTAAGTCAAAATAAGGCGAAATAATAAATATTTCAAATCAAATAAATTACAGTGTATTTGGGACATAAAAAGGTAAGTTTTTACCAAATTTCGTGGAAACAAATTTTTTTTGAAAAAGATAAAAATAAAAAAACAAAAAATTGGTTTTTTGAATTTTTCACATAAATTTTGAGGTTATGTAAAAAATTGTAAATACAAAAGTTGTAGATCTTTTTATTACCTACAACTTTGACATTTAACTTTTTTCCATAGGACTTGTAGTTTTGCCGGAAATCGAGATAAACCATTTTTTATCCTTAAACCCCCCCCCCCCTCCCACTTCCCGAACTCAGATCGCCCGTAATTTATTTTTCCTTTAATTTTTATTATATTCCCCTCCTTTTCCAATGGGTTTCATCCTACTGTTATTTTTTTCTCTTTTTACCATTTTTAAAGGCTTCTGCACTGGTCTAATAGACCTAATTCATATAATAAGATTTGATATATTATAGTCGACGTAAGCCTATTATTTTTAAGTTTAAAAACTCAATGTTTACGCTCTTATATCTTTTAAATTAATAAATATAAAAAATTTAATTTTTTTATTATTGAATTTTATTTTTATTTATTTATATATCTCTCTGTTTTCAAGGTTATTTAAATACAGACAAAAAATAATAATAAAACCCACATTTTATCGAATCAAAAAGTGTAGGGATGCATAAATAAAAAGTTAAATGCTAGCAAATAAAATAGAGAATTATCGCAGAAATAAAGAGGAAACAAAAATCAAAAACAGAGCTGCATCCTGTTGGC
The DNA here is from genome assembly GCA_921294245.1 of Brassicogethes aeneus. Lineage (NCBI taxonomy): Eukaryota > Metazoa > Arthropoda > Insecta > Coleoptera > Nitidulidae > Brassicogethes > Brassicogethes aeneus. Next base: position 14,609,134 of record OV121133.1, read on the forward strand.
TTACTGACTGATGCTTCCTGCAGATACCGCAGAGTTGCCAGATTGTTGTAATTTTTCCAACATTATGGATTTTTATAAAAAGGCACTAAAACACAATTTGAATAGTATTTTATCAAATTTTCTAATAACCGTAAACAAACAATTACAAAAAATGAGAACAATTTGGAAAAGTTTTTGGTGATGTCTGGCAACGGTGCACATCGGTGAAGTCATCATTTCGGCCAGTCCCGACAATCTCTTTTTCACGCGGATTTAAATATGCAAACGTACTGTTCTGTACCTTGGCGATAACAATAAATTTAGTTGTGGCAAACTTTAAACTAGTTTTGCCGGGTCGCCGGCGGATTGAAGCGTTTTTGTTTCGTGTCACTGCTGCCAACTGCTGTAACGCGGCTTTTATTAGGAGAAAAATAAATCTTTTGGTGACCAACATTTTATACTTAAAAGCATGAGAATGTTTAACTCATAGTAAAAAACTTGAGTTTTTTAATCAATGTTTTCTTGTTTGCTTGTTTGCTTTGTTTAACTCAAGAACAATCTAAACAAAACAAATATTAAATATAGATTTTGCCAAAACAACAAATTAAATTCCTAATTTACGTATTTAACATAATAATTGGTAAAACAACCAAAATTTTAGTTGATAAATAAAAAATAATTCAAATAAACCACAAATAACACTACAAGAATTTCCTCATTGAACCAAAACTACTTTTTCTAAAGTAAAATTTTGTGCTGATTTAGAAAATCATAGTGGTTTTTCTGGTTTAGCTCTAGATTTCGAGATTCGCATGAAATCTCGAAAAAATGCAATGTTAGAGAACATTAAATCACAAATTTTCAGCTAAAATTGTTATTTAATATTAACATAATCTCAAATGTTTATAGCTATAAGAAGGAAAGTGTAATAACAATTTTAAGGTGTAAAACTTACATTAGTGGTTTGGTCGTTAGGACCAAAAACAGGTAAAAAAATCGTTTTTATCTGAATTAAAAAAAATCAATTGACCAAAGTTAACTTTGGTCCGATGTAAATAAAAAAACACTTTGAAATATAAAAAGTTGGCCCCCCTATATTCTAGAGAATTTTTATAAATAAATAACAAAAAACTAAAAAAAAACGGTTTTGATAATTTTTGTCCCTTATTAATCTAAAAAAAATGTAATATTATAAATGATAACATTTTTCATTGCTTCAAAAAATGTACCGTACATAATCTAAATCTCATCATATATTGACGTACGTATGCTTAAAATGTTCATAATTAAATTCTCTAGAATATAGGAGGACAAAATTTTTATATTTCAAAATATTTTTTGATATACAGTGGACCAAAGTTGAAAAAATTGAAAAAAAAATTGGGAAATAATGATTTTTTCTGACAAAACCACTAATGCGATTTAGGAGCTTTACATCTTAAAATTTGTATTAAACTGCAGTCCTTACAGCTATAAAGATTTGGGATTGATTTGATATCAAATAAAATTTTAGCTGCATAACAGTGCATTTTTGCGAGATTTCATGCATAACCCGAAATCTAGAGCAAAACCAGAGAAACTACTATTATTTTTGGAATCAGTACAAAATTTTACCTTATAAAAAGTGGTTTTGGTTAAATGAGGAACAACTTTATCAAATTTTGTAAACTAGTGTAATTTGTGACACATCGAAAACAGTTCAGCAAAGTATACGGCTTTGTATGTGAAAATTAAACAAATCTTCACGTGCTGGTATTTTTGGTGATCACTTAATTGGACCATTTTTCTTACCGGGAAATTTAAATGGAGCTACTCACTTAGACTTGTCGAAGTATGCCGTCAACCCAGCGCTGATCGAAATTATGGAAAACGACCAAAGTTTCCATGAAAATCCGATATTTCAGCAAGACGGGGCTCCTCCACATTATTCATTACCTACCTGTGCGTCAGTTTCTGGATGAAACGTTTCCTGGTAGATGAATTGGGAGAAGGGGTGCTATCGAATGGCCCGCGAGATTACCGGATTTATCTCTCCTCGATTTCTTTTTGTGGGGACATCCGAAATCCAAAATTTATCCCACCAAGCCTTAAAAGATATACGGACCCGCATCACTAATGAAAGCCATCAAATTACACCCGATATTCTTCACACTGAACAGTTGCTGTACGAAGAGTCATTTAAAAAAAATGTAATGCCCTTTCAAAAGATGTATCACAACTTACCCCTTCCCATTTGAAAAAATATGGGAGAAGGAATAATGAAATTAATGTGTAAATATGTCTCCTTGAAAACAAAAGTATACGGGGACAAAGATTTTTGTATTTTCACATACAGTCCGCGCGTTATAACTTGGCGAGAACGCCCTATGCTCAGTTGACGTACTAGTACCGCCCTTCAAGTTCAGTTTAACACGTCTTTAGCAAAGCAGTGGCGAGTATTCAATATATACTTTTAAATTTTTTTGGCTATTCGTTCAATTTATTGTATAGAAAGCGATATAAAGTGTATCCAAATTTCACCGTATCGCAAAATTATTTTTAAACTAGTTTAAAAAATATATTAAATTAAAAAAGTAAAGGTAACAAAATAGTATAATATTAAAATGTACCTTATAATTATATAAATACGTATACCTAAATACATATATAACCAAAATTAAACATTACCAAAAATAATCTAAGAAGCAATATTGTCAAGTGAAGAAGTAATGGCGGAAACGAAAAATACACATAATAAAGTTCTTGGAAGTCAAGCTCGAGAAATTATTTCTTATGTTTTTAATTATTTTAATGAGAAATGTCATTTTTAAATTAGATGATGCAAAAAAAATTGCGGAAGAAGAATTTTCTAAAATATCGAGGATTGGAAAAAAAGATGTCACCACGCAATATCTATAAAAGATTTTTAATTAATCTCTAGATTCAGATGATACCCGAGTAGCACAAAATATTGATCTTATATGGGGCGCGTCTATGCCCAATATTTTATCTGGGGCCAATATTGGATTTATTTATCCGATGCCCTATATTGGCATAAAATCAAAATTTAATATATCATTGCCAATGTTTATCCAAGGTTGGTCCTTATTGTTTAGCACCAAATGGGTTAAAATAATAAAGGCCATTGTTGCATATTACCGTAAGAATAACATATGAGTACATTAGATGCAAAACTCGGTTTTTGCACATTTTTAAAAAATATATATTTTATCTTATTTATGTTCATAACTGCACTGCCCACAGCATAACTAAGTAAACCAGATGCATAAGTTAATATTTGTAGAATAAAATACATTTATAAACTTACCGCAGCTGCAAAACTGGGTATTTGTCGGATGCAAAACTCGGTATTTGACCAATAACCAATCACGTCGCTAGTATACGCATTAACTGACGGCATAACAATCACCTGATTAATTGTTATTTTTTTGGTATTTGCACTTTTCACTTGCAAAACTTGGTCTTTGAACGAGGAAGATGCAAAACTATGTTTTTAAATCTTTTGATTTCAATTATTTACTAAACTACTTAATTTTAAAGGACTTTTTTTTACTTTTTTGAATAAGAAATGATGCAAAAGCACGTCTATACGATTTTTGTATTTTTTTTTTCAAATATGACCTTATGAGCGGTTTTTCGTGTTTTTCTTAAAAACACTTATCCTGCAAATACAGAGTTGTGCATCTAATGTACTCATATATGCGATTTCTTGTCTTATTAGCAAAAAAATTCGTTATTAAGTTAATAAAGCTCAAGCTGATCATTTTAGCACACAATACAAACGATTTTAGCATTTCATCGTAATTAAGAATAAAATAGACGGTACACGACTTGTCTTATTGGTAGATTTTTTCAAAGAATTTGGAGGTTACATTTTATATCAAGTAACCCCCCTCTTCCCCTTATCATTTGGGTGGGCATTGTCACCCGCCCCCCGCTCCTACGCCCTTAAATATCATAAACATTTCCTGAAAACAAACGTTTGTCGATACGATCGTGACATATCACTGTTAGACATCCTACTACGTAGTACCTAAGTACTAGGTGGATATCTTTTTTTCTTTCAATTTCTCCCTCAACTTTCCTAGAATATAGTGTAAAACAACTTCAGGCCAATGTTGGGTTTCAATATTGGACCATGCTAGAAAAAATCTGACGAAAGATATATTGGCCCAATATTATTACGAATATTGGGCCAATATCTTTGTGCTACTGTAGTAGTAGCGATGACGACAGTTTTTTAGAAGAATATTAATTAATTAATATTTAAGTAATTGTACCAATTAATGTTTTATTCATACCGGGATAAAAAGTATCTACAATATTAAACCTAAATATATATATGTTACCGGCAATGTGCGAAATGTCTAGATACTCTGCAAACTGACCAATTTACCAGATATTGTACAAAATCACTACCATCTTGGGCAATCTGCAAATTTACGCTATTTTAAGCACTTTGCAAAATGTCTGATGCGATACTCAATCTGGGGATTAAAGGTTTTTACTTCTCACATTGACTAGGCAGTATGCGCAACACTAATTTACGATAGAAATGTAAAACTGAAAAACTGAATTTTGTTTTTAGAAAAGAAATACTACAAATAAAAATTAAATTTATTATTATTTTATTAGCACTTGTTATTTATATAATGGTACAACATAATATGGTAAAATAAAACATTTTTAGAAAGGTATTTATTTTCGCCGTGATGTAATTATTTAGCTAATTTTCAAGTTGTATAAACATTGATTAAAATTTAATTAAGTGATTGAAATACAATTAACAACAAAATTAATGAAATGTCAGTATGAATTACTCAACCCAACCCAACCGACCCCGCCCCATTGGCCTCCCCCGCCCCATTGAGCGACCATTCAATATTATACAATTGATTTTTTCCACCCGGTGTACGTTTAACGCCCGTACTCCCGGTGTACTTCTAGTCACTTTGATTTATTTTTGCAGGGAATTCTGAATAGCGAAGTTCGACAGAAGTAAAAGTATTGCGCACACTGCCTAGTCAATGTAAGAATTAAAAACCTTTAATCCCCAGATTGACTATCGCATCAGACATTATGCAGATTGCCTAAAATAGCGTAGTAAATTTGCAGATTGCCCAAAATGATAGTGATTTTGCACAATGTCTGGTAAATTGGTCAGTTTGCAGAATATCTAGACATTTCGCACATTGCCGGATTTTTTACATTGCCGGTAACATATATATTTAATAATTACAAATTATTTTGTTTATTTCACTTTAACCTTAATCTTCGACGCCGCTGGTAGACAGTAAACAAGTGCCAACTGCTACGCCCACATGCGTCTAGCTACGCCAAGTTATAACGCGCGGACTGTACAAAGCCGTAAACCTTGCTGAACTGTTTTCCACCCTGTATATACTTACTATACGCTGAAATTAAATTTTGTAACTACCTAGTTGGGGGGCAAAATTCGCTTGGTGGTATGCAATATAAATAAAAATAATGAATTTTACAAATTTTTAAAATCTTTAAATATTCCAAAATTTAACATATTAGTAAAATCTTCTAAATTTTACAAAATTTTGAAAAAATACCCATACCCATTAGACTGGGCCAAACAAAATGACTATTTTTTTTGAGCCCTTAATATTAATTTTTAATTCTTCAAAAGTTATTCACGAAGAAAAAATTGAAATTTTAAGTTTTTCTTCGATTTTAATCGTGAATAACTTTTGAAGAATTAAATTTAGGCAAAAAAGACCTTTTTTGTAGAACATTAAATTTCCTTTAGGAATCCGACGTGAGCTTTTTTAAATATTCATTGATTCATTAGTTACAAAATTTCAAAGTAAAAAGGGCAAATCGAAAAAACACATCGATTTATTGAGCTCAATTACTCGGAAACGGCTCGTCTGACGAAAATTTTCAATCAGACCTTTTTTGTAGAGAATTTAATTTTATATAAAAATAAGTGAAAAGGAATTTTTTTCACTTGAATGTTTTGACAGTTCTAACGTAAAACATCAAATTATGACTAAAAATCAAAAATAGCGATGATAGACCACTTAAAATTAATATTAAGGGCTCAAATTTTCACGAAATTTTTTTTTGTCATTCTTAATGACATTCTCGATATATTTTTCAAAAAAAAAAAATAGTCATTTTTTTTGGCCCAGTCTAATACCTATAGGTATGGATATATATCCCTAAACTGGGTAGACATTTAACAATAAGATTAGGTGGAGCGGTCGCGGCGCAATAACCTTCACGCTATCCAACTAGCGCTAGTTTGTATGATGACATAAAATGGTAATTATATAACTTGTACTCGTATAAACTCACATATTCTGTATGAATACCTCTCGCCTCTGTACCTGCCACCTATATAAGGCTAATTAGTGCCTACCACAAACATCCACTGTGGTGCCTACTGAGTAAGGAAATATACGAGCCCTTAGCCTACATGCACAAATGCAATTTTCGCAGAGCCAGCTTGTTGAAGCGATTTGCCCCATGAAAAATAAATATTTGTGGTTAATGAAGCACGTTTACTATTAACGTATAGATGAGTTGGATATGGCGAAATAAATATAAATTAAGCAATTTACAGGGTCAAAATATAAAAAATTAACTTTGCGACCTCTATCTCTTTATGATTTAAGTACAGGAAGTTTCACTAATAAACAAATAATATTTCACTGTTATAAAAATCAGATTTGTTAACATAAGTTTGTAGTTTGTTAATTTTATTTTGTAAAATTTCAACATAATCTTTTGTAGAAAATATTAGTAAATAAAAGTAATAATATTAAATTATTTCGTTGAAAAAGTACACAGTCAATCAAAACTTTTCCTACTGACTTCAGCGTCTGCAACTTATGTTTCTGCTTACTTTATTTTAATTCGTAACGTGTTCGTAACAACTGTCCAGAATGTTTATAATATATTACCAGAAATCTGTTATTATTGTTATTCGGATTCCTTACATCTATTTAACGAGTGTAGTATCCGAAAAAATATGCCATCACTGGTTTTAAAACTGAAATTAGCGGATATAGTGCAGTGGGTTAAAGTTACGAAATACATCAGTAAGTTTTGTAGTAGTACTGATAATTATATTGTACCAAATTCCTTTATAATTTGATGATTTCAGAATGGTGTTATTTATTTTTTTGTTAGGAAATAAAGCAACATTTCTTATCAAAATTCTTTTCATTGAAGTTCAACAAATACTTTTGTTACTGGGTATTCAAAAAGGTCTGTAAAAATAAGGTCCTTTTTGAAAATTAGAAGAATTGTGGTGAATTATTGATAAAGGATTTTTTTATTAAATCTACAAAATGTTTGTTATAATTAAAAACTAATTATTTAATTAGTTAACAGATTACATTTGGTTGTAAAGTTTTCATAAGATCTGGTTAATATTTGGTTAAAATTAACAAATATTTTTTTACTGTGTATGTTTGTAAATGTTTACAGGTTGTTAATGAATTTTTCTACTCCCACATGATCGTAAATGTTAACACATTTGTTATATTTTAAAGACATATTGGCAAGCTGTGACTTTATGGCGTTTTAGTCACAGGCTGGGTATAGTATTAAACATAAATGTTCATTCGAAACAACAATGACACAACTCAAAAAACACAGTTTTTGAGAAAACGCATTTTAAATTTCTTATTACTGTTTTCCATTTACCAAGCCCTGTAAATACCTATAAAAGCTGGGCTCAAATATTTTGTTGTTTAGGCATACTCTCTAAAAAACAGTAATAAGAAATTTAAAATGGGTTTTCTCAAAAACTGTGATTTTTGAGTTGTGACATTGTTGTTTCGAATGAACGATTTGATATTTATTATATAGCCAGATCTCGCTACTTTAAATACAGATTTTATATTAATATAAATAGTAAATCAAAATACAGTAGATAAATTTCGAGATGTTTTTAAAATTTCAAAAATAAAGTAATTTTAAAATATTAATTTAAATGTAACATAAAATGACTTTTAAAAAATGTGGTTTATAATGCTCTCTAAATTTGTTGTTTGTAATAAATAACTACTTGGTTTGTAGGAATGAGCTAAGTAGCTAAATTAATTTAAATAACATTTGCTGTGGTCGTAGAAATTTAAATCTGCATACAAATTGCAGCAGCATGGGATTAAGTGCGAAAAAATGCCGAGATGATAGATATGTATTTATTTCTGCGTTCTTATTGTATACATGCAAACCGCAAAAAGAGTGTGATGTAATTAAACGTGACTTAGTTCTCATAAATTATGCAAAGTAGAAAAAACAATAAAGTTTTTAAATATTTCTCTCTAAAAGCCTAATTTGGAGAGATATCAAAAGAAATGCAGCTTGCATGGTGAGAAAAAATAGCATTAACATTGATATTTATTTATTTATTATTTATTTATTTATTTATATAAAAATATATAAAAGAATTTTTTAAAAAATTTCAAAAATAACAAGTTAAAATTGGTTAATAACGAAGGTATACTAATTTAAAGTCCTACCTCTAAAACAGTTAGCTGCAGATGCCCTGTTTATTTAGTGTTGAGATGAGTGTTGACTTAAAAAACACACAGAGTTGCAGAGTTTTTTAATCTTAAATACATATTAAGTTATTTCTTTTGAAGGTGTTAAATATGTGGTAGGTAAGCTAACGGATTGTTTTGGCATGTTTTTGAGTTAATTTGTTTTTTTGCTCCCACCTTTATCGTACATGTTTCCATGACACTAAGTGATCTTTTAAATACACATTGACAAGCTCTGACTTTATGGCGTTTTAGTCACGGGCTGAAATTAGCAACAGGTTTTTAGTCACGGACTGAAGTTAGTTTTAAGTTAGTTGACATGTATCAAACAAAAATACAAAATTCTTAAACAGTTTCTTCACGCCAATTTTTGAAAGGTTTAAACTTTAAATGCATGTTTGTACACATCCTCTTAACTTTCACTGTAAAAAAACTGATTCTATATCAAATTTTAACGGTTGTTAGTTCATTTCAAAGATAAATTTCGATCTTTATAGACAAATTTTCAATTTCTATTTTCTATTTTTGTATAGATGTCGCTCTATACAAATATTTAAATAAATTGATTAAAAATTATTTTTTTACCTTCTATAAACTCCTTTTATTAGACACTCGCTTGTAAGCTCGCTCGTTCCTAATTAAAATTTGTAACTAAAATAGCGTATATCAAACTTATCTTATATCTTTTTGAACTTGAAAATGATTTTTAGGTTATAAAAAGATTTTATTAAAATCGAGTAAAAGTAGAGTTTGTAGGGTATGTTGCAAAATACATTTTTTCAACTCCTATTGCATATTATTGACATTGTTTTTTTCGTATATAATGGTTGTTGCATGTGATTGGCCAATTTCAATAGCGAGGTTATAATAAATTTTGTTTTTAATAAAAATTACTTAATTAATGCCAATAGATAAAGTATGGAATACTCGAGATAATGCGAAATATTCACTCGGATGATTTAGGTCTCTCGCCTTGCGGCTTGCATTCTCTCTCGTTTAATAATATACTATTCAAGTTTGAACGCTGTAAGTTTGATACATCGCTTGACAACGTTGCGTTATCAAACAGCGTTACGACTATATCTTCAAGCGTTCTATAATTAAACTTTATATTGTCAACACTTACTGCAAAAGTAATTTATTATCGCCTAGGCTGTAAAAATAATTTGGACCGATTAAGTAAAGTTTTTTACCTCCTGGTATGTGGGAAACCCGTTTGGACCAATAAAAAAATTCGATAACTGTCAGATCTACCTAACCTCACTTGCTACTTTTAATAATTATTATTGAACGTTTTGTGTATCGTTTAAAAAATAAAAAACTTGAAGATAAAAATACTAACTTTTTAGCCTAATGACATAAATAACTATAATTGAATATTTTTTGTTAAATAATGTTGACGTTTAAAATTATAGGTTATGTGAGTGAATTTATTCTATAGTGACCTGTAATTACAGTTAACTACACTGATTTCGAGATAAATGCGATAGATGGAACCACTCTTCCTATGTATTTTTAATGCATTTTTATTATTGTATAGTGTATAATATGTTGACTTATGAACTGAATACAAATATTAAGTCTTTCTATAGGATTATGAGTGTTATAAAATATAAATTGTTATACGTTTGAAAAAAAATATTTTTAAGTAAATTAAGATTTTAATATTTTTTGTGGTAAATAGTATTATTTAGTTACTAAAATAATAATACTTAATAAAAAGGGCAGTTTAGTTTTGACTTACAAGGAACTACGTTAAACACGAAGTACTGTCTTAGATCCGGTCCTGTATATCATTTAATCCCACTAGATAAGATTTACCAAATCGATGTGATGTAGTAATACGTAAAACCACAATCGCGATATAACACACTATTAAAATACGCCGCGTTGTTAAATATAACGGGACATCTTTGCTTGCTTTTGCGACTGCGGAACTCGGAAAACGTTTAGCGTTTAAGTACACGAACCGATTTCCATGGCATACTTATCATTTTGATAGGTGTAGAGCGCACATTTGGCTCAAATTAAGGCGGCTAAACGATGATTGAGAGCTGGGTGTAACGCGCTCGCGACGGTCCGACTGTTTATTTGTTTATATGCCGAATCTATTTACGATGGGACCCTTTGAAACAGAAGGGATATGCTGTGTTACGTGTGATCTATTTTGGTAACTGTGCCGATTGCTGTGGCTATAATCGCACAGTGGACACATTTACAATATAAATATCAACAAGATTTTTAAGATTTTATTTTTTATGTATGTTTTTGTCTTGTACAAAAATATTGGATACCTTTTAAAGATAATTAAAACGTTTAAAATTGTTATAAAAGTTAATTTTATGATTTTTAGCGTTATTGTTTTATTAAATTAAAGTATGAGTATGAGTATAAGAGACGTATAACCAGCCCCATTTCCTCTTGACTCTCGAACCCCGTACAGGCCTATGTTTACTTACGCCGATTTTTGTTCTTCCCCAGCAACTGCACGGCTTCACCCGTGTTTGCTGGGTGCGAATGTCCATTGCGTTCCGTACTGTCCCCTATTTGGGGCTCGAGAGCGAGAGGCGAATAGTTATAATAGCCATTCCCGGGTTCGCCGAGCCTATGCTATACGCTCAGTGGGGTATGGAGGAGGGACGGGAGGGTGTTGGTTTTTGGGGGACAATTACGCCGACTTAAAACTAAGTACGACGCGGAATCCCCCTAGACCAGTCGATTAGTATTACTCCAAACATTTGGGATTACTATTTGGAGTTGGGGAGTTGTTATTTCGCTGCAGGGGTGTAGTCTCCTAGTCGAGGTCTTTGACTTGTTCGTTATTGTCATTGTCCGTGTCCTGGTCAGATAGTTCCTGCCCTTGGTAAAGTGTGTCAGTTGATTTTAATAATTTTTGTCCCAATCACGTTTTGTGGTAGAGTTCCGTCTTTGTTTATCAAATTCCAAAGCATTGCATTTATTCACTAGTCAAACAAATCACAAGCGCGATTATTCTGTTGTCTAATGTTTACGAATCTCGAGTTTGGCTATTAGGCCCTTTTTTTTAATGTGTTTGAATTATGTGATCAATGTTAGTTTACTCTGTCAGTCCAGTGTTTATTTTCGGTCTCGATTGGGACCGCCTTACGCATTTGCTGTTGACAGACTTATTGCCCCACACTGCGTGCCCTTCATAGGTTTTAAAGATATCCCAATAAACACTTTAACGATACCTATCACCATTAACATTGCCCGTGTAAGAAACACTTTTTAATACAATTTTGCAATGATAGTAATTAAAAACAAAACAATTGTTTAAAGAGTAAAATATGATCTTAACATAATCATATTTTAAAGTTATTTTAACATTTCAAGTAAAATAATGTTATGTTTAATAAAATGAATACGGGCAATGTTAATGGTGACAAATACTTTTTTTTCAAATTTAATTTAAAACAGCTTAATACAAAATAAATAGCCGGCCCTGTGGTGCATCGCATTAAAATCTGAAACGGCCCCGGTATTAGGCGTGTAACGTATGCTTCAATAGATGGTTTATTTACGTTATGTTATTGCGTGGGCGCTTTGTTTATTTACCTTCCTTCAAGCTTTGCCTTGTTGCTGAGTTGCAAGTCGCGTATATTATACAATATATATAATACAATAATATAATATTGCGACGTTCCTGCTTGATTCCTTTTCGCACAATTACGCTGTTTTCGGCAATGGTTAATTGTTGCCAGTTTTTTTTTACAGATTTGCGTATTAGGTCATGCAATAATACTTATCAGAGTCGGCTGGTGATGGTGATGGTGATGATCCCTTTCGCTCTTTGTTAGACTTGTTTTTTTCTTTAAATAGGTGATTCCTTGACCTGTCCCCTGTCACTTTATTACTTCGTGTCCGCACGAACCTCACTCCTATGTTCACCGTTGAGAGATTGCCTTTTGAGGAATTATTTAATGTTTCTATTAACCCCTCGGAGAACAGGTACCCTGAATTCACCAGTACCGTTATGTATACATACTATAGTCATCCAAATAGTAGCACTGTTTCGCACCGTACTTTACTCGACTACACTGTATATAATAGTTATGTTTCTTTAAGAATTTTATTGTGGATCGGCACCGAGCGCTCGAACATCCGCTCGCATCGCCGGTATCGACAGTACTGTTATTGTTTTATTAAATTAAATTAAAATTTATTGATTTTATTTTTTAATGTTTTATGTTTTATGTATTAAATAAAAAAAGTTAATTTAAGTCTAAAAACGTTAAAAAAAAAATTATTTAATTTTTAAGTTTTAAAATTTTAATTTTTTGGGTTTTGTACATACGAAGAAAAAACGGAACCCTTATAGGATCACTCCAAAGTTATCTGCTCACCATTGCTAACTTTGTTATTATTGCAGCTAGGAATTTGGTTATATTAGCAAATTCGTGGCATTTTTTCTTCTGATTTAAATAGTGAAGACAAAAAAAATAGTCGAGTTTATGAAATATTCACAAAAATAATATTTTTTTAAAAACATCCTGTATATATTTTTTGAAGGTGTATGTGTACGTAATATTTCCTTATTATTTGTAAATATTTATTTGCGACTAGTTTCGGTCTTTAGACCTTCTTCAGGCAAACTACAACAAAGCTATCGTTAAGACATAAAACATAAAATATTGTTAAAATATAAAATAGGTAAATATAAGGTTTAATTGTTGTGGGCTTATGTCTAATATTTGGGAAAAGTGATTTTAAATAATTTTAAATAACAAATATATGGATCAAAATAAACAAACAATTAGGGCTGAAATTTATTGATAAAAAAAGATAATACTAATAATTTGAACTAAATTAAATTTCGAATGTCATTTATATTTTTTATATATTTTATGTATGTATATAATCTGTGTTTTTATCATATTTTGAAAGACAATTTAATTTGAAGCAAAAAAATATAATTGCATAACTAACCTAAAACTAAAAATTAACAATTAATAGCATATGTAAACGATTTCTTATTTTGGGGGTTAATTTTAAGAGGCAAATAGTAAAAAAACTAAAGAATAGTTTACAAGAAAATCCCTCAGGAAACGAAAAATATAACCAAATAAAACATAATCAAGTTTTGGGAAAATCCCCGGACAAATCATATACAGGGGAACCCAATAAAATATCAAGCAACACGTTGACAGGTATTAAGTTGACAGCTGACAAAATTAGAGATGTCAAAATGCCGGAAGAGGAATAAAACGTCAAAATGCAAATAGGCAGTAAAAAAAGACACAAAAAAAAGAAAAATAACTAAAACGGAATAGTACGGAACCCTCTCCAAGAAAATCATATTTGCACTTTTTTATAATTTTTGACAAAAAATATTATAAAAATATCTACATTGGAAAACAATGTCAACCTCAGCTGCCTTTTCTGAATTTTTTTATAAAAAGCTCAATCACTTGCAGGACAAAAATTTATACTTAAAATAAACTAGAGCCATTTTCGGAGCAATGCAATTAGGGATTGCAATCCGGTACCAATTTCAATCCGGTCGGATCCGGCCAAATTAGTTATTCATGTTTATAATTCAATTTAATTATTACCTTTATGTGCTATATCTAGTATGTATGATGTATAAATCTCAGAGATTCACACATGTGTATGCATACTAGATATAGCACATAAAGGTAATAATTAAATTGAATTTTTTGGTTTTATCTTTAGTAAATGTCAAACTCACTTTTTACAAATAAAAGTTTTCTAAACATCAATAAACCTTTATTAGAATTAAATTAAGGCAAAAAATATATAACAAATGTATTTATGGCGTTTTAGTCACGGGCTGAAGTTAGAAACAGTGGGTTTTAAGCTTTTTAGTCACGGGCTGAAGTTTGCTTTATTATAAATTGGAAAAAAGTGAGGTTAAATTCGAGTGAGTTGACAGATGTCAAGTTTTTAACAAATAAAATTGGCTTTAAATTCTGTTTTATGTTTGTCGTAGATAAAGTATAGTATGCAACTGGTTTATAAAACTTATCTAGACACTCGTTTTTATTAAACACTCGCTCTCAAGCTTCACTCGTGCTTAATTAAACTCGTAACTAAAATGGCGTTTATAAAACTTGATACTTAATATACTATTATATACTCCTCTACTGACGACCTGTGACTTTATGGCGGTTTAGTCACTGGCTGAAGTTAGCAACAGTGGTTGTTAAATTGGGAAATAGTGAGGTTAAACCCGGGTGACAGTTGACAGATGTCAATCTTTTAACAAATTAAATTTGCTTTAAATTCTGTTTTGTGTTCGTCGTATATAAAGCATGGTATGTAACTCGTTTATAAACTTCTCTAGACACTCGTTTTTATTAAACACTCGCTCGCAAGCTTCGCTGGTGCTTAATTTAACTCCTAGCTAAAATACCGTTTATAAAATTTGCTACATAATATACTATTCTTCATCAGTGTAATAATAGTTATTATAAACAAAATGCATCATTAGCAAGGATTCGTTACTCAATTTAATTCTAAGTATATAATTTACTGAAATTATTCTCGTACTCGTGAAGGCAACAAAAATAATTTGACTATCAAGCGAGTCAAATGAAAAACTGTTAGTTTGAAATCCAACTGTCAGTTTAAAACTAATGGCGTGTGGTCGGATCCGGCCGGATCATGCCGGATCCGGTCGACGTTTAATGATGCCGGATCCGCAGGATTACCGGATCCGGTTTTTCGGATTGCAATCCCTAAATGCAATGTTCTTGTAATTTAATAATTTATAAAGTACAAAATTATAATATTTTGTTACTTTCTAAACTTTTAATTAGTGATGCAACGATTATAATTGCGATTACGATTAACCTTCGATTATTATGCTTTCTTCGATTATCGTAATTATCGTAATCGTTGTAAGCTAGAAATGTAATATTTATCTTGCCAAATATTATGCAAGGTACCTTGCACCTAGGTGTTTTAGGTATTTATATAAAGTTTAATACAATATTTGTTTTAGTATCTAGTAGCCTTAAAAGCTAGCTTTATTGTAAAAATAGCAAATTGTAAAAATTTTAAAGTTAAACATCAAACAGATCCAAAAAATAGCAATGATAAGGCGTGTATATATTAACTAATTTTATCTTTATCTTTGGTCATTTTAGTCACGGACTAAAGTTAGCTTTATTATAAATTGAGAAAAAGTGAGGTTAAATTCCTCAGATGTCAAATATTTATAAATTAAAATTGGTTTTATATTCTTATTTCTCTTCGTCGTGGATTAAGTATATTATGCAATTAAAAAGCTCAAAGAACAGTGTTATAATTATAAATAGGGAAAAAGTAAAGTTAAATTCGGGTAATAGTGGTCAGATGTCAAATGTTTGACAAGTAAAATAGGCTTTAAATTATTTTTTCTACTCCCTCCTTTAAAAAGACCATTATCGTACATGTTTCCATGACTAAGTGACGTTTTAAATACACATTGACAAGTTGTGGCTTTACGGCGTTTTAGTCACGGGCTGAAGTTAGCAACAGTTTTAGTCACGGGCTGAAGTTAGTTTTAAGATAGTTGACAGTTGTCAAATCTCATACAATCCTTAAAATAAAGTGTCTTTCTTGTAAAATAATACCAAATGTGAAAATTATTTTATTATCTCAATACAAAAATTCAAAAGTATTAAATAGTTTCTCAAAGCCAATATTTGAAAAGTTTATATGAACATTGACCTTTTAATTTCGCCGGCAGTAAACTATAACTTAAATTCGGGCACAGACTCCACTGTTAAGTGCTTATAAAACATTTTCTTTACTTTCACTGTAAAAAACTGTCCATTTTTAAGAAATACATTTCGATTTATAACCTTTATAATCTGTGTTTATTAAATATAAAAATTTGACATTTTACGGTGACACACAGATTCCCCTATTGTTTCATAGATGGCGCTCTATAAAAATATTTGATTTAAATCATTTTAAGAAAATAATAAGTATTTGTCGTAGAAAAAGTATAGTAGGCACCTCGTTTATAAACTTTTCTATACACTCATTAATTTAAAAACTCGCTCGCAAGGTCGTGTATAAAATGGCGTTTATCAAACTCGATACATAATATACTATATTGTATTCGTCATAGATAAAGTATAGTACTTATGCAACTCGTTTATAAACTTCTCTAGATACTCGTTTTTAAGAAACACTTGCAAGATTTGCTCCTACCTAATAAAACTTGTAACTAAAATGCTGTTTATAAAACTTGATACATAATATACTAATTATATAGTCCTACATATTGTTGGAGGTCGTAAATCAGGCAACAAGAAACTTATCATTATCATTCAGTCAACCACAGTTTTGCCAACATCGGTTGTATAAATGGCACATTTTTTTCTTAAATTACATTAAATTACGTTCCATTACATTATATTAAATGATGGCTAAATCCACCTTTAAAATCACAGTTAATATTAAAATTTGACAATCTCTAATGTCTAACAACGTAAATAATGAGTTGTAATGGTTACCATTGCATACAAAAAAACAAATAATGTTAATAATTTGCAATAGGAGTAGACAAAACTTGTTAGTATACTATATAAAGGGATTCATTTATATTGATATTGACATTTGTATGCAATTTAACTTTAGCCCAAAAAAACCCAATAAATAGTGCGAACTGTACTGTTACACACATATATTTAAATACTTTTTTTAAAACAATTTTTAAATACGTAAGTAGTTTTAAACTTAAATTTTTTGAACAAGTAGGTAGGTATAATTATAGGAAATAAAATCCAATAATTATTACAATTTAAAAACAAAGACCTTGAAGCTAATTATTAATTAAGAAGTATAATTTGTTTTTTTCATGTGGATATGCATGTACATATACATATATAATTAAGAAAATTATTATGGGCTTTATGCATATTTAGGATCGACATTTTTGTTTCAGTCAAACAATTTTTTTTATCGTGTTTTATGTTTTTTGCAATATTATGTTACCCAAGTCATTTTAAGCTGCAATATTATTTTTTAAGTCAAAGCTATGGAAAAAAGTGAAATAACATGGATTATTATATTACACGAATGACTAAAAAGTGAATTAAACTAATTCTCAAATATGACGAAATAGTGACCTTAAATATTTTTTACAATTTTTCCCGTAACTTTCATTTTTGCAGCTTCTTATTATAATAGTGCGAAATACGAAGAAAGTTGTTTTTTAAGCATAAGGCATAGGCTCGGCTTTAAATACCCTTTGGTCATAAAAGCATTTTTTTATTTCTTATTATTTATAATTTTAAAACATACAATTTGTATTATATACCTGCATATTTATAGAACTGGAAAACTATTCACTTGAGTGTTAAAAGTGGTGCAAAATTTTACCTGCAGTATTATGCAATTTGCATCGGACCATTTACCTACTAGATCAATAATTTTTGTAGTCGACCCAAAGGAGTAATAAACAATACCTGGTTCAATATTCTCGATATCGGCGACCGAAATAGCTAAACGCATTATGTATCCTATTTTTAAAACTACAATGTGGTATAAATAAATTAAAACCAACGCAACAAAAGAGAATAGAAATAAAAATATCAGTTTTATTAAAATGTAGAGCATTGTTTTTAACAAGCTATTATTTATTTTCTTACTAAAAATGTCAAAAATGTTTATAATTGTAAATATTTTAATTTAAAATTGCATTTAATGCTTTACCTAACAGTTTTTAGAGTTTTAGTAAGCTGATTCAAAAAATGACTTTGCTCAATTGAGTCGTATAGATTCAAAACCCGCCAAATCCATTTATTGAAAGTAAAGGACAGTAGATATGTTTGCAATACATATTAATTATGTTGTTATGGAAACATGTCTTCTGTCCTTTACTTTCAATAAATGGATTTGGCGGGTTTTGAATCTATTGAATTATATCTTCTTTTTGCGATATTTTGGAAAAACAAATTTTTCGACATACAAAACACTAAAATTGTAATCATTTTAAAAGTGAAATCAGAAAAATTATACATCGACTTTAAACTGAAATAATACAGGTACAGGGCCCATTTTTTGCAAGAGTATTGCTTATTTAGATGTTAAAGGAATGCAAGTAAAAACTCTTAGTTGTTCCATTCCTGTGTACTATAGTACTAATGTGCCTGAGGCAAGTGTAATGTACAGAATAAAAAATTCTGATTTTTACAAAATAAAATAAAATCTATATCTTATAAAATAAGCAAGGTACACATTTAGGGAATAAAACCCTGTTTAAAAAAATGTTTAGTTAAATCAGCAAATACATTAACCCCAATCTATCGGATTACACTTATTAAACATGTATAGCTTTTCAGGGGTTAAATCTAATTATTAAATTTTTACGGTATCATTCAATTTAAAATCTGGTAGTAGGACTGGATTCCTCTTGTGAAATGACTTAGACAGCATAATATTACAACCCCATTCTAATATTTGTGGCAGCAATCTAAAATGACAAAAATTAGATGACACTCACAAAACAAGCAAAAAAGAGTTAATTTAATTAAAAAAAGAAGATTTTGTAGCTAGATCTCCAAAAGGGTTATGAATCCACAAATGGGTAATATTTTTGAGTTTTGAATAAAAAAATGCCAAAATGTAATGAGAAAACATACAAGGTAGCTCCAAGACTACATTCCCTACTTCATGAAGTAGGGAATGTAGTCTTGGAGCTACCTTGTATGTTTTCTCATTACATTTTGGCATTTTGCACCCTATATATTTTGTTAATCAAATACTTTAACCGAGGATCATTGCTAATGTTGCTATGGATCATAATTAAACTAAAAAAAATAAATTATACACATTCATAAAGTTTTTTTTTCCATTCTGCGTTCATAATGACTTCATTATAACACCGCTTTCGGTGCTGTAATGAGATACTTTACCCCACCCAAAATTTTGATTTTATAGGTTGCTATACTTTAAACATCATACTAGTAAAATAATATTTTGAATATTGGTTATAATATTTTTATGATTTTTCTAGTAATTACGAGACTCTGGCAATAAATTTTGTTTAGCACCAAAGAAAATCCTTTTTTTCTTTTTTAACATTAACAGCCGCTTATTGTAAATAAGTAAATTAAGGACGGCATGGCGAATCGATTTTGACATTAACTGTCAAACCAATGTCTGTGATACCAACTATCTAAAGTAAAATTCGACCAAATTAAATATAAGGTAAAAAATTCATTTTTGTTATAGAATTTTTGCAAAATAGATAAAATAGCATAAAGGACTTATGACATTAGTTATTTAATATACTATTTTAAAATCATGTTTATAACGAAATGAAATTGCTTTTTAGCCAAAATTGAACAATTCAAAGTGCTTTATCACGAAAAACTATTGTGCGATTTTAATGAAATTTACAACATTTTGTGGCTTTATCTATCTACCTTACCGTGTTTAAAAAAATCAAGCTTGCCATTTTTAAATTTATTTTAGCTTTTACTCATGCATGAATGTCATTGGTTTTTTTTATTTTAAACTCATTTAAATACATATTTCAATTCTTTGCTGATCACAGAACCTATGTAATTAGCAAAAATGACACTCGCGCTTGTTTTATGTGCCATTTTGCCAATATTTTATTGCGTTGAAATAAACAATACCGTAGATAGATAACTTGGACAAAAATTGTTAATGCTACAGCCTCGTTCAATTTTGGCTAGCATTGTTATTTTACTAAACGACTTTTCCAAACTTAATTTAGGAAAATTAGAATGGGGCTTGTGGTTTGAGATCGATTTTTTGCTGTTGATAACTAAATAATTAATAAAACAATTCTTGTGTTCGGGACAAAAAGTTTCATTTTTCTTTTCCGCTAAAGTAAATTTGAGGAGTAGATCGCAATAAATCAAGTTTGTTGACATTTTTATCGATGTGTCCAAATATTTTGCTAGAAAAGTTTTTTAAGAGTAAATTGTTGTTTGCTATATACTAATAAAAATGTATAAATGTGGTTTGCAAACCATAATTAATATGGAAATGGCCATTTAATTAAATTAATTAAAATTTATTGGGTAAAATTGGGACCCGTTCTCCCTTAAAAATGACCTTACATCCGTTTAAATCCGATATAGAAGCAGTTTTTTTACAGTGAAAGTGAAAATACTAGTTTGCTACTGGCGACATTGGAAGGTCAATACAAACACGTATTTAATTTTTTGAAAAATAGGCGTTCAAAAACTATTTATTAATTATTTCAGAAAAAAAGACACCTTATTTTGGCGATTGTATGACATTTGACAACTGTCAACTAACTGAAACCTAACTTCAGATCGTGACTAAAAAGTCCTACTAACTTCAGCCACAGACTAAAACGACATAAAGTCAAAGCTTGTCAATGTGTATTTTAAAGATCACTTAGGGCCGGTTTATCAAAGTCCAGTTAAAGTCAGTGGCGGTTGGTGGATTTTGGGTATACCGATATCTCAATTATTAGATATGGGACCCACACCAAATTTATATGAGTTTATAATATATTCAATAAACAACTTCTGCGCAAGCAGAATTTAAATTGAAGTTTGCGAAAAAAAGATAACTTTTTGCTCGGCCGTACCGGTACCATGGGCCCCCAATTAAAATAAAATAAATTTAATTGGTGCAATTTATTATTTACCATAGTTTATCGACAAATTTTAAATTTTATTTAAATAATCCAAATCATACAGATTTTATATCATTTTAAATTTTTATTATTTCTTTGAAAAGACACAACGATAGATATGGAATTTAACTGTCAGATAGACTAACTGGAACTTAATCAGACATTGATAAACCGGCCCGTGTGTGTAGGATTTTGATCGTTTTAAAGGTGGGGGTAGAACAAATCGTTTAATAATAAAAAAGTATATACCAAGGCAAAAAATTATAATATTTTAATAAAATAATTTAATTTTTATCGTTTATTTCTTATCAATAAATAAACAAAGCATATTTTTTAAAGTTATTATAATAATGTATCTTATATTGTATATACTTCCTACATTCTTAAACAGGATGTTTAATAGATTAATAAAAAAAAACTTATTATATGGGTGATTCTACAAAAGTTGGGCAACTTTTGACCTCAATTTGTTTATATAGTTTTCGGAAAAAATTAAACAGTATTTTGTTATGAGAACATAGATAATACAATAAATATACTGTTCCAGACCTGGCCAGTCACTTTTTCAAACAGTTTCTGAAATATCTGTGTTTTCTAAATTTGAATGCAATGGAAGTGACGAGTATACCAGGGTGCTAATTAAATACATAATTTAATGGAAAATACAAGATTTATTGCAACTTTGAGCATATTATACATTCAATATCTTAAAATCAAATAATACCACACATCAGTGGCGGCGGGTGGATTTTGGGTATACCGATATCTCAATTATTAGATATGGGACCCACACCAAATTTATATGGATTTATGACATTAAATAAACAAGTTCTGCGCAAGCAGAATTTAAATTGAAGTTTGCGAAAAAAAGATAACCGAAACATCGAACATGGAATTCCAGTTAACTGACGACACAGTACTGATGAATGGGATACAAATTTTAGATTATAATTCGGAATTAAGTATTTTACTGATATTTTTTATTAGTGGATGCTACTTATCATATAGCCTTATATAAATTACAATGAAATATATATACGTAAGAAACTACTCACCACAGCTGTGGTGAGTACTGTGCACAGTACTGAAATTTGGACTGGAACTATACGTGCATTCACCACAACTTCGCCGCTTGCATTGTTTTCAAGATGACTGTCGTGTAAAGGGCGTGCTCTGTAGGTAATTTTTTACCAATACTTGAGTTAAAACGAGGACTTCAATATTTCGCAGGAATTTTGAATTTTAACATTGGACACAGAACTGGCGGGTAAAAGTGAGAACAAAGATTATCAGTTTTTTAAAAATTGCTATTATTCGAATCTATGATAATATGAAAAATAAATTATTTAATGTAAATTAAGATAAATTGAATATATTTTAAAATAAAATCACTCAAATATTTGATTCAGGAGTTGTGACACGCCAAGGTACTGATGTTTTGAATATTTATAATGTTTTTCTACAAACGTGCTTTTAAAAAAATACATTAAAATTGGGTGGACAAGTTAAAAAAACCTGGATCTTTTGTAATATACTAAAATATTTACAAAAAATATTAAAATACCTACTCTATTTACTGATGACACCAAGTTGTCCAACTTTTGTAGAATCACCCAAATACGTATAACTTATATAATTAAATATTTTGAGCTAAATAATATTAAATAAATTCTTCTCTAAGAATAAGATCAATTTAACAACAAAAATTTAAGTACTTTTTAACTTAATGTGGTGCAGTACCACATACAGTACCGCATACTTTGATATTGGGTTTCACTGGTACTCTCAGTCAAGGCCACTTTCTTGTATTATAAATTATCCTATATAAATAAATTAAATGTGCATTAAGAAGACTTTACACGTGCAAGTTAATGCTTACACACGAAATTTTATTTAAAAGGCGTGCCAATTTCTATTGGCGCCAAGTGGATGCATGTGTAAACTCGCCTTTAGTATCGTTAATAAATTTCAGAAAGTAGGTAGAAAAAAGAGTCATGTAATAATTTAAACTTTTACTTCTAATTTAATTGCAAGGGAAAACTTTAATTTATAGAATCTCGGTAACAATACTATTTTTCAAAAAAAATATGTAAAATAAACTTATACGCTAAATGAGTATCGGGTTTTCGCAACGCGGGCGCCATTTGGTGGCGCTCGATAGCATTGTGTGAATTCAAGAATTGTCAACAATTCTTTTAAAAAAAGAAGGCAGGAGTCTTACTCGACAAATTTTGTTCGCAAAGTTTCAATTGCACAGCTTAATCACGTTATTTTTGCTTCGCGTTTCAATTAAAAACTAAACTACTTTGGTTAGTACTCGATTTATTAGGTATTTCTTATATCATTGATTATATGTATATATAGTTACGATAGTTTGTGTATTTCTTCTATGTGATCATGGTGAATTATTGTGTTTTAATTGTAAATTTCATTCAAATCGTTGCATTTTCATGTTTGCCAAAGGATCAAATTCGGTACCTATAGGTACCTATTGGGTGGTGCAGAATTAACTTATGATAACTTTACTTAATATAATATTAATAGTTAAAAACATACCTTAAAATCAAACATTTTTATATTATAGTCCTCTAAAAAAAACGCCGAAACCTGCATTCATGGCAGAATAATATTATAGGTATAATAAAACATACTATAATACCCATTTTTATTTTTTTACCGTTAAGTAAAGACTTTATTAATACGCGGTTTAAATTTAAACGACTTATTTGTTTTATGATTTTTACTCAAATAAAATGTTTAAAATTTTTACGTAAATCAATACTAAAATGTGTATTTATTCTACAATTAATTTGTACATGGATTGTATACAATTTATTTCTTTATTCGGATTTCCACTGTTTATTGGGAAACCGGTAAAAATTCAACCCAGGATTTCCTCAAATCGTTCCACGTTTTTTCCAGATATTTGGAACATTTTTCGGCCTTATTCTTAAAAACACTCGTTTGTAACATATGTACTATGCTCCACACCTCAAAGTCCCACCACGTGACCACGTACGGAACGCAGTCTTTTGAAGTTTGGCATTTAAGGCTTTCCAGGTTATGTATCTGTCAAAGTATAGTCAATGAAAGAAATAATATTTATAGTGTTACCGCTTATGTTTAAGCGTTAAAAGTTAATAAATCTTTATAGTATCACAATAACAATGGTTGGTTTAAGAATTTAGGAATATAAATACTGCATTTAATGAAATTCCAAAGTGTAAGGTGCAATATAAGTGATATTTTTGTGCATTGGGTCTACATTTCTCCATAAAATATTTTTAACTAAACAGCATTTATTAAAAAAAATCTAACTTCTCTATTATGAAATAAAAATATCTGTATCAAAGGTAGGTTAATGTATTAGAACAAAAAATATCATCTAATTTTGTATTTGGAAAAAGGTTGGAAAAATCTATTTTGACCAAAATAAATAAGTGGATTATTTGAAAGAGTGTGTTAATATGGTCATAAATAAATATAGGTATACTAAATAATTGTTGAATATAGTTCAAATTAAATTGAAGCTTTTATACTTTTAAAGACAAAACTTGTGCATACCTCTCGGCATACTTCTTTAAGTTAGATTATAAGAAAACAAACAATTTTTAGAGAAACTTGCAATGTGAAAATATTAACGTAAAGTTATAATGATTTTTTGATGTAGATCAAATTCAGTCAAAGCTTTTTAACTATTTGTATTGACAAAACTTTATGTAGGTACACTTTAAGATGGATAAGAAAAACTACCACATTTTTAAATACCATATTATACAGTCTTTTAAATAATCCAAAATACTTATTTATTTTGGTAAAAATAAATTTTTCTAACCTTAAAATTACAAAATTAGATGATATTTTTGTTATAATATATTAACCTACTTTTAATAAAAAAAGATATTTGGACCAAATGCACAAAAATATTTCTTATTTGGCACCAAACACTTTAGAATTTCATTAAATGCAGTATTTATATTCTTAAATTCTTAAACCATCCATTGTTATTCTGATGTTATAAAGATTTATACATTTTTAACGCCTAAACAATATTATTTCTTTCGTTGACTATACTTTGACAGATACATAACCTGAAAAGCCTTAAATGCCAAATTTTCAAAAGACTGCGTTCCGTACGTGGTCACGTGGTGGGACTTTGAGGTGTGAAGCATAGTACATGTTTGACAGCTGATTATTAAAAGTTGTTACGACGTAACGGCCAGCGTAGGTAATACCTACTATAGTACCTATAGCAGTGGCGGCTGGTGGATTTTAAGTATACCAATATCTCAGTTATTAGACATGGGACCCACACCAAATTTATAATAGTTTATATTGACATTAAATAAACAAGTTCGGCGCAAACAGAATTTAAATTGAAGTTTGCGAAAAAAAGTTAGTTTTTCCTGTCGCCTACCCTGCCTCCAGGCCCCCCTATTTGAGATAATTCAAATTAAAGTGGTGCAATTTATTATCTACTATAATTTATCGACAAATTTAAAATTTTATTCAAAAAATCCAAATATTACAGATTTTATTCGATTTTAAATTTTTATTATTTATTTTATTAAAATAAAAAAATATTTAAAATGGTATAAAAACTGTAATATTTGGATTTTTTAAATAAAATTTTAAATTTGTCGATAAATTATAGTAGATAATAAATTGCACCACTTTAATTTGAATTATCTCAAATAGGGGGGCCTGGAGGCAGGGTAGGCGACAGGAAAAACTAACTTTTTTTCGCAAACTTCAATTTAAATTCTGTTTGCGCCGAACTTGTTTATTTAATGTCAATATAAACTATTATAAATTTGGTGTGGGTCCCATGTCTAATAACTGAGATATTGGTATACTTAAAATCCACCAGCCGCCACTGACCTATAGGTATATCTTAAATTCGTAATTAAAATATGTATGTTCCGGTGGGGCGCTCGAGCGGTGTAAAAAATAAAATAAAATTTTACACCGAAATAATTCCAAAAAATTACTCAATTGTTGAAATCAAATTTATTAATCAAATAAAAAAAGTATTTTTAATTTTTAAGTTTGTATACCTATTGTATACCTATTGTACCTATTTTAAATGATATTACCTTAAAAATAGAATTAATTACAAAGGTCTGACTTTTACTTTTTATTCATATATGACTTTTTTTACTTTTATAAAAGTCATGACATTTTTCAACCCTACTTGAAGGTAATTCTCTTGTTGCTATTATTTGCACACAGATAAATTTGGTAAATATTTAGCTATAACTCAACACTAATGCAAACATTATTTATTAGTATTTAAATACCTACTAAATGATAAGAGTATTATTTTGTATGCAAAAACATATTGCATGTCTTCATTTTATTCTTTCACCAATACATATAATTTGGTTAAAAAGATTTATTACAATTTTGAATATAATATTGTATTGACCATGTACTTTTAGGTTTTCACGTTTTTTCTTGGATTCTTTGGTTTGTTTTTATCATTTATTATTTATATTTTAAAAAATTCTGATTTGGGATTTTTTCAAACTCGTTATATTCGGGAGAAAGGTTATCCAAAGACCATGGTCTGTGGGTAATCCTATCCCGGTTTTCCGTGATAGGTCTAGAAATAATGCAGTAAGAAAAATAATTGTATATTCTGTAACAAGTTTGAAATACGGCATATTTCGCTCGAGTGAAAAGTTTGTCACACGAGCCGAAGGCTAGTTTTACGGTTTCACGCAATTCCAAACGTGCTTCGGACTATACTTTTTTTAAGTTTTAAAAAAATACTATAGAAAAATAATTTAATTGGGAGAAAGTTAGGTTGGATCAGCCTAAAATTTGTTAGATATTAAACAAAGAGATGTCGCCACCAGTGTTTATTCCGACATTCGATGATAGAATATTTCATTTTGTAAAACTTTAAGGAATTCCATATTAAAAATTCTTTTGTTTAGTCCCACCTTTAAAACGTCCATTATCGTACATGCTTCCATGACAGTAAGTGATATATACACATTGACTAGCTGTGGCTTAATGGCGTTTTAGTCACGGGATAAAGTTAGCTTTAAGTAAGTTGAAAGTTGTCAAATACAATCGTTCTATTTTATTATCTCAATACAAATAGGTACAAAATTGTTTAAAAGTTTTTAAATTGATTTAACAGACTAACACATCCATTTTGTAAGTCGGGAAAACATATTCCTTACAAATTCTTACATCTATTCTATTTCCCTAAATCGCGCGGTCATATTATTTTTGTAGGGAACAAAAGTTCAAAACCCATAAAATGTTAATATTATATTAATATTAGGTCTTTTTATTTATACAGGGTGTTCCTTTTTTGCTGGGTCGTTCAAATTTCTTATTTAAAAAAATGGGCAAAAATAATCGCAAAAATAATCCTAAGGAGAAAATTACATATAATTTAAGTATATACAAATATTTTTTAATTTAAAAATAATGCAATAACCATTAAAATTTATAAAAAATATTTTTGTTTATCAAACTTGATATAATATAATATACCATTATGCATTATATTGCACGACTTATGTTTTATTAGGAACGAGCGAAGCTTGCGAGCGAGTGTTTAATAAAAACGGGTGTCTAGAGAAGTTTAAAAAACGAATTGCATACTATACTTTTTCTACTCCTATTGCATATTATTGACATTATTTGGGTTTTCTTTGTAAATAATGGTAACCAATATAACCGCCCGGCCTAACAACGGGAATATTGAACTCATTATACACGTTGTTAGGCATCAGTGATTGGCTGATTTCAATATTCACTGTTTTTTTAACCAATCGGGTTTTAAATTGAAAAAAAGTAAGGTTAAGAGATGTTTATATATACGAGGGGCGACTATAATGATCTTTAAAATCGGGAAAAAGTGAGGTTATAATAAATTTTGTTATTAATAAAAATTACTTACTTACTACTAGAAAAAGCAAACCTCATCCTTGTGAATAATAGCCTGCATTATCTCTCGTATATACTATTATCTACGATGAACAGAATTAAGAATTTAAAACCAATTTTAATTAATAAATATTTGACATCCGACGAATTTAACCTCACTTTTTTGAAATTTATAATAAATCCAACTAAATGACTAAAATGCCCAAAAGCCACTGTTGCCCGTAACTAAAACGCCATAAAGTCATACCTCGTTAATGTAGGAGTAGATAAAATCGTTTTTCTACAAATATTTTTTTAATTAATTTTTTATTATTCTTATTTTAAATTAATAGTTTTAAAATATTATACAAAATTGTCTATAATTACATATTTATTTAAATTATATAATTTGCATTTTAATTTATTTTTCAACATTTTGTATTACATTAATTTTACTCGACTTGCACTTTAACTGCATTAATACTTCCCTATTTTTATGAACAAATATTGTACGTGTTGGGGCAATTTTAAGCCAACATTCAAGGTCATCATGTTGCAAAGTATAAAAATTATGGGTACAATAATAAAATAATTTTATAAAATTTAATATTAAATAACATCTATGTTTTTATATTCACCGAAAAAAAGGAAATATAGGATTATATTATTATATTATATTTTTATAATTTTTTTTGATGTCTTTATAAAATAATAAATGGTACTACAATTTTATTTAAACGCGGTAGTCATTGTTTTTTTAAATGTACTTAAAATTAAATTTAAAGAGATAAATAAGTAGATATTTAAGTAAGAGTTTAAGTCAAGTCACTTCTTAAGCAACATACTGTATAACTTACATACAGTATAAGGTAAACTTAACCTCTAAATAACCTACAAGACATCTCTTGTAAACAATAAATTTCATAGATTTAGCAATTGTTATAAAATAAACATAACATACTTTCCACGGGCAAAAATGACCTCTCATTGAAGTTTCCTCGAAACCTTGTGGCTCTCACAAAAGGCAATCAAATCGGAGTGGCTGTGCACATTTCCCATGTCCCGAAAAGACAGGAAACGCGCTTAAATCGCATCCATACTGACAGTACAATAATTACACTGTACTGTACACACACACGTAAAAAATGCACAATCACACACACAAACAAACGCAAAACAAAACGTTTTCGAGGAAATGAAGCAAAACGCATGCACTAGCACACGGTCGCGTACTCACGCGCGGTACCGTCGGCGCACCTGACGAAGTCGAGCCGAGAGAACGCAGCAGGCGTAGGTACAGTTCAGGTAGAAGATGGTGGGACACCGGCTCTCTAGATCGTGGGGTCTAGATGCGACTGCCGAGAGACGGCGGATTAATTCATTACGATTCGGTTTTTTGCCTGGCTCGGTCGGAGGAGAGTTAAGTATGCTCGAATAATATTGTTGTTATGTGGCTGGTGGCGAGCGGTTCGAATACAGCATACTGTTGGCTTGCATGCAGCGGATGCATTATGTCGCCTCGTTTTTCTATGGCTTCCAAAGCCAGTTTTTGGACGTAGACGTACTAGACCTAATCGATCCGCATGGAATATCAATACGGTGTACAGGGGACATTAAAAAAATCACCAGTATTAGGGTATTTGTTTATTTTGACTACTCTTAAAATAAAATGGTCAAAATTTTACTATTTGAATTAACAACAGCATTGTTTACTAATAAAATCTTCGTTTAAACTTTTAAATAGTTATTTTGTAATACTTAAATAGTTTCACTAAATTTAAGATAAGTCCCCATCTTTGACTGTTTGTAAGATTAAAAAGTAACTAATTTCTTTAATCGTTTTTAATTCTCGCGGAAGATAACAAATCATTCTTAGAGGTCCATGGTTAAAAACAAAGATTCAAAAAGTTTACCTCAAAACAGATCTTAAAGATACATATGGGTGAATCTCACAAAATGTCCCCCGATGCATCGCGATGGTGTTACCCCGTGATATTTAATAAAACTAAATGAGTTTGACCTACACTTTTATTGTGTTTTGATCTTTTATAATTAAGTATATATTACAGCTCAGGTCCCAGATTTTTAACCGCAATTAATTATTTTTACAATGTTTTAAGTCTAAAACCTATCCTCCGTGACTGTTACTCTTTCTAGGTTAACCTATATGTTTTCAAATATCTGAGTTAGTAAAAGCGTACTAAAAATATCAGTTTACATCCAAAGCAATCGAATCAAATATAAAATATTTTTAAAAATGAAAAGAAATAATTTTTATAACCATTTATGTAGGTTAGGGTGGTCCAGAAACGAATTAAAAAAGTGAAGTTGTAAATAAACTTGTTCTCACCCTCTAAATTTTTTATATAAAGTAAAAAAAGTTATTTTACAAAATTTGAACCCTTTAGCTTAATTAGAAGGGAGTGCTCATAGCTATGATAGAATGAATCTGAAGACAGTAAATCCAAATGAAAATAATGGTCCAGAACTCTTAGTAGCATAAATTGCAGCTTTTTTGTGGATTTTCGATTCGCTTCTACGATTTGTGACAATTCTTACTTTTCGTCCTCATTTTTTGTAATGAGTTATTATGGTCTTCAAATAGTTTTACCCCTCTTCCCTCTATATCATTTACAACTGGAAGTTTTACAACACACATTCGACCTTGAAAAAAGTAAGAAATAATTTATTGCGTACAGGAGACAAAGTCCATATTAATATTATGATTATTATTATTATTGTTGGTATTAACATTATTACGAGTTCATTGGATAAATCTTTTCAAAAAGTTAGGTCGGACATAGGAGCTTTAGCGACACACGGTGCTTTGATCCAGATTTTAACATTAACAAGAGCACCAAACAAATCGTTTAAGTTGGTATTTTTCTCTTGGCGTAATATGTCACACACCCTGTCCTTGAAAGAGAAATATTTTGAAGGCATATATCAACTTAGCCATCCAACGGGCATAATGCACTAGCTCTGGTCCGCGCAAGTGATTTTTTTCCAGAGGTTCACCAAAACGACCAAAGCCAACTCGATCAGTTCCAAGTAGTCGTAATAGTTTTTGTAATATTCAAAATTCTTCGACGGTTCTAGGTCTGAGCAGCTACGATCAAAAGGTACCCAAATTATTTTAAATCGATTAAAAATTGAAATATCCGGAGAGCTGCACATTGTGCAGCTCTCCGGATATTGCAGTGCACAACTTGAAAACCTTACTAAGAATTTATTTCCAAAACATGATGACGGCAGGCTAACCAAAGTAAGTACCTATCTGCCAATTTTTTCTCAAGCAAAACGTAGCATCCGTTCTTCATAATACCAGTACCTGATCAAAGTCGAGGTACTCTTAATATCTTTTAATTTCCATCTGCTGAAACCAGTACTGGTAAACGTTCTACTTTAGTTCAGCAGTGGTAATCAGGAAGAACTTTACCATCCCAATGAACGAAAACTAAACCTTCACAAGAAAAACTTTGCTTGATATCTTTTCTTCCTTTCATGTTTTCGTCTCCGGCAAATAGTGCTGCGAGACAGGATCTTTTCCCAGTACTATCGCAATCGGTACTATAAGCCTTAGAACATCACGGTCTGAGACATTGTCCCTATCCAAAGCACTTATAACATTTA
The DNA here is from genome assembly GCA_921294245.1 of Brassicogethes aeneus. Classification (NCBI taxonomy): domain Eukaryota; kingdom Metazoa; phylum Arthropoda; class Insecta; order Coleoptera; family Nitidulidae; genus Brassicogethes; species Brassicogethes aeneus. The sequence goes on from OV121133.1 coordinate 14,640,778, forward strand.
AACTGTAAAGTGTAGTTTTTAGTTTCTTAGGGTAAGGTGCGGGATAAGCAAATTTAACTAGGTAAGGGTGTGTAAGAAATATATGTTTAGGTAAATAATATTATTTGGTAATTGTAACATGTATTGGGCATAACATTTTATCTAATCAGCGAAAAGATGGCGTAATTTTTTTAAAATAAATTTAAAAAAACTCAAATCTCAGAGCTAATGAGCACTCCCTTCTAATAAACCTAGGGGCCTAAAATTTTGGGAACTTTTTATTGATGTTGGAGGTAAAAAAATTGGGGGGTGAGACAATCTTTTTTACTACATTGTAGGTGTTAACAAAAAGTTATTCTATCCTCCGTGAATCTGTTTTTTCTTTAAATTTTATGCAACGGATGGCGCTTTAATCATTTTAAATAAGCAAAAACCTCTGTTTACAACATTATAGATGCATGTGATTCCTGAAGGTCAGTTAGAATTTATATACAGATCACGGTAGGTCTAAATCAAGTCTATATTGACCGTATTAGCACCACGTTTTTTATGACAGATTTCGAAAATATATATTAACATAAGCTCAAACACCCGTTTATAGCAAAATTGCCAAGCCGTTTCGTCAGAAATCGAAATTAAGAGCAAAAAATTACAAAAATGAATAATTTTACTTGCAAATCAATCAGGTTTACTAAATAAGAGTCATTATGACATTATAACAATCAAGGAGGTGGCGCCACAACGAAGGGTCATCTGTCGAACTGTTTACTTTACGGACATAGTTGCTGGACTACACATTGAGCTTTACGCTGCAGAATAGTTTATTGTCTAATTCTGAACCTTATAATAATGAACGTTTAAATAATGTATGTGAAAACTCAAGCTTGGACCCATTAAAAAAATCGAAAAAGTTTTGCTTGTTATGTTTTAAAAAGAAGGCGGATATGCGAAAAATTACTGGAGCTCTTTAGAGCTCGGTTCAAGACATGTTTCCTTTTAATCCTAAAGACGTCTTTCATGAATTATATGTAATGGTTGCAAAATACTTAGTTACCGAAAAAAAAAGGATCAGAATTCTTCTGCTGTTCAGACACCCGATTATTCTACATTTCCTTCTTTACCAAAACATACAAGGAAACAAGATAAAATAAAATGCTAGTGCAAATTATGCGAGTTCGTACGAACACTGGTACATCACAATTTTATACAGAAAAATATCAGTGTCAAGAAAAAAGTTGCCAAGCAATGTGCAAGGTGTATCTCTTTTATTTTTAATGAGTTTCCATCAATGTTTCTGCAATAAACTTTCCGTAGCGATGGTCTCCTTATTCTTCTTCTCGGTCTGAAGTACGAAGAACCGCAGCTACACCCACCACAGTATTTGTTGAATGTCCAAAATCTGTTCCAATCTTTAAAACCTCTTTTGCACGAATTTGTTTATCTCGTTTTTTTGTATTATTATTTCTACCATGGCGTCGAGATAAGTGCATTTCAGCACCGAGTTCTTGAATATTGATATTGCTTATATTTTTAAACAGATCAGTTAATAAATGTTCCTGTACTTTTGGAGGCAATTCTGATTGAAATGACTCGACTAGATATGCATAATTGTGCGTTTTATACCACAAAAGTGGGATTCCTTTTTGCAAAGATTTTCTACACCTTGCACATTGCTTGGCAAATTTTTTCTCCCAGTGTTCGTACGAACATAATTTGCACTGACATTTTATTTTATATTGTTTCCTTGTATGTTTTGGTAAAGAAGGAAATGTAGAAATTGAGTATCTGAACAGCAGACGAATTCGGATCCATTTTTTCGGTAAATATATATTTTGCAAGCACAGCATATGAGTCGTGGAAGACGGTTGTCTTCAGGATTAAAAGGAAAAATGTCCTGAACCGGGCTCTGAAGAGTTACAGTAATTTTTCGCATATCCGCCTTCTTTTTGAAACATAACAATCAAACTCGCGATTTTCTTCATGGGTCCCAGCATGAGTTTTCACATACATCATTTTAACGTTCATTGTTATATACATGTACTATGCTCCACACTTCAAAGTCCCACCACGTGACCACGTACGGAACGCAGTCTTTTGATAATTTGTCATTTAAGGCTTTTCAGGTTATGTATCTGTCAAAGTATAGTCAATGCAAGAACTAATATTTATACTGTTACCATTTATGTTTAAGCGTTAAAAGTTTATAAATCTGTATAGTATCACAGTAACAATGGTTGGTTTAAGAGTTTAGGAGTATAAATACTGCATTTAATGAAATTCCAAAGTGTATAGTGCCAAATAAGTAAAATTTTTGTGCATTTGGTCTACATATATCTGGTTTTATCAATAAAATAGTTTTAACTAAACGGCATTTATTAAAAAAATCTAGCTTGTCTATTATGGAATAAGAATATCTGTATCAAATGTAGGTTAATATATTATAACAAAAAATATCATCTAATTTTGAAACTTTAAGGTTAGAAAAATCTATTTTCATCAAAATAAATACCTAAGTATTTTGGATTATTTGGAAGAATGTGTTAATATGGTCATATAAATATAGATATACTAAATAATTGTTGAATATGGTTCAAATTAAATTAAAGCTTTTATACTCTTAACAACAAAACTTGTGCATACCTCTCGGGATCCCTAGTTAGATTATAAGGAAACAAACAATTTTTAGAGATACATGTAATGTAAAAATATTGAATACTCCCATAACATGTGATTTTTGAAGTTTTGAAGTTTAAAAGTTATAATGATTTTTCAATGAAGATAAAATTCAGTTGAAGTTTTATATGTAATTTTATTGACAAAACTTTATGTAGGTATACTTTAAGCTGGATAAGAAAGACTACTACAAGTAAAAATATTAGATAGAGTATACTGTGGTTTTATTTAAATTTTAGAATTTATAAGGTTATTTATATACCTAATGATTGTTCGATGTAGATAAAATTTTGTCGAAGCTTTTATAGGTACTTGTATTGACACTATGGGTATATTAGCTGACAGTGTAAGGAACTTTAAGAAGGTTAGCTATTGAATTTCCAAAAACACTTGTAAAAACAATTTACAGTTACAGTACCTACCTAATGGTTTTATATTTGAGATCTCTCATGGTGCTTATTTCCAAGAGCAAGTTATTTAATTACAGCTTACATTTAGGTAGTGGATGACTAATTTGTTTAACTTGGGCATAAATATTTATTTATTTAAAGTACAATTGGCGTCTCCGAAATGTGAACGATTTTTTGTTGTCATGGATTTTTTTCATAAAATTTATTCGTTCATTCCTGGCTTCGGCCAGTGGTGTTACATATAGAAGGGAGAATACTAAGAATAAGAACAATATCCTAAATCGTTCTATTTTTTTAATAATATTTTAACAAACAATAATATAAACAATATAACAAATAAATTAACTTTAATTTGGTTTTATACAACAATATAAATTAACAAGTAGGTAAATACACAATAAAAATAACATAACTAAATTAACATATTGCTCAAGAAAATTGGTTTTTAAGTGAAATAGCGGCAGATTTAAATGTCAGTAAAAGCTGCATATTTTATATCAAAAAACGTTGGCAAAAACAACAAAGATTGAGAAGACCTATCAGGCAAGGTGTAGGTAAAATCTCCAACGAAAATGAAGACAATGCTCTTGTCGCACTTATTAGGCAAAATCCTTTCAATAGCGCATTTAAGGCCCGAGAAGATACACAATTTCCAGGATCTCTTCGAACAGCTCAAAAAAGATTGAAACAAGCTGGCTTAAAAAACTGTGCTGCTAAGCTATTTTAATACTTAATTGCAGAGCCATTAGCTGCCACAACCCTTTGCAACCTTCTTGGCATGGACATTATTAGCTCACGCATGTCGTATGAATCAGCAAGCTCATCCCAAGAATTTTCAACAGCACTCCATAGTTCATCTCGGTTTGCTGGCCTAAAGTCCCGTTGATATATATTTTTAACTATAAAACCCCACACGTTTTCAATGGGGTTTAAGTCAGGGCTTCTAGCTGGCCATGGCAAAACAGTTATGTGGTTGTTGTTTACCCACTCTGTAACCACGCGAGCTGTGTGAACTGGTGCATTGTCCTGTAATATAATATTTATTAGAATCGTTTTTGAATACTATACAGTTTTCTTACATGTTGAAATATAAAGTTTTCTGGAAACACATGTCTAACTGAAGGTAGCATAACGTTGTCCAAAATACTGGTATAGTGCTCAGCCGTTAATCTACCATCAATTTCCCAACATACTCCCGGACCATGGATGCTTATCCACGCCCAAACATTTATGGAAAAGCGTCCACTATTTGAGGTTTTTAATGTATAGTTCTCCTCAAATCTTGCGTTTCTTGGACGATATACACGCAGCCTTCCATTATTGCAAGATTGGAACGTTTTTTCATCCGAAAATATAACATTATTCCAAAAATCTTCTCCATAATTTAAATAGTCATTGGCGAACTGGACTCTCCTGCGCTTATTTACTTCAGTTAAAAAAACCTTATGAGCAGCAGCACAGTTTTTTAAACCAGCTTGTTTCAATCTTTTTTGAGCTGTTCGAAGAGATCCTGGAAATTGTGTATCTTCTCGGGCCTTAACTGCGCTATTGAAAGGATTTTGCCTAATATGTGCGACAAGAGCATTGTCTTCATTTTCGTTGGAGATTTTTCCTACACCTTGCCTGATAGGTCTTCTTAATCTGTGTTGTTCTTGCCAATGTTTTTTGATATAAAATATGCAGCTTTTACTGACATTTAAATCTGCAGCTACTTCACTTAAAGACCAATTTTCTTCTAATTTGGCTATTGCCCTGGACCTCTGAGCCTCGGTTAAGTGGGGTGGCATTTTTAATATTGCAATTGACAACTATTATCAAATTTGGGCCTTAACTGCGCTATTGAAAGGATTTTGCCTAATATGTGCGACAAGAGCATTGTCTTCATTTTCGTTGGAGATTTTTCCTACACCTTGCCTGATAGGTCTTCTTAATCTTTGTTGTTCTTGCCAATGTTTTTTGATATAAAATATGCAGCTTTTACTGACATTTAAATCTGCAGCTACTTCACTTAAAGACCAATTTTCTTCTAATTTGGCTATTGCCCTGGACCTCTGAGCCTCGGTTAAGTGGGGTGGCATTTTTAATATTGCAATTGACAACTATTATCAAATTTGACAACTACCGACGACACTGATGCAAAGCCCATATTACACGATTAAATTTTCCCGTTCACATTCCGGTACCTACATATAAACATCTTTGATTAATTAAATAAACAAAAAATAATATATTTTAAATAAAAATTTAAAGAATCTAAAATCAAAAACTCACATATAGAAAAAAAAATAAGTTTGGAAATTTGTAAAATAATAAAAAACATTATTTAAAATTATTTAATAATTTGCAAATTTTAATAATTTTAAGGTGTTGTTTTTAGATTCCTTCTTTAAAAATTAACCCCTTTTAATATTTAATTAATTTTAAAAATCTTAAAATAGTTAAGTTTTACAGTTGAAAATATTTATGCCGGAGTAAAACAAAATAGACATCATAATTGAACAACTGGCTCTTGGAAATAAGCAATATTAAACATTTCAAATATAAAACCATTAGATACTTAATTTTAAAAAAACTGTAAATTCTTTTTAAAAATTCAATAGCTAACCTTCTTAAAGTTCCTTACACTGTCAGCTAATATACCCATAGTGTCATCACAAGTACCTATAGGTATATATAAAAGCTTCAAAAAATTTTTATCTACATCACAGTATACTCTATCTAATATCTAATATTTTTACTTGTAGTAGTCTTTCTTATCCAGCTTAAAGTATACCTACATATTGTTTTGTCAATACAATTACGTATAAAGCTTCAACTGAATTTTATCTTCATCGAAAAATCATTAAAATTTTTAAAATTTCAAAAATCACATGTTATGGGCAGTGGCGTATTTAGGATTTAGCTCCGGGGGGGGTCCAAAAAAACTAACTAAATATGTACTATGCTATGCTTTAATAATGAATGGATAGCGCGTGCGTGAAAAAAAGCGGCATCTTTTTCTTTATTATAATAAGAAAAGAGACGCAACTCTTTTTCACGCACGCGCTATCTATTCATGGTATAGTTCTATTTCTGTTCGCGCCTCGATCATAACGACCACAGATAAAGACACGAGAAAGAGGTAGGAACGATATACCTACAGGGTTGCCAAACCACCTCTTTCTCTTTAATACGTAAGTAGTTGATTTTAATGATTTTATATTTAAATATAATTAATAAATAATAAAGTACGTTGACAGCCTTGAGGTTTTTATTTTTTTTTTAACTTTTTTTTGTAATAAAAATAATAAAATATGTGCGCCCGGGGGGGGTCCGGACCCGGCGGACCCCCCCCTAAATACGCCACTGGTTATGGGAGTATTAAATATTTTTACATTGCATGTATCTATATATTGTTTGTTTCCTTATAATCTAACTTAAAGTAGGGATCCCGAAAAGGTATGCACAAGTTTTGTTGTTAGGAGTATAAAAGCTTTAATTTAATTTGAACCATATTCAACAATTGTTATAATAATAATTAATTATTTAGTATATCTATATTTATATGACCATATTAACACACTCTTCCAAATAATCCAAAATATTTATTTATTTTGATCAAAAAAGATTTTTCTAACCTTAAAATTTTAAAATTAGATGATTTTTTTTGTTATAATGTATTAACCTACCTTTGATATTCTATTCTTATTCCATAATAGAGAAGCTAGATTTTTTTAATAAATGCCGTTTAGTTAAAACTATTTTATGGATAAAACCAGATATAATATAGGTATTAACATATTATGTAGACCAAATGCACATAAATTTTACTTATTTGGCACTATACAGTTTAGAATTTCATTAAATGCAGTATTTATACTCCTAAACTCTTAAACCAACCATTGTTACTGTGATACTATAAAGATTTATAAACTTTTAACGCTTAAACATAAACATAAATATTATTTCTTTCATTGACTATACTTTGACAGATACATAACCTGAAAAGCCTTAAATGACAAGTTTTCAAAAGACTGCGTTCCGTACCTGGTCACGTGGTGGGACTTTGAAGTGTGGAGCATAGTACCTTATAAGGTACAGAATTTGACAATAAACTATTCGGCAGCGTATAAGCTCAATGTGTAGTTCAGCAACTATGTACGTAAAGTGGACAGTTTGACAGATGACTTTTCGTTGTAGTGCCACCTGACGGAAAAATAGTAAAATCTCTTCACCCGGAGGACTCGATTTTGATAATAATGCTTTGCAAGCAAAATTAATTATTTTCGTGATTTTTTGCCCTAAATTTCGATTTCCAACGAAACGGCTGGGGTAATTTTGCTATAAACGGGTGATTAAGTTTATTTTAATATATATTTTCGAAATATGTCATAAAAAACGTGGTGCTAATCCGGTCAATATAGACTGGTTTCAGGCCTACCGTGAGATAAGAGTGTTGCTGTTTTATAATTCAAAAGTTTAAGTTCATTAATTTGCTATTTAAAAACCTATCCACCGTGAACTGTAATATCTCAGTAGGTAAGTATATTTTTTTATAAATATTTTATGTATGTACAATTGTATTTTTAAAAAATATTAAGGTGTCAAAAGATACAATAACTTATTTCAAATATACAAAGGGATGTTTAAAAAAACATACGAAATCCTAACCCCCGTGACGCTCTAATATTCTAAATGTATGATTTCTTAAAATTCTTGCATTAGTGCAGAACCGTGTAACGTAATAATATAAATATTATTACTAAACCTGGTGGCTTCCCAAAAACCCCTTTCTAGACTAACAGTGAAACAACCAAAAATTAAAAATAATCATTTTCACTTGGGGGACATCTCAATATATTCACCCATATAACATAATATGTTCTATTAAATAACCGTACATTTACTTTATTTGGTCAAATATTATTTGTTTTATACATATTTTAATGTTCTAACACTGAACAACACCTTTTTGTTATTTCAGTACAGTACTATAGCTATATATATATAGCTTGTGTTAAAAGGAATAATATTTTTATATTTGCTTTATTACTTGTTACACAATTAAAACAATTATGCAATAACATTTTATTAAATTCCTTTATCCAAGGGCGTATACGTCTTTGGATTAAGAATAAAGCCAGGGGGCAGAAGTACAAACAATTTGGGCGAAGTCTTGAAACGGTTTTTGAAGCACGCATATTATTAATTTTTAAAATGTTTAAAATACAATTGTGGTTTGTTCTGCATTTGGTTGTAAAAGTTATTTGAAAGTTAAAGTGACAAGAAAGAGCATATAACAGGTTACTATTAATAAGTAAAAATTTGCTGTTTAAGGTAATAAATTTATTTATTTGAATCAGTTTCTATTAAACCAGTCCCTAAATGAACAAATATGCAGTCTTTCACTCAGAATGATCTCAGTTATAATGAAATTACACATTAAACTTTTACTAAAGTTGACAATGCCAGATTTCTTTTGGTTAATATATTTTCTTTCGTTACCGTATTAAATTCCTTGATGAAACGCCATTTTTGGTTCACATTTAGACCATATTAGCGGTCTAATTACGCGTCCCCTCTTTTTTATGGTCTAAGGTTACAATTGTAACCTTAAGCAAAAGGTTAATTTATATTATATGAACAAATTTTATCAAGATATTTTATTACATGGTTACTTTTTGTGCATTTGTAGGGTTACATTTGGTGAAACTTTGACAGAAATTTAAATTAAAAAGAAACCAATTAAGTGTTTCTTCCCCTTTCTTAATGATAGGTATCTCATTACTTCTTAAAAGTTTTACACATAATATTATAGTCATTTATTTATAATTTAAACATTCTGTGGCTTATAAAAATAAGGTAAAAATCAGAGTAAGTACTACCCATACACATTTTTAATTAATTTTGTTCAATTAAAGTTTTTACAATTAAAAAAATATTAATTAAAATAGTTTAAAAGAAAGTTTTCACTTTTTTGAGCAAACTTGTCTTTAATAAAATTTTGATTTTATTGATTTGGTAGTATTTTATTATGTTCTATTATTTTTCCTTTAAAACATTACATCTTTATTTATAAAAATTGTTGGTTGAACTTAATTTTTTTGATTATAAAGTTAACTTTTAAGTCTCAGTATCTGGCATTTAAAAACATCTACATGGATTTAATAATTATTTATTTTCTCATTTTTTATTTTTGTTTTCAACGTAATGCGGGCATTCAAAAGCTTGTCCTGCAGATTAACATGACATGCATAATACGAACATACACTGTACAGAAATTCATTGAAAAGGGTCATTATTATTAATTATTCGATGCTATCGCGACAGACATGTATATAATAATCGGACTCAAAGCTAATCGTTTGACTTCCGTTTCCTATTTTTTATGGCTTCGGATTATAAATAATTTCATTTAAGCCGTCATGAACTAAAAGCCTTATATTATAGAAAGTTTATAAAAAGGGAATTAAGGTTAAGTTTTGTAATGTACGCTATAATATTTTAACGTACTTTAAGTTTTTAGAATTTAAATTATCTATATTTTCATCCAAATTTTGATTTTTTTGCCTTTAGATTTTAATTTACCACCACCATAGTTTGTTTTTCCTATTACCGCCATATTGGAATTTTACATGGTAATATAGAAAAAATCAAGGAATCCAACGATGTATAAAACTATGTACGTTATGGAGGCCATTATAAAAATTTTGAGTAAATGGTAAATAAATTTTATAAAAAGGTAGAATAATGTACATATATGAAATAACCATGAAAACTAGGTATGTTCTTGCGCATCTGTTTCCACCACTTCATCATGATGATCTGCATTGGCGAAGAAGTGGGAGCACGCAGTTGCCGCCATATTGACTATTTACATTTTAATGTGAGTTGTTAACTATTTTAAAGTTTTGTATGTCTACCTGCCAAGTGAAAATCTGTAAAAACAATGTCAAAAGAAAAAACCTGGAAATCCAATACATTTCCCTATGGGCTTGAAAAAATTGATGTATAAGGATAGTAAAAAAATTAAATAGCAGTATTTTTTTAGAGGTACTTTCCTTTTTTATACACAGATTATCTGTGACAGATAAATAAATAAAAATAATTTGGGTTAATATTTTTGTTTGTTTTGTAGATTGTATTTGTTCCATTTACTTCGAAGATATTTGCCATGAGAAGGAAAATAGGATCGAAAAAACAATGTCATACAAACTACATTCTCATAAAAAAGTGGATACGGATCCAACTTTACACTTAACAGCTTAACTTAAGTTCTTTTTAAGAAATTAAAATAAAATTGGAAGAAACAATATAAATCATAGTTTATAGAAACAAAACCAGAAAGCATAATATGATCTTTGAAGACAGAAATCAAGTACTGCAGTGTAGGAAGTTAAAATAAAATTTAAAAAACAAAAATTAATTAAAATTAAAGCTTTCTTTTTTCATTATACTGGAAATGTGCCGAGACAAGGAAGCTAATGATATTCAAGGACAGTCCATAACAGAAACTCAAACTGCAGAATGCTGTTGATAATGAAATGGCCCGGGATTAAAACAAAAGCATTAGAAAACCAGCTTATACCATATCATAATATAATATTTCTCACAAGTTTAGTATGTTTAATTCAATGTTGGATCCATGCTGGCCAATTTACGGTTTTTATTTGGCAACTAAACCAAACTGCAGTTATTTGTATTAAATAAATTTAGAAAAAATTTCTTGCAATGTTAATGTTGTAATTTGACACTTTCATTAAAACATGATTTTTTATTTAATTGAAAACATTCCACTAATAAATGGCTTTAAAACAAAATATTTTATTTATCCCCATTATTTATTTTTATTTATCCCCATTATTAAAAACTTTTTCTTAGCACTTTTTTAATTTATTTGGTACTTAGTAAATTGTTTACTTTAAAACAATATATTTTATTTGATAGAAAACCATATAAAATAGTTTTTTTCATTAATAATATTTACTTGAAATGTTAATATTGTGACTTGTAGAGAAATGTGCTGTAGTCACATTGGGCTTTGATATTTGATCCACAAGAGAATTTGATAATGTTTCCTTAATAAAGTGCCTTTATATGTCATTTAAATGGCAATTGTAGCAAGCAAGCTGGTGTATGCAAGTTTAGTCTGGTATCCAATATACATATGCCATCGCTTAAATATTTATAAATATATATATTATTTTTTAAACAAAATACTTTATTTAAATATGAAAATTGTTTCGCTACATAGTAGCATCATACGATCTGAAGATGCTGTGTAGCGAGACAAGTCGAAACAATTAATTAATATTAATATTATATACATGTATAATTTTTCTCGATATTTTTAGCGGTTCAACAGTACACGAAGTTAATAAAACCGAATATACACTGTAACCATTTGTTTGCGAATCACCCCTGTAAAATCTTTATTTATTATTCGATTTTAACAGGTTTTGTTTTAAAGTGTACAGCTTGATGAACTGTATTTTTGGAGCGAAATTAAATTCCTACTTTGTCAGTTTTGAAGAGTTAACTTTTTAAAAAATATATGCACGGCACTGGATTTACCACCTCGGCCATTTCAAACGCGCTCGAAACGCTCGAATTACAAAACTGTTTTTATAAAAAAAATTGTAGAATATTTATTATATAATATTTTGGCATCAAAATTGTCAAAAAATATTCTTCTTTTATTAGGTTATACATTAAATAAAAAAAAAACGAAAGAAAATGTTCATAAAAGTAGAGATAATTTTAATAATTGAAAGGTGTGGACGGCACAAAAAAAGATTTATCTTGTCCCGTCGACACCTGTCAAATATTGAAATTATCTTTGCTTTTATAAAATATTTCTTCGATTTTTTTATTTAATGTATAGCCTAATAAAAGAAGAATATATTTGACAATTTTGATGCAAAAATAATATATAATAAATTCCCTACATTTTTTTTTATAAAAAAGGTTTGTGATTTGTCCCGCTCGTCCGCTTGAAATGGCTGACCTCTCAAAACGGCCCTATACTAAATTTTATTAAATTTTTTTAAGTAGGAACGATTTTGTATCTAAATTAAAAATGCACAATAATTACTTTTTACAACAATTTATTCAGGTTAACCATAAAAAACATTGAAATAAAATTAAACTAATTGTAACATGTAACATGTAACAAATAAAAAATGCAATACACTTTCATTTTTGTTCGGATTTTAAGAGGTGCTAAATCCAGTCTTGTGCATAGATTTAAAAAAATCGCTAATATCAATTCTTAAAAATGTACTCTCATAAACTGAGGCCTTGTATTTTGTAAAAATGCAGCGTTTTTTGCTTCAAAAATACAGTTTATCAAGATATACACTTTAAAACAAATTCGGTTAAAATCGCACAATAAATAAAGATTTTACAGGGGTGAGTCGCAAACAAATGTATAATTTTTTTGAGAACATTTTTATTATGATTTTTGCAAAAGACTCTTGCTGGAATCACAGAGCTCAATATGAAATCTGTTACCTTATATATAAAACCAAAGAAATATTATATGACATATTTTATTGGCCCCGACTACGTCACCATGAAAAATAGATAATTAAACTAAATTAACTTAATTGCACTAAATTGTCTGCACTTTTCCATGCTTCCAGTAAAAATTCCGACCAAGAGTAAATATCGAGTTTCTTCCCACTTGAACAAAATCTATAAGCCTCTCAGTTAGATAAGTGCTTAATTATACTTAATTTGCAATAGGACGCAACGGGGTCAATGTCGAAAAGTCAAGGCTCGAAAATTTATCATAAACAGCTATTTACAGTGATCTACTTTAAATTATTGTTGTTGTCGAACGTTAAAGGAATAATAAGTGTATTAAGTCTTGTAATACGAGTTGCTTATGCCGAATAATTGGATGTAATTAGGAACTATTTTGAGCGTCAAAGAGATATGATAATAGCTTAAACAAACATTATCCAGGACAAAGAAAGATAAATTTAAATATACTCCCTATTAAAACAAAATTTCAATTACTCTTGTCGTTTCTGAGTTTGTAAATTAAATCAGGTGAAAAAAAAATTTTAAATTTTTTTTTGTTTTTTTTTAAGTTGGCATAACTTTCATTAACGTCTGGTAAAAATATCATCTATGATTAGGATCTTTCAAATATACTGCCCGTCAAAATTAACGCATAATAAGTAAAAAAATATATTTTTAGAGCGTTTTTTTTAATAATTAAAGGACTTTAAAAATATTTTTTTTTAAATCCTCGAACACGTAAAATGAGATAAGTTGAAGTATTTTTATAAAAAATTTCATTAAGATTGGTAACCTTGGGCGTTTTAGAGTTGGATTTTACTTGTTATGCGTTAATTTTGACGCGAAGTATAGTTATTATCATTTTGTTTGATATTAATAATTTAATAATTCAACATCATTTTATTTCTTGCATTGCAAAATGCAGGGCCGGATTAAGGCACAATTTTTTTATTAAAAGAAAAATATAATTTTGAGTATTAATATTAATAACGCTGTGGCTTCAGCCCTGAGTGACGTCATAATTTTAAGATTTTTTACCATAAAACTAAAACAAACCAACCAACCCAACCCAACACTTTTTATCAAACGAACAACAAATTTATAAAATAAAACAATATTTTTTTTTTCATACCTTGTTCGAAAGTACTTATAGCAGGGATGAAAGTTTAACATTTACTCCCTGTGCTATTAGGGGCGAAAGTACGTACTTTCGACCGAGGTAAACTTTCATCCCTGCTATCAGGGACGAAAGTAAGTACTTTAGACCGATGTATGAAGAAATATAGTATACACCACACGGGCCAAACGTTGAAATCTGGTCCTGCGCGTCATGACGCACAGACCCGAAAATCCAACCTTCGGCCCTTGTAGTGTAATATACTATTTTGTCAATTTCTAGTAGTATCGAACCCGGTACCTCTCGCATGCCAAGGCGACCGCCCTACCATCTGAGCCATCCAGCTTAACATTAATTTTTTAACGCTCAGGGAATAAAAAAGGATTTACAGTGTGTGATGTCAGTCGGCATCGAACTTAAGTCCCGCCTCGGGACAGGAGCCACTTTGTATTAATATACCTTATTATAATAAGGTTACCTTATAAAAACAATTTAATATTAAAAAACTACAGTACCTTAATAAGGTAGCAGATCCACTGAACATTTTTTAATATTAAATTGTTTTTATATAACTGTAGTTCTTTTCAACTTCTTTATTAGCTTACTTCATGCACGCAATTTTTTTGGAAATCTCACTTGGCTTAGTTAAAAAAAGTTGTAAGAAGGGTACACAAAGAGGCTGTTTTTTTTTCAAATTTTTAAAAACAAATTTAGTCGCGCCCCCGGGGGGGGGGGGGTTTAAATTTCTTAAAACTTAATAAAAAAATATTTTTCAAAGTTAAATTTTGAATTACTAACTATTAGGTATTAACTTAAGACACACACAAAAAATTATTTATATATTTTAATTTTACATCGCCTTATAACAACCATTAGAACTTTAAAAGCTTTGGGGCGGGGCTTAAAATTAAAATAGGTATATTAATAGGATTTTTTTGTGTTACAAGTGAGTTAATACCTTATAGTTTTTCAAATGCCAAATTCAAAATGTAATTTAAAAAAAAATTTCTTAATTTTAAAAACTTTCAATCCCCCGGGGGCGCGGCTAAAATTATTTTTAAAAATTTAAAAAAAACAGCTTATACAAATACCCTTCTCACAACTTTTTTTAACTAAGGCAATTAGGATTTCCAAAAATAATTATTTCGGCCCAGCACTATGAGAATATAACTCATCAAAGATATATTTTTTCATTAATCTGACTTTTAAATATTAAGGTGTCGGGGGCCCCTTTAAATGGCGGGGTCTGGGGCCATAAAACCCCAAAGCCATGGCTGAATTCAGTAACATTAATGTTACTTCTCCCACAAGTACACTGAAAAAACTTAGCATTAAATATAAACGCTATGCATTTGTGGTAAAGTAGTTACGGGTTCGGATATGGCCTAAGAAACGTGCATTTGATATAAAGGCATGGTGGATTTGAAATACTGAAAGTTAGTTGAGTTATTTTTAACTGCATCATTACTTTAAGTAAACATCGGGTTGCCTTAATATCTAGAATAGGCTTATTTTTGAAACACATTAAATGTATTTGTTGTTAAAATAATGTCTTATTATTTAATGCTTGGAGCCTGATAGCAAACAGCATTTTTAGGTAATATGTACTTCAGTAATAATTCTAGATTGAAAATGCAAAACCAAGTACCAAATTAGCGAATTGCGAGATTTTGTTTTGATCTGTGGACATGTACTTGGGTATTATTTTTTTTTTGTTTTATCAAAATTGTATTTATGTTAGCACTTAAATAATTTTAATTAAACAAAAAAATGTTTATTGATACAAAAGTAGATATACAGACCACATACATAAATAAAAAATCTCAAAATCCGCTGATTTGGCACCGTTTTGCATTTCCACTATACTATAATTATTTTGACTAATGTATACTTTTTGTTTGATTGATGAGAAATAAAATGTGCATATAATATTTTTAAACAATTTTATTATATCCTATTTTATAGAATATAAAAATACAAAATGGACTAAATAAATACTCTTAGGCTGTGGTCAGAGCACCGTGATCGGCCGAAATTTAATACTGTCGCATACGGCCGATACCGAACGACTCTGACCACATCTTTAAAACAGTTTTTTGTTGATGCTGATAAAAGATTATTAATTGCTCCTGCTTATCACGTAACTCTGTAATTTTTTGATGACTGCAAATCTCTCTCCTAATTTAGAAATAAGTTGGCAAACACTTTGCGAGTCGAGGACTAGCAGCACTTCAAGCGTAATGGCTTCTTCTAAATAATAACAAAGAGTCACCTATCACAAATGTACCTTTCCCACAGTAAACTACTTAAAATTTAACTTTTATATTATTTGGTATCTATAAAATATGAGTATAGGTAGGTACCTACCAAATAATTGAAATTAATTTACATGAGGTCTAAACACTTACCTTCGAATTTGGGAATAGACCTAAACCCTCCTTACATGACATTTTTTCTCTACCATAAACACAAAAAACTGTCTATGAAACCGACAAAACGTACAAAGTATCTGCATGGAGGCTCTCGTACAAATGACGCAATACCAACTTAATAAACTTGTTGTTATAGGTTATGATTTCTTTCTGATGCTTGCAAGGAATGTAAACAACGAATACTAACGTTAAAATAAATTCATTGTGCATTATAGTTTTATCCCTATATAACCTATAACAATAATAGCTTGATTATTTAATAAAATCCCTGAATTCATAACAATAAAGAAACAAGTACTTCCAATATAAATAAATGTTTATATATTTACCCTAAAGAAAATTGTCTTAATAATAAAGACACGCAGGGTTACATTATGAGTGAAATGTTAGGAAACACTTATTATAATAATATTGAATGTTTTATTAAATTAATTACGGTTCTTAACTTTTATAGACAGTGTTTTAAATAATAAAAGGTTGGCCTCAAATTCACCTACAACTTAAAAATTAATACTGAATTTTTTCAGTGTAGGTGAAATACCATTTCGCCCACGGACTAAAGTTAAAATTTAAAAAAAGTGAGGGTAAAACTAATTGAAAGTTGTCAGATGTCAGATAAAACATCAAATAAAATAGGCTTTAAATTAATTGTGCTTGTTAAATAAAATATTAAATTTTGTGTTTTTATCAAAATTTTGGGTGCTCAAATGCTTAGAATGTTGCAGAAAGCATTCAGGTATACTTGCCAAACAAGGGTGAACAGGAATGTTACAAAAATTCCAAAAAGGGCCACATGTCGATAAAGATGCATCAAGATTTCGCAACGCGCGCGCCATCTGATGGTTTGATAGCATTGTGTGAATTTAAGAATTGTCAACCATACATTTAAAGCATACTGTACATAATTTTTAAATAAGTAAGTCGTTTTTTTACAAAAGAGTGGAAGGCAGAAGTCTTACTCGACAAATTTTGTTCAATTGCATAGCTAAATCGCCTACGTGATTTGTACTCGATTTTGATTTATTATTGCTTTTATCATTGATTAAGAAACTCAACGCTTGTATGCTTATATAGTTACTATCGCTAAATAAAAAAAAATAATATTTCGTCATCCCTCCGTTTTTGTCAATTACTGCCCGCAAACGGCAAAGCATGGAAGTCGCCGTCTTGCTTTATCTCGTTCCAAATGGCTTCAATGGCTTGCCAGAGTTCGTCTGCATTTTTTGGTTAAAAATTTAAAAAAAGTCATAATGGATGTGACAAAGCTCGATGTCAGCTTGACATTGACGGAAAAGTTTTATTCACACAGCCACAATATAGCTGTATGAGTTTTTTTTGTTGGCGATAGTACGTTAGTTTGTGATTAATAAGTGATCATGGTAAATTATTTTGTTTTAAATTGTAAATAAAATTCAAGAACTAAATTGTTGCATTTTCATGTTTTCCAATTCCAAGTATCCAATACCGTATAAACGGTACGTATATTCGTTGGTTCAGAATTAACTAATGAAAACTTTACTTAATATAATTTTAATTTGGACAATTTTAAGAATTATAACAAAAAATAATTGTTGTACTAACATAACCTTAAAATCGAATATTTTTCCTCTAAAAAAACGCCGACAACTGCATTTTAAAGAATATTGGTATTGGTATTTTACTGTTGAGTGAAGACTTTCTTAATCAACGCTTTTAATAATGCTAAATGCTGTCTTTAAAAATGGCTAAAAACATACTTTTGGCGGTGCATCATATAGGTTATAAAACTCTGACTTTTGACATTTTGGTATTTTAAGGTTCCAAATCTAAGGACCCTATGGTATTATTCATGTAAACGCCATCCATCGCCCTTTAGTTGCACTACCACTTTTACTTGATGCAATGATTTTAGTATCACATTTCCTTTTAAATTTACTATAACTCTATCGAAATTGCTTGGCAGGCACTGTATTTGCTAGATATGTGTTACTATGCGACTTTTTCCTGTTTCCCAAGCTATAAATTTATAAATTCTTAAAAATGGTGAATGCGCCGGGATTAAACATGTATTTTTTATTAATTTATTTTTATAATTATGTATCAGTGGCGCGCCATGGCGGTTTGTCGTTAAAAATAAGTTAAATACATTACTTTGATATATAAAAATTTAATATTAGGGTTACAGAACCTTTCCCCTCCCCATCCAAAACAAAGTGTCACCGCTGAATTTATGCTGAGAATAAAATAAAATATCTAGTGGTCCATAATTGTAAAAAAATTATTATAATTATATAAAAGTAAACATTTAGGATAATCTTTTCATATAACCATTAGGTATACAGATATGAACCATTGAAATGAAAAACCAGTCAGGATAGTCCAATATTTGCACATCTAGATAATAGTATATATACTTTAATATAATATAACAATTTAATTCAATTTATATTTTTTTATTATAATTTGTTCAAAACTGCCTAGCATTATTTAAACTTTTTTTATAAATTAATATTTATTTTTAAGTAAGAACATCTACAAAGCAATTAATTTTTGAAAGAAAAAAATAAGAAACATTTAATAGCCATTTGACATTATGACAAATTTAAGGTTAGATATTTTCATAATAGAATAGTTATTTGTTTTACAAGTGTTGAAAAGCGACTTTTTCATGCGAGTTTTTAAGTTGCCCACGACGCCGTTAGGCCGAGTGTGCATTAACACGAGCTTGAAGAAAGCTAAAGATGCAAAGTATTCCTAGCGGATAATAATCTTGGGTTTAAAAAGAATTTATATATAAAAAAATGTATGTGAACACACGTGATTGTTGTCCAATCATTGGACTCTAATGGTGAATGGATATTTTGTTAATACTTGTAGTGGCTTGATAATAATTATAATGTATATATTGTCCAGGACTATTACTGATCGTTAATATGCAAATTGAAAGAAGAAAAAGTTTCGTGATTATTGTATCTTTTTCAAACCAAATGGATGCTATTTTCAAAGCCAGGAAAATTAACACTAGATTTTTCACAAAAAGATTGAACCTAACAACATAATTTTTATTTTTTGTTTTTTTATTCCTCCTTATTTTTAAATGACGTTTTGCCCTTAAATTTTTTTTTTACTTTAGAATCTGATATTATTATTGGCATAGTTATCTTTTTATATCGATATTATATAATATTTAACAAGTAAATTATCGTAAGTAATATCATAAGGGCATTTAATTTTTCCGAAAAGAATCGAAAAAACACGTTGCTAAGTAATATTTTAACAAAAAGCATGAGTGCTGGTGGCAACAAAAATCCGAGTCGAAGAGGAGGATTTTTGCACCTGCACGAATGCATTTTGTTAAAAAATATTACTTAGCATTGTGTTTTTTCGATTTTTTTCACAGGAAAAATTATATGCCCGAATGGTATTTGACAAGACTATTTCATGAGTAACAGTTAAGAATTAAAATATAAATTGCGATTTTTGTTGACAACAGCTGTCAAGTTTTGCCGCGGGTAAACTCGAATAAACTGCTGACAGGTGCTGTCACACAGTTTTTTCACCTAGAAACCATTTGTAATTCAAAATTGCGCGTTTGTGATTGGTGGAAATTACGACGAGGGAAATAGTCAATAATAAATATTACTGTCAATTTGATAGTGTCAGATTATTTAATTAAGGTCTTCAGCAGAAGTACCATTTTTTAAATACTAAAAATACTAAATCAAACTGGCATAAGCTACCAATTTTTTCTAGCATTTATATTTACTGAGATAGCCTATACCGACAACCAATTGGGGACAAAAAAAAACTTCTACTAAAATGGAAAAGTTCTAAATAACAAAATTTTTAAAATTAACTCGTTTTAAATTTAACATTTGATCATCTTTTGTGGCTAATTTCTGTAAAGAATCTAAAAAATAATAACTTTTCAGTGATGTAACATGACCCAACTTCCCTTAAAAAAAATGTGACGTTTAACCATACGACGCCATTTAAAAATAAATTTAAAATTATTAAAAAGTAGTATTTAATATCTTGTTTATCATACTAACATTTTTAATTTCTTTATTTAGCGCTCTGCATCGGTTTAAAAATTAAAGATTACTGAAAAATGACACATGCAGTTTATTAGTCTCATTTTGCCATAAATACTACTTCTACTTCTACACCACATCTTAAATTTGATTTTCTTATAATTCACAATTCACAATTAAACAACCATTTTTGTTAAGGCTGAGAAGTGAGGCTGACACGTTAGCCTACAATTGAGCGAAGTACAAAAAGACATATTAATGGCATCCAACATTTTATATTCAAGGCACAGTTTTATTTGTTAAACCATACATTTAACGTACTTACAATTAGAATAACAATGATTAAGAGTATAAAGTGAGGTTAGATAGCTTCAGATGTGTCGGCAGTTCGAATCGAATTTTTTATTGGTCTTAACAGATCTTTTATAGACTAGGATGTAAAAAACTTCACCTGATTGGTCTAATTGATTTGTAGAGTCTATAGGAGATCATCGAATAATTTGGTAGTGAGCGTTGATAATAATAAAGCTTAAATTATAGAACGCTTGAAATCATTTTATTAATGACCTAATCATAAAGTGTTGATTTTTTCCATTACTTTTGCATATATATTTGCAGTAAAATTAATTATTGTTTTTAAAAATAATAAGGAATTTTAATTAAATTTACGAGGTATTTTCTAGGTAATCAGCAAATTAATTAGTTACCTAAACTATTCGGTGTGATAAACGTTTTATCTTGGCTTGGCTTTTATGTCCATTAAACGGCAATTACCAGCCTAGCACTTGACATTGACTGCGTGCGCGCCCTATTAACAATTTAAACAAATTGTTGTTAAACTTCTCGATTCGGGTCAAGTCGTTCTACATCGCCGCTATATAAACTAAAACAAAATACGTCACCATTTACGGTTGCCTACGAGAAGCCATTAAATCAAAATCGAGCACATAAAACGTCCATGGCAGGACTAGATTTGTTGGAATATTTTTACGCGAAAATGTTGAGGTTAGATTAGGCCGAAATCGGGAATACTGAAGGAAGGTCATGGCCGATCTGGATCAATTTTACGAACGCTTGCGTAGGCCGGGAAACGCGCAAACTGCCCTATCTTAACAAGCGAAATTTTCCAGCCAACTTTATTTTAATACTCGACTAGATAACCTTGCTACGGGCTACGAAAATTATTTAATTGATAGGATTGTATTAGTCATAATTTGTCTTTTCTCTGTGTACAAGTTTCTGTGATATTTTTGACTGTGTAAGTAGATTAACCTTGGTGTTATGTAATTATTAGTTTATTTCCTATTTTTGTATTACGCATGTGTAAATTCTTATAGATTATATGGAATTTAAACTTATTAAAAAAAAGTAATACATATTTAAGTCAAGCTCACATTTTCCTGGGTTTGTTAAATAAAAGTGATAATATTACTAGGGCGGTTCCAAAACGTATAAATGTTTAATTTTAGATTCGTTTTATGATAATAATTTATATAATAAATTATAGTAAATTATAATTGTTATTAATATTTATATACGTATATCGTCTACATTAATGTTGTCGCCTTCAAAATAGTCCTCATTGGATATTATGCACATGTGCCAGCTCTTCTTCCAATACTCGAAACACTTCTAAAACTCGATCTTTGGGATAGCCTTTAGTTCTTTCAGCGATGCGCTTTTAATGTCATCTATGTTTGCAAAACGACGGCCCTTTAAGGTTCTCTTTATTTTTGGGAATAGGAAAAAGTCAGACAGGGGCATGTCTGGCGAATATGGAGGCTGGGGAATCATTACAGTATTGTTTTTGGCCAAACATTTTGTTCAAAATTTAACAATTTTAGAACAAATTTTGCTGCCACGCGTTTCATACCCAAAATATTCAAAAAAATTTCATGGGATGAGCCAATCGATATACCAACATCATCAGCGACTTCTCTGTTGGTTTATAACCATTTCTTCCACTTTTTTCATGTTTTTATCGGTTGTTAATTTGCTTGTGCGTTCGGGGCGTTCGTAATCTTCAACGTCTTCACGGCCATCTTGGAAATCTTGTTTTACTTATAGGAGACTCACTATAGGCCTTTGTTAACATTTCACAGAATTTATTTCATTTTTTAAACAAAATTGGATACAAATTCTTTAATCCATTTCTTTTAACGAACGAAAAATCGCCGAGCTCATAAAACACGTCTAACCTTAGCGGCTGCCACAGACAAAGTAAAGAATGAAAACAGCTAAAGTTTTTATCATACTTTGGGGGCGTGTACACCAACATAATAAAGAAAATTTTATGACAACCGGACCCTCCGAACCCGCGAAATTTAACAATTCCCCTTATTTTTTGAACACACCTCGTACAATAAAAATAATGGTTAATCTAGACTTTTAACGACTTAAATAATAAATAAATAAATAGTAAATAATTATTAGTTACTGTTTTTTTGCTATGTCAAATATGACTTATAATTAGTAATTGGCTAATTCATTTTAAAAAAGTATGCAATGTTCTACAGAAGTATACATACTTTGGCTAATAAATATAAATTTAAAAACTGAAAAAATGCCTGAATTTGAAAAAATCTATTTGTTTAAAAAATTAGCATAAAAAAATAAAATGTTCTAAATATTTTTTTAAATTTTATAGTTAAAAAAGACCTATGTAATATCTAACTTTTGCCAACAAACATTAGAAGTTTGTTAAATCATATTCTATTTACAAACGGTTGTATAAAGATCGATGTTTCAAATTCTATAATTAAAAAAAAACATAACTCCAAAATTTTTCTTTTAAATCCTTATAAAATATTCGTTATAAATCATTTTTAAATAAAAAACAAATGTATTACTATACAATGTGATCCATTTGTTTGCGACTCACCCCTGTAAAATTGGAGCAAAAAATACCATATTTTTAGAATATACAAGGCCCACTACGTCAGTTTTTGAGAGAAAATTTGTAAGAATTTATATTAACAATTACAAAAAAACTATGTACGGCAATGGATTCACCACTTCTCAAAACGACCCTATACTTTTATTGAAAAATTTTAAGTAGCCAAATTAAAAATGGACAATATATTATAATAACTATTTACAAAAATTTATTCTGTCTATAGACATGGATAACTATAGTTATCCATGAAAAAATAATGAATAATACTAACATGGTATACATTTTCTTTTGCTTAGTTTTGACAAATAAAGAGCACAATAGAAAGTTAAAACAACAATTAAACAAAAAATATAGAATTCAAAAAATTAACCTACAATTATCTTTTTAACTGAAACTTTAGTAATTTTAGTTAACTTTCATGTCTGGTTATCGGCATAAAATTAAATTATACAAACTTAATAACTATTAAAAAATAATAAATATTTTAATGGGTTAATTTTCCATAATTATCTTAGAAAGTAATTTTTATTAAACTATTTAGGTCTAACCGATTTTAACGAATTAGTTTTATATAAATAATTATACTCATAATTATAAATAAATATTTATCTGTAATTATTAAATAAAATTAAAATGTTTATTAGGGGATTTTTTTTTCAATTGTTGATTTTTTTAAATTTAATAACCTGAAAAACTATTTGACAATTTTTAAATTAAAATAATAGAGTCAAAATTGTAAATAATCATTAATATTTTTTCATGTATTAAATATAAAAAACCCCGAAATCACAACATTGGATTTTATGAGTTAAAACTAACATTATTGTTGTCTTACAGTTCCAGACTACATTAAAAATTATCTGCAATGGCCTCGAGAACCCTACTCCGAAATGTCGCCAGCACAAACCAACATTATTTCCATCTCAGTCTCCACACCAAATCCATATCCAACTCCAAATATATTTATTCTCAAAAAGCCAAAATGTCTTCATCTGAAAGTGCAAGTAAGTGAAAATAATTTAGGTACTTCTTCATAATTAGAATTTCTTGAATCACAAAAACATTTTTACCATATTTTAGCTCACGAACTAACAACACAAATTGAAGAAGCCCGAAGATTTATGATAGACTGCTTTAGAGCTGTTGGAACACCACAAGACAATGCAGAAATTGTAGCTGATAATTTAATTGAAGCTGATCATAGAGGGCATTACAGTCATGGAATGAACAGATTAGGTAACGTACAAAAATATTATTCTCTCTAAAAGATTTTTGTAGGAAATTAAAACGGTTTTGCCTGTAAAGTAAACAACAACATCATAACAAATTTATTATGTTGTTGATTATTATTGCTTTGATGAGCACGATCAATTTTAATAATTATTAACTTAATGAATCATAATATTAACCACACAATTCAAGTTATTAAATCGTTTGAAATAAAATTAAAAAAATAGTTTGAAGAAATAATCATAAAATATAAACTTACTATTGTTACTAACTATTTTTTATCAGCACCTTTAAGGTCAATTTTATTAAGTAAATACAAATAAATTTGTACAAGATAAAAAAATTTTACTTTTTAGAAATGTACATAAACGATATTCAAGGAGGCGAATGCGATCCAACCGTTAAACCCACGGTAATCAAAGAATCGGTGGCAACAGCGTTTTGCAACGGCAACAATGGTTTGGGAGCTGTGGTCGGAAAAATGTGCATGGATATAGCGATAGCGAAGGCTTCCACGGCGGGAATTGGAATCGTGGTTGCAAATGGTAGTTAATTTATATTTTCTGAAAATGTAAGAATCATTTTTGTTTTGCAAAAGAATGTATTGCGTTAAAGTAATCTGATCAAATATCTTTGATTAAAGTTTTTAAAAATGTTTCCAAAATTCATTATTGACAAGTTTACTTTAAATTTATGACTTATGTTTTTTTTTAATATATTGGACCAAGCAATCAAGCAACATCGCTTCGCAGGCATTTACTAGATATGACACCATACGACTTGTTTCTGTTCCCCAAGTTAAAATTTCAATTAATTTTCGCTCCGTAAAACGCGTAAAAGAAAATTTAAAAAAGGAAATTAATACATTCCAACTTTGGCCTATAAAAACGGGTTTTAAAAAATATTGATGAGTACACTTACCATTTGCGTTCAAATTGCGGAAAATGAAAGGAATATCAAAAATAAAAAAATAATACGCTAAAATATTTATTTTTAATTTCTTTAGAAACATCTGAAATAATATATTATTAATAATAATCTTACAAAGTTTTTTTAATTTTTTTAAGGTTCAAACCATTATGGAATAGCCGGTATATACGCTTTACAAGCCATTAAGCATGGTTATCTAGGACTTAGCTGTACTAATACTTCGCCGTTAATGGCTCCTACAAGAGCTAAAGAGGTAGGTTAAAAATTATTTCATAATTAAAAAGCCAACCGGAAGATGGGGTTATGTTACATTTTTCATAATAAAGGACAAATTAAACTTTAATCGTAATACTAAATTAATTTTTATTTACAATCACAATATTGTCTGCTTTTTTCTAAATTAAATGTACATTACCCATTCATTGACTTGCCCCTTCAATTATGATTTTAACCTAGGGTAAAACTAAAAAAAAATTTCCATGGTTTCCTTAGATCCTGTGTAACTTTTTTATTTTTTTTCAGTCAGCTTTGGGAACCAATCCCATAAGTCTTGGAGCTCCAGCAAATTGTGGAGATAGTTTTGTTTTGGATATGGCTACAACAGCTGTTGCTGTCGGAAAGGTAAAAGATTTTGTACTCTTTATAAAGGTATTCACCTGGAAATATTACTTAATAAACCGTAACATAAAACATTTAATAGATACAGCATGCAGAATAGTTCAAATAGTTCAAAAGTGATTCTTGAACAAAGTTAAAAGTAGAGCAAATTATTTATTGTATCTAATATTTTAATTTCTTGTTTTTAGATAGAATTAGCAAAGAGAAAAGGCACGAAGTTACCATCAGGTTGGGCCATAAACAATGAAGGGAACATAGAATCTGATCCAGCTATAGCTTATGATGCAAGAAAGTTAATGCCCTTAGGAGGAGCAGAAGAAACTTCAGGATATAAAGGATACGGCCTAGGAGCTTTGGTAGAAGTACTATGTGGAATATTAGGAGGTAATACGTTCATCTATATTTTAAGTTTCTAATTAATAACTGCAACAAAAGATCTTGATAATAAGCAAAATTTACACTTGTAGGTTCTGCATTTGGTCCTAACATTAGAAAATGGGGCGAACATGGAAAACCGGCCAATCTAGGAAACTGTTTTATAGCCATTAATCCAAATAACTTTGCTGACGGTTTTGAAGATAGAATGAGTAGTCTACTAAACCATTTAAGAAGCATGGAACCGGTACACATTTATTAAAAAATATTTATATTAGTATTAATTACATTTTTATAGGCGGATCCAAGCAAACCAGTGCTTGTAGCAGGAGATCCAGAAATAATTCACATGGAAAAAGTTAAAATTGATGGCGGGTTAAGATACGTCAAAAATCAACATGATACCAACAGTAAGTTGGCTACAAAATTAGGAGTTAAGCCAATGAAGTCATTTTAATCGTCTTCAAATCTAATTATTTTTTATATTATACATGTATTGCTTTTATAATAAATATGTTATTGTTTTAGTATTAGTTTTTTTTATCTTAGGGACATTTATTTTTGTTTTTGACTTTTATCATTATTTTATCATTCATCATGTCACTTAACATTCAAAATTTTAGTGCTTTATTTTTAAGAAAATTTTTAAAATCACCAATAATCTATAGAACTCTTTTTGATAAACAATGCGACGATAAGAAAAATGATGAAGATAAAACACCCATATTTAAAGTATCGGAAGTAGAAAGATTTGTAAGGGATTGCTGTCTTAAGTCGGGTTGTTCCGATGATAATGCCAACGATATGGGAAAACTGCTCATAATGGCCGATAGAATGGGTATTAAAACACATGGACTTAACAGATTAGGTAGGTACCTATTTAAAAAAATCCTAAATTTTCTTAACAAAAGATTTTTAGAAATGTATTTAGGTGAAGTATCATCAGGTATGTGCGATGGTCAGGCAAAACCAAGTATACTAAAAGAAACACCGGCCACAGCTTTAATAGATGGACACAATGGTTTAGGGCATATTATAGGAAAATTCGCTATGGAGGTGGCAATAAAGAAATGTAGAGAGGAAGGGGTCGGGATGACATCTTGTTTTGGTAAAAAATCACAGTTACAGGCAGTTTTATTCTACACTGCAAAAAATATCTGTGTTTAAATTCTCTTTTTTTGTGTTAAAATTTTGGTTTAAATTAAGTGTAAAAATTGTGTAAATACTTTTATACGAAAGTTCCTACACTGTTCAAAATTTCATGACCATTTAACACCAAATTAACACCATACATGGTCTATATAGATACAAACCAAAATGGTGTTAAATATGGTTCGTTGATCCAGTGTAAATTCAAATACTAAAATAGAGTAAATTTAACTTTCACACAGTATTCAAAATAAATTTTACCTGGTGTAAATTGAACTCCTTTTCAGTCTTAAATATTCCTCTGACGCATTACTAGTACCTATATTACCAGTGGTATTATTCCAGAAAATTGAACCTTCAACTCGCTAGAGATAATGTTTTTGTTGCGTTCCACCAACTTAAAATACTATTGATAGCTGTTTCCACCTATTTAAGGTCTCTTTAGTATCGAACAACTTGTAGTGTCACACCGAAGCAAAGGACTACCTGAGCTTATATACTCTTCATGTAAGTCAAAAGAGGCGAGATTTAAGAACATCACGTGATCCACACCGCCTTTGCCGCGATCGGTACACACTATGCAACCAGGAATGCACGGCAAATTGTTTTAATCGTTTTAACAGAGTGCTTTAGGTTGAAGTAACTCTTATTTTACAAACAACATATTTAGTAAACTGAACCATACAGCGGGTTGGTTTCACTAAAGTTTTTTGGGTTAATTTAACCAATTTAAAAAATTAAATAACTATCTGGTTTAGCACCGTCAAACTAATCTTTGTTTATATTAACCTTTCCACAGTTGATTTTAATAAATACTTATGGGTCAACTAAATTAATATAGTTAAATGAACTATTCCTTTTTTTCTGTTTAGGTGCACTTCTCAAATATTTTTAGATAAAGACCGTTTTGGTGTTTGCTGTATATAACATTTTCAACCATAATTCATGGTGTTTATATTAACACCACTTTGTGTTGGATTTTGACACCATTTTAAGATTACTCTTTACACCACAGATATTTTAAACAGTGTAAATTGGGAATCAATACTAAAACGTGTAACCACTTGTTAATAGACACGTTAATGTGTTATAAACTCATATTTAATAAATATCTTGTTATCTTACACGAATTTGTGTACATTTTAACAAATATCGTGTAAAATTATCTAATTGCCATTGTTTTTGCTTGTTTAATGCGTGTCTTGTCTTCTGTGCGTTTATATAGTGTTGGTGTTTTTTATAAAAGAATATTTTGTGTGACAAAGTAAATAAACACATCCATATAGGTATATATTTAATATAAAATTTAAACTTCGACTTCACTATACCAAGTTTGCAAATTTGCCAGACCATAAAATTTTATCTTCTTTATTATTTTCAACAATGATCTTGTGTCCTGTATTACTTAATATTGTAGATGCGGCCGTTTGGCTAAGCAGGGCAGTTTTTTTTTAACCCAGAACAGTAATATAATTTGTTTTTTTTATGTTTTTAATAATTTGTTTTTTATAAATATATTATAATGTATTATCATTGATTAAGGTTTACTCCTTCACTCCGTATAATATTATGTCTTATTGAAATTATAAATTACCTACTTTTTTAAATAAAAATATTTTTTTACAGGTTATTTTTTTTTACCTACCCCAATTTGCTATTAAATTTAACACGGTAAAATATTAAAAAATAACACCAATCGGTGTTAAATTTAATACCAAAGTTGTGTAAAAATTACACAAACAATGTGTTAAAGTTTAATTATTCTTCGTGTAAATTATTACACGATATAAAAAACAAATCAACACACTAAAGCTGTGTTAATATTTTACACGATTTCGTGTAGACTTGGAATGACACAGCCTGTAAAGTTGTGTTAAATATTTTTTACAGTGTAATATCTTAACTATTTCAATAAAATCCCTTTACTTTACAGATATATCTCCAATCAAAATGTAATAAAAATTTCTTTTTTCCTTTTTAATTTAGATGGAAACCATTATGGTGTAGCCGGAGTGTATACCTTACAAGCCATAGATTGTGGTTATATAGGTTTTAGTTTTACCAATACATCACCTTTGGTTGTGCCTCATGGAGCTAAAGAGGTAAAAACTTACAAAGATGTCCAAAATTATTCCCATTTGCAAAATCCTAATAGAACAATTCGAATTTAGTCGAAGTAGTCAAAGTTACGGAGTATTTCTCTTTCAATTGCCAAACAATTTTTATTTAATTTTGTAGCGAGCTCTTGGTACAAACCCTTTTACAATTGGAGGACCGGCAGGTTGTAGTGATAGATTTAATGTAGACGTTTCATCTTCTGGAGTGGCTGTTGGAAAGGTATTTAAATATAATACTGTTTCCAAAAATGTTACATTAAAAATAAAATTTTAGGTTGAAGTTAAAAAAAAATTGGGTCAACCTGTTCCCGTAGGTTGGGCCATAAATCCCGATGGAAGTCCTGCCACTGATCCTGACAGTATCATAAAAGATACCAGACTTTTAGCACTTGGAAGTCCTGAGTTCGGTCAAAAGGGTTACGGTCTGGGTATTATGGTGGACATGTTTACTGGAATATTAAGCGGTATAAAACTGCATTTTTTTAATAACATTTTGAAATTATATTTTAGGGGCACTAAATGGACCGTTTATAAAACCTTTTAAATCAACTGAAAGAAAAAGTAATTTGGGGTACACTTTTATAGCTATAAATCCTGATATGTTTGCCCCGGATTTTCAAAAAAGATTTGAAGATTATTTGAAATATATTAGATGTATGCCTCCAGTAAGAAACTGAAATTTATTATCCAATGTTTTATTTTTTACAATTTATATATGTAGATTGATCCTAAGTTTCCTGTAATGGTGGCAGGCGATATGGAATCAAATGCCATGAAAGAAACAGATTTAAGTGGTCATTTAGATTATAATCCAGCCCAAATACAAATTTGCCAAAACTTGGCAAAGAAATTAGGTGTGGCACCAATGAAACCAAGTGGCTACAAAGATTAATGAATCAATAGAGTTCCAGTATAAATTAAAAACAAAAATCCCTAAAATGACATAACATTTTGTCAGTTTTTATGTCACCATCATCATCATGACCCATTATTTCAACAAAATTTTCAGTAGTAAACTAAACCCAAATAACATATTAAGCAAAAACAAGTCTAAAAAATGTGGAAAGGAAGTAAGAGTTTTACCGAAAGAAGTGAGAATTTTCGTCACAAAAATCATGAAGAGAGCCGGATGCTCTGAAGAAAATGCGGAAACTCTAGCTACTGTTTTATCTATGGCGGATTACCGAGGATCTTTTGCCTATGGATTGAACAAACTTGGTAAAAACAAATAATTAATTTATCCCAGAAATAACAATATTTTGTAGAAAAATACTACAACGAAGTTAAAGCAAAAACCTGCGATGGGCTAGCTGAGCCTGTAATAGAAAAAGAATCGTGCACGACTGTCTATATTAATGGAAAAAATGCACTTGGACCGGTTATAGCGAATTTTGCTATGTGTCAAGCTGTTAACAAAGCTACAGATATTGGAATAGGAGTATCGTCAGCATACAGTAAATTTGTTACTATATTGTATTTTCATTTTACCAATTTCCTGCACGGAGAAAATTGAAGCGCAAAACAGTAGTCAGTAAAAGGAGAACAGTTTTTGAGATATAGGTTATTTTACAAATAATATGGAATTGACTATAAACATTTACTTTTCTTAGCTTCTTCAAGAAACTTTCTTTACCCTTTACTGGTACTATTCAAGAGGAATTGAAACTTCACCTCGCAAGAGTTTTTGTTTTGAGTGCTACGTCTTTGGACGGTGTGCATCACGTGATGTTCTTACATCTCGCCTCTGTTGGCTTACTTGGGCAGTATATAAGCTTAAGTAGTCTTTTGTTTTGGGTGGGTTCCACTACACCAAGTTGCACGCCCTGTCGGTATTCGAAGTTGGTGGAAAGCACTCAAAACAAAAACTCTAGTGAGGTGAAGGTTTATTTCCTCTTGAATTGACTATATTACAAAAACTGCTCTACTTTCATAACTTTTAATGACATTTTCGGATTCAGCGGACAATTTTTCATAAGAATTGACTGTGTACAAATTGATGTGGACTGCAGCTATTAGTAGCTGCTTTTTCGCTATGTTATTTTTGACATTAATTTTAAGAGAGTAGCCCACTCAATAAACTATTGGAAATAATATTTCATATACTATAGTTCTTGGCACTACTAATTGATGTGATAAAATTTTTGTCACAAAAATAACCATTGGTGTTTTCAAAGTAACCAGTGACACTCGGGTTTTGTTTATTTGTTAGATGGCAATGTACTCAAAAAGTTATTTTGTCACGTAATTCTATTTATTGCACTTTCATTGACATCCCCAATTTTTGACTTTTGACCCTTGACATTGAATTTATTATTGCTTATGTAAGCGGGTAACAGCTAGTACTATATTATAAACTAATCATAATAAAAAAATTCGGTTTTTTTTGGTAAGATTGTCATCATCTAATATTTGGAAGTAAATATGTGGAAGATGCTGTTCAGAAAGGATTCATTGCCTTTGCGTTTTGTAATAATGTACGAACGTTGATTCCCTTTAGAACATCTCAAGTAAAGTTGGAAAAAAACGGTGGATCACCAAATATTTATTTGATTTGACTTTAGGTTGCTCTCGGTACAAATCCAATTACTGTAGGGTCTCCAGGAGAATGTGATGACTCTTTTTTATTTAACATGTCCTGTACAAATGTACCAATGGGAAAAGTAATTACATCTTTAATTTTTATACTTATAGTTATACTATAACTTAAGATGTTTTAGATTGAACTTCAAAAGAAAATAAACGGTGAAATTCCGCATGAATGGGCGATGACACCTTTGGGAAAACCCGAAACCAATATAAATAATATTATAGCTCAACCTAATCTTGTACCTTTAGGAGGAGATTATACTAGTCAAGGTTATAAAGGTTATGGTCTGGCTTTGGCTGTAGAAATGATAACTGGAGTCTTGGCAGGTATTTTTTTTACTTTTGAGTCGCTCTCTGAAATAACACATTTGTTTTTATTCAGGGGGTGCTTATGGAGAAGCCCACAGACCATATGGAAATTGTACTGATAAACCCAACCTTTCCATGACGTTTATAGCAGTAAACCCAGATATGTTTGCCGATAGTTTTGAGGCGAGGATGCAAAAAACTATGAATTTCCTAAGAAAAATGTCACCAGTAAGGCAAAAGATGACTTGTTGTTCATGACTGGATAATTATTTTTTTAGACTAAAGATCCTGTTTTGGTACCTGGAGATCCCGAGAGATTGCACATGCAAAAAGTTGATAGAGAAGGCGGAATTCCCTATCATCCAGTGCTGATAGACTCGATAAACCAATTGGCTCACCAAGCAGGAGTGGATCAGATAAAAATCGAATAATATGTAACATTTATTACTTTTAAAATATATAAATATGCATGTAATGCTAATAACTCATAGCTATATTAATAGTAATCTCAGTCAACTTAATAATATAATATAAAAAGAGGGTTTATACCTTGGAGTAAAGAGCAGGGAGATAGAGCTTTATCTCCCACCTCTTTAATCTAATGTTCATACATAAACATGTTTAATTTTAACAATAAAAATATACATTTTTACCTTAGTGGAACTAGCCTACTTCGGGGCTGTTTATAATGAGATTTATAAAAACATGATCATTTTCATGAGATCTTATTTATATATAAAATTTAGGGACTCTACTTTTTAAATCATTAAAAGATAATACACATTTTACAAAGTCAGAATAATGTTCCTATTTATAGATTTAAGAATATGGTAAAACATGTTTGTTGTTTATGTTAACTAACTGTAAATAATCACAGTTTTTATATAATATATTTTTTCAATTTTATCCTCAATTAACACAATTAATTCTGTATTGGTTTAAATAAAACTTAATGGTTACGAAAAATAAAATTACCTCTTCTATTAAAATTCTTTTTGTTTTTACAATTGGAAGTTGTGATGCATTGCATGCGGATGGGAGTAATGTCCCGAATGGGTGGATCTCGGTACTGTCCTTTGGGAAAATTGGGAATACGTGTCGTCTTGTCCTGGATGCATTAGCATTACTGGGTGGAGGTTTAGGGATTTTCTGGAACCAGCCACGCTGGCCGAGTCGCCTACGAAGGCGCTGTTCATTTCACCTAAAAAAAATAAAAACATGTTTTAGTTGCTTCTTTAAGTCAAAGTCTTTAGTGCGGTTCTAAGAATCTTTTTCTCTGTGGCGCGAGTTCTGGGACATCCTGTAAAAGCGGTTTTACACAGTATAAGTGAAGAGGATGTTTTTATGGGTACTTTAAAATTATTAATGGCTCGATCCATCTCAAATCACCCAGGCCATTTATGTCGAAAAATTTTTTTTCGGCGATACTTTCAGAAATGGTTGTTTAAACTATTTCAGAAAACACATATTTTTTGTTTTTGCTCTTAAAGTCAGCGTTTTCGAAAAATTTAATTTTTTCTCTGAGCGCAAAAATGCGGATTTTTCATTTTCCCCATAAACAACTTTTTTGCGAACGCTTATAACTTTTGTAAAAATGCATGGATTTGTGTGTTTTTTTTTTAATTTGTAGGTAATTGTTCAATCTACGAAGTACATTGAAGAAAAAAAATTTTGCGCATAATTTTTTTTTAAATTGTTAATTAAGTAAAAAATAAATTTTTTTTTTCAAAAATTTTTTTTTTGATAATGCCACATTTTTTTTTTCTTTTGATAATTTTTTATATCAATGTGTGATGTATGAACAACAATATGTATAAAAGTCAATATGCTAAATTTATATTTAATTGCGAATTAAATAAGGAGTAAATATATAAAAAGATCTAGTTAGCCATCACCGTTCCAGGCAACACTAGTTTAATAAATAGCGATAAATAGTTATATATATTTAATATTTTTGTCATAATTTTGGTTTAAATATAATTTCAAGAGTCTTTCAATTCTTTTCTTATACTGCTAATTTAACTTCTTTGCTTATCCTAAATATAATTTTATTTCCACACCCTGAACATACTTTTCGTCTATTTTCTTCATGACTTACCTTAGATGCTGGTTTACTTTTCGTGTTTAAATAATTATTTTATTAATTGACTAGCTGACTAACAACGATCATTTATGAGGGACACAAAACCTGTCAAAACTATTTATTAAACAAATGTGTTACCTAGCAACGGTGATGGCTAACTAGATCTTTTTATTTACTCCTCGTTAGCAATTAAATGTAAAAAAACTCGTGGCGATATTATTGCGTGAGCGTGTACGTTAACTGAACACACATTACTTCGATACTAAATTTATTTAAGGGCCCTGCTTTTTTTAAATACATAGTTTTATTAATAAATAGACCATTTTCTGTCATCCTTTCCTTTTTTATTTGTAAAATATGCTTTCGGCGATTAATGTGCAAAAACAATAAAGTATTAAACATTTTGTAATTAAAAAAAATCATATCTCGAAAAAAACGAATTTTAGCATATTGACTTTTATACATATTGTTGTTCATACATCACACATTGATATAAAAAATTATCAAAAAAAAAAAAATGTGGCATTATCAAAAAAAAATTTTTTGAAATAAATAATTATTTTTTACTTAATTAACAATTTAAAAAAAAATTATGCGCAAATTTTTTTTTCTTCAATGTACTTCGTAGATTGAACAATTACCTACAAATTAAAAAAAAAACACACAAATCCATGCATTTTTACAAAAGTTATAAGCGTTCGCAAAAAAGTTGTTTATGGGGAAAATGAAAAATCCGCATTTGTGCGCTCAGAGAAAAAATTAAATTTTTCGAAAACGCTGACTTTAAGAGCAAAAACAAAAAATATGTGTTTTCTGAAATAGTTTAAACAACCATTTCTGAAAGTATCGCCGAAAAAAAATTTTTCGACATAAATGGCCTGGGTGATTTGAGATGGATCGAGCCTAATGCTTTATCAACAAACGTGCATATAAACTTTTCGAAGATTAGCGTTAAGAAACTATTTAATAATTTTGTATTTTTGTATTGAGATAATAATAGTAGGTATATTCTGTAACTAGTTTGGAATACGTCATATTCCGTTCGAGTGAAAAGTTTGTCACTCTAGCCGTAGGTGAGTTGACGGTTTCACGAAAGCGAAATATGCAATTCCAAACGTGTTTCAGGCTAAACTTTTTTTACGTTTCAAAAAATACCATAGAAAAATTATTTAATTGCAGAAAGTGAGGTTAGATAGGTATAAATTTATTAGGTATTAAAAACAGAGATGTCGCTACCAGTGCTTATTCCGTCATCCGATGATAGAATAATTAATTCTGTAATACTTTCAGGAATATATGTCATTCTACATTAAGAAGTTATATTAGAACGGTCATATTCCGTAATAGGAGTAGATAAAATAATTTCCACATTTTACTATTATTTCACAAGAAGGGCCCCTTATTTCTACGATTGTATGACATTTGACAATTGTCAACCAACCATGAATAAAAAGCCCGAACGCCACTGCTGTTAACTTCTGCCCAAGACTAAAATCATAGCTTGTAATGTGTATTTGAAAGATTACCATAAAAATAGGTACGATGGTTTTAGGACATTATTATTATTATATTATTTATATGATTTTTAAAACTTGTGAAATCGTAGGTATTTAAAAATAGTATATTACACTACAAGGGCAGAAAGTATGAGATTCCGAGGCGAAGCCGAGGGCATCATGGCGCGCAGTTCAGGGCTCTCACACTTTCTGCCCGTGTAGTGTATACTATTTTTCTTACTGCCTCGGCCGAAAATACAATCCAACCCAACCCGGCGGAAAATACGGGAAAAAATTTAATGTGTATATCGAAACATATTGATGCCTGCCCCGACATTTGCGGCACGAGCG
The DNA here is from genome assembly GCA_921294245.1 of Brassicogethes aeneus. NCBI lineage: Eukaryota > Metazoa > Arthropoda > Insecta > Coleoptera > Nitidulidae > Brassicogethes > Brassicogethes aeneus. The sequence continues at coordinate 14,677,049 of OV121133.1, forward strand.
AAGCCTTCGTAGCCCTTGTAGTGTAATATACTCGAAAATACCTTGTTTCTTCCCCGATTCCAATGCATCAAACGTAAATTTGACCAATGCATCAAACGTAAACTTTCTGCCGTGGAATCGGGGACGAAACAACGTATTTTCAGTCGAGGTAGTAAGAAAAAAAGTTTTTACCTTTAAATAAGCTGGCAGGCGCATAATGTGGATCGGGTTGTAGCCTGACATGCCTAGTGGCTAAAATAAAAGCCAAGGTTGACAATATAACAGCATCCAAGCAACCTATAGCAGCAAGTAGGTAAGCCCATCTGATTCCACAGGTTCCAAGACTGTATTTATCCGAATTTCCACACACTTTTCTTATGCTTTCCTCCGACCATCCCACTGGGAAGCAGGAGCAACCAATTATCATGCATACAGCTAAAAAGAGGAAATATTTTTTAATTTTATGTTCTTTAACAGTATTGTGAATTTAAAGTGGAAGTATTTTATTTGTATTGCTTAAATATTTTTGATCAAATTTATCAAGATTTTTACGATTTAATAGTTCAAAACGATTTTAACCGTTTTAAAACAAAGTTTTAGATAATAGCCTGAAACTAAATAAGATAAATTAATTAATTATACTAAAAAACTATTTTTATTAAAACATTTTGTATAAGCACATAATCTATATGTAAGTGTGATTTAATTAAAATAATAATACGATCTATTACTTGCTGACAAGTGACATATAAAACTGATTATCATAATTTTATGTTGCAATTGACATTAGCAACGTATTAATAAGCAATTCTAGCTGCCACTTAGACAAAGTTCATTACTTCCTATTTTATTCTTCTAGGAAAATAACTCTACTTTACTGCATGGTATCAATAAAAATGGTCTTCACGCTTATGCGCTATCGTATCAAATCAGTCAGCTGATAGTATTATTACGTAATAAACGTACTGAAATAACAATGGTGGATACGCCAAGGTGTAACTGTATGAAGGTAGGTATGGGAAAAATTGGAAGAACCTTTGCTTTGTAAGTTACAATGGGTATTAGGTCAATTCTCATATAACTTGTTCCGATGCTGTATCCACTTATTTTTGTGAAAACTAATTCTCGCTCAAGGTTTTTTTTAGTGTAATAAGCCTGTAGCATTTCAAGGTAATGGGAACTTAAATTATGACAACCCTAATCTATTCAGTTTTTCCTAAAATGCAGGCTTTATGTTGCAAATGTCACATAAGTTACCGGTCACCAACTGCAATATCCTAACATCGATGAATATTTCAACAAAATGGCCGTTCAAACAACTAATGTTAGTGCTTGATTAACTAAAAATAGACTGAAGATTGACAAAAAATTATTTTATCCGAAATCGGCAGTAAAGTAGTCAACAATCGTAAATTAAAATAAATCGGCAGTAAAGTTCTACTTTACTGCCGATTTCGGATAAAATAATTTTTCGTCAATCTTAAGTCTATTTTTAGTTAATCAAGCACTAACATTAGTTGTTTCAACAGCCATTTTGTTAAAATATTCATCAATGTTAGGATATTGCAGTTGGTGACCGGTAACTTATGTGACATTTGCAACATAAAGCCTGCATTTTAGGAAAAAATTAATAGATTAGGGTTGTCATAATTTAAGTTCCCATTACCTTAAAATGCTACATGCTCATTACACTAAAAAAAACCTTGAGCGAGAATTAGTTTTCACAAAAATAAGTGGATACAGCATCGGAACAAGTTATATGAGAATTGACCATTATTGCGAAATAACCATTATCATCACTCAATAGAACTTGAAAACCATATAAAATATTGAAAACAATATAAAATATTTGAAATATTATTATTATAGATACCTATGCGTTTACCGATATTATTATTGAGGTGCCTAGTTTAACTAAAAGAGAATTGTAAATTTTACGATTTGCGATTCATCATGTAATGTAATTTTAGTAAGTATTAAATAAAAAAAAGTGTGAAAAAGTAAAAAAAATATTTTTATTTTTACGGGCTTTTTGGCAGCTTTAAGTTAAATTTGGAAATAAGTGAGGTTAGAAATAATTAACAGCTGTCATATGTCGGATTAAATTGGCTTTAAATTCATTGTGGTTGTTGAATAAAATATTGTATGCCACTATTGGTCAGTCGTGTGTTACGTCACGCGCTTCGTTCGTCCCCTTTTTCACACTAGTCGCACAATATACTATTATTATTCTGTCAAGAGTGCGTTTAAAATTAAAACTTACTGTTAAAGATCAAAGATTTCGAATAATTCTACAATGTTTAAATAAAAAACATATCATTATTACTAAACAGGTTGTCCCACAAAATGTTGCAAAATAAGGAGATTATTAAAAAAAAGGTTTAGTTTAATAATATTAGAGTTTTTGAATACTATTTTATTTTATAGTATAATATGTAACTAGATTTATAGTAGTAAAATATTATACAAGGGCAGTGTCGGCCGTCAGGGGAGGCAGGTGAGGAATTGCCTCATCATAGAGAATTAAAAAATTAATTGCTTTCTATAATATACTATAAATTTTTAATATTTGGATTACATGAATTGTGAAATAGTTAATAAAATTGATTGATTTTATACGTGGAATACCCAGTGTAGCGGCAATTTCGCCCGTACTCAGGTATCAACCAAGGCAAACACGAAATTTAATATTTTAAGCTCACCATTAAATTCCAAATTTAAATAGTCTTATAATCCCAATAATCGTAAATACGCAAATATGTTGTCTGCTCACTATTAAATTTCAAACTTCCCCAACATTAAATTTAAATCACAACAATTGTTTAATAGATATCTTATGTAAATACTATTACCTGTAAATTTTAAGTTTATAGTTTGTAAACAAGCGTTTACTGTAGAACCTACCTGGCTTAAGCTTTGGTATTTTTGGGTATTACTGTTTCTGCATATAAAAACCAGGCACACCATCATCAAAGACAGTCTGCATCATACAACACAGTCTGCATCATACAACACAACAATCGACATCATAGAAGACAACAGCTACCATCTTATTGTAAATAGTTTATTTGTAAATAAATACAGTATTGCAATCAGCATCGTGTTACAATTACACCACAACCCCATAAATTGGTGACCCCGACGTGATTCGAACATGCAAGTATTTGTGGAAGAATAAATCAGTGCTACCAACATGACGAAGACCAAAGCTTCCGGCCTACGGCAATCATTCGCAAACGTAGCGAGCTTTGTAGCACTCCCCTACGCTGCGGTGCACAACACGGTCCACACTGATGTCCAGCACTAAGATCTGCCTCAGTATGACAGTACTGGGGGCCAATATCCACAGCCACGGTCCACACTGGTTCCAGCACTAAGGTCAACCACAGTTGACAATGTTGGATACCACTAACCAACCATCCAAACGCTGGATGACGGTCACAGCTCAATCATCCAAACACTGGATGACGGCCACAACCACAGCTCTAACGTACAACAGCTATATCGTTCAATAGCTCTATCGTTCAACAGCTCTAACGTTCAAACGCTCTAACGTTCAACAGCTCTAACGTACAACTGCTTTAACGATCAACAGCTCTAACGTTCAACGGCTTCAATCCTCCTCAACGCGAGATGCCTCAACACGAGATGCCTCAACACGAGATGCCTCAACACGAGATGCCTCAACACGAGATGCCTCAACACAAGATGCCTCAACGCGAGATGACTCAACACAAGATGCCCCAAGCAGACATCCCAACGCTGGATGCCCAGAACCATCCACCCACTCAGACGCCTGGACCGTTCACCTCGAGGAACGTCACACGTTACGGAAGACGTGTCCGATTTCCCGAGGGCCTCCAAGCAGGAATCAATTAATTTCCGGCAATTACTGGTAGGGGGGTACTGTAGCGGCAATTTCGCCCGTACTCAGGTATCAACCAAGGCAAACACGAAATTTAATATTTTAAGCTCACCATTAAATTCCAAATTTAAATAGTCTTATAATCCCAATAATCGTAAATACGCAAATATGTTGTCTGCTCACTATTAAATTTCAAACTTCCCCAACATTAAATTTAAATCACAACAATTGTTTAATAGATATCTTATGTAAATACTATTACCTGTAAATTTTAAGTTTATAGTTTGTAAACAAGCGTTTACTGTAGAACCTACCTGGCTTAAGCTTTGGTATTTTTGGGTATTACTGTTTCTGCATATAAAAACCAGGCACACCATCATCAAAGACAGTCTGCATCATACAACACAGTCTGCATCATACAACACAGTCTGCATCATACAACACAACAATCGACATCATAGAAGACAACAGCTACCATCTTATTGTAAATAGTTTATTTGTAAATAAATACAGTATTGCAATCAGCATCGTGTTACAATTACACCACAACCCCATACCCAGCAACATTTAAATTATTTGAATTTGAAACGACCGCAATTTAAACTAATATTTATAGCTAGATGATTGGCCTAGAAGCATGCCTGAACTAATTTACTCACGATTGGCGTTAGCCTTGTTGTCTCGTTCTATTACAATGCGATATCATAGTTGTCTCCTTCTCTCGTATTAGCATACGCGAGGCAGGCACGCCTACATCCAAGGAAATAAGCAGGTGTTGTGGCAACACTGTTGCGGAATTTTAGATAAATTATACTTCACACGTTTTTCAAAATTCAATAATAAATGGTATTATTTTTCTTATAATAAATCGATTTAATCAAAATTATATTTTTATTCTAAAATAAACATATTTTAACACTATCGCCATTTTGGTTATAAAATTCTAAACTGTTTAAAGAATAAATCTGTGGTTATTTACGCAATATTTTGTTTATTCTTTTTCTATGGTTTGTCTATTTTATGATTCTTTTGTAAGTGGTTTATTCTGTGGGTTTATAAACTATAGTTAATTGAACTTAATGTGAATTTAGTCATTTTGGATATTACGGTGAGAAATTGTACCGATATTGTTGACCTTCACGTGGTTCTTGAATGAAATATTAATTAGACAAAAATGAGGTTTATTTAAAATAAACGTCATATTTACAATAAAATATATTTCATTGACAAAGTAGAGGATTCCTTCCCCACCACAGTCTAAGTTTTTTACTTAGTTTTAAGTATAGGTTATGAACTGCGACGAGTTTTTTTAAGTTGGGTTTAAAAAAATTTCTTCGCCTTTAAATAAGGGCGAAACCCTGCCTCTGCCTCACCAAAATGAAATGTCACGGGCCGCTACTGTACAAGGGATAATGCAGGCTTGTATTAACGAGCATAGTCTAGAGTAATACTATACTATACTATACTTTATCTATAGTTATCTTCAATAAGTAAATAATTAAATGATTTTTATAAGAAATAAATAAAATTTGACAGCTGTCAGATGGTTAACCTAACTTTCTACCAATTTTAAATAAAATTCTAGTGAATATTGAAATAGGCCAATCACTGAAGCCTAACAACGTGGGAAAAAGAGGAGATTCCTCGATCATGTTTTGCCGCACGAGCGTAGCGGGTGAGGTAACACTCGAGTGGAATCTCCTCTTTTGATCAATAGTTCCACACAATATTTTACTTAACAAAAACAAGCCAATTTTAATTAAAATTTTATCTGACACCTGACAGCTGTCAATTAGTTTAAACCTCACTTTTTTTCAAATTTAACTTGGAGCTAACTTTAGCCCGGGGGCGAAATAGCCACTAGGGGGAGAAGTAAAGCTTCCTCCACCGGTTAAAGTTAAGAAATAAATTAGGAATTAAATAAACGTATTTTATAGACAACTCCTAGAAGTTTTGATAATACATAATAAGACAATTAACAGAATATAAAAATTAAATCAAATTATAAAATTAATTTAAAATACCTTTTGCTTTTATTTTTTTGAAATATTTTACGTAATAATTAAAGTTAAATTATAGTTAATGCCAAGAATAACATTATTTAGATTACTATATTTTTTGAAAAATTAAAATTATAACAAATTTTTAAATTCCTATTTTAAAATTTAGTTGTCAAAACATGTTTTTAAATTTTAAAAATTGAAAAATAATAGGAACTAATATAATAATAACAACACTGTAGGGAGTTGAAAATATTGGCTCAAGAGGTGAAATATATTATTTTACAAATTATAATATACCAGTATACGGAATTCCAATAGGAATTTTTAGTCCGAGCGTTCAGCTGTGATATTTCAAATGTTAAAAATTTACCTACAGTTTAATTAGTTTAACAGTAAAGTTATTGTGAACTTTTAACAAAAAACACCCATCATTATCTTTTAATAGGCATAAGTTTTATGGTTTTATCTATACAAATATATTTTTAACGGGTTTACATAATATGCATAATATGCATATTATGCATACGTATACGGTTTAACTTCAATAGTTTTCTTTAAAACATTCCTATTTAATTAATAACAAAAATCTGTTTTAAATTAACAAATGTGAATATATAATTTTCTATGTCGACTTTTTATGTATTAATTGATTAAAAATTCCTTTTGACTCTTGGGTAATTAATTAAACATCTGAACTTTATCTATAATATTATTCTATAATAAATACTTCCTCGTGATCACTCTTACATAAGAACCTTTTACTTTTTTTCAATTGATAGGTAATAATGACATTTAATGCTGAATATCTATAAAATATACCACAAAAGATATTTGTTGCTAAATAGCCCAGAACCACTTCAATCCTCCACATTATTTATTTGATTATGATGGCAAAATTACTTCCTAGCCAATTGCGAATCGAACAAATTGAGAGTTTATGTAACCGCAAAACAATAAAATATTATATTCTTAATTTACCGTAAAATTGCATAATTTTGAGTACTAGAATTTCATAATATTATTTTTTATGAAAAAAACACAAAAACTAAGTTATATTATCATCTTTAACTCTTTTTGGTGAACAATGACTTAATTATAATTATAATATAAATATTGTATGTGGCAAAAATTTTAATTAATAGTATATTATGTATCAAGTTTAATAAACAACATTTTAGTCACGAATTTTAATTAGGCACGAGCGAGTGTTTAATTAAATGAGTGTCTGGAAAAGTTTATAAACAAGTTGCGTACCATACTTTTTCTACGACAAATACTTATTATTTAAAAATGATTTAAATTAAATATTATATAGTTACCAGTCTAACTTTAGGTAAGTATCTTGGGATTCTGTATTACCGTCAAAATGTCAAATTTGTATGTGTAAATCGAAATGTATCCCTTAAAAATGGACTAACCACCTTTTAAATCAGATATAGAAGCAGTTTTTCGCAGTGAAAGTGAAGATACTGTTTTATGGGCACTCCACGGTGAAGTCTCCACCAGAATTTTTTAATGGTTAATTAGTTAAATCTAGTTAACTGCCGGCGAAATCAAAAGGTCAGTGCAACGTGCATTCAAAATTTTCAAATATTGGCGTTTAGAAACTTTTGTATTTTTGTATTGAGATAATAAAATAATTTTTACATTTAGTATTATTTTATAAGAAAGGCACTTTATTTTAACGATTGTATGACATTTGACAACTGTCAACTAACTTAAAAACTAACTTCAGCCCGTGACTAAAAACCTGTTGTCAACTTTAGCACGTGACTAAAAGGCTATAAAGCCACAACTTCTCAATGTTTATATAAAAGGTCACTTAGTGTCATGGAAACATGTGCGATTTCTCTTTTTTATTAATATTATCCCAAGTTAGATTTTTATAGACTCCTTCTTGTTCTACAAAAAATATTAAGTAAATTGGGTATAAAAAATTCCGAAATTGTTTTACCCTTCCTAAATGAAATTTTATTGACATAAAAAACCATAACTTACTTATATACAGTGTGTCCCGAAAATAAATAAATAAATAATGAAAAACCATCTTCAGGGGCGCCTCTTTAAGAGGCTGTAGCCCCCTTAGGAGCATTTGCCGACCTTTGTTTATAGAAAGAGTTTTTCCTATTTTTGGCTTTAGAAACCACTTGTAAAGTATTGCACACTATTTTATGGACATCCTGTATACAGACCGCAACACCCCATTATTTTGGAACGCATTGACTGATTTTAATATATATATTTTTTTAATTTTAATTTTTTCAAGGCCTTTTTTATTGTCTAAAAAGAATTTTGCCTAAATAATGATACTTTTAATTTTTAATTATTTTATATACATTTGTATACATTATATGTATTTTAAATACATATTATGTATTTTAAACTTGGACCTCCTATATTATTTAAATGGATGGTTTTACCTTGTTCACTGTTAACAAATAATTAAGATGATTCCAAAAAAAACAACTTGGAAAATAACTGGCCCTCCAATATATAATATACATATTATGTAAAACTTAGCTCATGAGTATAATAACATTTTCCTATTATTAATTTATTTTCATGTGCATAATCATTAAGGAAATTGAAAAACTGTTTTATAGAAAGTAAAGTTAATCACATCAGAATGAAAATCGGGTAATGTATTGTCCGTTAATGCAATAGAAACTATTATTGCGACGTGTTTGGTATTTACTTTAATCCGCCATTTGGTAAGCGTTAACTTTCTGTATATGTACTAGTACACGAAGAATTCTTGGGCAAGGTTGTCTTTGTATTTATAATGTCAGGAATTATCTATAATTATAGGTATGTTTACCTTAGTTTATTGTACTATTATATGAATTATACCGTTTGGTGGGTTTTGTAGTGGTTTTTAATTACAGAAGAATTCTTACTTGGAATGGTTTATTTTTAGAATAAATGTGGTTTATCATTAATAATTTTTTAATATTTTAAATACTTTCACTTATAAATTATCTAACAGTAATTTATTAAATAAACCTGAAATATTCAGGTAGATAATAGCAGAACTAAAATTAAAGTAATAGCTATTACTTTAATTTCTGCAAATTTATTTGATTTGTAAGTTTAACCAACATTTTTATCAAATACAATTACAAGAAATATTAAATAATACAAAATACAAAAACTTCAAAGGATTGTTAATAAAATATACAGGGTGTTCCAGTTTTTGCCGCTGAACTTTTAAAATTATTGCAAAAAGTTTATATAACATAGGTCGTTAAACGCTTAGTTTTCAAGATAGAGTGTTTAAATTATAAGAAAAAATTGAACCTACACCTCGCCAAAGATTTTTGTTTTGAATGCGTTCCACCAACTTCAAATACCGACAGACAGCTGTTTCGACCTTTATTGGATCTCATCAGTGTCGGGCAACTTGGTGTAGTGGAACACAATCAAAACAAATTACTTCCTCAGCTTATATGCTCGGTTGTTAAGTCAACAGAGGCGAGATGTAAGAACATCAGGTGATCCACACCGTCAAACGACGTGGCCTTTGCCGCAATCGGTACATACTATGCAACCGGGACTGCACACAGCAATTGTATCACAGATACTAATATGGCCTAAAGGAATCTAGAATTAACCCAAACGGGCTAAACATTAAGGTAAACATTCAATTTTCTTAGTTTCTTTAAGAAACTTTCTTGACCCATCACTGGTAATATTCATAAGAAAAAATTGAACCTACACCTCGCCAAAGATTTTTGTTTTGAATGCGTTCCACCAACTTCAAATACCGACAGACAGCTGTTTCGACCTTTATTGGATCTCATCAGTGTCGGGCAACAAAAATCTTTGGCGAGGTGTAGGTTCAATTTTTTCTTATGAATATTACCAGTGATGGGTCAAGAAAGTTTCTTAAAGAAACTAAGAAAATTGAATGTTTACCTTAATGTTTAGCCCGTTTGGGTTAATTCTAGATTCCTTTAGGCCATATTAGTATCTGTGATACAATTGCTGTGTGCAGTCCCGGTTGCATAGTATGTACCGATTGCGGCAAAGGCCACGTCGTTTGACGGTGTGGATCACCTGATGTTCTTATATCTCGCCTCTGTTGACTTAACAACCGAGCATATAAGCTGAGGGAGTAATTTGTTTTGATTGTGTTCCACTACACCAAGTTGCCCGACACTGATGAGATCCAATAAAGGTCGAAACAGCTGTCTGTCGGTATCAGTGTTGCCAACTCGTGGGAAATTTCCCGATTCGTGGGAAATTTGAAGTGCCAAAGGGAAAAGGGAAATTTTAACATAAAATCCTGTATTCGTGGGAAATTGTAAAGTCCAATCAATTTTCAACTAAATCAACTAGAAAATAAAAGTCCAATCAACATATATGAAAAATGTTTACTATAGTAGTATTATACCTATAATAGGTACTACTTTTTCTTTTAAAAATAACAGCTTAACCATATCAAGTTTGTGGACAGCCAAAGTCAACAAACCAGCGGCCTAATAGTGACGTCACTGATGATGAGGACATATGGACGAATTTTCGTTAAATGTACATTTTTTAAATATATTTTGTCCAGGCAGGTCAATTTTATAGATTTTTATCCTTTGTGATAGAACAGTGTAATATACTACAAAAAAATTCTATAAGTTTATACATAACAAAAATAAACTTTAAAGAAATAAAACTTATAGGGTTAATCTGAAATAGGGAAGGAACACAAGGAAGAAATGAAACATTGTCCTCCTCCTAACGCATCTTCCTGAACGTTTTATGACTCATTGCTTTTGACTTTTTTAAACGTTATTTTTCAGAAATACTGTTAAATGTAAATATCTTTCGGCATTTGTTTGGAATTTCTACTATGCTATAATACAAAAAGAAAATAAAAAAGTTAACTTCTAAAACAAGAGTTGTATGTTGTATTTTTTTAGCAGGGTATTTTATAAATACAGTATATATATACTCCGCATCACAATTGAATGATCTAAGTTGAATTACAGTTTTACAGAAATTCACGCCATAAAAATTTTCGTTCCAACTTTCAAGTTTTTTACTGGTAAATTCCTGGTTCACATTCAATTACTGGCAAAACGGCAACCCTGCTTACAATTTGAAATATACTCGGGGATTTACCGAATTATCCGTGCGATTTGTAGCAATTAAGTGGGCCTGTATTTCTGTGTGGTATTTTTGTAAAAGCTGTTGAAGTATTATTTTATGAGCTGTATAAAACAAAAAGTGTTAGATTAAACTAGTTTTTATTTACAAACGCAATTCGTAATTCATCAAATGAACGATTTAAAAATAATTATCATTTTTTTTATTTAAATTTCTCCGTTTCTAAAAATATTGTATTTTTCTTCTTAAAACAAAAAATACCCATGCCAAAATAAACTTTATCATTTTTAAAATTCGTGGGAAAATTTACGTAAAAAAGGGAAATTTTTACCCTCTTTGTGGGAAATTTGATTCTCAAAGGTTGGCAACACTGGTCGGTATTTGAAGTTGGTGGAACGCATTCAAAACAAAAATCTTTGGCGAGGTGTAGGTTCAATTTTTTCTTATGAATATTACCAGTGATGGGTCAAGAAAGTTTCTTAAAGAAACTAAGAAAATTGAATGTTTACCTTAATGTTTAAATTATGTTTTAAAAATAGAATTTTTAAAACATTGAAAACATTTTTAACGTATTGCATTAAAAATGGTATACCTCTTTTGTGGATTAAAATAACTATAATTTTTGTATTTTTTATACAAAAAAGTACTTTTGTGATATGTTTGAATTTTTCGGTTCGATGTTTAATGAAACATAATTTTTACAATTTATAATTTTAAACCCAAGGTTTTGCTAAATTTATGTAGCGTGTGTTGTCTACCGTATGGTTCAATGCTTAGTTTTTGAGATTTTTAAATTAATTAAAAATATATAAGAAATGAAAAGGTAGACTTTTTTTCAAGCATTTAATTAAACAATTTCTTAAGATTCTGTCAAATTTTTAGGTTAGGTTCAACTTACATGATGACATTTTAGCCTTATTTCTGTAAGTAGTTTAATAATAATTTGACTTTGCTATAAGTCTATAAAATAAAAATTATTGTAACGAATAACTTCTAAGGGCCTTTGTTGAGGCTAATACCATTTACTACCATTGAATACCATTGACTTCTTCACTCAACGCTAATACTATTGATATTAAATTGTTAAAAAATAAAAGTTGTTAATAATGTATTATTGTTTTTGAAAGCAATGATTCTATTTAAAAATATCAATAAAAAGTAAAGTTTTTATGTACAGGGTGATTCAATCTCGAAGTAAGTTTTGAATTTTTATTTTAAAACACCCATTATCCTACATGTTTCCATGTCACTAAGTGACCTTTTAAATGCACATTGACAAGTTGTGGCTTTATAACTTTTTAGTCACGGGCTGAAGTTAGTTTTAAGTTAGTTGACAGTTCTCAAATGTCATACAATCGTTAAAAAATAGCCCTTCATGTAAAATAATACTAAATGTAAAAATTATTTTATTATCTCAACATAAAAATACAACAAGTATTAAATAGTTTCTCAGCGCCAATATTCGAAAAGTTTATACGAACATTGTACTGACAAATTATTTGTTTACAGTATAGAACAATTAAAAACAAATTTCGATGCCTAAATGACATTTTAATGACAAGAAAAAATTATTAACTATTTTTGTAGGAAATTTTACGCTCTCCAAATAAAGGTACCTATTTGGTTTTTTCATAGTTTAAAATAAATGAAATAAATAAAAATTAAGGAAAAATTTAGCCAGCGGAAAAACCATTTTTTCTGAAATAAAACAGAAAAATTTGGAATTTTTTAGAAAAACTGACTTTTATTTTATTCAAAGGGTAATACGAAAAAAATTAAAAAGTAAATTTTTCTGAAAATTTACAAAAATCTGTAGGTACACTGGTAAAAAGAAAAAAAAATGACTTTGATTCCATGATTATAATATTTATTCCTATTATTAGAATTCAGTAACAATCTTTTATCGGGTGGCAAAAAAACAAATTCGGTGCTGTATTAACATAACTATCGTTTTATTTGACAGATCGATTTATAAAATTATAATTTTGCAATTTAACTTTATAAAATCATTAATTATTTTGTAGGGTTTGTGGTTAGGGAGCGTTCAAGTATTAAGTAACGCAATTTTTGGAGATTTTTATTTTTTAGTAAGAGTTGTTTTATTCACTATTTACCAATTTAAAAACTAATTAAACTAATGTATGCATAGCTAGATTATGCAAAAGGTCAATGCAATTTTTTATACATAATTCATCCCACTTATTAGTAACGGGTAACTGAACAATTATAATTTTATTGAACTTGGGGAAAATCAACGAAAGTATGTATAATTTAGATTGTTTTTCTTTAAATTCAATAAAATTATAAGTACCAACATCACCACTTTTAATTACTCATATAAGCTACACTTTATGGCTATGTTAATAATGCAATCTTAAATAATGAAATAAACTGAAAATACTATGTTTATTTATGTATATCTAAGAAAGTGGATCTTTCATATAGATACTCTCTGTTGTGTAAACTGCATTAAAAATGTTAAAATTTGAACATATGTAAAACTGGACTTAATTATTTTCTCTAACATCTGGTACTAGCTTAATTTTTGTTACTATTAATGACTATTTAATAACCAAACAAGTTTAAAAAATATCACGGTTTCTTTTAAAATAATTTATTTTTAAGTACAGTAAGTCTTGGTTATTGTTATAACAGTTTTTTATGAAATACTATGTACTTATTATGTCGGTATATATTTTTTATTATGTCAACAATGCCATTATACTCCATTGTGTTCGTAATTTTCTGCAATGAAACACTGTTATAACAGTCGCCTCTTATAAGAACAGTTATAATTTTCTTTTTTGTTGGGCATTTAAAAATTAATTTTCCTCGTAACTGAACGTGCAACTTTTGTGACCTTTGTGGGAAATTTTTCTTGAGATCGTAAGAATTAAATTGCAAGATAGGTTTTAATTCAATGTATTTTGTATTCGTATAGTATAATAAATAAGTAGCTATTTGCCATCTGGAGCCATTCAGATGACTTTATATTGTAACAAAAACTGTATTGAAAGTTTTAGTAAAAAAATTCATTTAAAAACTTTGAATTGAAACCATTGTTTAACTTGTTCTTTCTACAATAAAATAGGCAAACACAATTTTAAATCATAGGGTTAATAATAATAATAATAATTCATCCCTTCGAAGGGTTTTTTACTTTGACTGGAACGATAAATAAAATGTCCACTTATTGCATTATGAAAAAAATTATCGTGATGTAGCATAACCTTACATTAATAACCACTTTTAGGTTGGATACGTGATAATAATTGAGATGGGATTCTATTGCTGGCAGTGATATTCCTTGTCATTTTATGTCATATCACGACGCGTCGCGACACCGCGGTGAGAAAAATGAACATTTTGATAAACGCCATTTTGTCACGAATTTAATTAATTAAAAATTTTTTTAATATTATTTTCTTCTCTTTCAAAAATTCAAAAGTTTGGCTAATCTACAAATTCATTTCGATTATCTATTAAATAGATTCTATTTTAATTAACGATTTTACAATTCTGGAGTCAGATTTCAATTTAGCACATCAAAAACCTTCAAAAAGATATACGAGGTGTGTTAAAAAAATATCGGGAATTTTCGTTTTATAAAACAAATATTTATTTATTCGTCTACATTAATGTTGTCGCCTTCAAAATAGTCCCCATTGGATATTATGCACATGTGCCAGCTCTTCTTCCAATACTCGAAACACTTCTAAAACTCGATCTTTGGGATAGCCTTTAGTTCTTTCAGCGATGCGCTTTTAATGTCATCTATGCTTGCAAAACGACGGACCTTTAAGGTTCTTTTTATTTTTGGGAATAGGAAAAAGTCAGACAGAGGCATGTCTGGCGAATATGAAGGGTGGGGCATCATTAAAGTATTGTTTTTGGCCAAAAATGTTGTTCAAAATTTAACAATTTTAGAACAAATTTTGCTGCCACGCGTTTCATACCCAAAACATTCGAAAAAATTTCATGGGATGAGCCAATCGATATACCAACATCATCAGCGACTTCTCTGATGGTTTATAACTATTTCTTCCACTTTTTCCATGTTTTTATCGGTTGTTAATGTGCTTGTGCGTTCGGGGCGTTCGTCATCTTCAACGTCTTCACGGCCAACTTGGAAACTCTTATACCACTTATAAACTCTTGTTTTACTTATAACTAAGGCCCGGATTTTTAGGTCATGAAAAAGTTATAAAAGGTTCCTAAATTAGGTGATATTTTTAATAAAATAGGTTATTATTTTAGGTACCTATATTTTAGGTACTTAATTAAAAAGTTAATATTGGTTGGCCCGTATTTTTAGGTTAAGTATAAAAAATAAAAAAAATGCAAAAAATAGGTTACATAGTTATAAAATTAGGTTATTATTTTAGGTGCCTACATTTTAGGTACTTAAATAAAAAAAATAAGCTGATTTATTGAAATAAAATGTTTTCATTATAATGTCGATATCGTTGTAAAACCATACATATATGTATGACATATAGGTCTTATGTAGTTTTAGTTACATTATAATTGCTCTGTTAATGTCCGGCAATAAAGGATTTAAATTAAAAATGAAATAGTTATAAAAATAATATTTATTATTAACATTAACTGAACAAAAATGTTTGGTTGGAAAAATAACAAATAAAATAAAAGATTCTTTAAAAAAGTAAATATATCATATCACAAATAATGTAAAATTGCAAAAAACACATAATAACTCTAAAATAAAAAAAATAAAATTTTTTATTAATTTATTTAACGATAAGATGCATGACAGACAAAAATTTCTCCAAGTTTTCAGAAGTAAAGCTAGTGCGTTTAAATTTATCAGTCAAAACATTTTTAAACCAAGAGGACGGGTAAAAAAGTTCATTTTAGGTATTAAAAATACAATTTAGGTGCAAAAAAGGAAAATAGGTGAAAAAAATATAAAAAAGGTATTTTAGGTCAAATAAAACTTAGTCAGATGACTCCATTTTTTATAAAACGGGCAAATACAAAAAAATATCTTTAAAACCTAAAAAACCAACAAAAGGTGTTTTACCTAAAATCCGGGCCTTACTTATAACAGACTCACTAAAGGCCTTTGTTAACATTTCACAGAATTTATTTAATTTTTTAAGCAAAATTGGATACAAATTCTTTAATCTATTTCTTTTAATGAACGAAAAATCGCCGAGCTCATAAAACACGTCTAACCTTAGCGGCTGCCATAGACAAAGTAAACAATGAAAACAGCTAAAGTTTTTATCATACTTCGGGGGCATGTATACCAACATAATACAGAAAATTTTATGACAACCGGACCCTCCGAACCCGCGAAATTTAACAATTCCCGTTATTTTCTGAACACACCTCGTAAACTGATTTTAAGAATGTTGGTTAAATAAGGACCTGTGTATTATAATAAAAGAACAACTACCTATAGGTGTACAGGAAATCATAAACCATAATTAAGTGACATAACTTGACTCGTTTTAGAATAAATGCGTATGATTAAAATTAAATAAAAATAAACATGCAATCATTTTTAATTATTTTTCTTAATCTCAAATCTGTGTTAATAGTAGCAAAACATTTTCAAACAGTTTAATAAACAACTTTTCTCCTAGATACCTTCAGATGCGTGTGTTTATATGTAAATACACCCAACCATTAATTTTGCAGCAAAACTGTCTATACTTACACACCAATTAATCTTTGTTACTCTGGTTGTTTTGGTCTCTGTGACCCACTTTTTACCTATCGTGCATTAATATGTGCAATTAGCAAAGTCTGTATTATTAAGCATGGATTTCTAGTTTGCTTGTCCTAAAATGCATAAAATGCTCTAAACAGTTATTAATAATATTTATGCAATTGGTTGTCAGCTGCTATATTTAGCAATCAACGTTATTAGCTGTAAGTATGCCTATACAAGTAAATAAATTACAAGTTTTTTGCTTGCTTTTTTTTAGTTGGTATGTTCCCGAAATTTTCTCAATGACGCAATTGTAATACTACAAATAATCTTTTAGGGACACCCAGTACAACTTTTTTTAACAAGATTTGACCTCAACAACACGGTAAATTTTGACGCTATCGGATTTAATTTAGAGTTTGCGGTGTATATATTTTTTTTCATGTAAATACCGCGAGAAAACCGTTTAAATTTTAACGCAAACAAAAAATTGGCAAAATAGCACTTAAAACAACCAAACATGTCAAAATTTATATACACGGGATTTTTTTGTGAACAACATAATAATTTTTTTCAAAGAAATATTAGATCAATTAGTATTTATCAATTAATATTAATCGTGCATGCAGTTGTTTTACATTCATTTATGAACGACTCATGCAAGTATCATTGTTTTATATAGATGCGAAATGCGAAATACGAAAAATGTTTTCATTGGTCCATTTGATTTGGCGGGAAAAGCGTTTTGACGTTTTGACAGATCCTGCGAATTCGCAAGATTTGAAATCTGGGGGGCGGGAATCTTGAGATTGATTCAATATTTTGCGAAAATCGCACGAATTTGTCGTGATGCGCATGGGCATTCTGTCTTTTTTTCAACAATAAATAAGCGCAATTGCACGCCTTCTTCGCCAATGGTATAATTGTTCATCCATAATAAAAACACAAAATCTTAATTTACATAAAACAACAAATAGAAAATGGTAACCAAGTATGGCAAATATCGCCTGGTGAGAAAATTAAAATACCATGGCAAATATCACCCAGTGAGAAAAAAATGTCCCTAAAATAGTTCGCATCTATGTATATGAAATAGGAGCGAATATTCGTATTTCGCATTTCGCATCTATTTATATGAAACCGCTTTTACTCGGTTGTTTACAGAGCCATTTTGCCAAATTTTATTTGATTAGTTTAAATTTTTAACAAAAAAAAGTAGATGAGCTACACAATTTTGTAAATTTTATGTTACACCAATTTTGGCTAAAATTAGGATTTAATAACTCTATGAATGTGTACACAGAAAAAAATCTAACATAGTACCAAGAACAGCCCCAAGCAGCATTTTAAGTAAAAGCGTAGAGCTTTGAGGCAATATTACTTAATTTAAGTAAATATTTTGTTAAATTAACCTTAAAAATTTACTTTTGAAGTAAAACTTTTTTTAAAGTTATAATATAAGTTTTATTTATGTTATTTTTACCTATTTTAATAACCCTTAAGTTTCAACACTTTAAAGTATTATGAGGGACGTAATTTTTACGAAAGAAAATTACTTATATGTGTATTTCACGTAAAGAAAAATTTAACGGTAATTTTAACGTCAGAATTTTTACTTAATGGTAAATTTTACTCAAAAGTCATAATTTTACGATATTAAGACCACTTTATAACCGTAAATAATTCCTATTCGCCTGGTATTTTTTAGGGTTATTAGTGGGTATAATAAATACTAATAATATTGACTAAACAAGGAAAAATAAGCTTAAAGTGAAAAATAAAACTTTGCGGGAATTTTTTTTAGGCCGCCATAATGAGTTTTTTAAGATGGCATCCATTACTTATCTAAACATTTGTTAGGATAATCCCCTTTTTACCAAAGTAGGACAGTAGAGCAATAAAGGCACGTGTGCCTACTAAGCAAAACAATCTGGGCACAGCTTAGAAATCGAATGGTAACGCAGAGTCCGCAGAACATTTGTAGAAGTCGAATCATAGCAGTTTAATAAATTTAGTTAAAAAGTAATAAATAATAAGTGAAGCCAATCAAATTAGTTTTATTCAGGGTAAAATACCCTGATGTTTTACATCAGAAGTGGGATCATAGCAGTTTAATAAATTTAGTTAAAAAGTAATAAATAATAAGTGAAGCCAATCAAATTAGTTTTATTCAGGGTAAAATACCCTGATGTTTTACATCAGAAGTGGGATTGTGATTTCCATGTACAATACTTAGTTTAGTTAAGTTAAATTAAGTTAATTTATTATAAACAAAAGCACCTCTGGCAAGGACCACACCTAGTTCATCTGACGAAAATGCGCATGCGTCTTCATCAAGACATGTGTACTCTTTCCATGTCACAAGCTACGATCCCGATAAAAGTGCCTATTCAATCAAAGATTGGTTGGATGATGTCACCCAGCTTAAAAGGGAACTAAATGTAAGTGACATTGTAATGATCTCAAAAGCAGGAGATGCACTGAAACGTCGAGCATACAAATACTTTTGTGATTGGAGACCCATTTCCCGAACTTGGGAAAACTTTTGTAATGACCATTTCCTGATCGAGAAACACCAGGAGCACGAGCATATACTGCAGCAACTCTTAGCAGTCGTGATTGCGAATCATTGTGTGATTATGGTAATAAAAAAATACGTGCAATAAAAAAATTTCACGATGAACTGCCATGGGATACCATTCTGGGCATGGTAGAATATAATTTAAATAATGCAGAGGCGCAATCAGCAATTAGAATTCAGAAGCCTACTACAGAACGCGAACTAATGAAATTGTTGAGTGAATACGATGCACGCCAAATCAGCAGTTCTTCTGGAATAATGGAACACAAGTTTGGAAGAAACTGAAAACATCAACGGGAATCAAAAAGTTTTTGTGCACAAAAAGAAACAAAGGTTTTTAAAGGAGCCTGTTTTAAGTGCGGTCAACAAGGACATCAGCAAAGCTCATGCCGTAGAGCTCATGCCGTAGTGTGCGTAAAGAAAACTCCCGAAAAGAAGTTGTTTCTGCCAATAAAAGCGAATTGTCAATTGTTCCTACTTGTGCGCATTGTAAAAAAAATGGGTCATATGGAAATAAACTGTTGGTATAAAAGTGGAAAACCAAAAAAAAAAAACAAGATAGTAGCAATCCTACTACCCACTGCTGAGGATAGCAATACCATCCGACTTTAAATTAGTTTTAATTTAGTTATATTTCAACTTTAAAAACAAAAATCTGTTTCGGTTTTTTCTTTTTGCAGAAATAAAAAAAAAAGAAAAGGAAAAACGGCGCGAGGACGCTCCGAAAACAGGATGGCCGTGTTAGGATAATCCCCTTTTTACCAAAGTAGGACAGTAGAGCAATAAAGGCACGTGTGCCTACTAAGCAAAACAATCTGGGCACAGCTTAGAAATCGAATGGTAACGCAGAGTCCGCAGAACATTTGTAGAAGTCGAATCATAGCAGTTTAATAAATTTAGTTAAAAAGTAATAAATAATAAGTGAAGCCAATCAAATTAGTTTTATTCAGGGTAAAATACCCTGATGTTTTACACATTTATATAATATTTTTTCATGAATATATTTCTAAAATATAATAAGAAAAGTTTTTGTTATTAAAAAATGATTTTTAAAAGATTTTATAAAATTTTGTAGGTTTTAAGTTTTGTTGAATTTTTACCCAAGCAATAATTTTTCTTAAAACCGTAAAATATTTAGAGGGCATATAATTTTTAAGACGTATCGTACCTATTTTTATCAATAAAATAATGTGCGTTTGAGTTTTAATGCAAAATATCAATGGTTTTAACAATTTAAGTTATATTTTTTAATTTTACTCTAGGGTGGCCTTTATTACTTTGTAATTACTTAAGTTCCTACCATTTTGTAAAATATAAATTAAAAGAACAAAGAAATTACGAATATCAATGTTTAAAAAAGAGAGAGCAAACAGTTAGTAATTATAGCGTTATTTTTACGTAAATTTGTGGTATTTATATTGTTTTTATTAGGTAATTCTCTTAGTAGATCAAAAAGGTTATTATGTGGGTAAAATAACGAAATAAACCATTCCCCAAATTTGGTAATTTTTCGTATCTATACCGTTATAAAACCGTTTTGGTTAACCGTAAAAAATACTTTAAAGTTGACTTAGTAGTAAATTTGTAGTTATTTAAACTTAAAAGGCTGCTTGGGGCGCTGTCATTGAATGCATTAAAATTGAAGCAATCTAAATTGTTTGCTCAATTAATTACTATTAAATCAAAATAGGGAAATATTTTGCCTAAATGTCAAAGAATTTATTGCGTTAAATGTATACATAGTATACATTAGGGTGATTCATTTCCGCAAAGTTTTTGTTTTTTTTAGGTGCTCAAGCAAAATATTAATCTACCTATAGAAAAAAAAATTTTCACCAAGGTAGAGCTCTTAATATCAATTTTAAGTACTTGCAGTTTAAATTTAAAGTTTTCCCATTTAAAATGCATGTAAAAAAAATGTTTTTTTTTTTCAAATTTCTAATGCTTACCCACCTGACAATATTGCAAATCGGTTTAATACACCTTATGGGGAATTTCACGCTCTTTAAAATTGCTTTTGAGTTTTTTTTTGTAACTCGCATTGGTTCACCAGTAGGAGTCGTCAAAGGACAGTTCTTGAAAAAAATCGATTTTTTATTTTTTCGAGAAAATTGCCAAAAGTAGTGAGAAAAAAGGGCTGATTCATAAAAAAAAAGTTATCCAACCAATATTTAATGAATTTACTGCCATTTTTATAACTGAAAACGTAAGAAATTGATAAATACCAACCCATAATGTTATTTAGATTGATTTTTTCTATTTATTATCATTATATTTCCCTACACTAAGAACTTTTTTAAAATTATTATGATTTCTCACTCATAATGAATATGAAAACAACACATAAATTCATAAAAAAAACAACAAAACTTTAATCGGAATATACAGAAGGTTATGAAACATATTTCAAATTTCGCTTAAAAAAATTAAATAATTTTCATTTATACTTTTTTGCTATTTTTTATGAATTTATCTGTTGTTTTCATATTCATTATAAGTGAGAAATTAATAATTTTAAAAAACTTCTTAGTGTAGGGAAATATAATGATAATAAATAGAAAAAATCAATCTATATAACATTATTAGTTGGTAATTATCAATTTCTTACGTTTTCAGTTATAAAAATGGCTGTAAATTCATTAAATATTGGTTGGATAACTTTTTTTTATGATTCAGCCCTTTTTTCTCCCTACTTTTTGCGGTTTGTTAGAAAAAATTAAAAAAAAAAACGATTTTTTTCAAAAACTGTCCTTTAACGACTCCTACTGGTGAACCAATGCGAGTTACAAAAAAAAAACTCAAAAGCAATTTTAAAGAGCGTGAAATTCCCCATAAGGTGTATTAAACCGATTTGCAATATTGTCAAAGGTGGGTAAGCATTAGAAATTTGAAAAAAAAAATATATTTTTTACATGCATTTTAAACGGTAAAACTTGAAATTTAAATAGTAAGTACTTAAAATTGATATTAAGAGCTCAAACTTGTTGAGAATTTTTTTTTCTATATGCAGATTAATATTTTGCTTGAGCACCGAAGAAAACAAAAACTTTTCTCCCTACTTTTTGCGGTTTGTTAGAAAAAATTTAAAAAAAAAACCGATTTTTTTCAAAAACTGTCCTTTGACGACTCCTACTAGTGAACCAATGCGAGTTACAAAAAAAAACTCATAAGCAATTTTAAAGAGCGTGAAATTCCCCATAAGGTGTATTAAACCGATTTGCAATATTGTCAAAGGTGGGTAAGCATTAGAAATTTGAAAAAAAAACATTTTTTTTACATGCATTTTAAATGGGAAAACTTTAAATTTAAACTGCAAGTACTTAAAATTGATATTAAGAGCTCAAACTTGTTGAGAATTTTTTTTTCTATATGCAGATTAATATTTTGCTTGAGCACCGAAGAAAACAAAAACTTTGCGGAAATGAATCACCCTAGTATACATACAATAGTAACGTTATTAAATAAATCAAATTAGTATTTAATGCAATAACATTCTACCATTCTAACAAATAAATATCAATATGAATATCAATAGATTTAGGAGCGATAACTTTTGTTGTTAATTTAAAAACAGTAAACGATTATAAACCAAGTGCTAACTACCTATTGGTATTATAGGAACTGTTATTTAGGAATACGGATTACAAGATCCCATTGGTTTAATGGCTCACCCATTCATGCTATGCTAGCGTTTTTTCTGTGTATAATTTATTGGTTTTACTTTAATTAGGACCCATAGCTACATTACCAATGAATCATTGGCAATGATCCTCAGTTAAATAATTTGATTAGCCTATACAAATTTTAATATTTGCATGACGTAAAAAACGGTTTTTTGCAATTTCTTTTTTTTTAACAAGAAATAATTGAGCAAAATGCTGGCAATTTTTGGAATGAGCGGACCCAAATTACCCTATATATATATATATATATATAGTAAAGTTGTTTTTATATTATTTTTAATATAATTACAATAATTTTGCGAAATAGCAAACAAACATGAATTAACATACAATATTTTTGCAACGCAAGCATTTTCATTAATTAATAAATACGGTTTTTTTGTTTTATCTTAAAATATTACAAAACTTGTGGAAATCCGGTAAAGCCCGTATTCAATGAATTTAAAATTCAAGGATAACAATTAAATGAACTAAAAAAGATACCTAACACTATATTTCCTGTACTTAATTATATCTTAATCTTTTACAACCAACTACCAGAAACTATTTGCAAAGCAAGTTTGTTAATACTGATTAATAAATTATAACAATTTGTTACTGCGCATGTGCAAAATGTCAATTAAAATACATTTTTACTCCTAAATTAGAAATGGAACTTCCATTATGGAAGCAGCGTTGCCAGATTCTTACAAAAAAAAGTCCCCCAATTTTGTATGAATTTACCCTAATCACAAAAATGACACAATTAACCAATTAACAATAATTCAATAACGTCAAACTGACAATTTGGTTATTTGACAAAATATCGTAAGCGACAAAACCTAAATTTTACAGGAGAGATTTTTTTGTGTGGGAGCTTTATTTTTAAAGTTATTTATCTGAAAACTGGTGAGGCATTATTTTATTAATGTAGAATTCAAATATTTAAATAAGATCGAATCCAATCTAAAATTTTCATTAAATTTTGTGGCATACCATACCCTGCTTAAAATACCCCATAGAGACCTATACAAAATAATCTATGGTTTTTTCCGGATACGGCCCGATAGAAAATTTATAGGAAATTACCTATAGGCACACTTTTACATTTTCCCTATTCAGACCGATAGCAAATAACTCAATGAAGGATATATAGGGATATCTACCATAAAACATTAGATAAAATTTTATTAAAACCTATAGGGGAAAAACTAATTTCTACATTTATGTGTATTTTCCCCATTGAAACCAATAGCAAATAAATCAAGGGTGGATATCCCTATAGAACAACCATAAATCCCAACTATGGGTCCTATACATACCGATACACCCTATAGAAACACCATACATTCCGATACAAATATCTATCGGTTTGAACAGGATCTCTATGGGGTATTTTAAGCAGGGTAATTTATATGAACATCTTTAGGAAAATGTAAAATTAGTCTTGTCGCTTAAGTTACATTTACGTTACTTTGTAGGATATAGATTTGGTGATTACTTTTGTCAAAACATCGTTAGCGACATTCATTTTTTTACTTTTATTATTAAATAAAAAAAATACAAAAAAATTAATTTATAAAATATCACCAACGTTATTTTGCCAATGTTTGAAAATGAAATTTTACATTAGCTTTCTTTAAAAAAACGAACGATTTTTATTCACAAACCAGTATCTAACCCATGGAGCCTACACAAGGAGCCCGAAATTAATAGGGAAAATTGACAAAACCAGCCCTCTAAGTTGTACAAATTAAGTTTCTTTTTTTCGCCACCAGCGGCGCTGATTGTCGATGCTAGCGTTTCGGTACAAATTAAACAATTGTTTCAGAATAAACGGAACACCAGCGCCCTCTTATCTTAGGAAGATTCTTGTTTACATGATGTTCGGACTCCTTGTGTAGGCTCCATGATCTAACCCATGGTACCTTGATCTAACCCAGGGTGGAACCGTTATAAATTTGAGTCAAATTATTTGACGCTATAACAACATACAATAATTGTAATTATTACTACAAAAAAACTTTTTTAACGAACCACACTACGTAAAAACAATTATAATTAGGATAACTATTAATAATGCAATGAAAAAAGGAATTATAAACTTTTGATCAAATAAAATATTGTTTTAAAACTTGGTATCAATCACCACCATGCAGGTATAGTATGGTATACTCACGAATAAACTGTTTAGAGCGGGAATAACGCCTTGATAGATCAAGGCGGGAGCACAATATTATCGTAAGCGACACAATGTTAAATCGCAAACGCCATGTCTCGGAGTTGCTTACGATTATTTGTCGGAAACATATAGGCGCTTACGTTATAAATCGGTAACA
The DNA here is from genome assembly GCA_921294245.1 of Brassicogethes aeneus. Lineage (NCBI taxonomy): Eukaryota > Metazoa > Arthropoda > Insecta > Coleoptera > Nitidulidae > Brassicogethes > Brassicogethes aeneus. Next base: position 14,702,258 of record OV121133.1, read on the forward strand.
AATTAAAAAGAAGAGACGCTTACAATAATAAAAATATTCAAACTGACCAATATTAGATTCCAAAATTGGAATAACTATTATGTTAACATGTGCAGCTTATCGTAACTGACACTTTAATAAATTAAAAAGTAATTCAACAAAATTGTCGCTTACCATGTTTTGTCAAATAACCATCGATATATGCATATGATATTATCATTGTGTAACTTTTGTAATTTAGGTAAATTTATACAAAATTGGGCGACTTTTTTGACAGAATCTGGTAACACTGATTGGAAGTTTGATTAACATGTTGTTTTAAATTTGTAAATGTTAAGTTTTATTCATAATTTCACTTCGCCTGGTTAAAGCAGGCTCGTTTTCGCATTTTGCACAAATAGCGAAAGGTAGGTACCAACTCGCTAAAACAAAATTTTAATTTATTACATTTGATTTAAAAAACAGCAGATTTTATAAATATTTTTTATTTTAATACAAAAGGCACCATAAACACAGCAACAATGTAAAAAAATACAAAATAATTAAAAAAGTTTTTAAAAAATTAGTAGGAATGTCAAACATGAATTGGCTAAATACACAAAGACTAGAGTACAAACTTTCTTTGTTTAACAAATATTTTATGACAGAAAATATGTCGGCACAGAAAAATCAAAACTGCAGTGCGCACTGCATTGTGCACAAACCCAATCTGATTAGGGCAAATCACAATTAGTGATGGGCGTTCCGGGTCACTCTTTTGAACCGGATCACTGGATCTGGATCACATAAGTGAACCGGTTCAACAGAACCGTTTGAATCTCAGATTAATTAAAAATAACACTTAATGAAATCATTCGGATCACATAAACTTTATGTTTATGTTAAAAATGTTTATCACTTTAATATTTAGGAGCCTTTATTATATTATATATATATTAGGGTGCTTCAAAAAAAAATTTTTTTCACTCTTACCCTCTCGAATGTTTTTATTTAATATAAAAAAAATCCTCACCAAATATGGGCGTTCCAGCTCAACTCTAAGAGGTCGCTGTTTTTATTTTAGTTTCCCATTGAATTAACATGGGAAAAAATTAATTTATGTTTGGAATTTTATACCTCTGTATCAAAGTAACTTATGGCAAAGATCATTGCAGTTTCTTATATAAAATTTATTGCTCTACAAAAAAGGTCTCTTATTATTTTTCGATAAATTGATTTCTTCTAGAGTTATTCGACGTCAAAGTTTGATTAACATTAAATTTTCTTTTTTTTTTTTTAATTTTATGGTATAATTAGCAGACGGGAAGTGAAAGGGGGCAAAACAAGGCAGCGGGGGGAAGGGGCAAAATGGGGTACCCAAAAAATGAGCATATGAAAAGTTTTCCAAACTTGTACCATCCTTTTTCTCGCTCTACAGGCTCAGAATAATTATTTTCGATTAAAAGCGTGAACTTGTGAGTCAATTTTCAAATAATTTAGAAACCGAAAAAAACAATCTGAAAAAAATATTTTTTCACGAAATTTTTTGGGTATCCCATTTTGTCCCCCGTTGCATTGTTTTGCCCCCTTTCACCTCCCGTCTGCTAATTGTACCATAAAATTAAAAAAACCAGTAAATTTGATGTTAATCAAACTTTCACCTCGAATAACTCTAGAAGAAATCAATTTATCGAAAAATAATAAGAAACCTTTTTTGTAGAGCGTTAAATTTTATATAAGAAACTGCAATGATCATTGCCATAAGTTACTTTGATACAGAGGTATAAAATTCCAAACATAAATTAATTTTTTCCCATGTCAATTCAATGAGAAACTAAAATAAAAACAGCGACCTCTTACAGTTGAGCTGGAACGCCCATATTTGGTGAGGATTTTCTTTATATTAAATAAAAACATTTGAGAGGGTCGCTCTTATATATATAATAAAGGCTATTTAATATTACATTGTATTGCATTAAATTAAATTTTATAAAGCAATAAAAACTCTATTATTTTAATCTTACATGAAAAGTTACACAATTTAAATTAATTAATATTAAAATTATATTTTAATCGACAATGACATAAGGGAAATCATCTCATATTTCTGTGAGTTTGTAAAAAATTACCAAAAGTATAAATTTGCCTAACGTAGTAACGCGTCACAGAACACAGAACGCAAGAATTCGGTCCCGAACGATCCGACCGGCATAGGCACTAGCGAGCTGCATGATACAACAGTCATGATCGAGCCGCGCCTAGAGAATCGAGATGTTTTGGTCAGATCTGGATCACAGAAAACAAAACGTACTGCGAGCGCGAGTCGTTCTTAGCTCCAGGGAGCCGGTTCAGATCTCTCGCGACCCGCCGCTCTCGGCTCGAGCGGCTCGCCCAGTGTTCCCAGAGGTGGTACATTTGTACCTTTTTGGTACGTTTGGTGCTTTGGTGGTACAGAGGTACTACAAGGACTATTTTGGTACATTTTCATGAAATTTTTGAATTTTGATATACTTTTAATATTTTGCCTATTTTTAATAAAGTTGCTGCTTTGTTTCTCTTAGTTCGCGGTCTTACAATAGCGTTATTAAAATCGCCTATATTTATTCGTTTTATTTTCATATAAAGGTGGGAGAGATTTATTTATCAACAGTGATTTTTAGTATCTCCCACCTTTAATGGTAAGATTCCCGTTCCCGTTACCGGGCTATTGTGCAGCGGGCTTTAATTTTGGGGAAAAAACGAAAAGCCCAAAAACGTATTTGTTTAAAGCATTTAAATGAGAAGTACATTTCAGTGAAATTTGGTACATTTTAAAAGTCGAATTTGGTACTTTATCTTTCCAACCACTGGCAACACTCACGGTTAGAGATGTGTCGGTCAGATCTGAACCGGCTCAGTGAACGGGATCGTATAAGTGATCTACGTGAACCGAGCGGCTCGCCATGCGCGGCCTGTGCAATGCACTGCAGCAGCATAGCGAGCGCTGAAGCAGTGAATCAGAGCTTAGAACGGCTTGCGCGCGGCCGCTAGCCAAACACAGTTCTCTGCTTTGTAATTTCGGACCCGTGAGCCGGTTCGTTTAATTTTCGTGAACCGGTTCACGTAGATCACTTATACGACCCGGTTCACTGAGCCGGTTCAGATCTGACCGACACATCTCTAATCACAATCAGGTATGACGTATGACGTTTTTCATGTGTTTCAAATTAAATCGTCCATGGCGCACTAAGAAACTTTATCATTGCAGACGCTTTTTGCCTCACCCCCTTCATATCGGTTTGTACTTCAGTTTTCGTGGGTAAATATAAAAAGAAGAAAAAGGATTCACATAATTTAAAAAATCTAAAAATGTAGGAAAACAAAACATTTAAAAAACAAATTATAAAAAAATACCCATTTGATTGACATTTAATATTTAATAACTTATATGTGTCAAATCATGGGAACATGTTAGAAAAGAAATATTTGATCTTTGCTGTTTTTTGTGTTTGTGTAGGGTGTGTAGGGGTGTGTTTTACAAAAGATTATTTTATTCCACCACCATGTACCATAATGTTTAAAAATGGCTAAAAACTATTCTCTAAATTGTAATTTTGTTCAATCTATTTGAAGACCACTTCGTACAGAAAATAGTATTTTCTAGAGAAAAGAAAAAGCGTTAGCGTGAAAAGAAAACGTTATTAGTCGATGTTAACGCATTATTTTTTCAAAAAATTTAATAATAAATCTCTGGATGACCTGAATTTTTACCAAGTTGATGAGACTCGCCACATTGCTGGCATTATATCGACTTATTGCGCGAGTAATTTCAAAACATGCATTTCTTTAGTTTCAGCGTTGATTGAAGAAATCTTATCAACGGTTTAAGGCTGCACGAAATCAAAAATTTAAAGAAACAATCCCAGGACTCTAAAGCCCGCTGCACAATATCCCGGTAACGGGAACAGGAACGGGAAAATGAAACAGTAAAGGTGAGAGAGACTAAGAAACCACTGTTGATAGATAGTAGTCTCTCCCACCGTTTAGGTTAAGTGCCCTTATCTGTACTTGTTTGTTTAAATAAGAAACTTGTGCTGTTGTAACTTTAATTTTAAATATTTTGAAAATAAATTAATAGAATTTAACAATTTTTTTATAATACTCAGTGGAGCAAGACTTTTCAAAAGGGGTATTACTTGTGTCTATTACAATTTTAGTGGTTTTTACCACTCCGCGAAGGAGTGAAGTGAAATATATAGCAAAATATTGTATGTGTTGGGTGTTTAAAAAAATTACAGCTTACTACCCAAAAACTCCTGGGATTTTTTCGTTAGGCCACCTTGTATGATGATATACATGGTATATATGGTGCTGTTAAACATAGTTGGAGTGACAGGTCGATATATAATACAAAACAACCTTCCTCCAAAAAAGATGGCTGCGGGGGAGTAATATTTGTATCATTTGGGTTTTTGGAAAATGTAAAACATGAAAAAACAAGGACATGTACTTTCGAGCTCTTTGTTTTAAACATAAGGGTTTTTGTCAAACATATTACCTGGACATAGAAATGATTAAATATTCGAATTTGGAATTTTGGTGGTAGCTTCGTTAACATATAACATTTAAGGTAGTTTTGGACAAATTTGAAATCCATAGATTTTTTTTGAAACCACCACACATGAAACACAGAACATGCTTCTAAATATGCCAAGTTTAGCAATAAATTTCTTACAAGACCATTTAAAAATAGAAATCAAGTGACATTTAAATATTTAATAAGATTTCATATCACCATTTGCAAAATTAGTATGTATAGGTTATATACTGGTTGTCGACCAACAGGAATGTTAAAACAACGATATTTTGTTATAATTTAATAATAACTATTTCGTTTTGCAATTAATGGTTAATATGTTCTATTTTACAGTATCATCAATACGAAAATATAAAATTAAGATCATCATAATATTGTATATTTAGTTTTTGGAACATCCACGTGGGACAATTTGTTAATTTTATGATAACCAAAATATTGTTTAAATTTTTTATAAATTAATTTTAAGAATTATTAATTGAAGAACGTAGGTTTATCTTTGTAGGTAACATTATTATTCAATGACCTAAATTCTCTTCATTTCTGCCATAGGCAGTAGTACCAATATCAATTATAAGTATACACCAAAAAACCTTTCTAAGCAAGGATAATGTACACAAATAAATTTTGAATTATTCATAACTAAGATAACTCAAAAACCTTGCATACAGGTAGTCAAACGTGATAAGCCACCAATTGATATGACCCAAATGTTTCAACAATATCTAACTCTTCTAAAACTTACCAGACAAGAGCTGCATCCATGCGCAAATGTGAAACACCGTGGTCGAGTGACAGAAGAAAAACAAAATCATGGCACAAATAGTCAAAAGTGCGGTTATGCATGCCAAACCGATAGCCACAGTGGCGGCTTTAAAAGCATACCCAGGTATTCCCATGAAGTCGTCCAATCGGCCCTTGCATTGCTCTCCAGTTTCTTCAGCGTAGCACATTGACCATAACCCGAACTTCCCTGGGGATTCGCCCTGTACATCTCCGATCCACTCTGGTGTTATAAACGAAACAACCCCAATAATCGCGTAACATATCGTGAATATCGCCCATAACACTCCTATGGCTTTGGAGTTTCTCACATAACTCGTAGCGTAGATTTGCGAGGAGTCGACATACTCAATTTTGGAACCCATTGTGCTTGCACTTTAACTATAACTTTGTCACACCAAAAACACCTATGACATTTCTGTTCGGGGAAAATGGCCACTCACACAGCACGCTTCATTATGGTTAATGCGGACGTAGTGCATAACACACCTGAGTTGGAGCTTGTGGTACTCCCACTTTTACCTGTCCTCAGTCTCGGCGGCATCCAGTACTGCTGTATTGTTTGTGTGTTTAGAAAGTAGGGGAACCTGTTGCTGCCGCTGTCAGTGCCGGCTTTAGTTTTAGTGGTACCAAGTTTTTGCTATTTCAATATTAGTAACAGTAAACAAAATATTTGTTAATTTTAACCAAATATTAACCAGATTTATATAACTTTATGTTAAGTTTACAACCAACTGTAATCTGTTAACTAATTAAATAAGTAGTTTGTAATAATTATACAACAGACAATTTAATGACAAAATGCTATTTCAATAATGTTGAATACCATAATTCTTGTAATTTTCAAAAAGGACCTTATTTTTACAAACCTTTTTGTATACCCAGTAACAACAGTATTTGTTGGAAATTGGGAACTTAAATAAAAAGAAGTTTTACAAAAAATTTTGCTTTATTAATCAATTCACGAAAAAAAAATATATACCGGGTGTATCTGAGAACAGGCGCACCCCTGTAACTTTTTTATTTATAAAGATAGACACATGAAATTTACCATGGTTAATTAGGATATAAAATACCACTTATTAGAGTACAAAATGGTTTACATATAACAAATTATTATGTATTAATTTGTAGGTATCTTAAAGGAAAAATATTGTATAAATTAATTAATAATCCCCTGAGGAAGCTCAAGATTCTAAAAATAAGGATTTTAAAAAAATTCGATATATGTTTTCGAGAAAAACAAGTTAAAAATAAAAAAACGAGGATATATTTTATCGTCTTTTAATATCGTCTGACCCCCTAATAACGTTACTTATAGGAGAAATACAAAATTTGTAAAATATATGCTTGATGAAGAAGTTAAGGAATTATAAATGGAGTAAATGTAAAAATTCAAATTATGTTTATTTATTTCTTAAAGTGTGCTTAAGATAGTTAAAAAAATATGTATTTATTTACAATAAAAAAGTTATTGAATTATTTTTGTAATCTTTTTACGGCGAACATCTAAAAAGGCAAAATAAAGACCTTTATTTTTTTATTAAAATATAGTTATATATACCTATTAAGTCTTATTTTACACAGTAAAAAATAAAAAAATAAATATTTCTTTGCAATAAAAAGGTTTTTTGATTATTTCCTCAATTGATGCTCTAGGATCATCTAAAACGCATTTAAAAAATAAAAACCGTTATGTTTATTTAACAAAGTAAAAATTAATATTTTTTTGCAATAAAAAAATAATTGGGTTATTTCCGCAATTGACGCTCTATGAAGATCTAAAAGGCATTTAAAAATGTATGGAACGCCAAAGTATTTTTTAATCGTCAATTAAAAATATCACATTTGAATTTGCGATATCACAAATTCAATTTCTGATATCACAAATTCAATTTCTGATATCAGAAATTAATTTGTGATATCAAAAATTAATTTTCGATATCACAAATTAATTTTCGATATCGCAAATTAATTCCTGATATCAGAAATTAATTTGCGATATCGAAAATGTCTTAAAAAAATTAACAACTTATTAAATAAAAATGTATTTTTTCTAATCCATATTATTTGTAATTCATACAATTAAGAAATAACATTAAAATTTTAAGTTTATTTAAATTATTGATCCGGGTATATAATTAAATTGTAAAAATTTTTCAGTTAATAATTTACCTGAATTCTTAAGTAAGCATAATATTTTTAATTCTAAATAAAAACTTTCGTGACAATTTTTTAATACTACATACCAATATATTGAACATATTTTTTAATGAAATCTTTTTTTTAATTCGCCAATAAATCGATATTTTTAAATCAAAGTGATATTTTTAATTCGAATTATTAAGACAGCCCTAAAAAATTAACAAGTTAATAAATAAAATGTATTTTTTCTAATTCATATTATTTTTAATTCATACAAGTAGGAAATAACAATAAAAATTAAGGTTTATTTAAATTATTGATCTGGGTATATAATTAAATTGTAAATATTTTTCAGTTGATAATTCACCTGAATTCTTAAGTAAGCCTTATATGTTTAATTCCGAATAAAAAGTTTTGTGACAATTTTTTAATACCACATGCAAATATATTGAACATGTTTTTTATTGAAATCTTTTTTTTAATTCGCCAATAAATCGATATTTTTAAATCAAAATGATATTTTTAATTCAAATTATTTGGACAGTCCTAAAAAATTAACAAGTTAATAAATAAAATGTATTTTTTTTAATCCATATTATTTTTAATTTATACGATTAAGAAATAACATTAAAAATTTAGGTTTATTTAAATTATTGATCCGGGTATATAATTAAATTGTAAACATTTTTCAGTTGATAATTCAACTGAATTCTCAAATAAGCCAATTTTTTAATACCAAATACAAATATATTGAACATGTTTTTAAATGAAATCTTTTTTTTAATTCGCCAATAAATCGATATTTATAAATCAAAGTGATATTTTTAATTCGAATGATTTGGACAGCCCTACTCGAAGGGTTGCCTACATACATCATGTAGTGCCAACCAAAGTTACTAGAGAAGTTTGACAGACAAAACAACAACCTTTATAATCTGTGAAAATGTGAAATTTTAGTGTGAAGTTTATAAAATAAGACAATGGACCAGCGTATTGGTACAGTACTAAATCGAATCAGGGCTGTAATTAGCAGTGCGTGTCGTAATTATGAAGTAGACACTTTAGGGAATGACAATACCCGTTCCGAACTCAATGTTTCATTGGACAATTTATCCAGAATTAGGCACAACATTTCCGATGAAACTTACAGTACCCTTTGACACTAGAAATAAGAAGAAGAAGAACCTTTAGTTGGTGTTGGCGCTCACGGTTGGCGTTCCTGTCGTAAAGCTGGGTTTCCCTTCTGCGCAGACCGCATTTGGCAACCTAATTAGTTGACAATTTTGTATCAAATAAAAAATATTTTGTTTTTAAGAAAGTTCGCCCCCTCCGCCCTTAGACCCACGGCACGCTACTGGTCATGGGTTACCCAAAAAGCGGACATTTCATTACTTTTATATTTGTTTTGTTGTTTTGTCTGTCAAACTTCTCTAGTAACTTTTTTAGTGACTTTGGTTGGCACTACGTGATGTATGTAGGCAACCCTCCGAATAGGGCTGTCCAAATCATTCGAATTAAAAATATCACTTTGATTTATAAATATCGATTTATTGGCGAATTAAAAAAAAGATTCCATTAAAAAACATGTTCAATATATTTGTATGTGGTATTAAAAAATTGTCACGAAACTTTTTATTCGGAATTAAACATATTTGGCTTACTTGAAAATTCAGTTGAATTATCAACTGAAAAATGTTTACAATTTAATTATATACCCGGATCAATAATTTAAATAAACCTAAATTTTTAATGTTATTTCTTAATTGTATGAATTAAAAATAATATGGATTAGAAAAAATACATTTTATTTATTAACTTGTTAATTTTTTAGGGCTGACCAAATCATTCGAATTAAAAATATCACTTTGATTTAAAAATATCGATTTATTGGCGAATTAAAAAAAAGATTCCATTAAAAAACATGTTCAATATATTTGTATGTGGTATTAAAAAATTGTCACGAAACTTTTTATTCGGAATTAAGAATTCAGGTGAATTCAGGTGAATTATCAACTGAAAAATGTTTACAATTTAATTATATACCCAGATCAATAATTTAAATAAACCTAAATTTGTAATGTTATTTCCTACTTGTATAAATTAAGAATAATATGAATTAGAAAAAATACATTTTATTTATTAACTTGTTAATTTTTTAGGGCTGTCCAAATAATTCGAATTAAAAATATCACTTTGATTTAAAAATATCGATTTATTGGCGAATTAAAAAAAAGATTTCATTAAAAAATATGTTCAATATATTGGTATGTAGTATTAAAAAATTGTCACGAAACTTTTTATTTAGAATTAAAAATATTAGGCTTACTTAAGAATTCAGATAAATTATCAACTGAAAAATGTTTATAATTTAATTATATACCCGGATCAATAATTTAAATAAACTTAAAATTTTAATGTTATTTCTTAATTGTATGAATTACAAATAATATGGATTACAAAAAATACATTTTTATTTAATAAGTTGTTAATTTTTTTAAGACATTTTCGATATCGCAAATTAATTTCTGATATCAGAAATTAATTTGCGATATCGAAAATTAATTTGTGATATCGAAAATTAATTTTTGATATCACAAATTAATTTCTGATATCAGAAATTGAATTTGTGATATCAGAAATTGAATTTGTGATATCGCAAATTCAAATGTGATATTTTTAATTGACGATTAAAAAATACTTTGGCGTTCCATAAAAATGAAAAACCTTTATTTTTTTATTGAAACATAGTTATTTATACGTAATAATCCTTATATAATACAGTCATTGAGTAAGGAAGTTGGGTACCACTTCTTTACTCAATGATACAGTCAAAAAGAAAAAAAATATATTTATATTTAATAAAAAAGTTTGTGAATTATTTCTGCAAAACAGTGCTTTATGATAATCTAAAAACGCATTTAAAAAATAAAAACCTTTACAATTTTCTATTAAAAATGGTTAATTATACGTAATAACTCATATTTAACAAATTAAAAAAAGAAAAAATTAATATTTATTTGTAATAAAAAAGTTATTGAAGTTTTTACGCAAAACGCTGCTTTTTTACCATAGTGCGACGCGTCGCGACGCGTCGTTGAACGTGTTATGTATTAGGTACGTGTAATCCTCTGCATGTTGCAACTTGTTGTTTCAAATTTTAGCAAAACTATTAAAACTTAATTAAATTTAATTAAACAACAATGTTATACAATTTATTTTTGGTTTGGCCGGAAATGATACCAACTTTCGATTTTTAAATGGAATACCCTATATATTTTTACATATTTGGAATCTTGAGAAAATTCTGAGTCAGACAGCATCCTCAAATTGACCTTTTGACGTTTCGTCATCAGAAAATGCATCATAATAAAAATCAATCTAGAGTGCTTTGAACTATTTGAGAAAAACGAATTTTGACTAGTTTAGACTGCTGGGAATAGCTGAATAACAACTTTCTAAGGCAAGTTCCATTTTTCAGGCATTGTGTGAATCCATTAGAAGAAAATAAGATAGTTCAAAGCACTCTAGATTGATGATGTACTTTCTGATGACAAAACGTCAAAAGGTCAATTTTAGGATGCTGTCTGACTCAGAATTTTCTCAGGATTCCAAATATGTAAAAATATATAGGGCATTCCATTTAAAAATCGAAAGTTGGTATCATTTCCGGCCGAACCGGAAGTTCAAAAAATTCATTTTGTACTCTAGTGGCATTTTATATCCTAATTAACCTTTATACTTTATAAATAAAAAAGTTACAGGGGTGCGCCTATTCTCAGAGACACCAGGTATATACATATTTTACAAGACTTGTTAGTAATACCTCCAAGATTGTTATGTTAACATTTTTATATTATTATTATAATATACTATAATAGTTAATTTTTTCTCTAAATCTTGCATAAAATATTATAATTTTTATATATTTTTTTATTTTGGAATAGTATTTTTCAGTTTTACACTGTATACCATATAAAAAAAGGAGATTGTGATATTTTCATTTATAAACTTTTTAACACTTTTTCTACATACCTGCCTTGTCCCCTTAAGCCGGTACTGTCGAAACTATTTTATTTCCGTGCTGACAGACTTAAATGTTTTTGCCTTAAATGCAGTTTGGGTACGGTGGTTTATTTAGATGCAAATAATGCATTCCGATGTTTGTAAAGTAGGTAGGTACTACCTCCAGGTGTTAAAAAATAATAATAAAAAATATATAAAGAATTCAATTTATGGAATTGAAATTGATATTATTGTTAGTCTAATATATTTTCATTTCTTATTTGTATTTTACTATACAATTTATTATGAATAAAATAATAGTTAGGATATACTAAATTAGTATTTTTTTAGTAAATTAAAAATTGCCTTTTGACTATATTATAATTTTGAATTTTTCTCGGCATTGATCTGGTTCAACAAAAATGTACCTAATTCATCTTGAGATAACTTTAAAAAAATTAATCATTTAATAACAAAACAAAACTTTTTATGTTGACATTTATTAAAGCTGCTTTACACGACGCAAGTTTCAGGCACTTGCAAGATAAGCAGTGCCAAACATGAGGATACGTTAAAGTATTAAAATTAAGTAGACAAAACAAGGTTTAAAAAATACTAGAATTGCATCGCTCTTGCCCGTAAAATAAAACACGTTCTAATTCTAATAGCCTCTTGCATGCTCTATTTTGACATAGTTTTCTTCACTTGTTTACCATTTTATATTAGCTTACTTTAATGTTTGGAAATTAATTAACCCACTATCTTCTAGATGGCAGTGGTGTCAATGTGCTTACAATTAAATGTGATAAAATTGTTATTTTAAAATATAGCTACTGTATAATTTAAAATTTCCTAATATGTTATGCATTAAGTAATTAAATACATATTTATTTTTGTTGCAGTAGCAAAAACAATTTTGAACCAGTACTTTTCGAGTTATTAGGTTTAATTAGGGGTCATTGTTGTATATAGTATAAATACATATATGTATATATACATATATGTATTTTTAAACAGTTTGTCAAAAATCCCACAATAAGACGTCATAACTTATAAACATTTTTTTTAGTCATTACAAAGTTGTATTCTATCCTTTTAAACAATTTAAAAAAATCTGGCCGGATTTTCGCAATTATAAACAAATTTTAAAAAAATGAAAGATTAAAAAATTTTAAAAAAATTAATTGTATATATAGGGTGTTCGAAAATAACGTTCATATATTTCAGAGGGTGATTCTACACGTAAAAATAAAAGAAAAAGTTTCTATATACAAATGTCCGAAAATGCTTCCTGGAGACGCTATAGGCATTTTAAACTGTTACGCAAAATCAGGTTTTTATTAATTATTTCAAAAACGGTTTAGTGTTAAAATAAGAAACTAAAAAAAAAGAATATTTAGCCCGGTTAGGCTAATTCAAGATTCCTTTAGGCCATATTAGTAAATGTGATACAATTTGCTGTGTGCAGTCTTGGTTGCATGGTATGTACCGATTGCGACGTGGCCTTTGCCGTAATACTATGCAACCAAGACTTCACACAGCAAATTGTATCACAGATACACAGGAATCTTGAATTAGCCCAACCTGGCTAAACATTACATTTTTTTAGTTTATTATTTTAACACGTTTAACCACGTTAACCGTTTTTGAAATAATTAATAATAATAATAATAATTAATAAAAACGCTGTGGATCACGTGATGTTCTTTCATCTCGCCTTTGTTGACTTATCAGCGCAAGTAATCCTTTGTTTTTGGTGTGTTCCACTACACCAAGTTGCCCGACACTGATAAGACCCAATATATGTCGAAACAGCTGTCCAGAGTTAAAGAAGGTTAGAGAAAGCTTTCTCTCTTAATCTTAAAAAGAAATGTATTTTTTCCACTCCTATTACGGAATATGACCGTTCTAATTTCACTTTTATATATGGAATGACAAATATTCCGTAAAGTGTTACAGAATGAAATATTCTATAATCGGATGACGGAATAGATACTGGTGGCGACATCTCTGGTTTTAATAAGTAACAAATTTTAGACCAATCCAATCTCACTTTCTCCAAATTAAATTACTTTTCTATGGTATTGGAAAAGTAGAAAAAGTATAGTCTGAAACACGTTTGTAATTGCATATTCCGCTACCCAGACAGCACAAATGTCCAGTAGATATCCATTGGATATTCCAAATCCATGGGTATCCATTAGATATCTAATGGAAATATTATGGATATGTGTGCTCTCTGGGTCTCGTTAAACCGTCAAACTCGGCTCGTGTGACAAATTTTTCACTTGAGCGGAATAAGCTGAATTCCAAACTTGTTACCCACTTGGCAAGGATCTGTTGCTTAAACGTTTTATTACTGTTAACGAGTTACTGTAACGTGTCCAATAAGGTAACATAAACGTAACGGCATCGTCACAGTTACAGTTAATGTCCGCCTTCTGCAACGTAACATTGTGACGGTATTTTTAAAACGCTTATGTAACGTTCCGCTTGTGATGTTACATATGGTGGTACCGCGCAGCATCTATTTAACGTTATTATCAAAACGTTTATGTAACGTTCCGGTTGTGGTGTTACATATGTTACGTTGGCATAACAGTGGCGGCCGCTGGATTTTGCGTAATTGCCTAATAAAGATAATACAAATTTAAGTATACTTAAATTTGAATTATCTTTATTAGGGCCAGTGCAATTTATAATTTACCATAGTTTATCAACAAATTTTAAATCAAAATCCAAATATTACAGATTGTATACCATTTTAAATTTTTATTTCTTTTCCTAAAATAATAAAAAAATAATATGGAATAAAATATGTAATACTTGGATTTTTTAAATAAATTTTGAAATTTGTTAATAAACTGGTAAATTATAAATTGCACTATTTAAATTTTTATTATCTTTATTAGGGGGCCAGGCTGCAGGGTAGGCAGAGCAAAACTATATTTTTTTCGACAAATTCTATTTAAATTGTTAATTTAGTGTCATTATAAATTCATATAAATTTGGTGTCTAATAACTGAGATATGGCATATGCAAAATCCACCAGCCGACACTGTGGTAATAATGTAATTTATGAAATAAAAATGTTTCACTTAAAATTATAAAAAATTTATTAAATATTTTAACAAAACTAAACAAATATTCTTTGGATTCTATATTCTCTAGTCATTCATGGTCATTTATTCAACGGCATTTTTTTCAATTGCAACTTTTTCCCGTTTTAATCGCTGGTTTCCTTGACGGAAAAAATCCATGGCGCTTTTCTCGAATATTTTCATTATTAGTACCGGGTAGTACCGTTTTACCGCGCCTAGGCATAAAAGAAAATAAGTTAAAAGACATATTCATTCAATGTACCATCAAGTTTTAAAAGTTACTCATGTATATGTGTATGTATTAATAATACATTTATTTTATTTCTTTTTTTTTATAAAAGAAAACTATAGAAGAGTTACCAATTTATTGTAAACATCTTCCGCAGTTAACACATTCTCCATTTGTTTAAGTTGTTCCAATGTGTTGCATGGCAATTGAGGTCCTACATTTTCGACTCCCTCCTGCGGATACTGCACGTTTACAGAAAGCTCCAGTTTGTTAATCTTGTCTAGCAACAGTTTCTGTATAGTTTGAATATTTATCAAGTAAATAATGACGCGTGACTCAACTAAAAAATAAATAGTTACTATTGGAACTGGACTTACTCACACTTTTTCTTACAAGTTTCAATATCAGATGCAATAATAATGGGGAATTCATCTTATGCATCAACTGGATTTGCCTCAGCTAGATTCGCTTCTATTGGATTTGCCTCTGAAATTATGAAAATTTCAACAATATTCATAAAATTTCTCTAAAGTATTACCTTCTTGCACTTGGTGGTTTATCTCTGGAGATGAGCTCAGGTCAGACAGTCCATCATTTGACCTTGGAAACTCTTAACAGTGTGGTTTTCATTTACATATTTCTAATAATAATTGTTTCAAAATAAATATGACACCAACAAAATATTTTAGGAAAGAAAATCGAAGAATTTTTGTTTTAGCAAAATAGGATCGACAAAGCATTAAAAGTTTTAAGTTTTAATTTAAAACTTGTGCACCTTTTTGTAAGTATGATTTACATTAATGTTTTGCAATGGAATATACCTAAGCAATTACAAAAGAGTAAAGGTACTCACCTCAATGTTTTTTCTATTTTGTTCCATTGTCCAAGCAAAAGCGTGCTGTTTAAATAATAATAACCGTGAATAATAAGAACAAACAAAGAAACGCCCAACACGTGTGACGCCAAACAGACATATTGGCTTGGTTTTTTGGCGGCTGCGCATTGCTTCTAAATTTTCAATATCAATATGTAACGTTTAATAAATGTACATTTATAAACCTTCTAGAAACGTTCTTAATGAACGGCAGGATAACGTTATATTTTCGTTTTGGAATCAACAGTAATTATGTACCGTTTAGTTAATGTAAATTTATTAACAATTCAATAACGCTGATGAATTAGCGTTGCATATACGTTTAAGGATTAACAGTTAGCATATATACCGTTTCATTAACGTAGATATATTAACAATATACTAACGTTATAAAATTAGAGTCATCACAACGTAAATGTGTTAGGGTAAAGGTAAAACGATACAGTAACGTTTATGTATTGTATAGCTTGTTGGCATGATTATGCTTACGTTCAGAATACAAAACAGGAACGTTTAAATTTGAGTGTTTAAAATATAACAGTACGAAAACGTTTTTAGGGTTTCTGTTACATTTCTTGCCAAGTGGGTACAGAATATACTATTTTCTCATTTAAATAACACGACTATAAAATGACACAATTTTCTATAAAAACTTGATATTTTTTGTATCACATAAATATTTCCAGATATAGTCGTCGCGGCGAATTTTTCAAATTGCGTCAACAATGTCGAATGTCAAAAAATGTTTTCTCCACATACGGTTAACCTAGAGGTTCCTAGGATTATATACGTAAAAGAAAACAACAATAATTGTAATGTCTGTGCTTGGTTCAGAATTTGATGACGCAATTTGAAACATTCGCCGCGACAACTATAATTCAGAACAGAATTTTTAAAGACAATTAATACAAAACAAAACAAAACGTAAGCAAAAATATTATTTTATAGCATAAATAAACTATAAAACATTTTTTTATAGTTAAGATAATATAATAATTAAAATAAATCATTCAAAACGAACAAAAATAGGATAAAATAGACGAAAGTCCTATTTATATTTAAAATATTTTGCTTCAGTTAAATTAAGCTAAAACATTGTTTTATACATTTATTCGTGAAATATTTTAGGTATATGAAAATTTCCAAAATAACTGTAAAGTTTCGTAAAGTCAATTTTTAATATCTACTTAAAAGGTACATAATATTTTAATGGTATCACCATTTTTTTACTGTCGCGCGATAATTTTAGAGCCAACAAAAACACAATGGTACTCTTAAATATGGCCCAATAGTACCTTGTACTATACACGGTGTTAATGAAGTTCCCAAGAGTCGTAACGAAGCTGTCCGACTCCGAATCGTCCGAATTGCTATCCAGATTTTCATCTGATCCTTTATCTGTTGCATCCTTGTCTGAAGATTTTTGCGAATCTTCTTCTCCTTTTTCTTTTCCTTCTTCTCCTTCCTCTCCATCCTCTCCTTCCTCTCCTTCTTCTCCTTCTTCTCCTTCTTCTCCTTCTCCGACGTCTTCGTCCTCATCATCGGCCATTTAAATGTAATAAATTTGTTTGGTCCCCTAATTTAGTTTTTTTGGGTTTTCTTTTGTATTATTTCTGAAAAAAGCATTATAACAAAAATAAAGGGTTTATGAAGTTTTTGGTTGATATGACATGTGTCAAATTTATTCTAAGCTAGTTTTTAGGTTATTTAACAAGGTTTTTTGTCTACTAATTTTTAAATATTTAAATAAAAACCCTTGTTGCAATTTTAACAAGCAAAATCTTACTTGTCATAGTTAAAAAAAAATATGAGAAGGGTACACAAATGTTTTTTTCCAAATTGTTAAATAAAGTTTTAGCCGCGCCTCCAGAGTGTTAAAGTTTCTTGAAATTCAAGAATTTTTTTTCAAAGTAACATTTTTGATATGGCATAATAAAAATCTATTAATGTTAATATACCTATTTTAATTTTAAGCCGCGGCCATTATTTTTTTTAATCGAAGAGCTGCATAATGGAACTTTAACATTTTTTTCTTAAACCTTTAACTATGACAAAGGAGATTTGTACAAATATTTTTTTCAGCCTGGCCTAAGTTAACATCGTACACATATTTTATTGTTTCGACCTTTACTTGATGAAACTCCATGTCACTGATGTAAAACTAGATAAAAACAAACACTGTTCTTTATGGCACGCCGTTTTAACATTTATTAAATAATTTTTTAATTTAAAATTTTATTGGTTTAAAATTTTCCTGACTAAAAATTTTAGGTTTACATTTATAAATTTAAAATCTTTTTAACTATAATGTACTGAAAGACAAAACTAACAGTTCACTTCTGTATTAAACAATATTATTTTCTATCAATTTTTATCTAACTATCATTTTTTAATAAAAAGAATTTCCCAAGTATAATTTATTTGGGTGGCATTTTGTAAACTAAAATAAATATTTTATTAAATTATTGAGATTAATTTGGTAAAGTTAATTTTTTTATTATTTAAATTAGTATCAAGCCATTTAAAATAAAAAAACATTTAAAACATCTTCTACCAAAACACTTTATAAACTCAAAACTATTGATAATCAAAAAATATTTTAAATATAAAATGCAACTGTAAAAGTTAAAGTTTAAAAACATTGATTTTTAAAAAATGAAATTTTAATATTTTATTCTTCAAAATTATTGGTTTGAATTAAAAATTTATCAACTATCATTTAAAAATTTAAAAAAATAATTTTGAAGAATAAAATATTATAACCAAAACTTTTAAAAATCAATATTTTTAAACATAAATTTTTACTGTTGCATTTTATATTTATAATATTTTGTTGACTATCAATTGTTTTGAGTTTAAAAAAATTTAACTTTATAAATTTCTGTTAAAACTTAATTTAAGTGCTAAACTTTAATCTTTAAACTTTTATCTAATAAATTCTAAAACGGTGTGCCATAGTTCAATTGAGTTTCACGAATTTATTTCAATT
Organism: Brassicogethes aeneus; assembly: GCA_921294245.1. Classification (NCBI taxonomy): domain Eukaryota; kingdom Metazoa; phylum Arthropoda; class Insecta; order Coleoptera; family Nitidulidae; genus Brassicogethes; species Brassicogethes aeneus. Next base: position 14,720,915 of record OV121133.1, read on the forward strand.
TTATTTTGACAATTGTTTCGCTAACACAGTAGCTTCTTCAGAAATGATTTCAAACTTTTTCTAATAACAAACTTATATAACCCAGTTATTGCAGGTAGGTAATAGTTTTTTTTAACAAATTAGTATGACAATTTTACCGGTCGAAGTATAATTGTAATAAACTAATGTTGGGGAATTTTATATAATATTGGAATACATTTAACAGAGGGGAATTATTTGTTTCTATTTAATCATTGAGGATAGTATCAGATTTTTTAAATTTATTAATTTTTAATTTTAGACAGGATTGTAGGGATGCCTTTATTAAACTTAAAATACTGACAGTACCTTGTATCTTGAGCTTCTAAATTTTATGAAAAATTTGTTTTTGCTTTTGTAATCATTGACTTGTGTAAATACTTATGTATTTTGACACGAAATAAAGATCTATCTATCTATCTATCTATGATTCAAGTAATTTTAACTTTAGGATAGGATGTTAGGATATCAACTACATATCGGTACCAATATACGAATTCTTTCATATTAGGATGTTTGTGGATGATTAATTCTAAGTGGTTTACAAAAATATCAGCTAGTAATGGACTTAGTTAATAATTAATCCATTATGGCTAGTATATATTTTATTGTTAAATTTGAAGTAATTTTGTTTCAGGCAGATTTCTAGAGTATTTATTATGTCTTTTTTAATTACTGGGTTAGTATTATACTAAAATTCGTGAAACTCAAAAAACAGTGTTTGTTTTTATCTAGTTATACATCATCGTACACATATCTAAATCTTTGTCTAAATCATTGGTTGTTTTGTCCCGCTTGGTTAAAAGTACTTGACCTTTGTTGACATCTTTTACTTTATAGACTCATTTTAACAGTATCGTGTACCTAAAACGGTTGTTGTATTTCTTATCGTGCTTGCGGATTCGTTTGCAAAATTTAATTTAAGAAAACCAGTAAGTTTTATCTGTGATTTCACCAGTGCTTATTCTTACACATTTTCCTTAAAATTTTGTTAACTTGTTTTCATAATCAAGTTTATTAATACACTTTTTTAAAGTTCTTAGTAATGGTTTGGGTTTTGTCAGTTTTTCGCTTCGTAGAAATATAAATTTAAAACCATGTTTTCTTCTACATTCAAATACAACAAAAATATTTGGACAATTCCACTGATACACCTCTAGACAAAAGCTTAATAAAAACTAAACTATAGTTACTAAAGCAATATAAAAATAATTTTAATAATTTGCAATATTGCTATAGCATAAATATATTTAGAAAATACGCTAAGGAAGCATCGCTAGTAGCACCACCACGTGACCGTTATAATGATACCATCCCTGTAAATATAAATTGTACATATTAGATACAATAAATACACATAAATACACATCTAATGTTTACGTGAAAATTATAAACATTTCAAATAAAAAACAAATAAGTGGTCTAAATTCAAACAGCATTTAGCATTATTAAAAGCTTTGATTAAGAAAGTCTCCACTCAACAGTAAAATATCAAGAATCGGTATTATATTATGTATTATATATAATATTATGTTGCCATAAATTCGTAGGTATATTTGGTCGTTTAAAATGTTGGCGTTTTTAGAGGACCCAAATAAAAATATATTCGATTTTAAGGTTATTTTTGTACAACAATTATTTTTTGTTAGATTTCTTAAAAATTTTCAAACTTTAATATAAATTATATTAGGTAAAGTTATCATTAGTTAATTCTGCACAAACATTTAGTTCTTGAATTTTATTTACAATTAAAAACATAACAATCACCATGAACACTTAGATAAAATACACACACTAACGTAACTATATAAGCATATAAGCGTTGAGTTTCTTAATCAAAGATTTAAGAGATAATAAATCAAAATCGAGTACTAAACCAAAGTTTTTTAGTTTTTACTTGCGAAACACAAATAACGTGCGCGATTTAGCTGTGCAATTGAACAAAATTTGTCGAGTAAGACTTCTGCGTCCCTCTCTTTTGTGAAAAAACTACTTATTTATTTGAAAATGATGTGCAGTTTGTATGTTTTAAATCTATTGTTGACAATTCTTGAATTCACACAATGCTATCGAACACCACCAGATGCGTTTATACTTATTATCAATTGGCAATAACTAAAAATTAATTAATTTCTACATCGCCAACAATACTTTTTGGGGCACCTGGTGAATCTTCCACAGACCAAAATCACTGCTATACCACCACCTGACTTTCACTATACATATATGCATATATTCATACATATAATACACCAGAAGAGATCCCTTCTTCACTATTTAACAGTAGATACATTTTTTATTGTTACTGCCAATTTGATTTTTGGAACACACCCCATCCTATGCACTTCATATTATGAATGTTATTTGGACAGTTTATTTGGAGATTAAATGAAAGTCTAACACTAGATTTTTTATAATTTTATAGTTTTAGGCCGTTTGTTAAGATGTACCTTTCCTAGACATTCTTAAGTATTTCCTTTGGTATTTCCTTTGGTACACCCTTTGGGCGTCCATTTCATGTCCATGGACCTCCGAATATGATATGGACATAAAGTGGACGTCCATTGGACATTTGGGCAGCGACTGTTCCAAATAACTTTATATTTTAGGTAAGTTCCAGACTCAGTATCGCAAAATTACAATTAGCATCTAGCACAAAATATAGAAAAAATATGTAAGGAAGTCGCCAGACAATGGGCCAGGGGGTGCAAGATGATAGAGGGTAGGTTAAATAAATACAATTTGTAGTGTCTGCTTGCTCGCCAGCCTCGCTCGTGCGTAAAAAAACTACTATTTAGATACTATCTAAACTGCAAATGATATTGTTATTAAGATGAAAGTGCAAAACATCATCGCATCGCAAACTTGTTTCAATGACGTCGAAATCGTCATTTATTTCCCCATGATATATTCCCGGTAGACAGTGGAATTTCCAAGGCAGGCTGGATACTTCTAGGTTTTTATTTATGACGATAAGTTTGCATGTACTGTCTGTCCACTCTAAGTTGGCGGAACTAAGGAATTTTGTAGTTTAGATATTAAAGAATTGTCGTACTGTGTGCTTTTAAAACAGATTTTATATTATAAATAATACTAGTACATATTATATACTAGTATTATTTATAATATAAAATCTGTTTTAAAAGCACACAGTACGACAATTCTTTAATATCTAAACAACAAAATTCCTTACTTCAGCCAACTTAGAGTGGACAGACAGTACATATCTTATGTGTTCAAGCCCGACTTAAACTGATCAAACGAGGACCGGGCCGGCATGGGTCATCCAGTATCAACAACGAGCGGCGATTCCCTTCCACTTTTCTTTAATTTCTGAATGTTATTCGATATTTCATTCAATTTAAAGTCATGGGCACAACAAGACTTAGTTTGATTTCTGTTCTAGTGCAATGTTTTGGATTAATTGTGCTCATCAATGGACGTAAGTCAATTAAAACTTCTAATTCCTTGTTTTTAGAACTCTATTTTTTCTCTTTTTGTTGTACCTATGTATATATACGTTTGATTATAACCTTGAGTGTTTGGATTGTGTTTATTATTATAAAATTATTATTTGTGCTAACAATTAATTCTAATAAATGTTAATTCCAAGTATTTTTAGTTTGTATCTGTTATTTTTAATTAGTTGATTATAACAAGACAAAGCGTATTTCAAACAGGATTAACAAGTTTAAAAATGTGATATTTTGATAAAAATATGTAATTAATAAACAAGTTTACTTTAAAAATAACCAATTTTAGTCCATATTAATACAATAATTAAAAATTACAAATAAATGTGATTTTATATTTTTATTTTGGAAAACCTTATAATTCATAATAAACAACATTTAAACACGTTTGGGAATATAAATTGGTTAAAAAATGGGGAATTTTTATAAATAATAATTTATAAATAAATTGTACGCATTAAATTAGGATTTTCTACGAATATTTTATTTTAATAGTTATTTGATGTTTACAATGTATGAAATACATAACATATGTATATCGCCTATAGGCAAGTTTTGTGAGTAAACATTTTTTTCAAACGTACAATAATTTTCATATTATAAAACTCTTTAGTCTGTATAGAACGACTTCATATTAAAACTAGTTTAAAAGTCAAATTATTATTACATTATTAACTCCGCACAGAAATAAAGCTAAGATATCATCATGTCAGTTGAACATAACCTAAAAATAATGTAACAAATTCTTAAGAAATTCTTTAAAAAATGCTTGAACAAAAAATAGTATATAAAACTCGGCGGCGAAAGCTTATTAATTGCCTCGCACACAATCTACTGCCTTGACTATCGCCTCGGCAGTGAAATGTATGATCGCCAAAAATGTTTACTTTCTTCGCCTGGTTCATGATGTACCAAAATTTAAAAAAAATAATTTTATTTACACATTAATTTTTGAATATTTTTAATAAACAAATAAATTTTGCATTTACCAAAATGTGATTTAATTTGTTTTTAATTAAAGGTTAATAATTAATAATTATTATTAATATGGTATTTATTTTAGGGTAAAAAAAAAGAAAACGTGCAATTACAAAGTATCTTATACAGGGTGTCCCAAAAATGGCGCAAACGCTATAATACCCAATACCCAATGAGCTTTAATAATAAACATCTTATAGTGTTTCTTAAAAAACAATTTAAAAAAAGACAATTTAAAATAAGACAGCTGAGGTTGACATGGTTGACAGATTTATTTTCTGATGGTTGTCAAAATTATAACTTAAAATCTTAAATATAAACAAATTCTTATTTTTGAATCGTAGTAATTTATTTTCAATTTGTTTATTCTAAAAGTCATGAACAACAATGTATAGGGGATGGAATTCTGAGACGAATTGATTGATTTTCATGATTTTTGTCACACTCTGTATATATGCATAAATACATAAATATTAAAATAAATAAAACTCATAAAAATTAGTTAAATCTTTATTATCTGAAAGCTGACAATAAAAATAATGGGAAAATAATTAATTTTGAAAATAGGGGGGTTTTTATATAGGGTTGCCCCCGAGTAATTTTTAAGTTTTAATTAACATTCGTTAATTGTAATATATTTTTTTAACAAACTGTCATAAAATATTTCCGAGTCATTTACATGTACATTTAGATCAGAACTGATAAATTAAAATTTAAAGCCTGAGTTTAAAATCTTGTGTATAAAAATTAAAAAAAAGTGTTTTTTTGTTGTTTTTAGTATTTATTTTTTATTTCGTACATGTAAATATTATAATTAAATTAAACTTACCCAATTAAAAATAATTCCAGGTAATTTATATTTATTGAATATTAATTAACTTTGCAGCTATAAATGTTTATCAAAATATATCAACCGCCAAAATAATAAAAAAAATATATATAAATTGCATTATATTTTAAACTATAAAAATTTAAAATTTAAATTTTGTAAACGCTTACCTTTTTAATATTAAGGTTTATATTATAAATTGAATGGTGTTATACAACAGGAAAACAACCCTTAAAATAAAAAAAATAGATAAACGTATAAATGTTATTTTAAAAATATGTTTAGCAATAAAATCTAATTTAATTGCTTTGGGAAACGGGTGAAAAATGATGTTTCTCCCCTCTAATTTATAAAAAATTGGTTGACATTTAATCTTAAGGCTTTTGTTACAATTTAATATAATTTTGGGAAAATATAGTTTAGTTTTGTAAATTTAAAAAATAAATAAAGAGTAAATTTTCTTAGAATGTCCCAAAAAATTGGTATTATAAAATAATTTCGTCATATTTATATTAGTTTTAAACGAACAAAAACTGTAGTATTTTTTTAAGCGTATAATACTGTAATAGTAGTCAAAAAGTCAAATTATTATTATTATTATTAACCTCCATGCAAAAATAAGGCTAAAATGTCATCATGTCAGTGAACCTAACCCAAAAATAATATTCTAGTATAGTATATAGTATAGTATATTAAACCCGAAAGCTGATTTCCTCGCACACAATCTAGTGAAATGTATGCTCTGTTAATCTCAGAATTGTGGTTATAATATGAGCCCACCTGGTCTATAATATACAATTTTATTGAAATTGTTTTTGTCCCAGAAGAACAACCTGTATATAGAAAGCACACTATAATAGACAGTAATATGTGTACACATTGGTTATTTTTTTTATTTGAATTTTAAATGTATTAAAATAAAATATAAAAATTGTAAAAAAACGGCGTTTAATATTTAAAAAAAATACTAAAAACCTGTCAAAACCAAAATATTCCTATTACACACTTGGTGCACCCTGTATATTTAACTTATTTTAATCAAATGAAAGAAATATTTTTAATTTTAAATTAAAATAATTGAATTATTTATTATTTATTATTATTTTTCAAAACTTTATCCAACCCCGATTTAAAATTATACAAAACTCTGCAAGCACACTTTCTAAATCTCAACAAAGATTCAAGCTGCATGGTTGCGCCAACTCTTTATAGGCAATAAAGAAAACTTGTAGTAAGAAATGAAAAGTTTAGAATGAAATTGGCGATTTATAAATAAGGTGTAAATATTGAATCTATAATTATAACTTATAATTTAGTAATGAAAGAAGCACATACATTTTTAGACGCTATTATCTCAGTGAGGGTTGGTTCCTTGTTAAATAACCCCATTCAATTAATCTTGAAGGATTTTTCAAAATATCTACTTTTTTAAATTAACTATTCAAATATTTACTATATATAAATTAACTATAATATATATTATAACCTATTAGTTTATTCAAATTTTATAAATTAACATAATATGTTAATACGTAGTACCCACATTAAATTGTAATATTCATTCAAAAGATATTGATTTTTTTGTAACATTTTTGAAATTGTTTTGACTATATTTCAGAAAAAATAATGCCTTTGGCAAAAGGGGCTTTGTTCGTTTTAAAGCATATGTGCTTACTCCCTGCTGTTCATAAACATCATTTTCTTAACATGTATTACATACATACATACAATATCATGTATTACATACAATAACATGTATACATACAACTCGAACATCTGTTCTAGGCTACTCCGATTCGCATGTTTAGACTCTGTTTTAATAATAATAATAATTATTATTATTTAATTAATGAACTTAAAAAACAACGAATTTCTGAGAAAAAAATAAGGTTTCTTCAGAAAATTCACAAATTCCTCGTAAATACGTGGTTAAAACTTTGTATTAAGATGAACTCTTCTGACGGGGCATTTAAGTTCATCCCTGAATGGAAAAGGGTAATCCAAAATTATCTTGAAATAAATATTTTTTTACTATTTATAAAAATTTTATGACAAACAATGAAATTGAGGACAAATTACTATCTTTAACAGGGAAGTTAGTGGTGAAGGGATTCCCATCTCTTAAACTTGGCATTAACCAGCAATATCAACAAAGACTGATTATCTGTAATGTGGAAGGGCCCCTTCTAGAAAGCCTAAAGGGAGTCAAGCAAGAGAAGGTTTAACTTAAACTCTGATAAGTAGAGAAGGTGTAGAGGTTTTTAAAAGTTTTAATAACACCTATGAAGATGTTTAAATTTGAAGAAAAACTTTTGGATGAGGATGAGTTTTTAGATACATTTTTTTGCTTTTATTAGTTTTTATATTGTTTGACTGATTTTTTATTTTTGTTTAATAATATTACATGTTCAATAATTTATATGTTTTTTAATAAAAATTATTTTTTATCCTACCAATATAACCCCCCTCCCCGTCACATCTTATCACAAGGTCTCGATCTCCCCCCAAGGTCACTCGAAACACAGAACCACCTGTGATACTTTATGTGATTTGGCCCATTTTAAATAATAAATAATTGATTATTAATAAATTTTTAATTAATTTGAGACCATCACTATTTTTGATAAAGATACTGTACTTTAGACTGTCAGGCAGATGCTCGTAAACATACATTTTCAAACCTAATGTTACATTAGTAATGTATATGCGAATTTTGGAAACGGATTAGCTAATTAACTATCGATTGCGTTTAAAAAACTTTGTTGGTGCGTTTTAATGAGAGTAAAAGCTCAAAATTTTTCACGTAGACTATAATTTTCTATAAAATTCTGTCACTAACGTAGAATATTTTTACCGACATTAATTTTTATAATTCATGGGCTGATAAAAATCCGCATGCCTTTATTGAAAAGATTTTCTATCAACAATGTTTATTGAAAATATTATGTATATATAGTTAATAAACATATATTTTTTAAAAAAGGAGGATGGAGCTATCCGTCATAATAAAATTTAACTACTATTACTATTTGTTACAATTTTTACCAATAATTTTAAAAAATATTATTAATATTCTTTTTATTTTTTAGAGGACATTGATTCCTGTTCAACCCCCAGGTCGAAACCGGGAAATTGTCTAGTAATTCACGAGTGCCCCTCTTTGTATCAATTACTACAGAGGCGACCAATTAAAAGGGTCGATTCAGATTACCTAAGGAACTCACAGTGTGGTTTTCAAGGAACATTTCCGAAAGTATGTTGCCCAATAGGTTCCGAACCAGAAAGTCAATCAACACCTGTGGCCCCACCTAGACCCACTAGCAGACCAACAAGTAAGTAAAAGAAGATTTATAAGTGTTAATATTGTAGGTGGTTAAAATATCAATTTTAAGTGTTAAAAATACCCCAATCTAGATACCTATCGTGTAATTTAAAAATTGATAGATACTTTAGATACTACTACTAATTCTACTACATATTATGAATCGTGTAGATCCAAAATCAGATTTGTTACTTTTCTAGCTTTGCCATTGTATCTGCTTTTATGGTTTTATAAACTAAAAATCGACCTATGTAACCAACTAATAAAATTCCAAGGAACTTTTCAACTTAAGGTATATAAGGTTAAAATCGTTTTTCTAATATGACCGTTCTAATATCACTTTTTAATGTGGAATGACATATATCCTAAAAGTATTACAGAATGAATAATCATCGTATGACGGAATTAACACTGGTATGGTATTTTTTACAAACGTAGAAAAAGTATAGTCTGACGTTTGGAATTGCATATTTCGCTCTCGTGAAACCGTCAAATTCGCCTTCGGCTCATGTGACAAACTTTTCACTCGAGCGGAATATGCCGTATTCCAAGCTTGTTACAGAATATACTATTTTATTGTTTTTGGGTCTCTTGGAAGGTCAATTGAAACGCTTATAGGGGGTTTTGGATCTACACGATTCATATAAAGCATTTAGTTGTATATTTTTCCAGCGCTCTCTTTTACTTTTTGTAGAGTCTTCTTAGTAACGTAAAGTATGAATAGGACCAATGTATAATCTACAAAACATATCATATCATTTAAAATGTGTTTCTATAAAATATTTAATGTCCTTTTAACGTACCGAAGTAAAGGCTGTCAAAGACAAACTGGAAAATTTATAGGTGCTGATAATTAATGGCCTTTTGGATCTTTCCATTATTATAAATAATATTTTTTTAGTTTTTGAATCGTAGTTGTACCAATTAGAAAAATAGCAGGAATTTGAAATTTCCAGGCTCTAAAAATAGTTAAATTAGAACCTTTAGAAAATGAAACTTTTTAGGTAAAACACCTTTAAAATAATCTCATTTCCGAACCAGCAGATCATGGTTAGTTCGGCAATCATGGCAACAAAATAAAAAAATAAAGTTAAAAATTGCATTGAAACCCAAGGAATCTAAAACAAAATGATTATTATTATTATTATTATTAAAAAAGCAAAGGCTGGATCATTTTAAAAGTCTTGAAACGTTAAATATTAGGTCCTTGGTGGTCAGCTAACATTACCACAATGCAAAACCAGGTTATTAATATTCATATCATTTAGTTTTAATAAACTGTACTGGTATTATCTGACCGTCAACTGACCCGTCTCAAAATTTTGTTTAGCACGAGAATAAAATTTAGGCATGGCGCGGTTATTTTTGCATAGCTCGACCATTTTAATAAAAAATCGTTGGCTGGCTTTTTAAATTTATGCCACTGTGCACACAGTTTTTAGTTATCCAATTTTGTTTTTAATAACCTGAAGTTTAATGTTGAGTATGAGTGTGAGTATCGCCTTACACCGATCGCCCAGAGTTAGTACTACAATCCGGAATCCCCTTAAAGCAGGGATTTAGTAATAGTCCCATTCATTTGGTGTTCATGTGAATTGAGCTTGGTTGGTTAGTCCGCTGCTTGGACCTATCCTTGCTGTTTTTGTAGTACTACCTATTCGTTTGCGTCCGTGTTAGCTGAAAATTTCTGTGCTGAAAATTCGGAAACTGCTGTACGCAAATTGTTTGCCCCACTGTGCCAAACCATTTCTTCCGTCTAGGGTCGGTGGTCGGCAGTTTCCAATTACCCGTTTTAAAATAAATTAAAGTCTAATTTTGTTCGAGCAGCACTCACATACTAAAGACAGGTCCTGATTACTATGACTACTATGACCCAAAAGTTCCCCGTTGAATGATGAATACTAATAATTGAGGAATTCTATTTGTCGCTTAAACTAATTTCGTCTCATTTTCTAAAAATAATACAAAATATGTATTTTTTTGTGTTCTAAATTAAGACCTTTTTACACAAAATATACATATATTGTATTGTTTTCCAGAAAATAATATGAAATTAGCGGTAAAATAACAGATCGATAACCTCAATAATTTCTATTCAAATTTTAAAGTGGGGCATATGGGTATGGAGCTTAGCACATGCGCCGAGTCAGAAATATATTAAAATAATTTATAATTGTTTAAAATATATTATTTTATTTATTTAATAACTTACCACCATTAACTGAAAACCTGTATTACAAATGACAAAAGTACTACCCATAAATTGTGCCAAAAAGCCAACTGTAAAAACTTTTTCTATTTGTTTAACAAATCTAAAAAAAAAATTAACAATTTAAAACATTTTTAAAATCAAAAATTTATATTTAATTCACAAGATATTTGAAAAAAATGTGACGTCACAAGTACTTATCGTTATTATATTTTTCATTTAAGTTATTGCTAATCATATTTATCAAATACATTAATTATAAGCTATGGATATGGATAATCAGGGGCGCCCTAAGCTCTTTGGGAGCCCGGGGAAATTTTACTTAAAGAGGGCCCTAACCATAAATTTCATAAATTTAAAAAGTTACAGGTAAAGGTTCCAAAATGTCATGTCATGTCATGACTAAGACGAAAAGTCCTTTGTCGTTTTTCGATCTGATGCTCCCTTATCTAGTTAATAATTAAATAAAGTAGCTAATCAGAAAAGCGCTTAAGCAGAATGATGTAAGAGAACTGCTGGTATGGACAGTACAGGGACGGGCGGGCTAAAGCTCGCCAATGATTGGCTACTTTATTTAACTGATAACTAATTAACAGAAAACGACTAAATACTTTTCGTTTTAGAAAATCATAACTACCCATTTTATGTTGTCCCTGACTTTTGGAACACCCGGTAAATATGGTAGGTATTTTAAAAACGATTCAAAACGAAATTTTGTGGCTTGCCCCTTTCTGTGCGCCCCTGTGAATTAGTGAGTTTTTAATAAATAATAATTTCTAAACACCGTCGCGACGCGTCGCCTGAATATCAAAACTATATAACTCAAATTTTGTTTGAAATAAAATAGGGAGCAAGTATTATTGAATTCTAGAATTAGGAAATTTGTGAAAGTAATCTTAAGACTTTCCAGATTACTTTCACTAGCTTCCTAGTTCTTGCATTATATTTGATTTCAAACTGGATAACTCAAAATCGCAAAATTTGAGTTACCTAGTTTTGACATTTAGATGACGATATGATGCCTTGTGGTTGAGAGTAACTCCTTTATTAACATTTATTATAATTATAATATTTCTTTATCTATAAACCAATTTTAAGTCTCTGTGGTCACAGTCACCATAATTCACTTTTATTATTTTGGGCTCATTTTCTCATTTTCTGTTTCTGTTTTCCCTCATAAAATCAAAATACCAGCTAGTTTTCTACTTGTTACGTGACAACATAAAGAATATTTTTTTAATATCTCGGTAATTCAATTAAAATATATATATTTACCTACCTTATTATTAAATCATATTGTTTGGCACAAGCTAAAAAATACCCAACTTCTTTTTCCTTACTTAATTCGACATTATTTTGTATAAATATTTTCTCGCTTAAAGCCAACCTATCGTTCAATATATCCAATTCAGCTGCAGCAATGGCCATGAAACTGGTCGGTAAAAGATCTAAACAGGAGTTATTCCAAGCACAAATTCCCAAACCACTGATCATAAAAACGTAAAGAAAATACCTCATAAAACCTGTATGGCAGTATGGAAAAGGTAGGGGTAAGGGCTTGTTCTCATCAAAATATGGAAATAAAGCAAAACATGATAAAGTTATCCCACAAGTCCACCTGTACGATTTTGCTAGGATTGTTTGAAACACCTCGGCATTTTTTATGTAATGCTCTAAATCTGCCGGATGGTTTTCTAGATCCTCCAACATTTCCACCAACTTTAAAAACTCATTCTTCTTGTATCTTAAAGAAAATACTTTTACGTAATAGGCAAGGAACGTGCAAAGCACAAAAAGTATTTCTGATAGCTTCACGAAGCTGTGAAAGGAGTTATGGACTTCGATCATAAGAAGTATCAGCATTATGAAGAAATTTGTATGGCTTAAAAATGCTTTGAAATTGTCGATGAAATTTGGGTTTTCCTGAGGCCATATTCCAGTAGCTAACATCATCTCTTTGGATGATTGAAATACGTTAGCAATTTTGAATGGCATCTAAAAATGTTAATATTTAAATAAATATTGAATTGTGACGTACTTAAAGGTCTACATATTTACCTTCAAATGTAATGCAATTAGCACCTATTTGAACTACGAGTAAATATTTTCTATTTACTTATCTGTATTTATACTCAATAATCGTTTATAAGTAATTGATGTTTTTATTTCTTTCGATTAATTGTCACATAATTGCTTTTAAATATTTTATTTGAGACACTAATTAAAATAGTTATTTTTTATAACATCCACAACGCAAATTGGAATATACGATAAGGTACAAAGCAGTATTATTTTTCTTCTCCAGTTTATTTTTATTATATTTTAGGTAAAGAAGCTTTACTTACGTAATTAAATATACACTATTTTTTTACATTAAAAATAAACATAAAGCATTTAGTGGTTACTAAGTTAGATACTACCTTTAACCATAACATTGAGAGTTACATTGTAAGTTACTGTTTTTTTCCTTAGATAATTCTGTCGAAAGTTGATTATACAATTATTTCTACGCCCATTATCGTTCATGTTTCCATGGCACTAAGTGACCTTTTAAATCTTAGTTTTAAATACACATTAAATGTAAAATAACGTTGTTATTTTTTAGTTTCAGGTGGTGGAGGTTCACAAGGGGCGTCATTGCTGCCAACAAAGGAGAATTGTGGTGTCGGTACAGAAAACAGAATTTACGGAGGTGAAAAAACGGATTTGGATGAGTTCCCATGGATGGCTTTAATACAATATGAAAGACGTGAGTTTAAATGTATTTAAAATATAGGGTGTTTCATAATTTAAAAAGATTGCGCCACAATTATAAATTGTTGGTGCGATTGACCAGAACCATACTTCAAACGATTACTGACCAAATTTTAGATTAATCTGTCAATAAGTTTTGATTTTACAAGCCTTTCTTCAGCATTTTTTGTATTTAAAAAAAAATCCTATCTTTATTAAGTACTGATTTTTAATGGCGAAAAATAGCTTTAAAGCAAAAAAATGGCTTAATAGTTATTATGGGGACAGCGTATTCCACCATCATGCATATGTCCATTGCTTTCCGTACTATCCCCTAATCAGGGCTCGAGAGCAAAAAGCCAATAGTTATAGTAGCCATTCCCGGGTTCGCCGGGCCTATGCTATACGCCCAATAGGGTCATGAAGGAGGTAGAACCGGAGGGATAGACATTTTGGTGTTTGGGGGACAATTACGCCGACTCAAATCTAAGTACGACGCGGTACCAGGCAGTTAGTATTACTCCAAACATTTGGGATTACTGTATGGAGTTCGGGAGTTGTTATTTTGCTGCAATTTTGCTTTAATTTTTAAGTCGAACTTGATTTTCTATAAAGGCATATATAAAATACCTATAGGTATTTTTTGGTCTATTATGATGTTGGTTTTTTGTTCCCTGTTCACCTATTATGGTTGTTTTTTTACTGTATTTTTGATGTTCCTACGGACTTTTCTACTTGAGAAGGTAGAAACCCGGACCTTGGTGAATTACGGAATTACAAGTTTTTAGCGAATAGCGACGTGCAAATATTAATAAAACTTATCCAAAAATTTTGATGACACTATACACTTTGCACTTTAGTCCTGGTCGATGAGGTGATTTTGCACCTTGGGATTCACAGAATTATACACTGTTGAATGAAATCTTATAGAATAATTACCTTTTAGGTATTCTGGATTTAAAATGCACTGGTTATTTGTATCGTTTGTGGAGCGATATAAATATACGTCTGACTGGTACAAGCGTTACTGTAGCACTGATAATAAATGCTACAAAATAGACATAAATGTTTAAAAATTATTATTGTCAATATCATTCATTGTTGCTTTTTTAAAATTCATGAGGACAGATGACTTTATTTAAAAATACTCAATAATAATTATTAAAAAAGATTAAAACATGCAAACTACATTATAATTTAACATTTATGAAAAATCTGCAATAAATTGTAATGCGATAAATTGTCGTGCGATGAATTGTCACGCGATGAATTGTCGCTCGATGAATTGATAGGATACCGAAAAATGATGCTGAACATTCTGGACGGCCAAATGAGAAATCATCACCCTAAATCCTATAGAAAGATCATCTGAAGAAATGAAGTAGTTGGAGTATCGTCGAAATAATTATTCCATTTAAATGTATAAAACTAAAAGGAGAGTATGTTGAAAAATAACACTTAATTTGGTAGAAAATATTGTTTTTGTCCAAGGAATTATCAATATAACCTCGTATTTCTTTGAAAAAATCAGTGATTTGCTAATTTTATTATTAACTGTGATTTGAACCAATCTGATTTTAAATTGAAAAGAACTCTTTTCGCCTCTCGTATCCAGTCATAAAATTCGACGTCTGTATCTACCTCATATTCCACTTTTAATATTTTATTTTTATGTATCGTTTAAATTCCGAAAAACATATCTATTTTTGATACAACAACTTGAGGATAAAATGTTGTATGCCATTCGGCTTCGCGCAATTGTACGCGTCTGCCATGCGTTGGTCTTCCTCAGCACAAAACGACTTACTTTTTGGCCCATCAACTCGTATTATATTACAACTATTTAATATATTAATCATGCTTAAGGGCGTTTTGCGATTTTTTAACGGACATATTTTTGGAGTTTGCACTAAATTTTTAGAAATATGATATTTGCCAAATCGTTGCAGATGTTGCAGAAGTCTTTCGGTTAATCGTGAGTATGGGTATGGGAACGTATGGCTGGCCCCATCGCCATCGCCTTACACTGATCTCCCAGAGTTTTTATTATCATTCTTCAGTTCTTATACGTATACCGCAACTGTGTGTGATGAATACGAATCTTCACTCCAGCTGGTAAATCTCTCTTAGGAGGCCGTGGATGTCAGTTTCGATGGTTAAGGCCCCTCCCGGAATTTTGTCGCCGAGCCGGGCCATACGCCCGATTTGGGCTAGTGGAGTGCGGGACAAGGAGGGAAAATATTTTGGTTTTTAGGGGACATTGAACTGACTCAAAACTAAGTACAATCCGGAATCCCCCTAAATCAGGGATTTAGTAATACCCCCATTTAATTGGGGTTCATGAATGGGGTTGGGTTGGTTATTTCGCTGTTATCCTTGCTGGACTTGTGCTACAAGTTCGGATGCTGCGCGCAAATTGTTTTCCCCACTGTGCGAAACCATTTCTTCAGTCTCGGATCGAAAACTATCGATGGATAGCTTTCGGCAGTCGGCAATGTGACTACCGATAGTTGTCGATGGTTTTTGATGGTTTTTAATTGATTTTTTTTAATGTTTATTACCGGTGTGAAGACAGTAAATGAGTAGATAAACAAATTATTTGTCTCACTGTGCGTAAACTCCAGCTTTGCTTAAAGATCTTCGTAGTGATGTTTTGGCGTGTTTATTTTGCTTAGGTGACTGAACTTATTGTTTATGTGGCGGCTGGTGGATTTTGGGTATACCAATATTTCAGTTATTAGACATGGGACCCACACCAAATTTATAATAGTTTATAAAGACATTGAATAGACAAGTTCGGCGCAAACAGAATTTAAATTGAAGTTTGCGAAAAAAAGTTAGTTTTTCCTGTCGCCTCACCCGCCTCCAGGCCCCCCATTTAAGATAATTGAAATTAAAGTCGTGCAATTTATTATCTACTATAATTTATCGACAAATTTAAAATTTTTTTAAAAAAATCTAAATATTACAGATTTTATTCGATTTTAAATTTTTATTATTTATTTTATTAAAATAAAAAAACATTTAAAATGGTTTAAAACCTGTAATATTTAGATTTTTTAAATAAAATTTTTATTTTTTCGATAAATTATAGTAGATAATAAATTGCACCACTTTAATTTGAATTATCTTAAATAGGGGGGCCTGGAGGCGGGTAAGGCGACAGGAAAAACTAACTTTTTTTCGCAAACTTCAATTTAAATTCTGTTTGCGCCGAACTTGTTTATTTAATGTCATTATATACTATTATAAATTTGGTGAGGGTCCCATGTCTAATAACTGAGATATTGGTATACATAAAATCCACCAGCCGCCACTGGTTTATGTTATCTATTGCTTCCGGCGACTGATTGTTTGTTTAGTTTGGGGCTAAATTGATTTGTACCGATTTGTACCGATCATGTGGATTAAAGCTATTTAAGGCTATTTATTTTAAGACTTCGGGAGACAGGTGCCGTGATTTACCTGCACAGTAGGGCTCTGATTTCGCACTGTTTACACTTACATTGCCTAACAAACTTAACACGCTGTGTGCGCTTTACTCTTAGGAAGCGATCGCTTGCGCATCCTTACTTTACTTTGCTTTAAGTCGTAGTTGAAGGCTTTCAGTTAATCGTGAATAATATAAATTGCAATGAAATGCCGTCAAACAAGTTTTAAAGAGATGGCCATGGACCTTAACGTTTTATTTATACCATTATTATTCTTAATTTAAACATTAGCCGAGGGTTGTCTTTTAGGTGCTGAATTTTCTCTATTATTTTGACCGAATTTTTATGGAAAAATTTAACGAATATGTTTTTTAACCCCCCCTTGTAATCTTTTAATATGGATCCGGCAGACTTTTTCTTTATTTTCAAACTAAAATTTCCACTTGGTAAAAGACGTTTTTGACCAAATTAAATAAAAAAAACAAAAATCGTAAAACACATCCATAAACGTTGCTGGCTATTTTAAACGAGAAAACCTGGAAACTTTTTGAACAGGATGTATAATGATAAACAAACTTTTTCTTCTTTTTTTAGCAAATAAACTTCGCGGATTTTACTGTGGTGGAGTGCTGATAAACAACAAGTACATTTTGACTGCTGCTCATTGCGTGATTGGAAAGGACTTGCCCAAAGATTGGAAACTGTAAGTATACCAAATCATTTAACTCATTACCTAACTTATTTTTTATATTTCAGGATAAGTGTTCGTTTGGGAGAATACAATCTCGATGATCCCATTGACTGTATAACCTACAAACAAAATAACTTTAAAGATTGCGCACCAGAACCGCAAGACATTGCTGTTGAAGATAGGATACCACATTTTCAATACGATCCCTATGATCCTAATCAACCCAATGACATTGCTCTATTGAGACTTGTAAGACCTGCTGTTTACACAGGTAAACATTAAATGTTTAGTCACATTTGATAAAACCTTTATCTTAGATTTTTGCTACAATATAAGTTTAAATTATGTATATGAGGGGTCCAGTAAGGAGATAAGAAAAACGCTCCTATAAATTAACCTAAAAGTCTTCACAAAATTTTATTTGGCATAGTCTCTTAAAATGAATTAGTCAAAAATGACTAACTCTCATAGCAAAAAAGCAGCCACTAACTAGCATAGAATTGACAGTTTTTGATATATAGTCATTTTCTATATAATATGGAATAGACTATATCTCAAAAACTGCTCTACTTTCATAACTTTTGACAGTATTTTCGGATTCAGCGAACAATTTTTCAAAGAAATTGACTGTTAAATGTCCGGAATACAAATTGATGTGGACTGCAGTTATTAGTGGTTGCTTTTTTGCTATGACAATTGTGGAGCAATCAGACAAAAGCAGATAAATCCAGCTTGTTGAAAATGAGTTAGGTTTGAACTAACAGTAAATGAGGTAAGATTAATCCATTGGTGAACAGTTCACCGTGAACTCAGAATTGATCAAATCCAAATAATTGATATAGAATACCGGTCTCGAAATCTAGAAAATCAAGCAAAAGCAGATAAATTCAAATTAATACAATTTACAATTACAATTCTTGTTTCAATGAAAATAAGATAAATTGATATTGTTAATTTAAATTAACTTAAATGGCATTTATATTTTCCATATTAATCCTGGACCACCCTGTATAGGTCAATAAATAATAGCTATTTACATACCATGAGAGGAAAATAGTGCTTTTCCTCCCGCGAATAGTTTCAAGCAAATGAAGATAAATCCTGTCAATTCAAGCAACACCAGATAAATCCATTTTATTTTTTTACTATAAAACATGATACAGGTGGACAAAAAATAAAAAATGAGTTTTCAGGTCTTATAACACTATACTCTATAGAATACATGGGTTGTTCTTTGTGTTGAGAAAGTAAAATATTAGTTTTTCGCTGATAACTCGAAACTGCTTAAAACGGATTTATCTGCTTTTGTCTGATTGCTCCACAATCAGTCATGTCTGACTAATTTATTTTAATAGAGTAGAGAAAAATTTTAAAAATATTAATTAACCAAAGCTGTTTTTCTTACCAATTGTGAAATTTCATTATTTTGAGATAAATAAGTTTTTTTTTGTTTTTATTTGAGTGATTTTTTTTAGATTATGTAAAACCAATTTGTTTACCATCCACACCTGCTGAAATCAACAAAAATTACATCGGTAAAAAAGTTTTTGTTGCTGGATGGGGCAAAACTGAGTCAAAAACTGAAAGCAATATCAAACTTAAACTACAGGTTAGTAGGCATTTTGTAATTTTTTTTAATATACATATATATATATATATATATGATAAAATCCCTTTCATTTTTACGATTGTTCACATTTTTCAAGCTTTTTCTAATCTATTTCTTAGGTTCCTGTGAAATCCCCTGACATATGCACTACCACCTACCGCAAAGCCAACGTAGCTCTTTCCAACTCAACGCAGATTTGCGCTGGAGGTGAAAAAGGCAAGGACTCGTGCAGAGGTGACAGCGGCGGCCCGCTGATGAGCCTGGAGAAGGACGAAAACGGAAATATCAACTGGTTCTCCATCGGTGTCGTGTCCTTTGGGCCATCGCCGTGCGGCATGGAAAATTGGCCCGGCGTCTACACTAATATTGCTCACTTTATGCCTTGGATTTACAGCCAAGTCAAGCCATAAGTCATTAGATAATGTATTTTATTGTGTGATAAATAAATATTTTAATAGAGCCGTCCTAATAGGTATAATTTTTTTTCTAAAAAATAAAATTTGTCTTTGCTGTATTAATTTCGAAAGGGAACCGTCCATAAATCTCGTGACGCTAAAGGTGGAGGGGGGTTGAAGGACAACCTCGATTTGTCACACCCGAGGGGGGAAGGGTTTATTTAAACATCACGTGACAAAGTAAAATTGCTTATTGCTTATTTCCAAAAAAAAAGGAAAGAATATTTTTAGGGGTAGGGCTGTTCGATAATTCGAAAACTTAAAATTGAATAACTAATCCCGCAAGGGGTTAAAGAAAGACATAAAATAATCATTACCAGTGACTATTTCCCTCGTCTTAATTTCCACCAATCACAAACGCGCAATTTTGAATTACAAATGGTTTCAACGTGGAAAAACTATAGTTATATATATATATGACAGCACCTGTCAGCAGTTTACCCGCGGCAAAACTTGACAGCTGTTGTCACAAAAATTGCAATTTATATTTTAATTGAACCATAAACAATTAAGTTTGTTGTATTTTGTGATTAAATAAATTAGGTACCTATTTTTCAGTTTTCAAATTAATACCTACATATTTATTATGTATGCATGTACTCGTATAATAGGTAGTGTGTTTTGTAAGCTATGTGTAATACATTATTACTATGTACACATTGTGTATGCAGAATAACTGTTACTCATGAAATAGTCTTGTCAAATATTCGATTTTTTTCACAGGAAAAATTAGATGCCCGAATGGTATATACCATTCAGGCATCTAATTTTTCCTGTGAAAAAAATCGAAAAAACACAATGCTAAGTAATATTTTTTTAGCAAAATGCATTCGTGCAGGTGCAAAAATACTCTTCTTCGACTCGGATTCTTGTTGCCACCAGCACTCATGCTTCTTATTAAAATATTACTTAGCAACGTGTTTTTTCATTTTTTAGGAAAAATTAGATGCTCTTATGATATTACTTACGATAATTTATCACTGAAATCGGTAAAATAAGACTTTTTAAAACATATTACTTTTTAAAATATTAAATGTATTAATAAATATTGAGTATAATGAATTCTATATAGTTTGGAAATGCTTCTTCTTTTGAATTATAGATGGCAACACTAGTATCATCTTATCACTTACTTCCACACATATACGGCTTAGGGGACATCCATTAATTACGTGAGGCATTTTTCTGATAATTTGGACCCCTCCCTCCCTCTTTGTGAGATTTGATGAGATGTGGTAGAACCCCCAAAATCTCTCACGTGAGATTTTAGCCATTAAAGTTTCTTTGCGGACAACATGATAAACCCAAGAAAAAAAATTGATTAATTTTTTTAACAATTTTGAATTATAATACAAATTCTTTAAACTCAAAAGTTGACGTGAGATTTTAAATGACCCCCCCTCCCTTAAAATTAGTTTTGGTGAGATTTTGCTAGACCCCTCCCCCCCTATTTTTATCTCACGTAATTAATGGATGTCCCCTTATTGGCTATATTTTGCATGGATGACCTTGTTTTCTTTTTTTTGAGAGAAGATTTTTTGATTTGGGTATGATATACCTTATGCGCATAGTCAGTTCATGAGTAGGGGATTTAAAAAATATGATACCATACATATTAATACGTCCATGTATAATACAAATTGTCAACAAAATTAAATTTAGGTTAGGTATATCAATTTTTTTTTTCATTTATTCATTCATTTGCATCGAATAAGGTTAAGCTTCCATACATTTTTGTGGTTTGGTTTTATAAAAAGCAAAAAGTTGCTTAATATGCATATTATGTAAAAGCCACTAAAAATCTCGTTAACACAATGAAAAAAACAAAACAATTGGTACACTACAGAATACAAACAAAATTAATTATAAAAACCATATATTAATATGTCTATGATAAAAACCTTTTGGCTATTGTGGTCGAAATACGACGTTGCCAAATTCTTGCTGTTATAAACATGCAATTATAAAATATAAAATATCATTTTGTGTATTTATTATTGTTATAAATGCTTTTTTCATACAATTTATTAAAAGGTATTTTTAATAAATTGTATATAAATTGTACGACATTATTGCCGGTTTAAAAAAAATACCATATTGTTTTTCCTATTTGGAAAGTATAATGAATACTATTTATTGTACTTTCCACATAGGAAGAACAATATGGTATTTTTTAAACCGGCAATAATGCCACGCATACTCCTCAATGCAATATACCATGTGATTTTTACTTCCCCTACCTACCACGAAAAGAAAAACATTCCGAAATCGTGTTTGCGTTAATTTACATCCCAGTCAGCATCCAATTCAGAAAGATTTCAGTATGAAGTCTTTTAAACAACTTCGTGTAGAAGCTCTAACATGACGTCTTAAACAGCTCCTTTTTAAGAGCTCAGAATTCTAAGCTGTTAATAAACTCATAAATAAGAAGTCAATTTTTTTACGGACAAATGAAGATCTTTTCTTAACCTCTTTTTAAACAATTTATTTTGAGCTTACAAAGTATTCTTTTTTCTTACTTTTAATTGAAATCATATTATTAACTCTTTAAGACGTCAACATGGAGACGTCAAATTTTAATGCGATTACTTTCTTCTCACCGCTGTAACTGCTTGCAGTGCCGGTTTAAGTTAGTTCGCCGCCCGGTTCTGGCACAAACACAACGCCCAATGCTTTAAAATATTACTTTTTTAAAAACATTTTTAAAATTTTAAGTCTTACTTTCTCACGTCAAGTGGAAGATTAGGTTGGTTAGGCTGGTAACTAACAGTAAACTTAGTATCCTATAAAATATAAAATGAGCCTTTATAAACCAATTATAAAAACTAATCAAAAGCACTAACTAAAAAATAAAACATTCTTTGGTTTATAACAATACTAAGTACTAAGAAAAACTAATTAAAAAATAAAAGTTTAATATTTTGTTTCATTAAACTAATAAAAACTAATCAAATAAAACATTATTCTTTGGTTTAAATAAATATTGAGAAATCCTAATACTAATAACCAAAAGGTTGTTTTCAAGTCTTTATAGTAGCAAAATGATCACGTAAAAAATCAAAGTTCTCAACTAAAAATGACAAAAGATGAGCATTTGTGCTTAAATCCATATTTTGTTTTTGGACTCCTTTATTGGTTTCATTAACCCTTTGCAAAACATCTATCCAAAAAGTTAAAATTCCGTTTCCAATAAATCAAGTTTTTGATGGAGAAGCTGCTTCAACTCTAACAACATTTTTCTCATTTGTATCCGTTGTATCCGCCGACGCAGTGTCGCAATAATTTTTTTTCTAAATTCTAACGATTAGTATTTTTTTTTAAATTATGGGCGGTACGCGGTACCGCCCCAAAAATATTTACCGCCCGGTGCTATAGTCCCCAAAAAACCCCTGTTAAACCGGCACTGACTGCTTGTGTTTGATATAAGAAGCGGCGAAGTAGAATTTAGAGCGTGTCCCATACCAAACGGTCTTAGACCTAGGTAAACGGCTACCCGATATTGACGAGCTCCAAAAGAGCGAAACAGGCCGTCTATCGGTGCCGGTGAAGAGTACGATTGAATTTAAACAAAAGTGAGACGAAGTAATCGCATTTCCAAAAATAGGCGAATAGGTACGAGCAAATTATTAAAATGATTTTAATAAAATCAATTGCTTCTTACCCCTTCATATAAATTTTTAAATATTTAAGATATAAATAAAATGTTTCAAATTTTTAGGGAATTAAATAAACTACAGATCTTTTTAACTTTATTGTTATTACTAGACCTAAAAAACGCGGAATTTAAAAATATTTTCCTTAGCGCAATATTAGGATTAGAGTCAAACCACGTCAAGTGGGACCAGAAAATTTCACGAAATCACCGATTTTGAAAATAATCACATTATTGTGTAGTAGGCATGACTCATATGTCACAGTAAAAAAATTGTTTTAAAATTCGTTTTTTTGGTAATGTTATTAAGGTTGACAATTTTG
Organism: Brassicogethes aeneus; assembly: GCA_921294245.1. Classification (NCBI taxonomy): domain Eukaryota; kingdom Metazoa; phylum Arthropoda; class Insecta; order Coleoptera; family Nitidulidae; genus Brassicogethes; species Brassicogethes aeneus. The sequence goes on from OV121133.1 coordinate 14,744,638, forward strand.
TCAAACTTTAGAGCACTGTAAAATTGAAAAAATAGAATCTCTGGGACCACTCTGTATAATTGAATTAAATTTTACACACTATTGTAGAAATTTTTAGACTATAGAATGATCATTTAATAAACGTAAATTTGTTTAAATAAAAGAATTTTGCATACATTTATTCTGCCGTGCTTAATGAAAACGCCGTATCCAACAATTGTGCGATGTTTGTTTTACGGCATTTTCTACTAGAAAAATCATCCTGCGTCTATCCCCGGTACTCATAAAACCGTATCTATATATATACGGTTTTTTGAGTACCGAGGATAGACGCAGGATGAATTTTTCTAGTAGAAAATGCCGAAAAACAAAAATCGCACAAATGTTGGTTACGGCGTTTTCATTAAGCACGGCAGTATTATAAACAATTGAAATTTTGTATGTGTTCTTCACGCTGAAAAAAAATTAATCTTGTGTCATAATATGCGGCAAACGTTCCTGTTTAATAAAATGTACTCAAAAATTTGTCCTTCATATGTCATTCCGGAGATATTAATTTTTTTGTCCCGCTGTGCGCTTGATCAGTACGCGGCCGGCTTCGCTGCTAGCTCGTCAGCACACGGTTTGCCTGAACGAGGTTTAAGTCACATAAAAACGCTAAAACCGATTGCAGTTTCTTGTTCGGGACCCTTTGGTGACTTAAAAATGATATTTACCAAAATCCTAGCTACTCCTCTTATCGAAATTTTTTGAAAATTCTTTTTATGAATTATGCCTTTTACTATATAAAAAGTGATTTTTGTCTAACCCTGTATAAATCTAATGATATGCTCAGTATAAAAACAGTTTCTCTCGTTTACAATATCAGTGTACAAATGGGTACTCTGGCAAAGGTAGAATTTTTTACAATTTTTTCAATTTTGGTAAATATCTTTTTTAAATCACCAAAGAGTGCCAATCAAAAAACTTCAACCAATTTTTCGTTCAAAATTGAAAACTACTAAAAAGCCTAAATTAAACAACATTTTAAATATTCTCCAAGCGTTATTTTATTAAATTTTATTAAATATCTATTTTTCTTGTAAAAGATTAATAATAATGCCATTTTGTAACCTAATAGACGTAGAAATATCTAAAAAAAATTGGGGATAAATATTTTTTGCTTGTTATGCTAAAACCATGAATTTACGCTTTTGCTTTATTAAAAATAAGTGATTTTTGGCTAACCCTGTATATATTAAATGATGTGAACAGTATTAAAAAGTGAGTCTCCTAAATAATATACTCCAATTTTATAAAAATCGTATGTACTCTGTCAAAGGTAGACTTTGAGTGAAACAAAAATTTAAAAAAAAATCATAAATTTTCGAAGAATTTCGAAAAGAGGAGCAGCTAGGACTTGTGTAAATATCATTTTTAAGTTACCAAAGGGTCCCGAACAAGAAACTACAATCAGTTTTTGGAGGCATTTTTATGTGACTTAAACTTCGTTCAGGGACACCGTTAAAACGGACGAGCTAGCAACGAAGCGCGCCGCGTACTGATCAAGCGCACAGCGGGACAAAAAAATTAATATCTCTGGAATGACAAATGAAAGACAAATTTTTGAGTATATCTTATTAAACGGAAACGTTTGCCGCATATTATGACACAAGATTAATTTTTTTTCAGCGTGAAGAACACATACAAAGTTTCAATTGTTTATAATAAATGTATGCAAAACTCTTTTATTTAAACAAATTTACCTGTATTAAATGATCATTATATAGTCTAAACATTTCTACAATAGTGTGTAAAATTTAATTCAATTATACAGAGTGGTCCCAGAGATTCTATTTTTTCAATTTTACCGTGCTCTAAAGTTTAACAAAATTGTCAACCTTAATAACATTACCAAAAAAACGAATTTTAAAACAATTTTTTTACTGTGACATATGAGTCATGCCTACTACACAATAATGTGATTATTTTCAAAATCGGTGATTTCGTGAAATTTTCTGGTCCCACTTGACGTGGTTTGACTCATTAGAAACTTGAGTGATTAGAATTTAGAATTAAAATAGAAATTTTAATGCCAGTCATTCAAATTGTCAATCAATACGTTACATAATGGCTTTTTTTTGCCCATTACTCTTCTACGAATATTTATAATATTCCAACCAAACTTTTTTGTTAAAAATAAGCATGAATTTTTAAATATTTATTACTAAAACCATTTAACTAAAAGCAAAAATATTGACAAATATCTGCGTCTCATTCCTAAAACGGTTGTCGTGCTTTAGCAATCTCCAGAAACTTGTAGTCTATGGCACGTGTGACAGATATTGAAGTCTTTATAGGCATGGCCGGTATTCCTGCTGGAATGTAATATATCAATATTGGCACGATCATTTGTTAGCATCGATTTGTTAGATGAATTTTGCATTTTTCGCGAAAACAGAATGGCAGGCATTTATGGAAGATAAATTCTCTCGGGTAGAATTAATGTTGATAAGAATTTGCAGTGTAAAGTATCGAGAAATTCCTGTTAAAGTCTAGTTTTAAATTCATTGGGTTTAGCTCTTTTAAAACACGGTTTTGCTTTATTTTTTATTGGGTACCAATTAGGTAGTTATTTTACCCAGCGGGATTTGAATTAATTTATCTTATGGAGTTTGTTCTTAAATGGTGTATTCAAGGTTGTATAAGTTTAAATAAAGTTTTTAAGTCGTCAATACATAAGATGTTTAAAAATAACTCATTATACCTAATTTGTTATTTAAATTCCATTCAAATTTACTAGTCAGATCACTGTGAAAGTAACAATTGTTGACATAATTGTAACTATGAGAATTAAGCATTGGGAAAATTGAAGAGCGTCCGGTCAAATATGTCCCTCTGATCAGGTTTTTCAGGAGAGCAAAAAAACTGTTTTTAAATTAAGTAGGTACATTAAATTCTTGCAGTAAGTATAAAGCGTATTTCTATATCTTCTTGGGCACCCTAGCACGCCTGAATAAGACATCGTGAGCAAAATAACAAAAAGAATTTTTAAAAAATAAAAGAGGTAAAAAAACACAAAATTAAAATAAGTTAAATAGTACAAATAGTCAAACAGTAAGTTAAAAAGTCAAGGAAAACATTTAAAAAACCAAAAAAAGTTAGACAAAGAATCAAAATAAGTCAAAAATTAAAAATCATTTAAAAAAATACTAAAAAAGTAAATAAAAAGTCAAAATAAGTCGAAAGGAGGCAAAAATAATTAAAAAAAGACAAAACAGTTAAATAAGAAGTCAAACATAAAAACCCTTTTGATATGATACCAATGGTATCGTCGCTACATAACGGTAAATAGTTCTATGTCAGTATTTACCTACCCTGCATATTTTTTGTTTCTACGAATTAAATTGACTTAAATACGAAAACTTTATGTCAAATTATTTAATTTTAAAAAAAATTTTTAAACTTGTAAAAAACACTAAAAAAATGTTTTTAAAACAATGTAATATAATTTCTTTTTTATTATGTTTATTTAATTTGGATACTTAAAATTTGCATTATTTTTAAAGAAATGATCCCAATCTATACTATTTAAGTTACAAAGGAGCAGAACAATTCAAAAAGCATAAAAAATATTGTTTTTTATACAAAAAATAATTTAATTATTTTTTTTAATAATTAATTAATTAATTAATTAATTATCTACTTGTTCAATTATAATTATATTATTTTTTAAATTTTTTTTACAAAAAACTTAGTTTTGCTTTAAGGTTTTCCTTATTTATTTGCGAATTTTTTTACATTTTTTTTACTGCTAAAAGTGGAAATAACCTATGACGTCGAAGATAAATCTTATCTTTTGAAACCACCAATATCTTGGTTTCCAATAATTGGATGAATTAAGTTAGCAAGTTGTTGCATTTTTATCATTCATTTAAGTAATTATTCTTAATAATAAAACGATAATATTTAGTGCTGTACAAGTAATATTCTTTTGTTAAAATGTCTGTGTTAGCTGAAAAATATAAATTAAAAGGTAATAAAATCCATAAATTAATTTAAGAAGTTAATAACTTCAAAATAGGATAATAAAAAACCTCTTTAATTTGCCCCAGTACAAATATGAACCTTTTAACAAAGATTTTCCAGTCAAACAAAACTGCTTCAAGGATTCAAGGATATTTTAATAGTTGATTTATTTAAAAATTCGCAAAATAATTTTTATAATTGTTCATTCCAATTTCTCGTTATAAATATTAAATCAAACCATTAAATATTAAATTAAATCATTTTTTGTCGTAAAACATTAGTAAAAAAACTGGAGACAAAAGAGACAAAAAAATATCAAAAATATTAAACAAAACTTCTTCAAGGATATGTGTCACTAAGCAATCCCTGAGGCTGTAGCCGCCCCAACTCAATTAAGTTAAATGGCAACCTCTTTGTGATACCTTATTGAAAAGTTTTTAAAAATTGCTATTTAACAGTACTAAAAAAATACAGTCTAATAGTTGAATTTTTAAAAAATACGCAAAATAATTTTTATAATTATTTATTCCAATTTCTCGTTATAAATATTAAATCAAACCATTAAATTTTTAATTAAATCATTTTTTGTCTTAAAACATTAAAAAAAAACTGGAGAACACAAAATGATTTAAAAAAAGTAAAAAACAAATTGTTCATCAATAATAAAAACACAATAATTTTTAGCTTTTTAAATTAAATGCATAAAATACCTCCCATAAGTCTATTTTTAAATAAAATAGTTTTGTCACGAAATAGCATTATTGAACAATTTACAAAATACTGAATGGAATGTGTATGTTTATGGTGGATTTTTTTTTCAGACAGCTTACTTGCAAAAAAGTAAAAAATTCCATAAATAAACATTAAAAAAATATTATTTGTTTTTTCAATATATAGAATATATAAATATTAATAATAAGTCCTATTTGTCAAAGAACACAAAATAATTTTAACAAAAGTATAAGAAACTAAAAAAGCATAAATAACTTAAATGCGGAAAATAACTCCCATAAGTCTATTTTTAAATAAAATAGTCTTTTATTATTTTGAAACTTTTGTCACGAAATATATTGGCATTATTAAGAAATTACAAAATACTCAATAGAATGAGTATATTTTTGGTGAATTTTTTGTTTATCATAGCATACTTACAAACAAGTAAAAAATTCCATATATAATCATAATTTTTTTAATATTTAAATATTAATAATAAGTCCTTTTAATAAGTCTGTACAGAAATCCGAAATCTAAGCAATTGTGAAATTATAATTAAAGATGTTTGAATATGTTTTTAAAAATTCAACATTTAACAAAATTTAAATTAAGGCAAAGAAATTATTCATAAAAATAATAAAAAACTTCCTTTATAATATGATTTTGTTAAATACAAAAAATGCAATTTCAAACTGTATCTCGGATTTTTTTCCTTTTTTAGAACGAATCTCATCCTGATTTTTTTTACAATATTAATGAATCACCTTGTATAGATATAGAGATTTTTTTTGCTAATAATAAGCCTACAAATAAAAGAATAAATTCTTAGTGGATATAATTCACAATATTAAATAAAAATTATATGAAATAAAAAACTAAATCAAATTAAATAACAAACATATTATTTTGGAAGTACGAAGAAAACTGTTTTGGGAATGGTTAGTAAAATATCAAGTATATTAACTTTAATATTTAAGCAGTGATCGCTGTAGTAGTAATGATTCCCAAACCCATATATTTAGGATACGTGTGCTGTTTGGGAACTATTCCTTGACTAGAAAGTTGTTATTGAAAAACTAACTGAAAAAAATATAATAATAATGCATTTTGTATAGTTGCTCCTCAATAAATATTCACCATCGCAAATAACACACGTAATGTGTTATACGTTAAGCCATAGTTTTCGCACGCAATATATTTTATAAGATTTTTAATTAATATCCTCCATTGCTAAAACACTCGTACGTCGACGATCATCGAGTTTCATTGCCACACATCCCTTGCAGATCGGCAGCTTTTGCCTTGAACCACTTTAAAAAACTGTAACACACACACAACAAACCGATAGTTGTTTAATTTTACGATCAAACTGACACATATCGTCGTTGCATTTTAGTAGGTTGTAATTATATTAAGTCAATTTGCTTCGATAATTATATTTGCTAGTGAAATTGCCTCCAAATGCTTTTATTTTAAATGCTTCTTAGAATAACCAGCAAAAATTGAAATCAAGGACCACCGAAGGAGTTGGTACGGCAAGCCTTTTAAAACTGAACAATTTAAAATATCCTTAAATTAAATTAGTTTAATTATTTTAAAAAACACCAAAACAAACCAACACAATATAAAATTACACTTAATTGCAAATCCATACATACCTTTTAATAACAAGTAAAAATAATTTATTATTGCAAAACTTTTAACAATATGGTTTTTTATTTAAAAACTATAATTGCATAGGAGAAAATAAATAAACATTTTTTGCTGAATGATTAGGTATTTCAAAATAAGGTAATTTAATCTTGAAAAAAACGCTTTGGGTACGTATTTAATAATGATAACTTACAAAATAATCATTTTTCGTTGATGGAATAAACGTTTGTTGTGCAATGAACTTGAATCGTACAAAGGTATAATTTTGATTTCTAACAAGGCCGCCAACCTATAATGTATTAAACTAAAAGTTTAACTGTAAAGACTAAAATATTTGGGGCAGTCCACATCAAATTTACCCCTGTTAATTTGGATAAAACTTTTATTTTATACTACCATGGAGTGGACACTTAAAACGTTTCTGTAAATTTTTAAAATTTATTTTGCCCAACAAAAAATAGGTCATAAATTTTAAAATTGCTCAAAACAATTTGAGAAATTAATCGAGTGATGACAACGACTCCACATCGCCTTTTTGAATATTTATATTTATTTTACTATAAAAACAAAGTAAGATTGCAGAGATAATTAATAATTTATCAATTAAACACAAAAATTTGAAGGAAAGTTGGCCACCTACATATTTGTGCAATTAAACCGAAAATAATTCTTTTAAAAAAAAAAAAAAAAAAAAAACAAACATTAAAACATTTGTGTTTTTTTCTGAAAAATTAACGTTCCGATTAGTTAGTTTTTTAAAAAGTTTTAAACATTCAAAAAAGAACTTTTTTTTTTTAATTCATAAGTTTTCATAAGTATTATACCGAAGTATTATTTATAATAAATACAGTATCTTTTTTTAAAAAACATACCAAATATATGTAAGTTTAAAACGAATCAGCAGAATATTTATATATATAATTTTCGTTTTTTAAAACAAAAATTTATTTATTCGTCTACATTAATGTTGTCACCTTCAAAATAGTCCCCATTGGATATTAGACACACATGTGCCAGCTCTTCTTCCAATACTCGAAACACTTTTAAAACTCGATCTTTGGGATAGCCTAGTTCATTCAGCGATGCGCTTTTAATGACATCTATGCTTGCAAAACGACGGCCCTTTAAGGTTCTCTTTATTTTTGGGAATAGGAAAGAGTCAGACAGAGACATGTCTGTCGAATATGGAGGCTGGGGCATCATTACAGTATTGTTTTTGGCCAAAAATGTTGTTCAAAATTTAACAATTTTAGAACAAATTTTGCTGCCACGCGTTTCATACCCAAAACATTCGAAAAAATTTCATGGGATGAGCCAATCGATATACCAACATCATCAGCGACTTCTCTGATGGTTTATAACCATTTCTTCCACTTTTTCCATGTTTTTATCGGTTGTTAATCCGCTTGTGCATTCGGGGAGTTCGTCATCTTCAACGTCTTCACGGCCATCTTGGAAACTCTTATACCACTTGTTAACTCTTGTTTTACTTATAGCAGACTCACTATAGGCCTTTGTTAACATTTCTCAGAATTTATTTAATTTTTTAAGCAAAATTGGATAAAAATTCTTTGATCCATTTCTTTTAACGAACGAAAAATCGCCGAGCTCATAGAACACGTCTAACTTTAGCGGCTGCCACAGACAAAGTAAACAATGAAAACAGCTAAAGTTTTTTTCATACTTCGGGGGCATGTATACCAACATAATAAAGAAAATTGTATGACAACCGGACCCTCCGAACCCGCGAAATTGAACAATTCCCGTTATTTTCTGAACACACCTCGTATACATATGTACTATATTTGTTTATAAAATTTATTTTAACAAATTCTTAATAAAATTTATAAATTTATTTAATAAATAATACTTCCCCGGCGCATTCGCCATTTTTGCAAGTATTTATTTGTACAATTTTGAGTACAGGCTGTACACAAAATACCTGTGTAAAATTTAAAATTAGATAAATTAATAAAAAATATAAGCAAAATCAGTTAATCTGCCTAATAAGAAAACTAAGGAATACACCACCAAAAAAGCAGTAACAAAACAAATCCCGAAAAATAGTAACATTAAGTAAAAAATTTTAAAAAACGAAAATATCTATACCGGATGATTTTATATCAAAAAAATGTATTTAAAGGGATATTAAAAAATTAAATCTTAAAAAAACAATTTTTGAATATTTAAATAGAGGTTAAAACCAGCATAAATCCTGATTTTAAAAATATATCGTTTTCATGCGTTTATTTTACCATTAAATTATGCCTATTTTATACCGAAAATTATAGTAGAATTAAAATGTTAATTTTTATATTTTCGATCCTTTTTTATTACTTTTTTAACCACGAAAAATCCTTTTTAAATCTCTTCAATGGGTGAAAAAATAAATATTATAAAAAATATAATATAAGAGTAATTTAGTTACCGTCGCTAAAATTTAAGAAGGTTGGGAAATATTTTCTACATTATTATTTGTTTAAAGTATAGGTAAATCGCTTTTATTGGGAAAAGGTTAAGTCAGAACTAATAGGCTGATTAAATCTAAATTTAAAATTAAATTCCTTTATCTTTAAGAGTTCCATAATTAAAGCTTTATTATTGACAACGCTTACTACCAAATTATTCGATTATCTCCTAAGCTGTAAAAAAAATTTAGAGTAATCAGGTAAAATTTTTTACATCCTAGTCTGTAAAAAACCGTAATTGTACGTTTAACAAATAAAACTGTGCCTCAAAGGTAAAATGTTGTTCGGCTGAGACTTGTCTTTTTGTGCTTCCCTTTGTGGACCGAGCTCAGCACAAGTCTAAAACACTAAAAAAACCTATTAGGACCAATAAAACAAAATCGATAATAATTATAATAACAATTATTGTTTACAGTTCTGATGCTATTAAACCTCACTTTATACTTTTAATAACTGTTTTTATAATTTTAAGTACGTTTTATGTATCGTTTAATAAATAAAAGTTGAAGCCTTATGACATAAATATCTATTATCTAATTATCAGAAATAAATAGAATAGGTACATTTTATCTTATAAGCTAATTTAAAAAAATATAATTTTTGTTATGGATGTTTAAACTTATATTACATTATAAATTTTAATTGTTATAAATTAAAACCCTATATAGTTTCCCACCCTAACATTTATACACAAAAAAATACAGACAAAATTAGCGTTAAAAGATTGATAACCTCAACTATTGGTATTCAAATGTTAAGGTGGGCATAGTACAACATTTTAATATTTATTTTAATGTACTATGCTCTACACCAAAAAGTCGGACCTTAACATTTGAATAAAAATAAATGAGGTTATCTATCTTTCAGGTTAACGCTAACTTCGTCTTATTTTCTGAAAATATTACCACACAATAATTTACCATTTTATACACAAAAAATACGAATATAATATTATTTTTAGAAAATAGGACGAAGTTAGCGTTAACCTGACAGATAGGTAACCTCATTTATTTTTATTCAAATGTTAAGGTGTTAAACTAACATATATGGATAACTTCAAGTATTTGTAGTCAAATGTCATGACTTGTGTGCGGAGCATAGTACATAATATTGTAAATACATATTGCATTTTGCAACAAATTCTGCATAGGTGGGTTAATGACATAAAGTAATGTAAACAATAAGTAGTAAATTTATTATTCATACAATTTTGTTTATATTATAATAATATAATGATCGATAAATGCATTATAGATCACTGAACTAATAAAACTTAATTAATCTATTTAACTATTTAATCCATTTTAATTTGGTATCCCTATATATTTTTTTAATAATATAATAATATGCAATACGCAACAAAATTTTTAACGCACTATAAACTAAAAAAGCCTTTATAAAACCTAAATAAAATTATAACATAAATAGCAAATTTTGTACAAAAAATGCTTTTTAGGGTAAAACAATATTTTTTATCTATTTGGCGTTCATAATGACTTCATTGAAACACCGCTTTCGGTGCTGTAATGAGGTACTTTACCCCACCCAAAATTTTGATTTTATAGGTTAGCTACTTTAAACAGCATACTGGTAAAATAATATTTTGCATATTGGTTATAATATTTTTATGATTTTTCTAGTACTTACGAGACTTTTCTGGCAATACATTTTGTTTAACACCAAAGAAAATCCTTTTTTATTCTTTCTCTGTAAATAAAAAAATTAAAGACGCCATGGCAAATCGATTTTGACATTAACACTTCAAACCAATGGCTGTGATACCAACTATCTAAAGTAAAATTGGACCAAATTAAATATAAGGTATAAAATTAATTTTTTTATACAATTTTTGCAAAATAGATAAAATAACATAAAGAACTCATGTCATAAGACCTTTTGTCGCACTCGTCCATTACAAACATTATATTATAAATTGTCCTCTTGCAACAAAATGACGTCTTATGACATTAATTCTTTATTACAATATTAAACATTTATTAACAAATATATTAACACATTTTTTATTTTACGATGTGCATGCACATCTTACAATAATAAATGCTTTTATTACAGTAAAACAATATTTTTTTAAACATTTATTAACACATTTTTTATTTTAAGATGTGCATGCACATCTAACAATAATTGGTTCGGTTACACTATGATAGTTCGATTTACTAATATTGCTGCTGATTTCAAAAATGCCGCTCGATAAAATGCTCTGCCCAATTATCTAAAGTTTTTTGTTAATATTTTGATTATTTATTAAATTATTTTGCCTTAAATCTATTTTGGATGTTCAGTATATTTTTGACGTTTTTTGCCAAAAATATACAGGGACTCTATACAAAGTCATCGGTAGGGATATTTAATAAAGCACTTTTCTGCAGAGAAGTGCTTTATTAAATACCAAAACTAAAATTATAATGTTTTTTTTTTGTTAAAAAGTATCATTTTTTGTAATTTTTGTGTTGTTTTTTTAATTACTAATTAAATTGAAAAGGCAACAAAGTAAATGGGTTTCGGTATAAACATTACTTTTATTTGATATGTTTTTATTCACATCATGCATAAAGTATCCAAAAATTTAATCGACATTTAAAATTTAAACTTTAAATTGTATTTTTACTTGAAATTGATTTTAAGAACCAAAACTAAAAAAAGAGCAGGAAATGGAAGTGGCAGAGAAAGAGAAAGGAGACGAACATTTATGTCGTCGTTGTAAATTTGTTTTGTTTTTGTTGCGGTACCTTTATGCCCAACAAAAAAACCAACGCAATATTTCATTACAAAATTTTATGAGATATCCTATTACTTTAATTTTGCAGGATTATTAAATGGACCTTATATACGACGTTTAATAAAAGATCAAGTATTCAAAAATGCTCTCAAAGTTGACGAGCTTGTCGCATATGGCAGTGTTAAAGCTATCATTGAAAAGGTTCTTGGTTCATATCGGGCGCCAATTCATTGAAAAAATGCTTTTCGTTTTGCAAAGAATTAGCGTTAATATGTCATTTAAAATACATTTTTTTTTCATCCTGATAAATTTGCCGAACTGATGAACATGGAGAACGATTTCACCAAGTAAGTGCAAATCTAGAGTATTGGTAGATATCTATGGGTATATCGGAAATAAGTTGGATTCATTGCTAGGAGACATTTTCTGGAATTTGCAGCAAAAGATGTACGACGATGATGGATTAAGCAATTACGATTAATTAAATTTAAGGTAGAAAAAAGCAAAATTATGCAATGCATTAAATTTTGAGGGCTTAATTTGGATAAAAATACTGAAACTTGTTTACTTTGTTGCCCTTTTAATTTAATAATTAAAATAAACAAAAAATGGTTGTTTTTTATCTAAAATACATTAAAATTTTAGTTTTAGTATTTAAAATGTCATATTGTTACGAAAAATATGATCTAGGTATTTGCCGTATACCAATTACTTTAGTACATTCAAGATAAATTTAAGCCAAAATAATTTAATAAATAATTAAAATACCAACAAAAAACTTACATTTTGAGATGATTGAGCAGAGCATTTTATTACGAAATTATTTTAAATCCTAGACGTCCTAGAGGAAAACTAATGACATTTTGGAAATCAGCGGCCTAAATTAGTTAAACTAAGCTGGAGTAGATGTTAGGAAAAAAAAGTTTGTAAAACTATCATAGTGTTATTGATTCAATATATTTTTTGTATAAATTTGTTAAATTTGTATTTTATACTTTTCATAGAACATTTTGCCCTCCCTTTGTTCAATTGGTTTTATCAGGATTATGGTTTAAATTAATTTTTACTGCAGCTGCGGATTTACTATTCTATATAATATTTTTATGAATTTTTTTAATTTATGTTATTGCAATCTAAAATTTATTACCAAATTAAAAACTTTACTTTTAATTGAAATATATTAAACTTGTAACAAATAATTGTTTTCACATTTTAATTTATAGATATAATACAACACTGCGAACTCGATATCAAAACAAAATCGCGCGATATTATGTCAACCGACTTTCGGATTATTAGACAAGGGCAAATCCACCCAACTCGCGTGAGCCATTCATCGAGGGAAGCCTTGAATTTGCACTAATCACAGCCGACTGCTGGTCCGCGAAAACCGCCACATAGTCTGCCCAGCCGAGTAAATGTCTCGCCTAAGTAAATCCGAGGCGGCTTCTCGCGTCCCACCCCCAAAAAGTGAGAGATCCAGCTATCGCACCGAGGCCTGGCCTACCGATACTCTTTCAGTGCTCGACTGAATAACTAACTAAAAGCAAACTCTAAAAGTTCTAAGCCGTTTTGGACCGCGCGTGCGCCTCAAGACATCCGCGTTTGTTCTTCATCTTCCTCTTCTTCTTATTGTCGTTTTCGATTTTGTTTTGTGTTTGTGTGACGTTTTTATGAGAAAGTGAGAGTGCTTTATTTTTTTAATATGGATACGCGGGATGAGGCGGCACCTCCGGTGCCCCGAAGGGCTTCCAACCCTTTGGTAAAACAGACCAAGTTTTCCGATTCAAATGGTGGTAAGTTTAATAAAAAAAAATAAAAAATTATACAGTAATAAAATATATCTAAAATGTGTACTTTCACTTTTTTTTAAATTAGAAGTATTTAGGTTTATTGCTTATTAGATAATTTTCACACCCAAATCATTACTCTCTTATTAGTATAAACTATAAAAATATATTAATTATAATACTGTAATATTAAGAAAAATATACAAAATCAATGCCAGTCCAAAATCTATCAAACTCAAACTAAAGAGACTTTAACAGGAGAAATGTCTGTAACCCAAACCTTAAAAAATTTTGTATCAGATTTATTTATTTTATCTTAATGGTTATAAAAATATAATACAATCAATAATATATTTATTGATTGGTATATTTAATTATAACTTTTATTGTTTTGTTAAATTTGCATGATAAAAGAAGGATTGTTTAATAACCATCATTGTTTATTATTATTTTTTTTAATATTTTAATTTAAATATTTGTTATGCACATGACAATATGTATAAATATTTCTGTAATGTAACATGATTTAATTAGTAACTATACACATGTATTATACATAATGTAAATGGTTATTTATTTTTTGTTCTGGTTCTTAATGATTTATATTGACAAATATGTAAAAATATAGGTGTACATTTGTATTTTATAGTTTATAAAATAAATACCTTTTATTGTCGTTAAACCAATCAAATTATTCATAAAGAATTTATAACATAAGCTGTGGCTTTATGGTGTTTTAGTCACGGGCTGAAGTTAGCAGCAGTGGCTTTCAGGCTTTTGAGACATGGACTGAAGTTAGCTTTATTATAATATGAATTGGTAACCTTATTATTTAAGGTTAAATTATTCTGACAATTGTCAGATGTGAAATAATTAACAAATAAAATTGGCTTTAAATTCTTCTTTGCGTTCGTCGTAGATAAAATATATAGTATGCAAATAGTTTATATACTTATCTATTCCCTCGTGCCTAATAAAACTCGTGACTAAAATGCCGCGTATCAACAAAAATTAACTTTTGGAATAGAGTCAGAATAAGTGAAACGAATCACCAAAAATTGTTGGTTTTTCAAAATAAATTAGTTTATTCTGTTTCGTTTATACCTACTATTTGCCAAATAAGGCTGCATGAAAAAAGTGGATAATAGTAAGGAGAGTAAGGAGTCATCTGTCATCTGCCACCTGCTTTTGAACAAAAAATGCCAACACATTTACATGTTTTTAAAAAAAATCTAAAATATATATTTTTTTAACTTATCTATGCTCTAAATGCTCCTTATGCTCCAATTTAAACAATATTTTTAAAAAAATTGTTATAAATAAACCTTTATAAATTAACAAAAATTAAAGGCGAATCAAAATAATTCGATTTTAAACTACGATATATTAAGAAATTAATAATACTTAAATAAAAAATAACGACTGAAAATTGTTTACAACAATAACAAAACTACCTAATTTATTTTGAAAAACAATAACCACAATTTTAGTGATCTGTTTCAGAAATTCTGACTCGATATTGAATAATTAATTATAAATTTAAATTTTTTTATTGTTAAGCCGAATTAAGAAAAACACACATAAAGATTTTTTAATAAATGAAAAGTATAAAATTTTATTAAAGAACACGTTTTTAAATCATCCTTTTCAGTTTATAAACTACATTAGAACAACATTTTTACATGCAAAATTTGAAGAAATTGAGGTATTTATATAGAGATAAATCATCTTTAACATTTTTAAATATACTTAACTTTTTTATAAAATAACCCCAATATTAAAAATGCCTACTTCTCTTTTCAGTCTTTAAATCCGGTTTATCTATTTAGTGCTAATAAAAAGCCAAACCAATAAATATTATGCCAGGAAACACACTAATGGTGAATAAATTTGCATAATATAGGTCGATCTTTACATTTGCTAAATAAACATTAATTTGTAGTATAAAATATTACAAAATATTAAACAACAATAAACTATTAAGTATTGTACCTATATTAACCTTAGATTTACCAAATTAAAAATACAATTGTAACAAGTAAACATTTAAAGTAATAACTATGTATTATAATTTGGAGAAATAATTAAAATGACAGAAAGCAGGTAGACAGAAACATACCGACCATAACAATACAGATATTTTTGTGTGCTGGAAGACGCGAATATGGAGCTCGGAGTTGTAGTAGTGCACGAGCTTCGCTTAATTTTCAAGATGGAAATTTTGTTATTTCATTTTAGACAATTTTTGTTTTAAAGTGCCTAATCTAAATATACAGTGTGACCCATTTATTTGCGACTCACCCATGTAAAATCTTTATTTATTGTGCGATTTTAACAAGATTTGTTTTAAAGTGTAGATCTTGATAAACTGTATTTTTGGAGCAAAAGCACCATATTTTTACAAAATACAAGGCCTATACTATGTCAGTTTTAAGAGTAAATTTTTAAAAATTATAAATATACTAAATTTTATTAAAAATGTTTAAGTAGCTAAATTAAAAATGCACAATATTTACCATTTACAAATATTTATTCTGTTAAGTATGGTTATAAATTTTCGGAAAAAATGAGCCGGCGGAAAAAAACCGTTTTTTCCGAAAAAAAAATTGTAAAATTTTCAGTAAATTTAGGGTAATGCCAAAAAATGCAAAAGTCAATTTTTCTAAAAATTTACCCATTTTTACAGATACTTTCCTTACAAAAGTGAATTTTCGACGTTGAATAATCATAATATCAGGATTATAATAATTATTCCTTTTATTTTAATTTAGTAAGAATATTCTACCGGGTCGCAAAAAAACATATTCGGTGCTGTATAAACGTAACTTTTGTTATATTTGACACTTTTAAAATTATAATTTTGTAATTTAACTTTATAAATAATTCATTATTTTTTAATTGGACTCCTTTTTGCAAAAAACGCCCAAACGACAGTATATTTAACGTTTACATTTATTTTATATTTAGTTTTATTTTTTTTTAATTAAAATATTGTTAAGTTCTTGATTGCAACTTGTTTTTAAATGTGTATATTTCCCCTAAAAAAATCAATTTTTCCCAAAAAAGCCAATTTTCCACTTTAAATCCCTACTGTCAAGATATTCATGAAAAAAACATTAAATAAAATTAAACTAATAGAAACATGGTATAAATATTCGTATGCTTAGTTCTGACAAATAAAAAACGCAATAGAAACTTAAAACAAAAATAAAACAAAAAATAGAGAATTAAACCTCTACTAATCCACCATTTATTTCAATACACTTTCATATTTTTTGGAGTAATGACTGCGCAAGCTTGTATTATCCTAGCCCGTAGTTCTTGTGCAGTAAATTTGACAAAAATCTATTTTATTTTTTGTTTGTTGTTTAAAGTTTCTTTTGCGTTTTTTATTTGTCAAAACTAAGCATACGAATATTTATTTATTCCATGTTACAGTTTAATTTTATTTCATTTTTTTTATGGATAACTTGAGGCCTGTCAGAGCAAAGTCAACAATCTCCCGTCAGACTAAAACTGAGTAAATTGAGATAATTGATTTTGGTATTTTAAATTCTAGATTTGTAATTTTTTTTATATATTATATTGAAATATTGTTGTTAGTCTAGTAGCAAACTACAAGGTCACCAGGATGCATAGTATAGGTGAAATCTATAACTATAAATTGGAGATTGCTGACTTTGATATGCATTGCTGGAGATTGCTCATTTTGTTGTAAACGTTTAAGAAGATTTAGAAAAATAAATAAAAAATAATTGTATTTTTTTCCTTTAATGGTTATAAAAATTTAACTATACAATCAATGTGGGAAAATTCTGAACTGGACCACATAAATCTGGAGTTTCTTCTAAATCTGGGATCAGGTTGCCTCGTGCAAAAAAGTTTTTATAGTACAACAACTCATCATCTTCTTCCCACTTTGCCCCGTAATGTTTTACTTGCAATGTTTTGACATTATCAGCCTTTTCTTGCTTTACCTTTTCGTATTATTATGGTATAATAGCACAAAATAAACAAGATAACTTTTTTTATAATTCTTAAAACAATAAAACGTATATATAGGTACCTATTTTAAATATATTTACTACAATAGAACTTAACAGTATGTTCCAGTAAAAAAAACACAAAATTAAATCTCTAAAATACGTTATAACATCAAATGTTAGGATGTCAGGTGACACAAATTACTAAATTCTAATGGTGGAATTAGAGATTGTATACTTTGCTACAAATCTATCAGTGGAGATTGTCGACTTTGCACTAAATGTCATTTTTAAAATAGGATTTTAGGCAGGATTTAGCTCTTTTTGCAGCACATAAACTTTATCATCTCATAGATAATTAGTTGAAGTACAGTCTCCGCCAAAAATCTGATTGACCAAAAGTGGAGATTGTCGGTTTTGCTATGACAGGCCTCACTTAATAGAATACATTTTTGTAAATAGTTATTATGTTCATTTTTAATTTGACTTCAAAATCGTTCCTACTTAAAAAATTTCAATAAAATCTAGTATAGGGTCTGCGAAACCAGTGCCGTGCATAGATTTTTTTTAAAAGGCTAATATAAATTAACTGATAGTAGGCCTTGGATTTTGAAAAATATGGTGTTTTTTTGCTCCAAAAATACAGTTTATCACTTTAAAATAAATCCGCACAATAAATAAAGATTTTACAGGGGTGAGTCGCAAAAAAATACTAAAAATAAACAAAAAAATATACATTCTATTTTTGCAAATTCCTGTAATTGTTTATTTTTTAGTCGACGCCGTTGACCTCCAGCAACGACGCCGATCGAGCGCCTCGTCGGCAGTCGAGAAGCGAGTGTCGATTGACGAGGGGCTCGCGAAACGTCGCAGATCTTTGGTACCAATGTCCAGCATGGAAGAGGAGAACCTCAGGGAACGGCTCCACGTGACTCATCTTAAATTGTGCGGGGAGATAGTCAAACTGGAGCAAAAACATACCAGGGATACGTTCAGGAGACTATTCCAAAATAAGGTAAGAAATATTTTACATTGTGGATTATGTTATTTTAGCCTGGTAACAATAGTTTGTATTTATTTTGCGAAATTTATTAATATAAAAAACTTTTTTGGTTTCATATATTTTTTTAGAGTATACCCAACCCAAAAGTCAACGATATCCTTTAAAGGGCTAATAGGTCAGCTCATGACTAATCAGACTATCAAAACATGACCTTAGTAAAAAATCATTAGATATTGGCATTTTTATGAATTTTGTGAAACTTGACACATAAAATCAGTTTTTCCAGTGCCACAACTACAACATTCTATATTCTTGGATTATATTTTATTTTGTGTAACCCTGAATAGAACTGCTATTAATTAAAATTCAAAATTAAATTAATAGTAGATTTTGTAGCTGTGGCACTCGAAAAACTGATCTGTGTCAAGTTTTACAAAATTCATAAAAATGACTATATCTCAAAAACTAACAATTTTTTACTAAGGTCATATTTTGATTTTCTGCTTAGTCATGAGTTGGTCTATCAGTCCTAAAAAGGATATCGTTGACTTTTGGGACACCCTGTATAGGTAATAAACATTTAGGAGGCGCTGGAAAAAAATAAACTTGGGGTATTTGTATTTGTAACGGGTGCGACACTAAAACTGCGTTTTTGTTCATATTAAGATACGTAAATATAAGAAAATAGTATAAAAATTAGGTATTTTACTCAAACAAAATGTCAATAAAAACTTGTATAGAAAACCTTTTATATCGTCATGAACTGCATAACGGGCGCGACCTTAGAAAATCGGCAAATGCGACCAAGTTGGCTTCTAAAGTTGATACTGTAAAATGTTGGATGAAAGCATATAGTAATAATTTATTGTGTAAAACTTGAATAGTCACCTTAAACAAGCACGTATTTTAAATGCACAAAAATTGTATACTTTATTTTCTAAAATTTTCTCAAATTGTAACGGGTGCGACATTTGAACATTTTATCGAGTTTTGAAACTCTTCCGTGTTTATTCTTAATGTTAGCTTCTTAGCAATACAATGTACGAATATTTTAAGGTTATAAATTACGTCGCAATTAAACTATTTGACTTCATATATAGTTGTCATTTATATTAAATAATACATCTGATTTTTTGTCAAGGTGGGGAAAGGTTTCGTGAAAAGGTTTCGTGGAAATACCCATTGGTAAGAACCGTACACCCTAATGTACTTACAAATATCTGCAAAACGCAGTTTATAAAAAATCATTAGTTTCAGGATTGAGAAATTAGTATTTTTGTAAAAATAAAAAATTAAAGAAAAATGCGATAATTTACTATAAGTTCTTTATCAAAATATTGTTGTATTTTTTGCGGTTCCCTTATCTCTTTAAAAAAATGTTTTTAACTAAAATACTGCAACGAATTTACTCATAACCTGTGGTATGCTCAAAAAATAAAAATCAATTTTATCCAAAAGGTCATAAACAGTACTGAATTAAAATGTAAGATTCTAAAGTAAAAATATTAAAGGTATTAAATTCCCTAGAACTGTAAAAGTCATTTCTAGAGAAACTGTGTTTTGGACAACCTAGCACATAAAACTGCGGTTTAAAATAAAAACCGGACTACAAGACCCTTTAATTCGAACAATATCACCATCGTAGCGAGTTTTATTAGTCGATGCTGAAAACCTATTTTTTTTTTCAAAAACTCCGTTCTGCAGAGTACCTTCTCATATAATATATATGTACGTAGTCAAATATTAATTATAATTTTTGACAATTTTTTTGGCAAATTTTAATTGTAAAACTATACTTTTTTTTACTTAATTAGGTATTTTATTATAACCTGTATCTCGATTTTAAAGATTTTTAAAGTCGCCCCTCTTATACAGGGTGTTTCATAATATATGCGCAGGACTTCAGGATCTGATAGCTTAACCAAAAAGATGAAAAAAGTCGCTATTAACTTACCCTCTAAAATGCACAATTTTCGAGATACAGGGTGTTGAAATTTTAGAAAAAAAATCGTTTTTTTCGATTATCTCTGGAACCGTTTATGGTACAAAAAACAGCTTTTGTAAGCATTTTCTACTCATAATAAGGTATGTTTTGTGCCAGAAAAAATTTTTTTTCTTCATAATTGCTGGAGATTTTGAAGGGGTAGCGGGTGTTTTTCTCCTCAACTTCTACGCCCCTGAAAAAAGTACGGTTTCGAGAGGCTCATTCGAACCGTCAATGTTTTCTACACAAAAAAGGTACTCTTGGTCATAAGCTCTAAAGTTGACCGTTTTCGAGAAAAATCAACTTTTATGTTTAAAAACATGGTCAATTTTTTGAAAAAAAATTTTTATTACTAATTAAACAAAATTTATTTTAACGTTAGAAAAAGTAACAAAACCAAACGATAATTGCAAAATTAAAAAAAAAAATAAAAAATGATTTTTTACACAAATGCTGAAATGTGCGAAATGCGTTACCTTTACGGTTTGGAGAATTTAGCAAAGACAACTTTTGAATCATTTTTTATTTTGAAATTATGGTTTGGTTTTGTTACTTGTTCTAATGTTAAAATAAATTTTGTTTAATTATTAAAAAAATATTATTTTTTTTTTAAATTGTCCATGTTTTTAAACATAAAAGTTGATTTTTCTCGAAAACGGTCAAGTTTAGAGCTTATGAGCAAGAGTACCTTTTTCGTGTAGAAAACATTGGCGGTTCGAATGGGCCTCTCAAAACCGTACTTTTTTTAGGGGCGTAGAAGTTAAGGAGAAAAACACCCGCTACCCCTTCAAAATCTCCACCAATTATGAGAAAAAAAAATTTTTTCTGGCACAAAACATAGCTTATTTTGAGTAGAAAATGCTTACAAAAGCTGTTTTTTGTACGATAAACGGTTCCGGAGATATTCGAAAAAAACGATTTTTTTTCTAAAATTTCAACACCCTGTATCTCGAAAATTGTGCATTTTAGAGCGTAAGTTAATAGCGACTTTTTTCATCTTTTTGGATGAGCTATCACATCCTGAAGTCCTGCGCATATATTATAAAACACCCTGTATATAAAAAAATCTGACTTATGTTGGGCAGTTCCAATCTTTTTTCCAATTTAAAACTCGATTGGTCGAAATCATAGTAAATAATGAAATCGACCAATCACTGAAGCCTAACAACGTAAATAATGAGTTCAATGTATTCCCGTTGTTATAATGGTTACAATTATATACGGAAAAACCCAAATAAGGTCATATCATGCAATAGGAGTAAAAATATTATACTATTTTATTATAAATAAGTATAATTTATATAAATATATACAGGGTGTCTCGAAAATAGCGCACTAACGATATGTCACGCTGTAGGGGGGGTATTTGTTTATCCGACAAGTATTGGAGTTATAATTATAAGGCTTTAAATTTTTTTGTTATTTCATTTAGAAAATTTATTTAGGATTAATAGTACATTATAAACCAGGCGCAAAAAGCTCATATAGCCTGAGGCGGCAGCCGATGTAGTAGATTGTGTGCGAGGCAATTAATAAGCCTTCGCCGCCGTGTTTTATATATATATACTATTTTTATTCAGGCATTTAATTACAATATTTCATTAAGATTTCGCCACATAATTTTTAGGTTAGGTTTAGCTGACATGATGACATTTTTGTTCTGAGATTTATAATAATAATTTAACTTTTGAACTAGTATTAATAAGAAGACTTTCTATATAGATTTATAAGTGTTATAATATGAAAATATTAAACGATTAAAAAAAACATAATTTCATAATGTAAACTTCAAAATAGCTGCTAGATGTCATGTTTATTTTGTTTCTAACAACAGTTATTAGATGTGCGATATTCAGCAAAGTAAGAATACAGCATGCATTGAACTTACAAAATGTAGCTTTTTTATACTTAAAAAATTATGTAACAACTCTTATCACGTTTTTTACAGCCTAGAAGGTAAAAAACTTTACTTGATTGGTCTGAATAACATTTACAGCCTAGGCAATAATAACTTTAGCAGTGAGTGTTTAAATTATGAATATTAAATGTATTACTAATAGTTTGCAATTCAATTCATATTATTATAATTTTATTTAAAATTCCCTATAAATAAAATCCGTAACAAAATGTTATTATTATTGATATTGGGATTGAACTTGGTATTCAAAATGTAAATTTAAATGTAATATTTAAATTTGTAAATATTTTATAAAGCCATATGGCCTATTTTTGTTAATTTTACATAAGCATATTTGGTTTCCATTTCTTATAAATTTAATTAATAAAATCTTCACTTTATAAATACATTTTGTAATATTATTTAATTTTGCCATTAAAAATTATTATAGTACATATTTTAATAAACAGATAGTTACTGTATGACTTCATGGTAATGTCTTAATATATTAAATAAATTTGCATAACATATAGGTATATATTATGTTATTATGCGTTATTAAAATAACAACAATAAAAAAATTATATTGATTTTATGTTCTCGTAAATTTGGCAATTAGTGCCGATAATTTTACCTAATTAGTTAGTTAGTCTTCGTGTTCGCGTTATAATCATCCGTTAAAGTTAAGTTAAAAGCAACTGCCTCTTCAGAGATAAGAACGTCACTTTTGAGAAATGGCAATTTGGCATTTTATCCGTGGGAACTTGCAACCAGTGTTTTTGTTATCCTTTTCAAAAATTAAGGAATCATTTAAATTGGTCGGTCGGGCTTTTAGCTGGACCACTTTAATTCATATTTATCTTAAATAAGTGGCCAAGTTATTATTGTTAAATAAGTGAGTAAGAGAAATGCGGGTCTTTAAAGTAATTATTAGTACTTAGTTTAGTATGCTTTTAATTTAATTTTGTTTGGACTTTTTTTCATTTTGTCAATGGTTTTAGAAAAAATTTATATATTTAAACCCCAGTTGTAAATTTATATATTATAAAATAAGAAGTAAATTTATTAAACTCATTAACTCCTATTAATAAATAATAATAATAATAAGTACACTATGTTAAAAAATAGTATATTAGGTATCAAGTTTGATAAACGACATTTTAGTAACGAGCGAAGCTTGCGAGCGAGTGTTTAATAAAACGAGTGTCTAGAAAAGCTTATTTATAAACGGGTTGCAAACAAATATTTTTTTTTAAACAATTCATTTACTGATTAATTTAAATATTTAAATAGAATTTACAATAATAAAGTAACCATATTGGTGCTAGGAATGTTTTACCGGCTTTTTAAATGACAGTGTTAGTTTATTAATTTTTTTAATAAAATTTCTCTTTTAAAAAATGAACTAACAACCGTTTAAATACAATTTAGAAATAGTTTTTCACAGTAAAAGTGAAAAGCATGTTTTATAGGTACTCCAGCCGAAATGTTTATTTTTATATCGAAATACGAGATTACTGCCGGCGAAATCAAAATAAATAAAAATGTCTAACATTGTCGTCAAAAAATTTTGTATAATTGAATTGAGAAAATAAAATAATTTCCAGTGGAAATTTTCCACATTTAGTATTATTTCACAAGAAGACTTTATTTTAACAACAGTCAACTTACTTAAAGATAACATCCCGTGACAAAAATGTCCGAAAGCCATTACTGCTAACTTCAGCCCATATCTGAAACACCATAAAGTCACAGCTTGCCAATGTGTATTTAAAAGATCACTAGTGTTATGGAAACATGTATGATATTAAATTTTCCAATTTCCGGTTTCCACAACATATTTAATTTAAAAGTTTCTTACTGAAATACTCGATTTTAAAACTCCATGTTTGCCTTTTTCAACTCGTCTAAAATACTACTTGATTTATTTTTTATTATCTGTTTAAATTTTAAAAATTTGTTTTTAGCTTTTTTAACTTATTTTTTCTACTTCCACCTTTAAAACGCAATGATACTAAGTGACCTTTTAAATACACATTAACAAGTTTTGGCTTTATGGCGTTTTAGTCACGGGCCGAAGTAATAAACAGGTTTCTAGTTACGGGGTGAAGTTAGTTTTAAGTAAGTTGACAGTAGTCAAATGTCATACAATCGTTAAAATAAAGTGCTTTCTTGTAAAATAACATTAAATGTGAAAATTATTTTATAATCGTAATACAAACGTATTAAATAGTTAAATGCACGTTATACTAAACTTTTAATTTCGACGGCAGTAAACTAGATTTAACTGTGAAAAACTGCTTCAACATCGGATTTAACCAGTGGTTAGTCCATTTTTAAGAAAAACATTTCAATTTTCATATAAAAATTCCACTCTAATGTTTTATAGATGTCGCTCTATACACATATTTAATTTAATTTATTTTTAGATAATAATAAGTATTTTTCGTAGAAAAAGAATAGTTTATAAACTTTTCTAGACACTCATTTAATTAAACACGTGCCTAATTAAAATTCGTGACTAAAACTTACTTATTTAGTGATTTTATAGGAAATTCATTAAATACGTTAGATTTGTAAAGTTTGTTTGTCAGTCTTTGTATCCATATTTATATTATTTATCTGTTTATCTTTTTCTAAAACTATTTTAAATATTTTGCATCTTTGTATATTTTATAATGTTTTTGACACTGCTAATGTCTTTTGTTTCGTAAGATTTAATGGCAAATAAAGTTTATTATTATTATTATTATTATTAAACTTGATACATAATATACTATTAACGTTACTATACAGTTTTAGAATTAGAAAAATGCCCGAAATACATATTTTTTTCAACATTTTCCAAATAAAATTATACATTTGAGAACGATTATAATCAGTAAACATTTAAAATTTAGCCATACGGTGTCAGTCGTTATTTAAAAGAATAATTAAAATGATCGCTAAAACCATGTAAATTCTTTATAATAACTAAATTATTCTTTGATATAGTTATGATATCTTAATTATCTTTTCCTAAAATTCCAAGAACCAAGCAAGCAGCAAGAAAGCAAACTGTAAAATCCACACTCTTGGCCGATACGATATATCTCTGTTATAGCATTCTGTCCGTTCGCATTCGGTCTTGTGACAGACGGACTTCTTATTTAAATGGGCGCCCGAATATGGAGTGAATCATTAATCGGCTACCCTGAAACGAACGCCGAGCCGAACCTTTTGATGTAAAGCGCCGGGAGCTGAAATTTTTGATCCATGTTGAATGTCGATGAATAAGCAGAAATGTCTCAGCTTGTTTTGAAATACCTGCTTAATAGTAGTTAATGCGAGTGACGATACCCAACTAATGCAACCTTATACTAAATGGTCGCGCGGTAAGTGCATGACGCACCACAGTATATGTTAGTAGGTAGCTTCCAACCAAAAGAATTGGGATTTGCATAATATTAATAATATATCTTACATAATATTAAGAAGTAAACCCTTAAAGGTATATTTTAATATTTTTTACATATATCCTGAAATAGGCTTTTTCTGTCCACTCTATGCTGTTATATCTTTTGCGATGGCACAGATAAGATCTTTAACCTAAGTAGACATAAATTTGGTATACAATTAAAATATGTTATATTTATCCTACGGTGCGGATTTGTCCTACCATTTTTAAGTTTTCCACAATTTACATATTACAAGAGCAAAGTTGTACTTAGTTGTGACCCATTACAATCTCCATCCATAAGACACTAGTGTTTTATATTAATTAATAATAGTTCTTTATGGTACTAGAGTGTTATGTTGAAAATAAGTCAAGCGAGAAAGATTTATATAAATAGGTATACATTCTTAAGTGACTTATGAAACATAACACACGAGTGGCATACAAAGTTTTATTCAATTAATAATAATAAGATTTGTAATCAAATCAAAGCTACTTGCGTCCCAGTACCCTATAAATGTCAGAATGACTTGACTTAGAGTCTTGGATGAATTCACGGAAGATAAAAGGTATCGATGAAAATGTTCTATTGGCTTATTTTAAACATTTGCAAAAAAAATTAGCTCCATCGAGTATTTGGTCCATAGCTTGATTCATCATCGATGCTTCGCTCGACTATTCACCTTTATAAAAAAATCGACATTTCAAAATATGACAAACTAACGAGCTTTTTAAAAAGCAAATCACAGGGATACAAACCAAAGAAGTCCAAGACATTAGAACGACCTGAAGTTTTTGAACGAAGCTCCCGACGACGAGAACCTATTGATGAAAGTGGCTTTGATAGTGGGGATTAGCGATGCTTGTAGATGCGATGAATTGGTCAACTTAAAAATAGAAAATATTCAAGACAAAGGGAAATATTTTCACGTAGCTTTGCCTGACAATAAAACCAAGGAATTGAGAAGTTACACCATACATGAAGAAGGATTTATAGTCAACCCGATCAATTTGTGTAAAAAATACATGCCTTTGAGACGAAAGAATAATAGTTCTAGATGCTTTTTTGTTTTTTACAAAAATGGGAGGTGTACCAGCCATTTTGTGGAAATAAATACGTTGTCGAAGATACCTTCAAGAATTGCAATGTTTTTGAAATTGGAGGAACCAGCGCTCTGCACCGGTCACTGCCTGAGAAGGTCTTCGGCGACTCTTTTGGCCAATGCAGGGGCTAACATGACTACTTTTAAGCGTCACGGAGGATGGAAGTCCTCGACGGTAGCAGAAAGATACCTAGAAGAATCGGTGCATAACAAAATACAAATTGCAGAAAAAATATAAGGTTCTAATGCGTCGGCGTCTTCCAGCACTATCAGCACCTGTACCGATATGGGAGAGTCTGATACCAATGACAATGACTTTAAATTCGAATAAACCGTTAGCGTTTTCCTTTAATTTCAATATCAATGAGAATTCTGCTTGTAAATAAAATAAAAAAATAAACATAATACTACTTTAAATATGAACGTGACTCACTAGTGAGTTATGGATTATAACACTAGTGTGTTATTTGATAGTTTACTTGTATAAAATGACATTAATAATGACAGTCATAATTGTCATGTATTGGATAAAACACTATTTTGATTTAAATTTACATTAATATTAAAAGTCTCGACGAACTGTAGCTCTTGTTTCTGGCTAAGGAGGAGAATCGCAAAAAAAATACCGCTTTTTTTTAAGAACTCGCACCTGGAATATATACTTTACTTGCCATCATGCATTAATGTAGCCCTCTGCTACAGTGGTGGGCCTCCTCTAGCCATGACGTTTAATGGTGGGTATATCACCCCCTTCATTAGTCAATAATGATGATCATCTTATACTAAGAATAGTGTAAGTCTGCATCTGGTTTAAAGATAAAAGCCACTTTTGATAAAAATTTTGACGAAGTGTTAATTCCAACAGGTTGCGCAGATATAATACCAAATGTAGATAAATATTTTAAACTAGCATTTAATCAAAATAATCCTTTATTTATAAATAATTTTGCAATTACTAATTACCAATAGGCAGCAATGTGCATCAATTAAATATTCAATAATCGAACAAGAATAATATAAATTAATTCTTTGACACCTTCGTACACGAGGCTCACGAAAAGGCTTGCGAGCTTTTACATACAGCCGTAGATATACATATTCATAAGCACTTCTCATTTAACCAATATACATCCCTGTCGCCTAATGAGGAAATATGTACATGCGTTTCAAACGATACCTGTGATTAAGTTGCTAACTTTTCAATTTAATAACAATAAATTGTACGCGTAATTGGTTGGAAATGGCGTCGTATATCTAAGGAGTCTTTAGCAAATGGAATACAAGACCCATTAACACTTTAACTAGCTCCCCTGAAAATGTAGAACATTATTTGTTACATATTACTTTTTCATGAATAATTTGAAACTTGTATTTCATCCGGATGTTGAGTCATTTAAAATGTTGTATCGTTAAATACCTTTAAGTGGATTTTTATACCAGGTGGCTCAACGAAAATGAAACACAGAATTTCAACCCCTAATATTCACTTGTTATATGGGTCATTTTCAAGAAACACCCGCTTTCAGAAAAATGAAGATCAGACTTTTGGTTGGATTTTTATACATGTTTAGAGTTTTGTTTACTTACTTTTATGACAGGCAGTGCACTTTTTAATTTTTTTACGGTTTTTTCAGAAATATGTGTTTAGTTAGCTTTATATATCTCCATTACCAATTTGAAATCCAAAATTTAATTCAATAAAAAAAGTTGTTATAAAAATAATTTGAAATAAAATGTACTTAGTTCACAAAATTTTGACTCCAATTTTTTATTTTATTTTTTATTAAAAATTGTATGCTTTTTTTTAAATATGTATGTTCGTTAAGTTACTTTTTAAAAGAAACCATTCCGATTCTTTGTTAAAAAAACAATACCATTAATATTTTCTTTTAGTCACTGTATTAGTAAATTAAACTCTAATTTATAAACACGTATTACCAAGTCATAGTGTATAAAAATCATTTTAAGTATTTTTTTTAACAAAAACTAAAAAAAGTAACAAAATAGACATTGGTATCACAACGTACAGGGGTACACAAAGGACTTAATCAGATAACGTTAAAAAGAAACTATATAGGGTGGTACGATTTTAGAGTAATGCATAAACAAAATCCCTTGTAGTGGTGCTCACTTGCAGAATAATAACTTAGATTTCTAAATTGTAGACACCCTTTTTCTTTGACTATAAGCTGGTTAAGGTCCCTTTTAGTACTTTTATATTGGGTGGAATTTTTCCTTGGATGTAATCTATATCGTGAGTTTTTATTACAAATAATTTTAAATTGGTTAATCATAAACTACTTTTAATAAAAGTGACGGTAAATATCCACTTTGTTGTCGAAAAATTCTATTGCGTTACCCTAAATTCCATTGCGTTACCATAAGGTAACATAGTTGACTCGGTAACGCAGTGGACAAAGTTTTGTAAAACCATATTTAAAAAATAATAATAAGACATTACAGTCATTAATTACTCTCAATGAGCTTTAGTGCCCTAAAATAAACATAAACATGAAAAATAGTATTTTTTCTTAACTTATTTTTATTATTTTTTTAAGTAACTTAGCCGACAAACAATTATTACATTCGCGTTACCCGCACCTGTTTCAACCGATATCTTCTTCCTGATTGAATAAATAAATTCAGCTGGGTAATGTGCACGTCCGAACATGATTTGTTGATCACGTGAGTACCAAAAAAGTTGCCATATGTTTTTTTAATATTCTATCGGTAACGCGACGTACGTAACGCAACGGAAAAAATGTCTGGGACATGAGTCAAATTTAAAAAAAGTAGAATAAAATTAATTATTTTATATATAAATTATTTACTGTATTAACTAAGGATGTTATGGATTGCAACACAAAGTTCTGGTTATTCAATATTAATAAAAACATGTATGTAAGTTTTATAAAACGCTAATGGGACATGCGAACATGTGTATTTCATAAAAGTTTACTAAGGGCTTGTTAATAAGATCCGATAATTTTTAACAAAGTTATTGGAATACAAAATTACGGACAGCGGAAGGCGGGTGTTTTTTGAAAACGACCCATATCCACTTGTAAAGTGTTCTTGTGATGCAGAATGGGAATAAAAACAATAAAAGAAAACACCAAAAAAATGGTAATTTATCTTTTGCATTGGCGAGTGTTAATCTTAAATAACACACATGGGTGCATTTTGATGGACTTATCCAGTTACTAAAAACGATATTAAAGGTAATTTACGACGGTATAGGACCGAAGCGCCTCATTACAGTATTTTTGATGCCATAAAAAAATAATTTCGAAATTTTCTGGCGAACTCATTTCGGTCAAAATTGCCGTCTTTTAAAGCTCCAGCAAAAATAAACAACATCGAGAAACCAATGCTTGCTAAGCCGAGATTATTGTTGGGCCTAATTTAAAGATATCAGCACGCGGGTTTCGTGCGATATAAAAACTGTGTTGAACAGCTTTTTACCTTAATTAATTCGATGCGATTCCCGTTAACGATAATGTTCGTAATTGCAAAAATGGTGCAATATATTTTTTGGACCTTTTTAAAAGATAGCCTTTTTTTTCAATAGGTATTATTACAGACTGTACATTTTTGGATGGTTTTTATTTATTCATTGGGCCATGGCCATGGGTGCACACGATTTAAGTCCCATTGAAATGAAAAAAATCAGTTTAGACATATTTTGACATTTACATTGCACACTTAAGCTTACTAAAGCTAGGTAAACAAATCTAGCAACTCGATTTTAATCTACTTCCACCCAAGGGATTGAGCTTAAATTTTGCACACACTTTAAGTGATAATGACCAAAGATAATGACAACATAATTCAGTATACTCTTTAAAAATAGATTAGTCAAAAATAACTAATTGTCATAGCGAAAAAGCAGTCTCTAATAGCAATTTGTATCCCAAACATTTAGCAGTCAATTTGCATGTAAAGTTGTCCCCTGAATCCGAAAATATAGTCAAAAGTTAGGAAAGTAGAACAGTTTTCGAGATCTAGTCAATTTAACATATAATTTCGGACGGTATTTTCAGGGGACAATTTTACATAAGAATTGGCTGTTAAATTATGGGGATACCATGGTATCCCATGGTTAACCATGGTATAAGTGACAAAGCAGCCACTAATAGCTGTAGTAACTAGTCATTTAGACTAATTCATTTTAAAAGAGGTATTTAATATTGACCCATAAATAAAACCATTTGTTTTTTAAAAAAACTTTTTTTCTTTAACTCAAGGTCGTTTTATACAAAGTATTATGGAATGTTGCACTAGCTTTTCCCTCCTTCCAAATTAATAATTTCAAAAATTGAGCCACATCTTTAGGCTACGACCTATTATATGGATTCCCATAACAGAACGTTGACATTTAGCATTTTTATATTAAAAAAAATCTTCGTTCACTTAAATCTTTTCTGCGCAAAGAGGCATATAGAGGTTTGTGAACCTCCCGACGATGGTAAATGATCTCTTCTTTTTGGTTTTTGTGTCAGAACCTTCATATAATATTATTTAATATTACCATTACGTCACATCTATATGCCCTAGATATGCCAACCAACAAAATTATCTATAAATAATGAAATATGTACTTACAGTAAAAAAAAATTCTATTTACACCTACTTATTTTTATCTGTGGTCCGTTATTTAGAATTGATTTTTTTACAGAAAATTAAATATTTTTTCTACTCCACCTTTAAAACGCCCATTATCTTACATGTTTTCATGACACTAAGTAACCTTATAAATACACATTGACAAAGTTGTGGCATTATGGCGCTTTAGTCACGGGCTGAAGTTGGCAACAGGTTTTTAGTCACTGGTTAAAGTTAGTTTTAAGTTAGTTTAAAGTTGTCAAATGTTATACAATCGTTTTCATGGTGTTATACAAGTCATTGTCTAACATCCCTAAAATATTGTGGGGGCGCTCCATCCTGCTGAAATATGACTTCTCTGTCAAATTCATCTTGATAGGTATTGATTATTTCTTCAATCATTGGTTGAATTTGGGTTTGAAGCATGTTAAGATACAGAATACCTGTCAAATTTTTTTCCAAAAAGATGGGGCCTACGTTGTGGTTTCCCAGTATTCCCGCCCATGCATTAACTTTTTGCGGATACTGGGTGTGACCTTCTCGAAAAAAATGTGGATTAAGATCTGACCAGTAGCGTACATTTTGTCTATTAACAGTACCATTTAGAAAAAAAATAGATTCATCACTAAAGCAAATTGAACTTATGTAGAGTGGATTTTGTGCTATGCGCTCACACATAAGTTCACAAAATTGCATTCGGTGATCAGGGTCATCTTCAGTTAGTTCTTCTTTAAATATTTCCTAACAGTTGTTTGAGATACAACACAAGTCTTTGCAACTGCGGCCGTCGATTGTTGTGGAATATTGACAACCGAACCAACTATTTGGACCTGTTTCTCTTCGGAAATGATTTCCTTCCCGATCCTTTCTGCCTACCCACTTGTTTGAAATTTTGCCACCAAATCCCGTAGATATTTCCTGCAAATTGGGTTTTCTGGGTACCTCTCATTAAACACCCTTTCTGTTTCGTGCAAATTTCGACCCATTTCACCATAAATAAAAATAGCCTCCGTTTTTTCTTCTAATGGGCGATGTCGAACCATTTTACATTCAAATATTAATTTAAATTGCATGAACAACTAACAATTTAATACTAAAGATATTAATTATTTTATTTTTGTATCTTCTTAAAAACAGGATATTGGTATGGGTATTTAAAACAAAAAAGTTGGCAAAAACGCATATTTATTGTACTGGTTTGCAATAATTCGCACTCTGCGAAAATGTGAGTAGAATTCTACTCACGCTTAAGCGACAAAAACGCTTAATAACTAAGCTATGGTTAAACGGATTTTAAAAACAAAAAAAAGTGTTAAATAGAGAATTAAAATACCTTTCAAATGAGCTATCACAAGCACCCCCTTTCCATTTGAATTTTTCAGCACTTGTTCGGCAAAAAAATTTCATACTGACGTAAAAAAGTAGTAAACACAATATTGTTCACCCTGGATTTTGTCCGACATCGATATCTTTTTTGTTTAAAAGTTAACAGGGGGGGATTTAAACGCGGTCACTGTATTCTGCTATAGTATGCAACTCGTTTATAAACTTTTCTAGGCCCCCATTTAGTTAAGCACTCGCTCGCAAGTGTCTAAATTAAATTCGTGACAAAAATGGCGTTTATCAAACCTAATAAATAAAATACAATTTTGTATTCGACTTTTGAAAATAATATATTTTATTTGGAGTAAAGTGACTTTTTGTGTCTCGTTGGAATTTGCTGCACCCTATAGGCTCGCCAAAAAATGTGACACTTTAGCTCCCTATAAAATAATATACTATTAAATTCTTATATTTTTTATTAAGTAAGTTATGGCGTTTTAAAAGAGGAAAACTAAACCCACAAAAGTTGTCGTTGTTGATGTTAAAACAAAATAAAAATCTTAAACCATTTAAGCATGCGATTGCAATTTTTTAATTTCTTTATTTGTCCGATAAGCCACAAAAATTGATTATGATTTTTAAAGCGGCCAATTTCGCCTTGTGCCTTATCTCGGAATTATAATTAAGAGCATTAATATGTAAGTTTTAATTGGTATAAATGCATTTTTAAATTCTTTTCTGCTCGCAGCGATTTCATAATTAATGTGGTCCGACCATAAAGGCACAAGCGAATATCTTGATTTTATGGCAACGGCATACCTATTATCGGTTGCCAAAAATAATTGCGAACATACGTCTCATTTACCAGAGATGGTTGACCAATTTTTCTCCTAATTGGCACTATAATTATAATTTTAATTATAATGATTATTATTAAGGTTTTGAATTTATTTTTATAAAGAAAAATGTATCCAAATAAAAAATGCATTTTTAAGCACAAATAATAAACAAATAATATTATAACCCACTCAATTTATTAATTATCTGATTGAAACCAAAATTGACATATTACCAGACTAATAATAATTAGTATTCAATCGAATGTAACACAATATCGAAAAAATGTCTGTTATTTTATTTTGAATGGCAACACATTTACATTAGCTGTCATTAATTAAATATTAATTAATTTGCTGTATAAGGCCAAACCAATGATTAATTTATTGTACGCCAAGAATAACATAATGTTTATTGTAATTTATACAAAACAAGCCTATAGAAATCTGTGTAAAAGATACTGCATGTATTCTTAAGCGTTTATTTCTACAAATTGTTTTATTATTTTAAAAGTATTATTTTGTACACGAAGAAAACTGTTTTGGAAATGGTACTGTTTGACAACTATTCCTTGACTGGAAAGTAGTAATTACAAAACTAACTAAAAAAACACAAAAACGTTGTAAATGTGCCTTTTACGCATTTGGTGATTTCAGAGTACAAAAGTACAAACTTAAATTCACTAAAAAAGAATGACAAACAAAAACAACAAAAAAAACAAAGAGGTAGAGTATACACAATTAAATAATTAATTAATTTAACAGGATTAAACTATTATTATCAAAGTTATCAACAAACAAGTCATAAAATGCCATAAACTATAAATCACACTACATCGAAAAATAAAATCCTAACTCTCCTTGTTCCTTCCAATAGAGTTTGGTAAAATTCCCAAACTTTTAGTATTAAATTCCGCATACCAGTTTTAATATAACGTAAATTTAATATTGTTCTGTATTCTAAATTAAAATAAATTGTTAGCTTTATTACTATAGACACTTATATATTTAAGCACTCGCACGAAATTAAATTCTTGTCTAAAATGGAGTTACTCAAACTTGAAACATAATAAACTATTACATATATGTGATATATATTATAATAGTATATTTTGTTTCAAGTTTCATTAACTCCATTTTAGACACGAATTAAATTTCGTGCGAGTGCTTAAATATATAAGTGTCTGGAAAAGTTTATAAACTAGTTGCATACTATACTTTTTCTACGACAAATACTAAAAATAATTTAAATAAAATATTTGTTTAGCCATATCTAGCCATGGTGTCATGGTGCATGGTGACTAGTAATAATTTTGATGTTTTCCCCCAAAACCATAAAAATGCAATAGATAACAACAAATTGAATGTTCTATGTTATTAAGGGCAAGTACTATTTTAAGATTCAAGTACTTAATTTAACTTATATTTAGGTGGCACAGAAGTGAAAAAGCTATCGCAATTTTTCAGTGATGAAAATTAAAAAGTTCCACTCATTGTTTTTTCCATTCAAGTGATGTTTTTACTAATAACTTATTAGTAAAAACATCACTATAATGAAAGTAGTCATGGGTTTTAAAATATTATAAAAAATAGTGAGAATGTTAACTTGGAACTTAATTAGGTAACTATTATATTAATTTTTTAATATTTTCATACAGAGATGCTGCAATTAATAATAATTATTATTAGAATTATTATCAACAAAGATAAAAAATCTAAAACTTCCATTTATGTATACCTTTTTAAGCTTAGTTTCTTGTTAAGTTGAAGACATCTTTAAGTAGTTTTGCTCTTCACTATCTTACTTTTATTTATCGTTTCAATTAGTAGAGGTAAATTGTATAATGAATAAGCGCGACAGATATAAAACGAGTCAAATGAATTTATATTGCCGATAAAAGGGCATAAAGAAAAAAGTCCGCACTTGATATCATGTGCCTTAATTAATTAAAGATTTAATTAGGGTAATTTCGCGTACGCGTAATGACTGATGCCGCTCGATACGAACACGATTTTCAGGCAGTTTCTGTTTAATGAGATGAACGCAGATTTGTTATGCAAAAAGGCAAAATATATTTTGTATTGGAATAAATGAATGACGATATTCCAGGTTTGGGGTTTTTCTAAGACCACCTTTGCGCGCGAAAAGTACTGGTTTTAGTACCTGGGTAAATATTACTCAAAAGCGAATATTGTATTTTTTGCAGTATTCGATTTGTTATGATTCCAAATTTACAAAAGAAAAGCTCTAAAAATTAAAATAAATTCAAAAAGTTACTATTAAACGGTTTGTCAAAACTTTACATGTAATAGGTCAAAATTTCAATAAAATACTGCAATTTATGAGAAACATTTTAGTCACGAATTTAATTTAAATAAATAAATTAGTGTCTAGTGTCTTTAACCGAAATCAGTTAAGTCTAGTTTACTGCTGGCGAAATCAAAAGGTCGGTACAACTGAATATAAACTATTTAAATATTGGCGTTGAGAATCTATTTAATACTTTTTTATACATATTAAGATAATAAAATAATTTTCACATTTGGTATTATTTTATAAGATTACTTTATTTTAACGACTGTATGATATTTGATAACTGTCAACTAACGTAAAGCTAAATTCAGCCTATGACTAAAAACTAACTTATAGAAAAATATATTTATTAAAAACAATTGAAAATCAATTTAACTTCTTTGCTTAAGGACAAAATGTTTTTTACAAGTTTTGATGCGCAGAAGTATTACAAAACTTTCTGTAAAAGAGAAAAATTATAAACATTTTTGTGAACGGGAATGAAACTACGAGTATCGGTGCTATGATATGACTTTCCAATATTCGTTAATTTTTAAATGACGCATGTTTTCTTTTAAATTTAAAAAAATGCACCGATATTAGTTATTTGTTATGTGTTGAAAAGCGACTTTTTCATGCGAGTGTTTAAGTTGCTCACGAGGCCGTCAGGCCGAGTGCGCATTAACACGAGCTTAAATAAAGCTTTTCTCACAAGTGAAACACAATGTTTTTTCTACGACCCTTTTATTTGTTATTATCTTCAAATAAAAAACAAAATAACCTAAAAACGTGTTGGGCAGCTGTTCAAATTACTTTCATTTTATTCTTTTAATTTTTAAGGTATAAGTTACTTAAAATCAATAAACTTACCTTCTCAATTTAAATAATGGCACCAAAATTGGAATTTATTATACAAACACAATTAATTGTGTTTTTAATGATATTTACACATAAATACACAAATACAATACAAATTTTGAAACAAATGTCAAACGATGCTGTCAATTTCTTCTCACACAGACCTGTCACTTTTCACACAGAAATGTCACTTTACATTCGTGTTTTGCCTTGCCAATGAAAAGATTCATTTTCAAAGAATTAATGCTATTACAAAATGTGACTTTTACATAGTTGCCGTAGAAAAAAGTTTTTACATTATTTGTACCTGATTTTTTTAATGCTTTGTAAGTTTTCTCTTTATCACAGACACTGAATCGTGCTGTTATATCTTTGATCTACTCCTACATTGACGAGATGAGACTTTATGGCATTTTAGTCACGGACTAAAGTTAACAACAGTTACTTTTGGGCATTTTAGTCACGGGCTGAAGTTAGCTTTATTATAAATTGCAAAAAAGTGAGGTTAAATTCGTCAAATGACAAATATTTATAAATTCAAATTGGGTTTAAATTTTTATTTATGTTCGTCGTAGATAAAGTATAGTATGCAACTAGTTTTATAAACTTCTCTACACACTCGTTTTTATTAAACACTTGCTCGCAAGCTTCGCTAGTGCCTAATAAAACTAAAATGGCTTTTATAAAAATTGGCTTTTATAAAAATTGGTACATAATATACTATTATTCACTTATTTTTTAACGAGCTGTGACTTTATGGCCATTTAGTCATTTGCTGAAGTTGAACAGTGGCTTTTAAGCTTTCTAGTCACGGGCTGAAGTTAGCTTTAATATAAATTGGGAAAAGTGAGGTTAAATTCGGATGACATTTGACAGATGTTTAAACAAATAAAATTGGCTTTAAATTCTGTTTTGTGTTCGTCGTAGATAAAGTATCGTATGCAACTCGTTTATATACCTCTAGACACCCGTTTTTATTAAACACTCGCTCGAAAGCTTCGCTCGTGCTTAATTAAACTCGTAACTAAAATAGTTTATAAAACTTGATGCACAATATACTATTATTTTATGCCTTTAAAATTTAGTTACTTTGTTAGTTACATCCGCCATATTGAAACGTATTCTACTTGACAGACCCTTTTATTTAATACCCATGTCAATAAGGTTGTGAAGAAAAAGGTAATCCGCCATTTTGGAGCGGCGGCCATTTTGAATAAATTACAATATTGATTGTATTGTCATCAGCAGCAAAAGTGTGTTCAAAATTTCAGCTCAATCGGTACTTAAAGTAAATTTGTGAACATAGTTGTATATATTGTTTCAGATTTTATTTGAAACTTTTTTGACTTAAAAGGTAACTGTCTTAATTAAAAAGATCTTATAGAACTGCCTAAAATTATTGAAACTGACGTCGTATTAACTGTCTTTAGAACTGGTTTATAACTGTCTTAAAAACATCTTGAAACTGTCAGAAATAAGGTAAATCGACCTCTGTGTCTAAAACAAACCCAGAATAAAAAAAATTAAAAATCAAAAAACTTTTTTTTAACTTTATAATCTTTGATTACCTCACTAATTAGATAATTATAATCTGCCAAACAAATTTCGAAATTTATGAGGTTAGTATAATTAATACCTAAGCCGTGTTTACTGAGATCAACCATTTTAAGAACATTTTTTAATTGCACGTAACTGTCAACCATCTGGTTAAATGTTAATTACATTGCGAGAGATTAATTGGGACCGTGAAATTTTGAACGGCTCACCATTTTTAGGACCTAATCAACAAATTATACAAAAGAACAGAAATCTAATGCGTATTAAATTTTAATGGATATAAATTTTTCTAAGAAATTTTTTGATGGGATCTATTTAATATTAATGATGTTGTCTATATTTCGAAGTAATTAAAGTTGAATATATTGCCGTATACAATGTGTCCGATAAATTTTGAAATAAGAAAACTATTTTATTTATAGCTTTAAAAAATCATTCTTTATAAAAAAGTGCTTATTATATGATATAAAACTACAATTTTCAATTCCAGATTTGCGATTGCTATACACTGTAATAGTTTTATTCTCACAAATATTATTTTTAAAACTATAATAGTATATACACGGACAATTTATAATACTAAATGTGGAAATTATTTTATTTTCTCAATAAAAAATACAAAACTATTAAATAGTTTCTGGACACCAATCTTTGAAAAGTTTATATGCACTTTTATGTTCAAAATCACGGGCTGAGTACCCATAAAACATCCCCTTTAATTTCACTGTGAAAAACCGCTTCTATATATAGCCGGTAAAACAGATTCCTAACACCAATTTGTTTACTTTATATAAATATTTAAATAATTTAGTATTAAATTATTTTGTATAAAAATACTTGTTGTAGAAAAAGTATAGTATGCAACTCGTTTATAAACTTTTTCAGCTTCGCTCGTGCCTAATTAAAATTCGTGACTAGATGGGCGTTAATCAAACTTGATATATCATATCCTGTATACATATTCTACTGTATACATAATATACTATTATTAATAGAACATGATTTTAAAAATATTGATTTTTAAAACTTTTTTTTAATTTAAAACTGACGTTTGGAGAAATTAAAATTATCTAATAAATTTTATAAAAAAAAATATTTTTTAAAATTTTAATCCTGTCTTTATTTTTTGTTGGCATTTAAATTGTTAATTTTAAATAAATTTTTTATAGTTGACTATTTAAATGTTTGATATTTAATGTGTTAATATAATATTTACACGGAAGTTAAAAAAAACATTAATTCAGTCAGTAAATGTTTAAGATCAAAAGTCGTCTGTGCTAAGTTTCTATAAATTGTAAAAAACCGGATCATATTTCTCTTAGTGTAGATTTTAATTTACACTTTAAAATCTACTATGTTACAAATGTTAATTATTGAATGCTGTTGTTAAATCCAAACTTCAATGTTCTAAGCACAGATAAAAAATTGAAGTCCATATGCGCAAATGTCAACAATTCTATTTTAATGAAATTCCAAGAATGTGAATAGTCTCTATTTGGTCAAAATCAATTTCAGTCATTGACACCAATAGACAATATTTTTTATATTTGTTTGTTTATTTTACTTTTTATGTAATTTATAGTCTCTGTTGGAAATCAAGAAATAAATTTTAAAACAGAGAGTAAATTAAAAATAAATAAAATTTTGATGTTTAAAAAATGTTTTTCGACATTTGTAAAAGTGATTTAAAATTCAAGACATACAGCGTTGCCATTTAGTCAATTACTTATTAGTCATATACGAGGTGTGTTCAGAAAATAACGGGAATTGTTAAATTTCGCGGGTTCGGAGGGTCCGGTTGTCATACAATTTTCTTTATTATGTTGGTATAAAAATTTAGCTGTTTTCATTGTTTACTTTGTCTGTGGCAGCCGCTAAGGTGTTTTATGAGCTCAGTGATTTTTCGTTCGTTAAAAGAAATGGATCAAAGAATTTGTATCCAATTTTGCTTAAAAAATGAAATAAATTCTGTGAAATGTTAACAAAGGCCTACAGTGATAAGTAAAACAAGAGTTTACAAGTGGTATAAGAGTTTCCAAGATGGCCGTGAAGACGTTGAAGATGACAAACGCCCCGAACGCACAAGCACATTAACAACCGATAAAAACATGGAAAAAGTGAAAGAAATGGTTATAAACCATCAGAGAAGTCCCTGATGATGTTGGTATATCGATTCGCTCATCCCATGAAATTTTTTCGAATGTTTTGGGTATGAAACGCGTGGCAGCAAAATTTGTTCTTAAATTGTTAAATTTTGAACAAAATTTTTGGCCAAAAACAATACTGTAATGATTCCCCAGCCTCCATATTCGCCAGACATGCCTCTGTCTGACTTTTTCCTATTCCCCTTAAAGGGCAGTCGTTTTGCAAGCATAGATGACATTAAAAGCGCATCGCTGAAAGAACTAAAGGCTTTCCCAAATATCGAGTTTTAGAAGTGTTTCTACTCGAGTATTGGAAGAAGAGCTGGCACATGTGCATAATATTCAATGGGGACTATTTTGAAGGCGACAACATTAATGTAGACGAATAAATAAATATTTGTTTCAAAAAACAAAAATTCCCGATATTTTCTGAACACACCTCGTATGACGATATAAGATGATAAGACAAGAATAATAATACTAATAATAATAATTGTATATGTATAAATATTTCTGCTTGATATTTTTATTGTATTGACCTAACAATTTGGGGCGGCTTACTTACAAAATTATAAATAAAAATTATCGATGGGTTTTGGTCTTTTAAGGAGGCGATTTAATATTTGCAAATAAATTATAGCCTTTTCTTTATTGTAATGCATTTTTATTGCGTTGTAGGTGGTCAGTTTTTATTAAGTTATATTCTTGTTCAATTGTTTTTTACATTGTTTTACGTCTGTCGAAACAATGATTTCAGACACCTCAATCGGTAATCTTAAAATCTTTAACCAGAGCTCAGGGGGCTTTTGATTTTGCCGATTGCACGATTTAAAATTTTAATTTCAATGGGTGTACCCGTCTACAATGTATATTATATATGTCGAATTTAAATAACATTTGTTGGAACATTTCTTTTATAGATAACATAGACAAGAAAGCGATGATTTTATATAAAACATTGTACATGTACCTATTATATTCTTTAAGATTGCCACTCGAATAGGATATATTCTTAAATTCGTTTTTTGTTTAAAAGAGTGGCATATTTTTCTTTTAAAACTAATTTGTATAGCACACATTCATTATTTATTAATCAACAACATTTAAAACTTGAAAGTCATTAATATATATTTGTTGTTATTAACACTGGAATAAGCACAGGTATTATTAAAATTTAAATCATGATTTTAGTATTCACATGTCATAAAATGATTAATTACAGTTTTACATCGACCATCTCATGGTTTTTCTATGGTTATTTCTGCTTGTTTAATGGCTTCGCTGAAAGCAATTAGCTTTCGTTAAATATTTTTTACAATATTCAATAATTGTATCGAGTAATTGTTATATTATCTTTTTTATTCATATTTAATGTAACATCTGCTTAATGTTATCTTAAAACTAGAGGAGATGAGAAAATAGTATATTATTATACGAGAGATCATCCTAGTGACTAATGCGAATAATATCGAGTGTAATGTTTATCTACATCAAGAAGTAGATAACTAAATGATTTTTAAAAATAAATAAAATCTGACATCTGTCAAATGTTTAACCTCACTTTTTACCAATTTTAAATGTTATTTTAGTCGCTTTCTTCCAATTTAAAACCCGATTGGTTCAAATCACAGTGAATATTAAAATTGACCAATCACTGATGTCTGACAACGTAAATAATAAGTTCATTATTCCAGTTCTCAGACAGAGAATTTATCATTTTTCAGGAAAAAAAGGGTCTAATTCAAACGATGTTACCTGGCGGACAAAGCAGGCGGATAAAAATTATACCTAAATAAAATAACAAAATTTAATATTTTTGTTTTGCAAATATAGTATGATTACGACACGAAAAATAAAAATATTTTAATATTTTTACATTATCAGAACAAGTGCTGCAACTTCGAAGCCCTTATAGGTACTCTTGACGCAACTGGTTATCTAGGACAGTTTAAACTAAATTTACAACATTTCTAAGGTAGCCGGTTTTTTACGAATTTTGTAAAAAGAGTTGTAGGATGAGATTTGTTAATCATACTGCCTATTCAAAAATACAACCAGTCACTAACCAATCTAACAGATGCAGTAGGTACTCTCTAAAAATGAATTAGTCAAAAATCACTAATTTAATAGCTATTAGTGGCTGACTTTTCACTTGTACCATGGTATACCAGCCAATTCTTATGTAAAATTGTCCCCTAAATCCGAAAATACCGTCAAAAGTTAAAAAAAAGTAGAACAGTTTTTGAGATAGTCAATTATCCATTTAATATGGAATTGACTTTATCTCAAAAACTGCTCCACTTTCAAAATTTTTGACGGTATTTCCGGATTTAGGGGACAGTTTTACATAAAAATTGGCTGTTAAATTTTGGGATACCATGGTATTCCATGATTAACCATGGTACAGGTGAAAAAGCAGCCACTAATAACAATTAAATTAGTCATTTTTGATTAATTCATTTTTAGAGAGTATATTCTTTGCCTAGCAAATCACAGACAATTTTCGGAGGGCCGGTTTATCAATGTCTAGTTAAAGTTAGTTATCTGGCAGATAATTTCTATGGATACACAACGATCGATAAAGAATTTAACTGTCAGATGGACTAACTGGAACTTAACCAGAGATTGAGACATTACAAGCAAGGG
The DNA here is from genome assembly GCA_921294245.1 of Brassicogethes aeneus. Taxonomy (NCBI): domain Eukaryota; kingdom Metazoa; phylum Arthropoda; class Insecta; order Coleoptera; family Nitidulidae; genus Brassicogethes; species Brassicogethes aeneus. The sequence continues at coordinate 14,787,658 of OV121133.1, forward strand.
ATGCCGTAGTTTTTATGTTAGTGTTTCATATTAATATTTTTCCAAATATATGTACCTACATAGGTACGTTAAATTACACAGTGCAACATTTTCGGAAAAAAATTAAGATGATGGGGTTCTGAAAGTATTTTCGGTTTCTACAATCAAAATCATGAGTTATATCGTTTACACAATGTTTTGATTGATTCTGTTTTTTTTTAATATCAATTTAAAGTTTTAGTAATTCTGGATCTCGAAATATCGTAAAATAATAAATAATTAGTACACAAAAGATAATTATTGGTTTTTTATATTGTTTTATAAAGTAATAACAATCAAATAAAGAAAAAAATAGTTTAATAAAAAAATAATGAGAACAATAAAATGCATTTTTTTTAATTGAACCTTTTTCTGGATTTAATATGTTGTAGTGCAATTTCTTAGTTCTTTCGCTTCTACCATAATAATATTTATGGTAATTATTATTATTATTATATTAATTATTAAAAACATATTCTTTTTAACAAATATAATGAATCAACAGAAAAGATAAAAAATTTAATTTATAATTTTATGCCAAAATTTCCATTGCCATAGACCAACAAAAATTCGAAAAACATCGAATCAAACCTCTTTCATCTTTAACGATTTTCCATTTCCATTATTATTTGATGCTCTTCTGATTCGGCGGACATCTGATTTTCGAACAGGTCAAGATGTGCATAGAGCAAATGTACTTTTAGTGATATGTTTAGGGGAAGGTGGGGGAATTCTGCGCATCTAAGCAAAATCTCTAGTATCTTTGTTAAGTTTAATTGTGAAATTTTGCAATTAATACCAGCGACTACTAAGTTTACTACGTGTATATAATGCGCAATTTATAAAAAAAAAATTGTTTGGTATGCAAAAACTACATTTTTTTAAATAATGCATTTGCGCAAAATTACCCACCTATCAGGGTAATTTTGCGCATCATAGGGGGAAAATTTGCGCTGTATAGAGAAAGATTTGTAGGTATCTAAATAAACCGTTTATTTCTATAATATTATTATATTAAAACATAAAAATAAAACAAAACTATTTTCTCTATGAAACAAAGAAAACAAACAAGATCAAAAATAAATAACTAAAAATAAAATTTATGTTATTAGAAATAAGAGGGTCTACATGCAGCATATGTAGTTTTAGGGGTTGTTTTTTTCGCTACACTCCGCGTGTGCCCAAATGGAACTGTTTATGATGAACAATTTAGGCTCCTGTACCAAAAGCTCCCATATTGGCCAAATTTTGCAGCGCAAAATTACCCCAATTTTTCAGCGTAAAATTACCCCCATTGCAAGAAAAATATTGTGATACTAAAAAACATTCCAAAAGTTAACCTGAACAATTTAAACATACACCAGATTACGAGGAAAGATCATATAAAGTTGTGTTATAAACATTTAAGCGATTGGACAGAAATTTAAACTTAACTCGTAGCGGAAACGACATGGATTTCTTAGATCAACGTACATGTATCACAGTTATCTAGTGACCATGGTCACTAGCTAAAAGCTACAAGCTTAATTGCGGTACACTTTAGTCCCCGTATACCCAACACGGAAAAAAAATGTTGTGGAAAGTACTACAATTGTAGAATTTTCTGGTATAAATTGTTTAAAAAATACGAACAAGAACAATTTGTTGGAAATAATTTAACAATTTTGTAATAGAAATAAACAACAATTTATTGAAGATATAATTATATATTGTAGTTAAATTACTACAATTTCTGTTTTAAATTAATATTGTTTTATATTTTAATAAAAATTGTATTGACTAATGCAATTCTTTATTAAAAATAATACAGATTTGCCGTGCTCCAAAATTGTGTACTTTAAATAAATTATACGTTGATATAAATGCTTTAAGTTTTAGTTAATTTCAAAACAATTGTATTAAATAATTAAACATTTTTTTTACAATATGGTTGTTGTAAAATTTAATTTAGTTTTTTTTCCGTGAAAGCAACGTTTCCAAGTTTGCAAAATTCAAAAAATGTATTATTTACTTCATATCTGGAAGAATTGTTTATGCGTAAAATTACCCACCGCGCAAAATTCCCCCACCTTCCCCTACACCCATTTTTAATTTTTGTTTTATTTTTTATTATTCCTTTTTAATTTATTGTTATGACAACAATTTCCTACCAGTTAATTGGTTTAAATTAATAAATAACGGTTTTTCGGGTTCCAAAATTAATAAAACTTAAAATCGATATTAAAAAAAAACCTGAATCAATCTAAAAACTCTGTAAACGCAAAAAGGCATTCTTTGGATAGGAGAAACGAAAACCACTTTCAGAACCCCATCATTTTTTTTGCTGTTGCACTGTGTTATAGGCGACCTTAAGACGTTATTCGATTAAAAAAAAATGTGTGTACTAATTTGGATGTTCAATATTCAATTTAAAATTGTTAAAATATGATTTTTCCAAAATTAAAAAAATCGTTCGTATTTTGACATATTTCTCTCGCGTACTCTTAAAGACTGCGCTCTGTTAGTCCACCACACCTTATTTTGTCTCACCATTTAATTGCCTTATTATTAATTATTTATAGATTGTAAATGTTTATTGGCGTGAAGATAACAATAACTAATTACAAAATTCTATTCATACAAATATTTATTTATTTTTATTTGTCTGCTAGAAGAAGAAAAAACTATTATTGCGTGTACCTGTAATTATTACAATTAAGAAAAGGTTATAATAATTTCTTAAGAATCCAAGCATATTAGATGTAAACATAATTAAATAACTAATAGTTTAAGTGTTAAATTATAGCTTCATAAAAAATAAACATGCAAAAAAAAACAATTTTTTATGATAAACAACTGAATTACTGCAAAAATAATAAATAATAGTCATAGGTTTAATGTTTGTTTTCAATTTTAAGACATTATTATTCTTATAATTTTAAATCGAACTTCTGGGTATTTTTTTATTTAAAAAGCTACAAGGTGGGTTAAATTAGAGAAAACTGTTGTAATTACAATAAAATTTATAAATTGAAAGAAAGTCAGCTGTTCTTAAAATATTAAAAAAAAACTAAAAACCTTTTAAAACCAAAAACCCTTAAAACTTCGTTATTCCTGTTTTTCATATTAACATTTAGATTTATATAAATTTTTATCCTATATCCATCTTTTGTTTTTCCTATGGCCGCCATGTTGAAAAAAAAACACTTTTTCTGTGAATTCCTACGAAGTTTAAACGATTTTTGGTTTTTATTTTAAATTATTTGAGGAACTCTGATTTTTTTTTAAATTTTTAATAGACTTGTAATTACGAAACTTTTTTCTAAGTTAACCTTGTAGGTCTTTAAATAAAAAAGATACCCATACATTACCCTGTATAGCGTAAACTTTTATGTTTCAGTATTTAAACTTTAATTCCTGAATAAATTATTCAACGGCCATTTCATGTGCAAGTATTTTACAAATTGTATACTTTGTGAGTATTTAAATGTAGCGGCGCCCTTAGATTTTGGTCGGCATTTAAAAGAAACGTAATTAAAAAATCGTAAAATAATTAAAATGTTTAAGATTAAGTTTTATCGAATAATAAAAAGCATTTTTGTGTCTCCTTAACAAATTCTTATGCGAAATACTGGATAATATAAAGCGGAATGATATTCCAACAATTTTTATACGAAATTATTTGAATATTTTAACCCAGAAAAATAGTAATTAAATGGTTATAAACGAAAAATCAAGGATACTTTCTATAGAGGTGTCCTAAAATATTTATTGTAATTATTAGCAAACTTAATTGTGATTAACTAGGTGCAATTAACAATAACAATTATTTTAATATTTCTACCTAATAAATCAAAGTAATAAACACCTATGGTTTAATATAAAAAGTAGGTTAGATACATATCTAATTTTTAAACGTAGGTAAAAATTTACCTATTAAATTTACTATGGGTTTGTGGGTAAACTATTTTATAATTTGCTCTACAAGGCTTTTAGGATAATAAATATGTTTAAGTTTTGCATTCTTGTAGTAATAAATTTTAAATTAGTTTTTAACTAGATTGTAATTCTATCACCCAATCATAGCAAACGAGCAGCTTGATTTTTTATATAATATTAATATGTTTAAAAGAATGACGGTTCCATTGTAAAAAATTGTTTTATGGTCCAAAAATAGTTATTTTTGTCATTAGGCTGAGAAGTGGTCCAAACGGTTTTTTTACCGACTAGGAGGCAAAGAGAGCCCACAAGGTAAAATGTTTTGACGAAAAAAGAAATTAATACATTTTTAATAAATGCAGACGATAAAAAGTGTTTTTATTTAAAGTAAGTTTAAAATCATACTTTAATGACATGCATTAGTTTCATATTTAGTTTGGTCCAAGTGCACCAAAAATATGTTAGACTTCCACCAGTAAAGGTTATGTTAAACACGATTTTGATTTCCTATCGTAAGGAAAAATGTACTAATATTTTATTAAGGAAACATATTTTTATTTTCTCTATTAAAAATCAAGCTTTAAACTCAGACAATGTCATACTACTATATTATGTATCAAGTTTTATAAACGCCATTTTAGTTACGAGTTTTATTAGGCACGAGCGAAGCTTGCGAGCGAGTGTTTAATAAAAACGAGTGTGGTTAATAAAAACGAGTTTATAAAACGAGTTGCATACTATACTTTATCTTCGACGATCAGAAATAAGAATTTAAAGTCAATTTTAATTTAAAAATATTTGATATTTGACAAATTTAATCTCACTTTTTCGCAATTTATAATAAACTTCAGCCCGTGACTAAAAGGCCATAAAGTCACAGGTCTTCAATGTAGGAGTAGATAATGGTATAGCCCGTGACTAAAATGCCCAAAAGCCACTGTTGTTAACTTCAGCCCGTGACTAAAACGCCATAAAGTCACAGGTCTTCAATGTAGGAGTAGATAATGGTATATTATGTATCAAGTTTGATAAACCCCATTTTAGTCACGAGTTTTAATTATTCACGAGCGAGCTTGCAAGCGAGTGTTTAATTAAATGAGTGTCTAGAAAAGTTTATAAACGATTTGCATACTATACTTTTTCTACGACATATTTTTATGTGTAAATCGAAATGTATCCCTTGAAAATGAACTAACAACAGTTTTTTACAGTAAAAAAAATGTTTTATGGACACTCCACGGTGGAGCCTCCACCCGAAATTTAGTTAAATTAAAAATATTTAATAACTATATATTTTTGTATTGAAATAATTAATTATTTTTACATTTAGTATTCACTATATTTTAACGATTGTATGACATTTGACAACTGTCAACTAACTTAAAACTAACTTTAGCCCGTGACTAAAAACATGTTGCTAACTTCAGCCCGTGACTAAAACTTGTCAATGTATTTTAAAGATAACTGGGATAAGGTGGGAGTAGAACAAATTATTTTTACATATTTTTTTAACTTTTCTAAATCTTAATAAAAAAATGTTAAACTATTAAAAAATAATAAAATTACAAAAGTTTTACAAATTTAATACTACAAATAATGCATTAATACATGTAAACGTCTCCACATAAATTAAGAAATTTAAATATTTACAGTTTTTAACTTAAAAACACATTTTCTAAATATAATGAACCATAAAATTAATTTATGTTTCCACGAACAATTCGTATAAATACTTTAATTTAAAAAATAAATATCCGTTATTTTCGATTTTCTAAAATCATTTAATTTTATGGCTTTATTATTGACAAAATATTAAATATTTACATTTTATAAAAATAACTATGAGAACAGCTCAAATTTTAAATTGTAATTTTACTAGTACCTACTCATAAAGCGTGAAAAATTCAAAATCGATCAATTTTAATTATAAAGTTTATTTAACGAATTAAAGCATAGAAAAAAGTTAAATGTGTTAAATTTTAAGAAAACACCACCTAATCTTACTAGCTATGTCATGCAATTAAGGCTGTCTTGCACGTCAATACAATAACAATGTCTATATTGTATTCCAAAGTATTGTTGCATGAATAGAATTTTTAAATTGCCTAACGCATAGAAATCCAATTGAAGTAAATTAAGTGGTATTATAATAAATAATAACACGATATTGATATCGCCTTTGGACTTAGTTAACCTCACGCCACGAAGAACAATACATAAATTTAATATATCCGTTTATAACTAGGTATACTTTCTTTTGTATTATTGGTTTATATTAGATTTGTGCAGGGCCGGATTTCAAAAACAAGGTCAGCCAAAGGGCATAAAATAAGTCGCACGGTTAGAGAGGGGGGCCATTCTACGCTTAACGGATAGGACAGTTGCCGTGTTTTTATTTACAAAATAATATTGTTCTATTATATTACCAATGTCAAATTTTTATAAATAGTTCTAAACAAAAGCTGTTTAACAAGGTTTTTATTTGGCAAAATTAGGTATCGTGATTAACTGTTTAATTCCTTAAAAATTAATAATTTAAAGCGTAACGGACGGGACTATTACAAACCTAACCTCACTTTTCATTAATAATAGTAAATATTATAATAATTATTGTTCTATTTTATGTTTCGTTTAACAAATAAAATTGTGTATGCCATTTGGCTGAGAAATGTCTTTATGTGCTTCACTCATACTTTGAGTGATAACTATTTTAAAATTTGATAAGTTTTTTTTATAAATTTTAAATTCATAGTCAAACTTAGGTTCATGTTACCTCTTATACGAGTATGACAATCTCTTAATAAGTTTGGCCCTTTTAGAAAAACAGCTATTTAATTAATATAAATTAGTCCTTAAAAAATTTGGAAAAATCTTCGATGACGTCATAATTTTAAACAACTTAGTTGGCAGCAATTGCAATGTTGTCATGTTTAGATTAAAATTTTGCTTAATAAAATGACGCATAGAAAAAGAAATTAACGTTTTAGAATTTCAAAGCTGTCAGTTGTGTTTTTTAATAATTCGTGTATAATTTCGTTTATTTTTGTTGTTGTTTGTGTTATTTAAAATAACTTATTTTATAAGGGTTTAAGTTTTCATTGTCGTTTTTGTGTTTTTTATATATCATTTTTTTGTTTTTTCTATACTTAAAATGCTGAACCATTTAAATAGTCGGAGTCAAGAGTTAGTATCATCCTTAATACGCGATTTTGAGGTAGAACGGGATAATAATGGACCTTTGTTACCTTTAACAGCTGTTAGAGGTAAATAGGATTATTATTAATTATATATTAGAATATTAACAGAATATATGTTGGATACATAAAATAAGAACATACTTTTGGCGGTGCCTCATATATATATATGAGTTTTTATAACCTATAGGTTATAAAAACTCTGACTTTTGTCATTTTGGTATTCTAAGGTCCCAAATCTAGGGACACTATGGTATTATCATCTAAACGCCATCTATCGCACTGTAGTTGCACTACCACTTTCACTTGATGCAATGATTTTAGCACCACATTGACAACCGTGCCTGATCAACTCATTGATGACGTGTACGTCGTTTCCTTTTAAATTTACCATACGATAGTCATTATTTTGTATGATAAAAAAGTGTTCAATCGAAAAGTTGGGGTTAAGCTTTTTAATTGGGCCCACAACCATTCATCCAAAAAAATTAACATTGTCAATTTTTTGTACAAATTGGCTGTACCATAATAATAAATAAAAAGCCGTTTTCCAAGAGCTTTTACCATATAATTTGCAGTCTTATGATTCAAAATCAAATAGGTCAGCCACCATAATTTCCGGGAATACTAGAAAATACATTTATCTATTTTGCGTTCATAATGACTTCATTATAACACCGCTTTAGGTGCTGTAATGAGATACTTTATCCCACCCAAAATTTTGATTTTATAGGTATATATACTTTATATTTACTTTAAACAGCATAATAATTTGCATATTATTTATAATATTTTTATGATTTTTCTAGTACTTACGAAACTTTTATGGCAATACATTTTGTTTAACACCAAAGAAAATCCTTTTTTTCTTCTTTAACATTAACAGCCGCTTATTTTAAATAAGTAAATTAAGGACGGAATGGCGAATCGATTTTGACATTAACTGTCAAACCAATGACTGTGATACCAACTATCTAAAGTTAAATTCGACCAAATTAAATTTAAGGTATAAAATTAATTTTTTTATAGAATTTTTGCAAAATAGATAAAATAGCATAAAGAAATCATGTCATAAGACATTTTGTCGCACTCGTCCATTACAAAACTCTCTCCTTCGTCGCTCAATTTATAAATTGTCTTAATTAAGTCTGCATAAGCTTTATTTTATGATTTGGACGTCAAATACAACATCAGAAAAAAGTTTTTAAAAAGTTCTTAAGACTTCGAATGCGCCACCTATTGAACTAATCAAGACTTCTCAAAAAAGAACTCTTGAGGAACCCTTTTCTTTGACTTCGCAATTAAGCATTTTAAAGAGTCCTACTGTATAAACTTATAAAAAGACTTCTTTAGAATTTCCCGTTTTGAATATAGAAGTACTACAAGGGTTACCCTTGAAGGGCACTGATGAACAAATTACATATTGGATCGTTGCTTATTTTGACATGTCAAGTTTATTTTATTAATTTGTTAGATTGATTTTATTAAAATCATTTTAATAATTTGTTCGTATTCGCTTATTTTAGGAATTGCGATTACTTCGTCTCACTTTTGTTTAAATTCAAGCGTGCTCTTCACCGGCACCGATAGAAGGCCTGTTTCGCTCTTTTGGAGCTCGTCAGTATGGGGTAGCTGTTTACCTAGGTCTAAGACCGTTTGGTATGGAGCACGCTCTAAATTCTACTTCGCCGCTTCTTATATCAAACACAAGCAGTTACAGCGGTGAGAAGAAAGTAATCGCATTAAAATGTCATAAATGTGACGTCTCCATGTTGACGTCTTAAAGAGTTAATAATATGATTTCAGTAAGAAGTAAGAAAAGAGAATACTGTAAGATATCATATAACTGAAGTTTTATTTATGATACCCTTAGTAGCTTCTAATTTTGATTCCAATAAGAGGTCAGAAAAAAAGATACTTTAAGATGTTAAAAAATTGACTTATCATTTATCAATTCATCAATAACTCTTAATCTTGAGCTCCTAAAAATGATTTCTCTAAGATGTCATATTGTGACCTCAGTAAGATGTTTTTCAACAGACTTCGTACAGAAATCTTTCTTAATTGGATGCTGTCTGGGACATAGTTCTTTAATATACTATTAATAAATGTTTACAATTATTTTGATCCTTTCTAGAAAATCTGTATTACATACATAGTAAACTCTTTAATAATTAATAATTGTAAGTTCGGACATTAAATTTTAAAGAGAAAGTAACAAAATACATTTATTTATTTAAATGCTATATAAATGAATAACTAAGTATATGAAATTCATATTATAAATGCACCAATAATCGTATTTAAATTTATTCATATCATAGAAATATTTGGAATAAAAAATCGTGGGAGAGATTCGAAATGCATCTCGTAGTAAAGCAGAGCAGGTGTACCACACCTACAGTCGGAAACGAACCGAATAAAACTGTTTGCGATCGCCGAAATTCAGTTCACTCACGGACTCACTCTAATAAATAAATACACAAATAAAAATCGACTGACGACCACGTCTGGCGGATGTTCTGAAGGAATTGTCGATAAAAGTAACGCAGTGGTTGGATGCCAACTACTGTACGATGGCTGCACGAGATACACGAAGATTTATTCGGTCCTTTTAATCTGATTGAACATTTTCTGTTGCTCAAAGCTGGTTCTCAAAAAACGTACGAAAAAATTGCGAATTATTTATTTTTTAATTAGCATTTTAAATCAAGTACAAAAAACAGTAACCATAAATAAAAAACGGGAGAAATCAAGTCCTACGAAGTCGAAGAAATGTTAAAAAATACAAAACTATTGATTGACATAAAAAATAAGAGAAATCATGAAAACTAAAAAAACCAAAATATACAGAGAAATTGAAAATGAAAAATTGTAGGAAAATATAAGAAATCATATTTAAAAACGCAAGAAAATTTGACAAATTAATTTAATAAAACGTAAAACAATTTTAAGAAAACGAAAATTAATTATTATAATTATTTTTATGAAAAAAAATTGTGATAACATAAATATTTTATTGGGTAAAATATTTATAAACAAATCTAATAAGTTTAAAGTAATATTTGTATACACGGTGTACCAAAAATAACAAATTTAAACAAGACTTGTTTTAAAGTTAAATAGTCAATTTATAAGAAAAAGGGGTAAAAGGGGGAAACCAATTTCCAAAAAATTTGTTGCGTTTTTTTGCATATATTTATGCAATAACTCATCGATGAAGAAAATAAGTTTTATAAAGTTTAGCTCTTAAAATTGCCTGTATTTTAAAAGTTGGCTTATGCACATGTGCTTATGCACATGTGCAATAAACAGTTCGTAAGTTATTAAAAAAAGTTAGGGTTTTTTTCAATATGATAATAATAATAATAACTTTATTGTGTACTTTGGTTCCATTTTATGAATTTTCATTTAATTAAAACAAAAAAAAATTCTAAAACCTTTTTTAAGAATAATTGCTTTAAAAATTTTTGGTTTTGGGTTTTGGGAAACTGGGTTTCATATTTTACGCGTGGATAGAATTCGGAGACATTCCGTATAATAACATACCATATAATATGTAGGTACTGTGCTCCACACCTATCTGGATTTTCAGGTTATGTATGTGTCAAAGTATAATCAACGAAAGAAATAATATTTATACTTTTACCGCTTATGTTTAAGGGTTAAAAATTTATAAATCTTTATAGTATCATAAAAACAATAATAACAATAAGAATTTAGGAATAGAAATACTGCAATAAATAAGTAATATTTTTGTGCATTTAGTCTACATATCTGGTTTTCTCCATAAAATAGTTTTAACTATTTTAAATAGTTAGATTATAATAAAACAAACTTGCAATGTAAAAATATTTAATACTCCCATGACACGTGGTTTATTAAAAATTTTAAAGCTATAATGATTTTTTGATGAAGATAAAATTCAGTCGAAGACTTATACCTACTTATATTGATAAAACTTCATTTTTCACTTTAAGCTGGATTAGAAAACCTACCACATTTTTTAGAAGTTATAATAACATATTAACACACTCTTTCAAATAATCCAAAATACTTATTTTTTTAATCAAATTAAAAAATTAGATGATATTTTTTGTTATAATATATTAACCTACCTTTGACACAGATATTTTGAGATATAGTAAATTCCATATTAAATGGAAAATTGAGTATATCTTAAAAACTGATTTACTTTTTTTAACTTTTGACGACATTTTCGGATTCAGGGGACAATTCTACATAAGGATTGGCTGTTAAATTTTTGGATACCATGGTATTCCATGATTAACCATGGTACAAGTGAAAAAGCAGCCACTAATAACTATTAAATTAGTAATTTTTGACTAATTCATTTTTATAAAGTAGATTTTTTTTAATCAATGCTGTTTAGTTAAAACCATAAACTTTAGAATTTTATTAAATGCAGTATATATATTCCTAAATTCTTAAACCAACCATTGTTATTGTAATACTATAAAGATTTATAAATTTTTGAGCGGTAAACTTATAAAAATTATTTCTTTCGTTGACTATACTTTGACAGATACATAACCTCAAAATCCTTAAATGCCAAATTTTCAAAAGACGTGGTGGGACTTTGAGGTATAGAGCATAGTACATGGTTAAATACATTAAAATAATAACAATTAAATTAAATTGTAATTTAAGATTTAATTTAGGCACGAGCTAGCTTGCGAGCGAGTGCTTAATTAAATTAGTGTCTAGAAAAGTTTATAAACGAGTTGCATACTAAGTATACTTTTTCTACGACAAATACTTTTTATTATCTAAAAATGATTTAAATTAAATATTTGTATAGAGCGACATCTATAAAACAATAGAGTAACCACTTGTGTTCTGTGTATGAATCTGTATTACCGGCGCAAAATGGACTAACTAAATCCGATATAAAAGCAGTTTTTTACAGTGAAAGTAAAAATAATGTTTTATACACGGTTGAATATCCACCCAAAATCAGTTAAATCTAAATTACTTTCGACGAAATCAAAAGGTCAGTTACTGTAAAACTAAATATAAACTTTTCAAATATTGGCGTTGAGAAACTATTTAATACTTTTGTATTTTAATATTAAGCCACTGTCAACTAACTTAAAACTAACTTCAGCCCATGACTAAAAATCTGTTGCTAACTTCAGCCCGTGACTAAAACGCCATAAAGCCACAAATTGTCAATGTGTTGTTAAAAGATCAATTAGTGTACCCTTCTGTCTCAATCTATTCTTTTTAAAAATAGTAAAAAAATTATGTATTTCTTTGTTATTAATTTTAATAAAGATCATAAACTGTCAAATGTCAAATAAAATAAAGTAAGTGAATCTTTGAACTTTATGTTCCTGCTTTAAATAAAAGAAGAAAAAACATTGCCAGCAAATTTACAATCTTCCTTATTTTTTGCACACACCAATAGATCTTTTTAAATTATTTTATTGGTCGTCCTCGACATTTGTATGTAAATTAAAAATCCCATAAACTGTCCATTCTACATTCAAGTGGCATTAAATTTGCTTCACATCGTCCATTACACCAGCCGGTCTCTCCATTTCTAGTTCAGCAGTTCTCCCGAACTGGCATTATTAGCTCACCGAGGAAAAACAGAAGCAATTAATGTTCCTTAATCTTCTTCGCAAGAAGAATCAATAAAATCGCTACTGTGCCGTAATTGGGAGCACTATGCAATAGCTAATTCCGCTTAGACAATGTCCAATAGACATGCCACGGTGGGATAAAAACATTCCAAAATAACTATTTTTGCTATAATTTTAGCTAATCTGATAAAATATACCTACATGGTGTTTGATGGCTCAATCCTCGGTAAACTTTAAAGAAGAAAGTTTAATTTTAAACACCCTATATCTCCAAAGGTTATTAAAAACTTTATTAAATTTTAAACCGGGAACCAGATTTAATGTTTTTTTTTATCAAAATCATCTAGATGCATTTTTTATTACACAGTAAAAAAATATTTGTTAATTTCCACAGTTCCATATAACTTTATGTTTAGTTTACAACCAACTGTAACCTGTTAACTAATTGAATAAGTAGTTTGTAATTATAACAGACATTTTGTAGATTTAATAACAAAATTCTATATCAATAACTCAACCATAATTCTTGTAATTTTCAAAATTACCTTATTTTTACAAACCTTTTTGTAGACCCAGTAACAAAAGTATTTGTTGGAAATTGGAAACTTAAATAAAAAGAATTTTTATAAGAAATGTTGCTTTATTAAAAAAAAATAAAAAAATTAACACATTCCTACATAAATGAACACAAAAATAACATATTTACAATTAAATAACACACCATTCTGAAATCATCAAATCATAAAGAAATTTGGTACAATATTACCATTAGTACTACTACAACACTTACTGATGTATTTCGTAACTTTAACCCACTTCACTGTATCCCCTAATTTCAGTTTGAAAATCAGTGATGGCTTTAAAATAGTTATAAGGAATCCGAATAAAAGTAATAACAGATTTCTGGTATTTTATTATAAACACCATGGTTACGAATACGTTACGAATACTTTACGAATACCTACGTTACAAATTAGAATAAAGTAAAAACATAAGTTGCTGACGCAGAAGTCAGTTAAACTTGTTGATACGTATTGTCAGTGAGAAATGTTTTGATTGGATGCATGCATATCATGCATATCATGATATCACGTATACTTTTTCAACGAAATAATTTGTTAAACATTAACAAAATAATATGCAACCTTTGAAAACTAACAAAATGCTTACAAAATTGCATATTACCTTTACAAAACTTTCGGTAAAATATTTTCCTTTGTTAAAATAAATACAAACCCTGGTTTTATACCAGAAATTACGTTAAAATTTTACAAAATAAAATTAACTAACTACAAATTCATGTTAAAAATCTTATTTTCATAACAGTATAAGAAAGGTTCTAAAAGGGTTTAATCTTATAAATCTGTTTGCTGTTTGCTTTTATGTTCTTTTTAAATTTTATGAGGGCTTCAAGCAATGCGTGGTCGTAGGATACTCTATAATTATAATTAAAATTATTGTTTTTCAATTTAAACTTCCTAAATGCTTCCGATTTTTTTTGTTTTCGTACTGATTGGCCAATTGATTTCCTAGTCACTTTGTTTGTTCTTTACTTATAAATTTTAAGTTTTAAGAATAAAATGTTAATTTTAAAGGTGCTTTAAGGTAGCTTGATTGTTATTAACTCATATTCATTTTAAGTTTAAAGAATAAAATTTCTAATGATAGTTCAATGTTATATCTTTTATTAAGATTAGATCTACTCTTATATTTAAGTGGTGCACCACTGAGCGTTATGAGAAACTATTAATTTTAGTATCGATTACACAAGGTAGTATTTTATGTTGTATCTGTCAGAAATCCAATGAAATTCATTAATTGAATTGCCCACTACATCGCACCTTTCACATGTCTAATAAAGTTGCTATTTTGTGCGCTTTAGAAGGTAGAAATAAGCTAAATTGGAAATATTTTAGTTTGTTTAAGCTAGATTTAACTGGCCAAATACCTGGTCATCGTTGCGTTTGTTTTGAGCGTGTACAGGCACCGACAGACAACCTAACTTGGTCTTATTACACAAATACAGCGACAGCGGTGAGATGTTTTAAAAATGTAATTTTAAGTTAAAAACTGTTTTAGGATGCTTACTTAAACTAAACTACGCATCACTCAATGTGTCGCGACAAAAAGTTCGTTCTTTTTCAAAACGACATAACTTTTTTGTTTCCTGAACGATATTATTTTGGTCTGTGATGTCTGCTAGCCTCATCCTCTGGTAATTCATGCTATAGATATGAAGCTTACGGTTCTTCAAGTAAATTTCATACAGGGTGATATCTAAAACGGTGAAAAATTTCAAACTTCATCCAAGCTCCGATTGAACATTTTTTTACTTTAAAATAATAAAGTATTATGTCTTAGCTTGAAACGTTTTTCAAATTTTTCGAATTGGAATCTTACCAACAAAAATATGACTTTTTTTTCAAAAGATATCGGTCCAGGTTTAGTTTTTGCAAATTTTTACCTAAATGTCATTTTGAAAAAAGGCCTTTGCTTAGGCCCCTTTGAAAATAACGGAAGTTTATTCACTTGTCCAGAACTATTCAAGGAACAATCTTTCACCATCTTATCTTCTTGTTCTTAAAAAGACGAGTGTATTGCCTACCAAAAATCCCCAAATGTACTCTTTTGGAATAAAAATCATATTTTCGTTGCTTGTATTCCAATTTTTAAACCTTTTTAAGGTAAGTAAAAACGAGAAAAAATATTTTTTTACAAACATGGCTTGGATGAAGTTATTGAAATTTTTCACCCTGAAGAAAATTTTCTTGAAGAACCTTGAGCTTCATATTTTTTATAGCATGAATTGGCAAAGGATGGGGCTAGCAGACATCACAGACCAAAAAAAAAAGTTATGCCGTTTTGAAAAAGGACAAAATTTTTGGTCGCGACACATTGAGTGGTGCGCAGTTTAGATATAAAGATTTTTTTTAATATAGCAGTCCTATGAAATGCAACATATTTAGGCAGGAGACCATATTTAAACTCTAATTCAAGCCTAGACCTGTAGCAAGCTGGGTTAACATTTCTTTATTTATTCGATCCCAGTATTTTCTTATAGCTTTATTATCAAGTTAGTATTGTGCAACATTCTACTTTCTTAAAAATTGGGTTAGGTTTTGAAAATGATTGTTAATGTTGCTCCCTTACATATTATAATATTTTGCATGTTAAAAATAGTATATTTTGTATCAAGTTTCATAAACGCCATTTTAGTCATCCGATATAGAAGCAGTTTTTCACAGTAAAAGTAAAGAAAATTTTTTATGGGCACTCCACGGTGGAGTCTTCACCAAAAATTGGTGCCAGCGAAATTAAAAGTCAGTACAATGTTTATATAAACTTTTTAAATATTAGCTTTGAGAAACTATTTCATACTATTGTATTTTGGTATTGAGATAATTGATAATTTACTGTTAACTAACTTAAAACTTTAGCCCGTGACTAAAACGCTATAAAGCCACAACTCAATGTGTATTTAAGTGACCTTACTTAGTTTTATATAAAATATATAAAGTAATCCACTAATTTTAAAAACTTTCACATGTAATTAGTTTATGTACGTACTTAAAACAAAGCTTTCAAAATAAAATTAAATCCTGCAAATTTGTCACCATGAAATCTAATGTTACTCAAAACTTAATAGTCATGCTTTAATAAATCATGTATATTTATTTAAAATAATCCAAAATTTCTTAATTAAATTTAATACTTTAGTGCAGAAAGTGTCCATTAAATGTAAAAAATAACAGCTCAATATGCCGCCTGAGACGCGGCATATAAATTTAATACAACCTCGTTTTTCGCAAATGATTGGTTCAGAAACTTCTGTTAATTAAAAAGGAATCTTTAAACTGGAATTTCGGAGGACATTTATTAAACACAAGAACCAATAAAAGACAACTACCGCGTATAACCTTAATTTACTGCCCAAGCAGTTGTGCAAGATTGTACGTTCTTTTTGACATGCCCTTTTATAGTTCACTATATTTTATACAATTTTAATGCGTGGTTTTAAAATAAAATTCTAAAGCTCGACATTTTTGTGTAAAAACTATGACATTAATTTATTTTTATAACACAAAATTCCTTATAATTTCTTTTTTATTTTTTACTAAACAAGGTGTCGCAAAAGTAATTACCTGATTTTTATTAATCGGTTCTGTTTATGTATAATGTTTATTTAGACCTTTAAATTTGTTAAACTTGTTAAGTTGAAAACATAATATCGGCCGTTAAAAGCATTACTGAAAGTATTACTTCTCGTAATACTTCAGGCGATAGATTTGAAGTCTGGATCAAGCTGCAAATTACCAAAAGGAGAAATTAAGAGACCGCAAAATATGTGGAGCAGAATATTCAATGAATATTATTTTACTGCTCCAGAATTCTTTCTTGAACAAGACCTTGTCAGCTCTAAAAGAAAACATTGAAGAAGAAATGATAAATCTATTGCCTGAAGTATTAAGAAAAGTAATTGAAAAGAAACATTATCATCGATCCTATAATTTTATTAGGTTATGGGCCCAGAGTCGCGAAGTTTGTAAAAAGATTGGCGTTGGTGGAAGAACGGTTAGTAAAAAGCCCTACCTACTACAGGTGGTGGGAGTATGAGTAATTTATTTAAAAAATAAATTTTTATACCCAAAAAATCGTTTTTGTAAAAAGTATTAATTTTTAAACAATATTTTTAAATTTCTGTTATTTGGTCTGTTATTTGTTCTATTCAAGTTTTTTAAATTTGTTCTTTATTTCTTTATTTTGTCTTTACCTAACCACGCTTAACGACTAGGTGATTTTGAAGGTGGAACTTGAAATTAAGGATTTTTCTACGTAGACAAAGAAAAGTGAAATTTTGGATATATTTTTGTAAGCCACGAAAATACAATGTGCATCTATTGTATTTTCTTGGGTTTAAATTAGAATTACGTTACAAGTTGCTTAAGAGGCCGTCAGGCCGAGTGTGCATTAACACGAGCTTGAAGAAAGCTTTTCTCATCAAGTGAAACAATGTTTTTTCTCCGACCCTTTTATTTTGTATTATATTCAAATACAAAACAAAATAACCTAAAAACGTGTTTGACAGCTGTTAAAATTACTTTCATCTTATTCTTTTAATTTTCAAGGTATAAGTTACTTAAAATTAATAAACTTATCAATTTAAATAAAGGCACTAAAAATTAGAATTTATTATACAAACACAATTAATTGTGCTCTAAATGATATTTAGACATACATACCTATACAAATACAATATCAATTTTGAAACGAATGTCAAACGATGCTGTCAATTTCTTTTCACACAGACCTGTCACTTTTCACACAGAAATGTCACTTTACATTCGTGTTTTGCCTTGCTAATGAAAATATTCATTTTCTAAGCAACAATGCCATTACGAAATGTGACTTACAAAAAACTTTTTTATATACATCGTCCTCTATAAAAAAAACAATAAAAATAATAAATAAAGAAAATTTGTGAAAAGCGCCAATGCCAATAAAAGTCCCATTAAAATAGATTAAGCCATTTTGGAGATTAGCCCGGACAAACATTTTAGCACTTCAATTTGATTTATATTTTATTTATATGTATAGATATAATGTCCTCCATTAATAAATACAATTATAATTATTATACAGTATATACAGGAAAATAATATAAGAAGTTGTCAGTGCTTATGTGTTGAATTTACTTACATCCTTATTTTGCATATTGGCTTAAAATATTCATAAATTTATATAAAATCTAAAACCTATATCTCTATCAACATAGATATAAAGTTAAAGTAACAACTTTATAGAATCCTTCAATCAATGCCAGCTTAACAATGGCAGATAAAAATGTGTTAATTTAAAATTTAACGCTTTTTAAATTCGGTAGCTGGGCTTATTTGGGAAAAATTGTTTACAGAAACGAAAGTTTGTTTTTTTATTTATTTTTTTAATTTTTTAATGTTAAAAACTCACTTTATTCACGAAATTCAAAAACTGATGATTAAAACTATAGACTATTATTTTATTTAAGGTCAGATTTAGAGAAAACTTGCAAAATTACAAATTTATTAAATTAAATTGCATTTGAAAATTGGAAAAAAATCAGCGATTCTAAACTAAAAAACTAAAATGGTAAGATAAAAAATCAAGGAATCCAATGATGTATATAAGTTATGGCGGCCATTATAAAAACACAAGATGGTGATAGTAGGTAACTCAAAATAAAGTAGCGAAGAAGTTTAATGAAAATATATGTTTACATGTAAAACTTACTTTTTTTCGAGATTTCATGTATACATGAAATGAAAGCAAGTTTTGTGTAATTCGTGAATAATTATTAATGGCAAATATTCTAAAATAATACTTTAAAATATTTTTAATTAAATATTTTAGATTTTTTTCATCTTACTTATCAAGAACATCATATTTGAAGATTCAAAGAATTCACGAATTAGTTATAACTTCTTTATTATATGAAATCGAAAGTTCGACGTTACATACCTACTTATACACAGTAAAAAAATATTTGTTAATTTTAACAAAATATTAACCAGATTTTATGTTAATGAATAAAGTAAGCAGAAAGATAAGTTGCAGACGCGTATTGTCAGTAGAAAATGTTTTGATTAACTGCCTGAAATCAAGTGTACTTTTTAACGAAATAATTTGTTAAACATTAACAAAATAATCTGTAACCTTTGAACCTAACAAACTGCTTACAAAATTGCATATTAACTTTACAAAATATATTCCTTTGTTAAAATAATTCCAAACCCTGGTTTGGTACAAAAAATTATGT
Organism: Brassicogethes aeneus; assembly: GCA_921294245.1. Taxonomy (NCBI): domain Eukaryota; kingdom Metazoa; phylum Arthropoda; class Insecta; order Coleoptera; family Nitidulidae; genus Brassicogethes; species Brassicogethes aeneus. The sequence continues at coordinate 14,807,190 of OV121133.1, forward strand.
TAAAATATTACAAAATAAAATTAAAAAACAACAAGCTCATGATTTTTATAAAAGTGTAAAAGGATACTTGAGGCACCCTGTAGGACCTACAGTGTAGGTGCTACATATTGTGTGCTGAAATTAATTAATTAATTTAGTTTCACAAACTTTTCTCTGTGTAATCACTTAAGTTGGGCACTTGCTGTTAAAATAATTACTTACAAGATGTAGGTATACGGAATTCTCTACGTTATTTTTTGTTCAATTCCAGCATTTTTAATTGATTTTATGAGCCTTTTTCTTTCATGTACGCCGACAGTCTTAACCACTGGGACGAACTCAAGTTAATCATAAATTGACAAAATTTGGTTTTCCTTCTTCGAGACCACCTAGAAGGCAAATGTCAGCAGGATTTATTATAAAATAATTACCAGCAGGTTAAACATTAATTGTTTTTTAACCAATATAATTTTCCTATAAAAATCAATTAAGCGTGAAAGTATAAAGTTACAATGATAAGATCTTGCTTCTGCAAATTAATTGAAAACCTTGGTACAAGAAGGGGATAAACAAGTGTTTAAATAATGTTATTATAAAACAACAATTTTTATTACCTTATATTGCCTAAGGCATTGGTGCCCACAATTATTTGTTTTAATTTCGGCACAATGTTTTTTTAATAATTTTAAATCTAATGGTGCATAAACTACCTTAATAACGAGGGAAGTGGTTAAATTTTTGTTTCATTAAACAACATTCCAGAAGTTTAAGAATAATAATAAAACCTTTTTACTACTCCCACCTTTAAAACGCCCATTATCTTACATGTTTCCATGAAACTAAGTATTCTTTTAAATACACACTGACACTGGCTTTATAGTGCTTTAGTCACGGGCTGAAGTTAGCTGTAAGTTATTTGACAGTTCTCAAATGCAGTGGCGGCTCGTGCCCATTCATGAAGGTGAGGCCCATGAACCGCTATATATGGCACCGCAGGCAATTTTTTTAAAATTTTCAAAGTCTCGCGTTTTTGGAGCACACAGAATCTAAATAATAAAAATATATTATTTTAAAATATGTTCGTTCACGAGAAGAATTTTCAAAATTTAGCTAGAATAATACAAAAAGTGCTCGACTAGGTGGGATTTTTATTTATTCCTTCAGCAGGTTTCCACATTACCCAGGAGGTACTGCTCATTTTTACCTATCTTACAATAATTATTTTTAGTTTAATAAAGGCACAATCGCACAACAACAAAATAATAATGTACAGCACAGTAGGTATATGAAACTCAACGATTTAACACTGAACTGTAAAAAAACATGAATATTTTTATTTATATTTTTTGTGATTTTTACTGTGGTATTTGTAATATAATAATATATTAAAATAAAAATGATCTTTTATAATTATTTAAATAATTTTTACATGAATTCACAACACAATAATGTATTTTACGCTTGCATTTTTATCATTTTAACGCTAAGGCACAGACTAAACAGAAATTAAAAACTATAAACACGCATAGATCTAATTAATAAGCTTTGTTTAGTAAAACATTTCTTTTACAACGGCTGATAAGCGAGCCGCACAGATCTCGGGACTGACTTTGTGGGCCTCAATTTCTACAAAAATTTGCGTATTATCCCTGCCTTGCGGGGGTGCCGGCGGCACCGTGCAGCGGTGGGGAGCATGATGTTGTATCGGCAATGTGTGACGTATATATGAAGCGCAAGCGCAAATTTATGGGATTACTATTTCCCTATTATGCGGTCGGGCAATGGTTTAAGCGTTTAGAATTAAAGTTGGAAGGGGTGCGCGCTAAATTTAAAGGAAATATTTTAAACTTTAATGGTTATTCTATGTTTTGATACTGTTTATGACTGGAAATTAGTTTTATATTTAAATAAGTAATGTAACGAAAATTTCAAATTATATTATAATTTTAACATGTGTGGCCCGGCCTTAGTTGCTTTATATGACGAGCCGCCACTGCTCAAATGTCATGCAACCGTTAAAGTGTCCTTCTTGTGAAATAATACTAATTATTGTATTATCTTGATACAAAAGTATTAAAACATTTTATTTTCTTTTACTGTAAAAAACTGCTTCTACATCGAATTTAAACGGTTGTTAGTCCATTTTCAAGGAATAAATTTCGACAGAAAAATTTGACATTTGCTGCTGGTAATACAGATTCCCATTCTTACGGTTACACTAAATTTGTTTAGATGTCGCTCTATACAAATATTTAATTTAAATCGTTTTTAGGTAATAATAACTATTTGTAAATTAAATTTGTGACTAAAATGGCGTTTATACTACCAACCACATAATATTATGTGGTTGGTATGTCGTTGGTATGTCGATTTCAGGTAAAAAATTGATAATTTTCAATACTAAATTTTTATGTTTATGTCCACGATTTCAAATTAAAAATAATAACGACATACCTTGATTACAGAAAATTAATCCCATTTTATTTAATTTTGTCATAAAACCAAGCTTATTATTGTCCATAAAATTTTATGACACTTCTTTCCAACAAAAAAAATGTTCATCAGCGGAAGATTGAAAATTCACAGTTTTATCTCCTTGTTAGGAACTATCTTACTAACGAGAAAAACAAAATAAAATAAGAAACAACTTATTTATTTTTAAGCACCGTTCACTTCAGTTGCATATAAATGTGTATTAACACTTGCTACATGGAGTACCACGTTCACAGATGTATCTGTCTTAGGCTAATGAATACTTTGTAGTCGAATAAAAATGAAAATGTATAGTACATTCGAGTTACAAGTACTAGAACACCGTAAGCACGTTTGCATAAATACCGGGCTGGACTCAACCTAATTAAATGTTTTCTTATCTCTCCAAATTGCTGCCAAAGGAATTCTGTACCTTGCCTGAACAGGGTACTGGATTATAAATTTTCTTTGGTTGAATTGTTTGTATTTAAACTACTTACGTAAACCTATATACATTGGCGTAACTACAGGGGGGCCTAGAGGGGCCGGGCACCCACCAGACATCGCTGCCCCCCCCAGGAAAAGGCTGACTTTTATCTGTTATAATTTTTTGGTATTACCAAATTTGCAATAGAAATATGTATCATTTAGAAATTTCATCAGGATCATCAAATTCGAATCATTCAGAACACTGGAAAATAAATATTTACTACCAAATTATGGATAAATTAATATCCAATTTTAGATGCAGATTTTCAAATTTACCATTGGCGCAAGCAGCAGATGCATTATTTCAGTTAGATTTTAAAAAAAGCCGAGATAACTTTTGAATTTAAATATGTTTTTAATTTTCCTCTCTTTACAGCAACTGAGGATAGAGTAATTTTTACTCGATTTGAATGTAAAGTTTACTAATCAGAGTAAAAAAGGTATGCATATTAACTAAAAATAGAGTAGTTTGTTTACTCTAAAAGATTAAATAACTCATTAATAAGAGTCTAAATGTTATAAACATAGTGTAAAGTAATACTCTAATCAACAAAATTATTTTTCCCGGGTCACTACCCAGAGTACCCTTTGCACACAGTAGTGTTAAATTTATGCACTAGTAGCAAATTAAATGTAACACTAGTTACCGTTATAATATTTACCCTAGAAATATAAATTATTACACATCATCAGTGTGAATATATAACACTAAAAAAAGTCGTCGCATATAGAATGTTTTTAGAGTTTACTAGAGTTAAATATCTTCACTACATTTTTATGGTAAATATATTTTAACTTATTATTGCAGCTACAAAGTCGTTGAAATTAGCAATTTGCTGGCATTTTTTCTTCCGATTTTAATGATTTAAACAGAAAAAACAATTAAACATCGCGTTTCCGAAATATTTACAAAAATAACATTTTTTAAAAACTTTAAAAGACAATTAAACTTAAAAATAAACAATTAATAAGCACTTGAACTGAAATAACCAAATTATTACTTTATTTTAACAATAATAGGGAAGTTCAAGTTCTTACCTACTATTTGTTTATTTTTAGATTTAGGGTATACCCTAAACCTAAAAATAAACAAAACAATAGTTATGCAATATTAATTTTTTGTTCCAAAATAAATTGTCTTTCAAAATATGTATAGTTATACATCGTGTTCCATAAAAAAAATGTTATTTTTGTAATTATTTAGGAACCCGACGACGACGTTCAATTTTTTCAATTTTTTCTGTTTTTGCAAGAAAAAGTACTACCAATTTGCAAATTTACCCGACTTTGTAGCTCCAATAATAACAAAGTTAGCAATAATACCAATGGTGAGCAGATAACTTTAAACATATTTCACATAACCGCTCTCTTAAAATGAAATAGTCAAAAATCTACTATTTGAATTAGTACCAGCATTTTTTACTAATAAAATAGTCGTTTTCACTTTTAAATAGTAATTTTTTACTACGTAAATAGTTAAAGTTAGTCACCATCTTTGACTATTTCTGAGAGTTAAAAGTAACTAATTTCTTCGTTTGCGGACAACAACAAAGTATTAATTGAATTAAATGCATATATATATGCCTATAGGCTCCATGGTTAAGCTTGACAAGTGACACACCTGAGTTCAATCCCCGGCTGGGTCAAAACTTTTTTAATTTTAAATCTACTAATTTTACTATTTCATTCAGTAGAATTTGACTAATTACTAGTGATATAAGGAGATACTTTTGGCTTGTGGGTTTTGATGATATCACGACTTTTCTAGACTTGCAATGGTAATGTAATTTCCCAGGAAAAAAGTAATTTAAAAAAACCCTTCCTTTCTTAAGAGCCAAGTATCCTATCCACTAATCCATACGGGATACTTTTATACGTTTCACATTAAACAAAACTTATTATGAAGTATAACTTATAAGTAGCTTAGGCACTGACCAAGCTCGCCTGAACTACTTAATAATAAGTTCTGTTGAATATAAAAACGCGGCGTGACAACAATTTTATATATAAGACGCCGAATGGTAGTGTTCACTTTTAATGTTATACAGGGTGTTTCAAAAATGGTGCCAATAAATAAAAATGTTATAACTGGGTAAAATCTTATAATTTTGAATCTATAATGTTAGGTACCTATTTACGCTTTACGATTTCGGACTGTTTTTTAGGTACCTATATATTTTTTAAAGTGTCCATCTTTTAACTTTTATTTATTTCCAAAATGATATAATTATAAAAGTGTCTTAAAGTTTAAAGGTGAATTTCTTTTAAAATTTCAGGAAACATTTTCCTTAACCTTTTTTTATGTAATAAATAACTACTGCAATTTTGCGACTACGTAAAAGATGTAAAAGAAAATTTAATCTCTTAAAATGAATCAGTCAAATTATATAACTAATTATAAGACAATTGACTTATTGCCATAGCAAAAAAGCAGTCACTAATAATCAGTCAAGTTCTACCGAATATAATAGTCAAATTAGTAGATTTAAATTTTAAAAAGTTTTGATCCTGCCAGGGTTTGAACTCGTGTATGTGTGTGCTTGTCAAGCGGATGTCTAACCAATGCGCCACTGTCTATAAATATTGTTAACTAAATTTTAATTTAATAATATGAATAGTACCTATCTATCTTTACCCTTTGGGCCGCCAATTTTGGGTCACCCTGTATACGGCTAAAATATATCGCAACAAAGATGTTATGCAAATTGACAGTCGTTTAAACCTATAATTAACATATTGGGTTCATATACCTACACACACACATACACAACCGTTGTAAAACACTATAATTAACTTAAATATTTAAATAGTTGCAAATAAAAAAAAAACATATCAATCAGGTTATTTAACATTTTAATATTCCAAATTGTGGTACAAAAACCGAACATCCACCAAATAATATCTTTATTCCTTTATAATCAAACAGAGTTGGGAGTACTGAGTATTTTTTTTAATGGATTATGCTATATCATTACTAATTATTACTTGATTTTATAGTTGTAATGAGAGAAAAATATTGAGTACTTTTTATTCTTACTTTACCAATTTGATAATTACAATTCTTTTTTTATTTTGTAATTATAATCAGAGAAAATATCAAGTACTTTTTATTTTAACTTAAAATGTTTACTGATTCTAAATATTTTTTTATTTTATTTGATAATTTGATAATTACATTACTAATTATTACTTGATTTTATAGTTGTAATGAGAGAAAAATATTGAGTACTTTTTATTCTTACTTTACCAATTTGATAATTACAATTCTTTTTTTATTTTGTAATTATAATCAGAGAAAATATCAAGTACTTTTTATTTTAACTTAAAATGTTTACTGATTCTAAATATTTTTTTATTTTATTTGATAATTTGATAATTACAATTTTTTTTTATTTTCTAATTATAATCAGAGAAAATATCAAGTACTTTTTATTTTAACTTAAACTGTTTACTGATTCTAAATATTTTTTTATTTTATAATTAAAAAATAATAAAGAACAGAATACATTATATTTTTTTTTTTTTGATTTGATTAGAATGGTGAATAAGGATACTTCCGTGCTTGTTTAAGTTTTTATTGCGACTAGTTTCGATCTATATTAGATCATCTTCAGGCAAACTACAAAAATATGTAAAATTATTATAAGGTTATGTTAACATAATAATGATAAAATTAACGCCGTGTCTAGAGTCCCGTCAGACGGTTCCCTATTGCGCTCCCGTTAACAGAGTGACGTCATCCAATGACGCAATCTTAGGACGGGAAGCAGATATTTTTTCCTTAACTAACGTCCCGAGTCCGCCCGCTTCGAAACCAACCCAAACCAAACAACCCAACCCAACCGACCCCGTATATACAGTATTTATAATTATTAATTAATTTTTGTTTTTTATTTTTAGTGTCCCATTAAAAAATACTTCGTACTTGTATTTTCATTTATATTTTAAGTACAATCAATTTTTTACTTTGACTTTAAACTTTTTGCATTACGAAGTACTAAAAAATATTATTTATTCAAATTAATAAGTACAATTATTTTTGTATTTTTACTTTAAATACAATGTATTGATAATTTTTATTTTCTCCATTCTCAAGTAACTTAAATATTCTAATGGCAATACTTTTTAAGTACAAATTATTTTTGTATTTTTACTTTAAATCAATTTAGAGTAAAAAATACAATGTATTGATAATTTTTATTTTCTCCATTCTCAAGTAACTTAAATATTCTAATGGCAATACTTTTTAAGTACAAATTATTTTTGTATTTTTACTTTAAATCAATTTAGAGTAAAAAATACAATGTATTGATAATTTTTATTTTCTCCATTCTCAAGTAACTTAAATATTCTAATGGCAATACTTTTTAAGTACAAATCTCGCAACTCTGTAATCAAATATATCAAACCCCATAAATATAGCCTTTGCCAATTAACTATTTCATACCTGGTCATTTGAATCATAAAAAATGGATGAATAGTAAAACCAAATACAAATTAAAATTAAATCGTAAACCTAATTATGCATAATTAGATAATGAGTGACTTAAGCGACTTCGATTTTCATTGACCATATGATATCATAACTGCCAGCTTGTCCATGGCCTTGTTTTTCATGTCTGTGTCTTACTAATTTATTGACTAATCTGTCTCAGATATGCGAGAGAGAATAATCTGTTTTAAATTAATTAATCTTAGCGTATATAACATACCTGCTAACTTTCTAGTAATTAGTTATAAAGTAATAAGATTAGTAGGATTGGTAATATATAATATACATATGTTTATAATGTGTCATTGCTGCAGAAACGTTACCGGTAATCTATACATGTATAATATAGTATATATGTACCTTAGGGTGTCCCTTATTTTTATTTTTTTTACGCATACCCTATAATTATATTTATTACGTGTTTATATACTCCCAGTAAAAATTTCAGCTCATTCTATAAACGGGAACCCGTGCCGACTTGCATCTGAACCCTCCGTTAGCCAACGTTATGCGCGCGGTATTTTGTAACACGGTTGGTCGCGAGGTCTTCGATCGTAAGTCATTTTGTGTTTGTTATTATGTGACCCTTATATTATAAATTATTGACAAATGTTAAAATATAGTTTTATTTATGTGTATAATTTGATAAAAATGTATATTTTCACAGGGAGTGGATAGTTACCCGGAAGGGTCTGGTGAATAGGCCGTAAACTCTGAAATTGATAAACTTAATGGGTTTTACTCTAAATAACTAAAAGAGTCTATTGTGAGAGATGACTACCGAAAACTTATTGAACTATCTGAAATATTTTTGGGAGGACATCAAGAAAAGAAATGCTTATAAAAAGCTGAAATTTTATATAACAGTATATTTTAGCAATACTAATTATATTAATATATTTAAGGGATAAAATCAACTAAATTAGTGAAACAATTGATAGAAACAAAAGCAATAATATTAATTAGTAATCATATTTAATAAAATCATTAGAAAAATACAGTCATGAAGTATATCTTCTTTTTAAAGTGTTTCGTGTTACAAAATACCACGCGCCTAACGTTGGCTAACGGAGGGTTCAGATGCAAGTCGGCACGGGTTCCCGTTTATAGAATGAGCTGAAATTTTTACTGGGAGTATATAAACACGTAATAAATATAATTAGAGGGTATGCGTAAAAAAAATAAAAATAAGGGACACCCTAATATATATATATATATATATATATATATATATATATATATATATATGTATATATATAAATATATATATATATATATTTTATATATATAAATATATATATATATATTTTATATATATATATATATTATATATTTTATATATATATATATTAGGGTGTCCCTTATTTTTATTTTTTTTACGCATACCCTCTAATTATATTTATTACGTGTTTATATACTCCCAGTAAAAATTTCAGCTCATTCTATAAACGGGAACCCGTGCCGACTTGCATCTGAACCCTCCGTTAGCCAACGTTAGGCGCGTGGTATTTTGTAACACGAAACACTTTAAAAAGAAGATATACTTCATGACTGTATTTTTCTAATGATTTTATTAAATATGATTACTAATTAATATTATTGCTTTTGTTTCTATCAATTGTTTCACTAATTTAGTTGATTTTATCCCTTAAATATATTAATATAATTAGTATTGCTAAAATATACTGTTATATGAAATTTCAGCTTTTTATAAGCATTTCTTTTCTTGATGTCCTCCCAAAAATATTTCAGATAGTTCAATAAGTTTTCGGTAGTCATCTCTCACAATAGACTCTTTTAGTTATTTAGAGTAAAACCCATTAAGTTTATCAATTTCAGAGTTTACGGCCTATTCACCAGACCCTTCCGGGTAACTATCCACTCCCTGTGAAAATATACATTTTTATCAAATTATACACATAAATAAAACTATATTTTAACATTTGTCAATAATTTATAATATAAGGGTCACATAATAACAAACACAAAATGACTTACGATCGAAGACCTCGCGACCAACCGTGTTACAAAATACCGCGCGCATAACGTTGGCTAACGGAGGGTTCAGATGCAAGTCGGCACGGGTTCCCGTTTATAGAATGAGCTGAAATTTTTACTGGGAGTATATAAACACGTAATAAATATAATTATAGGGTATGCGTAAAAAAAATAAAAATAAGGAACACCCTAATGTACCTATATAGAATTTGGTCTATTTTTGGAATTTTCGAAATTCGTGAGCGATACCTAAAATTTTTTAATCGAGATGAATTTTGTAAAGAGCTCTTAAAAAATGATAAAATAAGTAGGGTATCTATTATATATACACAGTATTACACACCTAAAAAAAATTGGAAATCTCAGGGACTAAAGAATCTCTGCAAAGTTTTAGCGCTTCATTTTAATCCGACATACCTCAACAGAGCGGTCAAATTTTTATATTTATTCGTGTCGAGTTCTTTTAAATGTTATCCTAAAATAAGCAACTTTGGGCCATATCCAAAAATAAAAAATGTTTTTTTTTCAAAAAATCCACTGAAACAATCAATTAATTGCATAAAAAGGAATTTATATTTATATCTTCTTCTTCTTCTAAAAACCCATAATATGTAAAAAGAATTTAAATAAATAAGTTTATGCAGTTGCAAATAAATCTTAAAAGATTTAAAAGGTATTTGTTATTATATGAATGTTTTATAATTTCTTTGAACTTTCTTAAATCAGTATCCTCTTAAAAAAACAAAAATAACGCCCTTTATCGTACATGTTTTTATGACACTAAGGCCCGTTATTTCCAATGCGAGTAAACTTTCGTGTTAGTAAACCTAGGATTAACTTAAATTCGAAGTTAACTTGAAGTTATGTTTTTATGGGTTTTTCCAAAGATTTTGCTCAGTGATGCCGCCGATACGAGAGATTCTCGCCTCTCGTCTCGTCTCGTCTCGTCTCGACGAGACGAGAGGGAGATTTTCTCTCGAAAAAAGGCTCGAGACGAGACGAGAGAAAGCCCTCTCTCGCTCGAGAATTTCTCGTTTCTCTCGATCTCTCTCGTTCTCTCGATTATTCCGGTAATAAGTAAACAATTTTTTTACATACAAATTTTAATTTTGCGATATTTATTTGGACCAATGAGAACATTATTCGCATTTCATAATAAACAAAATTTGTTCCTGTATAACGTTTTATTATTTTATAACACAACTTAAGGTAACCAAGAAAAAAATTACTTATAAAATAATATTAATTTTTAAAATTTACCCTGTATAAGCACATTTATGGCACTCCTTATACTATTAAACAACCCGTGCTTAATAAGCATTGCTTATTCAATGAACTTATCAACAACATGTGGTTTTTGAGGGGCTGATTAAAAATTTGATATCCATTTCTTCAAAAAATAAAATGGCTGATCCAATATGACGAAAATTTGTCTTTCGGCTTTAATGGTTTGGGTAAAATTTAGTATTTAGATATTTATGGGGTCCCTGGTTAAGAATTTGATATCCATTGAAAAAACAAAATTGCGGATTCAAAATGACGGACATGCGCAGTAGGTACAAGATGGTTGGATCTATGTGGAGTAGTTACATCATATAGACGCAGTAGTTTTCAGATGGATGGATGATTTGATCCATCCATCTGAAAACTACTGCGCCTATATACTACACTGAGAAAAAAAATGGGACAAATAAACTGTGTATACACAGTTTAGCTATAGCTAATCCTTTTATTAATAGTGAATATATTGTTTATTACCTCTAAATAGTCGAAATAATAACGATAAATATACTTAAGTAAAACTTTATGTGTCGGGAATACAAATATATTTAGGATAAATATACTGTCCCATATTTAAATATTTTTTTTATTTGGGAGCAATAAACTTTTTTCTCAGTGTTACAGTTACATCTATATATGTAACTACTCCACATAGATCCAACCATTTGATTTAAATGTGCGACATTTTCGGCGTAAAAAGTCTTACTTTATCAGTGTGGTCTTGGCAAAATCTTTTTTTATTTCCAGTTTAAATTTATATAGAAAAAATATAAACGAATTCGTATTTAATTGCAAATAATTTTTGTATTCATACAGGTACTTTTACCACGAGAGAAACGAGACGAGACGAGAGAAAGGCACTCTCGAGCGAGAAAAGAGTATTCTCGACGAGACGAGAGACCCATTTTCTCTCGCTGCACGAGACGAGACGAGAGAAGGACTTTTCTCGTCTCGTCTCGTCTCGCGGCATCACTAATTTTGCTACCCGAGTTTAGTAACTCTAAGTTAATAAGTTTATCTTTATGTTGGTATCCGTGATTTTATAATTATTCTATGGATTTTATTTAAAATTAATTTAAATTTAAAGCCATCTTTGGGCGGTTTGGTGTAGTAGTTTGAATGTTTGTGTGAAAGCTTGCAATTAAATTAAATTTTGGGTAAAATATTATCAGCAAAAATGAGTGAGATTGAGAAAAAAGAGTCCAGATCGAGACCAACCAATTTTAGTAAAACAAGATCAATTGCTACTTAATCTGGTTTTGAACGATAAGCACATCATAGAATGTAAAAAAGTGGGCAGTTTATTTGGAAGCAGAAAGATATACTTGGAAACGTATTACAATCACGTTTAACGCCACGAGCCCTGTTCGAGAAAAAAGACCTAATAAATAAGTATAAAAATCTCAAATATCATCGAAAGTCAAAATTATGGCAATTAGGAACAGTATAAGACAAACTGGGGGATGTTCAGGTAAAATTTAAGATACGGAGGAATTAGACAAAACAGTGGAAGAAATATTAGGTGATCAAATATATGGTTTAATTGCCCTTTTTGATTGCGATCAAGATGAGTCAGTCCTCATGAAGAACATGGAAAATGAACTCATTAATTTGGAGCATGAAAAAGAAAATGCTGAGGTACAAATCGTAACAATAATGCCAAAAGCAAATGTAGACATCCCCATTGGTGAATTTGTTGTCGATAGCGATGGGATGGTCAACCCAGGTGAGAGGGAAGGAGAAGCCAACAACTGGACAGAATACACCACCAAAATGTTGAAAGAACCAGTTAACAGTCAAAGGGAAAAGTTAACAGAAAAACATTAATTAAAAATTAAATTTTTACTAAAAAGCTGCAGTTGCAACAAAAAAAGATGGAGATATTAATGAAGGAAAATTAATTATTGTCAGCTCATTTATTATTGTTTGTCGTTACTATTTTTATGTCTTTATTTAAAATTTTAATATTTAAATAGCTGTGTTACTAATAAACCAACATTTGGTTAAGTTAATTCACAATGTCTAGGTTAACTTGTACCTGAGCTTCGAGTTAATTGTAAATGCGAGTTAACTCACAAATTAGAGTAATCCAGACATTGAAATATAGATTTTCAAATTTAACTTTAAGTTTAGATGTAACTCGCATTTAACTCGCAATGGAAATAACGGGCCTAAGTGATCTTTTAAATACACATTGACAAGTTGTGGCTTTATGGCGTTTTAGTCACGAGCTGAAAGCAACAGGTTTTTGGTCACGGGCTGAAGTTAGTTTTAAGTTAGTTGAAAGTTGTCAAATATGATAGAATCCTTAAAATAAAGTGCCTTCCTTGTGAAATAAAATTGTGGAAATTATTTTATTATCTTAATACATAAATAAAAAGTATGACCTTTTGATTTTTCCGGCAGAAAACTATATTTAACTGAAAGCATTAAAAATTTTGGGTGGAGGCTCCACCGTAAAATGTCCATAAAACATTCTCTTCACTTTCACTATGAAAAACTGCTTCTATTTCATCATGTAAACGGTTATTAGTCCATTTTCAAGGTATAAATTTCGATTTACACATATAAATTTGACATTCTGACAGGCAATACAGATTTCCAATTTAGAAATGGTTTTTGTTTTATAGATGTCGCTCAATAATATTTAATTTAAATCATTTTCAGATAATAACAAGTATTTGTCGTAGAAAAAGTATAGTATGCAACTCGTTTATAAACTTTTCTAGACAATCATTTAATTAAAATTTCAGTTATCAAAGTTATCATACTATTAAACTAGAAATTCAATAAACATAAGCTTTAACCCTGATAGCACAGTTTATTCTAAGAATGTTTTTTAAACCTTCCAGTGGGAATATTCTTAGGATCATGCTATATTTCTTCTAGTCATGTTCTAAGAATGTTTTTTAAACTTTTCAGTGAGAATATTCTTGGATCATGCTATATTTCTTCTAGTCATGTTCTAAGAATGTTTTTTAAACCTTCCAGTGAGAATATTCTTAGGATCATGCTATATTTCTTCTAAAGAACATGCTTAAAAGACATATAGCATGATCCTAAGAATATTCTAACTGGCCTGTAGGCAGGTTCTTAGAAGGTGCAAAGTTTTAGTGGTAAAAATGAGTCTACTCTAAACATATGCTTAGAATGTTAAGAAAGTAATTGCTATAGAAAGTTCATTTAGGAATATTCCTGGAACATTCTGTTAAGCATATTAAGTTCAGTTAGGTACCTATATAATAGTAAAATATACCATAATCTACGTATAAAGGTACCTATACTTAGTATTAAATACTAAGTAAAAAACACAACTCAAAATATTTTTTTTTAGTTATTTGTCAAATTAAAACCATATTCGATAACAAAAATACTTTTTCTTACTACCTCGACTCAAAATACGTTGTTTCGTCCCCGATTTCACGGCAGAAAGTTTACGTTTCTTGCATTGGTCAAGCTATACGCGCACACTCTAATAGCGGGAGTAAAAAGTCGTCGTGTGCTTAACATTCAAATTTCGTACTGCCAACATGAGAAACACAAAAATATGACAGTTTTAAACCATAATTTTGCAATTATAACAACAAATAAACAATTTATGTTTTTACTTTTTTACTTTTTATGTTGTTTTAAGTGTTTAATGGTACTTTTATTTGTTATAAAGTAGTAATTTGTTAATTAAAATACAACCTTTTATTTTTACTGTATTGGCACCGCTGAATTACCATGACAACGCTACAGTTTGATTGATTTTGAATGTAAACGTCAGAATTAAATTAAACGTCAGATTTTAATTTTGACACAAGTTTTTTTATATACATTTAATTTTTCCCGTATTTTCTGCGGGGGTAGCAAGAAAAATAGTATACACTACACGGGCAGAAAGTGTGAGAGCCCTGAACTGCGCGCCATGATGCCCTCGGCTTCGCCTCGGGCATCATGGCGCGCAGTGCAGGAATCTCACACTTTCTGCCCTTGTAGTGTAATATACTATTACTATAGGTATCTAAATTATCCGGATATTACATAAAATCTTTTATCCAACTACAATGAAAAATGTTTTTTTATGAAGAACTATTTGGTTTTTTCTTTTATGAAGAATTATTTTATAAGAAAATATTTTGTTTTTTTATATTTTATTTTATGTTAAAAATAAATATTTATTAATTTGAATACCGATTTTTTATATCTGAATTAACATTTTTATGTATAATAATCCTAACTATCTTCAACTTCAATCTAATCTGACTTATCCCACAAAATTTCCCAATTTTACTTTTTATGAAATAATGTCATACAACTTATGGTTTAAAGGTCAAATTGTTTATTTAATATTTTTAATATTTTTAAATAAATATATGTATATTAAAATGTCGCAAAATTTTTTAAGGGGACAACAAATACATTTCACTGTCATATTATGACAGTGTATTTGTCGCCTCCTGTAGAATCCAACATATTAGAACGTGGGTATCTGACATATTTGGAAATATTCTCAAAAGCTTTCTAGAAGCTCCATAAGAAACCTAAGATTTTATGTTCGAACATTCCAAAAACGTATTCTTAAAATGTTATTAGAATGCTTTTTAGGAAGGTTTTATGAAGCTTCTAAGAATCTAATTGCATCATTAAAAGGGTATCTATTGAATGTTTTAAAAGTCCCTAAGAACATTCTTAGCAATAAGGGAAGTTTCTAAGAATATTCCATTATTCCGGGTCATATCTTCTTAGAAGATTCTTAGAATCAAATTTTGCTATCAGGGAAGGTCGTTTTAAATTTAAAATCTTTATTAAATGAAGAACTTCTTATGCAGCTTTTTTTAGGTAGTTAATAATAGAAAAAAAAACCTTGCACTTCATATAAACCTACCAATTTTCTACAGTATTTTTAGTATGTAAAATTTGCTATATTTTTATTTAACCAAATTTGTATTTCAAACTTGGTATTTTCTTGGGCACTTTTACGCCAACATTTACTAAAAAATATATCTTTTTTCAGTTAGATATATCATATATGCAAATTGACCATAGAAATATTGTCTACAATTCGGTCCCTAATAATTGGTATTTTTTTTGTTTAATTTATTTTTTATATCGCCAGTTTTAATGGATAAATATAAATATATTATTTTTGTTTCAGGTAGATGCCTCAAAAACCAATTGTATAAAATACGATAAGTATGAAAAACAGCTTTTCTAACTTAAACATGTTGACTTTTCGAAATATAAATTTGTTTTGAGGTTAGGATAAAAACAAAGCTAATTACCAAATTCGGATTCAGCGAAACAATCGATACAAATTTACTATACTAGAGTATACTCTGGTTTGCAAAACTTTGGTTCCGCGCTGAATCCGAATTTATGGTATGAGTTTATTAAAAACTCCAGTTTGTTTTTGAGGTTAGAAAAAACCTTAGGGTGAATTCCAACTACGGATTCAAATTCTGGTCCGTCGGTCACATAACTTTTTTGTGGGACTATTAGTAATAATTAAACCACGATGAGGATACAAAATTATTATTTTGTAATATGCACCTTATACAAAAATCTCACGTTAAAATTTAAAAACAAATAATTGAGATTATGTATCTTTCCGCTAAACGCTAAATTCATATTATTTTTTAAAAATTCTATAAGTATTTTTTTTATTTGAAGGTCTGTTTAATTAGAGAAAAGTTGCGTGATTATGAACCTATTAAAATAAAATTTATAAATTGAAAACAAGTCAGCGATTCCTAAAATATTTGCAAAAAACTAAAAACCTTCGTTATAAATTTGTTATTTCTGTAAGCTTTTAAAAAAATTAAGTTTAATATATTTATGTGTAAAACTTACTTTTTTTATAAAAATATAAATTAATCTACATTTTCATTTAATTTCTTTGCCACTATATTTTAAGTTACCATCACCATTTTTTGTTTTTTTTTAATGGCCACAATAACTTATGTAGTTTAATACATCGTTGAATTCCTTAATTTTTTTCTATCAAACCATGTACAATTTCAATATGGCTATCATAGGAAAAAAAAAGGATACATCTATAGTGGTGGTAACTCTGGTAATCTAGAAAAAAAATGAACAAACTAAAAAAATCACAAATTGGTTGAAAATGTAGATAAATGTGTACAAGTTCAACTAATTTTTTATAATTATATTTTATTATTATATAATGGTTTTTATTATTTTTGTTTAAATTATTTGAGAACCATTGGTTATTTCTTTAATTATAAAATGCCGTTTTAATACCATAATACCCATATAATATATGGCATATATGTATACATAGAAGGATACTTGGTGCACCCTGTATGTATTATTTGTATATAAAGGTTTTAATTTATATATAAATTAAAACCTTTTTATAAAAACACAGTTCGTTTTTTTAAAAACACAGTTCGTTTTTTTAAACAGTTCGTTTTTTTTTAATTCGGAATTTGACAACGTCAAATTGTTGAGGTTTAGTTGGCAAATTCTAGGGACCCTAAATTTATAATTGGCTACATTGAGTAGAACTTAAACTGGGGAAAGTATTGTGGTTATGTTATAATTATAAAAATTTGTTTATAAATTTTGAAATGCCAAAAATAAGTTGTTAAAAATAGCAATATCATTGATAAAATATAGGGACAAAAGAGGCAAATTTGCATTCCCATTTTCATTCCAATACACATGTATGTTTATTATAATTCTGACAGTTAAATGACAAATATCAAAGTATTTAAAATTAAGGGCTTGAACAGGGGTACCAATTTTAAATATTAAAAATAACAAAGAATATTAACATACAATACCAACATAATCAAATGTGTCAAATTCCGAATTAAAAATAAAAAACCAAATATAATAATATTAAAAATCAATGTCAAGGTGGGACTTTTGAGTGTGGAGCAATGTATAGTCTATAGACTATATATATGCAAATTCAGTTGTAAACAGTATACTGTATATATAAAACATTTTTTTAGTGTGTGATTCAGTTAATAAATCGTACCCCAATGTTTACACTGACTTTGCATAGACAATACATAATATTATTATGTATATTACCTCCACGTTTTTATCTTAATTTAAAAAAATTACAAAATTTTTTATTCATAGATTTCGCATTTTTTAATAATTCCAATTTTTATTTTTTTAAATTTTATTGAAATATTTTAAATAAATTGTGCAAAAAGAAACTGTTTTAAATATTTTTATAAAATAAAAAAAAACTGAATGAATGTCATTAAAAATTAAAAACTATTATCTAATACTTTTTTAACTCAATCCTCATTCTCCAATAAAACGTATTTATAAAGTCCAATTTAAAATCTCAGCAAAATTAGGTAAAGAAAAAAAGGTATGTTTTGTAAAACAGTTTTAATGGTTGGTGAAACGGTGAAAAAGCACGGAGCTCATTAAAATTTCTGGGCAATATTTAAACATCGATTTTGTAGTTGTGTGACAGAAAAAGGTCCGAATTGCAGCAAAAGCAAAAGGCAGCAAAATGTATAACGAGGACAAATGTAGACCTGTCTTGTAATATGTTTTAAGTGGTTTATTTCCTACGTGTCGAACAAAAACGTTTCGTTGCCTGCCGGGTTACTTAAAATACCGAGTTCGTATTTCATTGAGAGGCAAAAGCACCACGAAAACGTTCGCGAATCGCTTTTAATGAACACGCGAAGCGAAAGAATGCGCTTTTTTCCTACCAACAAACAACGCACACTGGGACACGAAACCTACAACAATTTAAAAGGGCTGGCTGGCTGTATATTTACAATACACAATGGGAATTACGAGTCCATTCTTTTAATACACTGTTTAAAATATCTGTGGTGTAAAGAATAATCTTAAAATGGTGTCAAAATCCAACACAGTCGTGTTAATATAAACACAATGAATTATGGTTGAAAATGTTATATACAGCAAACAACAAAACGGTGTTTATCTAAAAATATTTGAGAAGTGCACCTACACAGAAAAAAGGAATAGTTCATTTAACTATATTAATTTAGTTGACCATAAGTATTTATTTAAATCAATTGTGGGAAGGTTAATATAAACAAAGATTAGTTTGACGGTACTAAAGCAGATAGTAATTTTTTTTAATTGGTTTAAATGGTGCATTCCTGTTTGCATAGTGTGTACCGATCGCGGCAAAGGCGGTGTGGATCACGTGATGTTCTTAAATCTCGCCTCTGTTGACTTACATGAAGAGTATATAAGCTCAGGTAGTCCTTTGCTTTGATGTGACACTACAAGTTGTTCGATACTAAAGAGACCTTAAATAGGTGGAAACAGCTGTCAATACTTGAAGTATTTTAAGTTGGTGGACCGCACTAAAAACATTATCTCTTGCGAGTTGAAGGTTTAATTTTCTGGAATAATACCACTGGTAATATACTTGTGCGTCAAGGAACTTCATGTTTCCTTTTTTTTCCTTTTTTTCTATGTAGTATGATTTAATTTGACCAAAAACACTGAAAAGGAGTTCAATTTACACCAGGTAATACTGTGTGAAAGTTAAATTTACACCATTTTAGTATTTGAATTTACACTGGACCAACGAACCATATTTAACACCATTTTGGTTTGTATCGATATAGACCATGTATGGTGTTAATTTGGTGTTAAAATGGTCATGAAATGAACAGTGTAAGTCTATAGACTATATTACATATGGACGGCTTTCTGCAGAATGGGACCAACCCACACCATGATGAAACTGAGAAAAAAGCTATCAAAGATTTTAATAATTTTAAAATTACCTGTTAATTTTATGCCGATTTTGGACTTACGGAGGTTTAAGGAATATAATTTAATAATTTCATCAGGTGGATTTTGTGATGTTATGTGTAAGGGTGACGAAAAAAATGGGCTTTTGTTGGTTGGTTCCTTTCTGCAATTTATGAAAACTACTATCTGATGTATGTATGTATTTAAAGAAAAACGACAATTATTTATTTCCAAACAAAATACAACTGATATTACTATTATAATGGTAATATGAATTAATTTTGATTCTATTTGAAATTCGTCCACATCATCTTCCAACCCCACCTCATCTTGTAAGCTACCAAAAAAATGCATCAAGACTTTATATTTTGCAGAAGCAGGAAATCTTTAAAGACTTTGGTAGTGGGTCTACCAGCCTGCTTTTTTACAAAAAAGATCCAACCCACTTGCAGATATTCTACAGATTCTAATTCTGGATTAGTAATCCACACTATAATAGTTATAATAATTATTGAATGTTGGGTGGTTCAATGATTAATAGATTTCACTACACTTGCATTTTGGCTAAGACCTATTTTGCAGATAAATTATACATACTTAATTAGTTCATAGGCTAAATATCTCGATTTTTTTGGTTTTGTGGGTTGGTTCCTTTCTGCAGAAAGGCGTCCATATATACATATTGCAATGGTTAAATCATATATGATTTAACCATTACAATATGTACAGTAAAACCATTGTTTAAAAAAAATTAACGGTTTTTGAGAATTTTTATTTAAACGTTTGTTAGTCAACTTTTGGATTTACACTAAAAACGTCAATAATTTAAAACTACTTTTAAACCATACATATAAATTAATTTTATTATTTTTAAATTTAAAATATATCCTTTAAAACTCCCATTATCGTACATGTTTCCATGGTACTAAGTGTCCTTTTGCACATTGACAAGTTGTGGTTTTATGGCCTTTAGTCACGGGCTGAAGTAAGTCTTAAGTTAGTTGTAAATGTCATTAGATCGTTAAAATAAAGTGCCCTTCTTGTAAGATAATACTAAATGTAAATAGTATATTACACTACAAGGGCAGAAAGTGTGAGATTCCTGTTCAGGGCTCTCACACTTTCTGCCCTTGTAGTGTATACTATTTTTCTTACTACCTCGGCCGAAAATACAACCCGGCCGAAAATAAGGGAAAAAATTAAATGTGTATATCGAAATATTGATGCCTGCCCAAATTTTTAGGTTATATTAGTGTCGTAATCAGAGTTGCATATGTTGAGCACACGACTAAAAAAAATTTACTCCCGCTATTATAGAGTGTGCGCGTATAGCTTGACCAATGCAAGAAACGTAAACTTTCTGCCGTGGAATCGGGGACGAAACAATGTATTTTCAGTCGAGGTAGTAAGAAAAATTATGTTTCGATATACACATTTAATTTTTTCCCGTATTTTCGGCCGGGGTGTATTTTCGGCCGAGGTAGTAAGAAAAATAGTATACACTACAAGGGCAGAAAGTGTGAGAGCCCTGAACAGGAATCTCACACTTTCTGCCCTTGTAGTGTAATATACTATATTCTCCCCGGGAGAAAAAAAAATTTCCTCCTTCTTTTTTTTAACAATTTTACATTAGCAAGACTTTCTGTACCTTGTCTAGCCCTATTTGATTTTGTAGGAAAAAGATTTACTCCGCGCTTGTCCAACCATTCTTTTTACAAACTATATTCATTTTCATATCGTTCTTTCAATTTTTAAGGAAGGCAATTAATTGCAAATATTTTTGCCTTTTTAGCAAGATCTTGCGGCAGGTCTTCTTCGCTAGAACTCATTTTCAAAACGTAAGAAGAATTTCAAATTTATGATAAACATCATAGATGACCGAATGATAAACATTCTGACAGCTTATAAAAACTGTTATGTTTGTATTACCAAAAATACCAAAGCAACAAAGCGTTGTCAACATAACGTCGGCAACGCAACACCTACTTAATATTTTGTCATAATTTTATAGCCCCATACCGGGTTAGTAAAAGGAACCGGAACGCTTAAAATGTCTCAAAACCGTTAAAGGGTAATAGAAAAAGTATAGTATGCAACTCGTTTAAAAACTTTTCTAGATACTCATTTAATCAAGCACTCGCTCGCAAGCTCGCTTGTGCGTAAATGGCGTATATCAAACTTGATACATAACATACTATTATTATTGATAAGCTGTGACTTAACGGCATTTTAGTCAGGGGCTCAAGTTAGCTTTATCATAAATTGGGGAAAAGTAAGGTTAAATCCTTTGACAGTTGACAGGTGTCAAATTTGTAACAAATAAAATTTACTATGTAAATATAAAAACAACTAAGTTTCACGTAATTTATTTGAATGTTGAAAATTGTTTCGCTACACAGTAGCTTCTTCAGAATGTAGTAACACTAATACCTACTAGTGCAAAATTTAATTAAAAATTATTTAAAATACACACTCTGAAGAAGCTACTGTGTAGCGAAACAATTGTCAACATTCAAATAAATTACGTGAATTTTTCAAAACATAAAGTTCATTTTTTTTTATCTGGACTGCGGCAACGTTGTAAATTTAGGGTTTTGGTTGGTAAATACAGTTGTCAAGTTGGTCGCATTGATTAAAACAAACTAGTAGTAGTAGTAGTAGTACGGTTGGGTAGGCTCGAAGCCTGACAATTAGACTCCATGGTCCTTTTTTTATCTGCCCCTCCTAAACCAACCAAACTACTCCTCATCTTCCTCTTCGCCCATACCAGCCCTTTCGAATCTTCCAGACCTTCTTATAAAGGTCAGGATATCCTGCCAGGCAAGAGAGGCTAACTCTTCCCTTTGGAGTGTCATCACTCCAAAGATTTTATACCTTAGTCTGCCGAGGGCCTCACATTGTCCCAGGAAGTAAAAGGAGGTTTCATCCTCCCTTCCGCACTGGGTACAGGAGGGGCTGGTTTCAGCCCCTATTCTCGTGAGGTGTTTCCTTAGGCCATGACCCGTGAGTATGTTCACAAGTGGGCCCAAGGAGGTTCGGCTCCTACCTAGAAGCCAGATGGATTTGGGTTTGCTTAGGGTGACCAGGAAATCCCTGGTCTGCCTACAGCCACCGCTTCTTCTCCAGCTTTCATTCGCCCTTTTATCAGCCCAATTATTTAGGGCTGATTTGACCTGCTTTCTCGTAATTCCAAAAATTGGTTCGGGTCCTACACAGGGGGTTTCAGATCCCAATCTGGCCAACTCATCAGCCCGTTCGTTACCTTCAACCCCACTATGACCTGGTACGAGATGCACTCTTTTTGTACTTGCTAGCTTTTCCAGCGCTTCCTCACACTCTTGAACCAACTTCGATGTGGTTCTCGCTGCCCAAAGCGCTTTTAGAGCTGCTTGGCTATCTGAGCAGATGTATATATCTGTCTCACTCCCTGTTCTTATATCCTCACAGTTTGCAACCTCAAGTATGGCAAACACTTCCGCTTGAAAGACAGTGGTATATCCTCCGAGCGGGTAGCTCCTTTGGATATCCCTGTCCTTCACGCAGAAACCTGCTAACAACAAACTAAGCTAGTTATAAATCTAATTGTGGTTATGTATAAATTATTGTAGGTTACATTATGCAGTTGTCAAGTTGAGTTGTTGAAATTCGTATTTAAAAATGTAATTAATTTGGCTTTGGTGCTTGGATGAGTAAAATCATATAAAAAAGTAGTTAAATATAGGTCGCTTTATATAAAAGAAATTAAAATTTTTTGTGAACGTAAATGTTGTCCAATGGTAAATAATATGAAAATAATGTGTGATGTAATATTTTTAAAACCAAATTCGTTACTTTTTTACTCCAAAAATGTCCATAAGGCGATGTACTTTTTCTTCCATTGTGGCATTTGGCATAATTTCATCAAAATGAAGTTTTGCCCTCAAAAGGGCTTTTACATTCAAACTCGTTGCTATTATTTTTGACATAATTATCTTTTTATTTATAATTGACAAGTAAATTACCAATAATAAATATTATTGTCAATTTGACAGTGTCAAAGTATTTAATTAAATTCTTTAACAAAATACTAAGTCAAACTGGCATAAGCTACCAACCTAACAAAAAAACACGAGTCCAGATAAAAAAAATGAACTGTAGTTGTTTTTATATTTACAATATGGAGTTTCATCAAGTAACGGTCGAAACAATTAATTAATAAAATAAAATTGACTCTAAATTCTTATTTGTGTTCATAGATGCTACTCTTTTAATAAACTTATATAGATATTAAACACTGGTTTACAAGCTTCGCTCGTGCCTAATAAAACTTAACTAAAACGGCGTGTATAAAACATAATACATAATATACTTTTTCCTATATTTTCCATATTTCTGTTAATATTTTTTTATTTCATTTTGCCAAAAATGCTGCTTTCGTGACTCAGTGTGTGATAATGTGGCTAGTCGGAAATATCTTTGCGACCCGTCCACCAGAACAAAACGAACATAAATCAGCCCCACAAAATTGTCAATTACGGCATTCTGACGATCAAATTCAAGCTTTATTGTGTCCGATGCCCGAAAATCTGTCCGGCCTCGCCGCACCACGCCGCGCGAAACGCGACTCCACCGAAACTGCTACCGTAAATGGTACAACCAAATCAAACTACAAGTGGTGATGATAAAGGTTTTATGTCGCCTTGTCAAGGCTTTTTTGCACTATGCTAAGTAAAAAACATAACAATAATTGTTGTTTTTTACTTAGCTCATTTATAATTACTAGAATTGTAATAATAATAATAATAATAATAATAAATAACTTTGTTCTTAAATTATTGTAACGATAGGCAAAGTTCAACAAATTGCCACATGGCTGTTCTTCTTTCACTTAATCTAGCTCACAATCCACACAACTAGGTCTGTTCTATCTCATGCTAAAAATACTAAAAATCACTGCAACACTGCACAGAGTTTAAAGGCGGCCATTTTTGTTGTTTACAATTGGACGCCTTTCTGCAGAAAGGAACCAACCCACAAAACCAAAAAAATCGAGATATTTAGCCTATGAACTAATTAAGTATGTATAATTTATCTGCAAAATAGGTCATATCCAAAATGCAAGTGTGGTGAAATCTATTAATGATTGAACCAACCAACATTCAATAATAGTGTGGATTACTAATCCAGAATTAGAATCTGTAGAATATCTGCAAGTGGGTTGGATCTTTTTTGTAAAAAAGCAGGCTGGTAGACCCACTACCAAAGTCTTTAAAAATTTCCTGCTTCTGCAAAATATAAGGTCTTGATGCATTTTTTGGTAGCTTACAAGATGAGGTGGGGTTGGAAGATGATGTGGACGAATTTCAAATAGAATCAAAATTAATTCATATTACCATTATAATAGTAATATCAGTTGTATTTTGTTTGGAAATAAATAATTGTCGATTTTCTTTAAATACATACATACATCAGATAGTAGTTTTCATAAATTGCAGAAAGGAACCAACCAACAAAAGCCCATTTTTTTCGTCACCCTTACACATAACATCACAAAATCCACCTGATGAAATTATTAAATTATATCCCTTAAACCTCCGTAAGTCCAAAATCGGCATAAAATTAACAGGTAATTTTAAAATTATTAAAATCTTTGATAGCTTTTTTCTCAGTTTCATCATGGTGTGGGTTGGTCCCATTCTGCAGAAAGCCGTCCAATTATTGTGCTTTGGGTTTGTGCTGTTTAATAATTGTTTTAAACGTTGGGTTTCTTACAGAGGCACTTGTAAGCCTCAAATAAGGCCTTTAAGTGCTAAGAACAACCATTTTACTCCTCTTTTATAATAAATATACCTTATTTTATCAGGGCTGTCAAATGACAATTTGAAGGTTAATTTGTGGGTTATAATTTAACCTTAAAATTAACATTTGACAGTTTTATGACAGCCCTGATAGAATAAAGTTTATTTTTTACAATAGAGGGGTAAAAATGGTTGTTCTTAGCACTTTAAGGCTTCTTTTAAGGCTTACTATGAGAAACACAACGTTTAAAACGATTATTAATTTGTATAAACAGAGCACAAACCCAAAGCACAAAAATTGTAAACAACAAAAATGACCGCCGTTAAACTGTGCAGTGTTGCAGTGATTTTTTGTATTTTTAGTACGAGATAGAACAGACCTTGTTGTGTGGATTGTGATCTAGCTTAGTTAATAAGGTGTACTTATCCTTGGATATGGGATTTTAGGTTGCCAATTTTATTAAAATAGGTAAAGTTTTGTCTTGTTTTAGGTGAGAAAATTTCTAAATAAATACTTGAAAGCAAGTTTTAGGTGGTAAAATATTGTATTGAACAAGATTTTTATAATTTAAAAATAATAGACAAAATATCTTGTAAAAATATTATAATACCTACCATAATAAATTTTATATTTTTGTTAATAAGCATACAATTACTAAAAATAAAAAAATCACATTCATAATGATTATGATAGGAATGTTTAAAAAATACTTTCTCATAAAAAAGCACAAATTTGCTAGAATTTTAGGAAATACATGGAATTTTTAAATAATTTAATTTAAAATAATTTTTAAATAAAACATTATTGGAAAACCTGCCAACATTGCACAAGAATGTCACATTCCTACATGGTGCATAAAAATTATGTCATCTGAATACGACAACCCCATTATTACAAAAAAGCATGTTTTTGATGGTAAAATTTAAAAGTTTGGTTCATTTCTGTTAAAAATAAGAATTGAGGTAAAATAGGTAAAATTACACTAGTTCAGGTGGTAAAATGTAAAAATTAGGTCCATTTCACTTAAAAATAAAATTTTAGGTAAAATAGGTAAAATAAAATCATGATCACATGAAATCATTTTCTTCAAAACGGATTTTATTCCATTGCACCTAAAGTTTTGATTAGCGTAGACAAATAGGTAATAACACTAAAATCCCATCTTTACTTATCCTAGCATATACACCGAAAAAAATAATGTAGTTGAGTTAACGTTTACCTGAATGTCATTTTTGAAAATGTTGTTTCATCAAAAAACCTATTGGATTAATCCATATTTTGATGTCAAAGCAATAGTCAGAGTTTGTCAAAGTTCATTTGTTCAATTGGCAGTTAAAATATTGATTTAACATAAACTTATTTTTTGAATTAAAATGTTTATCCTATTTTGATTTGATAGCTGGAATTGGTTGAATCAAATACTGAAATTTTTAGGATTACCTAAAAACTATTAAATTAACGTTTAGTTTCTCTTTAATCCAAAACATTAAATTTGTTCATTTAACAAATTGTTAAAATGTTAAATTTGCATTCATAAAATTGCCGTGAAGGGCGCTTCGAACACCCACGCCACGTCATTAGACGGTGTTGATCACGTGTTCTTACATCTCGCCACAGTTGGCTTACGATATAAGGTATATAAGCTCAGGTAGCCGTTTGTTTTGGGTGTGTTCCACAGTGAAACTTCCACTACACCAAATTCCCGACACTGTTAAGACCCCCAATATAGGTCGAAACAGCTGTCTGTCGGTATTTATAGTAGGTGGAACGCACTCAAAACAAAAACTCTGGCGAGGTGAGGGTTCAATTCTTTCTCTTTATATAGAATTTTACTTTTACATTTTCAGAATGTTAACCCAACCGTTTTGAAACATTAGCGCAAATTATTTTAAATTAACATTTTATTGGTGTTAAGTGAATATGCTAAAAAGGTTACCTGGACATTTCAAGAAATTTAACACCCTAAGAATGTGAATTAACCAAATTAGCAGATTAGAACAAATATTCTGATTTTGTTATTTGTTGTTCAAATAAACAATACAATTTGACATTTAACGTGCAAAAACCATTGCTTGTATTTAAAGTGCATAAAGAGTTGAATTAATATTTTTGTTGTTGTTTCAACAGCTTATTTTTTTCAGTGTAGGCAAATACATTTGTATAATCAAAATAAGATAAATAACTGTTAATTTTAGTCACGAATTCAATTTAGACACGAGCGAGCTTGCAAGCGAGTGCTTAATTAAATAAGTGCCTAGAAAAGTTTATAAACAAGTTGCATACTATAGTTTTTCTACGACAAAAACTTAAGACAGTTAGAATTTCTAACTTGGAAATCTACCAGAGTTAAAATCAAAATTTATCCCTTGAAAATATATAATGTTTGTTTAACATATCACCAAAGTAGTCATTTTTCAAGTACCTTGACTAACAATCGATATAGCACTTAATAAAAGAGAAGAGAATTTTGTATGGGCACCGTACGCAAATTTTTTAACGCTTTATCAGTAAAATCTAGTTAACTGCACTACTACGGCGAAATTAAAAGGTCAGTACAAACGTTCAAATAATCTTTTAAAATATTTGCGTCAAGAAACTATGTAATACTTTTGTTTTTTTGTATTGGGATAATAAAATAATTTTAACATTTTGTATTATTTTACAAGAACGGTACTTTTTTTAACGATTGTATGACATTTAACAACTGTCAACTAACTTAAACCGTGACTAAAGCGCCTTAAAGTCACAACTTGTCAATGTGTATTGAAAAGGTCATTTATTGTCATGGAAACATGTACGATAATGGGCGTTTTTAAGGTGGGAGTAGAAAATAGTATATTATGTATCAAGTTTTATAAACGCCATTTTAGTTACGAGTTTTATTAGGCACGAGCGAAGCTTGCGAGCGAGTGTTTAATAAAAACGAGTGTCTATAGAAGTTTATTAAACGAGTTGCATACCATACTTTATCTACGACTAACAGAAATAAGAATTTCAAGCCAATTTTAATTCATAAATATTTGACATTTGACGAATTTAACCTCACTTTTTCGCAATTTATAATAAAGATAACTTCAGCCCGTGACTAAAATGCCCAAAAACCACTGTTGTTAACTTCAGCCTGTGACTAAAACGCCAAAAAGTCACAGCTTGTCCATGTAGGAGTAGATAAAACATATTTAAACTCCTATAATATTTGAGGTTTTGTCAATAACCACCTTGATTAAAAGAAATGACCCACCTTCGACATCAAACTTGACACAATATTCACACATTAAATCGAATAAAAATTGATTAATGATCAATAATCAATAATTAAAATTGTTAAAATACAATAAAAGACCAACACTGCACGAAAGATAAGATAATTACCCCGACAATTATTCGTAATTTTTCATTTTGAATGGCAATATTACGACCTGTGTCAAACTTGATCTACAAACGAGAGATTTATAATTATAGACTTGTTTATTTTGCTATTGTGTTATAAAGGTCTTTAAATGTTTTTATTGACCAGCTGGTTCAAATGTTTTCTTTCTTAAAGATCGCAGGAACCATAATTTTCATTGTTTTTATAGTTGAGTAACAATACGAAAAGTTGGTAGGATTTACTTTGCCTTGGGATACAATAACATTTAATTAAGCAATTAACAAAAATAATCTTTTTACTGTTATTTTATCTGCAAGCATTCACGATGTAAATATATTTAAAAAGAAGTTCTTTGGAACGCGGTATATCTTCATAAAGACAAGCGGTATGAGCCCATTGTCTACCGTCTTAGGATAATAAAATTGATAAAATCTTGAACGGCAAGGCGTGTCTTCTTACAAGATCATTTCTTCCAAATTTGGTATGAAGTACCTACTCGAAATTTAACAGGTAAAATGTGATTTCAAGAAAATGAAGTAATGTTAAATAAGAAGCTATTACACAGTAAAAAAATATTTGTTAATTTTAAGCATATATTAACCAGATTTTATGTTAATCTAAGTCCACAAAACTTAATGTTAACTTAACATTGTTAAGTGTACAAACAATTGTAATCTGTTAACTACTTAATTAAATAAGTGTTATAATTCTTGTATCTTCAAAAAGGACCTTATTTTTACAAAGCTTTTTGTAGACC
Organism: Brassicogethes aeneus; assembly: GCA_921294245.1. Taxonomy (NCBI): domain Eukaryota; kingdom Metazoa; phylum Arthropoda; class Insecta; order Coleoptera; family Nitidulidae; genus Brassicogethes; species Brassicogethes aeneus. The sequence continues at coordinate 14,836,524 of OV121133.1, forward strand.
CAGAATTCCTGAAATCACATGTACTTTTTTAACGAAATAATTTGCTTAACATTAACAAAATAATCTGTAACCCTTGAAACTAACAAAATGCTTACAAAATTGCATATTACCTTTACAAAACTTTCGGTAAAATATTTTCCTTTGTTAAAACAATTACAAACCCTGGTTTTCTACAAAAAATTTTGTTAAAATTTTACAAAATAAAATCAACAAACTACAAACTCATGTTAAGAAATCTGATTTTTATAACAGTATACACAGAAAAAAATAATGTAGTTGAGTTAACGTTTGCCTAAATGTCATTTTTGAAAATGTTGTTTCATCAAAAAACCTATTGGATTTATCTATATTTTGGTGTCAAAGCAATAGTCAGAGTTTGTCAAAGTTTATTTGTTCATTTGACAGTTAAAATATTGATTTAACATAAACTAATTTTTAAAATGTTTATCCTATTTTGATTTAATAGCTGGAATTGGTTGAATCAAATACTGAAATTTTTAGGATTGCCTAAAAAAACTATTAAATTAACGTTTAGTTGTAGACCAGCCTTTAAAAATGGTAAAAAGAGAAAAAAAATAACAGTAGGATGAAACCCATTGGAAAAGGAGGGAAATATAATAAAAATTAAAGAAAAAATAAATTACGGGCGATCTGAGTTCGGGAAGTGGGAGGGGGGGGTTTAAGGGTAAAAAATGGTTTATCTCGATTTCCGGCAAAACTACAAGTCCTATGGAAAAAAGTTAAATGGTAAAGTTGTAGGTAATAAGAAGATCTACAACTTTTTTATTTACAATTTTTTCACATAACCTCAAAATTTATGTGAAAAATTCAAAAAACCAAGTTTTTGGTTTTTTATTTTTATCTTTTTAAAAAAAAAAAATTTTTCCACAAAATTTGGTGAAAACTTACCCAAATACACTGTAATTTATTTGATTTGAAATATTTATTATTTCGCCTTATTTTGACTTACTATCAAAAAAGCACCCTAATTTTCAATCGAAAATTCTCGCGTCAAAATATCAGCTTTTTTCAAAAAGTCGGTGTGCTTTTTGTTCGATGAAGTCTCTACTTTCTGGTGGTGTAAAAAAATATACATTACTATGGTAAATGTTCTCAGAAAATACAAAAAATATTATAATGAATAACGTAATCAGAATGAAGTATCTAAATTCAATAGTATGATTTACATGTATTTTTATATTTTATGAGATTTTCTGACATAAATGTTATTAGAATTTAATAAATAAACTTTTTAACTAAAAAAAATTGCAACAATCACATTTTTTTGATGAAATTGTACATAATGATTAAAATAAATTTTCGAATTCGAGTTTTTTTCGTTATTCATTATAATATTTTTTGCATTTTCTGAGAACATTTACCATAGTAATGTATATTTTTTTACACCATCAGAAATTAGAGATTTCAACGAACAAAAAGCACACAGACTTTTTGAAAAAAGCTGATATTTTGACGCGAGAATTTTCGATTGAAAATTAGGGTGCTTTTTTGATAGTAAGTCAAAATAAGGCGAAATAATAAATATTTCAAATCAAATAAATTACAGTGTATTTGGGACATAAAAAGGTAAGTTTTCACCAAATTTCGTGGAAAAAATTTTTTTTTTTAAAAAGAAAAAATAAAAAACCAAAAATTTGGTTTTTTTGAATTTTTCACATAAATTTTGAGGTTATGTAAAAAAATTGTAATTACAAAAGTTGTAGATCCTTTTATTACCTACAACTTTGCCATTTAACTTTTTTCCATAGGACTTGTAGTTTTGCCGGAAATCGAGATAAACTATTTTTTACCATTAAACCCCCCCCCCCTCCCACATCCCGAAGTCACATCGCCCGTAATTTATTTTTCCTTTCATTTTTATTATATTCTTCTCCTTTTCCAATGGGTTTCATCCTACTGTTATTTTTTTTGGTTTCAAAAATTATCGACCCTGGTCTATTGCTCTTTAAATCCAAAACATTAAATTTGTTCATTTAACAAATTGTAAATGTAACTTTAAAATTCGTCATTAGACGGTGTTGATCACGTGATGTTCTTACATCTCGCCTCAGTTGGCTTAAGATAGGAGTATATAAGCTCAGGTAGCTGTTTGTTTTTGGTGTGTTCCACAGTGGAACTTCCACTACACCAAATTGCCCGACTGTTTATCAGTGACTGATAAGACCCCCAATATAGGTCGAATCAGCTGTCTATCGGTAGGTATTTGAAGTAGTTAGAACGCACTCAAAACAAAAATTCTGGCGAGGGAAGGTTCAATTTTTTCTCTTTATATTAATTCCATAATTTAATTAACCCAACATTAGCGCAAATTATTTTAATTTAACATTTTATTGGTGTTAAGCGAATATGCTGAGAAGGTTACCTGGACATTTCAAGAAATTTACCCTAATATCTTAAAAATGTTAGCACAAGCATTTTAGCAAATATTCTCATTTTGTTCATTTGACTAATATTTGTTGTTCAATTAAACAATACAATTTGACATTTTTAGATGGTTAAGTAAACGTGCAAAAACCATTGCTTGTATTTAAAGTGCATAAAGAGTTGAATTAATATTTTTTTTGTTGTTTCAACAGCTTATTTTTTTCATTGTAGGTACCCAAAAAATTAAATTAAGTTTTGACCGTACCTAAAAATATAAAATAATTTTAAGAAGAAAGACATCATTGATAAGCGTTTAGTGAAGAATTCGGTCTTGTAATATTTCATGTAGGTAAAATATAATTTCAATTTCGCCCTTGGGCATATAAAATTGCCAATCTCACGAGCGCGCGTTCTAAATTAGCAATAATTGTCGTTATAATACATTCTGGACGCAGTGGTCAAATAATAACAATCCAGTTCGGTTCGGTGGAGACTGTATCTGCATAATTTATGGGCAATGAGTATTAAGTATTTTCTGTTATACTTTTTGAGAGGCAATTTTAGCCGTATCAAACAATAAATCAAACCGATGGACCACCGAGGAGTTATTTAAAAGCACGCAAATGGGACCTGAGTGTTTAATTATTTATTTTAATAATGCTGCACGCAACATATGACCAAAAGCTTATCTCATGTGATTAATGAAACGATGCCCTGCAACAATCAGCAAATGTTTAAGAAGTTGAACAAACCTTTTTTTAATTTTAAACGATGAGTAGGTTTTGTGAACAGTACCTTTGAATTACAAAATCATTTATAATATATACATATAATAAACATTTTTAATTATAAAAATACATGATAATAATTATTTATACATGTTGGAGTTTTAGGGTAGTAAGAAGTAATAAAAAAAACGTAAATATACGCTTTCATTTGAAAATCGCTGTACCCCTGCACATTTGTCACAAACCCTTAAATTGTAATAGGCAAGACCCCACTCTCTAACATGGAACATTAAATGGTCTTCCAAGTAGCAGTCATCGTTTACAACAATATAGAACATTAAGGGATGAACTATACCTTCTAGAAACTGCTTCAGAATAACATTTCTTAATAATTGGAACTATTAAACGATTATTATAAAACATTCACCCATTTCATTTAATAAGATCGTCTTTTAATTTCCAATAAATATTTACATTTTCTTTACATTTATCCTTGCATTTTGGCCAAACTTGTTTTAGAGTTGCATCTTCTTCAGTTTATTTTTTAATTTTGTATTAGCATTTTATTATTATTTAGCATTTCTGGATCTTCTTCTACATGGTCATTTATAAATGCTCTGAACAATGTATCTGTAAAATATATTTCTTTTTCAGGTTTGTAAGAAACTTTTATATCAAATTTCAAATTTTTTAAAATCATTCTCTGCATTCGGCCCGAAATATTACTTAAACTTTTGTTAACAATGCTAGTTAACGGTTTATGGTCATTATGTACATTATTTATGGTCATTATGTACAAATAATACTTTTCTGCATGAACTTTTCTTATTCAAAAACTTTGGTAAAAGTTCTTTTTCTATCTGTGCACAATTTTTCTCGAAACTTGTTAAACTACAAGATGCATATGCCACCGTTTTTCCTTTTTGCAATATACCTAATCTATATTTCGAGCTAAGTATTTTAAGGCTTCATTGGCATTATAGTAAGCTTAAATTGGTGCTTCAGTTTACAATTTTTTTAAATTATGAAAAGCTTTTTGTTGTTGTTTACTCCAAAAAAACTCATTATCTTTTTTTTTATCAAAATTCAAAGTGCTTCAGTATTATGAGAAAAATTATCAGAAATCGTTATACATCTTGCCACCGGTTTTCCTTTTTGCAATATACATTCATCTTTCGAGCTATTCACTTGAAGTATTAATGCTTCATTGGCATTATAGTAGGCTAAAATTGGCGCTTCAGTTAAAAAAAAAATTATTTATGAAAAGCTTTTTGTTGTTTACTCCAAAACCATTCATTTTCTTTTTTAACAAAATTCAAAGTACGAAATGTGCGAAAAGTGAGAAAAATGATCAGATATCGTTGAACAACTTCTTAAAGTACAAGATGCATATGCCACCGGTTTTCCTTTTTGCTATCCACTTGAAGTATTAAGGCTTCATTGGCATTATAGTAGGCTAAAATTAGTGCTTCAGTTAACAATTTTTTTTAATTATGAAAACTTTTTTGTTGTTGTTTACTCCAAAACCATTCACTGTCTTTTCTTTTAATTCGAAGTGCAGCAGTATTGTAAGAAAAATTATCAGAAATCGTTGAATATTTTTTTTTGGTACCTTCATATTATTTATTGCTTCAACATTATAAGGATCTGGCTTTAACCCATTTTTAATGATAATACTACCCAAATATTTTACTTCATCTACTTTATATTGTAGTTTATATTATTAAATTTTACATTGTTTTCTAAAGCGACATTAATGACTTTTTCAAATATAGCATCATGTTCTTTATCATTACTTCCAGAAATAATCAAATCATCAAACACCACTTGCATTCCTTTAATACCACAAAATATTTTATGTGTTTTTTTTGTGGAAAACTTCTGGTGCAGATTTAATTCCAAATGGCATACGTAAAATTCTATACTATCTAAAGGGAGTGTTAAACGTGCATAGCGTTGAACTAAAAGAATCTATTTTAATTAACCAGAATCCATTGTTCATATCGATCACCGTGTTCGTACATACTACCATGTAAATTGCTAATTATATCGTCTGCTGTTGGTATTATATAATGCTCTCTTTTTATACAAGACATTATCAAGGAATTTAAAAAACGTAGAAAACCCTTGGATTTGCATATAACCAGTAACGCCTATTTTGGCGATTGTCAGTTGAGTTAAGAAAAAACGCACACTCGTCTAAAAAACAGCTGTTGACAACTAAATTGTTATTATTAGCTATTTGTTCAGTCATAATTTCTCCCATTTATGATATCGAAAGGTCCGTTGGATGGTAGTTGTATAAATATTGGTAACTGTAGCTTATTTCCTCGTGCTCTAAGTTGCACCAGCAACAACTTGTTCTTAAACTCCTGTCTCAACAGCTTTATTTCTCACTGGACGTACACGTTCAGGTCTAAAAATCTCCAACTTCTTCTCCAAAACACCATTTCTCTCGCTAGAATGTTTGTTTCCATGTCCTTTTCTACCCAAGTTTTTGATGCGTACGTCATTATACTTTGGATAATGGATGCGTATAATATTCTAAATATATAATTATCCCATTATACAGAATTTTAGTTTCTGTTTTTCAGTTCTTTGCTATTGTATAGAATTTGTTTGTCCATTTTATTTCCAGATTGTGTTCTTTGTTCAGATGTTCTACTGTGGGTTATGTTGACAGGTATTGGTTTGAAGATATGAGCTGTGCCATGATGACCAGTGGTCATCCGCGTATATAAAGATGGTCATCTCCCATACATTCGCATTTTTGTTTTCATTTGGGTAGTGTGTCCTCTGTATAATATAATAATATTATATTACTACTACAGGAATGGCCCACATCTACACTACTATTTGTGGGCCATTCCTGTAGTAGCCCTTTGCTGGTTTTGATAGTGTTTTCATTAATAATAATAATTATATATAATAAATCTTAAAACTATAACGTAAAGCATACATTTTTAATTTGTAGATAATAAGGTGTAAATCTATTGTTAAGGCTTCCATTACGTGTATAATATAACGATAATTGGAAAATAGGAATTGAATGGTGGTTCTTGTTAGTAGTAAAACATAAATAATATGTAAGTTGTAAAACAGTTATTGTTATTATTGATAATACGATAAGTCATTGTTGTGTTACGAATAATTGATCGTGATCATGTGTAACAATAAATCAAAAGGCAAGACCACCTACGCGTCGTGGCACAGACTTTCTGCCAGAATAACGTTATTAATTGCTTATCGAAAAATTGGACCACGCTGCGAATATCAATATGTTATTATTTTACAATGCGAAACATACGAGATCACTGAGAAAATAAGACACAAATTGAGATATGTATTTTCAATTAAATTATACTGAAATCTCTGACAAATATTGTTTACTGAACGATGCTCAGTGAGCGTGGAACCTTAGATGAAAGTTTCCAAGCGATTCCAATTGAGATTCAACACTTATGATTCTTATAGCATATTAATAATCCTTTAATATTTTTATACGCATTAAAATCACTGTAAAAAAATATAAATGAAAAACTATACAAAAATTGTCTACTCCCACCTTTAATAATAATAATAATAATCTTTATTTGTTTAAAAATACCAGAAGGTGTAAAACACGTCAAATATAGATAACATCATAACATAATTTAAAAATTAATAATACAGTTTAAAAGAGATAGACAAATAATAAATAAATAAATAAATGTGTTTCATACAATACTAAACACAGCATTACAAAAAATAATAAAACGTCAATTATCGTACATGTTTCCATGACACTAAGGGATCTTTTAAATACACATTGACAAGTTGTGGCTTTATGGCGTTTTAGTCACGGGCTGCAGTTAGCACCAGGTTTTAAGTCACGGGCTTAGTTTTAAGTTAGTTGACAGTTGTCAAATGTCATGCAATCGTTAAAATAAAGTGCCTTTCTTGTAAAATAATACTAAATGTAAAAATTATTTTATTATCTCAATTCAAACTCCACCCTCAATAAACATGTTCTTCACTTTCACTGTGAAAAACTGCTGTTAATCTATTTTCAAGGGATACATTTTGATTTATAACACATAAAAATTGAATATTTGACGGTAAAACAGATTCCTAAGTTGGTTACTCTATTGTTTTATAGATGTCGCTCTATACAAATATTTAATTTAAATAATTTTTAAATAATAATAATAAGTATTTGTCATAGAAAAAGTATAGTATGCAACTCGTTTATAAACTTTTCTAGACACTCTTAAATGGCGTTTGACAAACTTGATACATACTATAATTCTCGTTTTTTTAATATTAATTTTTCATAATACTTTTATAATCAATTTATAATCTCTGTTAATTTAATTTCGCCTAATAAAAAAATTTATAAAAAATTAATTAATTTAAAAATAATACAAAAAAAATATTGAAGTCGATTTCCTGTAAACAGTAAACAGCCCGTCAATAAAACACGTCGTTACATCGTTTTGATAAATGCCATTTAAATAACTGCCGCCGCTTATTTAATTTGAATTAATTCATTAAAATTTAATTTAATTTCATCCTGTGCGAAATTAAATTTATTGCTATTTAATAATCGAAAGCCACATTCCACTTAAATTGTCTTATTTTAATATTATCATATAAATATATTGCTTGCAATGCCTGATTGCCAATAAGATTTAATGCACCAGTTCATATTTTACTTAAAACATTAATTAATTTATACAAGCTTATACAAGTTATTAATCAATAAGCATGTGATGTAAACTATAATTCACGAGAATGACGAGCCAAAGGCAAGTGTTCTAAACCATAGAGGGTTGTCTATAAAGTGCATCCCTTCTGTAGAGAGGGGGGTTAAGACTTTGTTATAATGTATTTTATCTCCACGCGGTCTATAATTTAAATTTTATTTTTGTCAACATTCGATAAAGAAATACCTTGTTATGGCCTAGGCCTATAAAAAAATTTATGAGGCAAGTAATTAGTTCGATTTTTTCTCGCTAGGGGTATTGTTTTGACTATTTAATCCTTTTCTAAGAAGTTAACGTACTAAACTGGTTTAATTTATTTATAATAAGCACTAATTTGTTTGTTTTACTGTTAATGTTTAATATGTTTCATTAAATTATTGTAAAATTAAATATGAATAATAAAACAAAAAGTGAGGTTAGGCAACCAAGAAAACGCACGATTCTTTTTCTACGATTTAAATTATCTTTAAGTTTTAATTTGCTTTAAGTTTACAGTGAAATTAAATGTTAAACACAGCTTAAACATATCAAACTACCTATTTTTTAAATAAAAATACCAAAAATTGAATTAGATATCTACATATTTATTAAACAATTAATTGAATTCAATGTAATAGCAAAAATCCATTTCTACTTAAATCATGTAGCTAGGTATTGTCAAACCATTACTGATTCTAAAAGCAATAATAATTATTGTACATTTAATGTAATCTTTAGGTAATAAATAAATGAGATTCTAAAAAAGTGAGGTTAGGCCGCTTTGATGTTGAATTAAATTGACCTATATAAAGTGCTTTGAAGATAAAATGTTGTATGCCATTCGGCCAAGAATTGCCTTTTTGTGCTTCGCTCAATTGAGCTTAGCACAAAAAGCCTTACTTCTTAACCTAATGACATAAATAACTATTATCTCCTAAATTGTTTCTACACAGTAAAAAATATTTGTTTATTTTAACCAAATATTAACCAGATTTTATGTTAATCTGTTAACTGATTGAATAAGTATTTTGTAATTATAAACAAACATTTGGTAGATTTAATAACAAAATCCTGTCAATAATTCAGCCATAATTCTTGTAATTTTAAAAAGGACCTTATTTTTACAAACCGTTTTGTAAGCCCAGTAACAAAAGTATTTGTTGAAAATTGGGAATTTAAATGAAAAGAACTTTGATAAGAAATGTTGCTTTATTAATTAATTTCATAAACAAAAAAAATGAAAACATACCCACAAAAATGAACACAAAAATAACATACCTACACACAATTAAATACCACACCATTATGAAATCTTCCAATTATAAAGATATTTGGTTCAATATAATTAACAGCATTACTACTACACTTGCTGATGTATTTCGTAACTTTAACCCACTAATTTCAGTTTGAAAACCAGTGATGGCACCTTTTTTCAGATACAAATAAAATAATTTCAAACCCTGGTTTTAAAAAAATATATATGTTAAAATTTAACAAATTTCAAATTAACAAACTACAAACTCATGTTAACAAATCTGATTTTTATAACAGAATAAAATAAAACTATCAACTATTTTGAAATTCTAATAAATAAAGCCTAATATACATAATTATTGTTTTTAGAAAAAATAACGTGTAGGTATATAAACATTATCCAAATTTTTTGTTATCGTTAACGTAAATATCATTCCAATTAAATTAAATCTTTTAAAAAAGAGCAAAGAAAACAAAATATGCCGTCTCAAGCTTTCATACGCTTTTTATAATAAATTTGCGAGTTATATATTAAAGCATTAATTTAAAAACACAGCTATTTATAAGCAGTACATTAATTCTTCGTACGTCAAAATATAATTTTATTCAGTTATCAAATTCCAAATCATAAAAATTCGTCGAATCGCAAAACTTTTTTAGACAAATCAATTAAGCCTAACTATACACTCGGTTTCGTGTTATGAAATATGTCTCATGTTTAAATCAAGCGACGTTTTTGTGTGTGCAAACAAAATTCTGACCGCATAAAATAACATCTGCGGTGCATCGCTTGATATCAAAAGAATATGACAGAAGTGGTATTACACCTTTTTACGATTGACGCAAAAAACTGGTACTGATCTTATGATCTTAAACTTAATTCTGCTTTTTATGGCCAGCAAGACGTATCGCATTGTTACATGTCAGGAGATGTGAAGTGCGATATGTAAAGGATTTTCTCATACATATTTTATTTCTGAAAAGGTAGGGTAAGATGTAAATGCATTTTTTAAATTCATTCAGTTATAAAAATCCTAAATAAAAAAAAATATGTTTGCCGCATCAAAAATATGAATTCTTGCAAAAATAGTTTTCAGCCTTGTCTTGTCTTGTCTTGTCTTGTGTTGTGTTGTGTTGTTTTGTGTTGTGTTGTGTTGTGTTGTGTTGTGTTGTGTTGTGTTGTGTTGTCTTGTCTTGTCTTGTCTTGTCTTGTCTTGTCTTGTCTTGTCTTGTCTTGTCTTGTCTTGTCTTGTCTTGTCTTGTCTTGTCTTGTCTTGTCTTGTCTTGTCTTGTCTTGTCTTGTCTTGTCTTGTCTTGTCTTGTCTTGTCTTGTCTTGTCTTGTCTTGTCTTGTCTTGTCTTGTCTTGTCTTGTCTTGTCTTGTCTTGTCTTGTCTTGTCTTGTCTTGTCTTGTCTTGTCTTGTCTTGTCTTCTTAAACTATGGTATGAATAATTAGATTTAAAGTTAGGATTCGTTTTTATTACTCGTGCATAAAGCAAGAATTTAATCGAAATATTTATAGTTAATAACTATTTTAAACTTGCGAAAAAATGTACACAATTATCGTGCACGAAATTAAATACTTTTTTTAATTCGGGTAAGCTGAGTTTAGTGGCATTAGTTGTTTTTTTAGGTTAGGTCATTTAATCAAATAATGTTTTTCCCATGCGGTTTTTTGCTGTAATATTTTGAGTATTATATTTCTTTTTGCTAAAATTCTATTGGATATTCACTGTTTTGGTAAATTACACTAAATAAAAACCATTTTAACAAAGAAATTGATTTGGTTGTAAAAATTTAATTTTTTACCATTTGTTTGCAAAAAAATGATTGATTCCGGGTTAGTTCCAAAATAATTCATGATCAATTAAAAAATAATTGTTGGAATTTAATAAAAGTAGATGAATTAAAGTGTGTAAAATCATAACTGCATTTTATTTTTGTTAATAAAATAAACTAAAATAAACTTAATTAGATTGCTAAAAAATGCTTTTTTGTTTATATTTTATGCAAAAATAAAACATTTTGAAATTGATTTAAAATAAAAAAATTAGGTATGAAAAAATTCAAATTAAAAAATGGTATTTTTTCAGACAAATCGATTATTCCTTTCGCATATTAGTATATTATGTATTAAGTTTAATAAACGCCATTTAGTCAATAATTTAAATTAATACATTTTAATTAAATTAAAAGTTTATAAACGAGTTGCATACTATACTTTACTCTACGACAAATACATATTATTATCTAAAATGATTTAAATTAAATATTTGTATAGAGTGACATCTATAAAACAATAGACTAACCAACTTGGGAATGTGTATTACCAGCGCGCCGGTGAAAATGTCGAATTTTTATGTATTATAAATCGAAATGTATCCCTTGAAAATGTACTAACAACAGTTTTTTACAGTGAACGTGAAGAAAATGTTCATATAAAATTTTCAAATATTGGCGTTGAGAAACTATTTAATACTTTTGTATTTTTGTATTGAGATAATAAAATAATTTTTACATTTAGTATTATTTTACATAAAAAGCACTTTATTTTAACGATCGTATGACTTTTGACAACTGTCAACTAACTTAAAAAAAACGTCAGCCTGTGACTAAAAACCTCTTGTTAACTTTAGCCCGCGACTAAAGTGCCATAAAGCCACAACTTGTCAATGTTTATTTATGTGTATGTAAATGTCATATATTTTGTTTATTTCAGTCGAATTTTAGCAAAATAAATTAAATAAATTTAATTACTTACTCAAAATTTTAAAGCAAAGTCCTGTGAAGTAAGTTCAATTTTTCAAACGTTAAAGTACCATATAGGAAGCCTAAATCCAGGTTTTCTACCATTAATCCCTTACAGCGTTTTTGCCATTTTAGATTAGGGGGTGAATTCGCGAATAACATCCTTTTTTGATTTTATAGAAAAATCAGCGGATGCCATTTTTTACTAGAAAAATGAATTATAACATATTTGTATACTTGTATTACGGTATTTTTTTATATTATAATATTTATATTATAATATTTAAATAAATGTATTATAATTTGTTGAAACTTTCTTATTAATACATTTATTAACATCAGTGACTAATGAGCCCGATTACAGTTGGGTTGGTGCATTTTTCGGCGCGATTGTAAATCGCCGTGTTCGTATGGGGTTGGCTTAATATAGCACATAACACGTAACGTAAATCTGCGCCCAGCGTGTAAAACAGCAATTTATATGAACGCGACCATAAATAAAACAATAATCTAGCGCTCCGCGGCCAACGTTTGTTTAGCGATAAACCTTTCAACAAGAATTATGCCCCCACAAAACCAAACTATGTTGAGTTTTTCTTCTTTGAAAATGTGCAGTTTTTATTTTAATAGATTGACAACTTTTATTTTTTGAACATTGTTATCTCAACCATCCTTTCTGCATACTGCAATAAATAAACAAAAAATGTGGATTTCAATAAATCTTCTCTATTAAATTGTTATATTATAAAATTATTGCTCAAGACCAAAGAGATATATGCGAATAATTCGCCGTAATGTCTGTTAATATCGAACAATCTCAGAAATAGCTGAAGATAATTATAGATAATTAGTTTGTCTACATTGGCAAGTGCTTGGTAATTAATTAAATTTTACTGTCAATTATTGTACACCTTTAATTTAAAACCTGACTGCCTAGGCATGTCTGTACAGCTGACAATGTTAATAATAAATCTTTATTTAATTACAGAAGATATAAGAAGCTTTCAAATGGACATTAACACCATCATACTGAAAAATTGATTTAACTTTATTGCAGAAAAAGAAAAAAAATCTATTATCACAATATTTTGAAAGCCTTCGTTTCTAATTGAATAAATAATCGCTTATAATAATTGGAAAATATTTAATGTCTAAAAGACATGTTCACTATTGCTTTTGATATTTATCTGACTACATAATAAGATGTAAGATAAAACCATTTCATTTAGAAAATGTTAAGCCAGCTACATCTTGTATACAAAATTGAGTTGGCCACTGATCTTTAGGAAATAAGTAGGTACTGAATAGTTTATTATCAAATGATTATTTAGTAAAAAACGTATTCAAACGGAACATGTTGATAGTTTAATATGATTTTTTTTAACTTATGTATATATCTAAAGTGATTTCAGTTTTAGTCGATATTAATGTTTCTAATACGTTGAAACAACACATGCGAAATAGTATATTAGTATATAGTTTGATAAACGCCATTTTAGTCACAAATTTAATTTAGTCACGAGCGACCTATTTAATACATTTGTATTTTTGTATTGAGATAATAATAGTAAATTATGTATCAAGTTTGATAAACGCCATTATATACACGAATTTAATTTAGACACGAGCGAGCTTGCAAGCGAGTGCTTAAATTAATGAGTGTATAGAAAAGTTTATAAACGAGGTGCATACTATACTTTTTCTACGGCAAATACTTATTATTATCTTAAAATGATTTAAATCAAAAATTTGTATAGAGCGCCATCTATAACACAATGGGGGAATCTGTGTGTCACCGTCAAATGTCAATTTTTTTATTTTATAAACACAGATTATGAGCACTTTACAGTGGAGTCCGTGCCCGAATTTAAGTTATAGTTTACTGCCGGCGAAATTAAAAGGTCAGTACAATGTTCATATAAACTTTTCAAATATTGGCGTTGATAAACTATTTAATACTTTTGTATTTTTGTATTGGTCCCATGGTTAACCATGGTACAAGTGAAAAAGCAGCCACTAATAACTGTAGTAATTAATCATTTTTGACTAATTCATTTTTAGAGAGCAGTACAAACGTTTATATAATCTTTTTAAATATTGGTGTCAAGAAACTATTTAATACATTTGTATTTTTGTGTTGAGATAATAAAATAATTTTCACATTTAGTATTATTTTACAAGAAAGGCACTTTATTTTAACGATTGTATGACATTTAACAAATGTCAACTAACGTAAAACTAACTTCAGCCCGTGACTAAAAACCTGTTGCTAACTTTAGCCCGTGACTAAAGCGCCATAAAGCCACAACTTGTCAATATGTATTTAAAAGGTCACTTAGTGTCATGGAAACATGTACGATAAAGGGCGTTTTAAAGGTGGAAGTAGAAAAATGTTATTAAAATGTTTTAGATTAGATGAAGATTTCAGTATTAAGTAATTCTTAGGTAGTATCCAATAAATAGTTATCGTTTTACTTAATGGAAATTTTAAATTATAAGATTGTTATCTTTATGCTTAAGGTAGGTATCTATTTTATGTAAAAACCTTAAACTAAATATTTCAGGAACTCTTTAATGTCAATTTTGTGGACATGATACTTTACTACAAACGGCTTTTTTAATTTGTTTTATGAAACTGGTCTTCTAACATGTTTAAGATGATTACCTACATCATAATAAATTTTCCATAACATAAATGTACCTTTTCATTTCATTTAAATAACATCAATTAATAGTGAATAAATAAATACGTCCTCTATATACAAATTCTTAGGTGTATTTGCTCAATTATAATTAAATTGATGCTGCCTTTATGAACAATTTAACCTATTTTGGTGCTTAACGGAGATTTCTGAAGTTTAGCACAGAAAATCCAACCGACACGAGACGGGTTGGTAATGAGCGTGTGATTTGCATCGAAGATATCTTTTAAACGGTTGTAAGTATCAGGAGAGCATGAAGTCGCAGAGGTATGTCAGGTATGCTAGTAAACAGCCACCGCCAGAAATGTACAGCTATAGCTACAATTCCATATTTAATTTAAGCCATTCGGAAGGTTTGCTTTAGGAATTCTGAAATTAATAAGTGTGTATTTATTTTGCTGTAATACTGCGGTATAAATGTTTACGAGGATAATGTTTGCGCCTCGACTCGCCAGGTGAGAGGCATATTTCATCCGAGTGAATAATGGGCATAATATCGAATGTAATACTATACTTTATCTACTCCAATAAGTAGATAATTAGGTGATTTTCAAAAATAAATAAAAAAAAACTGTCAAATGGTGAACCTCACTTTTGACCAATTTTAAATGTTATTATAGTCGCATTCTCCCAATTTAAAACCTGATTGCTTCAAATCACAGTGAATATTGAAATCGACCAATCACTGATGCGTAACAACGTGAATAATGAGTTTATTATGCCCGTTGTTAGACATGGGAATTATAATGTTTATCATTATTCACGGAAAAACCTCAATATTATGCAAATATAAAATATTTAATCTGACAGATACGATCTGTCAGATTTGACATTTGTTATTTAATATTGTGAGCGCAGTTTCAACCCGCTCCTATAGGTACTAAAAATCGTATTATTAATCCAGGCGCTATAAAAAATTAATTTGTTATTTTTGTGGGTTTAAAAATTTAAAAAAATGGTAGGACAAATTCGCACAGTGGAATAAATTTAAAAATTGGTAGGACAAATTTTCAAAATTTTATTATTTTTAAAATTAAAAAATTCAAACTTAAGAAAATATGGGACAAATTCAAACAGTAGTTAAAATTAAAAAATAGTAGCATAATTTACGCGAAAACATTAGACACGCGATAGATTTCAACGGTGTGACGTCATAACTTGAGCGACCAACTGGTTGGCCGAAATAAATATTGTCAAGTTTGGATGAATTTAACAATAATTACTAAAGTTTCATTATAATTATGTTATTTTTAACCTAAAATTTATATTTTTTATTAAAAAAAAAGGACTCGAAATGAAAATCCTATTGTTTTATTAACAATTTTCATTTCTATGACATTTCACCATCTTGTAGAAAGTTTTATTTGCTACTGTAGAGGTTTTGTGCACTTTGTAGATCTACATAAAGTTATCTATAGATAAAATAATCATTGCAAGGCTGTAGTCAGTTGCGTAAGAGATTTTCGTTTGGAGGGAGGTTTTTGATTTAGTGGCCACTAATAGCATCCTTTTTCGGGTTTTAAACCGTAAAAGATAAAAGCACTTGTCCATCAATCCCGCTCGTATCATAACATCATAATTTTTAGATCGTTTGACGTATCATGCACGCCTACTGCGACTTCGTATTTAAATTACTTACTTACTTGGATATTGCTCTTAAAAAGGCAACAGTGTTATACTTTCAATATTTTGATAAATTCTAGAGATCATCATTGTGTTCAGATCCGACACGGAAGTCCAGTACCATTAGGTCTGGCGATCTAGCGAACCATAATGTAGCCTCTGACGAAAGACTGGGTGGAACTAAATTATTAAATTGTTTAAGTTTAATTTTTTTATGTAAGCAAAAAATCTTTTGATCTACAACCGTGCAGATTACCCAAAATAAACCAATATAAGATGAGTTAAAGTTTTAACCTTAATTCGCATTACATTACATGCTCTTGAAATGCATTTCATCAATGTGTCGGTCCAGATTAAAAAATTATGGGTTGTTCATCAAGGTTACGCTTATTAAAAAATAAATAATCGCTTTAATGATGTAAATGATTATTAAGTATAGTAGTTTTTAATTTTTATTTAAAACAAGTTTTAAAATATTTAATTTATGTTTATTTTGTCAATGAAATTCGTTAAAACCACAAAGTTTATGACTTGCCATGGAAATTTATTATATAAATTATATTATAATAACATTTTATAAAGTTAAAGCAACTAGTTTCTAGAAGAAGAAATATGGAGTACTCAAAATAAATGACTCTAGAATTCGCATATATGTGGCACAAAAAGACTAAATAAAGAAGAATTCTTACTTAAGTAAGTCTCAACCACAATGATATGTTATGCTAAATAGCGTGCGCAGGGAAAACTATAAATGCGCAAAGTGCTCACCGCGCATATACTGAAAAAAATAATCTGTTGAAACAACAACAAAAATATTAATTCAACTCTTTATGCACTTTAAATACAAGCAATGGTTTTTGCAAGTTTACTTAACCATCAGTGTCGGGCAATTTGGTCTAGTGGAACACACCCAAAACAAACGGTTACCTGAGCTTATATACTCCTTTGGTAAGCCAACTGAGGCGAGATGTAAGAACATCCCATGATTAAATGAACAAATTTAATGTTTTGGATTAAAGAGCAACTAAACGTTAATTTAATAGTTTTTTTAGGTAATCCTAAAAAATGTACTATTTGATTCAACCAATTCTTAGCTATTAAATCAAAATATGATAAACATTTTAATTCAAAACATTTGGCTTATCACTATCATTGTATACGTCTCGGTAAAATTCTTGCAGTCGAGCACGCAACTTTAGGACAGTTATTGCAGACTATTTTCAGAGCTTTCCTTTCTTAATATGACACAAACTTTTTTATAGGCGAATGATGTGGAATACTGGATGTCAATTTTAAAACTAAAATATTGTTTTCTAACATCCAAGTTTTCACTTTTTTTTCCGTATGTCACGCTGCACCATTTTATTGGACGTCGCATTCGATATAACTTTTTCTTCAAATTGATATTTTGTAGGACTTTAATATATAGTGTTCATAATGTCGTCTACAAATTGTAATTTATCGACCTCTTTTGCTGACATGGATACCCAAATCATTACAGATGCCGGAAACTTCACTTTTTTTTAAGGCAGTCATTGTAAAAGCCTTAGCTCTAATGACTCGCATACTTAAAATCTAGCTTAGTCACTCCATATAATTGAATCCCTTTAATTTTGATACCATTTTTCTTTTGTCATTTTGTCAATAAAGGTTTTCCCCTTGCCTACTCTCTTAAATTAGTCAAAAATAACTAATTATAAGTCATATTTGACTAATTGTCATACTAAAAATTAGTCAAATTCTACTGAATGAAATAGTCAAATTAGTAGATTTAAATTTTAAAAAAGTTCTGGCCCAGCCGGGGTTTTAACTCTGGTCTTTTGGTTGTCAATCTTGTCAAGCGTATGTCATAACCAATGAGCCATCAGTCACTTTCATAAAAATCAATTTTATTTGTCTATAAATATTGGTCATATTGGTCATAATATTTTCCATCTTTAGAAACAACTATTCCTTTGAACATTTTAATTTGTCAATGAAAACAAAATAGAGTTTGTAGTATTCATTGTACAAAAATCATTAGCCACGTTAAAAAAATTCAATATCAATGATTAATTGGATTTATAAATTATTTAAGAGGTTATTTTTACAAAGTTTCAAAATATGAACACCTATTAAACCGTTATTTTGCCAATAAAACTTGTGCTACACAACATAATTTTTTCGTTAATATTAAAAAGATTTGTGTTACCAATTACCAGGTGTCAGCTGAAGTAGTTACATGATTATTTCAAAATTAAGTATGAAATCTTTCAAATCTTCTCTCCAAAGGCGTCTCATTTAATTTAATTTGCCGGTTGCATGTCAAGTAGCCGAATTTATAGCAGTCACGATTGCAAATAAAAAAATCAGCACCTCAGAGGTCAGCTGCATTAAAATGTAATCAAAGTGACTTTTGCGAAAGATATGGTTATTAAAGTAATAGGTATGTAAAAGTTAAAATAGTTTTTTTAGGTAAGTAATTATGTTTCTAAACATTTCATAATTTATTTATTTAATGCAATTGGGGAGCGATCAGATAAAATCAGACAAATCCATTTAAGTGATATGCAAGAATAAGTCAAAAGCAAAAGAATTCTTTTATTTCTGACTTGTTACTGCAAATCACTAAAATGAATTTGTCTGGTTCTGTCAGATCGCTCCTCAATTGTAAGTGTAAGAAATACTGACGTTTTTAGCATTTTTTGCATAATACTGTAAACCAAATATTCGTAACTTAATACTGCAAAATGTCGTATTTTACTTTTGGCTTTAACATTTCAGGTGAAAAAAAAACGGTACTTTGTCTTTTTTTAAAAACCTAGAAGCATGAGCAAATATATTTATATATAGAAAAATATAGTAAACAATTTCCATGCTTCTAGATTTTTATAAGAGTAAAAGTACACTCTCTAAAAATGATTATTAGTTAAAAATGACTAGTTACTATAGTTATTAGTGGCTGCTTTTTCAAATAGGTATATAAAGCGGTTAACCATGGGATACCATGGTATCCCCAATATATAACAGCCAATATGTATGGGTAATCCTCCCCTAAATCAGAAACTACTGTCAAAAATTATGAAAGTAGAGCAGTTTTTGAGATATAGTCAATTCCATATTATATAGAAAATTTACTATCTCAAAAACTTTTGACGACATTTTCGGATTCAGGTGACATTTTTACGTGTAAATTGACTGCTAAATGGATAAAAATTGCTATTGACGAGAATTATTAGTGGCTGCTTTTTCGCTTTGACAATTTTTATTTTTTCATTTATGACTAATTCATTTTTAGACTAAAATTTAGAGAGTACAGTAACGCTTTTTGTCGTATTACAAATTACAATTAAATTCCTATCCTATCTGTTTTGTGGTCACGGTGAAGTTGCAGTGAATAAATATCCAATTTACTCTCTTAAAATGAATTTGTCAAAAATAACTAAGTCCAATTGTCATAGCGAAAAAGCAGTCACTAATAATTAGTCAAATTCTACTGAATGAAATAGTCAAATTAGAAGATTTAAATTTAAAAAAAGTTTTAAACCAGCCGGGGATTGAACTCAGGTCTGTCGCTTGTCAAGCTTGTCAAGCTGTTGTGATAACTCATTTGGCTCTTATAAAAATCAATTTTATTTGTCAATAAATATTGTTCATAATATTTTAATGTTAAATATATTATTTATGTTGCTGTTTTGAGCTAAACTTTTTGCATCTTTGTTTGTTTTTATGGGCCATTTAACCAAGTATATAAATTTAATTCAAATAATACTTTGTTGTTGGCCGCAAACGATTAAAGAAATTAGTTACTTTTCACAAAAGTCACAGATGATGACTAGTCTAATATTAGCTAATATTAAATAAGTCAAACTATTTACGTAGTAAAAAATAACTATTTAAAAGTGAAAACGCCTATTTTATTAGTAAAAAATGGTACTAATTCAATCGAAATGTCGTTTGTAGTTTCTCTATCGTCGTTCTACTTTGAAAAACTAAGCTTTCTTCTGTGAATTTTTTCCGCGATGATACTGTTGTTATAGGTTCACTTTGCAACAAGCAGACAAGTTTTTTACTGTTTCAACCCTATAATAAGACCATATTTCTACTGTGAACACAAAACTGTTAGGGTATCTTAACGTTTTTAAATTATTTTTTTTGTTAAATTTGACAATACTAAAGATATAGCAAATACACACGAATTCATTATGTACCTACTTTACCATTATTGTTATTCATGAGCGTTCACCACATTTTGCCTAAAGATCCGTGTGTTGCATTTTGGGAGGTAAGTGCAGGTAATCATCATCAGGAAACATCGCGATAAATTTAGAGGAGCAACGACCATTAATGATCGTGTGGCGTAGAGAGCCGCTGCCCGAACATCCACACCGATGTCCATTATTAGCTCTGCCTGCGCTTTCATCGCCCTCTTGGGATAAATAAAGGTTTTCGTCAAAATATCGGCACAACATGGCCGAAGGGCCTCTGCAGAGAACACTTGTATGCTTTAATTATCAAATTGTAAATTATGTAGTTTTATAAGCAATAATCCACTGCTCCAATTGCAGGATTCTTAATGCATTTGTTTTATATACAGGGTGTTCCAACAAAAACTTGTACCCCCCCAAACGTTTTATCGGATGATTGTGGACAAAATTCCTTGGATACGTCAATTTTTATTTTAGGGGGACAAATTTTGATGTATGTTTCACGCCCCCACCCGCACCCCTACACGCTCCACCCCGCCCACCCCCTAAATTTTAAATTGTAAGGGGGTTGAGTGATACATCATTTTAAAGGTCTTTTAATTCTTAATAAGGTTCTGTAATTTTTTTAAAATCTGTTAGTTAGTTTTGGAGAAATTGCTATTTGAAGTTTTAAATTTAATGAAAAAAAATAATTCCGAAAAAATTGTCACGTATTGCCAACTTTCACATATAATTTTTAATTACGAATTTATTCTTTTAAATTGGGTTTTGGCATAAAATCCATTTGTATTTAAAAAAATCAAACTTTATTATATTAATTTAAAGGGCAAGGGTGACAATCATTTCATAAATGTTATTTAAATTGGCTGCTAGGAGAAAATGTAAGTATCGACCTAAAATTTGGTAAAAATTTACTTAAAAAAATGTTTAACCAAAAATCATCCCAAAATATTTTTAAATTGTCTCCTTGTCAATAGAGATTGAGATTCCACAGAAAAATATTGGACCATATTTTAACAACTTAGGAAGTTGTTCTTAAATGTTGGGGCTGCTGCGAGAGAGGCACTAAGATTAAGTGGACATTTTTCTTTTAAATGTGAAAAATATTAGGGATTTTTTTTACCAGGAGGGTAAAAATTATCCTTAAATGTTATTTAAATTGGCTGATAGATAGCTACTGAGTATCCTCTTAAGATTTGAAGAATTTTCCCCTATATAATATTAACCATTATAACTGCCAAACCGCCTAACGGAAACAATAAACTCATTATTTCCGTTGTTAGGCATCAGTGATTGGCTGATTTTATAATTCATTGTGGTTTTGGCCAGGTAAAAATTACTTTTATTTCTGCTTTAGTTCTGATTCTAAAGTATAGGACGAACAAAAATGCCAACCAAAACTGATAGCAAAATCTGACTATAGACTCTTTTGGTAACACAAAAATGTATTTATCAAAATCACAGCTAATCCTTTATTAATGTTTTGCAATGCAAAACATTAAAAAAGAATAAAATTTGCATATTTCTTAGTATTTTAAAATTGCTTATGCCATTTCGATGAAATACTCTAGTACCATTATCAAATGTTTTTAAAAATTTGGCAGATACATGAAATATGGATAAATTACATTATAAATACAAAATAATGTAAAATACAGTTTGCAATATCTTATTTATTGTTTTAAGGTTTACCTATAGGTGTATTATAATACAAAACTAATAAATAACTAAAGATTCTTTGAAGCAAAATCGATTACTGCTTGCCTTAAATTTTCAGTAAAACTTTTTCTTGGGTATTACATGGAATTGTTTTTAACTTGGAAACAGTATTTTTAAATTCTTCAGTCTCTGTACAAACATGCTTCTTACATCTAGCGATATCCCCTAGAAAGGAAGAGCATATCAAAACTTTAGTTCGTTCGTCCGTCCTCTTCCCTTAATAATTTTTTGCGCCCTTTATATCTTGCCATTTTGCAAATAAAGCACATACATTTTTGGCTGCCGCGAAATTCTCTAGAAATTTCTAAATTTTGAAAATTTGGCAATTGTGGCTATGCAAAAATACCGTTTTTACCATATTGAAGTAGGTAATTTTGAATCACTTAAGTTAAAGTGTTCGTTTGAAAAAGTCTACAGTAATTTTTATATTTTCTCAGAAACCCTAATTTTTCGATTACCAAAAACAATTTTGTCTCCAAAGCCAGCACATACCTTCTTTCGATTTTCTTCATGGCTTAACTTGAATTTCGGTTTAATTTTCATTTTAAAATACTATTTTTAACTATAAAGTATACATTAAATAAACAACTAAAGCAAAATGTCACTTGCGTTATAACGTATAGCAATTTTTTTCATAACCACCTTAATTATTGTTTTACAAAATTTGTAAGTTGTAATTATTTCATAGACAAACTTCCAGTATTTTTTGTTATAAAAAATATTTAAGATATAAATCTTCGTTTTTTTTGTTATGTTTTGTTTTGAGTGGTAAAAAATAATAGGTGACTCAATAAATTAATACTGGGGAGTAAAGTAATTTAAATGATACAAAGTTTATTATTTTGCTTAATTTTATTAAAATTGTACAGGTAGTTTTAGTACAATAATTGCAAAATAATATATAGAAATATAAAAACAAAAAAGTTTGCAAAACTTTAAAATAGGATCAGCTGGGATTTTGATAAATACATGCTAGTGTTACCAAAAGGGTCTATAATCAAAATATGCTATCAGTTTTGGTTGGCATTTTGGTTTTCCTATACTTAAGTTTTGACCACCGTGTGCAATAGGAGCAGAAAAAGCATATTATTACATTTAAGATAATTCACATATCTCACCCAGCGGCTCATTCTCGTAAATAATAGCCTGCATTATCTCTCTTAATATGCTAATATTACAATATATACATAATACATTATATTATTATATTATTTTATCTGTGGAGATTATAAACTGTGGCAAATTCCCAAAGAAATAAACTTCGCATGAAAATTAAAGCAACTTGTTAAACCTTAATCCAAGCTCCTACTGATTTTACGTTCCCAAACATATAAAATAAAAATCTTAAACTCTCTCCCCTGCAATTTTATTCCTCACTTAATCCAAAAGTCGCATTGTCGATATGATAATTTTATAGATACGTTAAAATTTTAACTGCAAAACACATGCAGCGCCAGCATTCTAGAGTCAATATTTTTTATTACATTCTTTCAAAATGGGTTAAGGCCCTCATCAAATAAATAATCGTAAAATTGCCGACGTTTATTTAAATAAAACGTACGTTTAATGCCGCTATTTCTAAGTCAATTGCCGAGGCATTTCAGCGCTTCGAAAAATGAATTAAATTAGCTGGAACTTATAAACCGATCGGGTCTAACTAGACAAATCGTTAGTTTGATGATTAAAATCGAGGTATATGTTCATCTTATCGAGAATTTATGCGAAAGTTATTAGTATTTCTGTAATTGTTGATTTTAATATCTAAAAGATTGTTTAACCTGGCTTTAACGTAATGTTTTAGTATCAGATTTTACTAAAGGTTTACATATTAGTTTTATATCAAAAATTACACTGTTATAAAAATGAGATTTGTAAAATTGTAACATAATTTTTTTTAGAAAACTAGGTTTTGTAATTATTTTAAAAAAGGAAAATTTCTTAACGAAAGTTTTGCAATTTTGTAAGCATTTTGTTAATTTCAAAGGTTACAGATTATTTTGTTCTATTTTAACAAATTATTTTGTTGAAAAAGTACACGTGATTTTAGGCAGCCAATCAAAACATTTCATACTGACTTTTTTATCGTCATACGTCCAGCTTTAGCACAACAATACGCATTAACAAGTTCAACTGTCTTCATCGTCTGCAACTTATGTTTCTGCTTACTTTATTCTAATTCGTAACGTGTTCGTAACAACTTTTCAGAGTGTTTATAATATATTACCAGAAAGCTGTTAGTATTGTTATTCGGATTCATTATACCTATTTAACGAGTGTGCGAAGTGCAAAGTATCCGAAAAAAGATGCTATGGTTTTCAAACTGAAATGCAGTGAAGTAGTTTAAAGTTACGAAATACATTAGTAAGTGTTGTAGTAGTACTGATAATTATATTGTACCAAATTTCTTTATAATTTTATGATTAACAAAAGGTTCAAAATAATTGCATTCCTTTTATTTTTGGTTTATCACGTGGGTCTAGAGTATTAACAAAAATAAAACTTCAGACTTTATGCTTTTACAGGGTTGCCAATCATCTGGAAAACCTGGAAAACCTGGAAATGTCAGGGAATTTAAATTTTTTAGAAATGTCAGTGAAATATCAGGGAATTGGCAAAAAAAATCTACAAAGTCAGGGAATTCCCAAATCGGTCAGGGAATTGGTTATTTATAAATAAAACTGGTCAACAAAATTTGGCAGCGCTATATGTCAAACTTACCACTATAACTTTAGAAGTCTATCACGACTTATCACTATAACCTTCTAAGACTATAACCAACTATTTTTATGTTTAGGGTGATTAAACAAATAGTTTATTTTGTAAATGGTAAGCATAATTAATAAACTAATTAATTAATCAATAAAAGCATAATTAATAATAATAATAATCCTTTATTGAACTAAATCCAAGTTCAAAGGCAATTGACCGTAGTAATTATTAAATTAATTAATTAATCAAGCAAAATATTTGATTTGCAAGCAGTCATAGGCCACATAAAAAGTGCGGGCCATTAAAAAAGGATTTCGGCAACGAAGCACACAAATTTGTCAAATTAAAAAAAAAGAACCAGATGGAAAATACTACTCTCTAAAAATGAATTAGTTAAAAATGACTAATTTTTATAGCGAAAAAGCAGCCACTAATAATTCTAGTCAACAGCAGTTTATACCCCGGATATTTAGCAGTCTATTTCTGTGTAAAATTGTCTGCTGAATCCGAATATGTCGTCAAAAGTTATAAAAGTAGGACAGTTTTTAAGATTTATTCAATTTTCAAAATAATATGGAATTGATTATATCTCAAAAACTGCTATGACGGTCTTTTCGGATTCAGGGGACAATTTTACATGAGAATTGGCTGTTAAATATCCTGGATACAAATTTCTTTGGACTACAGTTATAAGTGACTGCAGTGAATTATTCATAAGTAATATCATAAGGGCATTTAATTTTTCCGAAAAGAATCGAAAAAACACGTTGCTAAGTAATATTTTAACAAAAAGCATGAGTGCTGGTGGCAACAAAAATCCGAGTCGAAGAGGAGGATTTTTGCACCTGCACGAATGCATTTTGTTAAAAAATATTACTTAGCATTGTGTTTTTTCGATTTTTTTCACAGGAAAAATTAGATGCCCGAATGGTATTTGACAAGACTATTTCATGAGTAACAGTTAACAATTAAAATATAAATTGCAATTTTTGGTGACAACAGCTGTCAAGTTTTGCCGCGGGTAAACTCGAATAAACTGCTGACAGGTTCTGTCACACAGTTTTTTCACCTTGAAACCATTTGTAATTCAAAATTGCGCGTTTGTGATTAGTGGAAATTAAGACGAGGGAAATAGTCAAATGAAATATGTATTTTTGACTAATTCTTTTTTAAAAAGTATGCTTGAAAAAGTTACAGTTTTACATGATTATAATATTAATAATAATATTGCTTTAGAAAATAACCAGAATAAATCAATTTCTTCAATAAAAACTCCTGCAAAAAATGAAGAAATAAAATCTTTTTTTTGTACTCTCAAATATTTACTGATAAGAACTCATCAACTTGATAAACAATACCTGCCGCAGACAAAATTTCGGAGGCATTTTTAAAAATTTCATTATATCTGTTATTTTCAGATTGAACAGAAAATTCATGTAATAAAATCCCAACAAACATAAAACCTAAATTAAAAATTATCCCGAAAAAATTAGCTACAGAAAATTTTTTGTTTGTTTTTTTTAATAAGAAGTATTGATTTTTTGTTAATGTTTTTGAATTTTATAAACTTTAATAAAAGTTTAGTTTTTTTAATTAATAGTTACAATTCTCCACCAAGAGAAACATAAATTCAAGTATTACATAAGCACCAACGTCTTTGCTTGATTACTTTGATTTTAAATTTTAAAAACAAACACTCAAGTCCAGTTGAAAAAATCATTGAGGGTCAGGAAACCAAAAACACATTTTGTCTGGAAAAAAAATCAGGGAATTTCTGGAAAAGTCAGGGAATTTGGTTTAGACACATCGGTGGCAACCCTGTTCTACCATCAGATATATTCTTACCTTTGTAGTAAAATTGAATTTAGGACGGATGTCCACAATACAAATATAAGAAGCAAACACTTTATTACTCCCCCTACTCACAGAACATCACTGTACGAACGATCATTTACATTTAACATTGCAAAAAACTACAACAAATTACCAAACAATATAAAATCCTTAAACAAGGAGTTATTTAAAAAGCTTTCATCGCTACTCCTTAATGATCAGTAAGTAGTTTTTCATCAATTATTTTCTTAATTTAACATTATATTGGGCTTAAATGGAATAATTTGTTTTCTTTTTTTTCTCTTTTCTTATTGTAATTTATGTAACAATAATTTAATTAGATAGGCATAATATAAAATTAATATAATTTGTTTGTGCTGAAAACCGAGGGGTAGAATATTTGAGCACAATCTTGTATTTTTTCATAATATATAAGTTTATACTTGTACAACAAATTTGTAAATGTACTTTATTTATTAAAAAAATAAACTTTATTATTATTATTATTTTAGAATGGTGTGTTATTTAATTGTGTGTAGGTATGTTATTTTTTTGTTTTTTGTTATTTTTGGAATTTAATGATATTTATTGATTAATATATCCTTAATTTCACTTTTAAAATTTAACAGCTCACATTTTAGCTGCAGCTAAAATGTAAACTGACAATATGAAAATGCTTATTAATCTGTTAAAAAAATAAATACCTACCTACATTCTCTTAGACAAAATGTTATTAATATATATTTTATGCTAATAAGATATAAAAATGACATTTAGCCTGATTAATTATGTTATTAAAACGAGGTACAGCATTCCACCTAAACTTTAAGAATATCGTATAACCAAGTTTATTTTTTAAATGTAATACTTAAAAAAGTAATTTATTAATTCTATAAGAAATTGAAACATAGCATTTAATAGTCCCCAGTCAAGTAAATAAAATCTAAAAACCGACTGGAAAAAGAAGACACAACGAGTTTTACTTAGAATGGGTACGAGTTGCTATATGTAGACAAAGTTACTGACCATCTTAATGTAAAGATCAAGGTGGAACATATATTATTTTATTTAATGACGCTTATTTAATTTGCAAACTGCTTGTGGATATGTTTTCGCTGACAGAAACAGAAGTCGTTAATTAATACCACCGAGGATTAATAATACAACATGTTTATGATGTTAATAACATGAAAAAATTGTCTTCGAATACCAAATATGATGTTTGAAAAATAAAGGCAAATCGGTCCGGGTAGTAATTTAAATTTAATTATCCTGCGATACTGATTCATCGGTTATTATAATAATTGACAAATTAAGTTTTTTATGCACGCATATTATGATTAAGTGAGACTGATTTTAATCTTTAGAGCGAATCTTTATTAACGACATAATTTTGTTCCGTTACAAGATATTTACGGGCATGGTTAATAAAAGAAGATAAATATGAGACATTTTTCAAAAATTTTATGCTTTTTGCTTACACAGTGCTTCACAAATTTTCCAACCATATGGGTAAAGGGGTAAGGAAAGTTGTTACTTATGCATAAATAGCGATAGGTACAGGGAGGTCCACTTAAGGTGACCCATATACTTATCTCAGAAACTACTGGAGTCACAAAAAATTTGTAAGAAACAAATATTCACGAAGTAAAAAATATTTTTAAAATATTATATTTTCATTTATACAGGGTGTTCGGTTTTCCTTGGGACGATACCAACTTTCTTATTTTCAATGGAACACCCTGTATTTTTTGGCATTTTTGGATTCTTCCCACTCTTTTAGGTAGGTAAATATATTAATTAAGAAAATGTTAATACTTTTTGATTAAAATTAAGATTTATTAAAATTTCTCTAAATGTAGACACTCGCTAAAAGTTAAAAATAATCAACTAAAAGTTATTATTTTTTATATTATGTAGTATCCATCTCTTTAATAATAAGTAAGCTATAAGTTAATTATTATATTTTTTGGAAAATATCATACAGGGTGTTTTCTATGTCCCGTTGAAAATAGCGATTTTAAAAGTTTAAAATCTTGTTTTTCTTCAATGGAACACCCTATATATTTTTGCATAATTGGATAGAATAAGTAATTACCTTTCATTTTATATATATTCAAATTCAAAAGATTAAGTTTATTAATTTGCTATTTAAAAACCTATCCACCGTGAAGTGTAATATCTCAGTAAGGAGATTTTTTTTATAAATATTTTGTGTATGTACAATTGTATTTTTAAAAAGTATTAAGGTGTCAAAAGACACAATAACTTATTTAAAATGTACCTACAATGGGAAAAAACATACGAAATCCTAACCTCCGTGAAGCTATCTTGCATTAGTGCAGAACCACTTATGTTATGTTATTACTAGACCTGGGGGCTTCCCAAATCCCCATTCTAGGCTAACAGTGAAACAACCAAAAATAAAAAATAATCAGTTTCACTTGGGGTAAATCTCAATATATTCACCCTTATCCATTGGCAAAATCGGGCATATTCAAAGACGATTTTTAAAGTATCTATCGTATAGGGCATATATCCTCGGAGAGGAATGCTTAACTTTTATCTACCCATAATAAATGTACGACATCGCGTAACTTTTGTAAATAATATCTCTAGATCTAATGTTTCCTTAAATTAACTATTAATGTCATTACACGTAACTTAAATTTAATCTGTAATTTATCTGATATTTATATTTGTTCGCTATTAGATTTACGAAATGTCTGTTTTAGCTACTTAAAAAGCACCAGCTATTAAGCTATTATGCATTTTTATATTTTATTTATATATCATTATTAAGAAAATGGAATTTTTCTTCTTCTTCTTCTTGGTGTTTCATTTAATCCATTAGCTTTCCCTTTAGAAGTAAATTGGTCTAAAACTTGTTGGCCCTCTTTACCAGTTACAAGTAGATACTTGAAACCAAACAACAACCACATAACCTTCAAATATGGTTTTATATAAATTTCTTTTCCATTAAAAAAGGACAATTTAAGGAATATTATCAAGAAATATAGGTATAGGTATTACTATTTCGGGAAAACAATCTTGCCTCTTCTGGTCCGTAAAGTCAGATAAATTCCACACTGTTTCATAAGCGATGCGCGCTCCACAAGAATTTTATGTAGAGAATGTTATGCTCTTTAAGGTCAGTTATTTGAAAAAAATGCTATATGAATTTCTAAGTAACAAAAACTATATTTTTCTATTTGGATAGGAGGAAGAAACAATTTTGGAATTGTTGCACAGTGATATTCCTATACATCTTGTGACCTGTAATTACAGGAAACTAAATTAAGTATTCTACTAAAGTAAGTTGATGATTATCTAGAATCTAATGGTAAAAAACTGTCTGCCACTACAATAAAACAATGATTAAATTAGCTTTATAATGAGTATGTTCAGGTTTCTTCACTGGCTAGCCATTTAAGGTATCTATAACCATATTTTAACACAATCTATGCTATTACGATTCTAGAAATAATGACAAGTAGCCGATACATTTTATATTGAACATGGCGTTAACCAATTAAATGGCTCGTGTTTAATTATACGTTGCGTTTACTATAGCCGTATTTTTAATGGATTTAAAATACAATGGTATATTATGTATAAAGTTTTATTAATCCCATTTTAGTCATAAGCGAATGCTTCATTAAATGAAATGAATGAAAAGTTTTAAACTAGTTGCATACTATACTTTTTCTACGAAAAATACTTATTAATATCCAAAAATGATTTAAATTAAGTTTGTATAAAGTGACATCTATACAAAAATAGAGTAACCTTAAGAATGGGAATCTATATTACCGGCGGCAAATATAAATTTTTTCTGTGTAAAGCGAAACAACCGTTGAAATCCGATATAAAAGCAGTTTTTTACAATAAAAGTAAAGATGGTAGGATAATACAACAATTTTCACATTTAGCATTATTTCACAAGAAAAGCACTTTATTTATACGAATATATGACATTTGACAACTGTCAACTAACTTAAAAATAACTTCGGCACGTGACTAAAAACCTGTTGCTAACTTCAGCCCGTGACTAAAGCGCCGTAAAGCCATAGCTTCTCAATGTGTATTTAAAGGATCACTTAGTGCCATGAAAACATGTACTATAATGGGCTATTTAAAGGTGGAAGTGGAACAAATAATAAAAAATAGATATTTAATCATAAATAAAAAGATAATTTTTTTCATATTAGTATATTATGTATCCATTTTATTTACGAGTTTTATTAAACAAAAGCGAAGCTTGCGAGTTGCATACTATACTTTATCTACGACGAGCACAAAAGAGAATTAAAAGCCAATTTTATTTGTTTAAAATTTGACATCTGTCAACTCTCAACGGATTTAACCTTACTTTTTCCCAATTTATAGTAAAGCTAACTTCAGACCGTGCCTAAAATGCTCAAAAGCCACTGTTGCTAACTTCAGCCCGTGACTAAAACGCCATAAAGTCACAGCTTATTAATGGTGGAGTATATTTATCTTCATAGGTTCTATAATTTATAATTTATTTATGTCATAAGGCTGAGAAGTGAGTCCTTTTTGTGCTGAGCTCAAAAATGACGTCCTATGACATTAGTTTTTTAATATACTATTATAAAATGGTAAAAAATTAAATTTTGTACTCCCGAAAATGGCCCAGTAACATTTTAAGCATAAACAAAATTCGAACGACTTATTTTGTATTATGCTTAAGATATTGTTACTAGTTTTATAAACATTAGTTTAACTATGCATGAGTGATCTAAAAAAGTTTATAAAACAAATTACATACTATTCTTTATCGATCGCAAGGTTGATTTTGTTTAACATTTTATTTAACATCTGACAACTGTCAGATGACAACTTTTTACTTACCAATCTGACATCTGTTAAACGGTTTAAACATCACTTTTTCCAAATTTAATGTACTACTGCATTAAGTAACTAAGATATAAATTTTAGTCACTAGTTTTAAGTAGGTACGAGAAAAGCTTGCGAGCAGGTGTTTATATATATTCACATTAACTACGTACCTATTATGTTTAACTTATTATTGAAAATAATCTTTTCTATCACCGAAAAAATAAAAAAAAATCTGTCAAAACGGCAACGCATGCCACTAGATGAAATAAAATAAAGTAAATTAATGAGATAAATAATATTCTTGTTTTGCGTCTTCAACTGTATTTTTTTAAAACAATGTTTTAAAGTTATTTAATATTTGGGAACTCTTCCATATTTAGTCACTTACCTCTAATAATAAAAACTTTTATCGAATTTTTTAAGATATATTTAAGATTGTTCATATATGTACGTACAGTTTGCGGATAATTTATCGTAATTAAGAATACAAAAAGTGGAATTGGGGCGCATTGAAGGGCAACCACATTAGAATGTCGATCGAGACCGACCAACCAACCAATTAAATTGCCTCGGTCCAAACCAATCGCAGTTTACATCGTTCAATGTTCAATTTTTGGTATCAAATTAAAAAGAAATTAAGTCCTTTCAAATTTTTAAATTTTAATTAATGTTTTGATTTTACAATTCTCTTATTAATAATATTGATGTATGTTTAAGAGATGCAGAACTAGATTAAACATATTTTGTGAAGAAAAACTTTGAAATAAAATTAAAGATAACACTTTTTGTTCCGATCGTAATGAATTCGTACCACGTTTAAATAACATATCCCAACTTATAAAACATCAAGTTTTTTCACTCCTTCATTGTACTTTTAACTATTAACAATCACATTGCATGGTACACAATTTTTTAACGACCATACTGAATACTGATTTTCTTTATTGCCCTCGTTATGTTCATGGATGCAATATGATCCAGTCGTTGCCTCGCGCATAAAGAAGTTTAATATCTCGTGATTTTTATTAATTGAATCCACTTTTTCGAGACGACTGTCAGCGGCTATGTTAACTCGATGCCAACACGGCCGAGTTATTGTGCCGGGCTGCTTGATTTGTGTGTGAGAAGTTCGTGTTGTTTCACACACAACAATCCGTTGTTGCTCAATTGAGATTTTTTAAGTTGTTTGTTTTTATTAGATGGGTACAATGTGATTAATTTGACCTGTATAAAATTTGGTGTGTGGGTGTATTGCTTAATTTTTATTTTTAATTAATTAAAGGAATGTTTTTATAATCTAGATAAATAAAATAAAATGTTAAATGAGCTTAAGAGAGAAACCGTGAAAATTTAACTTAAGAAAAATTATAGATTTTGCCGGATATTTTATTTATTTTTATTTTTATTTAAATTAACAAACCACCGAATAAAACATATCTTGATAAATCAAACCTCGAAAATTTCACGAGTAAAAAAATTAAATCATTTTAGAACAAAATTTAATATCCAATACTATTATCGTTAAGTGAATGCTATAATTATATATTTTAGTTTACCTATACAAAACAAATAAAAAAAATAAAACTCTTCTTTGTACTACCTGGATTAATATTCTGTAATCTTTTACAAATAGTGGCATTTAATAGTATATTATAATACGAGAGATAATGCGCATAATCTCGAGTGTAATCAGTAGATACTGATTTTCAAAAATAAAGAGAATGAATTTTTACATTTTTAATGTTTAAATTCAAATTTCGCCATTTGGAATAGTGTATTTCCTTATTTCAATAAAGACGTTTAATATTATTATTATTATTCAATAAATAAAAGTTCAAGAGGAGTTGGGAAAAAAGTATAAAAAGTAAGTATTGAGGAACCATCTGTCAAATGGTTAACCTCACTTTTTACCAATTTTAAATGTTATTATAGTCGCCTTCTTTCAATTTAAATTGAAATCGGCCAATCGTGAGTAATAAACGAGATCATTATTCCCCATTATGTATCAAGTTTTATAAAACGAGTGTCTTGAGAAGTTTATAAAACGAGTTGCATACTATACTTTATATACGACGAATAAAAATAAGAATTTAAAGCCAATTTTATTTCACAAATATTTGACATTAAACTCACTTTTTCGCAATTTATAATAAAGCTAACTTCAGCCCGTGACTAAAACGCCATAAAGTCACAGTTCATCTATGTAGTGTATATACAATTAATATATTTGCTTACGTCTATTATTATTTTAGTTCTAAAGAAGTAGGCATATATTGTATATTCCTTTATTTTTATCTGTCAGCAAACCGTCTTTTTGACGTTAATAGGTTAAAATTGTAGAATTGTTAAAATAATTGATTATGGTCTTAAAAATCCAAAATCACCTATTTTGGATACAGAAAATAGTACAATATAGACCAGGCAGAGAAAGCTTATATTATAGCTAAATACATTTCACTGCTGAGGCGATAGCCGAAGAATAGATTGTGTGCGAAGCAATTAATAAGCTTTTGTCGCCCAGTTTATAAATATATATTTTTAAGCGTTAATTTGGAATATTTCTGATTATTTGGGTAAGGTATAAGTTATAAGTTATAACTTAACCTAAAAATGATGTTACAAAATCTTATACTTATATTTAGATAAAATTTTAACTTTATTATTGTATTATTTTGTATTATATTTATTATATTTATTATATATTTATATAAGTATTATTTTTACTTTCATTATTTGACTTTTAAACTAGTACAAATAATAAAGTCTTTTTGTATAGACTTATGAGTGTAATAATATATTATATATATAATAGTATACTCTGTAACAAGTTTGAAATACGGCATATTCCGCTCGAGTTAAAAGTTTGACGGTTTTACTGAGCGGAATATGTAATTCCAAATGTATTTCAGACTTTACTTTTTCTACGCGTTTTATATTTAATTGGGAGAAAGTGAGGTTGGATCGGTCTAAAAGTTGTTAGAAAATTAACACGGAGATGTCGCCTCCAGTGTTTATTCCGTCACCCGGTGATAGAAATTCATTTTGTTACACTGTAAGGAATGTAGGTACAATTTTTAATGCATTTTATAAAATGCACTTTATGGTCAATACGCGCACACGAAATTGGCATTGACCATAACTCTCTACTTTTAACCTTTTGACTTTGTTAGGTTTAAATTTATTATTTATTTAATGTATAGGTACCACATTATCAATTGGGTGCCAAATACTTAAACGGAATGTTTAAATTCATACTGTATAATTGTTTTAGGAACTTTAACATAAACTAGCTAGATATTAGAATAACAAATTTATGTAAGTATAACTAACTGTCTTAAGAATGTCAACGTTAAACAGTTTATGCTAATTTTGAAGATTTTTAGTTTTAGTTTTTGGTTGTTTTAAGAAAAACTAAGTTTTGTTTAAAAATACCTAATAAAATTCATTTTTAAAATTTGTATCTTACTGGGACTGCCACTGAAAAGCCTTAATAAATCGTCTTCTGTACTAAGCGTTTAATGAATCATGTATACGTAATTAATATTACTAATCCATTCCTAATAAACATGGTCATTTGCTTAAAGATTGCAGATATACCCAGATATACCTACCAGTATTTATTAACATGATAAACTGGAGCAATTAAAATTAAAATTTTCTATTTTGTATACATTATGCATTTCATTTCCATAAATCCAACGCCTAACAGGCTGGGTTCGTCAAATCCTCATCCAATCGATATTATTATAACGGATTTTTTATAAGTGGTAGCACTAATATTAAAGCCAAGGCTATAAAAATATACATTTCGATATATATACATTTAAATTTTAACATTTGGCATATAAAAACAGTGTATAACCATTTTGAATAGAGTTAATCTATCCACACTATTTCAAACCCCAATGGCTATGAAATTTTTTTATCACGACTAACAATGGGTTTATAAAGTGAAATATATTTTTATTTATTTATTATTAGCGGACAACCGCAACTAATTGTAATATTTTATGGTAATTTTGCTTTTGTTGGTGAAAATATTACAAAGATTAATATGGATATCAGTCCTAAACTTATTAGCCGCGTGTTTTCAAGTTTATTTTCAAAACATAATAAAAAATATATAGGGTGTTTCAAAAAAAACTTGTACCCCCCCTCAAAGTTTTAACAGGTGAATGTGGACAACATTCATAGGGCACGTCAATTTTTAATACTTGGGGTACGAATTTTAATGTTCATTTAACAACCCCACCCTGCCCCAAAATCTTAAATTATTTTTCCTTAGAACCAAACGAGCAAAGCCGCGAGTATACAACCAGTGAAGGAAACTTTTTTATTATTATTGATAACAATGTAGGTAATTCATAACATTTGGAGCGATACTAATTACTAAATTTGCTCCATGAAATCCACACATTTGTTGACTTATTTTTTTTTTGTTTTTCTCTTAATTTACCTAATTTGAAAATTCAAATAGCAATTTCTCGAAAACTGACAGATTTTTTTTTAAATTACAAATTCTTATTAAGAATTAAAAGCCTAAGTGCAACTTAATATTTTGGGGGCGGGTGGGGTGGTGCGCGTAAGAGTGCCCCTAAAAATAAAAATTGATGTGTTCAAGGAATTTTGTCCACATTTATCCGTTAAAATGTTTGAGGGGATACAAGTTTTCGTTGGAACACCCTGTATATTATAGAGACCGGCAAAAGTATGAAACAAATTCGCCTTTTTTTCTTATTCCGCACATTTCGTTGTACAATTTTTATATTTTCCGTATCGGATGATTCCTTCAATTTTTTAATATTTTTTAGTACTCCTTGAAAGAGCTTTCACAGTAAATTTTGAGATTTTTTTGATCACGGCTTTAAAAGATATCAAATTTTCAAAAAAACTGCTTTTTTTGTTTTTCGCTCATAACTTCTGAAAAAATGGTCCAAAGCAAAATGTTCATTCTATATAAAATTTTCGTTTTTAAATGTACTTTTCGAAAAAATTGAAAATATTTGAAGCGTTTTAAGTCAAGATTTTTGAGTTTTAAAGTTTAAATCGTGTCTTCGATTTTCGAGAAAAATTTTTATTTCTAACTTCTATTTAACAACTATTCAGCCTGGTCCGGTAGTGGGCCTTCCATAATTACTATTTTTTTTTTAATTTTGAAAAATCGAAAAAAAATAGGCCCACTACCGGACCAGGCTGAATAGTTGTTGAATAGATAGAAGTTGAAAATAAAAAATGTTCGCGAAAATCGAGGAAGACACACATTTTTAAAAACACGATTTAAACTTTAAAACTCAAAAATCTTGACTTAAAACGCTTCAAATATTTTGAATATATTTTTTTTCGAAAAGTAGGTACATTTAAAAACAAAAATTTTATATAGAATGAACATTTTGATTTGGACCATTTTTTAAGTTATGAGCTAAAAAAAAGCAGTTTTTTGAAAATTTGATATCTTTTGAAACCGTAATCAAAAAAATCTCAAAATGTACTGTGAAAGCTCTTTCAAGAAGTACTAAAAAATATAAAAAAAATTGGAGAAATTAAAAAAAAAATTTTTTTAAACCATCCGATTTGGCGTGGAATGCCCCATATATTATTCGTTATTTAAAAATCTCGCAAAAAACAACTTTTTATTAGAGGCCCTTCAACAGTTAATGTTACGAATAAATCGAATAAATGTGAGTAAAATAATAAATGAAATTTAACCAGAAAACAATACAACCTCCAAGTTAATGGATTAAGAAAAGATTAATTATAAATCGGGTAATGTAACTCATAACATTATAATGCCATCCTTGACCCGCATGGGATAATTTACAATTTCCTATGGTTTTTATCCGTTTACCGATGAAGAATACGACTGGTTTGCCAGAAGAAACTTAATCTTGTAATAACGACTTCTCGAAACGTAAAAAATTATTAATTCCAGTGATGAATATTTACATGATACTTATAGGTAATCGAGAGAAATACCATTGGAAATGACAGATTTTATCTTTTATCCTTTAAGAACTTTATTAAGTAGCAGTTAGAAGATTTAAGTTTTGTGGTGACAATACAGCCATAGGATGCAAGTAATCTTTAGGAAAGAAAAAAATTTCATACATTGTCTAAAATAGTTTTAAACTTAAAACTTATTGGAAACATTGTAAATCCAAATATACAACATATCTAAAACTAAACTAAATAACTATAAAAAATCATTAGGATTCCGCAGTTTTGAAAGAACATAAAATAATTGTGCTTCAAAAGATCACAAAATCAGATAAAAGGGCTTCCAAGGGGCAACATATCTTAAAAAGTGCTTTGAAGTATCAACAAAAATGATTTTGATTATAATTATTGAGTATTATTAAAAAAATATTATTATTATTATTATTATTTTAATTATTTGGTACCATTATTAAATATTATTACTGCAATATAAAAATACATATTTATTAAAAAATCTTCCTACTTCTATACAAATTGAAATGTAAAAATTATAATATATTATTGGCTTTGCCAGTATTTTTTAATTACACAATTTTCCTTTATTAATACACTCTTGTTTCTACTCCTATTGCATATTTTTCGTGTATAATATCAACCATTTTAACCGCCCCCCCTAACATCGGGAATTATAAACTCATTATTCACGTTGTTGGACATCAGTGATTGGCCGATTTTAATTTTGTATTTTTGTAGCAAAATATGCCATATTAGTACAAAATACAATGCCAAATATGTCAGTTTTTAAGAGTAGATTTTTAAGAATTTATATTAGCGATTTTTTTAAACAAAATCTAAGCACGGCACTGGATTCACCACCCCTTAAAACGACCCTTAACTAAATTTTATTGAAAAATTGTAGGTAGAAAAATGCACAATAATAATTACAAAAATTTATTCTGACAAGTTATCCATGAAAAAAACATTGAAATAAAATTAAATTAAATTTTGACAAAATAAATTTTTGTAGTTATTATAATATATTGTAAATAAATTTAATAATAATTTTTGTAGTTATTATAATATATTGTGCATTTTTCTACATAAAATTGTTCAATAAAATTTAGTATAGAGTTGTTTTGAGGGGTGGTGAATCCAGTGCCTTGCTTAGATTTTGTTTAAAAAAAATCGCTAATATGAATTCTTAAAAATTTACTCTTAAAAACTGACATAGTAGTGTTGGGATACGAAGAACTAACACTTTGACTCGTAAGATCGTTTATTGTGAATAATTTTTACATAATAATTAAATGAATAATTAAATATTCGAGAAGTTAAATCTTAAGTTAAGTGAGTGAGAAGTAAGTAGTAAGTGTTCTTTTGGTTTCTAAAAATGAGCTTTTATACAGCGCGATAATTTTTATCAGTTAATGGAAAAATAGAAGCGCTGTCTTTGAAATTATGAAATATCTAATGATGCGTAATAATTACTTGAACTATTTGAACTTTTTATTAATTTAATTTATGGACTTATTTTTTGTAACCCTAAAGATCACGACTAAAAGATTATTTAATATACATTAGAAAAACAAACTGTTACCAAATAAATATACAGGGTCTAACAAACCTCCCCCGTTAAGTGTTTCGATAAGGGTTAAAAATCCTATTGAAACACTAAATGGTAAAATTAAATTATACAATCTAAAACTTATAAAACACTAAGTAAACTACAAAGATACAATTAAAATTTAAAGTGTACAATATATAAAATAAAAATTAAAATAAAATTGTTATTATTATAATACCTAAACAAAACTATAATTATGAAATTAGTGTACTATATAAAAAAAAAAATTTAAAATAAAATAAAATAGTGGTTATATATCTAAACAAAACTATAATTATGAAATTAAATTTTAAAAGATTTCTTCGAAAGACGAGGCTTACGCATCTCCGTGTAGACAGGTTCTAAGTCCTCCATGGGCATTGCATCTGCTTCGGAGTTGAGACTACGATAGCTTCTTCTGTGAGGTGGAAAATCATCCAGGTTGACTCGGTTATCAGATACAGTATTGTGGCTGTTGATACAAACCAGGTGACGGCATTGGTCGGGGTTGAAATATTTCTTTATTGAGTTTAGAAATCTGCAACGACAACATCGGCAACAAACATAGTAGCATATTATTAGCATTACTAATGTTCCAATTATTCCAAAGAAGATGTTGTACCATTTGGAATGGTTGATAATGAATGGTTGGTTTATATTTTTCTGTAGGACGTCGTCGAACTGTTGGAGTTTATGTTGGGCATGACTCAGTTCATTGAGGTTGAGACTGTGGAGTTTGATTGAAGACATTTCTTCATTTTTGAGGTAGGATTGCTCCTTGATACAGCAATCGTCTTTATTGATGTCCAGTATAGGTATAAAGTTTGTAAAATTTGACGTTTGGTTGGAAGTTGAAGTCAATAACGTGGATGTAGTGTAGCATTTACATTTCGGTTGTAGTGTAAAAATACCGGAGCCTTGAAGTACAACGTCTGTGATTTGTGAAGCACCATAATTTTCGCAGCTTATGGTCCCAATGACTGGTTGTGTTAAGATGTATAGCCATTGATTTGTTGAGAGGGGATGCCAAACTTCGATTTCTGACTTCATGGTTTTGGTGTCGCAGTTTGATGGGATTTTTTCAGGTTTTTGAAGTTTCAGAATCGTTTCGCAGGTTGGTCTTTCCTTGATTAGATGTATGATGATGTTGGAACAAATGTACTCGGATGGTGATATCTTCTGGCATTTCGATAATTCTGACATCTCTCCATAATACGTTCTTGTCGTACTTAGGATAAGGTAAGGGAAAGAAGGGTTTATATAGGAGTATATTGAAGAGTTTTGATATTGGACAGGTAAGGGAATCAAATTATATAGTTGATACAAATCTTTAGTTACTAGGGGTATCTTAATTGCATAAATTAAAACTTTATTTGTGTAAACTACTGAGAGTGAACATATTTGCGTGTATTTAAAAATGTTTGCATTATCATCTAGGTCTATTGGAAAATCTAAATCTGTTCTTTTATTATTAATTTTCAATAATTCTTCGCGTAAAGATTTTGGAGTAATTATTGAAGGGTGTAAAATATTTTGTTTGGAAAATAATATTGAAGAAATAATAACATCGAATTCTTCGTCTAATTCTTCGGTAATTTGAGATAATAAATTTAAATGATCCATTACTGTTTGAACGTAGGTTAATGAATTTATTCTAATAATGCTTGAGTTTGAAAATTTATTAAATATTTTTATATTTTTGTTTAACTTTTCTTCATTAAATTTAAGTGTCAATGCTGACCTATTATAACCAGAGATCGCTTCAGAGATTATATGAACTTGTTGCTTTAAAAGTTTTTGCATGTCTTGATTTTGATTAACTACTGCATGAATTGCGTCATTATAATATTCTGCATCATCTGCATCGGGGATTCCAAATAACCATTTAAATGTATAAGATACACCGTTAATTAATCCTCTTTTTACTCTAAGTGACATTTTATCAGGTTCATGACCTGTTAGGTGGTTTATGGCTTCGAGTTTTTTATTTAATTTTTCAAGTCGAATTTCTATTAATTCTAGAGATTCTTTGCATAAAAATTCAGAATGTCTGAATGTTACATTTTTAT
Source organism: Brassicogethes aeneus (assembly GCA_921294245.1). Lineage (NCBI taxonomy): Eukaryota > Metazoa > Arthropoda > Insecta > Coleoptera > Nitidulidae > Brassicogethes > Brassicogethes aeneus. The sequence continues at coordinate 14,877,605 of OV121133.1, forward strand.
CGTTAGGGTGCATGCATAAGGGTTTTGAGATATAAAACGATTTTTCGGCAAATTTTAATTTCATTTCATAAATGCTTATATTATTGAATGATAAGAGTGTAAAATAGTCTTGGGTTAGTTTTACTTGACCTAAGTCTTGATAAAATATTCCTGATTTAAAATCTAATTTTTGGTTTTTATAGGGGATATTACCGGATATAGGCGGGAGTGTTAATATGTTAATTAGTGTCAGAACGAGAAGGGTTTTCATCTTCTGGAACAAAAGGTTTTAATAAATTATGATGAACGACTGATGTTTTCTTGTGACTAATTTGTATTTTGACCGTTTGATTAGGATGAATGTTTATGATTTTATAGGGACCTTTATAATTTGGCTGTAATTTTCTGCTAATACCGGGTGTAATATTTTTATTTAGGATATATGCTAAATCGCCTACTTTAAAATTGTGTGAATGAACATTTCTATCATAATAAATTTTAGAAGTTTCTTTGGCATTTATTATATTTTCTCGAGCTAGTTGGAATGACCTATTTAATTTTAATTTTAAGTTAGAATAATAATCATCGTAAGTATATTTAAATTCTGGTTTACAGGTAAGAGTACTAGGTATAAAAGCTTTATGACCAAAGAGTAGTTCGTAAGGTGTGAATTTAGTAGATTTATGATAGTGGGTATTGTAAGTGAACATAGCTAAGGGTACGTATTCGTCCCAATTAGTTGTTTTATCGTTTATGTAGTGTCGTAAATATTCTTTTAGAGTCAAGTGGCTTCTTTCTAAACTACCGTTCGTTTGGGGATGATAAGGGCTAGATAAAATGTGTTTAATTTTAAAAAGTTTATTTACTTCTTTAATTAGATTTGAGGTGAAGTCTGTACCTTGATCTGTTAAGATTGTCTCGGGTATACCAAATATACAAATAAATTGCAAAAGTACGTCAGCGACTGTTTTTGCTTCGTGATTAGGTACAGATGTTGCATATGAGTATTTTGTTAGATCGTCTTGCATGGTAACGATAAATTTATTGCCTGCCTCTGTTAATGATAAGGGACCAACTACATCGATAGCTAATCTTTGAAAAGGTCGTTCGCTCGTTGTAGTTATCTCCATAGGAGCTTTTGGGGTTTTATGAACTAATTTATTAATTTGACAAGATTGGCAACTTTTAATAAAGTGTTTTATATCGCCTTTCATGTTTGGCCACTTATAATTTTCTTTAATTCTATGATAAGTTCTTAAAAATCCGGGATGACCGGCTACTGACGAAGAATGATTCTCTTGTAAAATATTTTTTATTTCTTCGCGGGTTTTAGGACAAAATTTTGGTTTGTTTACAAGTACAATTTTGATATTTGATTTTGAGAATAAAAATTCTATTAATTCGTTAAATAAATCTTGTTTGATATTTTTATTTTCTTCTACAGGATTTTTAAGATATACTGTAAAAATCTTATTTGTTAAAAGAATAGACCGGAGTTTTTGCAAAGAGTAAAATAAGTCATTGTAAGTTATTTTGTCAAAATGATTTAATTTTGAAATTACTAAAAATGTGGTTTGATTATTTGAGTTTTTTAAAGTAATAGTGTCATAAAGATTAATGTTGTCATGATTTAATTGATTAATGTCTTGATTAATAATAAGACTTTCGTAACAAGGATTGTTTTCATCGAGATCTTTTGAATATAAAAGAATATTGGGAAATTTTGAAAAAACATTATCTTTTATCGTTTCAATGTCAGCTAATTTTTGATTCATATAATGGAATTTAATAAAATCGCTATAAGTTTCCAATTTATTTTGAGATTTGTTTTTATTTAAGTTAATTTGAATATTTTCGGGATTTCGCGAAAGTGCGTCAGCGTTACAATTTATTCTACCTGGTTTATAATGAATTTCGTATTCGAATTCTTCGAGTTTAAGTCTCCAACGAACTAATCTACTATTAGGATCTTTACAATTTGCTAACCATTTTAGTGGACGATGATCTGTACAAATAATAAACTTTTTACCATATAAGTATGGTCTAAAGTGTTGTGTAGCCCAAACGATCGCTAAAAGTTCTCTATCAGTAGTAGAATAGTTACATTCGGCTTTATTTAACGTGCGAGAGGCATATGCGATTGGCAAATCTTTACCAATTTCACCTTGTGACAAAATGGCACCTATTGCAAAGTTTGATGAATCTGTGGTTAAAATAAAATCTTTAGTAAAATCTGGAAATTGAAGAATTGGTTCTTGAGATAAAATATTTTTAAAATGACAAAATGAGTTTTCCTGTTCAAGTCCCCAGGTAAACTGAGTATCTTTTTTAAGCAATTGTGTTAATGGTTTCGTGTGTTTTGAAAAATCTTTAATGAATCTACGATAGTAACCAATGAGTCCTAAGAACTGTTTAATTTGTTTTGGAGTTTTAGGTTAAGGGTAGTTTTTAATAGCTGATATTTTATTTGGATTCGGTGAGACACCTTTTTCATTTATAACATGACCAAGATACGCGACTTCTTTATGCATAAATTCGCATTTATCGGGTTGTAAAAGTAATTTATTATTTCTTAATCTGTCAAAAACATTTTTTAAACGTAAAGAGTGTTCTTCTAGCGTACTACCAAAAATAACGATGTCATCCAAGTACACAAAACATTGAAGGCCTTGTAAACCCACTAGGGCAGCATTCATTGCTCTTTGGAATGTACTTGGTGCATTTTTTAAACCAAATGGCATTCGCAGATATTCGTAATGACCTAATGGACTAGAAAAAGCAGTTTTAGCAATATCTTCCTTTTTCATGAGAATTTGATGAAATCCGGACGCGAGGTCAAGGGTTGTAAAATATTTTGAATGTCCTAATTGATCTAAAATATCTTCGATATTTGGTAAGGGAAATTTATCTCCAACCGTAATTTCATTTAATTTGCGAAAGTCAATTACAATTCTAAATTTACGTTCACCTGATGCGTCTAATTTTTTAGGTACAATCCATAAGGGACTATTATAAGGAGAGACTGATGGTCTGATAATTTTTTGTTTAAGCATTTTTTCGATTTGTTTTTCGACCTCTCTTTTGTGAACTTCTGGGAATCTATAAATTTTTGTTGCAACTGGGGTAGGGTCGGTTGTTTTAATTTCGTGTTCGAGAATACTCGTGTGAGTTAATGTGTCATTAGGAAGATAAAAAATGTCGTTATATTGCTCGCATAATTTTAAAATAGAATATTTTTCTTCGGGATTTAAATGGTCTAGTCTTAGATTTTCTTTAAGTAATTTGATGCGATTATTTGTTACTGATTGATTTTTAACATTAATAAAGATTGTAGATTGTTTTTCTTCAAAAGGTTCTAGAAAAACTTGTAATTTATTTATTTTTAATTTTCGATTTTGAGTATTTAATATAGTAGTAATGGCAGTGCCATTTTCCACTTTGAGAATAGCTTTTGCTAAAAATACACCTTCGGCAATATTTATTTCTGGACAGATACCCTGTGATAAATTTTTGTTTAAGATTTCAATTTTTATAATTGTTTCTGATCTAGGTTCTAATACAACTGAATATAAATTTTCATTATTATGATTATTAGGAATTTGAGATATAATTTTTAAAGGTATTTTTAGTGAATTTAATTGTAACTCACTATTGTTTAAATTTATTATTGCGCCTTGTATTGATAAGAAATCGTTTCCTATGATACCGTCATAGGGTATATTATTATTTTGATCAACTAATTGAAATTTAATTGGTATAGATTGATCGTTTAGACTAAGGTGAAGAATTATGCTTCCTGCTGTTTCTACAGGAGAATTAGCACTAAGCCCATTTAATAAAATTTTTTCATTAATATTAAGATTTGATAATAAAGTAGAAAAATGCGCTTGATTTTTTAAAAGTGATACAGATGCTCCCTTATCTATTAAAAATTTTAATTTAATGTTATCACAATATGTTTCGATACACGGACTTACATTATTATTTAAAAGAATATTAAATGTTTTAAGATTTTTAATTATTTTGTTACAATTATTAGGAACCGGATAACAACCAAAATTATTAGGTCTACGGCAAGATTTATTTAGAACCGGATAGCAACCTGAGTTTTCAGATCTACGGCAAGAATTATTTGGAACCGGATAACAACCAAAATTATTAGGTCTACGGCAAGATTTATTTAGAACCGGATAGCAACCTGAGTTTTCAGATCTACGGCAAGAATTATTTGGAACCGGATAACAACCAAAATTATTAGGTCTACGGCAAGATTTATTTAGAACCGGATAGCAACCTGAGTTTTCAGATCTACGGCAAGAATTATTTGGAACCGGATAACAACCAAAATTATTAGGTCTACGGCAAGATTTATTTAGAAAGGGCTTATTTAAGATTTTTACGTCGGTTTTTATTATTCCCAATCCGCAGAAACGACGTTGTTCTGGGACGCATTCTCGTTTAAAGATTCGGTATTATTGGAGAAATTTGAATTATAATTTATATTTTGATTGGAACTATTTCCTTCATTTTTTCGTTGACGTTTGAAACAATCGTCTATTAAATGACCATTCTTTTTACAGTAATTACAAAATTTAGACTGATAAGATGAGTTATAGTTTCCATTTGATTTATAATTTTTATTTGAATTGTAATTTGTATTTGAATGGTTATTTGTATTTGAATTTTCGCTAGGTTTATTTAATTGTACGTTAAATTTTTTATTTTTAAAGCAATCTTGTGTGTTATGAGTTTTTGTTTTGCAATTTTTGCAGAATTTTGATGGACGGGATCCTAAAGAACTAGATTTCGAAATTTGAAGAGCTCTTTCTTCTTCTAAAGCACTAGTTAGAGCGTCTGATAAATTATTAGAGTTTTTACTTCTTAAAAAACGCGATATTTCCGGTTGACTATGGAGAATAAAGCGTTGCAAAGCTAATTCTTTAATAATTTGAACTCTGGCTTTGCGAGTGCCTTCGTCGTTATCGGAAATACAATTAACAATGCGGGTGTATAATTTATCGACTCTGTTGTGAAAAGATAGAATAGATTCGTTAAAATTTTGTCTTATCGTATTAAGATCTTCCATTAATTGTGTGTAATGTTTTTTGTCTGCGTATAATTGTATTAAAAGTTCTTTAAGGTCCTTCCAATCATTTATTTCTTTATCGCGCAATTGTGCTTTTGCACTACCTGTTATTTTTGAAATCACGTATGCTATAAGAGGTTCATTTTGAGAATTGTGTGCAAATTTAAAGGCGTTTTCGCAATTAGAAACAAATTCGTATAACTCTGTGCGATTTCCGTCGAATGATTTAGGTATAAGTGAACAAAGAAAAGCTAATTTGTGTGGAGGAATGTCTCTTATGTTGCTGCTATCAGCATTTCGAAGCGTTTGAGGGTTATTTTCAGGCATTGTGAATAGTAAAAGACGCGAAAATACAAATAAATGTTTAAGAAAAGTAAAAAAAAGATTTAAACCTGCTATATAAAATGGGGAAACAGAAATAAGGAAAAAGAAAGGAATAAACGACTTACGTTTGATATTGTCTGTCTTGTGCGTTCTTCGTTGTGGTTGAGGGTTCTTTGTGTTGCTTGATGATTCTTTGTTGATCCAAGGAGTTGAAACTCGCCAAGTTGAAGAAATATAGATGAGTTGCCCTTTTGATTCTTGATTTATTTGATTTTTGATTCTTCTTCTTGTGACCAAATCCAATACGACTGCGCCAAATTTTATGTTGGGATACGAAGAACTAACACTTTGACTCGTAAGATCGTTTATTGTGAATAATTTTTACATAATAATTAAATGAATAATTAAATATTCGAGAAGTTAAATCTTAAGTTAAGTGAGTGAGAAGTAAGTAGTAAGTGTTCTTTTGGTTTCTAAAAATGAGCTTTTATACAGCGCGATAATTTTTATCAGTTAATGGAAAAATAGAAGCGCTGTCTTTGAAATTATGAAATATCTAATGATGCGTAATAATTACTTGAACTATTTGAACTTTTTAATAATTTAATTTATGGACTTATTTTTTGTAACCCTAAAGATCACGACTAAAAGATTATTTAATATACATTAGAAAAACAAACTGTTACCAAATAAATATACAGGGTCTAACAGTAGGCCTTGTATTTTGTTTATTTGTGTTCAAAAATACAGTTTATCAAGGTCTACACTTTAAAACAAATCCGTTTAAAATCGCACAATAAATAAAGATTTTACAGGGGTGAGTCGCAAACAAATGGGTCACACTGTAGATACGAGGGGCGACTATAATGATCTCCAAATTTTAAAGAAAGGAAGGTTATAAATTATAATAAAGTTTGTTATTAAAAAAGTTACTTAATTTGGGGAAAAAGCAATATCTAAACATGACACTGAATATTTTAATTATTTTAAATAACATTTGATTTTGACAGATTTAACGTTTTCAAAATAAGTTTTAAATAACCAATAAACTAGGACATATGTTTTCCAAGGCATATCTGACTTATATAATATTTTCATGTAATGTATTTCTAAAACATTTCGTAAAATACACCCTTAATCCTACTTCTGTAGATTTGTTGATATCTATATATTCGAAGAGAGTTAAAATAAAAATTGTTATTTATTAAAAAAATATCATTACAGTTATATATGTATTTACTACGCATTAAATGATTACAATTATTGTGTATACTTTAAATGGTTGTTGATAGAATCTAGATAAAGACTGATTGGTTTAAGAATTGCTCACTGAATTATAAAAATAGCTTACACTAGATCACGTTAGATAAAATTAAGTATAGGTAGTTAAATATTCAAATTTGTTTTAAAGTCTTGATGTTAAGGTGAACTCATAAAATATATGGACCCCCTCTGGCTAAAACAGATTTTTAAAATTATTTAAATTAGGTTATTTGTTACGAACATTAGTTACTAATTATTTATGGTTTAAGTTAAACCGTTTAACACATTTTTAAACAAATGTCATTAATATATTTTCGAATTAATAAAATACCATTTATTTTGGGACACGCTCTCTTAAAATGAATTAGTAAAAAATTGGCATAGCAAAAAAGCAGTCACTAATAATTCTAGTCAACAGCAATTTGTATCTCGGACATTTAGCAGTAAATTTGTATGTAAAATTGTCCGCTGACTCCGAAAATGTCAAAAGTTATTAAAGGTGTACAGTTTTTGAGGATAGTAATTTTTCCATATTCTCTCTTAAATTGAATTAGTCAAAAATAACTAATTATAAGTCATATTTGACTAATTGTCATAGCGAAAAAGCAGTCACTAATAATTAGTCAAATTCTACTGAATGAAATAGTCAAATTAGTAGATTTAAATTTAAAAAAAGTTTTGACCCAGCCCGGGATTGAACTCGAGTTTGACTATTTCATTCAGTAGAATTTGACTAATTATTAGTGACTGCTTTTTCGCTATGACAATTAGTCAAATATGACTTATAATTAGTTATTTTTGACTAATTCAATTTAAGAGAGAATATGGAAAAATTACTATCCTCAAAAACTGATCAGGTCTTGTCAAGGTGTTGTCAAGGTGTTGTCATAACCCATTCGGCTATCAGCCGCTCTTTTAAAATCAATTTTATTTGTCAATAAATATTGTTCATAATATTTTAAAGTTGAATATATTATTTGTGTTGCTGTTTTGAGCTAAACTTTTTGCATCTTTATTTGTGTGTATGGGTCATTTAACCATGGAGCTTAGGTATATGCATTTAATTCAAATAATACTTTGTTGTTGGTCGCAAACGATTAAAGAAATTAGTTACTTTTGAGTTAAAAGTTTTAACTCAGAAATAGGCAAAGATGGTGACTAATCTTAAATTAGTCAAACTTTAACAATTTACGTAGTAAAAAATAACTATTTAAAAGTGAAAACGACTATTTTATTAGTAAAAAATGCTGGTACTAATACAAATAGTAGAATTTTGACTATTTCATTTGTAGAGAGTTGACTGATAAAATGTCCTGAATACAAATTATTGTGGACTGCAGTGGCTGCTTTTTTGCTGATAATTAGTCATTTTTGACTAAATTTAAGAGAGCGGAGATAATAAAACAGTAACATTGATGTGCAATATCCAATCTACTATTTAAAATTACACAATTTCTTATAAAATCTCAGTTATTTTTACAACAGCAATGGTTATTTTTGTCACATCAATGAGTAGTGTCATGAACTATTGTTCTAACTTACTATTAGTAAGCAATATTCTGCATATTAAATATTATTTCCAATATTTTATTGAGTGAATTACTGCGCATCAAGGGTTACAGTTTTATTATCTTAGTGTAAAACTATTTTATTATTATTATTTCTTACTAAAATTTATATTTAACTTAGATCTAGAAAGTCTTGAATCAAGATTAATACACGCAATACAAGAATTATAGTTTATGGAAGCCATTAATAAAACGTATCCCAATCTAAATTGGACTCTCCTACGGTTTTATCCAGTGGCGAGGCCTGGAGTTTTTTTATGGCTGAACAAGTATATGGTTATATAAAAAAGGGGGCATACAATCGAGTGCATAAATATACACTTTTATTTCATCCATTGTTTATGACTGATACACAGTAAAAAATATTTGCTAGGTCCACATAACTTTATATTAAGTTTACATTGTAAACTTTACAACCAACTGTAATCTGTTAACTGATTGAATAAGTAGTTTGTATTTATAACAAACATTTTGTAGATTTAATAACAAAATCCTGTAAATAATTCAACCATAATTATTTTTAAAAAGGACCTTATTTTTACAAACCTTTTTGTAGACGCTGTCAGTCAGTTGAATTTGTTGATTAGTATTGTCAGTGGGAAATGTTTTGAAACAGACTATTTCTCTCGTCTTAATTTCCACCAATCACAAACGCGCAATTTTGAATTACAAATGGTTTCTAGGTGAAAAAACTCTGTGTCAGCACCTGTCAGCAGTTTATTTGAGTTTACCCGCGGCAAAACTTGACAGCTGTTGTCACCAAAAATTGCAATTTATATTTTAATTGTTAACTGTTACTCATGAAATAGTCTTGTCAAATACCATTCGGGCATCTAATTTTTCCTGTGAAAAAAAATCAAAAAAACACAATGCTAAGTAATATTTTTTAATAAAAAGCATTCGTGCAGGTGCAAAAATCCTCCTCTTCGACTCGGATTTTTGTTGCCACCAGCACATGCTTTTTGTTAAAATATTACTTAGCAACGTGTTTTTTCGATTCTTTTCGGAAAAATTAAATGCCCTTATGATATTACTTACGACTATTTCCCTCGTCTTAATTTCTATCAATCAAAAACGCGCAATTTTGAATTACAAATGGTTTCTAGGTGAAAAAACTGTGTGACAGCACCTGTCAGCAGTTTTTTCGAGTTTACCCGCGGCAAAACTTGACAGCTGTTGTCACCAAAATTTGCAATTTATATTTTAATTGTTAACTGTTACTTATGAAATAGTCTTGTCAAATACCATTCGGGCATCTAATTTTTCCCGTGAAAAAAATCAAAAAACACAATGCTAAGTAATATTTTTTAACAAAATGCATTCGTGCAGGTGCAAAAATCCTCCTCTTCGACTCGGATTTTTGTTGCCACCAGCACTCATGCTTCTTGTTAAAATATTAATTAGCAACGTGTTTTTTCGATTTTTTTAGGAAAAATTAGATGCCCTTATGATATTACTTACGATAATTTTGTTAATTTTTAACAAATTATTTTTTTGAACAAATACACGTTTTTGTAGAAAACAAGGGTTTGTAATTATTTTAACAACGGAATATATTCTACCAAAAGTTTTGTAAAGGTAATATCCAATTTTGTAAGCAAAAATATGTTAAAATTTTACAAAATAATATTAACAAACTACAAACTCATGTTAACAAATCTGATTTTTTTTAACAGTATACATATTTAAATATTAAGATAAGAGTTGAGGCGAGACAAATTTGAATTTAAATACTCTGAACTCTTTTGTGTAGGTATTCCTGAAATAAAACAATGTTAAGCAGCTTAAAACATTTAATTAAAATATGTTTAAAATATACATGATACAATTTCACATGTTTATTAGGTAAACTAAAGTGTGGAGTAAAACAACTCAACTTTTTAATTGGTTAAAATTGTTTTGGGTATACAATGTATACTATACATTGTCTACCCGCACGCTTCGCCACTGGTTTCATCGTCCCTTGGCCTCACTTTCAAACGGCCACTATGATCAGTTAGACTGCAGAGAGTTACGACGATCATCTCCAAAGACGTTTAAGTTTCCCCAATCGTAAATCTGCCAGTGTTAAATAAGCGAGAGCGTTTGCAGAGGATCGGAGGATTCCGTATAAGTTTTCGTTATATGGCTGTATCTATACCACCATTAGCAGACATTGACAATTTTAGATTTTAAAATGAGTTATAGGATAATTATTTTTTAGCTTTAGGTGAACTCAATAGTATATTATGTATCAAGTTTGATAAACGACATTTTATTCACGAATTTGTCGCGAGCGAGTGCTTAATTAAATGAGTGCCTAGAAAAAATTATAATATTTTTTCCACGACAATACTTAATATTATCTAATAAATGATTTAAATTAAATATTTGTATAAAGCCACGTCTATAAGAAAATAAAGTAACCATCCCAATAAACATTTTTGAGGTAATTTTCACCATTAACATTGTCCGTTATTATTTTAATTGAAATTAACAATTATTAATACTTTAAAATATTAAAATAATTTCAAAATATGAATAAGTTAAGAAAATTTGATTTTTATAATTACTTTAATTGCAAAATATTATCAAAAAGTACAATGTACAAAAAGTGACAGTTGTATTTATTGGAATTCCCCAAAATTTACCCCTTCACTAACAATCGATATAGAAGCAGTTTTTCACAGTAAAGGAGAAGAGAATGTTTAATGGGCACTGTACGCAAAATTTTTAACGCTTTAAATAATTTTCACATTTAGTATTATTTTATAAGAAAGGCACTTTATTTTTACGATTTTATGACATTTGATAACTATTAACTAACTTCAGGCCGTGACTAAAAACATGTTGCTAACTTTAGCCCGTGACTAAATCGCCATAAAACCAGAGCTTTTGTACATACTTTTAGCTTTAATTTTTTTTAAATGGACAATTTTTTAATTTTTGAGAATTATTTCTACACCACTTGGGAAAAGTAAATAAATCGAAGATCACAGTTTTTATGGCAGCACTGAAGTATTGTATGTCTTTTAAAATGGAATTATTGCTCTTTTTTGTCCAAAAATGCATCTATAGCGTTGATTCCGTTAGCATTTGAGTCATGTCTTTTCCCAGATTACTATTTTTTGGTACTGGAAGAAGTTAAAAGTCACAGGGAGCCAAATCTGAAGAATGCGATTGATTTGATTGATTTTTTCAACGCTATTTTCTTAGCTTTTTTTGTCTTTGCCAAATGAGGGCGTTTTTATAGGTGGCGGTGCATTTTAAAAAAATGCAAAAGTTGCTCGACGCAAAGGCTTGCAAAATCAAAACTTGTTGACAAATTGATCAGAAATTTTACAGTAATCCTTTGAAGAATGATTCTCTTTAATCGGGACAACCATTTATAATTGCAGTGCCATTTTTGGAAATTCTACGGAGTTATCAATATGACATAGTATGTTATAGATTTTTTTTATGTTTGATAATTTTTTTACAGCTTTAAATACAATTTTAATCAAATTGTGATGCATGATGAAAATTTTTATGAAACTACCTAATCGCATATTACACTATGTAACAAAATTTGATTTTTGTTTTGTTTATTGGATTTTTTTGTCAAATTATCAATAATTAAAAAAATGTAGTGATAAGTTTTTATTTTTTAAGGGGTATTTATATAATATAATCAAACCCAGTTTTATCAAAAACAAAAAAAAATATTGACAAGAAATGGCAAGAAATTCAACTCAGAATTATTATTTTAACAAAACATACAATCTAGAATAGTACATTCTGTAACAAGTTTGTAATACAGCATATTCCGCTCGAAGAAAAATTTGATACACGAGCCGAAGGCGAGTGTGACGGTTTTACGAGAGTGGAATATGCTATTCCAAACGTGTTTCAGACATTATTTTCTCTACGACTACGTAAGAACAGTAACGCTTATATAATTTTAAACAGAGAAAAGAAACCAAACAGTTTTTGACATTTAAGTTTTTTGTATTGTCAAACCATTTTGTGCCGTCACAATTTTATAATGTAAATTATAATAAATTTAAACAAATGGTATGCCTAAATCTTTATTATAATTAAAAATAGTTATTTAAACTAACTAATAAAAAAAATAACATTGTAACAAATACAAAACTAATTTTACAAGTAATCTATGTCAACATCTATTCTTTTTCTAAATTTTAAAGGTCTTTTTTTAAACTTTTTAAATCTGTCAAAACTTCAAAGCCGGTATAGTAGCCTACTATTAGTAGGTAACGGGTTTATCATTTTAATATCAAATTTATTATAATTTTGATTTGATTATTTGAAAAACAATAAATAAAACTAATTTTTTGTGCCTAAACCTTAATTATACAACTGCTATTATTTTTTAATTAATAAATAATACAGTAATATTTAAATATTTTTAAATTTTTTACGTTTAGTAAACAGCCAGGAGATGTCGTTACTTGTGACCATTCTTAAACAAGAGTAGGAATATTCTCGCACAGTATTGCAGAAAAACATCCTTTCTATGATCAAAAATTACACTAGAATGTTACTATTCTTAAGTAGTCGTAGAGAAAAATATTTTCTTAACATAGATTTTAAATCTTGGCTCAAAAATGAAGTTTAATACGACTTTTTCTTTTATATGATGCATTTTCTTCCCGAAGTAGATTCCAAACATAGTCACCCATCATTGTCGCATCCCACCTTCCTTGTTATCACTTTTCCATTGCCCGAATATCTTGATGGAATCTTTCTTCATGTTCTTCGCTGACATCTCCCAGATTTTCACGGAAAAAGTCAAGATGCGAATGCAAATAGTGTAGGTACTTTCAACGACATGCGGCATCCCATTTCTTTAAAACTTCCTAATAAAACTTTGACAAGGTCAGTATAATTTTCTCTTTTGTGGTTACCAAGGAAACCTTTTATTTGAAATCTCACGATAATAATTATTTAAGTTTAAAAAATATGTATTATAATCCAATTTTTGTTAAAAAAAAATATTCATTTTTTTACATGTTGTCCACAAAGAAAGTTTAATGGTCAAAATCTTACGTGAGGGATAGTGGGGGGGTCTAATACATCTCACCAAATCTTACCAAGGGGGAGGGAGGGGTCTAAATTATCAGAAAAATGCCTTACGTAATTAATGGATGTCGCCTAATGACACTCAACACGATCTGACGGCTGTCCTTGAAAATTTGACAGTTTGAAAAAACAAATGTTTCGTAATCGGGGGCATGGCCTACTACGATTTCTGTAATAAAATCCAGATAAACAAATATCATGTTACATAGTGTTATCTATGCGCTTAGTGAGTGAAATAAGTTCGAATTCGCTTTGGGTATCTCATACATAATTTGACATTACATTGGCGTTGTCTATTCGCAGACATTATCGTTATGACTACCAGTCGCACAAACGAAACTGGAAATGAATAAATGCAGTTTGCACACGGATATGTTAAGAAGCGTTGCAATAAATCGAGTAAATTGCACCAGAACAGTTACTTGATGAATCTATAACATTTTTCTTATGAGTACCTACAGTGGCGTATTTAGGATTTAGCTCCGGGGGGGGTCCAAAAAAACTAACTAAATATGTACTATGCTATGCTTTAATAACTAAAAAATCACAAATTAGGAACTCTTCTGATCCGATAAAATAGAAAATAAAAGGAACTTTCTAAAAAAGGAACATTTTTGTTTTGATTAAATTAAAAATTCCAATCGCCGCGGCGCGCCGTGGATTCTTCGCCATTTCATCCAGAACTTCTTTGGGACTAATTTCTATATTATTATCAATGGATAGAACTGCCAAACCATTAAGTCGACCCTTAAAAGATAGACCTAAGTTAGTACTCTCTAAAAGTGAAACAGTAAAATTTTCACTATTTCCGTCAGTGAGTTATTAATCACTGTAAAATTAGTGTTTTTCAATATAAATTAGTGAAATTTTAACTTCTCCAAATTAGTGTTTTTATTATCACTACTTTTTCGGAACTCTCGACATAAAATAGTGAAATTTTAACTTTTTTGAACTTAGTTATCATAACTACTAAATCTATTTCACTAATTTGTACAGTGTAATTTCCACTAAATAAATTAGTGCAAAGAAATCGCTACATGAAAAAGTGAGTATTCACTAATTGCTAGTGGTATACTTATCACTGCGGCAAATAGTTAATATGCACTGTCAATCAGTGAAAATCCACTGTTTCATTTTTAGAGAGTAAATAGGACCAAAATGCAATTAATTGGGTAGTAATTTATTACATGAAAATAAGATTTTACCTCAGACATAGAATTCCTTAGATACGTTTTTATTCGCTTTAAACTGGAAAATGTTCTTTCTGGTGTTGTTCTCGATACCGGTAGAATGGCTAAAATTTGAAGCAAACGGAAGATGTTGGGATAAAACTCTGTGTTGCATAGTTTTAAAGCATCCAATGCATTTTGTGGCTTTTCTTTCAAACCGAATATATTTTGACACCATAACTTATATTCTGATAATATATCGTTTTTGCACAAAGTGAGGTCCTCTTGGTAGGTTTCACAAAGTTCTTCAAAATCGGCACCTCTTTCTCTTTAATACGTAAGTAGTTGATTTTTGATTTTAATAATTTTATATTTAAATATAATTAATAAATAATAAAGTACGTTGACAGTCTTGAGGTTTTTATTTTTTTTTTTAACTTTTTTTTGTAATAAAAATAATAAAATATGTGCGCCCGGGGGGGGTCCGGACCCGGCAGACCCCCCCCCCTAAATTCGCCACTGAGTACCTATATACACAGTGTTTGTTAATTTTAACCAAAAAATAACCAGATTTTATGTTAATCCAGGTCCACATAACTATTTGATACATTTACAACAAACTGTAATCTGTTAACTAAATAAATAAGTAGTTTGTAATTATTACAAACATTTTTTAGATTTAATAACAAAATTCTGTCAATAATTCAACAATAATTCTTAAAATTTTTAAAAAGACATTTTTATTACAAACTTTTTTTTAGACCAAATACCTAAAAAAAGTATCTCTTAGCAAATGGAAACTTAAAATAAAGAATTTTAATTTTTTTTGGAGAATGCCAATCGCTCAAGGAATATTTATTTATAACTGTTTTCTAAGTCTGTATTAGAGTCTGCAATTTTACTTGTAGCAATCTTTCTTGCAGCAATTTTTCTTGCATGAAAATTTTATTGCTGACTGTAATACACTTACCAACCGAATAAAAATATAAAATTTCAAAAATATTAAAAAGTAGAATTAAAATTAAACTTAGCTCCTGTCACACACGGTGAGCCTGAACGAAGTTTAAGTCACATAAAAATTCCGCCAAAAACTGATTGCAGTTTCTTGTTCGGGACCCTTTGGTGACTTAAAAATGATATTTACCAAAATCCTAGAGCTCCTCTTTTCGAATTTTTTTGAAAATTTATAATTTTTTAAAATTTTTGTTTATCTCGAAGTATACCTTTGACAGAGTACACATTTTTATAAAATAGGGTTATATTATTGAGGAGACTTAGAGAATACTTTTTAATACTGTTCACATAATTTGATATATACAGGGTAAGCCAAAAATCGCTTATTTTTAATAAAGCAAAAGCGTTAATTCATGGTTTTGGCATAACACGCAAAAAAGATTTATCCCCAATTTTATTTAGATATTTCTACGTTTATCATGTTACAAATTATAAGAAATTATAAGAAAAATAGATTTTTAATAAAATTAAATAACATAACGCTTAAAGAATATTTAAAATGTTGATTAATTTAGGCTTTTTATTAGTTTTCAATTTTGAACCAAAAAGTGGTTGAAGTTTTTTGATCGGCACTCTTTGGTGATTTAAAAACGATATTAACCAAAATTAAAACTGCTTTTTTAAATTTGTAAAAAATTCATTTTTTTTTATTATTTGTTTATCGCAAAGTCTACCTTTGCCAGAGAACACATTTGTACACCGATTTTTATTGGAGTATATTGTAAACGAGACTTATTTCTTGATATTTTTAACATTTATTGTATTGTCCGATTTTGGTATTTTTTGTATTGCTAGTATACACCTAAGGCATCGAAAATATAAATGTAATACTATATAGACACCTTATCATCACATATATTTAATGTTTAAAAAGGTATATCCTTATTATTAAAATCATGCTAATAATCATTTGTATTTTTTTATATCTCAATACAACTACCCACACAAAACTTCCAGTAAGTATATTTTTTATCTCATATTATTATCAGCCTATTCTCATAACTAAAAAACATCCATCAAGTGTAACATATCCATAATAAATTTGATCTATTGTGTATCATCCATAAGACCTCTAATGTGCTTCTGAAGCATCAAAAATACCTGTTTGTACACACCTGTCTCATGAAATTTAATAACTATTGTGTATTTAATGAAGGTAATCTTTGTTCGAGAAAAAAATGCAAAATAGTTTACCCTTTATTAACTACTTTAATTATGATTAATTTATTAGAACTATAAAACAAACATTAATTAATGAAACTTAACAATAAGAACATAAAACAAAAGATTTTGATGAGATAAAGCGCTTAGAGGAAATTTATTGTTTTGCTCTTGTAAAACAATTATTCTTGTCAGTTATCTATTATTGTAATTGTTTTAACAATCGCCTTAATAGGATTTGTGCAACCATTCATTTAGATAATCGATTGTTACATTTTGTAGTTTTCCATTAGTGTATTTTTGTTAATATATTTATACGTATCGATACGATAATGTTTGCTTTAATATTTATACAGGGATTCCACAATGTATATTATAAAAGAAAATTGCATAGGTTTAAAGTATTTTAGGATTAAAATTCTGTCAAAGATATATACCCAAACTTAGTTAACTTATGGATGATGAATAAAGTTTGCAATCCTAAAATTATGTGTTTACAATGCCAACGACCAAAACGTTATAGTCAAAAAGTGTAGTGATCGTCAGATTTCTTGCTTCTGTGGCATTTTAGGATTAAAATTCTGTTAAAGGTATACAGGGTGAATCGGAAGGATCGCACCGAACTCTAGGAATGCATTCTACACATTAAAATAATTAAAAAAAACTCAAATGTTCATATTCGATTCTCATTTGTTTTGAAGTTATAGCGTAATTAAAAAATAAATAAAATGAAACGGTAACATTTGTTTAATAGCTATGACTTTTTATAAGGTGTTCAAAAATACCCCCATTGAGTTCTAAACATGCTCTGCTACGTCTGCGAACAGCGCCTGTTGTTTGTCCAATTAACTCTTGTTTTTTTTAAGAACTGCGCCAGTATTAATTATTCGTTGAATTAGTGCCCCTCGATTATTCACTTTAACTTTGTAAACTTCTGTTTTAAACCAACCCCATAAACAAAAAGTGGTGTTAGATCTGGACTTCTTGGAGGCCAACTAATTGGACCTCCGCGACCAATCCAACGCTCTGGAAACATTTCATCCAAGTGTTGCTTGACCTCACGAGCGAAATGTGCAGGGGCTCCATCATGCTGATAGTACATTCGCCTTCTTACGTTTAAAGGGACATTCTTTAGTAATCCTGGCAACTCATTAATTAAAAAATTAAGGTAGTGTTCGATTCTCCATGATAAAAGGGCCAATTAAATACCCAGCAATCATAGCACACCACACATTTACTGAAAACCTGTGCTGAAAATTGGTTTCGACTATAGCCTGGGGATTTTCGTCAGACCATACGTGAGAGTTGAGCGTATTATTAATGCCGTCACGGGTTGCTTCATAAGTTTATACGCGATACAACTCTACGATTATTAGTTACCCACCGACAAAATTCCACACCTTTAGCATAATCTTCCGGGTGTAGAAACTGTACTCTTTGTAAATGGTATGGGTATAAGCCTTGCTCGTGAAGTGTGTGTATTACCCGTTTTTGTGAAATGTCCAATTGAGTAGCGATTCTTCTGGTGCTGGTCGTTGCATCTTCTTCCACTAGATCCAAAATATTTTCCACTTCTTCTAAAGTTTGTCAATCAGGTTTTTCAGATGTTATTTTAGCACTTGGAAGAGTTCCAGTCTCGCAAAGTTTGTTAAAAACTCGAATAAACACGTTTTTGTCGGGAGCCCTTTCACGTGGAAAACGTCGCCGATATTCTACTACAGCAGCTGTGGCATTGCTATTACAAAAGCCATAAACAAAAACCATATTAGCATACTCTAAATTTGAATAAACTTTTGGCATTTAAAAAAAAATTAAACTGGAAAATTACAAAAATACCACTGACGCTGACAGTTAGGCCTTTTAAATGTAAACAATATGTATAACTATGGAAACAAAAACTTTGTTTTCATAGTTTTTCAAAGAACATTAGATAATAATTTATTTTTTAAAATGAAATTTTTTTTTAAATTTCACTATAACTTGAAAACAAATAAGAATTGGATAAGAACAGTTGAGTTTTTTTTATTATTTTGATGTGTAGAATGCAGTTCTAGAGTTTAGTGCGATCCTTCCGATTATACCCAAGTTAACTTATGGATAATGAATAAAGTTTGCAATCCTAAAATTATGTGTTTACCATGCCAACGACCAAAACGTTATAGTCAAAAAGTGTAGTGGTCGTCAGGTTTCTTGCTACTTGCTTTTAGACCCATTTCATTTTTCTCGCTGAACAATTTGATCTTAGCGGCAAATTTCTCATTTATCATCACATAAAAATAAAAAATGTTGGATCAATCCTTGTAGATATAGGTATATGAAAGTAAGAATTTAAATTACGTTCATTATTATCTATCAGAATATTACTTTAGAATATATGTTGACAGAATAAGACCTCTTTTGCTTAGACCAAAGCCCACACAGATTAGCTAATTTGCATACAATGTATGTATTTATATAACCTATGGCAGTTTTGTTGTTATTTGCATATAAATAATTAAATTAGATAAGTTTATTACAATACATTAAGATATATAGGTTAACGTCTAATTTACAGACTATCTGTAATTTTATCAAAAAAACAATTTATTTTTTTATTATTCCCATTATAAGTAAGTATTTTAATTTTGTTTTTTGATCTTGACCCCATATCTTAAATAAGCAGCGTATCATATCTAAGCTGATCAAAAAATTCTAATTAAACAGGTATTAAAACACTAACTACTGCAATTAATTAGAATTCATTGAAATATTAATTAGCACCATATATGGTCGATAGTATATCGATCGCTAACGTATTAGAAACTATGTATTTACATATTAATGTGTTTTTGAAATGTATTTATTTATTTCAATTAACCTAAAAAAATTCTTAAACAGATAAATCAATTATACTAAATACTGTAATATTATATGTGATGCGTAAAGGAAGAAGGGACATACGAGTATTGACGGAAAAACCAAATTTGAGATTTTATTTTTTTTTCTACGAGAAGCACTTCAAACTTTCAAAATGGTGCCAAATTTGATTTGACAGGCTTAAGGATTAAAAATTTGCTCAAAATTCTAATCTAGCAGTTAGGAAAATTACAGGAATGTACATGAGGTATTAAAAATCCTGAATCGATAAAATTCCTGATCGATGTTTTTGCCTCTCCTACAATTTCAGATAAGCGACGAGAGATCCCTTAAAAAAATTGTTAATTTTAATTAAATATTAACCAAATTTTATGTTAATCCATGTCCACATAACTTTATGTTATGTTTACAACAAATTGTAATTTGTTAACAAGTTGAATAACTATAACTAATAATAAACATTTGTAGATATAATAACAATAATTCAACAAACCTTTTTGTTGACCCAGAACAAAAGTATTTGTTGGAAATTGGAAACTTAAATGTAAAAAAAATTGATCAGAAATATTGGCAATATTATATTGCTTTATTAATCAATTTCCTAAACAAAGAAATTAACACATACCTATAGGTATACATAAATGAACACAAAAATAACATACACACAATTTAATAACACACTAAATAAAAATAAATCTTATAAAGATATTTAGTACAATATAATTATCAGTACTACTACAACACTTACTGACGTATTTCGTAACTCACTTCACTGTCTCCCCTAATTTCAGTTTGAAAACCAGTGATGGTATATTTGCACACTCTTTAAAAAGGTATAAGGAATCCGAATAACAGATTTCTGGTAATATATTATTAACACTCTGAACAGTTGTTACGAACACTTTACAAATTAGAATAAAGTAAGAAGAAACATAAGTTGCAGACGCTGAAGTCAGTTGAACTTGTTGATGCGTAATGTCAGTGGGAAATGTTTTGATTGACTGCCTGAAATCACGTGTACTTTTTCAACGAAATATTTTATTAAACATTAGCAGAATAATCTTTCGGTAAAATATTTTCCTTTGTTAAAATAATTACAAACTCTGGTTTTCTACAAAAAATTATATTATTATATTATTAAAATTTTACAAAATAAAATTAACAAACTACAAACTCTTGTTAACAAATCTAATTTTTATAGCAGTTTATATATAAAATGCTATAAAACATATCATTTTATACAATTTATTTAAAGATTGTTGAAATTTCGTCAATATCACTGCTTTTGAGATTTTTATTTTGAAAAATTATGCAAAAGTCGGAAAAATTCTCAAAAAAATTGGCATTTTTAGTAAAATCACTCCACCATAATCTTCCGATATCCGTTTGCTTCGTTGACTTCAGGTTTGATTCACTACGAAAAAACTATTGAACGAAGGGTCGATAATTACCTTATTAAATTAAAAAAACATCGATGAAGTTAAAAAAACGAAAACCGTCCTTTATAGTGTGAGGCACGGCTGGTTTCAAAGGCTGAATTTTCTTCAAAAAGCATCAATGAAGACATGTTGGAACAAGCCAATTTTGAAGGTTTAGTTTCTTAGCAATGTATACAGAACTCGCGCCCCAACGGTACAGTGCTAATGGTAACAATACAGATGCCAAAACCGAAGCCAAAGAAGTGAAGAACCTCTTCGGTTGGAAGGGTTTGAAATTCACCAATCACAATGGTAGTTTTAAATATACGCAAATGATGTGAACGAGCCTTAACATTTTGACATGTTTAGTTTGGTTCTGATGTGGCCAAATTGTAAAAAAATATCTATACCGAAACTGCAAGATATAAAGTCCATATAATTCATAATCCTGGGGTATTAGGTGTATTAAATGCATCTGATACCACAGGATTGTAAACATTTTTAGTAGGTAGCTAACACGGTTAGGAGGGGTTGGAAGATTATGTGGACGGATTTACAGGGACCCCAGACTTTCAAATACAAGTAGAATTAACTGATATTACTATTATAATATATTATAATAGCAATATCAGTTTGTATTAGTTATAACCATATTTTATTTGTTTTTGGTTTGAAAATAAATAATTGTCGTTTTTCTTTAAATACATACTTTCGACTTAATCAAATCAGTTTCCATAAATTGCAGAAAGGAATCAACTAACAAAAGCCTCTTTTTTTCATTACCAATATAAAAAATTCCAGCTGAAAAAAATATTAAATTATTTCCCTTACATAAACCTTCAAAATCGGCATAAAAGTAACGAATAATTTAAAATAAAAATAAAATTATTAAAATCCTTCATATCTGTTTTCTCAGTTTCACCATGGTGTGGGTTAGTTCCATTCTGCAAAAAGGCGTCCAATTAAACAATAATAAAGTTTAAAACTTCTAATTATTTGTTTTATTAATTAAACAATAAAATGTTAACTTTTAAACTCCAGTGACAATGTTACAAATCTTTTTATCTACTTAATGTTAAAAAAATTCCTTATTCCTGATAATACACATTATTAATATACATAAACATAACACAGTGTACCTAATAAACCTAAAAAAAATTCATAATGCGCAAACATTACAAACATGTTTATTATTATTGTTCGCAAAAAAATCATAAAAGCTTATACAAGTTTAATCTTTATACATAATTCAAGAATTACACGACGATTTAACCATATCGCATGACATTCAATAATCCTATTTACTTCACTTTATGGTGATTTCACGCTTCATGGTGTTTCTGATATTTGACTTTTTAATTTATTATTTATTGCTTGTGTAGGTATTACTTTAAAAACTTACATATTTCTTAAATATTTATGGAGACATTGCTGTCTTGAATGTCAAAAGACCGCTGTTTCATCTTTGTAGATTAACCTACAAAATATTGGAACAAAATGAGAGCCTAATTTTGACGACGTTATAATTTTAAGTCAAGGAATCTCAGGCTTTACAATGTAAAGTAAATTAAAATAGTTAAGTATACGCTTTTTCATTTTTAAACATAATTTTAAAACGGATTTAGTACATTTTTAGGTCATTTCAGACGGTTTAAATATATTTTGGGTAATTTTAAAAGGGATTTAGAACATTTTTAGGTCATTTCAGACAGTTTTAATACATTTTGGGTCTTTCTAATCGTAGAAAAATATACTTAAACATAATAATTATGGATTGGATAATTATTACAGTTTTAATACAGTTTGGGCCATTTTAGATAATAATAATACAGCTTGGGTCATTTTAGACAGTTCTAATAAAACGTGGGTCATTTTGACAGATCCTACACATTCGGTCATTTTCTGTCAGCTTTTGGTCATTTTAGCAGTTTGGTCTATTTTAGACACTAATATCTTTAAATTTAATGAATTTTACATTCGTGTGGTACCAGTTTTTCTGACAGTAGGATGCGTTTTTTAAATTATAGTATTTTTTTAAACACGGTGGACCAACAAAAGATGACAATTAAAGTATAAACTGTTGTTATTTTTTTGTGCCCAAAATATCCTCTTTCACGTGTACGGTATTAGTACGCTTTTTTGAGAAACCCTGTACAGTGTATACCTCCTAATCTTTCGAATTAATTAAATGCTATGCTGGAACAAAGTGCCAGAAATGAACTTTGTGGCCAATTGAGACAAACTGTACAATAAATTACAAGTACAATAAAACGCTAAAAATACTTTAACTTTTTCTTGTCTTTACAATACCGTATTGAATACGATACAGAGTAACGGTTTTACTAAAGCGAACTATAGGTACTTTTTTACGCCTATAAAAATGCCATAAAAAAATAATTTAATTGGAAGAAAGTAGGTAAGATTAGAGCTGTTTGACAGATAATAATTTAATTGGGAGAAAGTTAGGTGGGAACTGTAAAAAATGTCAGATTTTATGATTTTAAAATAAGAAAAAATTGGAAGAAAGTAGGGTAAGGTTAGAGCTGTTTGACAGATAATAATTTAATTGGGAGAAAGTAAGGTTGGAACTGTGACAAATGTCAGATTTTATGATTTTAAAATAAGCTAACCGATTGGTCGAAATAAACATCATTAAAACAGTTTATGAAATATTGGTCATCCCACAATCCACACAACAAGGTCTGTTCTATCTCATGCTAAAAATACTAAAAATCACTGCAACACTGCACAGAGTTTAACGGCGGTCATTTTTGTTGTTTACAATTCTTGTGCTTTGGGTTTGTGCTGTTTAATAATTGTTTTAATCGTTGTGTTTCTTACAGAGGCACTTGTAAGCCTCAAATAAGGCCTTTAAGTGCTAAAGACAACCATTTTACTCCTCTTTTATAATAAATATACCTTATTCTATCAGGGCTGTCAAATGACAATTTGAAGGTTAATTTGTGGGTTATAATTTAACCTTAAAATTGACATTTGACAGTTTTATGACAGCCCTGATAGAATAAAGTTTATTTTTTACAATAGAGGAGTAAAATGGTTGTTCATAGCACTTTAAGGACTCTTTTAAGGCTTACTATGAGAAACACAACGTTTAAAAGGATTATTAATCTGTATAAACAGAGCACAAACCCAAAGCACAAAAATTGTAAACAACAAAAATGGCCGCCGTTAAACTGTGCAGTCTTGCAGTGATTTTTTGTATTTTTAGTACGAAATAGAACAGACCTTGTTGTGTGGATTGTGGGTCATCCCACAATAAAAATTGAAATTAGAACGGTCATATTCCATAATAAGGCAGGAAAAACATATTTACAAATATTTAGCATGGTACTTTTTTTAGTGTTTTTGACACAAAAATACAAAAAAATTTAAAAAAATGGTAAATCAGCCTTGGTTGGTTATGCAAAAAGAGATGTATAAATTAAAAAGTATAGGTATACAAATATCCACTTTATAAATGTATAATTTTAGCATTTCACAGACATACTTTTTATGCTTATGGCTTAAGCCAACATTTATCTAATTGGCGGAAATAATAAATTACTATAAAAAACTCGTTCCTTTTCCATAAGAGTCTGTAATCTTATCTAGATAATTTTATCAAATTCTTAGAAGATATTTAAAAATACATTTATCTTTATAAAAAATCGTTTTACTGAAGAACGCAATATTTTATAGTAGGTGTTAACAAAATAAAAAACCAAAAGCACTAAGGTAACGTCAATTAAAATTATTAAGAATCTGATATACTCCATTTTGATCCCATTATTGATTAGGGATAAATTCGGTTAAAAAGTTTAATACGCCTTTAATTTCACCGACGAAATCGGCACTCACGGATTAATTTAATACCGTATAATTTTTATGCCTAAATGAAATGCCAATAGAATTTTATTAAATTATTTTAACGATCGCTATAGTAGTTTGGACAGTTTATTGAAACGTTAATAATTTGGTTTGGTATTTAAGATGTTTTTTAAGTGAGATGGTAATGTTTTAATTAACTTAAAAATTATGTACTTAGTTTAAGTTTAATCGGTCAGGTTTGAGCTGGATTACTTTAATGTTAATATTTGCATTCTCCACAGAAATTACAAAAAAAAATCAAGTAACATTTTAGCAAGTCAAAGATAACTGGATACCTAATAAAAGCAAACTATTTCTGACAGATATTAAATAGTTGAAATATGATTCCGGTCTTAGGTGAATTGCTTTTGCAAATAAGCTACTTAAAGATAATTCATAAAACAGACGCATCTTATTTATCAAAATCTCGACTTAATTAATTTAAGAAATATTATGGTAATTTAGCGAAACATCATCTTTTATGTGGGAACAACATTTTTAACACATCTAAGGAAATACCGAACACAGAACATTTAAAAGCCTATATTATTTACTGAAAGGAAATTATTAATGATAATAAAGGGTGTCCCAACAAGAGCGCCCGATTTAAATTTGCCGCCATTTTGTTAATACGAGTTGTACGCTGATTTTTTTTCGACAGTTGTCACAGACCACGGGTTTTAAGAACATGGACAAATATTTAAATGAACAATGTTTAATTAATAATAATAATAATAATAATAATAATAATAATAATAATAATAATAATAATAATAATAATAATAATAATAATAATAATAATAATAATAATAATAATAATAATAATAATAATAATAATAATAATAATAATAATAATAATAATAATAATAATAATAATAATAATAATAATAATAATAATATCTTTATTCATCCAGTAGATTAGATCACGATATAGGACAAGTCAACAACAAAAAATTACATTATATTACCTAAAACATTAAGAAAATACAACATACAATGAAACTAAATACAGAAAGTACAATATTTTATAATCAGTTAAATATGACACTGCAAATAATCATTTACAGAATAAAATGCATTATCAATAAGAATTTTTGTAATTTGAGATAAATAATTTGAAGTTGGTAAGTCTCTAATCGATAATGGAAGTTTATTATATAATACAGATCCAATATAAAAAGGATTAGATTTATACAACTCCATTCTGTGCAAAGCAAATTGTAATTCGTTACCTCTACATGTACCATAATTGTGGTTTACATTTTGAAACTTAAACTAATTTAAATTTAATTCAAAAATATA
Organism: Brassicogethes aeneus; assembly: GCA_921294245.1. Classification (NCBI taxonomy): domain Eukaryota; kingdom Metazoa; phylum Arthropoda; class Insecta; order Coleoptera; family Nitidulidae; genus Brassicogethes; species Brassicogethes aeneus. Next base: position 14,903,673 of record OV121133.1, read on the forward strand.
CAATGATGGAAACGTTAGTATGTTTTCCCTAATAAACATATTTTTGCACGAGTCTCTCATTTTCAAACCGAACATACATCATGTCGCCCGTTTTTGAAGAATAAAAACCCTGTCCGATGTTATGAGTTTCCCCACCATATGATAGCAAAACTAATTATGGATTCTATATTAGAGTTATAGAACATTTTTACCACTTTTGCATTAGAAATATTTTGTAACCTTTTAAGAGCATAGCATGCACTACTACACTTAGTACATACCAGATTAACTTGCTCCTTCCAATTTAGTGACATATCAATATTAACACATAACAATTTTGCAAATGAAACCTGTTTAATTGTTTTATTGTTTAATTTAATAAGTGGACTTTTAATGTAATATGAACCATATGGATGAAATTCAATATTGAAAGTTTTTTCCTGGTTTACCATTTTTTAGAAAATAATCGTAAATTTTATTCATTTTTAAATTAAGTTTATTGGACATTTCCAATTCATTATTGGCAATTGAAATAATCGTAATATCATCAGCAAATGAACAGTGATATATATTTAATTCATGTTGCAAGTCATTACTGTATAATAAAAATAAAAGAGGTCCTAACTCAGTTCCTTGAGGGACTCCTATATCAACATTACAAACGTCAGATTTTTCGTCCTCAAAAAGAACAAATTGCTTTCTGTTTGACAAATAGGATTTTAATAATTTATTACACTGGCAACGCAAACCATAACATTCAATTTTTTTAAGTAGAATTTCATGATTTACGCAATCGAATGCTTTTGAAAGATCGACAAATGAAGCCATAACTTTAAATTTGTCATTAAGGTGCTTAAAATACCCCATAGAGACCTATACAAAATAATCTATCGGGCGCTACCGGATTCAATATGTGCATTTGTCCATGGTTTTTTTTCGGATACGGCCCGATAGAAAATTTATAGGAAATTACCTATAGGCACACCATAACTTTTACATTTTCCCTATTGAGACCGATAGCAAATAACTCAATGAAGGATATATAGGGATATCCCTATAGAGCAACCATAAAACATTTGTCAAAATTTTATTAAAACCTACGTTCTACGGGGGAAAAACTAATTTCTACATTTATGTGTATTTTCCCCATTGAAACCAATAGCAAATAAATCAAGGGTGGATATCCCTATAGAACAACCATAAATTTCAACTATGGATCCTATACATACCGATACACCCTATAGAAACACCATACATTCCGATACAAATATCTATCGGTTTGAACAGGGTCTCTATGGGGCATTTTAAGCAGGGCATTAAATATAATCAACAATATTTGTTAAAGCAGATAGTGTGGATCGATTTTCACGAAAACCATGCTGATTTTTCGATAATATATTGTGAATATCCAAAAATTGAATTATTCGTCCAACTAGACATTTTTCAAGAATTTTTGAGATGACTGACAAAACCGCTATTGGTATATAGTTTTGAATTGAAATTTTATCACCCTTTTTAAAAAAACAAATAATTTTAGCAATTTTTAGACAGTCTGGAAAAATTCCTTTGGTAAAGCAAGTATTTACCAAATGGCATAATGGTAAAACAATATATGGGGCACATAATTTAATTAAAAATGAAGGTATATTATCTGGACCACAACTATTTGTTGTTTTTAAAGCGTATATTATATTTATAATTTCATTTTCTATTATTGTAAAAACATATGAGTCATTCCAAATAAAAACACCAAATGGGGTGCGCTGCGTGATTTTTTATTTTGATGAAAAAATTTAAGGATGATCTTTTAGGTGTCAAATATGAAAATCCGTTGCCGTTTTAATTTTTTGTTGCTTTACTTTTATTTGGCACCCCTTAGAAGTCTGAAATAGTGTCAATTTCTTACTCTCTTATAGTGGGCCAGAACTTTTTTTCTGTGACAAATATTGAAATAATTTTAATTTTGTTTTACTGTCCAGTAAGTGTGTTTTCAATATAAATTATTATTATACAATTAGTTAATCTCATTAAAGAATGGTAAACCAATAAAGATTCATGATAATTTGCCAATTTTTGTGATTTTTGTCTGGCTCCTGTGCCTATTCTACTGAATTTAGAAGGTTCATTTTTTTCAGGTATAAAGTACTTCTACTTACAATAGAAAACTTAACTATTATTTTAAGTTTCTAGACTATCAATTTCTTTATTAAAAAAATTATTGAAAATTGATAATTCTCAAAATTAGCCAATTTTGCCCTCAGAAATCATTATGTTGAGGAAAAAATAAAAATCTGAAACTTTCAGGAAATGTAGTCCCCACCTTCATCTTTTCAGTCCAGTTAGTTTTGTTTTGTTATTTTTATTCCTTTAAAAGATATATTAATATTTTTATTTTTATACCTGAAAAAAATGAACTTTCTAAATTCAGTAGAATAGGCGCAGGAGGCAGACAAAAATCACAAAATTGGCAAATTATCATGAATCTTTAGTGGTTTACCATTCTTTTATGAGATTAACTAATTGGATAATAATAATTTATATCGAAAACACACTTACTGGACAGTAAAACAAAATTAAAATTATTTCAATATTTTTCACAGAAAAAAAGTTCTGGCCCACTATAAGAGAGTAAGAAATTGACACTATTTCAGACTTCTAAGGGGTACCAAATAAAAGTAAAGCAACAAAAAATTAAAACGGCAACGGATTTTCATATTTGACACCTAAAAGATCATCCTCAATTTTTTTCATTACAATAAAAAATCATGCAGCGCACTTTTAAATTCATTTTTGGTGTTTTCATTTGGATTGACTCATATTACAAAAATGGTGAAATTTTTGCGAAAACAGTTCGTTTTCGGTCGCAATTATGCGCCAAATGAATCGACAGTGAGCCTCACTGAGTGAGGCGTTTAATTACAAAATTTGAGACCAAGTTTACTCCGATGGATCAGAAGACCATTGTTCGTTGTCGTCCTTGTTCGTTCACTCGAAAATATAGCCACAGTAGGGGAATCTGTGGCCGAGAATCCAGGAACTTCCATTCGGCATCGTGGTCAAGAATTAAACATTGTTAACGGAGTTCTTGTGGCCCGAATTGGATATAAATGATTTGGAGGACATATTTTTTCAACAAGACAGTGGGGCCTGCCACACAGCAAGTGAAACAATGGAGTTACTGCAGATCAAGTTCCCAGGCCGTGTTTTTCTCGATTTGGTGATTAACATTGTCTACCAAGATCGTGCGATCTAGCGCCGATGGATTTTTTTCTTCAGGGCTAAGTGAAGGAAAAGGTGTATGCGAATAAGCCTTAAACAGTTGAACATCTTAAATAGGAAATACGGCGCGTTATTGGTGAAATATTTCTATAATTTATGCGAAACGTTATTTAAAATTTCAACAAAAGAATAACCCTGTCCCAGAGGTTTCGTGGTGGCCCTTTGCCTGATGTTGTATTTCACGTTGAATCGGAACTATCTTTCCTTATGTTGAAATAAAAATGTTGGCTTAATTCAAAAAATAAATGTATTTTTCTTTAAAATTAAATCCCGCGCTCTTTACATAGAAGATTATGTGGTGGTTTTAAACTTTCATTTGAGGAAATAGATTAGATTTAATTTTTATTAACAATGTCGGTGTAAAAATTGCGAAAATATGTCTCATCAGAAGGTTATCACTAAAATAAGTTAAAAAAATAGTCAAAAATGCAAATGCATAGGAAATATACATTTACATTTAATCCTGTCACTATAGCAAGATACATATCGCCGCCAAAGGAAGAAAACCGCCTAACTCCAATTTTAAGTAGGTAATAAAGAATAAAAGATAATTTTTATTGTTTTTGTCAAGGCGACGATATGTACGAGGTGTGTTCAGAAAATACCGGTTCGGAGGGTCCGGTTGTCATAAAATTTTCTTTATTATGTTGGTATACATGCCCCCGAAGTATGATAAAAACTTTGGCTGTTTTAATTGTTTACTTTGTCTGTGGCAGCCGCTAAGGTTAGACGTGTTTTATGAGCTCGGCGATTTTTCGTTCGTGAAAAGAAATGGATCAAAAAATTTCTATCCAATTTTGCTTAAAAAATGAAATAAATTCTGTGAAATGTTAACAAAGGCCTATAGTGAGTCTGCTATAAGTAAAACAAGAATTTCCAAGATGGCCGTGAAGACGTTGAAGATGACGAACGCCCCGAACGCACAAGCACATTAACAACCGATAAAAACATGGAAAAAGTGGAAGAAATGGTTATAAACCGAGAAGTCGCTGTTGATGTTGGTATATCGATTGGCTCATCCCATGAAATTTTTTCAAATGTTTTGGATATGAAACGCGTGGCAGCAAAATTTGTTCTAAAATTGTTAAATTTTGAACAAAATTTTTGGCCAAAAACAATACTGTAATGATGCCCCAGCCTCCATATTCGCCAGACATGCCTCTGTCTGACTTTTTCCTATTCCCAAAAATAAAGAGAACCTTAAAGGGCCGTCGTTTTGCAAGCATAGATGATATTAAAAGCGCATAGCTAAAAGAACTAAAGGCTATCCCAAAGATCGAGTTTTAGAAGTGTTTCGAGTATTGGAAGAAGAGCTGGCACATGTGCATAATATCCAATGGGGACTATTTTGAAGGCGACAACATTAATGTAGACTAATAAATAAATATTTGTTTAAAAAAACGAAAATTCCCGATATTTTCTGAACACACCTCGTACAGTAAAATTTTTAAAATAAGTACCTACTTTTGCTAAATATCGACAAAAAATGTTTTATCTTTTTTCTATCTATTAAATCTTAATAAATGTTACCTTATACCGACAAACACTTTGTCTTTAAGTATTTACAAACAAATCGTTTTGCGATTGCCGTACTTAAGGCGAAATTTATAGGCAATAATTCGTTAAAGGTGTCTTTATTATAAACTTAATTTATGACACAAAATCGGCCATTATTTCTTTCAGCTAGCCAACATATACTACTTAATTCTACAATCGATTTGATTTACAACCAACACTTTGCATGCAGTGTAACGTATTTACAGGGCGATGTTTAATACGTGTACTAATTTGATCAGCGGAATTTATAAAGGTGTTAATTTTATTACAATTATGTTATACCTAAGTTATAAATGGGACTGGTCGACCAGTATACATGTACCTATATTTCATTACATTATTTGAACTATTAGACAGGTTTTTCTTATTTTTGACAATTTTTTTTTTTTTTAAATTTATGTCGTATGTTGTGAAACAAAATCCTATATCAATAATTCAACAAACCTTTTTATAGACCCAGTAACAAAAGCAAATACCATACACACAATTAAATAACACACCATTATGAAATCATCAAGTTATAAAGAAATTTGGTACAAAACTTACTGATGTATTTCGTAACTTTAACCCACGTCATTGTTTCCTCTAATTTCAGTTTGAAAAGTAATGGCATTTTTTTTCGAATACCTTGCACTTCGCACACTCATTGAATAGCTATAAGGGATTTGAATAACAATAATAACAGATTTGTGGTAATATATTATAAACACTCTGGACATTTATTACGAACACGTTACGAATTGAAATAAAGTAAGCAGAAACATAAGTTGCAGACGCTGAAGTCAGTTGAATTTGTTGATGCGTATTGTCAGTGGGAAATGTTTTGATTGGCTTTGTTATCTATGGACTGAAATCACGTGTACTTTTTCAACGAAATAATTTGTTAAACATTAACCAAATAATCTTTAACCTTTGAAATTAATAAAATGCTTAGAAATTGCATATAACCTTTACAAAACTTTCAGTAATAGCAATTTAGGTACTATGCTCCACACCTCAAAGTCCCACCACGTGACCACGTACGGAACGCAGTCTTTTAAAAATTTGGCATTTAAGGCTTTTCAGGTTATGTATCTGTCAAAGTATAGTCAACGAAATAAATAATATTATGTTTAGGCGTTATAATCAAAGATAATAATAATAAAATAATGTATTATCTTTGGTTATAATGTATAAATCTATATTATATATATACTATAGACTATATAACATTACAATAACAATGGATGGTTTAAGAATTTAAGAATATATATACTGCATTTAATGAAATTCTAAAGTGTATGGTGCCAAATAAGTAATATTTTTGTGCATTTGGTCCAAATATCTGGTTTTCTCCATAAAATAATTTTATCTAAACAGCATTTATTAAAAAAAATCTAGCTTCTCTATTATGGAATAAGAATTTCTGTTTTAAAGGTAGGTTAATATATTATAACAAAAATATCATGTAATTTTGTAATTTTAAGGTTAGAAAAATGTATTTTGACCAAAATAAATAAGTATTTTGGATTATTTAAAAGACTGTATAATAGGGTGGAGTGAATTTTATTAAATTTATTAATTGATTTTTCCTATATTATTAGTTGTTGACTAAAGGCGTAAAATAAATAAATATCGAAAAAATATTCCAATTTTTTAATATCTTGAGGTGGCGCATCAGTCTCGAAGTTTTGAAAATTCTAAAAACATATTACTTTAATCAAAGTAATAAAAATAGCATTATTTATAAATAAAAAATTTATTTTAGTAAAATTAACGTGAAACGTAAACATATTTAATAGTAAATCATATGCTTTAAGTAACTTCAGGAGTGTTTATTGGTAGAAATGAGATCTTCTTTTTCGCGAAAATACTGACATTTGGTATAAAAATTTGGTAATTATTTTCTGACTTTAATTCTTGTTCTAATGAAACCATCTCTTGCTTCCGATCCACAAACCGAGTCTGAAGATTCAGTATACTGGTTATAACCAGTTTTACACAGCGTTCCACTGCTTGGGTGTGACACGGAAATTTTTGGAAGTATAGGAAATAGTCACCCGAAGAAATCATATCGGTAATTTTTGTCATCGTATTTCATAGTCATAGGTGGTTCAGTTACCTTTTCTGTCGCCCAGTGAATTAACTCGTAAAAATGTAATGCTTCAGTATTTAGTTGTGGAAGCTTTAATTCCCGTAATCTCGAACATTTTGATTCTTTTCTCGCCTTTAATATTTTCGGAAATGCTAGTTCTCTGATCGATAGATATATTGTAGGTAACATAGCTAGTAATAGGTTTTCGGGATAAATATTAGCTATAGCTTACAAAGATCCAGGCAAGCTAGCACATTCCCTATTGCTGACGTGGGCTAATAGTTTATATGGGGGGACAGCAAATCCATCGAAAAACCTAAAAGAATTGTCTACTTTTATCATGAAAGTGTATGCCCCAACGTGGTTTTACATCAACACCAAGCCTACGTGCAAACATGGTCCTATTCACATATTTAATATGACTAAAAGAGCATTACACCTCCAGAAAAACTTGAAGGCCTTATAACTATAGTTATAAAGAATATTCAGCGAAATATTTATCCCGAAAACCTATTACTTGCTATGTTACCTACAATATATCTATCGATCAGAGAACTAGCATTGCCGAAAATATTAAAGGCGAGAAAAGAATCAAAATGTTCGAGATTACGGGAATTAAAGCTTCCACAACTAAATACTGAAGCATTACGTTTGTACCAGTTAATTCACTGGGCGACAGAAAAGGTGACTGAACCACCTATGACTATGAAATACGATGACAGAAATTACCGATATGATTTCTTCGGGTGACCATTTTCTATACTTCCAAAAATTTCAGTGTCACACCCAAGCAGTGGAACGCTGTGTAAAACTGGTTATAACCAGTATACTGAATCTTCAGTCTCGGTTTGTGGATCGGAAGCAAGAAATGGTTTCATCAGAACAAGAATTAAAGTCAGAAAATAATTACCAAATTTTGATACCAAATGTCAGTATTTTCGCAAAAAAGAAGATCTCATTTCTACCAATAAACACTCCTGAAGTTACTTAAAGCATATGATTTACTATTAAATATGTTTACGTTTCACGTTAATTTTACTAAAATAAACTTTTTATTTATAAATAATGCTATTTTTATTACTTTGATTAAAGTAATATTTTTTTAGAATTTTCAAAACTTCGAGACAGATGCGCCACCTCAAGATATTAAAAAATTGGAATATTTTTTCGATATTTATTCATTTTACGCCTTTAGTCAACAATTAATAATATAGGAAAAATCAATTAATAAATTTAAAAAAATTCACTCCACCCTACTGTATAATATGGTATTTAAAAATTTGGTAGTTTTTCTTATCCAGCTTAAAGTGTACCTACATAAAGTTTTGTCAATACAAATAGTTAAAAAGCTTCGACTGAACTTGATCTACATCGAAAAATCATTAAAACTTTAAAAATTTTAATAAATCACATGTCATGGGAGTATTAAATATTTTCACATTGCAAGTTTCTCTAAAAATTCTTTGTTTTCTTATAATCTAACTTAAAGTAGGTATGCCGAGAGGTATGCACAAGTTTTGTCATTAGAAGTATAAAAGCTTCAATTTAATTTGAACCATATTCAACAATTATTTAGTATACCTATATTTATTTATGATCATATTAACACACTCTTCCAAATAATCCACTTTTTTATTTTGGTCAAATTAGATTTTTCTAACCTTAAAATACAAAATTAGATGATATTTTTTGTTCTAATACATTATCCTACCTTTGATACAGATATTCTTATTTCATAATAGAGAAGTTAGATTTTTTAATAAATCCTGTTAAAACTATTTTATGGAGAAATGTAGACCCAATGCACAAAAATATCACTTATATTGCACCTTACACTTTGGAATTTCATTAAATGCAGTATTTATATTTGTAAATTCTTAAACCAACCATTTTTATTGTGATACTATAAAGAATAATTAAATTTTAACGCTTAAACATAAGCTGTAACACTATAAATATTTTTTCTTTCATTGACAGATACATAACCTGAAAAGCCTTAAATGCCAAATTTTCAAAAGACTGCGTTCCGTACGTGGTCACGTGGTGGGTCTTTGAGGTGGAACATGGTACAATGTTTCTTCTACAACCGTGAAGAAAAGTAACTAGTTTTTGGTATTTTTTAATATTGTATGACAGTATAAACGTCATTTTAAAAGTAAAATTTAAAATTCAAACAATTTTATTTGTTATTAACAATATTTATGGTAAAAGAACAGTTACTTGCGTTTGTTAAGTTTATGACTGAAGCTAACTGGTTATTAACTGGTATAGAAGTATTTTTTGGCATATCAAGTGGTTGCAAGTTCAACATAAGGTGGCTAAGGCTCAATTACTGATTGCTACGAATTGGAAGGCGTAGCCTGAGTTTGGAGAATCCGATCTGCATTTTGTTTTTTGTTTTGTAAAGACTCTTCTACTTAACCTTTAGCAATTTTGGTGGACTTCCATCCACCATGGCGCTTAAGGTTTGTAATGTCTACTCCACAGTCTACTAAAATTTCTTTCACCGCTCACTACAAAGCTACTCCGTTGATGTGTTTTGTTATCCGGAATGACAATATTCATATTCATGAATCAAATCTTCAATGTATTTAATATTATCCGTGGTTAAATATGGTAATTCGACAGGCGTCTGCTACTCCAATTAATGTGACAACTTTAGTTTGAACTTTAAAGGTACCTATACATCATTTGGAGCCTTGTTATCTAGTATCTAGACTATAACGTTGATGGTTTGCAAGTTTTTGAAAGGTAGGAATAATATACAAGAATTACCTCTTCTTTTTTAAAATTGTTTATTTTCTTTTTTTCGCACCATTTACAAAATGTTTGAAAGTCTTAAGCATAACTACCGAAATATTTGATTTTTCTGGTAACAGTTCGATGTTTACATTTTTGGCTTCTTTAAGAATGTCTTCCGGTACTCCATCAATAATATTTTTCCCAATTTCTTCCTCCATTTCCATTTTATACTCAAAATGTGCTCGGATAAAAGTCCAATTTTAGTTTGCGTCTATTCTGACAATCAACAAACTTAAGTTTATAGCAACGACGTAGGTATGTGATTGTTGATTATTTCCTGCGTCAGTGCGGAAAAGACTTTCAGCACTAGTGCGGAAAATGCAATCAGAACGTATATGAGTGCGGAAAGTGGTTATTTTCCATACGCTCGTAAAAAAATATTTTCCTTTTGTTAAAATAATTGTAAACCCTGGTTTTCTACAAAAAATTATGTTAAAATTGAATAAAATAAAACTCATGTTAACAAATCTGATTTTTATAACAGTGGATAAGTACGAAAAAAAGCTATGAAACAAACTTTAATTTTAAAAAAAGATATAATTTGAGCGGTTTTTATCTGATACCTATAATGTAGGTAACAAATGTATGTAGATACATACATAGATAGTAAATGTACTAAATTTTGGTTGGACCACCCAGTGGTAATTTTTTACAGTAATTAAAAACCTTAAAGTACATGCTCACTGATCATAATTTCGCTGATGCAACATGAAATTTTTTAGATATCGTGAACCAATTCGTGGCCGACGACTGCCTTGTAATTTTAATTGATGTTTATCCGAAACACTGTTCAATTAATTTTTAACATAAATCTATCATTTGTTCAGCAGTAAAAAACGTTCGATGCAGGTATGCAATGCGAGAGAGCCCAATAAAAAGTTCAAGTTACGAAAAAATCAATTACCACAAGATGAATAAGTGAAAATATTGGTGGGTGATCGTAAAATTGATTAAAATAATGTTTGGGTTTATTTCTGTAACATGTTGGCATTGTAATTAAAAAATATTGGCCATGAGGTCTCCATTTTAATATGAACACCCTGTATAAATCCATTTAATCACACATAAATAAAACAACATTACACCCGAAAAAAGTGCAAATCACTGGTTCAGTTAATAATAAAAGAAGAAAAACCCTCGAACCACTTAACAGATAATTTTATTTGCAATGAAAGCACAACTTGCAATTTTCTCCAGCTTAATTTAATAAAACCAATGAATCGTGGCGGCACTATAAAATTATATCGGATCTGACACGGTACGACACTAATTTATGCTGTCAAAACCTGAACTGATTTCTTGCTGCAATCTTTTCAGGAGATTCGCTTGTAAGCTCTTCTTCTTCGTCTTCGTCTTCATCGGTCTTTTTGCATTTTTTTCTTCGTTCAATTTATGAACGCATTTCGCATGGACAGGGACAAGAGAATATGGCCTTTAATGTAGTAGGTAGGCTTGCTCGCGTTTCTTTGCTATTATGTTTTCAATACTTGTTCCAAGTCCTACACCGTCAGAAATTGAATACCAAAACAGCTTTGACATCACAATATATTTCAGATTTTTTTTGAATAAAACAAAAATGTCAATTTGTATAAATAGTGTTTTTATTTAAACTTTTTTTAGTGTAAATTTTATGAAAAAATATATTGTTTATTTTATTTTTTCGAGTTTAGTGCAGGTCATACTCGGGAATTGTTTTTATTTACCTTGTAGTCATTTTTAATCAAGATACCTATATCATTTAAGCTTGTCATTTTAATGTATTGTCTCCCTAGCTCGTTATTTAAGTTTTCAGTTATTTTACTAACATTTGGGATTACTGTGCAGTTGGGGTTAGTTCTCAGGAGGGGCCTATCTTTCCTAGTCGTAGTCTATATCTTTATTGTCTTTATTGTCAGTACTGAATTCATAGAAGATTCAGCCAGTCGTTTTTTATTAGTCTAAAAATAGGAAACAGCTATTCACAAAATATTCGCCCCAATGTGCGAAAGATTCAACCATATTTAACCAGACGTTATTTTACTACTGATTTACACAAATTATTTTAACCCACTGTGCTTAGTCCATTAATTGTTTATCAGTATTGCCCTTTATACAGGTGTATTGACTTTCCTGTGTTTAGGTTGTTCTTAATTTTCCAATTTTTTATTCAATGTCTTTTTAAGTGTTCTTACTTTATTATTGGTTTATTTATACTACTCTGCTATTACAGTAAATGACCGCTATACGAAATAGGAACGCCTTGTTTATGTTTTTTACATTGTTTCGTTACTATTGTATTGGTACTAATGCTCTTTGAATTTGTTTCTTTTTTCTAGTGGTTGCGTTTACGCGAAAAGAACCGCCCTTGGGGTAGTAAGGTATATATTAGTAGTTTTTGATGCAAACTTGAGTATTACGTCATGCGGTTTATTATGATTACTTATCGGTTTTTGCAGATAATGGCCCTTTCCACTCTTGATTAGCCTCGTTTGTTCTTCACATAATGTGCTTCCTATTGGCAGGTGGTTAGTCCGCCAGGTATTCTTATCACTTCTCACTTAATCACTTTCGTGTCCCTAAGGTGATCTTTATTACACTGCATAAGTATATTATTTTGTGGGTTATGTACTTGTGTGTGTTTTAAGAGATGTCTCTGTAACGTCTTTAGTTATTAAGAGTTCGAACGTGTTTACTTATATAATAAATATAAATAGACAAAATTGATTATAATTTATTATAAAAAAAATTAAAATATTCACTCTTTAATCCATCGTCTAAGTTTCTCATTTAATTACTCCTTAAATGTTCTGGTTTGTTGACAAATTGTTTTGCAAGGTAAAGACTGGAATACCCTGCAAAACAATTTGTTAACAAACCAGAACATTTGAGGAGTAATTAACTATAGTGATTAAGTGATTCATTGGATGCAGTGGCGTAGCTAGGCGTAGGCGAAGTGGGCCCTCGTCCACGGCCTCGCACTTAAAGGGGCCTCGCGAGGCCTCTTTAAATGCGATGCCATCAGACTTCAAATCCCCGTTTATTTTTAAATTAAATAAAAACCTAAAAAATATGTAAATTTAAGATCCTTATATACCCTATTAAAAATGCCATATAGAAACACAAAATAAAAATCTATCTGGTTCAATATAGGAATTTGAAACAGGCATTGCACGAATGAACCAGATAGAATTCCATACCTGGAAAACCATATAGAAAAGTGATTTCTATATGGATTGCCATATAGGTTCATATTGCTCTATCTGGGCCAATATGGTTTGGGTGTGAAAAAATTATTACCATATAGATCCATATTTAACCATATAGGGGAATCTATATGGTTTAATATGCAATTTTCGTTTAAATATATATACATTTTAAAATGGAATTCCATGGAATCTGGTTTCTGTTTTATGTGTCTTTCCATATAGGTTTCCTTATATGGTTGAATATGCATATTCAACCATATAAGGAAACCTATATGGAAAGACACATAAAACAGAAACCAGATAAATCCATATAGATTCCAAAGTGTAAACCAGGTCGTTCCATATAGGACATATAGAACCATATAAATCCATATTAGTTTCCTTATCTGGATCAATATGGGTTCTATAGGGCATTTTTAATAGGGTACTAATAATTAATCAATTTTAATCGATTACAATCACAGAAATAGTGATTACAATGGATTTCACTTTAATACGCCACCTATTAGGACTCTAAACAAATACCAAGTTGTGGCATACAACTTGTAGGTAATGTAGATATCACCTTTCGCGATTTAAATAACTGTCATTTAATTTGCTGTATGTGTTTTAGAACATTTATGATTGTTCCTTAATTATTATTTAAGTTTAGTTATGTAAGTAAAGTAGAATTAAACAGTTAATCGAATAGTGTGTGCATCATTTGCCGAATAAAAGGGCCACATTTGTTTGGTTTAATAATTTGTCCCGCTTTTCATAAATCCAATCTGTTATTAATAATGCGATTTTCTTTAAATTTGGGGTGGTGATTGTATGCTGAAGAAATGAAATATTTGCCATAGTAAGTTTTTTTTATTTATCATTGGCGTACGGTTTTAGGGGGTCGATTTTTCGGCAAAAGGATATTAGGGCTTATTTTAGATAAATTTTTTAATCCTATATAGATTCAGCATCCCCAAAAACCCCTTAATCCATATTCTTAAAATCTTAAAGAAATTTTATTTGCTGAATATAATTAAAAAAGTTTTTACCCCCTAACACCGTACGCCAATGATAAATAAAAAATTTTACTATGGAAAATATTAAGTGTCTCCAACATACAATCACCACCCAAATTTAAAGAAAATCGCATTATTAATAATATTTTTGGTAAAATATTATGCACGCCACTGCTATTTTTCAAAATAAAAATTATTTTTTAAATCCACATTCATTTTAGGGTAAATTTGATTTCTTGACCATTTTACGTACGACTAACGGTTTTCGCTTTGTATTTTTTTCATCGAAAACCGATAGTCGTACGAAAAATGGTCAAGAAATCAAATTTGGCCTAAAATGAATGGGGATTTAAAAAATAATTTTTATTTTGAAAAATAGCAGTGGCGTGCATAATATCACTATCATAAGTAGGTATGTCGTGTAAAAGCATGTTTGGTAAGATAGATTTATTGGTTAGATCTTGGGAACGAAAGAAAAGGGGCCTCGCTGATGCGACTTCGCCCACGTCTATATTAGTCCACGCTACGCCACTGATTGGATGGGTTAAATAAAAAGGAAGTCGATTATTTTCCTTAGGTTTTTGCGTTTGCCTATCTCGATGTTTGGGTTTTCTACAATTTTGGTAGAGTACACATCTGTCTAAGTTTATAAATATTCGCAGCAGTAGTAAAATCCACTTAGGCCTCTAAAATGTTTGTCCTGATTTATAATACATTTCTTGGTATGAGTGTCTATAATAAATAAAAGGTAACCCCATGATGTTGATGGTTCTACTGTACTTTGCATTATATTTATTGTGGGCAAATTCGCTTTTATTTTATGATGGAAGAGTAGAATGTGTGATTTTAATCGACTTGGTTATATTCTCCATTGGGACATCCATAATTACACCTGGTTGGTTAGTTTCTGGAGTTGCACACTTACTTCTGTTGTCTTTTTTCCATTCGTTATCAAAACTGTGTCACCAGAAAATTGGATAATAATTTTTTGGACGTTTATGTATAATTTTACTTGTCACAGAATAGATTATAAAAGAACGGTAATAATGGTGAGCCTTGTGGCACTCCTTTCTTTGGTGAAAAGGTGGGGAATAATGTATTACCAATTTGTACAATTTTTTTGTGTGACAAATTTCTTTATTAACCATACAAGACAATCTGGTCATTTTTTATCAATTTTTTGAGCAACTCGTAATGCCATACACAGTAAAAAAATATTTGTTCATTTAACCAACCAGATTTTATGTTAATCCAGGTCTACATAACGTTATGTTAAGTTTACAACCAACTGTAATCTGTTAACAAACATTTTGTAGATTTAATAACAAAAACCTATGTCAATAATTTAACCATAATTCTTGTAACAAAAGTATTTGTTGGAAATTGGAAACTAAAATAAACAGAATTTTGATAAGAAATGTAACTTTATTAATCACTTTCCTAAACAAAAAAACACATAACTACATAAATGAACACAAAAATAACACTCCATCATATTATAAAGAAATTTGATACAATATAATTCATGATACTGCAGTACTACTACAACACTTAGTATTTCGTAACGTTAACTCACTTCTTCACGTTATCCCCTAATTTCAGTTTGAAAACCAGTGATGGCATCTTTATTCGGATACTTCGCACAATAAATTGGTATAAGGAATCCGAATAACAATAATAACAGATTTCTGATAGCACTCTGGACATATGTTACAAACACGTTACGAATTAGAATAAAGTAAGCAGAAACATAAGTTGCAGACGCTGAAGTGAGTTGAACTTGTTGATGCGTAGTGTCAGTATGAAATGTTTTGATTGACTGCCTGAAATCACGTTTACTTTTTCAAAGAATAATTTGTTAAACATGAACAAAATAATCTGTAACCTTTCAAATTAAAAAAATGCTTACAAAATTGCCTATTACCTTTACAAAACTTTCGATAAAATATTTTCCTTTGTTAACATAATTACAAACCCTGGTTTTCTACAAAAAATTAAGTTAAAACTTTACAAAATAAAATAAATAAACTACAAACTCAAGCTAACAAATCTGACAACATTGTACGGAATTTTAGCTTTCCAACGATTTTGGATTTCGTTATTTAAGTTTGTTGTCACATTATTATTATTATTATTATTATTCTAGCTTGTCTTCTTTTTCGTTTGTCGTTATTTTTTTGTTATCATTTTCGCTAACTGAATAAAAAATCTTTTCATATTGGCTTGTTATCATATTTTTTTCCATTTTAGCTTGTCATTGCTTTTAATTTTACATAATTTCGCACCTTTAAAGTTTTTAACCACCGTATAGTTATATATTTATGGATTAAAGTTCCTATTATAATTTTTTAATTTGCAACGTTTATTTTGTAAATTTTGGTTTAGTGTCAGCTAAGCATAAATTAAATTTGTCGCTTGGAGTCTTATTTATAAAAGTCAATACACACTAACCCGACCTTAAACCCTGATATAGTGCATTCCGCACGTAATAAAAGTCCCGCGTTCGGCGGTGCAACGCATTTTTATGCCCTTCTAAATTACCAAAGAACAGCTTCTTTAATATATTGTTGATTGTGAAATCAGACCGTAAACAATCTTAAGATTGTTTTATTATTCCATTTTGTATGGTAATCGAGGCGATTTTTTTCATCGACTTGTCACTTTCGGAACATAAACGTCGCTTAAATTAAGATTGTTTATTTCAGGGATTAAGTGCCAAGTCCAATTATCGCAATTATTCGTTTCTTTGAACTCGATACCTTTAGTAAAATGTGTTGTACCATTTGTTGAAAGGACATTTGAATTAACACAAAAATTAGTAGCTACAAATATTCCTGGAATTGTGGGACCCCTATATTTAAATTTTTAAATACTTTTATATAAATTTTAAATTAATTTACATAAAATGTTGACCAATTTTGACTGGTAAAACTCCAAATTAAGATATCGTATTATCTATGACAACCTTGGTTAATCTCTTAAATTTGATAGATAGGTAACCATTAAAAATTCTTGTTAGTATGCAAATTTTTATCATTAACATTTGCAGTATGGCTTAGTGATACCAACTAATTAAATTAAAAATAGAACAAAAAATAGGTGGGCGATATAATCACCACTTAACAGTATAATCAATTAATTTTACAAGCATAAAATTATAATATTTGGGTAATACCCACTATTTAATTTTACGTTAAGCATTATTATTATTAGTAAATTTATTACATCCCAAGATAAATCAAATTTTATACAAACAAAAAAGTTTATGATTTTAAAAGTATGTCAATGTTAAACATGCTTGCAAATTTCGTAATGAGTCTCATCTGATATAAAAAAGTAAAATTTGCTACCATTTGCTACCTCATCGTCATCTTGATATACACTGATGGCCTAAAGTAAATTGACAAATAAAATTGTTATTACTTTGGCTTCTAAAGCCCTTATTTTAAACTGCTTATTTTTATGTTTATCAGGTTACAAAATGGGATTCTTATTAAGACTTTATAAGAAAAATTGATTTTGAATAAAATTAAATAAAATAACATTTTTTGGAGATAAATCTTTTTTGTGCATTATGCTTTTTACTATATAAAAAAGTGATTTTTGGCTAACCCTGATGATGTGCTCAGTATGAAAACAGTATTCTCCAAGTCTCGTTAATAATATACTCCAATATTATAAAAATCGGTGTACAAATGTGTACTCTGTCAAAGGTAAGATAAACAAAAATTTAAAAAAAAATAAGAAATTTCAAAAAATAGGATTTTGGTAAATATCATTTTAAAGTTCCCAAGGCTCCCGAACAAGAAACTGCAATCAATAAAAATCGGTGTACAAATGTGTACTCTGACAAAGGTAGACTTTGCGATAAACAAATAATTAAAAAAAAATGATTTTTTAACAAATTTAAAAAAAAAGCAGTTAGAATTTTGGACAATATCGTTTTTAAATCTCCATAGAGTGCCGATCAAAATACTTTTACCACTTTTTCGTTCAAAATTGAAAACTACTAAAATATTTTAAATATTCTCTAAGCGTTATTTTATTTAATTTTATTAAAAATTAGTTTTTTTATAAAAAATTAATAATAATGCCATTTTGTAACCTGATAAACGTAGAAATATCTAAAAAAAAATTGGGATAAATTTTTTTGCGAGTTATGCTAAAATCATGAATTTACTCTTTTGCTTTATTAAAAATAAGCGATTTTTGGCTTGAATGTATATCAAATGATGTGAACAGTATTAAAAAGTATTCTTTAAGTCTCCTCAATAATATACTCTATACTAAAAACCGGTCAAAGGTAGAGTTTCAAATAAACAAAAATTAAAAAAAAAAATCATTAATTATCAAAAAATTTTGAAAAGATGAGCAGCTAGGATTTTGGTAAATATCATTTTTAAGTCACCAAAGGGTCCCGAACAAGAAATACATCAGTTTTTTGCGGCATTTTTATGTGACTTAAACTTCGTTCGGGCACACCGTGTATATAGCTATCCCTTCAAGGGATTCCCTTGTCTTTCCTAATGACAAAATAGCAGAATCTAAAAACTGTAAATGTTTTAAAAAACAATACAGAATAGAAAATATTGCAGGTGTTGGACATTTTGCGCCACCCTGTATATCAGTAAAGATAGTGTAAGTTTCTTTCTACATAAAAATGTCATGTAACTGTTTAGCTACTTAAAAATAAGATAATCATTATTTCATAAAAAAAATCAGCCGATCGTTGTAAAAGATAAGCATTTCATTAGGATGACCAAGAAGTAACAGTTTAATTGACAAGTAATGGTAATTAAAACCAGTTAACTCTTTGAGATCTAACGATTCCCCCGAGATTAACCGGTCGTCAGGTTTGGTTGTTCTATAAAAAGTGGTCTCTAATTTACACGCCGCTTTGCTAAATAGATTCGATGAAAAAATAAAATGAATTGCAAAAATGACTTTTACTATTTGGGTGCTACTTTGATATATGTACCTACTCCTAATTTGCAAAATAATTAATTTTGGAGTGCCAAATCAGCGGTATATTCTCTTTCAACAAAGATTACCAAATATAATTAACCACATAATAGTTATTAAATTTCGTAAGGCAGGTGTGTACAAACAGGTATTTTTTGATGCTTCAGAAGCACATTAGTGCTCATATAGATGATCTACAATAGATCAAAATTATAATGGATATTTTACACTTGATGAATGTTCTTTAGTAATAAGAATAACCTGATAATGCTAAGATATGACGAGATGATAAATTCAGTTATATTTAGATACATTAAAATAGTTACAAATGAGAATGATTTTATAATAAATGATCTCCAATTTGAAGCATCAAAGAAACCTGATACTGTTCTTTACTAATATTAATCACAAAACTAAAAAGTATAATAACGGCAAAAGAATTTGATAAGGGGTATTACACTCAAAACTTTTCCGGAGTAAGGTTTTTTCTAGGTTCCTATAATATATTCTAAAAATTTAGCAATTAACCTAACATTTTAAGATATTTTTTTATATGAAAATTACCCTGCACACCAAAATAAAGACCATATAAAATGATGACAAGCTTGAATAATCAAAAGTTATAATAACAATTTTAAATAAACTAAATAAGCTAAAATCTTAAAAGTACTATAATTTTAACATAAATCTTAACAATATCCACTGTCACATCTGTTACAACAAAAACACCCACAAGTAAACAGATATATTGCTTCCTTGATAGAAAAAAATATTACTTAACATTATCTAATACTGGAATCTCACGACTACAAAACGTGAAATAAATGTTATTACATTGTACATGTAATTAATCTATCCAACGTGTTATTGGAATACAAAATCCAATGTTAACTAATTACATGTATGCAAGTCTTGAGATATTTTTCCTAACGTTATCAGGGAAGTAAAAAAAATATGAACAAGCTATAAATTCTCTCACGTAGCTAAAGATTTCATTTTGATACTGCAAATAGGTTCATGATTTAGGTCAAATTTAACTTGGGATGTAGAGTTGTCTAGTGTGAGAAGGGCAGTTTTTAAAAGTGTTCGTGTATGTTCTAATCCAAATTTCTTCAACAATCCCAGCGACCAATTTACAGTGCCATTTTTTGGACTCAAATTTAAAAAAAAATAGGATCGATTATGCCTTTGAGTCACAATCCCCAAACAGTGATTCTTTGCGGATGCCTTGTGTATTGTATAAACAAACAACAACGAAGAAGATCGAACAGAGTTTAGTTTGAACCAATTCCAGACATTGTACACAGTAAAAAAAATTTGCCCGTGTAAATTTTTTAGTGTAGGGGTAAAAATATTAGAGTTGATTTGTAAGTGTAAAAGTTACACTACAAAATACACTAGGTAGCATTTAGTGCTTATTAACTTTATGAAACACATTTAAAGAATATGAACATTATTCATTGGTACATTCACACTATTTAATATTAAATTAAATCAAAAGGGTAGAAAAACTTAATGCGAGTGTTTATCACCCCTTAATGTGTTAAATAGTGACAAAATGTACACTACAGTGCATGCCAATTTCTTTGTCTGTTTGGTGTTACTAAAAGCTCTTTTTTCTTTACACTACTAGTGCACATTGTATCACAATTAAAGTTAAATTACACCAATAGTGGCAAAATAGACTGAAAAAACTGGTAATAACCGAAATGCGTTTTAAAATGTTTGGTTGGTACCTATCTAGTATCTCCGGATATGCACTGCGTAGGTAGATAGTACCTATCTACCTACGCAGTGCATATCCGGAGATACCGCGTTTTGGAAGTGTGGCATTTTTGTTCAGTTATATTTTAATTACGGTAAATCCATAAAAGGACATTCTTATTTTTTGGTAAGTATTATACTTCCTTTTTCTTTAAGCCTCAATACTCAATGAATACCAATGTTATATCAATAACATTAATAATATAAATACATACACACTTGATTTACTTTTTATTTTCAAGCGTAATGTAATGTAATATTAACCTATACCTAGATTTTTATTAATATTATGGAAAATTTGTACACGTGTGGTAAATCCCCGACATACAGCCGCCTGACGCCTCTCTACCAATGGGATCATCCATTTTTTATAACAGAAAAATGGATTACTAATGAATTCTCAAGATAATTAATTGCTTACAAGTTGACACGCCAGTAAAACATTGCATTGATCTAAAACTTTTACATTTTAAGGAACCATTTTGCTTAAGCCAGCCTACGACTCAAATATAAAATTATCTTTTAAAAGGCACCGATTTTGATAATTGTCATAGATTTTTGTTCCAAATAAATGTTTCTCTTTATTTACCTTTTCGTTTTATTCACTACCACCAATAGGCTTTACCCAAATAATAGTGTTAATTTACACTAGAAGTTTGCACTAAAACAGTAAAAGTACCTTTCTAAAATTAGAACTTTTCCAAAGTAGTGTTAATTTACACTGAACAAAAGTGGGATTTTACCCAGGAAGTGTAGAAGTACACGATTTTAGGTAAATTAACACTTTTTAATACAGTGTAAAATTACTTTATTCTCAGTGCTATAGTGTTAAATCATACTTGCTGACTTGGGGAAAATTACACTACAAATTAACTCTAATTGTAGTTTTATAAAACATCACTATTTAGTGTGGACCTGTGTGAACTCTAATTAGTGTTGCTTAGAGTTGATTTTTTTTACTGTGTAGTAGCGTAAAATTATCCATGGTGAAACTTCAACCTTACTGATGAAAAATATTTTTTTTTTAAGCGTGGTCGTCGTATTTGGAAATTCTTAGTAACTACCTCATGAGATATTATTGGCGCATTAAATATCAAATTTCTACAAGATACTGAACTAAGTCAAGCCGTGATAAATTATAATTTATTTATTAAACAATTATTTCATTTCATTCATGAATTCTTTGGTTTGCTAAATAAATACCTGCATGGGTTCGTCTATATACACTTCAATTAGAATTATTAGTCCTTGGTTTGAGTAAGGTGCAAACTCTTTATAAATATTCATCATATACAAAACTGATGATTTCATGCAAGGCGAATTAAATAAAGAATGATGACGAGAGGCGGCACAGATGTATAGAGTCTTCTTGTTCGATGTTATTTTTAATAAATCTCGATGTGCAATTATGTTTTCTCCCTTACGATTTGTGAACTGTTGACTGGCATTTGTTAAAAAACAGCATGTGGTCAGATATTTATCGATGTATCTTTTACATCTTTATGCATGTTTGCTTTTACGCTTGACGTTAACCATTACCTACTGTTATTTGTCATTCTGCAGTAATAAAAATAAGAATGCAATTTAAATTACATTGAGCTATTTAAAAACCACATTAGTTTAAAAAGATTTAAAAAGTCCAGAAGTTTTTGGATTAAATTCTATGAAATTGACAAGATAAAAGTGTCGATAAATTAAAATTAAGGCAAAAGCCTTTTTAAATAAATAAGTAGTTTTTTCAGAAAAACGACTCATTTATTTAAAAATGCTGTGCAGTTTGTATTGTTGACCAACCTTGCAGCTCAATAATGCTATCGAGCGCCATCAGATGGCGCGCGCGTTGCGAATCCCTGGCGAAAATAAAATGTGCAAAAAGTGTGCAAAATTATTTGAGAACAATGTGCAATCTTTTAAAAAAATGATGTGCGGAGGGTGGGAAATGGAACATGAAACAATGTGCAAAACCAAAAATTTAAAAGTGTGAATAATCACTGGACCATGTTCTAAAGAAAACTCCTTTTGATTTTTCACATTGTTTGTACACTGTTTCTTGCCACCTGTGTGCCTATTACAAAAACAGATTCTTTTTGGTGACCTATAAAGTCTTAAATTTACACATAATTGAAATATAAATATCCTTATAATAATATTATTCAAATAAATATTTTTTTTCAAAAAAATTCAATAAAAATACCCACAATGTAGGTCCTACATACTGTATTTTATTAAGAAAAATACCTGCACTGTCAACTCCACGACGGGGATTGCTCTGATCTTAGCAATAGGCCGAGAAGCGATACATAGGATGGAATCTACCTCACCTTTTAAATAAATGTTGTATTCCAACACAAGCGAGATATATCTAAAATGTGTTTAAACTGTTGAGTGATCGCTAAAACTGTACAAACAATGTACTATAAATGAGTTAACCCTTGCTAACAGTGTGTATAAAATGTGACATGCGTAAGATAGACTGAAGTTTTGCAAAACGTCTTAAAACAATGTGCTAAAATATAATGTAATATAAGCTTGACATATGACAAATAAAAAGCGTGATGTCAATGTACATAAAGAGTGAAAAAACTTAATTATTTCAAAAAGTGTGAAATTACCACAAAGTAGCGTGTATGCACATTGTTATAAAGACTTGCACTCCAAATATACACTTTTCATGCACGCTTTATTTTCGCCAGGAAAACCAGATGCTTCTTTACTGCCCTACTATGGAGAAAGGCAGTAACTACAAAAAAATTCTAAATGAGTTTTCTTGTGCTATGATAAAGTTATGGGCATTTTGTACATTCAACAAAGAAATGCGGCAAACTATCTCATAAAAATGTAGTTTATGCTTATTTCCCGCAAATTTCTTGTTTAACAGTTACTGCCCTTCTCCATAGTTGGCCAGTTTAGCGTATATAAGTTATATAACCTATAATGACGATATTATTACGACATAGCACAAGCTAACACAATTTTTAGTAGATACCAGGCAGAAAATTACCATAGGATAAAATTGGTTTGCCGCTAACTAAATCAATTTTCGATGATAAAAAAAATTAAATCAAGCACCAGGTGCAGTGGTAAGATAGTTCAGAAGTTGAAGTGAAAATAAAAATAAGATGTATTAAAACGTAATCCTGTTATTGGGCCCTGGGCCGGTTGGATACAAATAAATAAATAAATAATAAATAAATATGCCAAAAAAATTAAGGTGCAACTAAAGTGGGTACCATTTCGAAAATCTTGAATGGGGAACCATCCGAGATCGACTACTGATTTGTTCATTTTCAAATACTATTGTTCTATAAAAAGTTGCGACATAGAATGGTTATTCTCTTCATTTAAACTGATTTTAACAGACAGAAGGATAAGTTTCACCCAAGAAAATTTTTTGAAACATCTAGATGCAGATGCATCTGTTTTGTTATGTCAATTTCAAAATTTCGAAATGAAACTTAATAATTTGAATTATGTTGAACTATGTTGTCAAAATAAAGCAATAAGCCTAAACTTGCCTCAGTTGAAGTTTTTACAACCTAAAAGTATTTCCTTCTTCAAGTTGTTAACGTCGTAAAATCCGAGCTCTATTTGTAAGTTTGGTTAAAGTAAATCATCGTTTCGATCATGAAGAGGAGTTCTAGTTCTGTAAAAAATATTTCGTGAAGTTAAAAACGAGTTTTTTTTACTTTTGGTTTGTAATTTCCCAATGACGCTATTGAGCAAATCGGATTCGGATTTAGCGCATTTGGAAAGGTTTAAAAAAATCATAAAAAATCATGATTTCAACAATTATTATTTATTATAGAAACTTGGTGCAATTAACTAGTATTTTTTTACTATTTCTGTACTACTAAAAGCTTAATTGCCGACAAGCATTTTTTCACATTTAAACATTTAAACCAAACTGATGTTTTTTTCATAATTTACAATAAAATATCTTATCTTATCCTCCTTGGTAGATTCTTGCAATAAATCAAGACAAATAATTTAAACAGACCTTCGGTGTTTCATCTCTCACGATACTTGATAATATGATTTATATTATTCAAGCCCATAAATAACTCTACTTTATTGCTGGTCAATATAATGAAAATTTACTTGACATTTCTGTGAGTTATGGTGTACCCTAAACAATACAGGTTTTCTTGTAATGCTCGGTGAATCAAACTTTCGTATATTGTCAAATTAAATGGTAAATAGGTTGGGTAGTTATGTCAAATCAGTAGGAATAACTATGTGATGTGAAGAAAGTTTTATAAGAGTGAATTTTAAAATTTGTTACTCATTGCTATAACTTTGTAAAGTATGAGTATATGAGTATACGAGACGTATAACCGGCGCCATTGCCTCATCGCTCCCGGGCCCCGCATAGGCATCTGTTTCCTTGCGCCGATTTTCTTTCGCCACCAGCAACGGCGCGGCTTCACCCGTTTTTGCTGATTGCGATTGTCCATTGCGTCCCGTACTGTCCCCTAATTAGGGCTCAAGAGCGAAATGCCAATAGTTTTAGTAGCCATTACCGGGTTCGCCGAGCCGATGCTATACGCCCAGTAGGGTCATGAAGGAGGTAGGACGGGAGGGATAGATATTTTGGTGTTTGGGGGACAATTACGCCGACTCAAATCTAAGTACGACGCGGTACCCCTCTAGACCAAACATTTGGAATTACTGTATGGAGTTCGGGAGTTGATATTTTACTGCAGGAGCTTATGTCTTGGTCTACGTTTTTGTCGTTATTGTTCGTGTCCGTGTCCAAGTAGGAATGTTCCTGCGCATGTTGGTTCAGTAATTGGATATGTAACTTGTAGCTTTTGTTGTTTTTTTTTAATTGTTTATTGCCGCAGTAGTGCGAAATTTCTAACAATTTTTTAGTTATTGTGTTGCCCACACTGAGAGAAAAAATGTTGTAAATTCATTGAAAACGATAATAATTCAAAGGGATTCAAATATGTTTTGGCGTCATTGGTGTGTCCCATTAAATTAGTAGGTGTATAACAATTGTATAATACATATCTTTTTGAAACAACTTTGAGAAAGGCAATAAAATAAATGGATTTCTTTTTGTATATATATTTTAAAGAGGTTACTCTTTAAAAGTGTTTCAAAACATTGTAAAACTGTTGGTAAATGAATATAAAACTACAAATTTTTCTATTTGAATCAAATTTACCCGATTATTTAAATTAATATAATTTCATATGCTTTTCATAACTTGATATTTCTCTGAGTGCAAGCACGTTTTGTGGTAGATGTGTTTTGTCTTTTTTTCCTTAATTTCCAAAATTAAGTATTGCATTTATTTATTAGTTAAACAAATGACAAGCGCAATTATTCTGTTATAATCTAACGAATTTACAAATAGAATAGAGTTTGATTGTTAGTTTATGTTC
Organism: Brassicogethes aeneus; assembly: GCA_921294245.1. Classification (NCBI taxonomy): domain Eukaryota; kingdom Metazoa; phylum Arthropoda; class Insecta; order Coleoptera; family Nitidulidae; genus Brassicogethes; species Brassicogethes aeneus. Next base: position 14,929,663 of record OV121133.1, read on the forward strand.
TAAGTGTCAAATGTTTATTATTGGTCTCGTTTGGGTTAAAATTAACGTTTTTTTTGTTGGGGCCGTTCTTTAAGTTACTGGGTTATGATTTTATGAACCACTAAGAGGTAAAAGGTATGTTGATTAGGTTCTACAACCCTTAGTAAGGCTCTGAAAAGGTGCTTTCTGTGATTTATACAGAGATTTATCAGGAAAGTTTCCATACATTGTTTGGAGTGGCCTTCTTGTTTACCGGATCTGAATAGAATTGAGAACTTGGGGAATAAGGTTAAAAGAAGTATTATAGCTTATCAAAATAGCCCTGGCAATGTAGAGAAACTAATTAAAGCAGGTTTAGAGGGGTGAGGAAATGTTTGCCAAGAAGAAATTCATAACTAAATGAAAGCATGCCTCGTCAAATTAATGCTTGCATTGATGCTAGAGGTGGCAATACTGATTATTTAATTAACAAGTAAGAAAAAACAAACAAAGGAAAAAGTTTTTATTTACTCTTGTATTTTTCCGATTTTCTGAACCAATTAAGGAATAAAAAAAATATTAATTATGCTCAAAACTTCTACAATGAAATATTTTTTGATCATAAGAATAATTTTTGTAGAGAATTGTTATTTAACAATGTTAAATTAACATATTGTCATAAGAAACAATTAAAATACTGTTTTTTTCTCGAGGGGTCTGACCCATGTTATTTAAATAGAACAAAAACTGTTGGCAAAACTTTTTAAATTATGAAGAGATTTTTAAAACGAAGCATTAAAAATATTGCTCGTATTCAAAACACCATACATAAATCTTTAAAAACAGTACGTAATTTTTGACGGTGCTCGCAACTTTAATCGCACCACCTCCTTTCTCGTCGACCATCGGCAACAAACTGAACTGGTTCAGTGTGGAAATGGTAACACAGCACGGTACCATTCCGTTCCACGGGTACCTCTTCGGTACCCACGTTACGTGGTGGTTTGTCTGTCAAGGGGCCGCGCTGCAGCGTGTGTTCGCTTTGACAGGCGTACACGTGGAGGGATACCAATGATGTTGGTGAAAGTTGATTCGCATAATAGCAATAATTACCACCATATTGCTCTCCAATCACCCCACCATGTTTGCCATTGATGATTTATGGGTGTACCTCCACGCTGCTTACCACCAAGGCTGAAATCGTACGAGAATTAAGGTTCTTTTTTAATTTGGTTTAAGGTTTTTAGTTATTTTTATTTTTTAAGAATATGTTTATATTTTTATATTGGTTTGTAAGATTTTATAAAAATATTCAGTCATTCGTGGTAAATTAATTTTTTCTACTCCCACCTTATAAATATACATTGTGAAGTTGTAGCTTTATGGCGTTTTAGTCCAGGCTGAAGTTAGCAACAGGTTTTTAGTCAAGGACTGAAGTTAGTTTTAAGTTAGTTGACAGTTGTCAAATGACATACAGTCGTTAAGTGACCTTTTAAATGCACATTGACAAGCGGTGGCTTTATGGCGCTTTAATCACGCGATTAAGTTAGCAACAGGTTTTTAGTCACGGGCTGAAGTTAGTTTTAAGTTAGTTGTCAAATGTCATACAATCGTTAAAATAAGGTGCCTTTCTTGTAAAATAATACTAAATGTGATAATTATTTTATTATCTCAAAAATACTAAAGTATTAAATAGTTTCTTGACGCCAATATTTGAAAAGATTATATGAACGTTTGTACTGACCTTTTAATTTAGCCTTAGTAGTGCAGTTAACTAGATTTAACTGATAAAGAGTTAAAAGTTTTGCGTACAGTTCCCATAAAACATTATCTTCTCTTTTACTGTGAAAAACTGCTTCTATTTTGATTGTTAGTCTATTTTTGTGGCATAAATTTTGATTTACACAGAAAAATTTGAGACTTTTTGTACCTTTAACATTTAACGTGTAAAAATTTGTAATGCTTTGTGATAATATTTTGAAATTATAGTAATAAATAAATCAAAGGATAACATAGTTTCTTAACGTAATCACATTTTAATATTTTAATGTATCATTAATTGTTAAGTCAAAAATGTTTATTGGAATGGTTACTTTATTTTCGTTAGATGTCGCACAAATATTTAATTTAAATAATTTGTTGGATAATATTAAGTATTTGTCGTATGTCGTATGCAAGCTCGCTCGTGCCTAAATTAAATTCGTGACTAAAATGGCGTTTATCAAACTTGATACATAATAGTATATTAATGAGTGTATAGAAAAGTTTATAAACGAGATGCATACTATACTTTTTCTACGACAAATACTTATTATTATCTTAAAATGATTTAAATCAAAAATTTGTATAGAGCGCCATCTATGAAACAACAGGGGAAACTGTCAAATGTCACATTTTTACATTTTATAAACACAATTATAAAGGTTATAAATCGAAACGTATCTTGAAAATTAACAGTTTTTCACAGTGAAAGTAAAGGAATTGTTTTATGAGGACTTTACAGTAGAGTCCGTGCCCGAATTTAAGTTATAGTTTTCTGCCGGCGAAATTAAAAGGTCAGTAGAATGTTCATATAAACTTTTCAAATATTGGCGTTGAGAAACTACTTAATATTTTTGTATTTCTGTATTGAGATAATAAAATAATTTTCACATTTTGTATTATTTTACAAGAAAGGCACTTTATTTTAACGATTGTATGACATTTGACAACTGTCAACTAACTTAAAACTAACTTCAGCCCGTGACTAAAAACCTGTTGCTAACTTCAGCCCGTGACTAAAGCGCCGTAAAGCCACAACTTGTCAATGTGTATTTAAAAGGTTACTTAGTGTCATGGAAACATGTACGATAAAGGGCGTTTTAAAGGTGGGAGTAGAAAATATAATATTAAATACTAAAAAACAGCATTTATGCTTTGATTATTAAACATTACATTATCAAAAATGTTTATCTGTAAAGTTGGGTTGGTTTGAAAATTTGGTTAACTAACTTGAATCAAGTTCTACTAAATGTAAACTCAAGGATTTCCTAGATAAATCCTTTAGATTTTGAGTCTGCAATTTGTCTAGACTGTAGATAAACCAATTTGTATGCTTGGCTTCATATGAATTTCAATTGCAGATCTAAATACAAGATATTTACAAAGCGGAAAATTGTTGTTAATTCACTTTACGACATTGGCTACTACGTTTGTCACAATACCTAATGAATAAACATATTATAAATTCCACACACTTTTGCAGAAAAAATGTCTTGCGATGTTTGAAGTATAGGTACTGGCAATATTTCTAGTCTTATGAGATCAAAGGAACTAACTCTTCAGTCGGTTAAAATTTTCTTGTAAGGGATATATTACGCCTACATGTAGGTATAGGCAGTTTATTTCAATGCGAAATTTATCGACTAGCATGGCCATTTACTATTCAAATACATGAGAATAGCCTCCTCGATAAACATAAATAACCGCGCGAAACGTCATTTAAACATGTCTTCAAAATACTTGAAATTTATTAGACATAAGCTGTATATGTACGACATTTCGTAAAAAATCGACAAAGCGAAATCGATAGCCAGGACCGTGCGCAGGGTTTGCTCCTAGGAGGGGTTATCAAATTTCATAAAAAAATATGTATTTTTGGGTTATTCTTTAGTATTTCAATTAAAATATTTTATAATAAAAAAATAATATATATACAGTGTACTATACCAGTTTTTGAGAGTAAATTTTTTAAGAATTCATATTAGCGATTTTTTTTAAATCTATGCACTGCACTGGATTCACCACCCTTTCTCTATTTTTTGTTTCATTGTTATTTTAAGTAATTTATTTGCATTTTTAATTTAGCTACAAAATCTTGCCTACTTAAAATTTGTCAATAAAATTTAATATAGGGTAGATTGGAGGAGTGGTGAATCCAGTGCAGTGCATAGATTTTAAAAATCCCTAATATCAATTCTTATAAAATTTAAATAGTTATGATTGTGTTCAATTTTAATTTCCTAACAAAATCGTTCCTACTTAAAAATTTTAATAAAATCAAGTATAGGATCGTAAGGGTGGTAAATCCAGTGCCGTGCATAGATTTTTTTATCGCTAATATGCAAGTTTCATGAATTCTTAAAAATTTACTCTCAAAAACTGACATGGTAGGCATTGTGTTTTGTAAAAGTATGGTGTTTTTGCTCAAAAATACAGTTTATCAAGATCTACACTTTAAAACAAATCCGGTTAAAATCGCACAATAAATAAATATTTTACAGGGGTGAGTCGCAAACAAATGGGTCACACTGTATAATTTTTTTATGTAAATCGATCTGAACAAATTTTTTTTATTTAAAAATGCTTTCTTAACGACAGAGCTGTTGGAATATATTCTTTTAAAATTGTTTTTTTAAATTTTAAAACCTTTTCGATACCTATATAAAATCAACTTTTGTATACAATTTTGAGTAATTTTATAAAGTTTTAGGATATGTTTTAATAGTTTTACACTTTTTTATTTTATAATCACAACAATTTAAAAGTTTTGCTGATTTTAAATATTTTTACAACAGTGTTAATATACACTGTGTCCACGGATAGACTTGACAAGGGGAGAAAAATCTTTATTATTAATTTTTCGACGTAAGGTCATTATTTACAAATAATTATGCTTGTCGAAAAATGGGGTTTCCATAAAAAAATTCAGTGTAAATAAATTAGGAAAAAATAAAAATACTTCAAGAAAAAAGTACATTTATTTATTTATTTCTTTGGACAAAATTTGTATTGAACAAAGTTGGTGATAATCTAAAATAAAGACAAAATTTAAAATAAAAATTCCATTTTTTTCACATGGTATAATTATGGTAATTTATTTACACCCTGTATATCTGATATAACTTTTTTATGGAGACCCAATTTTTTTAACAAGCAGATATTTTTATAAGGATTGACTTTTCACCGTAAAATTAATAATAAAGATTTTTCTTCTTTTGTCAAGTCCATCGGTGGACACAATGTGTGTTTTTTATTTTTTTTTAACAATACACAATGTTATATTAATTTTAAAAATATTTTTTTATGTAGAATATTACAATTTATTTTTAAAGATTAACTTTTATGAAATGAAAATTACATTTTCTACTAAATTAATTTTGTATGAATTTTGTAGGTAATACCTTTTATGTCCCGTTTTAATTTACCTTTAATTTAATGCCAAACTTTATATACTTATCGTAATAAATATTTTATCGTAATTATAAAGACGTAAAACTTTTTAATGACCCGAACCAAAAAATTAAGCAAACAATTTAATCGCCAATACAACATGTAAATTATATGGCAGATACACAATAATTATTCATAATTTTTAAATTAACTTTCTTTATAATGCCGCGGCAATTCATAAAACATGAAGGTGGTCCCGCTAAAATATGAATAGACCGTAAAATTTTATGCGATTTTTCTGTTCGCTTTTTGGCAAGTTTGCATTTCATTACAGGTGATGCGACCGAGAACGCGAAAGATACGTCAGATCAAAACAGAGCAATAATTCTTTTTAATTAACTCATTACAGCTCTTCGTTCGTATAATACGACGATTTTTTTTAGGGCAAGGACATTTTTGATTTATTGCGAAGGTTTTCGGCCATTTATTACATACCAGTAATTTTAATAGGAAATGTCAATTCCTTTTTAAATTAAACGTATAAGTGGTTCTCGGCAAAAACAAATATAGATAAGCTTTTTTACAAAGAAAATTACGTTTTTAAATGTGTTTTAAAAAGAATACTATTTTTAATAACTGTTAAGTTGGCCTGCTAAATCACCGGATTTGATGGTCTTAGATTTTTTCTGGAAAGTCTAGAATGTAGTGTTTTGTCCCCAAATCCTTTTTGCTAAGAGAATTCATTAGAAATAAATATTACATGAAAATATTGAAGAAGTTAGATATGCCTTGAAAAACGTATGGCTGAAGTTATTTTTCAGTTAGTCATACAATCGTTAAAATAAAGTGCCCTTCTTGAAAATAATAATGTGAAAATTATTTTATCTTAATACAAAAATAAAATGTATTAAATAGTCTCTCAACGCCAATACCTATTTGAAACTTTATGCAAGTTTGTACCCTTTTGATTTTGCCGGCAGTAAAGTAAAGTAGATTTAACTGAATGCACCGTGAAGTGCCATTAAAAAATTCTCTTTACTTTCACTTCGAAAAACTGCTTCTATATCATCTTTTAAACGGTTTTTAGTCCATTTTTAAGGAATAAATTTCGATTTACACATACAAATTTGACATTTTGACTGGCGCGCCGGTAATACTGATTCCCAAGAAATTGTTACGCGAGTTAGTCTATTTTTTATAGATGTCGCTCTATACAAATATTTAATTAAAATCATTTATAGATGACTAAGTGACCTTTTAAATACACATTGAAAAGCTGTGGCTTTATGGTGCTTTAGTCACGGGCTGAAGTTAGCAACATTCGCTCGAAAGCTTGCTTGCAAGCACATGTGCCTAATTAAAATTCGTGACTAAAATAGCCTTTATCAAACTTGATACATAATAAACAATTTTTTTAAGTTAATTTAAATTTTATACTACGCAATTTAAATGAAATGTATAGTAAAATGTGTGATTATTTTCTTTACCTATATGGTGGCACGAATTTTAAATTTAAAACATTATTTTAAACTAAAATACGCTGTTTTAAAACATATAAAAACGTTTAAACTGTGAAATTGTTGGTTAAGTGGAACAAGGGTGGCTAGATTTTTTTCTTGCAATATCTACTCTATCTCTCTTATACTCTTATACGCATATACATAACTCCCTCTCACTTACTCCTCGTTCTTGCAATATTGTAATATTTCATATAATATCGTATATGGTATTTATAGTTTTTTCCTAAAATTAAATAAAAACAAAATAATCAAGGTTACCTTGTACTGACACCCATCTAAACAAATCAACATTTATTGTTTACAAATTTTGGTAAATTATTTATTATCTTGTTTATTCTTCATTTATATTCACAATTTTATTTTAATATTTTTTCATTTTATTTTCAGGCTTTTTTGGAAAGTTTATTTAAACTTTTTGACCAAGACAGAGACCAGTGCTTGGTGCAGGATGAATGGATTGAGTTTATAAAACAAAGATTGACGTAAGACAAATATACTGAAACAGTGAGTTAGGTACCTAAATTTAATAAATCTTTTATTTATAGCAATGAAAAACAGCATTATTTTGCCGAACAACTGGAAAGTGTGGCCTTTTGTTTATGTGGAAATGATCCAATTAGTTTAGAGAATTTTTACCAAATATTAAATGCTAAAGGAGTAAGAAATTAAAACAAAAAATGATTTGAATCTCTTTATACAACAAAATTTTTAGATTGTAGATAAACTATTTAGGTTAATAGATGAACAAAATTCAGGAACTATAACATCAGAACAAGTCATGGAGTTCTTATCCACAATAACAAATGCAAGGTAAGGCTCATTTTTAAATCTTGTTAATATTTTTTTATTTTTGTATTGTAACCAGTACCTCTGAAAAGTACCTAGTATCTAGTTACTTTTCTAAGATACTTTAAACAAAACTTAGTTACCTCTGGTAACTAGATACTTTGAGTTAAAAGTATCTTTAGTTACAGGATACTTCAAAAAGTATCTAAAATACTATCCCAAAGTATCTAAGATACTATATGAAAGTATCTAAGATACTTTTGAGTAGGTAACTAAGGTACTTTTAAGTAACTAAGTTACTTTTAAGTATGAATAAAAACTATAAAATTATGAAAATTCAAGTTGTAGGTTAGGTAATTACTTTGAATCATTCTGGAATTCCCCCAATTTTCTCTAAGAAAGTATCTAAGTTACTTTAAAAAGTTACTTGGGGGAGTTTCCGGATGAATTAAAAATAGCCAGATTAACACCTATACACAAGGAAGGGAGTAGAAAGGATCCAAATAACTATAGATTCATCTCAAATCTAACAGTTTTTAGCAAAATTTTTGAAACCATAATCCACAACAGACTATCAGCTCATGCTCAAAACGTAAAATTGCTATCCCAATCCCAACATGGATTTCAGTCAAAAAAAAAGCACAACCACAGCGATGTTACATTTGTTACATTATATACGGAGAAAACTAGATGAGGGAAAGACAATAACTGGGCTAATAATGGACTATCGAAAAGCATTCGACACTGTAGACATAGACATACTCATAGAAAAACTTAAACATATAGGAGTGGAAAATAAAGAGCTAAAACTTTTTACAAATTACTTAAAAGACAGAAAACAACACACAACCAATGGTGAAAGTACAAGTACAAATCTAAAAGTACTTTGTGGAGTACCACAAGGGTCAATACTGGGGCCTTTTCTTTACCTCATATATATAAACGACCTAACCTTGCATAAATTAAATGGGAAACACATGATCTATGCTGATGACTTAGCAATGTTCTATGAGGGAGAAGATCAAGAAGTACAAAACAAAATAACAGAAGACATAAAAACAATACAAAAATGGACAAACGCAAACAAACTGACAATTAATGAAAAGAAATGCTACCTCATACATATAGAAAATAGAGTGAAAGAACACAACATCAACCTTGAAATAAATGGAACTATATTAGATAAAGTGGAGGAAATCAAATACCTAGGACTAATACTGGACAAAAAACTCACATGGACAGCCCACATTAATAAATTAAAAAGGGAAATTTCGTCAAAAATAAACATGGCATATAGAGTCAAAGATTACATAACAGTAAAACATAAAAAAATGCTATACGACGCATATGTGCAAAGCAATTTAACATATATGATACCTTTTTGGGGAACAGCTAATAAAAAAGAAATAAATAAATTAAAAAGAGCACAAAACAAAATCATTAAGGTCCTATATAATATTAAAAAAGATACAGCAACTAAAGAAGTATATAAAAGAACAAAGCATTTAAATATTAATGAATTACAACAACTGGAAACATCAAAAATAATACATAAGATCAACAAAAAAGAAATTGTGGACAGTGACATAAAATTAACCAAACAAAAAGAAATACATAAATACAATACTAGAAGCAGAGATAAAATAAGAATAGATAGAGCCAAAACAAAAAGTAGTCAAAAGCAACTGATGAATGAGGGAATAAAAAAATACAATGAGCTGCCGGCGAAATTAAAGGAACAAAACACCAAAGATTTCAAAAAAGCGATTAAAGAACATATAATTAATTTAAGATACTGAATAGGTTAAGTGTTATTTATTTATAGATTATTTATTTATATATATATACAAATACTTATATGTACATTTTTATATTTATTATCTGTTGTGGCCCATGAGGGCACATTGAGATGTATTTTTTCTAAATAAAAAATCTTAGTTACTTTACCGAGTAACTTAGATACTTTTTTAGATACAAGTTACAAGATACTTTTCCAAAGTAATTTAGTTAAAGATACTTTCTGTCCAATATAAAAAGTATCTAAGATAAAGTATCTTGGATACTTTAAGTATCTAAGTTACTTTTAAGTATCTTTTTTTTTCAAGATACTCCCAGCTCTGATTGTAACGATTTAAGACTCTTCTCCATTTTTTTAATTTCAATATTTTTTTTATATTTTTATACCCTATTAAATTCATCAAAGTTTGTTCCCACATTAATTTGGTAATCTTCTCTTTCACGCTGATTTTGTGATACACAACGTCCACTTAAAAACATAAAAACAAAAAAAACAGGACGCTAAGTACTACTACCATGGCGTGTAAGTTGGCCATAAATATTCTTTATCAAGTGCACGGAATATGATGACTTAAGTAAGTGACGATATAGTAAATTTAACGTGTTTTTTTATTTCTTACAGGCCACGTACCGGCTTCGACAAAGGCAGCTTAGAGAGGCTCGAGCAACTTTTCAGGCAGACTGTAGGAAATGAGAAGGAGATCAGAAGGGAGGATTTTAAGAAGATTGCCACCTCTAAAAATGTAAAATATTACACGATTTTTTATACTATTTTATCTACTCCTACATTGACGAGCTGGGACTGTGGGGTTTAATTCACGGTCTGAAGTTAGCAATAGTGGCTTTTGGGCATTTTAGTCACGGGCTGAAGTTAGCTTTATTATAAATTGCAAAAGTAAGGTTAAATTCGTCAAATGTCAAATATTTATGAAATAAAATTGGCTTTAAATTCCTATTTTTGTTTGTCGTAAATAAAGTATAGTATGCAACTCGTTTTTATTGAACACTCGCTCGCAAGCTTCGCTCGTGTCTAATAAAACTAAAATGGCGTTTATAAAACTTGATACATAATATACTTACCTACTACATAATATATAAAGTTTTATAAACGCCACTTTACTTCCGAGTTTTATTAATAAAAACAAGTGTCTAGAGAAGTTCATAAAACGAGTTGAATACTTTATCCACGACGAACAGAAATAAGAATTTTTTGCCAATTTTATTTCATAAATATTTAACATCTGAGAAATTTAACCTTTAATTTTTATTAATTTTTCCCAATTAATAATATAGCCAACTTCAGCCCGTGACTAAAATGCCCAAAAGCCTTTGTTGCTAACTTCAGCCCGTGACTAAAACGCCATAAAGTTAAAGCTCTTCAATGTAGGAGTAGATAAAATATTTTTTCTACTCCCACCTTTAAAACGCCCATTATCGTGCATGTTTCCATGACAATAAGTGAACTTTTAAATACACATTGACAATCTGTGGCTTTATGGCGCTTTAGTGAAGGGCTGAAGTTAGCAACAGGTTTTTAGTCATGCGCTGAAGTTAGTTTTAAGCTAGTTTGCAGTTGTCAAATTTCATACAATCGTTAAAATAAATTCGTTTATTGTAAAATAATACTAAATGTGAAAATTATTTTATAATCTCAATACAAAAGTATTAAATAGTTTCTTGACGCCAATATTTAGTTGGTTTTGAACGTTATATTTCGCCGTACACAGAAAAAACGCTAGCTAGCGTTTTTTCTGTGTACGGCTAGCATAGCATGAATGGGTGAGCCATTAAACCAATGAGATCTTGTAATCCGTATTCCTGAATAACAGTTCCTATAATACCAAAAGGTAGTTAGCACTTGGTTTATAATCGTTTACTGTTTTTAAATTAACAACAAAAGTTATCGCTGCTAAATCTATTGATATTCATATTGATATTTATTTGTTAGAATGGTAGAATGTTATTAGTATTATTGCATTAAATACTAATTTGATTTATTTAATAACGTTACTATTGTATGTATATTATGTATACATTTAACGCAATAAATTCTTTGACATTTAGGCAAAATATTTTCCTATTTTGGTTTAATAGTAATTAATTCAGCAAATAACAATTTAGATTGCTTCAATTTTAATGCATTCAATGCCAGCGCTGTTCTTGGTAATATGTTAGATTTTTTTCTGTGTAGTAGTGCAGTTAACTAGAGCTTTATTGTTATCAGTTAACTAGATTTAACTGATAAACCGTTAACAATTTTGGGTACCGTGCCCATTAAACATTCTCTTCTCTTTTACTGTGAAAAACTGCTTTTACATCGATTGTTAGTCTATTTTCAAGGGATAAATTTTCATTTACACGGAAAAATTTGAGATTTTAACGCCCGTAGATTCCCATGTTAGAAATTATAACTGGAATTCCAATAAATACAACTGTCACTTTTTGTACCTTTAACATTTCCCGTGTAAGAATTGTTAATACTTTGTGATAATATTTTGCAATTATAGTAATACAAAAAACAAAGGATAACATATTTTCTTAACAGAATGATAATTTGAAGTTATTTTAATATTTTAAAGTATCAATTATTGTTAAGATTAATTAAAATAATAACGGGCAATGTTAATGGTGAAAATTAAGTCAAAAATGTTTATTGGGATAGTTACTTTATTTCTCTATAGATGTCGCCTTATACTAATATTTAGTTTAAATAATTTTTTAGATAATATTTATAAATATTTGTCGTAGAAAAAGAATAGTATGCAACTCGTTTATAAACTTTTCTAGGCACTCATTTGATTAAGCACTCGCTCGCAAGCTCGCTCGTGCCTAAAGAGATTTAAAAGTTTTAATAAATCTTTAAGTTAAAAATATTCTATGTTTTTGTTTTAATATAATTTTATAACATTTTACAATGGTAGGTACCTACAAAGTTGTAGCTTTTTCATTTCATGTCAAATCCTATCTTAAATTTGTATGTTATATACTTTTATAGTAGTATTTGTTGTATGTAATTTTTTTAGTAAAAAATATATAAAAACATTTAATTTATGCCTTTTGAAGTAATTTAAAAAAAAAAAAGAAAAGTTACCTGAGATATTTAAACGACCCTATATGATCTATTTATTTATTTGTTATTTTAGGATTTATAATAAAAAACATATAATTTTTTCATACTGGAGTACTGTTTTTATAATATATTCTACTTTTCCAGCCATTTTTCACAGAAAGAGTCTTCCAAATATTTGATACAGATAACTCAGGATCCATTTCACTTCAGGAATTTTTAGATGCCATGCATCAGTTTGCTGGTCAGACTCCAGATGATAAAATTAGGTTTCTTTTTAAAGTATATGACATAGATGGTAAGTACAACTTTAATAGGAAATTTTTTTGACATTTCGTCATTAAATTTCTTTTAGGCGATGGCTTAATTCAACACAAAGAGCTCCAGCACGTGATGAGAGCATGCATGGAAGAAAACGGCATGCAATTTAGCGAGGAACAAATCGACGATTTAACAGTAGCCCTGTTTGAAGATGCCGACGTAAAAAACAGGGGCACTATAACGTACGAAGCCCTTAAAAGCCAACTCGAAAAACACGATGGTCTTCTGGAAAACCTCACAATAAGGTAATGAGAAACTTGTGAGTTGATTGCTTCATATTTCCATCTTGCATTGAAAACCATAATTTCATTGAATTGTTTTTTTAGTATCGATAGATGGTTGGTACCTCCAAAACCTAAAACACCTCCTGGGTCTGCTTCTCTATTTGGAAAACTAGCATCATTTTTTAGACCTTATCAACTAACGTTACCTTACGTGAAAAACAATTATGTGTATCTCATATTTTTAGCATTATTTGTTATTGTGAATGTAGCTTTATTCGTGTCCAGAGCTTACGAATACAGACGATCGAATTGGTTTACGATATTAGCTAGAGCATGTGGTAAGGAAAATTTCATTTTATTTGGAAGTAAAACAAACACGTTTTAATTTTTTCAGGTCAGTGTTTGAACTTCAATTGTGTGTTTATATTAGTGTTAATGTTAAGACAGTGCATCACGTTTTTGAGGACCAGAGGGTTTGGAGAGTATTTACCTTTGGATCAGCATATCTATTTTCACAAAATAACAGGGATTTTGATTTTTGGATTTAGCTTTCTACATACCATCATGCATATGCTAAATTTCAGTAAGACTATTATTTTATTTATTTGCGGCCACTTTTTCTATTTTAACAGGCAAAAAGATAGACATTCAAAACTACATAGACAAACAATACTAGACTAGGTAAATAAGACCATATAATATATTCATAATTAACATTTTTATTAAATATATTTCAAAAAAACGTCATATTTAAAGTTAAACTTACTTATGGGTTATTATACTTCTTAGCCCCATCTACCTCTAAAAAATAAATATTTTACATTTTTATATCCATTGTTACCTTTATTTAGATAAACGCTGAAAGAGTCTTTTATTTTTAAGTTTTAAAAGACTTGCGACGAAGGAGATATTTTTTAAAATAAAAAAATCAATTTTCCCAGTGACACAATAAATGCACATAAAACATTGCATTAATTAAAAATAAATAAATTGGTTTACTTTACATAAAAAAAAATTAAATACTGAACATACCGAGTAAATGCCAAAACACACGCTGCTTGTTTGTAACGCGCAAAATAATACTAACTATCTACATGGATTACAGACAGCGGTGGATTTACACTAGGGGCAGTCGGGGCTAGTGCCCAGGGCGGCAAATTTTCTAGGGCGGCAAAAATTGGAAAGTGAAAAAAAAAATTTTATTGTCATCAAAAATTCTCAATAGAAATTTTTTATTCTTTTAATTAAGCATATATTATTTAATAAATAATTCAAGAAATTCGACTCATACAATATTTGTCAAATCGAAATTTTGTAAATTATAATTTTGGCACCTTAAGTGAAAATTTATCTTCGAAATAATTTAATTAATTAATTTCTTTGGAGATTTGGAATGGTAATATTTGATTTTTTATTTTGCTGGAATCATAAAATTTAAATTTGGTTTTTTTTTGGAAAAATTAAAAATGTTATTGAGTTATTTTTGCATTTGTTAAAAAAATAAATTTTAATTAATTAATGAATTTCTTAAAAATTGAATAATTCGTCGATTAGGTATACTTATTAACTTGAATTTAAAGAAAATCTATTCAAATTTCAACTGTGCATACTGCCACCTGCAGTCTGTTTTACAAATATATCTAGTTTCTATCGGTATAGTCATTTTGACCATCAAATTTTGACGTTGACATGAATCTAACCTGCAAAAAATTTCATTAATGTTGAGCATAAAATTTATATAATATTTAATATACGATCAATTGTCAAACATGGCTGATGGATGCAAAAAATTTACTGGATCTGAGTTTCGAAAGCGCGCTTTGGATAAAAGTAAAAAGGAACAAGAGGTTTTGAGTAAAACTCCCAAACTAGATGATTTTGATTGTACGAATTTAGATCACGAAGGTTTGTCGAGACAATCTTTCTAAGTTTCATGATGTTATGATAAGGCGGCATTTTTTTCAGTGCCTAGGGCGGCAAAAGTTTAAATCCGGCCCTGTAATTTACAGAGTTATTTTTATATGTAATGCTAAACTCCAGTGTATTTTATAACAAAGCTGTTTTTATCTAGGCGGTTTGTGACGAAATGGACATTAAATATAAGGACAAGGTTTGGTCACGCTTAAAAAAAATATTCACAGACATTTTATCACATTCTTTATTAGTACTGAGGAGCTTCTTATTTGTTATTTCATTATAGTTTTAGAATTCTGTTTTATACAAAACCTATGAAATATTTCCAAGTTTTCACTATAGTGAATATATTTCAATATGATGGTGACATGGGGTGTGATGCTAACTTTCAACCTAAATTAAGACATTAATAGTATATTACACTACAAGGGCAGAAAGTGAGAGATTCCTGCACTGCGCGCCATAATGCCCGAGGCGAAGCCGAGGGCATCATGGCGCGCAGTTCAGGACTCTCACACTTTCTGCCCGTGTAGTGTATACTATTTTTCTTACTACCCTGCAGAAAATACGGGAAAAAATTAAATGTATATAAAAAAATTTGTGTCAAAATTAAAATCTGACGTTTAATTTAATGGCCGTTGCTAGTCGTCCGTATATTCGGACGATTAATATATTTTATTCATCCGATGATCGGACGATTAGACAAGTCGAAAGGCCGTTGCTAGTCGTCCGATCATCGGATGAATAAAATATATTAATCGTCCGTATATTCGGACGATTAATATATTTTATTCATCCGATGATCGGACGATTAGACAAGTCGAAAGGCCGTTGCTAGTCGTCCGTATAATCGGACGAATAAAATATATTAATCGTCCGGTAATAACATAAATAAATAATAAAAAGATTATCGGACTCAAACTCAACAACACAACCCAACCGACCCTGCCCCATTGCCCCCCCCCCCGCCCCATTGAACAAAAAACCCAACTAAAATGGGCAAATTTATGTTACGATAAAAATAAAACACTTTTTAACAAAGCAACAACAAATTTATGAAATAAAAAAAGTTCGACAACTTCTAGTAGATTTTATGTTACGATAAAACTAAAACAAACCAACCAACCCAACCCAACTGAACACTGTTTAACAAAGAAACAACAAATTTATGAAATAAAAAAATAAAAAAAATTTGACAGCTTCTTAGTATCGAACCCGGGACCTCTCGCATGACAAGCGAACGCCCTACCATATAAGCTATCTAGCTTGTTGTCAAATATTAAACGGTCGGTGAACAAAAGCGAATTATAATTATGACGTAACTAACGTTATGTTATTACCGGACGAATAATATATATTAGTCGTCCGTATGTTCGGACGATTAATATATTTTATTCATCCGATGATCGGACGATTAGACAAGTCGTAATTTAATTCTGACGTTTACATTCAAAATCAATCAAACTGTAGCGTTGTCATGGTAATTCAGCGGTGCCAATACAGTAAAAATAAAAGGTTGTATTTTAATTAACAAATTACTACTTTATAACAAATAAAAGTACCATTAAACACTTAAAACAACATAAAAAGTAAAAAAGTAAAAACATAAATTGTTTATTTGTTGTTATAATTGCAAAATTATGGTTTAAAACTGTCATATTTTTGTGTTTCTCATGTTGGCAGTACGAAATTTAAATGTTAAGCACGCGTCTAAAAAATTTTTACTCCCGCTATTAGAGTGTGCGCGTATAGCTTGACCAATGCAAGAAACGTAAACTTTCTGCCGTGAAATCGGGGACGAAACAACGTATTTTGAGTCGAGGTAGTAAGAAAAAATAATTTTAAAAATTTATTTGAAAAATGATCTATTAATTTTGGTTATTTTACATAAGTTCTTATTTATGAATCTAGTTTTATATTAGCTGTCTTAATTTATTATTTTTGTATTAAGAAATGTAAGGGACATCCGACAAATGGCAGAAAGCCTTAAATATTTAAGCTCAAAATTTAACTATTAACTTTTAGCTCTACTTGTCGTAAACGATCCAGTAATCAACGAAAGAAACTTCACTACAACTGAATGGATTCTAACAAATCGTCCAGGATTATTTGGACTAATAGGTGGCCTAGCAAATCCTACAGGTGTTGCCTTGTTTGTCATTCTTTTGATCATGTTCTTCTGTTCTCAAGCCTTTGTTAGACGAGGAGGATGTTTTGAAGTAAGACATTTTATTGTTTTTATATGTTTTATGAGCAATACCTTAAATATTTTTAATCCATTTCATCTTGTAGATATTCTACTGGACCCATCTTATGTACGTGCCATTCTGGGTGCTTCTCATTTTCCACGGTCCAAATTTTTGGAAATGGTTCATAATACCCGGTATTCTTTATTCCATCGAAAGGATTATCCGGTACGTTTGGATGCAAACAGACCATGGTAAAACTTATATCAGTTCCGGCCTACTTTTGCCCTCCAAAGTCACCCATTTGGTGATAAAAAGGCCCATACAATTCGATTTTCACGCTGGCGACTACATTTTTGTGAATATACCTGCCATTGCTAAATACGAATGGCATCCTTTTACATTGAGTAGCGCGCCCGAACAAGAAGGTAATTATAATTAAAAATATATAGCAATTTTCTTCTTACCTTACCAGGCCATTCACCATTTTTGGTATTTAACGGCTGAACGGATTTTGGTGAAATTTGGTCCAGTAGTTCACATATAAAATGGTGGACAAAATGTAAAAATTTTCAAAAATTCTCAATTCGTGATTTGTTTAGATTATATGTGGCTACACATAAGGGGCGTGGGCGAATGGACAAACAGACTATATGACTATTTCGAGAAAAAGCAAGAAAAACTTCACAACGGTGAAATAGCCCCACTAGGAGAACAAATAACGAAAAGATTATCGAGTGGAAGCATAAACAATAACAACCAAAACCCAATCAAGAAAATACAGTCAACCATCACAAGAACTTTATCGAAAAAAGAAAAAGCCAAACCTGGAATTCAACTCGTTGGTTTTGATCCCATCAACACTGACAATATGATGATGAGAAATGCTGTAACACCAGATAAACCAACGTGTAGCTCAACAGGTAGAACACATTTTTTTATTTTTTCTTAAAAAACTTATGTTTGCTTGTTTGTTGGTTTGTTTTAGAAACACCCATGTCTGTCCCAATGAAACTCTCAGCCGATAGAAATCTTCAAAAATTGCTGTTCTCGGATAAAGCTCCTCTAGAGAAGTCTCTATCAATGCCTGATATGCAAACTAAATTCAAAAAACGCGAAAGATTACTTGTGTAAGTTCATATACCTTTAAAGTGTCCACAAACCTATTATAAATAAATCTTTTTGATATATGTAGGTTAAGAGAATACATGAGATCAGAATCAGAAAAAACCTTTGATGAATGTCAGATAAGAAGAGCTCGATTGAAATCCTTAGGCTTGGCTTACTTAAGTCCACAAAATAAGAGCTTAGCACAAAGTTTCAGGTATATGAGAAATAAACCTACGATTATTGCTTTCCAAACGCCAAGTCTAGAACAATCAACAATGTCATTGGGTATGTTGAAACAATAAACGAAAAACTCCATGCGTTATTATAGTTTGCATTTTTAGGTCGCCAAATAAGTTCGTTGAGTTTTAAGTTGGTCGGCAACAGTCCTGAAAGACAAGCTGAGGAAGGTACGGTTAATGAAGTGTTTACCCCAACAACTCCACCAATTTTAACGAAAGCTGATGTGAATTACCCACTTGGAAATCCCCTTGAGGTAAGTTTCAATAGTTAGAATTTTGAGACAAGAAACAAATAATTTTTGTCTCTAACTTCTTAAAGGTATTATTTACAAGACAAATGGGTTTAAAATTGTTTTCCTAATTTTATGTTAGAATGAATATGGGTATGTTCTAAACTGCGAGGAAATCATATTGAAAAATATGCAACTAAATGGTGAAGGGACTGAGGTGATATAAATGTGCTTGTGTTTTTATACTAACTATAAAATGCTGCTAGTTGCAGCCTGCAACTAACCAATAAATGCTATTTACACGTCCTTGTTGATACGTCCCTATAGAGACGATAATTAAAAATTTAATTAAATAATTAAAAATTTTAAAACTTTTTAGTCATTTTTAAAATCGTCTATCGTATTTTTTGACTTTTCATAAACCAGATTAGCTAGCCCTATATGGTATACCATTGTTTGGTTAATGTAGAAACTCAGACGAAAAAACACATGTCGCAACATAAAGTGTCGGAAATTCCTTAATTTTATATATGCAATGAGTACGAGAAAGACGCATGTATAACAAATGTATTATGATTGATTGTGTAATTGCTTTTAGACACTGGCTACGGGATAAATAAAATCGGCCTGGGGAATGTTTTTTGCAATAGTTTCATGTACAAAAAACAAGCATTTTATAAAAATATTTCACCTAAACCCATACAGCACAAGATGTCCATTGGACGTCAAATGGACTTACATTGGACTTACATTGGACGTTTGGATGTACAATGGACGTCCACTGGACGTCCAATGGATATATGTGCTGTCTGGGAAGTGATTTATTACTTAATTTAAAAAAAAACATATTTTTAACCTTGCTTGTTAGGTATAAGCTTTATTTCAAACGTTAAGGTATTTTTTTGTCAAGTATTTTTCTTTGCAAATACTTTATTCAAGATTAGATCCTTCATCCTCTTGATCACTCATTAGACATCACGTATCATTTTTTTTGTTGACTTGTTCACATTAACACGAGCCCAGACAGCATCCAATTCAGAAAGATTTCTGTACGAAGTCTGTTGAAAAACATCTTACTGAGGTCACAATATGACGTCTTAGAGAAATCATTTTTAGGAGCTCAAGATTAAGAGTTCTTGATAAATTCATAAATGAGAAGTCAATTTTTTAACATCTTAAAGTATCTTTTTTTCTAACCTCTTATTGGAATCAAAATTAGAAGCTACTAAGGGTGGGTATCTTAAATAAGACTTCAGTTATATGATATCTTAGAGTATTCTCTTTTCTTACTTCTTACTGAAATCATATTATTAACTCTTTAAGACGTCAACATGGAGACGTCACATTTATGACATTTTAATGCGATTATTTTCTTCTCACCGCTGTGTTTGATATAAGAAGCGGCTAAGTAGAATTTAGAGCGTGCTCCAAACCAAACGGTAAACGGCTACCCGATACTGAAGAGCTCCAAAAGAGCGAAACAGGCCGTCTATCGGTGCCGGTGAAGAGCACGCTTGAATTTAAACAAAAGTGAGACAAAGTAATCGCAATTCCTAAAATAAGCGAATACGAGCAATTATTTAAAATGATTTTAATAAAATCAATTTAACAAATTAATAAAATTAATAAAAAAACTTGACATGTCAAAATAAGCAACGATCCAGTATGTAATTTTTTCATAGGTACTTCTATATCCAAAACGGGAAATTCTAAAGAAGTCTTTTTATAAGTTTATAAAGTAGGACTCTTTAAAATGCTTAATTGCGAAGTCAAAGAAAAGGGTTCCTCAAGAGTTATTTTTTAAGAAGTCTTGATTAGTTCAATAGGTGGCGCATTCGAAGTCTTAAGAAATTCTTAAAAACTTCTTTTTGATGTATTTGACGTATAAATCATAAAATAGAGCTTATGCAGACTTAATTCAGACGTCATATTGCTGTCTGACTTTAAATAACTCCAAAGAAAGAAGTCCAAAAAGGAAACATTAGGTATCGCGAGCAGAATATCTATTGTTGCTCGCCAGATTAGACTACTCCAAACTTCTTTCTTTGGAATTATTTGTTTAGGTATAAGTTTCCCCTTCATGTGAACAAGCCACCGACCTTGGAAGTTTAAAAAAAAACATTAAAGAAGAAATGGCAATGTCATGCAATGCCCTTAAGAAAAGTGCAACTTTGGCGGAGGCACTTGGCCGATATTATTTTCTTGATTTAACAGCAAAAAAATGTCCAAATAAACATTATTCATAACAAAAAAAGGAAGTTGGGTGATGGCTTTTGCGCTACCTTGTATCTTGTATAAAAAGGCACCTATTTACAGTTTTTGCTTATCACTGAAATTCTTTTAAACTAAAATATTATCGTTTTCTAGATATATATTGATGGGCCTTATGGAGCACCTTCAAGTCACATTTTTAGAGCTCAGCATGCAGTTTTAATAGGAACAGGTATCGGAGTGACACCTTTCGCTTCGATTCTACAATCTATCATGCACAGATATTGGAAAGCCCGTCACAGCTGCCCTAAATGCAAATTTTCCTGGGCTTCGGAAATACCT
This sequence comes from Brassicogethes aeneus, assembly GCA_921294245.1. NCBI lineage: Eukaryota > Metazoa > Arthropoda > Insecta > Coleoptera > Nitidulidae > Brassicogethes > Brassicogethes aeneus. The sequence goes on from OV121133.1 coordinate 14,950,719, forward strand.
CCTACTGTAATGAACCTTAGAAAAGTAAGTAGAAGAATATCACAAAGTTGTGTAAAATGTACATTTTTTCTTTTTTAAGGTGGACTTTTTCTGGATAAACAGAGATCAAAGGTCGTTCGAGTGGTTCGTGAATTTACTTTCGCAACTCGAGATCGAGCAGGCGGAATTGGGAGGAGCTATGGAAAGATTTTTGGATATGCACATGTATATCACGTCGGCCTTGCAGAAAACAGATATGAAGGCTGTTGGGCTACAGCTGGCCTTGGACTTATTACACGAAAAGGTAAGAAGCCACCATGAGCAACCACAAACAACTTTGACGAAATCAAAATAATATTTATACAGGGTGAGTCAGAAGTATGTGCATTAATTTAAGAAGGTGATTCTACAGATTATTTTGAGTCGTTTGCCTTATTGCCTTATCCAAAAGTTATTAGTTTTGGAGTTATTTAATTTTTTGTGATTTTGGTAAAAAATCGTGTCCAGGTTTACATTTTTAAGTTAATTAAACGATTATTTTTTTAGTAGTTAGCCCATACATTGGTACATGCCACATAGTAATAGTTTTTTCAAAAAAGCCATATGGAACTTCAGAACAACAGTATAAAATAAAATTTTATTCGCGAATTTGGAAGACTTGTTAAGTTCATCAGGATTTTTTTTTTAATTACACTATACACCTTGCGTTCAAATTGTTTAAAAAACTTTCTTAATGTATTACCTTTCGAATGATGTATAATATGTCCATAAAAACTATTATTTTTGGATAGAAAATGTCACCTTTGTAAGGCACATACAGGTTTTAGTTCACCCTAGGATTAACAGTTCCAGGTCTTGATGTATTATTTGTATTATTAAAGGTAAAATTTAACTAATATGGAAGCAAATTAAAAAAAAATTTACCTGGAATAATAATAATTATTATTAGGTATTAACTATTCTTGAGGTATCAGGAATTGTGTATTTAAATTATTGCGAAATAAAGGTTTAATTCATATTAATTCAACATGCTAAACTTTTTAAATGCTGAATACGCTGATATTATGTTTGTATATGGATTTTGTAATGTAAGGTTCCCACAAAAACGCGTTCCTAATGAAAGAGTATTCAGTACAACATATCGTCGTATAGCTGAAACCGGCACTGTTATACCAAGACCACGCATTGGAGCTCCTGAAGTTAATGTAAATGTTGATGAAGACATTCTAGAAAGATTTGAAGAAGATCCAACTACCAGCACAAGAAAAGTAGCTTCTGAGTTGGGTTTAACACAAAGCAAGGTTGCTCGTGTAATGAAACGTTCAGGCCAGCATGCATTTCATTATACACCTGTCCAGGGTCTAGAGGAAGATGATCCCCAACGAAGAGTCAGCTTTTGCAGATATTTATTAAATGCAGATATTGATAATCCCAGGTTCTTGTCTAGAATTTTGTGGACTGATGAGTCTAAATTTAGTAGAGAAGGTATTACTAACTTTCACATTACACTTCTGGGCACAGAATAATCCACATAAGAAAAGAATAACTAGTTTTCAAAAAAAATTTTGTGTGGATGGGTGTAATTGGCAGTACATTGATCGGTCCTCACTTTTTGCCAGATAATTTGAATGGTGAAGCTTATGGGGAATTTTTGAATAACGTATTGCCAGAATTAATGGATGATGTTCCATTAGCAAATAGGATTGAAATGTCCAACACGATGGATGCCCAGCCCATTATAGCATCAATCAATCTACTAAAAAAAAGAATAGTTTAATTAACTTTAATTCTTATCGAGAAATTTAAAAAAATGTAATCCTGGACACGATTTTTTACCAAAATCACAAAAAATCAAATAACTCCAAAACTAATAACTTTTGGATAAGGCAATATGGGGTTCAAACGACTCAAAATAATCTGTAGAATCACCTCCTTAAATTAATGCACCTACTTCTGAGTCACCCTGAATAATTAATCCCGGTGCTTTCGCCATTTTTGATGATCATTATTTTAACAATTTATTCTTAATGATTTTTATAATTTATTTAAGGAAAAACGGGATCTTATCACCGGTCTAAAAACAAGAACAAACGCTGGAAGGCCCAACTGGGACAAAGTGTTCAAACAAATCCTAGATCAGAAGAAAGGTAAGGTAACCGTATTTTACTGCGGTCCTCCAGAGTTGGGCAGAATGTTGCGCGTAAAATGTGATCAATTTGGGTTTATATTCCGTAAAGAAACCTTCTAGTTTAAAGTTTTGTATAGTTTTATGTGTAGTTTGTATAGTATTTATTAAATGTTATGTGAGTAGTTTGTATTATATTTTAACATATTTTTTCTATTTTTGTATATATATTTATTGTGTGTATTCAGTTTTTTAGATCTATTTTGGTTGTGGTTTTTATCATACTAGACAAAAGTCTTAATGTTTATAGTTAGTGCTTTATATTGTATAGTATTTTATTTCAATAAACAATACGTATTTTAAAATAACCTTTTTATTTATACTACTAAAAAATAAATATCTGTACATATACATCTATATTTCTGTACAATTATCCTCTTCTTCTGGATCGTATGCATTGTTTTCAAATCCTCTAAAATCGACTTCATCCAGCAAATCATCTAAAATATAATTTGTGGGGTAAAATTTGTTGTTATTTAAATATAAATTATTATAATTATTATAATAGCTATTAAGAAGAAAGTTCAAATCAATATTGTGGCGATAAAATCAACAAAACAAATATACGCTAAAGAAGCATTGGGTTTTCGCAACGCGCGCGGTTGTGATCGATAGCATTGTTGACAATTCAAGAAATGTCAGCAATACATTTAAACATAAAAACTTTTAATAAATAAGTAGTTTTTTTCAATTGCACAGCTAAATCGCTTATGTTATTTTTATTTCGCGTTACAAGTAAAAACTAAAAAACTTTGGTTTAATACTCGATGTCGATATTATTCCTTATATAATTGATTAAGAAACGCTTATATGCTTATATAGTTACGTTAGTGTGTGTATTTTATTTAAGTGATCATGGTCAATTATTGGGTTTTTAATTGTAAATAAAATTCAATAACTAAATCGTTGCATTTTCATGTTCAAGGATCCAAATTGGAACATATATTTGTTGTTGCAGAATTAACTAATAAAAACTTTACCTAATATAATTTATATTTAATTTTGAACATTTTTAATGCCGGTTTTCCACCAAACGGACAAAACACAAACTCGTGTCGAATAAAACAAAACTGCAACTTTTTGAAAACTTTTTAAAGACTGGCGTGTTTTGCGACAGTTTGAGTTTTGTTTTTCGAGTACCGCTCGAAAGCGGTAACATCAAAAGGTTTCGACGTGTTTTGAAACTCGAGTCTGTTTAGTGGAAACGGTCGTGTTGTGTTTTTTGTTTTCGACTTTTATTTAATTTTGTTAGTCTCGATACGAATTTCATACTAAATTGGTAGGTAAGTAAGAAACATATTTTTTCCAAGTGTATAATAATATTCATATTATATTCCTCATAAGTCTATATAGAAATATTACAATTTAGTTACGAATAGATACGAATTTCATACTAAATTGGTAGGTAAGTAAGAAACATATTTTTTCCAAGTGTATAATAATATTCATATTATATTCCTCATAAGTCTATATAGAAATATTACAATTTAGTTACGAATAGATACGAATTTCATACTAAATTGGTAGGTAAGTAAGAAACATATTTTTTCCAAGTGTATAATAATATTCATATTATATTCCTCATAAGTCTATATAGAAATACTACAATTTAGTTACGAATAGATACGAATTTCATACTAAATTGGTAGGTAAGTAAGAAACATATTTTTTCCAAGTGTATAATAATATTTATATTCTATTCCTCATAAGTCTATATAGAAATACTACACTGAAAGAAATTTATGTTTCATATATGGACTACCACATACATTGCTAAAACAAACATATAATATATTTACCTTAACCATTTTTATATTTAGTTTTAACATATTATGTTAAAACTAAATATAATATATGTTTGTTTTAGCAATGTATGTGGTAGTCCATATATGAACCACAAACATTGCTAAAACAAACATATATTTCTTTCAGTGTACAATGTAGTTTTTTAAAATTTTGAAACCTCATTTTTAGGTTAGGTTTAACTGTCAGACGACAAAATGTCACCATTATTGTTCGGCGGTCAATAATTTAACTTTTGAACTAGTAGTCACTACATTATTGTACTACAATAATGGTGACATTTTGTCGTCTGACAGTTAAACCTAACCTAAAAATGAGGTTACAAAATTTCAAAAAAATATCGAAATTTAGAGCTTGAAAAAAAAATAGTATATAAAACATGTCGGCGAAAGCTTATTAATTACCTCGCACACAACCTACTGCCTCGGCAGTAAAATGTCATGGATAAGTTTAATAAATATATATATATATATATATATACGCGTAAAAGTACCAAGTGACACCAAAAACTACATTGACGTTCCCGCACCCAATATTTTTGGCGCTTAATGTGAATTAATGGCACCTTATATATTTTTTAAGTATATATGCGTTCTGACACTATACAGATATATAATACCTTTGTTTGAAAGTTAGTGTAAAATATTGCTCGCTTTAGGAAGTCCTTTGTCGAAATAATAAGTCAGATGTTTCGAATAAATTATTTATTGTCATCACATTTATTTTACTTTTCGTTTTAAATATTCTAAATTAAAAACTAACCTTGGAGAATACACAAACAGTCGTAACAATAATTTAAATAGAACTTATCAATAACATTAACAATAAATTTCGTTTTAGCAAAAATTTACAAGAAACGATCCGTTCGCTAACACTTCCAAAAACTTTCTGCCTGTTTTTTGCTTCCCTTTACTCTATTCGTGTACCTGGATCATCGTTTCTTGAATCATCTGGACGCCAGATTTTTAGGCAAAGTTCGAAAAACCTGTAATTCCTTTACCTAAGTGTCCCTTTTTACCACTTTTGCAAAACTTTTTGCCTTTAACAGGATAATTTAGAAATTTCAAATTTATTCTAAAATAAATTTGTAAAATATATAAAACTACGTTACTTTCCTTGAAAATAAATTTTTAAACCGTGTCTGTACGGAACAATTACAATATTTACATAAAGTTCGTTTTTGGGTGTACAAAACAAAAAATCCATTTTTACACATTTCATGTGATTGCTGTTTTTTCACGAATATAAATTGTGACAATAATAATTTTGGCATACCTGGTTTTTTAAATTTAATTTACACTATTATACAGGGCCTGCATAACCCCCTGTAATTTAAATGGAAAATGTATCGTCTTTGTGGCAAGGTTTAATATGAATATTAAGGGCTTATATGAGTCTGATAATTTTATAGGTCATAAACTAAAAATAAAATAAGTTGGTAAATAACGGACACCCTAATGTACAAGTATATTTCTTTACACAATTCTTAATTTTACACATTTCTAGCAAACCAGCGATTAAATTACGTAAAAATAAAACCATATAATCAATTCCTGAAATTAAAGCAAATTTGGCAGATTACAACAGAAAATAAAGATTTTTAAAAACCTGTTGCCTCAACAACAAATGTCAAAAAATACTTTAATATTTTCCCGGCAATATTGATAGATTATTCCTAATTTATTAATGTTTTGATTGGCTAAAACATAAATCCATTGGTTTTTAGAAAATGATAAAAAATAATCACACAAATATAATAGCTTTAGTCGTCTCGGCGAATGTTTTACATTGCGTCGTTAATTTGTAAAGCAAGCCAGAAAGACAGACATACATTACAATTTGCTGGTTTCTTTTTATACGTATGTGGGATGTATGCAGGACGTATGTCAAAAAAACAGGTTTTTGAAATTTTAAATTGATGACGTAATGTAAAGAATTCGCCGTGACGACTATACCTACTTTTCTTATTAGAATTAATGAAACGTGATAATTTAAAGTTTTGTTTGTGTTAAGAATACTTTTCTTAAAAATGTACCAATTAAAATTATGCAATAATATTGGTTGTTTGAAAAATCTAGATTAGAATAATTTGTTTGATATTAAAAACAGTTTGATTAGATATATATATATATACCTATAGGTATAAGTATACTTAAATTAAAAAAATCTGCCTGCTGTTAGGTATTAAGTATTAAGTATTTTTTTTATTATTAAATATAAACAAAAAAATACTTACGAAAATCTTCTAATGCTTTTTTAACTAACTTTTGTGACCTAGTCATAAAACGTGCAGCATCTTTAACCCTAGTTTCTGCAAATAATTGATTGTTTTCCTAATTAATTTAAAAAAGTTTAATTACTGAGTACTTACCACCACAAACTTTGTGTTTTTCATTCATTTTTATGTAATTTCACTTACTTCACTAGCCGTGAATAATAATAATAGTAAGGAGCGAAATGGTCACTACTAAATAGTAAATTAAATTAAATCTTAAATATCGGGAAACATCTAATATCTGGTCACCTGATTCTGGTGCCGCAAAGTATTATTGTATATATTCTATCATGGTGCCGCTACGTTCTATATTTTACTCACGTAGTTAGCGCCCTCTGTAGATTATATGGTTCAACTAAAATTGTACTTTTCTATATATATAGTCCAAGTGGCACCATCTGGAAATTTTGTAGGGATAATACTATGACACATTAGAGTTTATATATGAAATAAAACGTTCTGGCACCTTGAAATGGTGCCACAACGATTATATAGGTGCCACTTGGCCCATATATATCCGAATTTGGTGCCTTAACGCCTGTTTGTATATATATATATATATATATATATATATATGGGCCAAAAACATTGACTATTTTTTTTTGAAAAATTTATCGAGAATGTCATTCAGAATGACAAAAAAAAATTTGGTGAAAATTTAAGCCCTTAATATTAATATTAATTTTATTTAATTTTATTTTAGAGATCTATCATCGCTATTTTTGATTTTTAGTCATAATTTGATGTTTTAATTAATTTAATTCTTCAAAAGTTATTCACGAAAAAGTATAAACCAGCCACAACTAAGAATAAGAAAATCTTTTTCTCTAAACATGTTGGTTGATACTGAAAAAGTGGGTTCTGACATAATCACGACAACTAGTGGAAAAGGACCGAAAACAAAAACAAAACTCGAACAAAACTTAGTTTGCTTGATGGAAACAAGAGTTTCGGGTTTGTTTCAGTTTTGTTTTTGATTTGCAAGTTTTTAAAAACACAAACAAAACCCAAACTCAACTGTTCGTTTAGTGGAAAACCGGCATAAGAAATCAAAAAAAAAATAATTGTTGTACAAACATAACCTTAAAATCAAAAATGTTTATATATACGCCGTCAACTGCATTTTATACGACTAAATATATTTACGAATTCATAGCAACATAATATTATACAGGGTGTCCGGGAAAAGGAGGTCAATCCTTTAACCATATATTCCTCGAGTTAAAACAATAAGACTTTCATAATACCATTTTTCAATTTAGAGCTTCATGTTCGATATACAGGGCGACAAAGTTTGAAATTTAAAACTGATTTTTTTTAATAATTCGAGTAATTGATAAGATACTAAGTTCAAATTCGGTACACTACTTCAACATAAATAGTTACATTTTTTGAGACAAACAAAACAAAAAACAATTGTCAAATAATCAAAATAGGGGGGTCCAGTACTCACTGACTCCCCCTATTTTTTAGTACGTGCGCCAATGACTTCCAAACGGTATTTTTTCAGGTAATCATTTATTGTTAAAAAAACGTTGTCTCTTATAAAATTTTGATAAAATGATTTGTTTTAGAGATAATTTGTAAAGTATGGGTCAGTCCATATCAAATCAAGCAAAGGTTCTTCCCCCACCATCTCCGATTTTGATCATTTTTGGTAAATTTGTTTACCTCACTAAAAAACTCAAAAATCCCATATATGAATTTTTTTCGATAGGTGGTTTTTGTTTTATTGATTTTTGAAAATCAAAAAATTCCGATAAATTTGGGTCTTGCAAGTACTTACAAAAATAGCGATATCTCGTAAACTATTAAAAGTAGAAAGGTGAGTGATGGCTTATTTTAAAGGCCTATTAGAGAACTTTTTTATGATATATCACATGACCTACATTTTTTCAAAAAAAAATTAAATTTTGAAAATTTGATATGGACTGACCCATACTTTACAAATTATCTCTAAAACAAATCATTTTATCAAAATTTTATAAGAGACAAAACATTTTCAACAATAAATGATTACCTAAAAAAAATCCGTTTGGAAGTCATTGGCGCACGTACTAAAAAATGAGTAGTGAGTACTGGACCCCCCTATTTTGATTATTTGAAAATTGTTTTTTGTTTTGTTGGTCTCAAAAAATGTAACTATTTATGTAGAAGTAGTGTACCGAATTTAAACTTAGTATCTTATCAATTACTAGAATTATTAAAAAAAATCAGTTTTTAATTTCAAACTTTGTCGCCCTGTATATCGAACATGAAGCTCTAAATTGAAAAATGGTATTATGAAAGTCTTATTGTTTTAACTCAAGGAATATATGGTTAACGGATTAACCTCCTTTTCCAGGACACCCTGTATATAATACATAATATATATTATATATTATATAATACCGGTTCTTGCTATTATACCGTTGAGTGGAGACTTTCTTAATCAACGCTTTTAATTGGAAAACCGGTAAAAACTCAACCCAGGATTTTCTCTCGAAAAAAAAACACCCAACAACACAACAAATCGTGTCACGGTTTTGGCTTTATTCTCAAAAACACTTGTTTGTAACATATACACGTTTGACAGCTGGTTTTTGAAAGCTGAATTCTGGTTACGATGATAACGGGCACGTGGTAGCGCTGCTAGCGATGCTTCTTTAGCGTATTGGAAGAGAATTTTGGACCATTTAGACTTTTTTATTTTAAATGATTACTTTGGCCGACAAAAAAATCTGCAGGGTAGGTAACAAGTTTTTCAGGAACTTTTGGCACGCTGAATATGAACATGATATCACCCCCCCTATAATCGGAACCTTGGCTACGCCCCTGACCGCAAGTCTTAAAATTGGTATTTACAGTCATTTCAACCGATAGCTCGTTTGCGACTCCTTTAAATTTTGCGAACATGGTAATAATAAATTGTTTTTTATTAATCTAATATTTTTTAAACGTTTTTTATTTTTTTATTATAAGAATTTTTAGATTTAAATTATCCCAAAATAACATAAGAATACTTACTTTCTTGATAAAAATCGTACTCAAATAATTGAGGTGTTTCCTGTATAATATTAGGAGAGGAAAAAGAACTTTTTGTAATAGGATCTTCATTGGAAATATTGCCATCATAGTCTTTACTATGCCTTAAAAACAAAATACTCGTATGTTATTATCAATTGATATTTAAATAAATAAAAAATCGTACTTACATCCAGGACGCCATCTTTAAAATAACAACCCTGAACACAATCAATCCAATGCAAAATGTCACAACAAAAAATCCGACAGTCAAATACCAAATTAGATTGAGTTTGTACACATCAGGCTGCATGTAGATTGTAAATTTTTCCAAATATTCTGCAGCTAAACTCTGCCACATTATTTTGAGTTGATCGGATTTTAGTTGGTAGCCTTTGTATTTGGATAGTGCGGGATCTATGATGATTGGTACTGCAAAAGTTAGTTCTGCGCATTGCGTGGATCCACGCCAGATTTTCGGACACTCTGTTATTTTTTCGATCAATATGTTTTTATCTCTACAAAAATTTGATTTTTAGTAATCCCGACTCATCCTTTTGATCAATACGCTTAGAGCTAGTTTCCACAAAGTATTAAAGTACATGTATAGCTATAGCTATTAGGGTGTCCGTTATATACAGGGTGTCCCAGAATATGTGGGCAATTTCCCGAATTTAGATACAACGCAAAATAATATGACAAGTTCTTATATTTTTTTTCCTACGGCCCCCCTACGGAGATACCGGCCCATAACGGACGCCCCTGGAAAGAAAAAAAAGGATCGAAAATTTTAAAACTTGCTTGGCGTTATTTTAGCTTGCCGTCATTTAGGCTTATCATAATTTTAGCTTGTTATTAAAATTTTAGTTCATTTTAATCTGTTATCATTTTATTTTGTGATTATTTTGTTTTTGTTTATTTTATTTTGTGATCATTTGAACTATGTTAGCTTAATCAATTGTCGCTATTTTTTCTAGTAGCATTTTAAATGTATCTAATATTCAGGCTTTTTTAGAATTTAATGTAGTCTTTTTAACATGCAAATTTATAATTTTTCAGTTTAAATTTGGCGTTATAGTTATAAATTATAATTATTTACAAGAAACACAAAAAATTTACCGTCTGAGAATTTAAAAGCAATACGTATCATAAAAACATGTACTACTCGAACTAGTACTGCGCGTGTATTATAATCTCCATAGAAATAATAGTATAGTATAATAATATTATTAATACGAGTATTATTTCTGTGATTTTCTCTAACATCTTACGTTATATTTTCTAATAAAACAAAATCAGCCAAAGAACTGTATCTAATAGCCATTCTCATAAGACTAGTTTTCAAACTGCTTAGAACAGCAGCATCTTTGAAATCGTCCGGATTATTATTCAAATAAACTGTCAAAAGTCTGGACTCATTAGTGGGCGTAGGGAATGTTACGTCGGTGGTTGGTGCTTCTGTAGTGGTAGTTGGTGGTTCCCCTAAAAATATTTGTATAAGAGTTTAACGAAAGTGAATCATTGATGGTAATAATAGAAAAATTTTCCTATAAGTAGGGAAATAATTGTGTGGAAAAAATTGTGCGGAGAAAAAATTTAAGGAATTGTAAACGAAATAATAACTTCTAAATATCACACCCATGTGACATCATGTTTGATTAGTTTTTGGTTAATTTAATTACCTATTTTTAAATTAAAAAAAATTTTAATAGATAGATATTTTGAATCAAAATTTTTGATATTATTATACTTTTTTTATTTATAAAACATTTATTTTAATTATTTTTATTTTATACCTATGCAATTCAAAATAAAAATTACAAGCCTTAGGTATTTACTAAATATTATTTAGTTTTATTTTTTTTAGATGTTTTTAAATGATTGAAATACTCATTTACCTAACAGGTATTTTTTATTTAAATATATATAAGTATTTAATATATATCTGGTAACTGTGAGGGAAATTAAACCTATTGTTTTTTTGGCAGTCAATGTTGGAATTGCAATTCCCTACAGGTACGGAAAAGATTACCATCACTGCAGTGGTTTAATGTTTATTTAAGAAGAATACAAAGTAATTTAATAAGTACCTATACTATAATTATAGATTTATAATTATAATTTATAATTATAGATTAATCTATACTTAGGCATAAAAAACCCGACTTCAGCTGGCTTAATCTTGGAAGTTTAAAGTTAAAAATGTTTTTAATTTTTCTTACCCACTCTTTTAAATTTAACACTTAAATCTCCAAATTGTTTGTCAGTCCCTGTCCCTGGTTCAAGCATTGCCTTTGCTGTATTTGTGCTTATTATGAATGTATAGTTTTTTGGCACAGTATGAGTAAATGTTAATCCATCTGTGTGTATATTTTCTAGAAATTTATAAAAATAATTGTAAAAGATTACCAGCTGTTTTAATTAATTTAAATTTGGGATTATACAGGTTGTTTGTAAAAGGTCGTTTCTTCTTCCAAAATCTCCAACATGTGCTATCTAAACTGAAGCTTTTGTTGATACACTAACAGACCATGAATGGTCTGTTGGAAGTAGTTTCTGAACAACCATGGGGTGGAATATCAATTATTTGTTTGAAATTCTTTACGGACGGTGTCTTGCAGCAGATCATGGAAAGAATTTTTACAGACACCCTGTATATATATATACCTATAGGTAGGTATATTAAGTTTTACCTGATGTAATTTGCAAATATGCGCCCGTGTCTCCTGTTAAATTACATTTTAAAATATTAACTTCTATAGAATATCCCTCATCAGTTATAATATCTAAACTAGTATCATCAATTTTTGGGACCCATGTGTACCCTCCTTCAGTTATATTTACTTCTCTGCAATTTACTAATAATAAAAATATAAATGTTAAGAACCTTATCAACAAGAACATTCATAATTACCTGTTAAAATAAAAACAAAACAAAGCAAAATATAAATAAAAGTCATAGTGCACTAATTAACCTAGCCTTAAATCAAAAATATTTCCGATAATATTTATAATTATCTTGTAGGTAGATAATAAAATTAAAATATTATCAGATAAAATTTAATCCTGATGAATTTAAAATCTAGATCAATGTGCAATGGTTTGTATACAATACACATAACCGTTAACTGGGTTGCCTACATCTTGAATCGAGACGTCAACAAACAGAAATACCATCTGTCAACAAATTTGAATTTGTGAGGTTGTGTTACACATAATATAACTGGAAGGTGGTTATTTATTGTTGTAAATAATGAAATTTAGAGCTTTAATTACCGAACCAGCGGCCATGAAGGATTTTATGAGTAAGTATCAATAAAGAACGCAATCTTCATGAATTAACACTTAATTTAACAGATATCTCCGTAAGTCTGGCGAAATTTTCTAAAGATTGTGTTATGAGAATAACGACACGAAAGGTGTATTTTATAATATCTGAGGAAGAAATGGGCCCTAGAAAACCTCTGGTGTGGTGCGAATTGCCTGTGGGGTTTTATTTTAATGAATATAATGTGGTTGGTGTAAGTGATCAACATAATGAGATATACTTGGAACTTAGTACAAGTAAGGTTGTTATTTTGTTACTGTTCAGCGTTTATTGGCACTTTTTTGTAGCTTTGCTGTCCAGATCTTTATCAATATTAAAGCAAGATTGTAAGTCTTTAAAAATAAAGTTAACTAATAAAGATTCACCCTGTTTGACGTTGGATATGGAACTGGTAATTTTAAACATGTTTCATGTTGTTTTTTATTGCCTTTGTTTAGGTTTCAGGTGAGATAGCAAGTAGACAGTGTGTTCATGATATACCAGTTGAAGTAATAGGTAGAAAACATTGGTCTGAGTATGAGGAACCAAAATTTAATGATTTTCATGTAAGTTTTTAACAGATTTAAAATATTGTAAATATTTTATTCTATGATTAGGTGACAATAGAAATGCCAAGCTTAAAATCCATAAAAAACATAGTGGAAAGAATGAAAAACATGAGCCACTCTATTATAGTGAGTGCAAATAAAAATGGCAGACTATCTTTACAAATTGAAACCAACATTGTAACATTATCAGCTCACTTTCCCAATTTAAGTGTGGAAAGTTTTACAGGTAAGAACTTGCTAATATAATAAAATCCATAATTAGTTGCTAATAATTTTAGCTGGCCACACCATAACCCATAACATAAATGATCATGAAGATATAGAAGAACTCGTATGTTCAACAATAGATATCAAAAAATTTTTGATGTTTTTATCTGGGATGCAGGTTAATAATTGTAGGGCAGTTTGTAGCATAGTACATGAAAGAATGGTTAAATTACATATGGAACAACCAGGCGCAATGATACTCCAAATATTTTTAACTGAATTAACATTGTGAGTTAGTAGTATTAAGATTAAATTATTTTTATATTATCTATTGTGTTTAATTTAAGAGGGTTAATAATTTTATAACTATCTTAGAAGTTCATTTAAAGCTATATATATATATATATATTTTAAAATTTTAATTTAAACCTCAATATCTTATAATAACAGTCTTAAGAATGTTAACTATATAGTTATATAGTTACATATAGTTATAACTTGTGTCAACTGTTTTATGAGTCAACTCTGCCAAATAATGATGGAATGGGAAGGCTTTATAATAATAATAAAAAGGTTTACCTTGTAAAAAAAACAAATATAATTATTACACCAAGAATAATTACAAATGGTAGCCAGGTTTTAATAAACCCAAAAAAATTAACATACTTTCCCCTAAAAGCAAGCAAAAATGCCAACTTAACCATATTCCATCTCCCATTATCATACTCCATTAGCTCTAAAGCTGTAGCCACGTGAGAATGACAGTTGTCCATACACAAATTATGCATTCTTCCTTTATAAACCTCTGAAGCTTTTGTTATTGCCACATCCCACCCTTCAATTCCACCTTTTGCCAATGTAGGAGTCAATTGTAAGTATTTCGTGGGTCTTCCAAATGCCATGTTGTCCTCAGACACAAAATAGGGGCCAGCAAAATCACGAATTACCCCATTTGATAGAGCAATGCCCATATGACCAATTATAGGGAATAACCATGTTAAAAAAGGTATCGGCGTCCAGACAATGCAACATGGATATCGGTCTTTATCTCTATCGATACTTCCAAGTGGATAACCAGCCATTTTAACTCAAAAATTGATTTTAAATTGCAAAAATAAGTTAATTTGACACTTTTGACATCTTAAATACATAATTGAAGTTGGCGAACTTTGTTGGCGAATGAGTCTACCAACCTTAATAAAGTTGTATTTAGATGTCAATAAAAAAAAATGTTTTCGAGTACAAAGGGTTTTAAAACCTTGACAATTAATAAAGTAAAATAAGAAAAACTAAATGGTTAATTATTATTATTAATTAAAAGCCAAATTAACTCTAGAAACACTTAAGATAAATTTGGAACCAACAGTTGGTGCCACTTTTTGTTTGCAGCTTACTTCACAAAATTTAATAACCTAAAAATCGCGCTTTTCTCTTTTTGCGATACCTGTGTTTTCCCTATTATTATTACACGATGAGTAATAACGGCGATGAAACAATATTGAACATGGTGAAAAACTTTAAGCGTTTCAACAGAGTCCCTCTGTTTGCGACGCCTTTAAAACGCCAACACAGCGAAACCTCTGAAAGCAGTTTTGAGGAGGGTACGCCAATGAAAAGAATAAAAGAAAGCAGCAAACTCGACTTATCCTTCCCAGGGTCCCCGAGAGAAATACGTAGAATAAATGCGGATTTAATGGAGGCTAGAAATACGATAGTTAAGTTGGAGAGTTTGCTAGGGACTGCGAACAATATAAAAAAACAAATGCAGTTGCATTTTGACGAGCAGAATCATGAGTTGAAGTATCAGGTTGAGTATAACAGGAAAACAATTGAACAACTCGAGACTAGATTGAAGGAAACAAAGAAAAAGGAGATTGAAGCTAGAAACGAATTGGCTGAAGTAAGGAAAATGTTTACTGGGGTGTTTTATTGTTGTTTTATGAATGTTTTCAGGTAAAAAGTAAGCTGGGTATATTGAAAATAAGGTCGGATGAGAGGGTGGAATTTTTGGAAAAGGATCTTTTCAATATACAGGAGGGAAATAAACATAATGATAATTTAGAAAGTGCTGAAATTGGAAGTTTAAAAAGAAGAATAAATGAGTTAACAGTTCTTGCAGAATCTGCTGAGGCAGAGGCTGAAGCACAAAAAAAACTTGTAGCTGATTTAGGTATGCTTTTTATATATATTTAATAAATGTGTTCTTTATTTTTAATTTTTATGTAGACAAACGGATAACAGAAAAGGTAAATTTGGAAAAAGACCTAGAGTTAAAGGAACAAGCATTTCAAAAAGCAAAACTACGCATTAAAGAATTGGAATATGCAAAAGATAACTTTTTGGAGTTTCAAGAACAAGCCAAGGTAAAATAGGTATATTGCTTACAAAAAAAATTACTTTCAAATTTTTTGTTTAAGACTCAATCTCACAAACTAGCAAACTACATAGAAATGGAAAAAGAAAACGAAAAACTCAGAGAAGAAAATACAAGACTTAAAGATGAAGTTCGTAATAAATTGGTTATGGAGGAAGAGGTTTTTGACTTGAAAAACCGTTTAGCAAAATTCAAAGAAAATGAGAAAAAATTACAGGAAATTCAAACTCAGCAGGTGCAAAATGAAATGGCTTTGAATGAGTGGCGTGGAGTTGCAAGAAATATTTGTGAAACAACCGACTATGATTCAGCTCTTCCACATTTATTGAGAACAGCAGTGGAAAAAATGCAGCACCAAGAACTTAATTTGACAGCTGAGAAAGTGGAGATTGAGTGTAAATTAAAGGCTGCCATACATGTAAGTTTTTTTATTATTAAAAAAATATATAAAACAGTAAAACTACTGGCACAGCAATCTTAAGTTCATATGTCCTAATTTTTCATGGATTTTACTGCACGTTCTGAGCTCTTAACGCAATCAAGTGCCATGTGATCAAATGAGCTCAGTGTGAAATCTGAAACAAAAGCTTAATTGCGCATGCGTAGAATGTGCGCGCACAGTTATAATTGAGGTTAAAATTATTTTTTACTTGTGCACCCACAAGGTCAGTTAAAGTAGAGAAAAGTTGCGCTTAATTATAATCCTAATATTCCTGAGGTTTTCAAAATATTTAAAATAAACTAAAAACCTTTTAAAATTAAAAATCCGTATAACTTTCTTATTCCTGGGAATTTTGAAACAAAGTTTTACACATGTGTTAACATACCCATGATTCTACATTTTCATCCAATTTCTTTGCTACTGATTTGAGTTACTTATGTAGTATGAGATCCCTTGTTTACCATGTAAAATTCCAATATGGCGGTCAAAGGTAAAACAAAATATGGTGGTGGTATCTCAAAATCTAGACGGAGAAAAATGTATGTTAAAAAACGTATATTAAAATTTGTATAATAGAAAGTAAATTAAATTATTATATAAATTAAAAAACTGGATCTTATTAAGTATAATTATAATCGTCATATGATTGAAGTTATGATACGGCAGTAAAACTAGAACTATGCTATTATGTAATAAATATATTACATAATAGCATAGTTCTAGTTTTATATATTTTTATTGAAAAATAATATAAGTACCAATAAAATTCCGTGCTCTTTTGAATCGGTCCGAATTTGTAGTTGAGATAAAAATGTGAAATGGTTTAAATAATAATAATAAATAATAAAATAAACTTTATTGGATTACTCCAAAAGGCTAATGACCTTAGTCTTTCTGCCTATTTACAATAAATATTCAGGTTTAAATATTTTTATTATTTATTGTGAAATTTTGCCGCCCCCTAAAAAGTGCCGCCCGGGGCGGGACGCCCCTGCCGCCCCCACTACGCTACGCCACTGTGATATGGTTGATTAAGTAGTATTATATCATTTATTAATCTTACACTTTTAACTTAATATTTAATACCAATAAAGGAATATGTTAAAGCGTTTTAATATAAAATATTATTATATTTTTATATTAAAATTTATCATACGTATATATTTAACGTAAAATATAATCAAAAGTATTATATTTCTAATATCATTTATTATATTTTTTTCTCCGTGTAGCAGGCAAAAAAAATACGAATTGGATGAAAATGTAGCTAAATGTCGGTAAATGTTAAAAATTTAAATGTAAACTTACTGTTTTTTAAAATTACCAAGAATAATGAAGTTATAACGATTTTTGATTTTGACAGGTTTTCAGTTTTTTTTCAAATTATTTGAGAACCCCTGATTTTTTTTGCCAAACTTGTAATTTCACAACTTTTGTCTAATTTAAAAAAGATGTCCATACATAAAAGGATAGGTACTTGGTGCCCCCTTTATAATAGCTAGTGTGTCAATGATTAAAAAAGTTATTTTTTTTTCTGGAAACTCGAAAACTGGACATTTAGGGAATTTAATTTTTGACGGCACATTACACAGCTTAAGTATCGCGAAAAATATAATATTTATCTGATTTGCTGATATTTTTCTTGACTATTATTTGAGGTCATTTATATTATCTATGATGTTTGCTATAATGTTAAAGTAACTTAAAAATATCAAAAACACATTATATATTTTTTTAATTTTAAAACAAGGGTACAAAAACAATTGTGCAAATTACTTAATAAAATATTACAAAATTTAGATTGTTAAAACAATTAGAATGTCAAAGACAATTTCGAAAATATGTTAATATTTTAAGATTGAAAAAAAATTGTAAAACTTATTTAAGAAATATATCAGAGAACATGTTTGCAGGGCCGCCTCTGGTGGAGCAATAGAACAACTTTTTTCTACTCCTATTATGGAATATGACCGTTTTAATATCACTTTTTAATGTGGAGTGACATATATTCCTTAGTGTTACAGAATGAAATATTTTACCATAGGATGACTGAATGAACACTGATGGCAACATCTCTGTTTTTAATATCTAACAAATTTTAGACCAATCCACTTTTTCTCAATTAAATTATTTTTCTATGGTATTTTTTGGAAATATAGAAAAAGTATAGTCTGAAACACGTTTGGAATTGCATATTGCGGTCTCGTGAAACTGTCTAACAAGGAATATATTATATATATATATATATATATATATATATATATATATATATATATATATATTATATATGTAATTCCACATAAAAAAGTGAAAAACCAAATGATCCAAATCATGGAATATTCAGCAATGTTTTTTTATTTTATTTATTAAATCCAAAAAACAAATGTTTGTAACAGGTACAACATAAATATAAATATATAGTCAAATTAAAGTCTTAAATTAAATAAATCCGTTTTTACAGCCTTCGAAAAAGTTTGTAAATTTCATCAGGAAGTTCATTGAAGAGTTTTAAAGCATTATAAGTTATGCGTTTTCTTCCAATGTTGGTAACATTTAATAACAGATGGAAATGTTGGTTTGTCCTCGTGTTATACTCATGAATATCACAGTTTTGTTGTACTAACAATATCATATTTGATTTTATAAATTAATTTAATACTGTCCAACTTTACAAGTTCATTTATTTTTAATAACTTTATTTCGTTATACAATTCCCTGGTGTTTGTTTATTCAGATCTTGTTTTCAAGCTTGTCCCCAGAATGCACTCAGATAATTTCGTATGGAGTTGATATGAGCACAGTATATCTTAAATTTATAAATTTAAGACACTATAGTGTCTTTGTTAAACATAAACGAAGTGTGCCACAGTGTATACATATTTCGTCACAAATGTTTGTGCATTGAATGCTTAGAATGTTAAGTCTTATTTAAAAATGATAAATATATTTTTAAAAGTTAAAAACACATTTTAGGATGTTAAAAAAATATTTAAGAATAACAAATAATGTAAAAATTTATTTAAGAATTTCAAAAAGAGTGTTTAAACTATATTTAATATTTTCAAACTTACTTAGGAATGTACTAAAATGTTTATTTTTCGATTAAAAATTGTTTTTATAGGAAGCTAGGGTGGCCAAAGCCGAGCTAGAAAAGAACCAGAAACACCTGGTAAACCTAAAATCAGCGGGAGAACAAAAACAAACCATAATCCACAGAATGCAGAAAAAACTGTTGTTGGTCAGCAGAGAAAGGGACAGCTACAGGTTGCAGCTGGATTCCTACGAAAGAGATTTGACCATGAATGCCACCACCACGAGTTTGGGTAGCGCAGCTGCCAGCCAGCTGCAGAGTCAGAAGGACAGAATCGAGAAGCTGGAGAGACATCTGGAGGGTTACAGGGAACTAAATTCGAAGTTGGAGAGTGACTTGGAGGCGGCTCAAGGATTGTCTCATTCAGGTAAACTGTTTTTTAATTATTATTATTATTATTATAATATCCTAAAAAACACGCTCTAGTCCGCAAAAGTGATACTTTTAAGCAATAAGGCTTAATTTATGGTAAATTTAAAGTAAAATCTGGTAAAAAACGTTGTAACAAAAAATCTCGAATGCATCAGATCGGTTAACCAGATAATCGGACTGGTTAACCGGTTAACCGGATATCCGAACCGGTTATAATAATTTAAAAAATCCGGTTAAAACTGAAACCGGTCAAAACTTGTCGAACCGGTTAACTGTTTATTACTTCAGGAATTGACAGCCTTACTGGCAGGGTTGCCACTTCAGTTTTATTAATTGTATTAAAAATATGGAAAAATAAGTAGTAGATAGTAGTAGATTTTTTTAACAATAGTTTTATTAGATTTTTGGATTTAGTACAGTTAATTTTTTTTATCTGGACTCGTGTTTTTTTGTTAGGTTGGTGGCTTATGCCAGTTTGACTTAGTATTTTTGGTATTTAAAAATGGTACTTCTGCCAAAGAATTTAATTAAATACTTTGACACTGTCAAATTGACAATAATATTTATTATTGATAATTTACTTGTCAATTATAAATAAAAAGATAATTATGCCAAACATAATAACAACGAAATCGAATGTAAAAGCCCTTTTGAGGGCAAAACTTAATTTTGATGAAAAGTACATCGCCTTATGGACATTTTTGGAGTAAAAAAGTAACGAATTTGATTTTATAAATATTACATCACACATTATTTTCACATTATTCACCATTGGACAACATTTACGTTCACAAAAAATTTTAATTTCTTTTATATAAATTCTTTTCAAAGCGAAGATTATTATCCGCTAGGAATACTTTCTCTTTTGGGCCGTAAAGCAACCTATATTTAACTACTTTTTTATATGATTTTACTCATCCAAGCACCACCAAAGCCAAATTAATTGCAACTACCACGGTCTTATATACAGGTCTTGCAACTTCGCCCAATTTCAATAGGAAAAGTGACCTCTCTAATGAGACACCCACCAGATGGCGCATCGAGTTGTGGGTGAACCCTTAGAAGAAGGGTGAACCATAGATGTTTAAAGGTCGTTTTTACCTTCTTTATCTTTGGGTTTTACAATCGTTAGATAAGCTCTCTGGTGGATAATTTTCTTAGATAGAAGGTTTCTATGAAAGTTATCCGCCAAATAAGCTAACTTAATCTAACGATTGTAAAACCGGCTCTAAGTCCTTAAAGTCTATGGGATATAGGTCAAATGAACTACCTACTTATGTTCTGTGAAGAAACATAACCTACATTTTTATAAACAAGCTTGTGTATTTTGTTACAGGGAGTTTTTACTTATTGTTATTGTGATATTCGTTATTGTTATATTATATTGTTCTATTTTTTCTTGTTATATTTGTTCTTGTTATATTTGTTCTTGTTATATTATTTGTGCTTTTTAATAGACATGAAGTCCTGTGTTGTGCCAAAATGTAACCAGCAAAGCTATCGTTCCGGCATTAAAATTAAGCGGTCCATGTTTAAAGTGCCAACAAATAAGGAGCGGTTAAAAAAATGGCAATGTGCAATAAAAAACATATTATTGACACTTTCACATTTTGTATGATTATTATATAATTAAGCACATCGTGTTGGTGAAATATATATTATTTTAAATAAATATTCAACCCATCCCCGCCAAGACAATAAAACAATCGGTTATTAATAAATTAGCCAGAATATTGGTTGGTTAGTTTGTAAACTATCTAAAGCTTGGCTATGTTGTGTTACTAAAAATTTTGGTTTTCATATTAGCCAAATTGAATTGGATAGTTTACAAATTATCCAGCTATTCCTAAATAATTTCAAGTAAATTAGCCAACACCCTTGGTTGGTTTACAAACTAGCCGCTAATTTAGTTAAAAATACGTTTTCAATTAAAATAGCTGACAGTTTGGCTAGTTTATAAACTACCCAGCTACTTTATAAACTATCCATGTTTACACATTAGCCGTAACATATATATGATATACGTATGTATTTTATACATTAACATGTTTTACTTACATGTTTGGTCTGGGCATGTGACGGCCGAGGACTTTGTGCATAGAGTATAGACTTTGTTGTCCTATTTTGTTAACGTAAATTATCCGAAACAAACTCACAAATATTAAATTTTTGAAAATGTAAACAAAACATAGAAAAAGAATTTAAAAAGTTAGGTTATGGTTAGGTTATGGTTATGCACATTTAACTAAGTAGTAGTTTAATTGACTTTACCCCTTCGATCTTAGCGCCACCTAGCGGCTTGGCACGTTAAGGAAGCCACCTCAAAGCTTAAAATTGCAAGACCTGTATATAAGACCGTGGCAACTACGAATTTCGACAACTCAATTTGACAACTGCACAATGTAACCTACAATAATTTATACATAACCAGATTTATAACCAAATTTATAACTAGCTTAGTTTGTGTTAATCAACTTGACAACTGTATTTACCAACCAAAACCCTAAATTTGCAACGTTGCCGCAGTCCAGATAAAAAAAAATGAACTTTATAAAAAAGTAACGATTATAAATAAAACTTTATTTAAGTAACAAATAATAAATATAATTAAAGGTTTGTTCCAACGCACATGAAAACAGCACATGGAACGATGTCACATTTCATTATTGCAAACTAACGCAATGAACTGTGATACTCGAAATTATCGTTTTAAGTACGGTTTTCATGTGCGGTTGGAACAGTCCTAGTAATGTTACATTTTTTTAAATAATTTTGGATATATACTCTATGCAAATTGCAAACTTCCTAATTCTACTATAGTCTATCATCTTTTTGAGAAACCAAAAGAAGTATTTGAAAAAAAAACAAACAAAAAGTGCTACCAATTAGTAGATATATGAACAAAACCTGATTGGCAGCACTGCGGTTTTAGTTATATGTTGCGACGGTGCCGGATTTCTTTTGTACCAAACGGATTTTCTGTCAGAGCATAGACGTGTTTGGGTCAGAACCTCTGTTAAATTTGAGTATGTTGCCATATTTCCGCATCAAGTGTCAACTTTACAAAATTTACAAAATATAAAAAAATAGTAGATTTTAATGAATCAGTAGTAGGATAGTAGAATACAAACAAAACTAGTAGAAATACTACTTAAGTAGTAGCAATGGCAACCCTGCTTACTGGTAACCCTGGTTATATACCTTGATTAAAAAGGTATAGCTGCAATTTGAAATAATTTAAAATTACATATGTATAAGCCAGTTCTGAGATGATATAACCTATAGATAAGGCAAGTTTTGGAACGATAGTCAATTTGTAAATGAATTTTAAATGCAATAGTATAGAGGGCTACATGCAAAATGTCCAGACACCACTAACTCATTTTTATTAAAAAATGGATAAGCTGAGTTTTGGGTTGGACCTCCTCATTTCTAATATTTGTTTAACATATTACCAAAGTTGTCCTTTTTTAAGTATAGGGACAAACAAAATATTATTATTATTATTATTATCCAACTCTAAAACGCCTTTACCAATCTTTATAAAATTTTGTATAAAAATACTTCAACTTATATCTCAGTTTACGTGTTCAAGGGTTTTTCGAGAAAATATCCTTAAAGCCCTTTTATTTAATAATAAAAAATGCTCGAAAAATAGTAGATTATGTCATAAGGAGTAGAAGTGACTCTTTTTGTGGTCAGTACAGATATTGACGGCCGAAGCGTAGCTGAGGCAGGCAACTGTACGAAGCACAAAAAGAGCTTCCACTCCAAATAACATATACAATTTTTTTTTCAAGGGCGTAATATAAATAGGATAAGCAATTGAATTATTTTATTTACTCATAACTCATGTGGTATAAAATTTTAGTTAAAAGCATTAGAAATTATTGATAAAAACTAAAAAACGTATAACCCTTACTTACAATGCCGATAAATATCCTAAACTAAAAATAAACACTGCTCTGTCAAAATGCTGCGCTTGAATTAATTTTTACGTACTGACATTTGTTTGGAGTACCAACATTGGCGACTCGTCTATCATCATAATATTATACTAATAAACTAGTTGTTCTTTATTTCTTCAATTAAAATTTAATAAATAATCACTAAATATTCCGTGCGATTATAATTAATATAATTAATACATCGTGATTGCTTTGTATGAAATGCTAAATTAATTTTATTATTTGACGTCTATTGAGACCTATGGATTTACTTCTATCCCTAGGCTTTTTTTGAGTTTTTTGTCTGCCGCTAATGAAAAAGACGCACTTCAACTACCGTAAACACGGGTGGCTTTGGCTCACTTTCAAACTTCAGCTTAAAATTTTTGTGGTTTTAACAATCATAAACATTAAATTTTGTATACCAAAATTTGAGTCTTGAGTTGCTCTTTCATAATAACTATGTTATAATATTACATAGGGCTGAGTTTCAAAAATAAACATTAAAAACTGGGTGTGCAAAGTTACCCCCTGGTTGCGGGTTACTTTGTCTCACAGTGTTTTTTCAGTATAAAATGAATGTAATATTATATTTTATTTTTATTAGACACGTGTTAGCAGCGACATATATCTATTGCAAGGGATTACCAATAAAAAAAATAAAAAATCGACCTGTAGTTAACCAAGGATCATCATTCCAATGGATTGCGCATAATATATATATATATATATAAGAGTTTTGCACTGATACGATATATACAATTTTAAAGTGTAATAAATCCCATTTCTTTCTTTAAAACACTGATTTTCCTGTAATATAAACTCAATAGAATCGCTCAATTGACAGGTTTAGACCAACAAATTATAAATGTTAATTTTATCGAGCGCGAAAAGATTTTTCATAAATGGGTTAAAGTCACCCGCGGGGTGCAAAGTCACCCGTATTTACGGTATCTCTATACAGGCATGTAAGGTTGTATATCATGGCAGCTTTAAAAAGAAACTTTTATAGGGAAATTTATTTTTAAGTAAATAAAAAATATGT
Organism: Brassicogethes aeneus; assembly: GCA_921294245.1. Taxonomy (NCBI): domain Eukaryota; kingdom Metazoa; phylum Arthropoda; class Insecta; order Coleoptera; family Nitidulidae; genus Brassicogethes; species Brassicogethes aeneus. Next base: position 14,975,318 of record OV121133.1, read on the forward strand.
TGTGAGTATACCCTGAAAATTTTGTACAAATCAAACGAACAGTAACGAAAATACAGCGCTTCAAATTCGTCAAAAATGACCACTTTTCAGCAAAATAATAAAAAAGGGGTCATTTTTACCGACTTTGAAGCGCTGTATTTTCGTTACTGTTCGTTTGATTTGTACAAAATTTTCAGGGTATACTAACGAAAATACTTAATTATTAAATAAAAGAGCTTTAAAAATATTTTCTCGAAAAATCCTCGAACATGTAAGCTGAGATATAAGTTGAAGTATTTTATACAAAATTTCATAAAGATTGGTAAAGGCGTTTTAGAGTTAGATTTTTTTTACTTATTATGCGGGCAGTGTATGAAGAATTCGCTGAAACCATATTTTGACATAAATGTCCCTTTCTTAGAAATGATCCCAGTCAAATACGACCAAATCTCGAAACTTGAAGAAGAAATCAGCCAACTGAAAATGGAAAACGAACGCATGCGCGAAAAAAAAGACAGCCTCGAAATCCAACTGGAGTCCTATCTGGAAGGCAACGACACGTTGGCCGGCGGGCAGGTGTACCACAACGCGAACAACCCGTTCGCGCAGAGCGTCGCGCAAAGAGAAAATCTGGTGGAAAAGTTGGAGCAAGAAGTGGAGAGACTCAAGAGGAAGTGCAAAAATCTGGAAGAAGGTCTGGAGGCCAGCAAGCTGGGAGATTTGTCCGTGTGTCCCCAGGAAGTGTTCGCTCTCAAAGAACAGATAAAATCGCACGAATCTCAGATGCAAAAGCTGAAGGACTACTTCAAAACGTCCATGCAAGAGTTCAGAGATGTCATTTATATTCTGCTGGGCTACAAAATCGACCGAAATGGAAGTTCTTTGTACAAACTAAGAAGCGCGTACGCTGAACGCGAAGAGCACATGATTTGCTTCGAAATAAATAACAAAAATGGCGACCTAAACCTGCTGGAAAACGAATACAGCGCCACCTTGGAGGATATGATCAACCTGCATTTGAGGCACCAAAAATCTTTCCCCGTATTTTTAAGCGCTTTAACCATGAATTTGTTCAATGAAAAGACCAGGACGTTCCAGGGTTAGGATTTTATTTTTATTGGTACGTTCCAAGTTTAATTAAAAAAATATAGTTTTAGTTCTACGTTTTTATATAATGAATTGTATCAATTTATCTAAATTGATTATACTATTTATTTAGATTGTTTGACGGTCAATAAATTTTAAATGAAATAAGTCACTTTATTTTTTTTATTTTCATTTTCAGATGTTTTGTTTAAAAATATATTTTATTTGGAACTGTGTTAAAATGTGGCACAAAAATGTCTATTAAAATAGCATTTGAAATTTGAATAAAACTGAAACCCTGTAAAAACAAAAAAAAATCTTCTTTTGGAAAAAAGTTCACATCTAAAACTTCTTTGTTTCAAAATTTACAGGAATAAAAAAGTTATAAGGTTTTTTGGTTCTTACAAAACAGCCATAGTCCAAATTTTTATTTACGAACACAGTATGTCCACAGATAGGGTTACAAAGAGGAAATTTTTTTTTTTAATTCTCAGAAAATTTCATTCTTGATTTTGCTTGATTTCAAAAACTCAGAATATGCGACACATCATTTTTATCATTATCATTTTCTATGGTTAAAATTGCATTTTTCTATAAAAATCATTTATCCGAAATCGGCAGTAAAGTAAAAGAAATCGGCAGTAAAGTAGATCTTTACAGCCGATTTTATACGAGTATTGTATGCAACCCATTATACACTTTAAGATGTGTCTACTGCTCCTCGAGGTCAGCAGCAACTAAATAATGTTTAAAAAAAAGCACCGTCGCGGTGTGTCGATTGGACCCTTTCATAAAATGTTTTTTAATAAAAATAATAAGTTAATTTTATTAATTAGATTAAAAAATCGCCGCGGCGATTATTAATCAGTAATCGTTAATTTAACAAGATTATTTCTTTCGTTGACTATACTTTGACAGATACATAACCTGAAAAGCCTTAAATGCCAAATTTTCAAAAGACTGCGTTCGGTACGTGGTCACGTGGTGGGACTTTGAGGTGTGGAGCATAGTACATATATGACATTGAAAACGATATTTTTATGACAAATCATACACGGTGCTGTTCTGACAAGTGATTTCTAAACTTTATGTGAAACTTTTTTTGTGATATTCTATTTATTTAACAAAGAATTTAAGAGAAAAATGAAAAAATACACGGTTTGTTTTTTTTTAATTGGATTTTTAATAAAAATAGTATGCACTCTTTGAACTATCCACTTTAAACTTTTGAATTCATTTATATATGGGCAAAACAGTTAAATCAGTTAGATTATTTAACTTTCTTAAAAAAATGGTTTTTACTACTTTTTTACTATATTAATGACCGATTTTTTACAATATGCGATTACGTTTTAATTTAATTCTTAATAGTATACATATAAATTTATACTTTTAAGAATTAAATTAAAAGGTAATCGCATATTGTAAAAATAAACAATTGTTTCCTCTATTAAATTTGTATCTAACATTTGAAAAATTATTATTTTAATTAGTGGGGTGAAACAAATGGTTATAAAAGAAAATTAAGTATTTACCAAAACTTGTAATTTTTAACTCACTACATATAAAATGTTTTAATATAACAAATATATGGGTTTAAAACTTTGAAAGCCTTTGCATGGTCTTTTAATGGCAATGAAAGTCTTAAATTATTAAAAAATATTGACTTCCTGAGAAGCAAACAATACATTTAAAATCTTATGTTTTTGTTGAGTAAAAGGCTCGGTAAAAGGTTTGTTTTTAAAAATTATTTTAATTGAAATAAATTAGATACTTTATATAGGTAATTAGGCTATGATAAATACTTGTATAAAACTTAACAAAAATATGTTAGTACTTATTTATAACCAAAATGGCAAATAAATTGTCAAATAAATACATAGATTATAAAGGTGAATAAATACATACAAATTAAAATTTCGTCGCTACCACAATCCACACAACAAGGTCTATTCGATCTCGTACTAAAAATACTAAAAATCACTGCAACACTGCACATCATTTAATGGCGGCCATTTTTGTTGTTTACAATTCTTGTGCTTTGGGTTTGTACAGATTAACAATCGTTTTAAGCGTTGTGTTTTTAATAGAGGCACTTGTAAGCCTCAAATGAGGCCTTAAAGTGGTAAGAACAATAATTTTTCTCCTCTTTTGTAAAAAATAAACCTTATTCTATCAAGGCTGTCATCAAACTGTCAAATGTCAATTTTAAGGTTATTTTATAACCCACAAATTAAACTTCAAATTGATATTTGACAGCCCTTTTTTTTTAAAGCTTGCAAGTCTCTCTGTAAGAAACAGAAACCCAAAGCACAAGAATTGTAAACAACAAAAATGGCCGCCATTAAATGATGTGCAGTGTTGCAGTGATTTTTAGTATTTTTAGTACGTGATCGAACAGACCTTGTGTGGATTGTGGTTGCTACCTTAAATATATTTTTAATAAAGAAAAAAAAGTAGTATACATTTAAGAGTTACATTAAAACTTTAATCGTGTACTGTAAAAAATAGATCAATGTTATAAAAAATCGCTAAAAAGCTTTTTAAGAAAATTAAATTATCTTTAATTTGATTGAAACGTTTAGCCAATTTATAAATAAAATCAAAATTAAAAAAGTTTATACCTACTTAATATTTTTAATCAAAATCAAATTAAAAAAACTAACCCTGAGTTTTTATTTTGTTTTTAAATTCTTTGTTACAACATAAATAAATAGAATATCACAAAAAGTCTGAAGTCACAAGTCTGAAAATAATTAGGTTCAAACATAGGCACTAGTTTTTTCAAAAATAATATGCTGCAATATATGTACAAATTTGACGCAGAAACCGTTCGAAACTAAACTTTGACTTTTCGCATTTTACACTCTATATCAACACATTTTAAATAAAACCATTTCTTAAGTTGATTTTTTATTTTGCTTTTCAGAATTTTTGTTTAAAAATATTAATTAATTTTCTTTGCAAATGTGTTAAAATGTGGCACAAAAATTTTGAAACGTTTAGCAGTTAATATTATATTTAAATTTTTATAAAACAACACACGTAAATGTAATACACTACAATTTTTGCACAGACAACACAGTTTTACTAATATTTTTTCAAGAATAATAAATGCTGCAATAAAATCAACAGAACTATTTTTAATCTTTCAAAATCATACATTTCAGTACACCAGTTGTTCTGTGTTTATTGAGCTCCGCAGCTAGTTATCCGACATACCAATCATCATCTCGCTCTTCTTGATATCCGGATTTTGGAAATCTCCGGCAACCTCATTTTCGTGCGCTGTCTGGACTGCGTTTTGGCTATGCGGGGCCGAGTGCACCAACCGGCCAATCAGCGACGACGGCCGGTCTCTTCTTATGCGCAACCATTCGTGTTGGATCACTCTATCCAGGGTCAAGCGGAGAGTTAGATCGGGCTCCAACAGGTGGCGCACCAACGACTTGGACGCCGAGGAGATCGTATCGCGCACTCTTGATCGGAACACCCAGTTTTTGGTCATTTGGTCTTTAAGTAGCTTGCGCAGGTTTGAGTCGTCGAAAGGCATCGAAGCGTTGAGCATTATAAACAGGATTATTCCTAGAGACCAAACGTCGGAAAGTTTAGGGTTGTACGGGGTTCCGTTGACGACTTCAGGTGCCGCGTATGCGGCGGATCCGCAGTAAGTTTGACTCAGTATTCTTCTATTGTCTGCGTCGACGCAGAATCGTGCGAAACCGAAATCGGCCAGCTTAACGTTGAATCGGCGCGATAGTAGGATGTTTTCGCATTTTAAATCTCTATGAGCAATGTTTTTACTGTGCAGGTAGTGAAGACCGCTTGCCATCTGTCTAAACCATATCTTAGCTTGGTTTTCAGGAACGACGCCATTGCGTTTAATAAAGTCTAGTAAGTCTCCATTGTCTGCATATCTAGAAAAAATTGGTTGGTTTACAATCAATTTTAAATATTTTGTTTAACAGAACCTATTAAAATTATGAGTGTAATTTTTTTACTTGAAATAGTATATTACCATTGAGTAAAGTGTGTGAAGAGACGCAAGGTGGTAGGATGATCTGTGCCAGGCGTATTATTATTAATTTACAAGAAAATGTGTCCGTAAGGTGTCGCCATCTACCCACCAATGTTCCAAGCTTGAAAATATGATAAAATAAGGGGTATTTGTTTGAAATTCCGATCTCCCACGCAAGCTTCTTACCCCTCCTTTCACTAAACTCGTCGCTTAGCAACGAGACGACAACACAATTTTTTATTTGCAGTCATAATATTATTTGTGTCTGGATTTAGTGGAGTTTGTTATTTCATTATTGAGTAAAGTAAGTAACCAAAAGAATTTATTTATTTATTTACAATTCCTAGTGCTGTTCTGAGAGGTAATTTCTATTCTATTTCATTATATAATTATTATTACTAATAATAATTATTAATTAACTATCTACCCACTTTATCTAATTATTATTTATAATAATTAATAATTATAATTATTAATTAATTATCTACCCAATTATTATTTAATTATCATTTAAAAGTAAAATTCTATTTAAAAAAAATATGCCTCTGAAACGTGTGAAATTTATTTATTTTTAATTAAAAATGTATACATTATATAATATATATATATATATTATATGTATGTATACATAGAGGCATATTTTTTTAAAATAGAATTTTACTTTTAAATGATAATTAAATAATAATTGGGTAGATAATTAATTAATAATTATTATTATTAATTATTATAAATATTAATTAGATAAAGTTGGTAGATAGTTAATTAATAATTATTATTAGTAATAATAATAATAATTTTTATCAAAAAAATTACTTTTTAAACCATGCAAGCTGGATTTTTAAATTTCTCTTTCAATAAAGTTTTTATACGAAAACACCCTGGACATACATAATATTATATTTATACATTTATACCACAATTAAAATATCAAATAGGGTACCACTTACATACATATTATGTATGTAAGTGGTACCCTATTTGATATTTTAATTGTGGTATGTATAAATATAATATTATGTATGTCCAGGGTGTTTTCGTATAAAAACTTTATTCAAGGAGAAATTTAAAAATCCAGCTTGCATGGTTTAAAAAGTAATTTTTCTGATAAAAATTAAAAAACAAGAAAGCATTGATAAAATTGATGTATTTAATTGGTATTTGATATTTTTAATATTGATAATTTTTGTTATTTTAATTGCCATTAAAAATAAATCTATGTATGTACAGTGTGTTTTCGTATAAATGGGACACTCCTCTAAAATCTTTATTTGAAAATATTATTATATTGTATCACATATATTAAATTAAAAATATTATATTAAAAAAATAAAAAATTCAGCTGCATGGTCAAAAAAGTGATTTTATGAAAATTTTTTGACAAAAATTAAAAAACAAAAAAGCATTGGTAAAATTGATGTATTTAATTGGTATTTGATATTTTAATTGACATTAAAAATATATTTATGTACAGGGTGTTTTCGTATAAATGGGACACTTCTTTAAAATCTTTATTTGAAAATAAATTAAAAAATTAAAAAATCTAGCTTGCATTGTTTGAAAAAATAATTTTATGAAAAATTTTTGACAAAAATTAAAAAACAAAAAAACATCGGTAAAATTGATGAAATACATATGTAGATATAACATTGATTTTTCCAATGAAACACCCTGTATATTTTTGAACATTTAGATAGAGTTTTTTATTATAATTTCAAATACACATATATATAATTTGTAGGTATATGTTTGAATTAAAAAAAATCTGCAAAAATAACACTTACAATTTCATAAATTACCTATCTTAAAAAAAAACCCTCAGGGACACGTGTTTCTTCTGATCAATTAACTTCAAAATTTTACAAAATTTCTTTTTAATTTAGAATTGATCTAGTGGTAGCCCAATTGAATTGTTTTTCAAAAATATACAGGGTGTTTCATTAAAAAAACAATGCCGATGCTATTTTATTAAATTTACCGATGCTTTTTTGTTTTTGAATTTTTGTCAAAAAAATTACTTTTTTAAACAATGCATCTGGATTTTAAATTTTTTCGATATTCTAATAAAGATTTCATAGGAGTGTCCCATTTATAAGAAAACACCCTTTACATTTAAAAAAAAAGTTTTTTTTAACAAATATTTACATACATATTTTCGTAAAAAAAAACAACAAAAATAAGTTAAATTATCAATATACATTTTTGTTTTAAAATACTTTTAAGAAATAATATACCTACATTATTTATCACAGCATTTATATACATATACATATACTATAGTAGGGTGGTTCTTATTTGGCCGATATCGAAATTTTAATCGTGCCGCCCCCTCATTTGTTTTTAAAAAATATTAAACTTAAATTAATGAACATTTCTAATTTTTTGAGGAAATGAAGGGAAAATATGGTACTTTTAAACAATTATGCATTAAATGAAAATTATCACTGATATTTTGTTTATTATGCCATTTTCAATAAAAATACAATAATAGCATTGAGTACACACTTTACTCAATGATAATAGTAATAATTGAATGAAGTAAAAAAGACCTTACTATGGACATAAATGAATTCTTTTTTTTTGTTTAAAAGTACCATATTATCCTTTCATTTCCTCAAAAAATTAGAATTGTTAATTAATTATTAATGATTTTATAAAATTATTGCGTTTTAAAGCAAAAATCCCCTATATGAATTACTGTAAGTAATAATCGAGCAAAGTAAAAAAGACCTTAGGAAGAAAATACATGATTTCTTTTATTTATTATTTTAAAGAAGTTGGAAAATGACCTCTTAGAACCGTGCATTATTTATTTATATACAAAATTTCCATGTATATTTTGATTAATTTATTGTTTTTAGATGGAATCTTTGAAAAAATTAATAGTAAGTGTTGTAATATTTAATATACTTAATTATTTTTATTTATTATATTTACCCAGGTAGCAAAGGATGTTAAGTGACAAGTAATTAACATCAATATTTGGTGAATTTTTATAAAAATATTAACATCATTAATTCTTGTGAATTTAACATGAATATCATGTCATCCCTTTTTAAAAACGTGATTTTCATGTTTTATTTTTAACATTTAAATATCATCACGAATTTCACAAAAAAATAACATCCACATTTGGTAAATTTTTGACAAAATATTAACATCATTAATTCTTGTGAAATTAACATGAATAACATGTCATCCTTTTTTTAAACGTGATTTTCATGTTTTATTTTTGACATTTATATAACATCATGTATTTAATAAAAAATCAACATCCATATTTAGTGAATGTTTGACTAAATATTAACGTCACTCATCCTTGTGAAATAAACATGAATTTCATGTCACGTTTTTCATTATTGCGTTTTTATAAAGTAAATTTTGTTTTGTTTTTATACCCCGTTGCTTTTAAAAATAAAATTATATATTTTTTCTATGTAAAGGTTTGTTTTTACTTATTTTTTTGTAAAGTACTATAATTTCTTTGAAAGTACGATAATTTTATGGGGTTGGTACGATAAATCATGAAAACTGCAGTTTTCAAAACTTGGCAGCACTGACTATAGGACGCTAACCTGTTCTTTGTATTTTGTTATCTATGGTATTTTATGTGGGAAAATTAACAAAACGTGCCGTTTCCTTTGTTAAATATTAAACCACATACTTGTGATTTACCTTTATAATCTGTGATTTACACCTGTGTATTTTGACTTTTTGTGCTGCAGCATCATGTCCAAAACAGTAAGTATTCAATTATTTTCTACAATGCCGGGTTTATACAACTGCATAATCATTAATCATGTTCTTGTAACCTAACTTTATTTTATTTTTTGTATTCTTTCCAACTACATATACTATGTATATACCTTAGAACAAGGTATATACTATACTGCCGTGCTTAATGAAAACGCCGTAACCAACAATTTTGCGATTTTTGTTTTACGGCATTTTCTACTAGAACAATTCATCCTGTGTCTATCCCCGGTACTCAAAAAACCGTATATATATAGATACGGTTTTTTGAGTACCGGGGATAAACGCAGGATGAATTGTTCTAGTGGAAAATGCTGTAAAACAAAAATCGCAAAATTGTTGGTTACGGCGTTTTCATTAAGCACGGCAGTATACGAAAAACTAAAAACAAATAGTATTTTACCCCTTATCTCAGTACTTTTCTTTTAAAGTATTTTAATTAAAATCTTAAGATTCTTAAGAAAAGTGATTGAATTAATTTTGTATCATGTACCTAAATGCAATAGAAAAATTATTATCTTGTTATTTTATTTCTTTTGTTTTAGAATCAGCATTAGTTAGCAATCGTTCAACTGCAAAAGAAGTTGAAACGGTTATAATGGATTGGTTCCGGTATGCTAACCAGCGTATGAAAAAAAAATAAAATTGTAGGTATATTTTTTATTTATTTATTTTATTTATAGAAATATCTAATTTTGTTTTTTTTTAGGATCCAGCTGTAAAATCCTTTTAGTTTGTGTTTTTAAAATGTTAACAAATTATTTTATGTTGATTTTAAATGTTATATTTTAAAATAATATAAATTATTTTAACAAATATTATGATTTTCATTATTCATCATAAACACCATGCATGCATGCATGTATTTATGGGACTAACAACTTTATATTGATGTCATTTGTTATGGTTATATATCCTGAAACTCTTAAATTCCATTTTTTATTATTAGTGTTTACTGATTGTGGTTAGTAATTATTAATATACTTTAGAACTTTTTATTGAGAAGTTTTTTTGTGGTTAGCTTTTATTCACAAACAATCTTGTTAATGAAGAGTTACAAAGTATATTAATAATTACTAACCACAATAAATGATGTCGTTGCGGGAAAGAGTTCTGGGGTATAATAATGACATCAATATGATGTTAATGGACAAGTTAGTATAACATCAAATTCACGTTGTTTTAGTATGTTATTTTTATGATATTATTTAACATCAGAATCATGTTATTTTTCAAATGTTATTGATGATGACATCAATATGATGTTAATAGACAAGTTAATTTAACATCAAATTCACGTTGTTTTAGTATGTTATTTTTATGATGTTATTTAACATTAGAATCACGTTATTTTTCTAATGTTAATGATGATGACATCGATATGATGTTAGAGACAAGTTAATATAACATCAAATTCGCGTTATTTTTCGGATGTTATTTTATGATGTTATTTAGGTAGGACATAGGACTTCTTTATGACGTGAAATCCACGTTATTTTAACTAGAATGATAACATCACATGTGAAAAAAGAACATCATATTCACGTGTAAAGGATGTTATTTTGCTCCCTGGGTAATAACGCTTTACTTATTTTAGGAACAATTAAACAAGGACATTAAGGAAGTAAGTACTTAATAATATAAAATATATTGAAAGAAATATATTAACACACTATAGGTACTATTAAGTTAACGTGTGTAAAAAATATTTGGTATAGGTAGGTACCTACTAAAATTGATTTTTTTTCTTTTTTTTAAGTTGGAAGCAGATGAAAAAAATTTTGATATTATATTTTCTCTTTCATCTAGATTCTAGATAATTAATATCGATCATTTTTTTAGAAGCGGGAAAAGGAAATATCAAAGGTAAGTAAGAGTATTTTAAACGTTTTTTTTATTTTTAGGGACAGTTGGAAGATATTCTAAATAAGGTAAGTTACCTAATTTATAATTTATACAAAATATTAATAAAATTATTTTTAGCTTTTAGTTGAGGAGACCCAGGTAATAATAATAATAGAATTAAAAATGTATTATTAATCTAATTAATTTTTCAATAGAGCCGGACGGACAACGCCGACGAGGTAATAATACTGAAATAATAAAAACTGAATCTGTCATTAATCTAAATATTTTTTTACCAGGAGGCAAAGAAAACTGAGCCCGAAAAGGTATCTAATAATAATATTTCTAAAATATTAAATTCTTTATTAATCTAATTAACTTTTCAGCTGGTCCAGGAAGAGAAGGGGGATGGGGTAATAATAATATAAATAATAAAATACCTTAATATAAAACTTGTAATTAATCTTAATAATTTATTTACCAGGAGTCGGAGCAAACCAAAAATCCCGAAAATGTAATAATAATACCTTTAAAATATTAAATTTTATTATTAATTTAATTAATATTTCAGAAAAACGGCGAAAGTTCAACCAGAACTGAAGGGGTAATAAAATTTATTATTATTACTAAAATAATTAAATATCAGAAAATTATTCTTTTTTTTTTAACAGAAACCGGAGCAAACTGAGCCAGGAAAGGTAATATTAATGTTAATAAAATATTGAATTATTAAAAACATAATTCATTTTTACAGGCTGCCCAAGATATTCTTAATGCGAGTGTAACTGAAACTATTTTAATTTTTATTGGCAAAAAAATGGAAATGTTTACTTGTAATTCTTTCTTTCAAAAATTATCATGTTTTGTACAAATGTAATGTAAATGCATTAATTATGTAAAAGCTGCATTAAAATAAAAGTTTTTAAAAAATGACTCTTATTGCTCAATAAATTATTTAAAATTTCTTTGATTGAAAAATGGTTGTTTTTATTTTTCTTTTTTAATCTTTTAACTTGTTGTAATTTGCATTTAATTTTTTTCCGTAATTTTATTATTTTACAGGACATTTCTTTGTTATTTTTTCTTAAACAAGTTTTTTCTGGTGATGGCATATTTAAATATCGGTCACTAAGTACAGAGTTTGGTCTTTCTGGGCTATCTAAATTATCTACAAAATTTTATTCTCAATATTTTGCCTGTTAATCTAATAGGTTTTTACATTTGTTTCCCTTAAGACACTAAAATTTTCTTCAGTATCTGCAAATTTAAAAAATATTAAATTAAAAAAAAATTAAAACCAATCATGTTATCAAGTTATAGTCAAGAGTAGATATGCAAATTTTAAAAAATTTAAATTTGTCTGTGGTATATTTTTTGTTTGACAGGTAAAAATTTTACACGTATTATTATTTTTTAATATTAAATCATTGAGTATCTTAGGGGCCGTCCATAAATGATGTCACACGTTTTTTTGATATTTTTAACCCCCCTCCCCCCTTGCCACAAAGTGTCACAAATTATGAGACCCCCCCTCCCCATTGGCGTCACGTCACAATAATTTAATTTTTAAGTAAGGTCTATCCCACGAAATTTTTGCTAAAAAAAATGTTAATAGTTAATTAGTTAATGTTTATAAACATTCATTAAATTCCAAAAAATTATTATATTTAAGCTTATTTAACCTAGATTAATTTAAAAAAACACATTGTAATATATTATTACCTACAGTGTACAGGAATAAATTGAAATTTTGCCAATATGCTTTCACCTAAACTGGGTAGTAATTTTTAAAATAATTTTTATATTTCTCACATGTCATCCACGGTGCTGTTCTGAGAGGTGATTTTTGGACTTTCTGTGAAACCTAATTTTTTTTATATTCTTGTTAATTAGGTCATAACTAAAATTTTAAGAGCAAAATAAAAAAAATTTTACGGTTTGAATTGTTTTAATTGGCTGTTTATTAAAAATATTATGCACTCTTACAATTATCCAATTAAAACTAGCGATTTAATTTAAATATTTAATAATTGCATAACTAAAAAAAAGGTTTTTACAATTTTTTTTTATATATTTTACTGTTTTGTTGCAATAAACGTTCAATTTTTAATATAACCTTTGACGTATACATTTATGTTCCCTTAATTAATATATCCTTAAAGGTTGCCATGAAACTTAGATCTATTAAAAATTTATTTGACGTTTGAATTGTCATTTTCAGTATACGTATTCTATAATTTTTGTTTAGTTTTTTAAAGTGTTTTTTATAAACAAAAATGAAAAATTGTAGTAAAAGTTACAAAGAAATTCATGAAATTTAACTAAGGACCGGTTTATTCATCTTTAGTAAAGTTTATCGGGCCTAATCTTTAATCTGATTTAAAAAGTTATGGTAATATTTAAATAAAATCGCAAGTTTTAATTGGAGAATTGAAAGTGTGCATACATATTTTTAATAAACATAAAATTAAAACAAAATTAACCGTCAAATTTTTTTTTATTTTGCTCTTAAAATTTATGTTATGACCTAATTAACAAGAATATAAAAAAAAATTAGGTTTCACAGAAAGTCCAAAAATCACCTCTCAGAACAGCACCGTGCATCTGTCACCTGTAATCTCTCACCTGCCATTTATCATCTGTCACCTGTCATTTGTCATCTGCCACCTGTCATATATCACCTACCATATGTCATCTGTTAACTTGACATCTGTCACTTGACATATGTCACCTGTTCACTTGACATCTGTCAAAGTGTTGTTGGATACTTTGTTGGGTTCCCCTGTATACGAAGACCCCTTCCTCCTCCCTAAGTGTGTGACATCATTTATGAACGGCCCTTATTACGTTAGATAATTATGATTTTTCTAAACTAATCGATTTTTTTAGAATTGTTTGTAAATAAAATAAGATTAAACAAATCCTTAATTTTTGTTGGCAAAATATCCAATGATGAATTTCAAGAAATCTTATACTTTTTTATGCAAATTTTATTTAAAAAAAAGGTAGTTTTTTTGGAATACCTATATTAAATAATAAATAAATTTAAATTTTTCTGCTTAAAAATTAACTAAATTTAAAAGTATTAAATTAAAAGACAAATTTTAAAAACACTAACATTTTGCCGATTTTTTTTCTCATATATACATATATATATTTATATATATGTATATATATATATATATATTATTCTTTACAAAAATTAAATTATTTTTAAATATTTCTCAAGCAGCTCCAAAATTGTAATATATATTCCACTTTGCCCCATAAAAGGGGCAAAGTGGAACAAAATGAAATTAAAAAAAACAATGATATTTGGAAAAACCACGATTCCAGAGTTTTCAAATTTTTGTCATTTTCATCAACATAATGACCATTTAATTAACAACACGTAAGTGCCTTATTTTCAAATTCTATGACTACTATTTAAAAAAAATCAAATATTGTTCCGCTTTGCCCCACTCTCCCCTAAATGTAGCTAACTTGAAACAGCAATAACTTTTTTATTTTTAATGCAACGCCCTGTACCTTTTCATTGATATAACCATTTCCTATACCATACCTAAAGTTAATAATAACAAAGATATTGTACAATTCCTATTATGTATTAAATATTTCAAATTTTTAAATATTACTTTTTAAATTAATAAACAATCGCTTCTGTTAAAACCGGAAGAGGAATTTTGTTCAAAATAATTTTAAAAAATTATTAATATTCTTTTAAAACCCCGGGGGTTTAAATTTTAAACCCCCTTTTTAAATTAATAAACAATCGCTTCTGTTAAAACCGGAAGAGGAATTTTGTTCAAAATAATTTAAAAAAATTATTAATATTCTTTTAAAACCCCGGGGGTTTAAATTTTAAACCCCCAAACCCCCCGTGCGCACGGGTGTGTCTATTTCAAAACTAAAACAAAATTTGGTTGCCGATTAGTATGTAGCATTTTTTTAAATTAAATCACCAAAAACAAAATATTAAGCAACACATTTGAATAGTTTGAACATTTAAATATAAATAAATAAGAAAGTTTAGCATTAAAACAATTGAAAAATATAAACATCAAAAAACATTAAGCAAATACCGTTAAGTGAACGCCTATTGCAAGATTTTTGAAAATAACAATGTCATTTTAAGATAAACAAAACAAATCAAATTATATTGTTTTTTTGTAGTTTTATCTTTATTTTCACTTAAAAATTAATAAATATATTTTCACGCACCTGTAATGATTTATTTACATAAAGAATATAAAATTAATTGTTTAATGCGTTTAAAGAATTAATTATTAAAAAAGGCTTGTAAGAATGTCCTTCGGCAAAAAATGTTTTTCACAAATACATTTAAATTTTAGATCATTATAATCTAAATCCAATAAAAGTGGATTTCCGGAATTTTTCTTCCAAATTTCACACCGTTCGGTGTCTTTTATTGGAAATTGGAACAATACAAAGCTGGTTTTGCCTTTTTTTAAAAAACATTTGTTATATAAACAAGTATTTGTAGGTAAATTATTCATTTTCGCTAACGAATTAAGTACAACAACCTACTTGAGCAATTGCTTTGTGCAAACTGAATTAAATTTAATCTAGTCGACCTTCACGATGCATTCGACCGGCGCGGCGAATTGCATAGAAAGTGGGGATGCTGATGACGACGCGTTTCTTACTGTCTCACTCTAACGGTCTCACTCTAATTTAGAATTTAAATCTCAAGATAAAATCGACGGTGGCGCCTCTAACAACTGGGATCGATTTTGGAGTTATTTTAAATACATTAGACCACGCCTCTTCCCCACTTCTTTACTCAATTTTAAATATTTTGTTTAACAGAACCTATTAAAATTATGAGTGTAATTTTTTTACTTGAAATAGTATATTACACTAAAAAGGAGGTAAGTAGATTTTATTTCCACCTTCTTGCTAAATGACATTTTATAGGTTAATATTGTTTTTTTTTGTAACCAAGTAAACGATAAATTATGTGAACAGACCTGTAATTTTGTACAGGCTTGTATAAAAGACCTGCAAAATTTAACAGACTTTTAGAAAAGCAAAAGGTAGAAATTTGAAAATTGCTATACAGTGTGACCCATTTGTTTGCGACTCACCCCTGTAAAATCTTTATTGTGAGATTTTAACCGGATTTGTTTTAAAGTGTAGATCTTGATAAACTGTATTTTTGGAGTAAAAAAACATATTTTTACAAAATACATGGACTACCTACTATGTCACTTTTTAAGATTAAATTTTTAAGAATTCATATTATAATATCGAGATTTTAATCGGATTTGTTTTAAAGTGTACATCTTGATAAAGTATAGTTTTGGAGCAAAAAAACATATTTTTACAAAATACATGGACTACTATGTCAGTTTTTAAGATTAAATTTTTAAGAATTCATATTATAATAATCGCTATAGCGATTTTTTAAAATAAAATCTATGCACGGCACTGGATTCACCACCCCCCAAAACCAAAATCTAATTGTAGAGAATTTGGGAATTCTCTATTTTTTGTTTAATAATTAATTTTACAAAATACAAGGCCTACTATAGTATATATCAGTTTTTGAGAGTAAATTTTTAAGTATTTTTTAATATCTTTGCAACCCTCAAAACAAGTCTATATTAAATTTTATTGAAATTTTTTATGTAGGAACGATTTTGTAGCCAAATTAAAAATGCACAATAATTAGATACTCACAAAAATTTATTGAAAAAAGCATTGAAATAAAATTAAACTAAAATATTCTTATGCTTAGTTTTAAAAATAAAAAACGCAATATTAACTTAAAACAACAATTACACTGTGCGACAAATTTTGACCTTACAATTTGAACTGGGATGAAATGTGGAAAAATCGAATCTATGCAACCCCCAAAACTAATCTTTAAAGGGGTTTTGCTAGTTTAGCTCGAATAATGGAGATATACAGGGTGTTTCTTTTAACTTGAGACAGCTCAATATCTCGAGAAATACGCATTTCACGAAAAAATGTCTTAAATAAAAGGTTAATGTGACCAAAGGGGACATTATTTGGTGCTACCGCTAGCCACCCCCTACCCCTCCTTAAGGGTGAAACGGGGGGTAACTTTGAAAAGTCAAATGTAATGACCCGATTTTTTTCACAGAGTTTGGTAGTACATAAAAAAATGAATAACTTTTATTTGAAAGTTATTTCAATTTATCAACAGATGGCGCTGTAATTCAAAATTTAAGAAAAAGGGGTTTCCTTCTAAAATGTATTATTTGAAACGTTTGAAAAACAAAAATTAACATTAAATCAACAATAGTCGGCTCTGAAAACAATTTATAACAAATGTTCGAAATGTCGTCCTTCCATTTCGACACCAAGTGGAGCACCAGCGTCCCTGGTCGGTAAACGTTTGGTGCGGTACCTTAAGCGAACGATTAATCGGACCCTTCTTTATTGACGGTGCATTAAATGGCGAAAAGTACCGGAATTTTCTAGAAAACGATCTGACGGACCTTTTTGAGGATGTACCACTAGCACGGCTCCAAAACATGTGGTACCAGCAAGATGGTTGTCCTGCACATTATTCGACAATTGCTCGAGAGGTGTTGGATCGGGAGTTCAATGGCCGGTGCACCGCGGTGGATCGGTAGACGTGGTCCAGTAATTTGGCCTGCTCGATCACCTGATCTTACGCCACCAGACTTCTTCCAGTGGGGTTACTTGAAAGAAAAAGTTTACGCTGCAATTCCTACAACTTGGGAGGACATGGTGGAGCGGATCAGGAACGCCAGTGCGGCGATACCGCCCGACATGTTGGCGCGTTGTGTGCCAGAATTCATTACCCGCATTCAAAAATGTGTTGAAATGGAATGACGACATTTCGAACATTTGTTATAAATTGTTTTCATAGCCGACTATTGTTGTTAATGTTAATTTTTGTTTTTCAAACGTTTCAAATAATACATTTTACAAGGAAACTCATTTTTCTTAAATCTTGAATTAAAGCGCCATCTGTTGATAAATTGAAAAATTTTTAAATAAAAGTTATTTATTTTTTTATGTACTACCAAACTCTGTGAAAAAAATCGGGTCATTCCATTTGACTTTCCAAAGTTACCCCCCGTTTCACCCTTAAGGAGGGGTAGGGGGTGGCTAGCGGTAGCACCAAATAATCTCCCCTTTAGTCACATTAACCTTTTATTTAAGACATTTTTCCGTGAAATGCGTATTTCTCGAAATATTGAGCAGTCTCAAGTTAAAAGAAACACCCTGTATATCTCCATTATTCGAGCTAAACTGGTAAAACCCCTTAAAGGATTTGTTTTGGGGGTTGCCTAGATTCGATTTTTTCAGATTTGATCCCAGTTCATTTTTTGTGTTGCACAGTGTTATAAGCGGTGTATATACACCGTGAAACAAGTCCATTTTTTTTTGGCTGTTCTTAGTTTCAGCTAGACTAATTAGACCAAATAAAAAATTAAACAATTGAATATTAGTAGAATATTGTAAGAGTATACCAAAAAACATATACCAAAATGAATAAGATAAGGAGATTCATTATTCATGTGCATGGGATATACTAAAATAAATCATCCATGAATATATAATATTCTCTGAATATTAGGAATATTCTTAATCTATTAAGTAGATTTAGAGAATATTCTTAGAATATTCCGTGCTGTCTGGGTACCTGCTATAAAACAGTGTAACAATAGCCTAGTTACCATAGTGGGAGCAGATGAACAATGTTTGACGATGAGTGTTAACAAGAAAAATCGTGTTTATCGAAGCTGATCGCAACCTTAGTGTCTTTTTAACTTACGGCTATGTAAACTTACCTCATAAAAATAAAAACTCTAGGTCCTCTCTGAAGGATACTGTGTACTTGTATGATATGAGGATTTTCGATTTTCGTCAAAATTTCCAACTCCCTCGGAAAAAACTTTTCCAAAAAGTCCCTCGGCGCTTTCTCCTTGTCGAAAATCTTGCACGCTAGGCGCATTTTCTTAGGCCCGGTGCTGTCAACATAGTCGGCCAGATGCACGGTGGCATACGAACCCTGTCCGATTTTCTTTCCGATCAGATAGCCGCGCTGCTCTAACGCACTTACTTCGGAATTCCGGGGACTGAGTCGAGTAGCCATATGTGCCGTGTTGTAGTCTTTTGAAAACGCCCCACTTTTTTCTTATTGTTACATAAATTTTTCCTGGACATAATATTGTGAGCCATTCAAATTAAACCATCCCCTTTAGTATACTTAGGATTTTTGGTGCTGATTTAAATGTTCCGACGGCCAGTTGTCAGTCCGTTCACGAAAATTTTAATTTTGAAAAATCGAAATTTCTTATTGACAAGGTTTTTGTCAAAGAAACATCAACAAACTTGATTTTTTTGGTTGCAACAGTTCGCAAGTACAAGATACATTTTTATTGTTGATTGGTTCAACAATAAAAGTTTATTGTTGTGTTTTGACAGTTGTCTGTTATATTTTAAAAATAAATAATTTTGAAACGAAGTAAATAGTGGTCCAGATTATTAATGCTTAATTATTTATTCGGATTAATAATATACTTTTATCTTCAAGCGTTCTATAACTTAAGCAAAGTATTTGATATAATAATTTAGACCAATCAGTGAAGTTTTTTACATCCTAGACTGTAAAAAACCGTTGCGTCATCAATTTTAAATATTTGTTGTTAATCTATGGACATACAACCTGCACATATGCATATGTAATGTCTGCTTGGTTCACAAAATTTAAGATCGTAACATCCCGCTAACGAGAGAATTTTTCGATTTTGTTTAAGAAAAAATTGGTAACAAAAATCGTTTTTTTCAATGGTATGGTTGTATTTAGTAAATTTCTTAAAAAAAAATGGTTTCACATTTATTTTGGACTCCACGTTACGTTTCAATTTTTGTAGCGTCCGAAATAATCAAAAATTGTGAGTAAAAGCTACTGTAATTAAATTTAAAAATACTATTGCAAATATGTTTATTATGCTTGTAATAATTAAGCTTCTAAGCATAATAATTACAGTAGTTTTTACTAATAGTTTATTATTAATAACTTAATGTTTTATTATTTTTCTCTATTTTAATTTTATTAATGTTTAAAACCTGCAATTAATTAAAAAAATATTCTTTATTATGTCACTTTAAGTATTTAAATAAAAACTAAAAACTTAATTAGTTATATTTTTTTCTTTTCCTTTTCTTCATCATCTTTTGTACTTTCTTCTTTATTTTTTACTTGTGAAGTACCATTTTTAGATTCTTCTGGTTTTTCTTCAGAACTTGTTTTTGAATCATTAGAATTATTTGAATTTTCTTCTTTTTGATCCTCTTTCTCACTGGCTTCATCATTTGAAGAACTTAAATCATCCATATCATCATCAACCCTAAATCAGATATATTAACATAAAATTTTGATACAAATGTTAAAATTTCTCACCATAACTTGGGTTTTTTCTTCTTTACAATTTCCTTTCCTTTAGTGGCATTTTCCCTTTTTGAACTACCTGAGGCTTGAAGACCATGTGTAATAGCATCTTCCACACTCTCAGGCAGAGTTGAACGTTCTTTATCATATGTTTCATCTTTAAATTCGTGTTTTGGAAGCTCACATAAACGCTCAAGTTTTTTCTTCTTTCTTTCCTTTGCTTCTTTCTCTCTGTCAGCTTGAGTATTTATCCAATTCTTTAACCTCTTTTCTTCGTTTATGTCCCTTAATCTTCTTCCGCTTAGATCCCTGCATGCCTCTCTGTTTGTAGTTTTTTCTATCTGTGCTCCAATTGCTCGGAGCATTGAACCAAATCCACCCTTTCCTGCCAAAAGTCTTGGGATAATGTGTATGTTATCATTTTCACCTAGTATTCCTTCTTCGTACTTTTTTCCGTTATAAACAAGATAATAATCTTCCGGTTTTATATTCTACAATAAGAAATAATCATAAAAATGCAATTTTAGAGGTTAGATTTTGTCACTTACCAATTCTGAGGTTATTAGGTGGATTACATCGCTTTTCGATTTTAATTCTTGGAACTCCAAAACACTTTTGTTGTTTATAAGGAGCGGCATTTTAAATATTTGTAGTTAATTGCAAAAAAATTGTAAAGAAAGAAAAACGTCTGGTATAAACGTCAAATGCCTGACGCATACAGGTTGCCAACCAAAGAACACCAAAGTTGTTGCCAACCAACCAACCATTTCAGATCGTAAAGCCCGATTTATAGATTGCTTTCCTTCCTTCCTCCCGTAAAAGATAAACAATTTACCAAAAAAGGGATCAAAACATGTTTTTCCAAGTTATCGCATTTTTAAGAAAAAATGTCACTCGTTAAAAGAGAAAAATCGATGTTTCTGTCCATTTTTCAAAAAATTTTCTACGGGTAAACAAAATTGTCTAAAAAAATATTCTCCAATTGGACATAAATCACATCTTTATTTAACATTTTTCATTTGACTTTATTTACAAATATAACAAAATCTGGCGTGGATGGCATAATTGTCTAAAAAAATATTCTCCAATTGGACATAAATCACATCTTTATTTAACATTTTTCATTTGACTTTATTTACAAATATAACAAAATCTGTTATATTAAAAAATAACACGTTTTATTTTGTGTTCCAATTTAAAATTAAGTGCAAAAAAAATTGAGTATACGCACGAAATTCACCGTAAATACGCACGCGAAGATGCGTCCTCCCCTTGAATTCACCGTAAATGCACAAGTGAAGCTCGAAGTGAGTGCGCATGCATGCTAAAATTCGCGCGAAAAAATTGAAATTATGGTGAATGCACATTTTTGTTCAGAAAACTTATTTTACTATACAGGGTGTTTCATAATATATGCGCAGGACTTCAGGATGTGATAACTTATCCAAAAAGATGAAAAAAGTCGCTAATAACTTACGCTCTAAAATGCACAATTTACGAGATACAGGGTGTTGAAATTTTAGAAAAAAATTCGTTTTTTTCGAATATCTCCGGAACCGTTTATCGTACAAAAAACAGCTTTTGTAAGCATTTTCTACTCAAAATAAGCTATGTTTTCCTCGTAATTGGTGGAGATTTTGAAGGGGTAGCGGGTGTTTTTCTCCTCAACTTCTACGCCCCTGAAAAATGTACGGTTTTGAGAGGCCTATTCGAACCGCCAATGTTTTATACACAAAAAAGGTACTCTTGGTCATAAGCTCTAAAATTGACCGTTTTCGAGAAAAATCAACTTTTATGTTTAAAAACAAGGTCAATTAAAAAAAAAAACATTTTTTTTTTACTAATTAAACAAAATTTATTTTAACGTTAGAACAAGTAGCAAAACCAAACCATTATTGCAAAATAAAAAATGATTCAAAAGTTGTCTGCTAAATTCTCCAAACCGTAAAGGTAACGCATTTCGAACATTTCAGCATTTGTGTAAAAAATCATTTTTTATTTTTTTTTTAATTTTGCAATTATTGTTTGGTTTTGTTACTTTTTCTAACGTTAAAATAAATTTTGTTTAATTAGTAATAACAATTTTTTTTTAAAAAATTGACCATGTTTTTAAACATTAAAGTTGATTTTTCTCGAAAACGGTCAACTTTAGAGCTTATGACCAAGAGTACCTTTTTTGTGTAGAAAACATTGGCGGTTCGAATGGGCCTCTCAAAACCGTACTTTTTTCAGGGGCGTTGAAGTTGAGGAGAAAAACACCCGCTACCCCTTCAAAATCTCCACCAATTATTAGTAAAAAAAATTTTTTTCTGGCACAAAACATAGCTTATTATGAGTAGAAAATGCTTACAAAAGCTGTTTTTTGTACGACAAACGGTTCCAGAGATAATCGAAAAAAACGATTTTTTTTCTAAAATTTCAACACCCTGTATCTCGAAAATTGTGCATTTTAGAGGGTAAGTTAATAGCGACTTTTTTCATCTTTTTGGATGAGCTATCACATCCTGAAGTCCTGCGCATATATTATGAAACACCCTGTATAGGGGAAAATATGTTTTCTGAACATGCACCCTTATTTCATTTTTTTCGCGCGAATTTAGAACACGCATGCATTTACGGTGAATTTAAGGGACGGACGCATCTTCACGTGTGCATTCACGGTGAACTCATGAATGTTATATGGAATTCCATAAATACAAAAAGATCAAAGTAGCAGTTGTTGTTAACAGTGTTTATGGTAAATAATGATTATTTGAACTTCTGTTGTTGGCTGCGTCCGAAGGGCCATGACCCAGCGATTCACCGACGATGTTTGTCGCCTCTCGTATTTCCATTTCCAATTTCTCTAGAATTTGGCCGTTTCTCAAATAGTGATTCTAAGGCTCTAATACTGTTTGTGACCTAAGTCGATAATTAATGGATTTCGTTTTTTATGATTACTATTTTAATAGTTTACTAATTTGCTGCCCAGGAAAAATCAGTAGAAAAAACCTGGTGGGAAATTTACATTGTTTGTAGCTTTCTGTGGTCAGTGCGAAGTAGACTATTTCCTCCACTTGTCCCCATGAGAATCCTCCCGCCACACACACCTACTATATAGTACATATAGTACATATGTTATTGTACCATATGGTGCTGTACCATGGTGGCCCATGGCGCGTGGCTGGTTGACTCTCATGGCCACAAATAGAGGATTTTGTCATTCACACTTCACACAGCTTTTTCCAATTTTCATAATTAGTTTGAAATGTTTAATGTCTTATAATGGCAATTTACCTTTTTGGATTTTCCCACACCCCTAAATAATAAAAATGTCGTATCCGTAAAACGGCCAAACACATTTTTAAAACTTAGAGGTGTGGTGTCAGCCAGCTACCGTAACCCACGTTAGGGAGCGGCAGCTGGTTTTATTTCTGTCTCCATTGTCGTTAGACAATCGGTCACTACACCTTTATGGAATCATAAAGGTGTGCTGTCTTAGGATAGAGGTGTGGCGACGGGTATGGGTAGTCGCTACACCTTTATATCGAATATAAAGGTGTACCGCTTGAAAATAAAGGTGCAGCGACCGTCAGTCGCTACACCTTTATATGATAAAAGCTATAGCTATCTCCCAGATAGTTTTTCTATGGTTTACGTTAACGTTAATAATTATTATTGTGGTAGTTTAGGGGTGAATATTTATTATTATTTTTTACATTTTCAAAATATGGAAATAGACCTATCCCATAAAACAGACTTTTGGATAGCGCGTGCCTGAAGAAGAGTGGTAGGTATCTCTTTCTCTTTTAAGTAATTAAAAAAAGACGACGTGCCTTTTCACGCACGCGCTATCCAAAAGTCCGTTTTATGGGATAGGTCTATTTCAAAAAAATGTCTTTTTAGTAAATTTTGTGGATTGTCGCCACACCTTTATTTCGGCTGTCGGGTAAAGTGCTTGTTTTGGCGCTGACCAGGGGCCAGTTTCAAGGAGTGTTTTAGCTACTGGTGTTAGGTAGCGACAGCCGAAAAATTGCGCTTTATTAAGGGCAGGAGTTGTGTTCCTCCCTTTATATGTATATTGACTATATAATTGAAAGGTATATTTATGGGTGTATACCGGGTGTGTAGAATGACCTAATTTCTTCTTTGGAAGAATATTGGTAAATTGCCGTATATGAGTTTATGTTTGTACGAAATCCGGTCTGCATGCCTTATTTGCGTTATGTCGCGGGTTAAATGACTTTTTTGGATCTTGTGCTCGTAGAATTTATTTGCGAGGGTGGCGATGTAGTCACGTATCGGCTGAAGGCCTGTAGTGTCATGTAGCGTTTCTACCGAGGTGTATCGCCCGAGACCCGTGACATGTCTTAATGACTTGTGCATCATTTGGGTGTTTGAAATATTGCACCATACAGGGCAACCATAGGTCATGACCGGCCTTATCGTTGTTTTATAAAGTATTAATTTATTAGTAGTAGATAGTGGGCTAGACCTGCTGAATAACGGGTAGATAGCCTTGATGGCGGTATTGGTTTTGGCTTTAATAGATTTAATGTGCGCTGCATTAATGTTCAGCTATACCATTACGGACGCACACTTCCAACT